>CM070624.1:26905810-28325810 GCA_036346255.1 Ampelocalamus luodianensis | reverse complement strand
TCAAGTGTAGGCATCTTCTGGCCGCTACTTCCCCCACCAACTCCAGCACCAACAGCTTCCGTGCTTTCACCAACCATTCTTATGACCTGCACACCATGTCAAATATAATTCCCTGCACAACTTTAACTCGGAATAAATTGGCTAAGAAAGATAATAGTAAAGAGAACTACCTGGGTACGGATGTTGTTTGGATCAGCACCAAGACTTTCAAGCACCCGGGCTGCCACACCTTCACCCTCGCGAAGTAACCCTAGGAGTAAATGCTCAGATCCTATATAGTTGTGCCCTGAACAATGAACATTGATGAACATTAGTGAAAGATTTTGCACATATTTGTTGAACAAACAACTAGTATTAGTATCACAAAGCAGCACAAATTCCAAACTCAAAAGTGAATGAAAGTGAAGGGCTAGCCAACTAGAAAGCCTTGTTTTGTGTACCAAGGCCCTGACAGTATGTGATATGATATCTCAAGGTTTCAACTGAGCTCAAGAAATACTGAAATTTTAGCATCACCTTCAAGAACAATGCAGCAGTTATCATTTCACATTTGTTTGCCACTCTTGTAGTGCAGTGTAATATATAAAGAGTATTACAATAATTTAAGGTGACAGTGCCTGCTTTTCTACTCAAACCCTACAGGACCTGATGGTCATTTGTCCTTAATTAGCATTCTGAATCAGTAATTAGTCATAGATTCAAACATAATGGTAGATATTTAGTGATCAATCTACTAATCGTGCACCACTCTCAACCAATCTACATTCTACATTAGTATTTTGCATACTTAATGTGGACTGAGAAAGTCAGAATAGGATACTAGAGATATAAAACTAGAGTACTGGCTGATTTGATTTAAAAATTAGAAGTATGACAATGAATATTATAGACGAAGATGTCCACACAAAGTAACAATTAGAGAATAACTAATCAAAATGAATGATAATGGAACACAACATGGGAACTAGATGAATTTGTGGATAAGTGATGGTAATACCTAGCTGGCGGGCTTCTTCAAGTGACAGTTCCAATACACGCTTTGCACGAGGTGTAAATGGGATTTCAACAGCCACAAACCCACTGCCTCGCCCAATGATCTTTTCAACTTCCACACGGGCATCCTTAAGATTGATGCCCATAGACTTGAGAACCTTTGCTGCAATTCCAGTGCCCTCACCAATGAGGCCAAGTAAAATCTGCTCTGTCCCAACAAAGTTGTGGCCTAGACGTCTCGCTTCCTCTTGTGCAAGCATAATCACCTTGATTGCTTTCTCTGTGAAGCGCTCGAACATGGCCCGTACCACCCCTCTTGACGCCGACCCTCGCGGACGTGAAATCTGGCTTGCTACGATAGAGCCAAAGTCACGCCTGATGACAGACCTCGTATCCAGAAAATTTGTTTTGCGCAGCCCTTGGAAGCCCCCAAGAGTAAGAGTCCTTGTCGGCATACTGCGTACCATTGTGGCCCTCGTGCGTGCACGGAACCGAGTAGAGCTGCTCCTGTAAATGGTCGGAACAATGGCAGACTGAACTAGAGCCCCCTCCATATTGAACTAACGAAAGAAAATCCTGAGCTACTATCTACCAACCCTGCAAAAAAAACATTACCGAAACAGTAAATATCACAAAATGGTAACAAATGCAGCCAAGCCAACTACTACTACTTTATATTGCAGAACACGAGTTTGCAACTAAAACTACTACTTTATAATGCAGAACACGAGTTTGCAACTAAAACGCGAGGTGAAAATAATCGGCGAATCATCACATATCATATCAACCACACCTAATGACCCAGGAACACCCTACCTTAACATGGCACGCCGATTTTACTAAGCCTTTAGTTTGAGCTACCCATTTTAACATAAAAAAAATATATCCATGTGTGACAGCTCCAACCAACAAAATAACACGAGTATCATCCAAATCCTCTGAACACCACCACCTCAAAAGGATAGCATTTAGCCTGAGCCTACGCGCACGACAAAGCCATCGTATCACATCACAGCCCACCCGAAGGCATCCATCCACTCCCCACCGACACACGTGGCGAAAACCGGATTCGCGGAATACCTCCAGAACCAACCACAACCATCAACTCCGGAACCACCAAATCCAATCGAAGAAACCCCCGGATACCCAAACGAAACGGAGCACGATAAGGCTCCCACGAGAACCCGAGAAATTCGGAGAAAACGCGCGGAGATTCCCGGCCCCCGACGGATGCGGAGAAGGAATAATCAAGGAGCGGGCGGGACGGCGGAGTCTCACCTCGGCGCCGGTGAGGCGGTCAAACCCTAGGAGAGAGGAGGTGGAGATGGGAGGGGAGGGGAGGGGAGGGTGGCAGGAGGAGGTGGAGATAAGAAGGCTACGATTTCCCTTTTCCTTTTCCTTTTTTCTTTAAAATTATTTATTTTTATCTTGCGGCCTAGGATATTTGATGGGCCGGCCCACCTCATCTTTACCGACTCCGGAGACGAAAGCCCAAACCGGAATCGACCACGACGATGACGACTCTCACGGCCGTGGGCGTCTTCACAGGTGGTCTAAATTGGTGGTCAAATGGGTTGTGCTTTCTTGCCCAGTCCGGAGCATGGAGTTGTTGGTCTGATCTGAGCATAGGTCTTCTTTATTTAGGCTTAGATTTTTTGGTTTATAACTTAAAGCCAGCTTTTTGGCTTAATCAGCTTATAAGCATCTTAGCTTTTAAGCCAAGTTTTGGTGTTTGGTAATCTGGTTTTTTATAGGATGTTAGTTTTTGAGTTGTGTGTGGATGATAAAAGTCTGAATTGCCCTTTATGATTTAAAGGACCCTTTTAAGCATGTATTTAAATTTATTTTTGCATGGGATTTGTAAATATAACAATACGTGCAAAAATACATACGAAACAAAATAGATTTCGCTCGTACAAGTATACGTACGTGTACCATGGTCTATCCAAATAAATTGCAAATCTCGACATATATTGGAGATGTTGATCTAAGAAGAACAGGGTATAACATACAACCTATTCATAGTAAGATATCGCTCGTTCGTACATACATGTAACAAAATATTATTCAATTATATCATATTAATGTAATCTATTTATCCTCTTGTGGCCATTACAGAAGTACACGAAAGACACTCATATCTTCATCATCGATTGCTGTTCTATTGACACCGTGCCCTCCAAATGATATTATGATATAATTTAATTGAGAACACATTAAAATGTAACAATAATACTAGTCTGATATGACTGAATAGTTTGAACCCATTTCCGCTTCCACTTCAGATAGAACTTACGATCGCAAGCCATCTCCGGCCGGTAGCCATCATACCGTTTCCGCTTCAGATAGAACTTGCGATCGCGGCCATACAGCTGCAACAATTCAGTCCTCGCCTTCCTGATGTGAATGGAAAGTAAGCGGTAAATTGCAACAGCGACTAATTGAGCCAAGTTGTTGCCTGAACATGATGAAATACATGCTAGATGAGCTAATATTGGTTATAGGTTGTCCAAAGCTGAATGAACAACATCATTTTCAACCTTTCAACTGGTGTTTTTGGGGTGGACCTCCATCTTGCCTCGGAAGAATGCAAAGATGTCCGGCTGTGCCTTCTCTGGCTCTAGTAGCTCCCGAGCCACCTCAGACGGAATCACCACATGCTCCACCTCCTGGAACTGAAGAACTTTGTTGAACTGTCAGTAGAAACTGAACTAGTGAATTGGTGCTCCATCATTGCAGCATCAACTAGGCTATATTTGGCAAGAATCAATGGACACAACTAACGCACTTTTACATCTGAAATTTGATCTTTTTCCCTTAAAAATAGTCATTGCTTACTGATTCTGCAAGACAATCATTTGGACTCTGATGTTGACCACAAGACATGCAACGAACTCAATCACATAGTCCAAGAAACCAAGCAACCAACACTGACCAACTCCTCTTCTTATAGAAGCAAAATCGGACATAGCAATGCACTACCAACCAAGCTCCCAAGCAACCACCGCAAGGAACTAGTAAGAACTCAGAGCTTGGAGGAGCTCACCATGGGGATGGAAGCAGGCGCTGAAGTCGTGCAGGCGCTGAAGTCGTGCAACGCGACGAAGACGTGGTCGGCCCCGGCGGAGCGGTTCTAGTAGGGCATCTCGGCGCGGACAAGGGCGACGGCCTCGGCGAGCAGCCTCCGCGTGTGTGCCAGGTAGGGGAGCCCGGTCGGCGTGGAGAAGTTGCAGGACACGTAGATGGGCATGAGGAACACGTTGTTGAGAGGCGGTCGCGTTGGGAGGCGATGTCTTCGTTCGAGCATGGGGGAGGGGAGCGATGGCGTCCGGGGAGGGGAGGGGAGTGGCAGCGTTGGGGGAGGGGAGGGGAGCCGGCGGCATCTGGGGAGGGGAGGGGAGGGAGGCGGCGGCTGTGAGAACTGAAGGGAAAGGGGGGAAACGGGTGAAGAGAGAGGAAGGAAGAGAGAAAAAAAGAAACGATTTGCAGTTATATATTAATGGAATTTTGTGGGTAATTTTAGTGAACTTCAGTGGTAAATGGTTATTACATTCCGCAAAAGCAAAAAAAAAAAGCACTTCCTCCATGGTTTATGGTTTTTAGGTTTAAATTGGCTTAAGCTTTTTATAAGCCTAACAAAAAAGGCACCTCTTTGTTTAGGTTTGAGCTTTTTTGCTTTTAAGCCAGACCAAAAGCCTAAACAAAGAAGGCCATAGTATGGCCCGAACAGATGTTTGTGTTTGGGTTAGTACCTTGGGCCGACACGGCATGCACAGTGTCGTGCCCGGTGCGGCATAGCTCGGGTCGGCTGGCATGGGGAGGAGGAGGTCAGGCTTGGGAGCGACCAGCGAGGAGGAGGACGGGCGCGAAGGGGGTGGGGCACGGCTGACTCTCGTAGATGAGGAGGTGGCCGGGATAGGAGGTGGTGGGGCTGAGGAAGAAATGGTTAGTTGGCTCTCAGGCGTTCGGAGTTGCACGTGTATGTTTCCTTATCTCGGCCAGACTAGGTCCAACCAATGCTGTGAAAAACAGAATACTATCGTCGGACAGCCAAAGTATTGTTAAGCGATTAATCGGAATTATACAAGCAATTTGGTATTCTGCTTATATACGTATGTATGTGATGATAATACTAGCCCTAAATGCATTTAAACACATAATATTGCCAGAATGACTAAACATACATGTACCATACTCCAGTTATGGCATGGTTTTATTCTGAAAATTCAAGTTTGTAGTTGACCTAGTTCTTATTCTTTAGCAATGTAGGAAACTTAATAACAACGAAGTATCGATGTAAAGTCATAAAATTGTTTATGACGAAATAATGCAAGTAGCTAATTCATTTAACTTTCTCGTTAAGATACGATAATCATCAAAGAAAAACCGTTGTTAAGATATAAGAAACTAAATTACTCAAGGACGTAGTTTGCATCTACTTCGAATAAAGACTCGTATCAGCAGATCCAGCAGAAAGAAGTTGCTGATTTTGTCGTCTTGTTTAGAGAAAATCTTCAAGTCTACCTATTTTACTATTTGATGGAGAATGGACCCTAAATTGCAGTGACGAGAAGACCAAAAGTCTGCTAAAAGCAACACAAGAGATTTATCAGTATATGTGCTCCCTTTTAGGCTACTATATTGGGCCGCTAGACATACGAGCTAATGAGCTGACATAGCTAATTAAACAAATTATACGACCGTTAGTCGAAAACAGCCAATTAATCGGTATATGTGGCTGCTTAAGTGCTCGCAAGCATTAACAACACTCCGTATCAGCTAGTTGTGACAGTTTACTCACCGATTCTGTTTAGTTGGCCGAATAATCGACCATTTTAATTGATTTTTGTACCACTGGGTTCAACAGTATCGGGTCGGTCCAGCATGACCTGAGAGACCAACGTAACGTGTTTGGGTCGACACTCTAGCCCATAGACCAGCACGGCACAACTACACATGCAAACGGGCTGGTCGTGCTGGGTCTAATTACGCCGGGCGGCCTGTGCCGTCGGCCCGTTTGGCTACCGTGTCTTCAAACCCAACCCCGATTCCGCATCCCCTCCCCTGAAAATACCGACCAAACGCACGCTTCCAAACCCACCCAAACCGCACCACGCCACCACACGAGCCGAGCCCAATCGAACCTTCGGGAAGGTTGCCACGGCGCTGCGTCCAGTAGTACTCCATGGCGGCGGAGGGGGGCGGGGGAGAGGAGGGATTCGAGGCGCGGGTGAAGCGGCTCTTCGGGTCGCGCCTCTTCGACGACGTCCCGGGCTCCTCCTTCCCGGCCGCTTCCTGGTCCGTCGCCTCCGGGGACGTCGAGCACCACCGCTGGGCGCGCCCCTCCGAGGCCCGCGACGACGAGGAGGAGCGCACCGCGGCGGACCTCCGCGCGGACACGCCCTGCGCCTCCGCGTTCTACGACGCCAACGGGTGCCTCCGCGGCCGGAGGCGCCGGCCCAAGCAGGACTTCGAGGGTGACCTCGACGACGAGGAGGAGGACGAGGACGGGGAGGAGGAGAAGGGAAAGTCGGCGGAGGACGACGACGAGGAGGGGGTTAGGGTTTCCATCGGCCTCGACCCGACTCTCGATCGGGAGGTGAGAAGGCAAATTACTTCGACTTTTAATTTGGTTTAGCCGATTAGTACTAGTTTAGCAGTTCATGCATGTCGTAATTGCTGGTGGGCCGCTTGTTGAGATTAGGCGTGAGTTAAGATGGGATCAACCGCTCCTGCCTCTATGGTTCATTTAATCTATACCTCGCTTAAAGAAACATTTCAACTTTAGAGGATGTATTGTTCTCAAGTTCTCCTGACTAACTTGGCTTGACATGATCTCGATGAAGAACTAGGTAGTCATGGTCTGCTCAATTGTTCATGCCATTTGTTTGTTGTGATGCTCGCTTCTGCAGCTGCATTGGGGTTGTGTCCTGGGAAACGCCACATATCCCGATCAGATTTCAGAGTTTATACGGATCTTTAAGGACGGTTAGTTTATCAGGAAGGCCTTTTGCTTTTAGTGATTAAGTACTACTACAGTATAAACCATGAAACAAACCGTTAAATGTTGTAGGCTCAGCATGGCATTAACTTGACGGAACACTGAAATCACTTAGACCCGATCCTTCATGAAGTATTTTTCATGTTTGTATTTGCTATGCCCATCTGTGTGCTTGGAAAAGATTACTAATGGTCTATTGTTGTGGCTTGCTATCTAACAGGGTGTGTGTTATCTTTCAGGAAGAGGAGGACAAGTATGATAGAGCGGCATTTGGTAGAGAGGACGCTGCAGACCGTGTTTACATGAATGAAATCATGGATGACGGCATTAATATGAGCATCAATACTGTAGTGCCTGACCTCCTGGATGATTCCATTGAGGTCTACGGCTTCTCGAGGGATCCTCGGGCAGATCTGAGTGCAGCATCTGCAAGGCTCAGAGAAGAAGATGGTTCAGCTAAAGGTGGCCCTCATTCTCCAACTCAAACCAAGGAGTGCCCTAATGTTGGAATGCAAGCAATGAAAACTGAGGATATCAATGTGAAACCTATTCTGAAGAGGAAGGAGGAGCAAGGCGATTCAAAACCAAGGAAACGTGTCAGGTTTGATGCTGATGTTAAAGATCAAACGACTCAGCTTTCTGAACATGATGAAGATTCTCCTTTGGTTCCTCAATCCATGGTTGTGGTCACAACAAAGGAGAATTCGTCCACTCCATCTGAGTCTCCTGGGGTTCCTGACTATGTTAGGAACCCTTCAAAGTACACACGTTACACTCTGGACACACCCGAGTGTAATGATGAATCTAACAGGAGAGCTCTTGCAGATCTGCACAATCTCTTAGGGAGATCAGATCCCAACAAGATGCAGCCTGAGGAACCTGTTGAGATTCCTAGTTCAGTCACGTTCATCCCTCGGAAAAAGTCAGTTGATGCCATGGTGGTGGATGAGGGCTCCAAATCTAGTGATGCAAACCCATCTCTCATTGGTCTGGTGGCAGGAGCCTCTGATGAAACTGATCAATGTGAGATGGATGAAGATGACCCTAAAGCATCACCACCACCGATCCAGACCAACTCGAAGATGAACTCCCGTCGTTACAGGTCAAGTAGAACCGGCGATGAGTAAAACTGATGTTTCTGGAGCCCTCTGTCGATGTATGTTTTAAGAAAGTTTACAAGCTTGAGGTTCGCTATAATGATGTAGTTGCTACCCGAGTTCAGTGAATATGTTGATGTACTGTGCTTTGGTCTTACGATCCAAGCTGACCAGCTGCTGTTAATGTTAATTCATGTTCGAATTTCTTATAATGGGGGCCGCAGTTGATGTTGATGTTAGAAATCTTACTGATAAGCTGAGTATGCTGAACCATCCTTTTCTTCTCTTTTGTAGTTTTCTGTCAAAGGTAGTGTCTTCAGACAGTATGAATCCCTTTCAGTTCTCAGGAAAGCATAACGATACTGGAGCAACAGAAGGGCACCAAGATTCCTCCCCGGAATCCAGATTCGCCGGAATACACAATGTTAGGGTCATGGGATGTACATTTACAGATCGTTTAAAAGCTATAAGCTACTACATCTCCCGTGAGAAAAATAAGACATCCCCGTTTCAGGTTTCTGAGTTCTGACCAAATTTCGTAACCAGTTCACAAGAAAAACTGAATGCCAAGGACCCTAAATCAATCTGTACATTCTTATAAATGTCACGCTTTTCCCCACCCCATTCTTTTGCTGTAATTATTTACTTTGCTCAAGACATTTACAGTGGCAACTACAGCTTATCAGCAATTCTGTAGAGGGCATCAGCCACCTTGCCAAGCATACCAAGCAAGCTGCTCACTTGGTCCTTCCTCTGCTCCCTGTCCAGTTGGCAGTTGATGTTCTGCGCCTCCAGCTGCGCCGCCACCATCCGGCTGCTCCGGTCTAGGACCTCAATGAGCTGGCCCTGCAGGTCACTGGCTTCGCCAGAGGCATCATCGCTGCGCTGCCTCTTCTGTCCACCCTGCGCTGGTGAGTCCTCGGCAATTTGCTCTTGTTGCTTGCCTTTGGATGTGCCTGCTGTTAAGAAATTTAGATGGTTAGGTATCATTGTTATTTGTCTTCGGGTGCTTGCACTGCATGCATAATTTTAGGTGGTGTATGTGTGTGTGTGTGTGATTTTGGGCAAAAAGGGTTTTCAATTCAAGCAAAACTCAATTCCTCTTCTGAAAAAATACTAAAACTTTTGTTTCTTCTCATGAAGTGAGTCAAATCATATCGAATGCTGTTGATTTCTTTCTTAGTTGCATGTTAGATTATATAAGTATCTCTGAAACATCCAGAAGTGAAACTAATGAGGAACTGATTAGTTGATTACTTCTTCTCAGTAAGGAAGAGAGTAAGGCAATGGCAATGAAGCAAATTGAGTTAATACAATGGAACATTATTTACTGCGCTCCTCATTTCAGAATCTGTCAAAGACTTGAAAAGAAAAGGAGATAGGTATATTTTCTCAATCAAACTTCCACATGGCTCGACAGTGATCTAATTTAGTGACTGAAAATTCCGTATCTTCGTAAGCAAGCAATTCCTGAAAAAGATCACTATCTTTGGTATTAGCTAGAAAAGGGCCAAAGTCAACATATTTACATTCTGGGGCATTGATTCTGACTCAGCATTGCCTAAAACTGAAACTTTTCTTTGAACATCTCAAACTTGGTAAATTTTGATGTCATGCAGAACAGATTAGTTTCAGAACGACTTGTTTTTTTTTTTTAAAAAAATAACCTCACAACCATCAATGCCTAGGTAAGTTTGCTGAAGTTGTTAACTGCCAAGTTATTCATTTTGTTGTCAGCTGAACATAAGCCGTGATTGCTGCCTGTAATCAGTTACTTGAAATCTGTTCTAGTTTCTTAGGATCCTTCTGTCATGGATCTCTTCATACATTAGAGTTAGACACTGTAAACACAGTTGGACGACGGTACAATTCTCTTCATAGAACAAAAGAACAATGGTACTATATCAAGTGTTTAAGGTAGCATTCATCCCCTATGGATGAATGACACCAGTAGCCTCGAACTCCCATTGTTTTTTAGACTTAGCACCTCCATGATAAGCTAATTGCAGTTTCTGGTTTAAAACAGTATGGAGTGACATAACTTGTAAATATTTTCTCTCAACATTTTTTGGCTGATCAAACCAACGGAACAGTAAAAAATCTGCATAAGTGGGAAGAAATTCAGAATGGAAGCCCATGGAAAACGTGAAGGAAAAACTATAAAAAGAGAACCGCAAAACATCTGAATAAAAAACCAAATAGAATCCGATAATTACTACCTTGCTCTGAGCTCTCTTGCCTAGGTACCTCAGTCTTCTTCTCTGTAACCAAAACCACAAGAAGCAAAACTGTGTCAGCCAGCCAATCAACTATGCAACCTATGCCAAAGTGAAAGGGACTCAGCAACCGCATTTGTAAATCCCAGAAATAAATATAGAAATAAGACGGAGGAGATAGCGTCAGCAAAAAACAGCAAGAAACATCTAATGTTTTGAACTAGAAGAAACTGGTAATTTCTATTTCAAATATCAAAAATCAATTAATCAAACCCACCAACACAGCACTCTGCAGCAACAGAGCAATCACCACATTAGTACTAGAAAACTAGCACGGCTGCCACCAAAAAAACAAGAGCTTTCACCTGGTCAGACCGCCACAAAGAACTGGAAAGCAAAGTGCATCTGAATCCTGAATGAAGGTTGCTTTGCAGCAAGTGCTGTGTCAGCAACTCTACTGTCAAACCACAAAGGAACAGCTCTCACAACCAAGAAATTAAGCAGCTAAAAACTGGTGCCTCAGTGGCGAAACAATGGGCAACCAAGAAGCAGATGTCCTACTACTCATCTTCATCAATCATCATACACCAAACTCATCTATTCCATGCAGAAAAGGTCACACTTTTGTCACCAAAAAGCATAAGAAAAGATGAATTTTTTTTCTCAATTGAGCCCACGCTTTTACCGCCAAGAAACAGCAACAAACCAACAGCTCAACTGCACCATGCATCAAGAAAGCACACATCTTTACATGCAACAAGGGAGCAGCACGCTCACCGGATATCGGCACGGCCACCAGCGCCGGCGCCGGCTCCGGAGCCGGCGCGGCCGCTTCCTCGTCCTCCTCCGACGACGAGAACAGCCCGTCCTCTCCGACTGCGGCCGCGCGGCCACTGTCGAACTCTGCCTTCTCCTTGCCGCCCTCCTCCACTGCCTCCACGCGCGCCGCCGCCGCGTTACCGCCACCTCCACGGCCGCGCCCCTCGAGTATGTCGTACGCCTCGCGGTCGAAGAACCCCGGGAGCCGCCTCTCCCGCCGCGCGTCGTTGCGCATGGACCAGAACGACACCTCCTTCCCGGCCGCCGACGGCAGCGAGCGCTCCCACTCCCTGATCTTCTTGTAGTCGCCGGCGAGGTTGCTCCAGCGCTTCCGGCACTGCACGGGCCCCCGCTCCACGCCGTGCCGCCGGCAGTACTCCGCCACCGCCTCCCACTTGGTCGGCTCCGTCGCCGCGCCTCCCCTGCCCCGCCCGCGCCCGCGCCCCTCCACCACCCGCCTCCCCTCGATGAGCACCAGTATCTCCTGCCGCGTCCACCGCGGCAGCCGCGGCGCGCGCCCCGACCCGGTCCCGCCGCCGGCCTCGCCAGCGTTAGACATGCCGTGCACGCGCGGCGAGCTTCTTCTTGACGGCGTAACGGCGCGCTGACCGCAGGAGAAGCGAGGTGTAGTAAGCAACAGAGGGAGGAGGACGAAGGAGAAGAAGGGTGTGTGTCTCAACTCATAAGCGGGTGATTAGGAGGCAGTGGTCTTAATTAGTAGTAAGCTAATGGAGGTTAAGGATTTTTCATTAAGGGTTAATGGTCGGGGATCAGTGGTGGCTCCTCCCAAAAGAGTGAGGAAATGGCAGAGTGGTTAGAGGCGGATTAGGAGAGGGTTAGATTAGGAGGGTACCACTGCTCCATTAGTGACAAGTGGGATCTGGGCGATTCTCTATGAGAGTCGGGGCAACCCTAACCTATTGTTTTCAGTTTTCAGCAATAGGGTAAGGGTGACTGTAGAGCACTGTTGTGATATATCTTTGCCTTTTGTGATGTGATAATTTAAAGGGGAATAATATTTGTGCGGAGCATTTGGGCTGTGTGGAAAGAAAGAAAACATCTTCCGGCAGCTAGAAAAACCGGCTCCAATCCTTCTGCGAAACACCACGGATAAATCCCAATCTTGGGCAGATAGATGCAGGTGCAAAACATTTGCAGCAATTAGTTAATCGCTAGCTTTAGTTTAGGGTGGTTTCCTTAGCACCTGTACAATTTATTTTTCTCTTCCTTGCTTTTATTTTTTCGTGTTTGTACCGTTCTCCTTCCTTTTAATGAAACGAAGGCAGCTCTCCTGCTTTTCGTTCAATTTTTTTTTTAAATTTTTTTGTGTGAATTTGAAACTTGGGAGGGGGTTTTCGTACTTCTGGCTGCATATATTGGATGGAAGCAACTATGCAACCATATATCGTTTCAACAGTATAGCAAAGAAGTTTCATGAAAGTATTTTAAAAAGTTTCATGAAAGTATTTTAAAAAGTTTCAGGTTTCAATGAGTTCTGCAAGTTTTTAGAATATTCCAATAAAGTTTTAAAGCCAAAGTTTCAATGAGTTTCAGATTTTGAAACTCATGTTTCAATAAGTTTCAGCAAAAAGTTTCAATCAAAAAGTTTCAAGAAGCACCAATAAGTTTCGTGTTTTTACACATGGCACTCGCTGTGCATCATGCCCCACCGAGCCATGTCGTCATGCCCCTACACCATGCCTCCATGTGGTGTGCCGCCGCACCACGCCTCTCCGCTCACTCTCGCCGCACATCATCCCAGTTGAGGTGTCGCCGTGGCCTGCGCCACGCCTCACCGCTCGCTCTCACCGCACATCATCCCAGTTGAGGCACCGCCGCGGCCTGCACCACGCCTCACCATGCACGCTGTGGTCCCTGCCTTGTCACCATCTCCAGATTTTAGGGTGAGCAGAGAGGGGGAGATGATGCCGACGGTGGAGGAAGAAGGAGGGGGAAGGGCAGTGCTGCCCGTGGCAGAGTAGGACAGGGGGTCATCGGTGGGGGAGGGGATGTGATGCGATGGAGGAGGTGGAGAGGGCGGTGCCGACCATGGCAGAGGAGGAGGGGTAAGTGGGGGGTGAGTGGAATCTCTCCAGCAAATCTGTTGGATGCGCATGAACAGTAAATGTGTGTACCGTTGGAAAGATATATGGTTCTACAGTATTTCTCTTATTGAGCATAGTTAGGAACTTTTATAGGCGTGATTGGAAGGCAATAATTTCAATGTAATTCACACTAAAACTATATGGATTTTCTGTATTACAAATGGTGCCTTATGGATATGTAATCCACGATATTATTGGTTAATTGACCAATACTTTTTTAAAAGAAATTCACGCAAAAGAAGAAACTAGAAAAATAACACAGTAATCACCTTTTCTTCCTTTTTTTTTTCTTTGCAAATTTAGCCTACTTGTGGTGTGACCTGTGAGGGGCGACCTATCGGGGCACTGTACCCCAACTATGGGATCTATCGGTTAGGCAGGGTATTTGCGACGCGGAAGACACTACAGCAATACTATGGCTATTTACGCATGTACTGGTGTGTAGAGATACTGTATTAGTCACGTTGCAAGTACAGCTTTTGAGCTGATATATAGCTCATTCATCCGGTCTAAACTACCTTTTTTCTGCAACTACGAGACGACGCGCACACACCATCACACATGTACACCACATGCACACACGTTCAAATGTGTAGCACATGATTAGACCGACGAAGGTCAGTGATAAATTAGTGACTTCATAAAATTTCTACTGAAACGCACTTCCATATGTATAATAGGTGATCATAGTTAGTGTAGTCTTACATCCACAACTCCATTGTCTATCAAGAGGTGGTTCCCATCTATAGTACGTACTAGTATCAGACTGCATCGGTGCAACTAACCGATGATTCTTTAATGAACATACATAGAAATGCTTTTAATTTTAGGTATTCGTTTCCTGCACAACTGAAATTGTTGCCGACCAGATATGGCTCCGGCTAGTTATTTGGGCCACTTCTCTACGCCATTCTGGCCAAATATGTGGCTCATTAGCCACGCATGCACTGCCCCCTTCACATCCCAACAAGGTGATCTGAATTGGCAAAAAACTTTGGTTATGCCACACAATCTCCGCGTAAATTTGTACTGAAACCTTTACCTTTTGAATTCGTTATTCGTCAAGTATAATTCAAATGTCATATATCCCTATAGTTACATCCTGGACGAAGGGTATTTATAGGTTCAAGATCATTTTGTTTGGCTCGGACGCTGATCTGATCGAATCATACGTTCAAGATCATTTCTAGCCTTCCTACTCAGCCGGAGCTTGAAGAAAAGTGCAGTACTATTATTTCTAGCAAATGATGGAGTAGCTCTTATAATTAGTTCCCGGCCACAAGGTTTGTGGGTCTAATTTGCATGTAGCTAGCGTCATAAAGAAGAAGCATGCAGTACTAATTTAATTATGGGGCGATTAAGAAGGTGATTGCAAGTAGCTTAATGCCGTGCCTGCCACCTAAATCTGAAAGGGCTAAGCTGTTTCTTGGCTGGCTGCGTACATGACTTCACGTAGCTAGATGAGATGTCATTATAGTAACATCTTGTACTCCAACCAAGACATGTATATAAAGACCATATTATCCTCCTTTATTAGCTTACTTATTTCTCTTGGATGACGTGTGTTACTCTTGTACAAAGTAGCAAATGATCTAGGGAATAATGAGTGCGAGGGTTATGCGAAAGAAAAATGGTAAAAAGTTATATCGAAATGGTAGAATGATATATATTTAAGAACAAATTTAAAATCTAAAATGGTATATATTTAAGAACAGAGGGAGTAATTTGTATGGTGGAGCATGCTCGGTCCTTAATTTAGGAGTACTTAGGTTCCCTTAAATTTGGAAAAAATTTCTAACCAAATCCCCTCATGCAAACATGCAAGGGTTGTAGGTAGTAGGTACTGGCTGGGTGGGCTAGCTTCTCGGTGAAATCAGAAAGGAAGGTCTTGCAAGTTGCAACCTGTTTTTGTCAAAGCAGCTGAGAAAAGTCACTCATGGCTTCATTTCCTCTTGAGAAATCTCTAGTCTCTCAATGCTTCATTGGATTCGATCGGAACGGTCGAGAGAGGTTAATTCTTCTTTTTGTGTGTTCCTTTCAAACAATTGGTTTCCTGACGTCTCATTTTGATTTTGCCCCATCAAATGGGTTCCTTTCCAACAATTGGTTCCCTGACGTCCTATTTTGATTTTGTCCCATTAAATGGGTTCCTTTCAAACAATTGGTTGGTTTCCTGACGTCCTAATTTGATTTTGTCCCATCAAATGGCGAGGCGAGGCAGGTCCTGGTCTTGTAGGTAGGACTGTGCGAAGGACGCGCTCTCTCACTCAAGCAAGGATTTAATAAGGATAGGTGGGGCGAGGGACGTCCGTTTCCACCTTTTATAAGGGCTGGGAAATAAAGGCTCTACAATTAATCTTCCAAGAAATTTGCCCTTGCTTGGGCCTATGCTTAGAATTATCCATCTTATGCCAGTTTTTTGTGATAATACGATCATATAGGATTACTGATAACACACAATCTTTATTGCTTTTCTTGGTTTTGGTCTTGTATATATATTCTCTCTTAGTTCTTTCCACGGGCAAATGCTATAGGACATGCTCTTAGGATTCTTATGCTAGTTTTTCGGTGACTGGTCTTGTATATATAGTTTTGGGAAGCGGATTGTAATATTTATTATAGATAATAATATCTCTTATACAACCTTCAAAGTTACCTTTTAATATTAACAATGAAGGAGATCAATTCTGCAACCACTCTATAGTCGTGAGTTCTTCTACGACCACCTATCGATCATAAGTTATGGTCTTAAGTCTTACTACGATTAGGTCAACTAGGATCACCCTATAATTGATAAAGAGCAAAACGTAACACTTAGATTTATTTTGAATACATCGCCAAGCAATTTCATATAAAATAATACAATTAGAATTCAACAACAGAATGTACAATATAAATTATTGTCGCAATAATGAATCATCAATATAACCTCATAGTCATTTACAAAAACCCATTGCAAGCGAAAGTGAAATATTAGTACAAACTCGGAATTATTTACAAGAATTCGCTATAAGCTGAAATAAAACAATAATACAATATCTGGATTAATTACAATAATTAATTACATCAGATCAGAATATAAAGTTACAACTTGATTACATTACAAAAGAATAAAATAAAAGCTTGCATGCATATCGTCAAAGCCTTTCCTTCCTTTGACCATTTATCGCCAGCCATCGAACCCTTTCCTCACCCAATTCGAAAGCCCTGCACATACTCCCATTTCCCACAAAGACCAAAAGAGCAGTAGCAAAACCAAAAGCAATAAATTAAAGTAGGAAGTAGAAAAGGGATTGCTTTCAGATTATAGGAAGATCACCGAGGTTTCTAGACCAACCTAGGTTAGTTGGCACCATCTCACCCCAGTGGGTTTCATCACTCGATAATTTAGAAAATCCGACACCCATGTTAAACCGACTTACCTTCGCTGCAGAAAATCTGAAAAATAGTATCAGGACCACCCATTAGACCAAAGGTCCATAGCCAAACAGTAACATGTGAGAGCCATCTGGATAGGGCAAGGGCAAGATGGTCATGAACATGATCAAGGGAAAAGCCAGCTGAAGCTTTTCCTGCATAAAGCCTTTCTCCAACACAAGCCATCATAGAGAGCAAACCAACAGCCACAAAGCCTCACAAGCATCTTCTTTTCTCAAGCACAACCAAAGCCAACACACCCATTTCATTTCTTCCCAATCGAAAACAAACACCCACTGCCAACCCAAGCCAACACAAGCATCATTCTCCCAATGAACCACCGGCAAAGCCATAGCAAGCCAGCAAACAAGAACCCCAAAGCAAAGCAAGCCCACTGCCACCCCCAGCTAGCACAAGCCCAAGCCAAGCACACCACCCACCATTTCCACAACCAAGTCCACCCACAGAGAGCAACCAGAAGAGAGGCGCAAAGGAGAAGAGAAAGACGACAGAGCGGGAATGGCAAGCGACAACAAGGACTGACATTGACCATTGAGGACCGAGGTGACCAACAAGAGCACCGAAGAGCACCAACATCACCCCCACAACCATCGCCACTGCCAGTCCATCCCCAAACTGACCAAGCCCACAAAGGTAGTCCACATTCACCCCACTATCTTTCTATCTAAAAATGAACTCACAATATGAACTACACAACTCACAGAGAACTTGCACAATAGCAGTAGCATCCCATACCCATCATAGTAGCATCACCCACATCACAGAGCAATGGGAGGGAACAGGAGAGAGAGAGAGAGAGAGGAAGGGGAGTAGTATACCTCAGTGCGACGCGGCAACCATAGTAGACACCCACATCCGACACCTCCTCCATGCATGAGCAAGCATTAACCCACCTCCAGTACAATCCACCATGCATGGACACAAGGTAGCCCACCTCCATCATTCTTCACGCATAAGCAACATCAACCCACATCAGTAAAATAAATCAAGCATCAAAAGATTTAATCAAGCCTAAACATGTTAAAACCAAAACAACATAGAGAAATAATCTCCTCAAGAGCATTTTTGGCCAGAAAGTAGAGGACCAGGGGCGCCCAGTGGCCGGAGGCTGAGCTAGCCCAAGCCGGCGGCCAAGCACAGGCACGGGGCCGAGCCGCACCGGGCGAGAGGCAGCCCAAGCCAGAGGCATGGGCGCGGGCCGAGGGGGCTCGCGCAGGTAGAGGAGCCAGAGGGGAAGGAACCGGCGGGAGGAGCATAGGCAGGGAGGTGGCGCTGGTGGCGGCGGGCGCAGGGTAAGGCGACGGCATAGGGAGCCGGGCCGAAGGCGGCACCGGGAGCTCAAGCTCTGGCCGGAGCTTTCACCAGGAGAAGAGAAAAGAAATAGGGAGAGGAAGCAAGAGAAAGAAATGGAGAGAGGGAATGGGAGAATAAAGGCCAGGCAAAGAAGAAAGCACCAGTGGCTATTCGGCTAGATAGGGGGAAGCATAAGAAGGAGAGAGAAAAGGGGGTTAGGTGGGTGAGATTATGAAGTTGGGTTTAGAAAGTAGGGATTAGGTAGAGGGGCAAAAAGGTAAATTATAGGGTGGATTAGTAGTAGTATATTTAGCAATAATAGTGGGCATTATTATTAATAAGTATCGACGCGGTATAAATTTTGGACCAAACATATGTATAAACCACGTGAGGAAAGTAGCAGTAGTCCGACCGGTAGAAAATAAAAATGGAAAAAATTTGCAATATTAATCTAAGACCTTTTATAACTAAAATAATCGCCGGTAGTACCCACTAAAAATAGACAAATAACCTGATGCATTAGAAGTAATTTAATCAAGATAAAATAATTAAATTAAGCACACCCGAATAAAATCGATTAGGCATTTATTTACATGCATAAAATTAAATAGACCTAGTTACATGCGGGTACATTTAATATTTTGTTTTCATGCGATAAAATGCGAATATAGGCAACCTCAATCCTAGAGCCGTCAGACTAGAACAACCGCAGTTGGGGAGTGCTAACCTACCGGAGAGCCGAAAAATGTTATTAAATTAAAATCTGCTAAAAACAAAACCAGCTGACTAATATACGCATAATAGCACTAAAAGCAACTAAGTATTTATTTATTTGTTATTAGTATTGCCATATAATTACAGAGGATGAACCAACGCAGAACAGAGTAGCTGATCCGGAATTCTTTGACACCGATCTTTTCTACGACTACGAAGACAAGCTTATCTCTTGAATATAAATATAGTTATATTAAATATAAACTTTACTTTGTTGTATCATTATACATATGTGCATGAAAATTATGTCTCAAAATCAAAATGGGGTAAATGAAAGAAGAGAAAAGAAAAGAGATGATGAATGAGAAAAAGACAGTACAGCTGAGATGAGTAGCTGTACTGCAAGAGAATATATGGCTGGTAAAGGGGGCTTGTGGCAGGAAAATAGATAAGGGAATAGGTGGGACCCTTTATATATGGTAAATATATAAGGACCAACAAAACTCTCACCCAGATAAGGGGCTGTAATTAAGTGCCAACTATTTTCCCGTTTCAGCGTGTAGAAAATGCTACCCTGTTACGTGACTATACTCTCCACATCGGGTAAGTAATATAGTGTGAGTATATGATGAAGGGAGGAACCCAAGACAGGTAGAAAAAGTCCGGATGTGGGGGAATCCGAGGCGTTATAGTAGTGCATGGTGGAGTGTTGGGCGCGGGCAAGACCGGCCCATCCAACATTACTAGGAACTCGGTAGAGGATTGGGTCAGCGTCCCAGGACACCGACGGAAAGTAATAGGTGGAGACTTAATCACGTAACTTGGGAAACGTTCTGTATTCTGAACTCGAATCCGCATCAAAGTAAATGTAGGAGACCTAGCTCAAAGAGAGCTCAGAATAGCTATGGGTAAAGTGGTACAAGCCTACGCGGTACCAAATAAAATCATGAATTCATGCTTGTCTCCTGGATTGGAGTCTACGGGAACCACTAGGGGTCTATCTTCTCTCTGAGTGATAAGTAGTCTTTTCAGTATTAAAACTTGCCATTTAAAGTTTTAATGAAGTATTTCTTTTTAGAAAAAGAGATGTACTAGAAAATATGATAACGAACAGAGATGAGTCATACAATGCATTTTGCTACTAATGCTTGCTGAGTACACTAATACTCGATCTTGCTATTTTCTCCTTTGGTAGATCCGAGTCTAGCCGGGAACTATCCCAAGTGGGATGAAGGATAGGCAGGTACCGAAGAGACCGCAGTTGGTGAGGGCGCCCCTCGCGAGGACATGGACACCCTATTCGGCGAGTGGAACGAGTAGACGACCGGTGGATCAAGGCAGACAAGCGAGGGGAATTCGTTTCCGTTGTAATTAAATAATTGTATTAAAGACCATAGCCTTGCGTGGCTAACTTCTATAATAAAAAGTACAGTTTCTATCTTATTGTTCTACTGTGTTGACTTTGGTAAGGCTTACTATTCGTTGAAGCGGTGTCCTACCTGGTAGGCGAATAGAAAATCCGTATGCCAAAGTGTGATTACCCTCTGAGGTAATGACACATGGCTTCATAATTGTGACGAGGATTAAATTCCTATTTATTGGTTTCACACTTGTGTGGTTGTAAACCTCGAGGCTAACAACCCCTGTGGTCGTTAGAATCCTAGAGGCTGCTCTGCGAGTAACCTGGTTGGAGGGGACCTTGTACCCGTTGCTTGACCAGATGACTGCTCGTAAAGATATTGAACTAGCACTTGGATCTGATTCCAAGTATATCTCTCTCGTGTGATGAATGGAACACATGTCTTATTTGTTTCAAACCACATGACGTTTCATGACCCTAAGTCACTGGCAATAACTACTACATGGTTTTATCTCCCGCTGATATTAACCAGTGATCAGTTGCTGGTTTACCAAATGACAATTGCCTCCCTGACCAGTCGCGTCACTTCCGGTAGGCGTCTTCTCCAAGAGTAACTACCAACTCTTCGCCAGTTATTTAAAGGTGGATGATGAACAGGCAGCCAAGGGGTGGACCAGCGAATGTCTCTACAAGCCCGGTCCTTCCGACCAGTGAGAAGGGCGACAAAAGCTCAATGCCGCAACCCGAGGGTTAATGTACTCTCGATACAGTCATGGACAACCGATATTCGCCAACGGCTCCTATGTATTCCGGGAGCCAATCAACACCTGGTAACAGTGTCAATGACGTTGCCACCGGTCAAAGGACAAGTGGAAATGATCAAACTCAGCCTACGATCGGGCATCTGCCGGATCAGGCTGAATCCACCACAAAGCCAACCAGAGGTGGTAATCTCCGACCGCTCTCTGTCGTGGAGGCTCCTTGCCGAAGTAATGGAAGGCTCTCCCTTAGTTACGAGGGGAGCTCGTCGCAAGACCACAGTTGGCGGCATGAAGTTAACGCAATCGGTGATACCAATCAGAATGCCATGCACGATCCTCCACAACATAACCCGCCAACACCCGTTAGTGGAAATGGTGCAGGCAATCAAGCACCAACCAGAGGCGGCGGAGGCAATAGTGCTGGTGGACATCCATCAGTTAATTCACTTGTTTCTACCCCATTGCACATGTTGGGTCGAACAGGACAAACCAGAAGGTCGGAGGGAAATTCGAACCATCAAACACCCTCTACTAACGGGAACCCTCCGAGACCTTTAGTAATAATTCAAAACCTGCAACAAGTTTAAGGTATTTTAAATGACTCGAACCCAGCTCTAGCAGAGACTCCAGAATATGTTCAACTTGCGGGATAGGTATCGAAAATTCTTCAGCAGACCATGCAACATACAGAAATATACCGGGAACAAAGGAACTCGCAAAGTCAAACCTTGACTTCATCCCAGCGTTCCTCCCTTGGCATAGGTCAACATGGTCGAACTGGAGACTGGTCGATATCAAAACCTCCTCCAAGATTCTGACAAGGGAGCCACGAGGGAAGACGGGTCTTTCATGAAGCCACTCCTCCCCCTCATAATGAGGAGCTACTGCTTGGCTCGGGTGATCTATGACATCACCTAAACCAGGCGGTCAGTCGAAGGCCACCAACTTCCATGACCGGATTGGGACACCAGATACTCGTTATGCCAACTTGAGAAACTGGTCCCCGACAGATTACAATTCGACCCCTTTTCAGAGAAGGCGCCATGACTCGATTAAGGTTGTTAAGCCTTCTCAGCAGGGCTCCAAGTTGTATGCTGGCCGAACAAGTTCCGGCCAACAAACATAGAAAAGTTCAATGGAACTCAAAACCCAATAGAATTTCTCTAGATCTACATTACCGCCATCAGAGTTGCTAGTGGTGACGACAACGTGATGGAAAATTACCTGCCTACAGTTCTCGAAGGATGTGCCTAGTCTTGGCTACTAAACTTACCGATTAGATCAATTTACACTTGGGAGCAACTCTGCGATCTCTTGATTGTGAACTTTCAGGGGACGTATGACCGCCCCAGAAAGGAGGACGATCTCCACCGAATCCGGCAAAAATCCAATGAAACTCTCCGGCAGTATATCAAAAGGTTTTGCTAGGTTCGTAATTCTATACCTGAGGTCGCAGATTCTTCTGTCTTTTAGGCTTTTAATGCAGGGTTAAGGAACCAACGGTTTACGGAGGATATTGCTATGAATCCTCCACAAATGACCGTCAAACTTTTTGACATGGCCGATAGGTATGCAGCCGCCAGTGAGGCTATTGAATGGAACGAAGCCATCGATCAGAAATAGAAAATTCCTCAGCCTGGCCTGGATAAACCAGAGAATAAGCATTAAAAGGCTCTCAAGGATAAGAAAAACCATAAGCCTGATAACAAAGAGGTCCTTGTGGTTCCTGAGAAATTTATCAAGGGCAAAAAGGATTATTCCGGTCGGAGCAAGGCTAAGGCTCCGACCAATAAATACAAAAAGAATAAGAAGTGCCCACTTGATCAGGCTGCCGAGCATGATCTGTGCACTTGTCGAGCCTAGCAAAAAAAGCTAGAGGACTATTATGCAGGTAAAGGACCTTTCCCTTCCATACAAGAGTTTGGAGAGCCAAGCTCCAAGAAGGACAAGGATGGCGACGAAGAAATGGACTAATAGGAGCCACAACACACCGTCGACATGATCTTTGGTGGATCCTCCTTGTATGAATCAAGGCGCCATCTGAAGGCCATGGAGTGAGAAGCAAACCTAGCAGAATCTCCGATCACCGTCAAGCCATCCAAGTGGTCGGAGACAGTTATCTCCTTCGGCAAAGAAGACTGCCCCATCCCTTCAACTCAACCAGGTAGGTTCCTTATTGTTGTAGAACCTATTATTAATAATTACAAAGTTAATTGAGTTTTGATAGATGGTTGTAGTTCTTTAAATGTTCTATTTACGGGAGCATTGGAAGAAATGCAAATTCCCAGGTCAAAGGTAAAGCCTGTGAAATATGCCTTTCATGGTATAGTTCCAGGATATAGTGCCAAACCGATAGGGCAGCTTTCCCTACCGGTAACGTTCGGAAGGCTAGACAACTTTTGAATAAAAAAGATTCCATTTGATGTAGTAGATTTTAAAACTGCATACAATAGAATTCTTGGTCGTCTGGCATTGGTAAAGTTCCTGATAGCTACGCATTATGGCTGTTAGAGTTTATAAATGCCAGGACCAAAAGGGGTTATTATGGTTCGAGGGGATAGAAATATGGCATACGCATGCGATCGAAAATCCTTAGAACTGGTCGATGAGCTTTCGACCAAGGATACTAATCCACTTTCAACACAGGTCAAGCACTCTAGACCAAAGATGGGCCCAAAACCTTCCGACTAGACCAAGGAGGTTCCACTCGACAAAGGCGCTTCTCTAGAAAGCATCCAAACGTCGCCTGGACCCGAAAATGCTAGTACAAGCATCCAGAAGGTACTAGTCAGGGGAGGACTTGATCATAAATAGGAAGAGTTGCTCGTCTTCTTCCTCCGAGCTAATTTGGATATATTCGCCTGGTAGGCATCCGACATGCCCAGAGTCCCCACAAAGGTGATTGAGTACAGACTAGCTCTTCAACCTGATAAGAAACCAGTCAAGTAGAAGCTAAGGCGCTTCGCACCAGATCGGAAGGAGGCAATCCAGTCGAAGATTGACAAGCTTCTCGATGCTGGATTTATTCGTGAAGTCAACCACCCAAAGTGGCTTGCCAATCCTGTAATGGTTAGAAAAAGGAATGGGAAATGGAAAATGTGTATTGATTTCAGAGATCTCAATAAAGCTTGTCTGAATGATTTGTGGACTCAACTTCCGGTTGTGAGTTATTAAGTTTTTTAGATGCATATTCAGGGTACCACCAGATTAATATGAGTAAAGATGATGAAGAGAAAACTTCCTTCATCACACCATATGACACTTACTGTTATGTCAAGATACCATTTAGTCTCAAAAATGGTGTGCTACTTTTCAAAGGTTAATACCAAAAAACCTTTAATCCACAAATAGGACAGAATTTGTAAGCCTACGTTGATGACTTGGTCGTAAATAACATCAATGCTGGTGATCATATTTTTGACCTACACAAAACATTCAACAACTTGAGGAAACATAACCTTAAGTTAAATTCAAAAAAGTGTGTGTTCGGAGTTTTCTCTGAAAAGCTTCTTGG
The DNA here is from genome assembly GCA_036346255.1 of Ampelocalamus luodianensis. Taxonomy (NCBI): domain Eukaryota; kingdom Viridiplantae; phylum Streptophyta; class Magnoliopsida; order Poales; family Poaceae; genus Ampelocalamus; species Ampelocalamus luodianensis. The sequence goes on along the minus strand of CM070624.1, from coordinate 28,301,499 downwards.
GTTTCTAGTTTCGTCTAGAGGAATCGAAGAAAACATAGTAAAAATATCGGCCATCGAACAGATGCACCCTCCGACCACAAAGAAAGAAATCCAGAAGCTAACCGGTTGTTTGGTAGCGTAAAGTTGTTTCATAGCACAGTTAGGAGAAAAAGGATTACCTTTCTTTGAGTTTCTTCGAAAACATGGAAGTTTCGAATGGACTAAAGAGGCAAATGATACCTTTGAAGAACTCAAAAGGTACCTTACGAATACCCTGATCTTAGTATTTTCAATATCTGGAGAAACATTGTTGATATACCTAGCAGCGATGCCATAGGTAGTCAGTGCTGTACTGGCTGTTGAGCGCGATAAAATCTAATGACCAGTATATTACGTAAACGAAGTCTTACATGGACCAAAGGAATGATATTCACAGGTACAAAAGTTGCTATATGGTCTCCTTATGGCTTCAAGAAAACTAAGGCATTACTTTCAGGCCCACGGAGTGGTCGTACAACCCGGATATCCTCTTAGTCAAGTTCTCAGAAACAGGGAATCATTAGGACGAATAGCAAAATGGGTGGTCGAGCTTGGGGCGTTCGACCTCCATTTCACCTCACGAACTGCAATCAAATCCCAGGCTTTAGCAGAATTCATTGCCGAATGGACTAACCCTGAACCCACCCAAGGGCCTAAGTACAAGCACCACGAAGAGTGGATAATGTACTTCGACGGTTCCTTGATGCTCAAAGGCTTGAGGGCTAGAGCTGTCCTGATATCTCCTACTGGACAACACATAAAATATGCCTTTCAGTTAAACTTTCCTGGTACCAATAATGTGGCAGAGTACGAAGGTTTATTGGTAGGACTTCGAGCAGTAAAAGTGCTCGGGATTCGTAGATTACTAGTGAAAGACGATTCTCAAATAGTAGTAAATCAAGTTGAAAAAGAGTATCAATGCTCAAGTACCAAGATGTCATCTTATTTGGTGGAAGTACGGAAACTCGAAAAGCACTTCTTCGGTTTTCAGATCCAACATATTCCAATAAAGGAAAACTTTCTGGCAGACCAGTTGGTATGGATGGCTCCAACAAGATCATTTGTCTTGCTCGGACTTTTTCTCGAGCAACTCGATGCGCCCTCGGTAATCGAGCATTCCGAAGACACACATGCTCCACTGGAGGTCATACAGATCGATCCCAGTAGTGATGGGATGACATCAATCTACAATTATCTTCTGCATGGCACAATTCCTGAGATGATGTAGAGGCCGATCATATAGCTCGAAAAGCCAAATCATACACTCCGATCGAAAGTACCCTTTACAAACGGAGAGCTCATGGAGTGTTGATGAGATGTATATCTCAATTAGATGGTAAAATGCTACTATTTAACGTACATGGAGGAGTCTGTGGAGCACATCATTTCTACATAACTCTGGTCGATAAAGCTTTTAGGAAAGGATACTACTGGCCAACTGCCTTTCATGATGCAAAAGATCTTGTGACGAAGTCCGTACAATGTCAATTTCATAGTCGACAAGTACATCAGCTGGCACAAGCTTTGCTGACCATACCTCTTTCTTGGCCTTTTGCAACCTGGGGACTAGACATTCTGGGACCTTTCCCAAGAGCACCCGGGGGCTTTGAATTCCTTTTATCATGATTGATACGTTCACAAAATGGATAGAAGCTGAGCCAGTTGTTAAAGTAATAACTGAGGCTGCTAAGAGATTCATCACAAAAAATGTGATCATATGATTTGGTATACTCAGTCGTATAATCACAGATAACAGTACCCAGTTCTCAAGCGGGAATTTTTAGGAATTCTGCGAGGATCTAGGTATCAAGATACATTACGCTTCCATTGCTCACCCACAAAGCAACAGAGCAGTTGAGCGAGCTAATGGTATAATAATACAAGGAACAAAACGCCGAGTATTCGACCAATTAATACAACGGTCAGGAGCTTGGGTTCAAGAACTTCTCACTATATTATGGGTCGCTCGAACCACGACCAGTCGTGCGACCTACGAAACACCATTTTTTCTGGTTTACAGTGCGGAAGCCATGCTTCCTCCAGAATTGAAAATTGGCTCTGCTCGAACTGATTGTTTTAATGAGAACGATCAGGAAGAATGATGACTCGACGACATCAATTTTCTTGAAGAAAGATGAAACAAAGCCTTCATACAATTGGTAGTTTGCCAACAAGCCATGTGGAGGTACCACAGTCGTAAAGTGCAACCTCGTAGCCTAGCTGTAGGTGATCTGGTTCTCAGAAAAATTCAGAGCCAAGCAAATCACAACAAATTTTATCCCAAATGGGAAGGTCCATACACTGTGGTCGAAGTCACCAGACCAAGTTTGGTACGACTCGCCATGTCAAACGGGTGTGTCTTGTCTAATTCTTGGAACATTGATCAATTACGTAAGTTTTATGTATAGTTGTTCATTTCAATTTCAATTTCCTTTTCAATTTCAATAAAGAAGCATCATTTCTTTACTTTTTGATGAGTGACTCCCAAATAGGAATGTCCATACACTGTGGTCGAAGTCACCAGACCAGGTTCGGTACGACTCGCCGTGTCAGATGGGCGTGTCTTGTCTAATTCTTGGAACATTGATCAATTGCGTAAGTTTTATGTATAGTTGTTAATTTCCTTTTCAATTTCAATAAAGAAGCACCATTTCTTTACTTTCCGATGAGTGATATTATGTATATTTCGATTATACATTGTTTGGTCGTACACTATTATTGTCTAGCTCATTGGAGAAGAATCATTGCTCTTCGACATCCTTCTAAAGGATCATTTTCGTGATCATCATAGTGATGTTTCTCAAGGGCAACCACACTCTTTTCTCAAAGAAGACAACAAATAAAAGGAGCATCACACAGACAACTACATATAGTTACTTACATGCATAAGGGCTTATAGTCTTTCTTTCTTCATTTCAATATTTTGCTCTCACTACTACAAAAAGGCTAATACTGGACGCTTCATCACAGACGGTTGATCAAAACCGTCAGTATTAAATACAATCACAAATGGTTTTGGTTTAGCGACCGTCTGTGTTACTGGCTGCACTAAAAACCATTTGTGAAGAGGTAATATCACAGATGGTTCATGTTGAAAACCGTCTGTGAAGTATCACAGACTCTTCTTAACAAGAACCGTCTGTGACATTACTAAATATGACATATGTTTTTTTTATATTATTAAAATCGTCTGTGATACTTTGCTCACCCTATCGTAGGGATATTATTCTACCAATTTCTTGAAGACTTCAAATCCGTAGACCAAACTGACTTTCCGACCAACTTGAAGTTATATTCCATGGATTTTGTTCTTTCCACAGTGGTCGAAAAGTCAATTTGTTCTGTGTATTTTATCTTACTATAGAAGAATACCAGGCAATATGAGTTCACACTAATCATAAAAAGCTTTGAAAATAGAAATCTCATCTCACTTTCTTTTAAACGGCCATAGTTCATCATCTACTCATACCAGAAGGCCGTATCGAGATGAGAACTTTAAGAAGAAATGGAAGTAAGAAAGATGTGAAGTTTGTGAGTGATTTTTCTTAGTTGGTTATTTATAGGCCAACAACTTATAGCAAGATTAAACGAATAAAAATGGAAGTCTGACGGATAGGATTTATTAGAATCTGCTCCTAATAAATCGTTGGAAACAAAAGCATCTCCGTCTTTTCGGGAATTGTTTTTCATAAATACGGTTGACACTCCTTTTTCTATCTTCACGAAAGTAATTAACTCATCACAAATGGTTCTGAACAAAAACCATCTGTGATATTACTAAATAACACAGATAGTTTTTTTCTTAAAACCATATGTGATATTTTTGGGATCTGATTGCTTGTTTAAACACACCAATGTCGCTACGGTCCTCAATGTATCGACTCTTATTCTCCCACGCCGGCTTTTGTACTTGTTTTATAAATAGACATCCGCTTTTGAAAGGGATTTCTCACAAATCTCCTCTTTCTTCAAACTGCTCTGGTCGAAGAAACTCCCCCCTGATCCCCTTTCTCCACAAACTCCAAATGGCTTCCCCTCTCGTGCGAGCCGTATTGGCCTACATTGTGCTTGTCTACTCACACCTCTCTGGTCGCAACCTGGCCCAAGCTGTGGACAAGCCTTCCGTTCGCAATGTCATCCATTCCAGGCCCTCCGATCTACCGGAGAGCATAGCGGCCAATATCTGTCGACTGGAGCTCCTCCTCTGATGGACCAATGCGAGGGTCTTCGGTATTCGGCGAGTAAACCTCATCGTGGAGATCGTCCTCTAGAACTACTTGGTCCGCACTGAGAATGCAACCCGAAGAGTCGAGGACGACATCCGGATGGTAGGAGAGCATGTCAACCTCATCGAGACAGAGGAGACCAGGGTTGATGGCCTATGGGCTATCATGGACTTGATTACAGAGTTCGAACAACTACAAGCGCGAATGGAGCGTGCAAGATAGCAGGTGGAGGCGTTTGATTAGACAGTCGCTGATCCCGCTACCACTGAAGTCGAGAAGGCTTACGAAGATTTGAAGGCTAAGATAGGATTTCTTATCCTTTTTTATCGTATGTGATGTAAAAGCCGTCTTTTTTTATCGTCTCGCCACCATTGAAGTCGATGGAGATCTTTTGCAAAGTCCCTTTGTCTTCAATTTTGTTGTTTATTACCGTAGAATTTACTTATTTATTGCGAAGTAGGTACCTCATGTGGATATTTACCCGTGACTCGTTTTAATTAGTTAAGTGCGTGGAGAACACCAAAAACACCATGCCCCATGCCAATAAAAATTGGTTATTTATTGGAACCATCTGTATTTATCACATACGGTTCTACTTTAGAACCATCTATGATGTGTATTTATCATAAACTGTTCTACTTTAGAACCGTCTGTGATGTCCAAACCTATTTATATTCGAACTCTAGGGTTTTCCTGTGCCCCCACTCAAACGATTAAGTTTCTCCTCAACGCCGCCTCCTCCTCGAGCCCGACGCGCCTCCTCCCCTGTGCCCGCCGCCTTCTCCCCGAGCACGAGCCTTCGCCTCCTGAGCCCTGCGCCCCTCCTCCCCTGAGCCCGGTGTGCCTCCTCTCTGAGCCCACCGCCTCCTCCCCGAACCCAACGCCCCTCCTCCCCCGAGCCCAACACACCTCCTCCCTGAGCCCACCACCTCCTACCCGAACCCAGTGCCCCTCCTCCCCCAAGCCTAGCATGCCTTCTCCCTGAAACTGAGCCTTGAGCTATGAGATCTCTTGCTGTTTCTATATCTTTGAGCAAATTATTTCAATTTGTTGTGCTAGCTGTTCCTGATGAACCCGGAGGTCCGATTGTTGGCCCGATCTTTTGATGAGAACGATAAATTCGGTAGGCGTCGCTCAACTCTCACGATCCTGGCTACGAACATGCAAGGCTCAAAACCACGCAATCGCTGAACTGCTCGACAAGTCGTTATCAACCGTGCACGATTACCCGGTTGACCTGATCACGAAGATCGATTCCTGCAGACACCGAAGAAGCACGCAAGAACAAGGTAAATAAGCAATCTGAAATTGCGAATAGGAATTGAATGTATTGATAGGTGGGGTTCCGAAGAACAATGTCGTTGTTGATCTCGTCGACCAAGAGAACAAAGTAGAAAATAGCAAAGCTAAACTTTAATTAACAAAACCCGCCGAACAAAAGGGGCGGCAGCCACTATCTATAGGAGGAAGAGGGAGGGGGCGGTGGTACTGTTTATGCATGAATAGTGCCACATGAACAGTACCATGAAACCATAGGGGGCAGCTATATGGGCCATATGGGCCAATGTGGCTAAAATAGCCCATTCGTTACATAACCTATGGGCCAACAATTGGTGACGCAGCACCATAGCATGTAAACGTAGCCCGACACATATGAGTAGGAGCAGTAGATGTAGCCCGGCATATATGTGTAGAGGTAGCTCGGTCCAACTGGAAAATATGGCAATGCAGTCGCCGAAAGTCCGATCGAAGATGTGGATGTAGCGTAGCGAGTCGAAGTGGTGGGTGCAGTCGAAGCAGGGGATGCAGTCGAAGCAATGGATGCATCCTTAGGGTTGATGTCCTCATAAGTTCCTGTAGCTCTTTCAGTCAATAGTTCTTGCTGTTCCTGTAGCGGTTTTAGTGTGTTTATATCATGTTATAGTCACCGATCTATATTTGTTAGAAGTATATTGATGAATCTTGCTCCTGTTGTCCAGCCAGGTAAAGTTGATTAAATTTGCTTGAATCTGTCTAATTAGAATAGCAAGTATTACATTGAGCTCAAGGTTATCTATAATAGTCATATTCAATTTGTGATTACTTTTCTCATGAGTGCTGTGATGGCTAAGATTATATCTTATGCAACCAGCCTTCTGAGAGCAACAATTAATTTTCTAAATCTAAGCTTTATGTTGATTTTATTCATACACTTGATGTATGTGTTGGGTATATTATTCTATTTGAATGACTTGAAGAATTTACATGTGTATATGTTAATTATGTCATTTAAATGTTGCTGAAATTATGCTTTAATTGATGTTATTTATGCTGGAATTAACTTTGAATGTTTGCTAAAATCGTATTATTTACAACAATTCAAAAAACCAATTGCCTCGTTGTTCCACGAATACATAACATACATGAGTAATCTTAATCCAAAAGCAACTTTTGTTACCCTAACAGTTATTTCTACCAAACATGGATATTTAGTGCAACTATGTCATTTATTTGAAATAGTTTCCTAGGATGTTGAATTGCTGAACATCGCATACTTATATTTAAGGTATTCTATTTCAAGTATAATAAGTAATTATATAACTTTGCAAAATTATCCTCTTCTTATATGTAGCATGTATGGATTTTTGTAATTTTGGACACGAGAAGGAAAAATTTACTATTCCATTCCGAAACAAGACCACATGAGTCAAAAACTACTACAACACTTCTTCACCTGCCTCTCACCATTCATTTCACCTTCTTCTGCATAACCGTGTTCATGCTGGTCAAGTTCTCTCCCCTTGTGTCCCAGGGTCCTACCATTATATTCCTGGTCTTTTCTTTATAAAATCTTCAAGCAGTGGCTGGTTGTGCCTTTAAAAATTCATTTCACTGATGATTATGTCACCGTTAATAAAATTAATGATTTCATTGATTGTTCTGCTGTCACCGTCAAGAAAATTCGTTTCACTGATGGTTATGTCACCGTCAATAATATTATCAATTTCATTGACTGTTCTTCTGTCACCGTCAAGAAATTTAATCCTGACGGTTTGTGCCCACCAGAAAATACATTGCACTGACTGTTTGGCCATCAACAAAATTGAATTCCAGAATGGCGGAACATATAGACTGACGGTTTGACCCATCAACAAAATTGATTTTTAGAATAGCGAAACATATAGCCTGACGGTTTGACCCATCAGCAAAATTCATTTCCAAAATGGCAGAAAATACTGGTAATACTGGCATGTTACAACAGATTTATAGAATGGTAGAAAATGTTGCAGGAGACAATAAACGGATATCCGAATCTTATACATCCGTGCATCATATAATCAAATCACAACACCATCCTTGCATCAATCAAGAAACATATAATTAATGAACAAACATATAAAAAATTCAGCTTTCATAAACAATCCCTAGCCAATAGATTCATGTTCACTAGCACAAGCATACCAATTCATAAACTTCACCTCCAGATTGGTTTATCCATCCAAAAGACATCTACAGTCAAGTACCGCATACAAAAGTCACAAAAGTCCACATTTCTATTACATTCAAGTTCAGCTAGTCAAAAGAACTTCACGAGATCACTGAAAGTCATAGAATGGTAGCATGGTTGTTATCGCCACTGTTGTTGTCCCTGTCGTTTACATCAGCGTTACCATCGACAACACCATCATCCGGTTGTGAGCCCAGATGGGAGGATCCAGTCCCAGTCCCTTGCTACAAGGTGAAAACATTATGTCAACTTGAGTTGAAGAAACCGTAATGGCCTGTAATGTTGTTTGAATTATCACACTCCTATATTAAATACCCATCCCATAATATCATGTCTTTTGGTACTAAAATGTGCACCCCTGGATCTACTAAGTTAACAAATCATGGCAACTACTCAAGAATAGTCAGCTTAAGAACATGTGATGCTTGGCATATACTCAAGATTTGTTTAGCCTCGTAAACAACTCACAAGTATGGGTGTACTAACTAGTAGAAAAATCATTTGCCACCTTACCATCAACTATAAGTAAATGAGATTCAGGTTATACCCATGTTTAGAATATTCAACATGAGTCCACTCACTCACTGCTGTACTACTTGTTAACAGTCTGACACACCAAAAAATATTAGTTATCTTTGTCAAATGGTCCTCTATATGACAAAGGTGACAGATGGAAAGTACCACTTGAAGTTGAACTATGCAACAAGGCAAAATAATAACTCGTAAATAATTTTTTTTGTACACAAGGCAATAATTGTAGGTATTAAACGATATTACCTGTGCTTGTGTAGGTGTTCCACAACGTAGCATCTCTGGTGGTGGTTGTTCGTCCATCTTCTCAAAAAGCATCTACAATTGGAAAGTATCATTTGAAGTTGAACTATACAATTTGTACTAACCATGCAATGCAAGATAAGACATGTACAATCTATACTAACATGGCAATGAGAATTTTATTTGTACACAAGGCAATAATTGTAGGTATTAAATGATGTTACCTGTGCTTGAACTATACAATTTGTACTAACCATGCAATGCATGTAGTATGTGATTCCCCCCTATGTTTATGAGAATGTTAACATCTGTCTTGTACAGGATGGATTGGTGATACGCAAACCTCTAGGAATGAGGTTTCCATCTAAAGAAACATGCCTGAGGTTTTCTAAAATTTACTGTACGATCCACCTCTCTCTATTTGGGCACAAGCAGTATGTGATTAAAACAAAAACAATGAATCCCACAAATTTACTTTTCATAAATTTCGATAATTCGATGTGACCTAATAATCAAGGACAAAACGATTCGTCTAGCTATGACATTTCGATAAGCAGTTCCATGTATTACGACCACAGTGACATCAATTGTAAATGTGTGTGAATGAACATTATGACCAAGATCATCTGGTGGTGAACTTCTTGTGTCTGGAGTAGTTCTTGATTATGTCGAACCACATTTCTATAAGAGGTGGAATTGGATGGCCTGATGTTTCTTGATTTGGCAGCTGCTAGAATAGCATTCTTCTTGATAGCACCATTCCCTATTGGTACACGGCCATGAGGCATGCCACCATTGATGTTGTACAATATGCTTCCATCGAGTGGTCGCTGCTCCCAATCATCTTTGTATTGAGCCATAGCAGCAGCAGAGTAATCATCCTGGAAGCAACATTTAAGCATCTTTCCTGAAAGCTAAGTTCACTTGTAAGAATACAAACAAGGGAGCACTTACAATGTATTTATGTGCTTTCTGGTTGCTGACTGAACCACTACTACCACTACTATTCACATTTTTCATGCCTGACTTCATTATAGCATATGTGTTTAGCCAAGTAGCCTTCTGTGGTCCATATTTGTGTTCCTACAACATGGTGAAACTCCAGGTTATAGCCTTGAATAGTGTTATAAGTTGTAATGCGACATGTTTTGTTAATTGTCATGGTATGAAGAGCTTGATTCATACAAGGTATTGTTGGGTCTCTACGTATGGTCGTGAACCTCCTCAATTTTGAGCAGCATCGTTACATTTCAATCGTGCTTCCTGGCCTCTCTTTCGTTTTGTCTTGAATTGCTCAGTGCGCCAATGACGACAAAGATGTGGCCATACTATGTCATTGCACCACCAAATCTTACCATCCAAGTATTGTTCATACTGGAGTTCCCTTGGACGTGCCAATGTGTCATCAATATCCTCTCCTTGTTTTCTATAGTACTCCTTGATTGCATCAGCACGAGCTTGATACATCATATGCTTCACGCGGTCCACAACATAATTTTCGAACACAAGATCTGCTTCTTTCATGTCGTTTGTGCTGACTTCGAACAAATGCTACATAGAGGACAAGGGTAGTTACTAGTTAGTAGTCGACTAAAGTATTTATGTATATGAACTAACAAGTAAATATTACCTACCCAAAACTCTCGATTTACTCGATCTGTAGCGATTATTCCCTCATCGTCTTCGTTGACATAATAATCATCCCATGTCAATTGAGTTCGCCTAACTCCATTTGGTGTTGGATCAAACCAATGGCAATCAAATAAAACCAGCTCAAGATGCATGCTGCCTTCCCAAGTAATTTTTATGATGTCTTCAATGACACCATAATACTCCAAACACATTGTTGTTCTCGTCAACACTAGACACACAAACACCACTGTTAGTTGTAGTCAGTCCAGATTTCCTGCTCTCATACTTTGATGAGCGAAATCTGTATCCATTCACATCATGGCATCCATAAGTGGCAACTCTTGTGTGAAAACCATAAGACATTTGGCGTAAGGTATTAGGAATGGTAGATAACTTCATGCACTACAAATAGACAATTAATTGTATTAGCTTTAGTTGATTTCAGATTGCTACAAAGATGTTTCTGTGAGGACCCCGGTTTATTCGACTTGTAATGCTTAGCCTTCCATTGACCCTAGCATCACAATTCAAATAAACCAAGCCTCAGGATATGTATACTTCCCAGAAATGCAGTATACACACCCTGTTACAAAATCAAGCATCAATTCCATACACGAGAGATTACAATATCAAAACTTCATAATATACAACAGATTGAACTTACAAGATAAATAACAAACTACACAGCGGAAGCAAAAGCCATAAGATGGCGATAAATAAAAGAGCCAATTAGTGTGCCTTTACCCACAAGGCAACCAACCGGGCCGCCAAGCTAGTCGTCAAACCATGACATATCTCACAAAGGAAGCCCTTGGGCTCACCTTCTTCCTCTGCAACAAAACATTAAGCAAGCGGTGAGTACAAAAATTATTTTTGTACTCGCAAGATGACGTGTGAACTAGCGACACTGTTCATATGCTACATGCGAGCTTATTTGGTGGAGGCCATATGTTTCATTTGCACAAAGCCAGATTTGTTTGCAATAATGTAATACTGATTTAAAGGCAAGTTTGCAATTCATTTTTATTGTTGAAATAAGCTGCGAGATAAAGGTAAATACAAGTAACCACACGAAGTGACTATCCCAATAGTCACCACAACATATACGAATCCCAGTTCGTTACACCCATCAAGTTTTAGTTTAAAAGGTTGTAGTCTAACTCTTGAAAAGCTTACCCAAGCGTGTCCATCACCTAGGACGAGGCTATTCGAATAGTTTTAACCCTGCAGGGGTGTACCAATGTACCCACACTTTAGACCACCTTTCCACCAGCCACGGTTAGCATACTTCCTTTGGTATGCAGGGACGGCTAAGTCTAACATGACGTTTTCCAATACTGTGTATCAACTACGAGCCGCTCGTATGGATAGAAATCCATACGCTTACATGGTAAAGCCGAAAAGACAACTACCTTTGCGGGGTAAAGCTTTTCGGACAACTACCATGCTCTCAACACCATCCCTCCTGCGACCTCCTGCGACCCGGAGCCAATACACGCCAAAGTACTAGGTCAAGAGAGGTCCCATATACTCTAGTGTGGTTAGCACGCCGAAATGCCTGGATAAAAATTCACTCACAAGATGTTCGGTCCTTAATTGACCCGGGCACCATTCCAGTCACACCCAAAAATCACACCGTCTTACCATTGTGCCCGCATCTAAATCGTTTTGTTTTCATTTTTAGTTTTTGTAATTAAACATAGCACGCTGGAACATAAGAACAGTAATAATTTTATGTGATCAAGATCATCGACTAAGCCGATGATCGCCCAAATCTACCGGAAGCTAAGCATGGCTAAGCAACTGAACTCGTAATCTACTAAGTGATAAAAGATCATCCAGCGATCTCTAATCACAGCAAATAACCTAGGCTCAGGTAGTAGAGGAATATCATTTGTCTACAGATTATGCAACTAACAGGGCCCACTAACCATATTTTAACACAAAATAGCAATGCATACATACAAGATGCAAACAAAATATTAGTTTGAAAATAAAGGGATTAACATGATCAAATTGCTTGCCTTTGCTTTGTTTGAGATATTCGACTTGCTGCAGAGGATCACTCTTGATATCAACGTCATCTAACGATAAGAACTGTCAAAGCGAAAAACAACAAATAAACACCAAAAAGCCAACAGTAACCAAAACAAAATTAAAAACACAGAATATAAATTATAAATTTAGGAGCAACAAATTAGTTGATTCGGAGTTATTTAAATTAGTTAGGATTTCTACAGAGGGTTCTATTAGCAACGTCATTTGACTACTGTTATTTCTAACAATTCTTAGATTGCCTTCCCCGCTCATGAAGTTCAATAGGAAAATTTATTAAGAGAATGAGTATTTGCTAACTAATTCAAATACCCAATTAAACAATGCTTTAGAGTAATTAGTTAGTCATTTAATAGGTTTATGAACCCACTGTTATTTCAGGTTTTCATCTAAGTCTCTTCCTACCCATAAATGTTACAACAGACAATTCTTTTTGAGCTTAAGTGCTACTGGCTACTCTCTTTAAATTCCAATCTTCAGTTTTGCTAATCCACTAGAGTGGCCCAAATGGCACTCACAAAATTGGTTAGCAGTGAGTGGTTTACCTTACAAGTGGATGCTCCGATACCAAAATTTCACCTTCTTTGCTCACATGGTATAAACAGATTTTCTTTGTTTGGTGATGTTGTTATCCTACTCTTCTCACTTAACTCAAACATCTATATTTGTTTTCAAATAGTTTGGCATCCTGACAGCTTAAGTGTTCAAAAGACTAATTGAATTATTAACATTTCTAACTACTGTATTTACCCCTTACATTAACCTATTGCCAATACTGACACTTTTCAGTCTACTGTGCAAATAGCTACAACAGAACACTTTCTACATTTTAGGTGCTATCAACCCAATTTCTCTCTGGAATCACTTATTCAATTGTCGATTAGGTTTGAGTAGTCTAGAAGTTAAACACAGAACTTAGCACTGAACTTCCTTTTCTGTTCAAGGTTTCAAGAAATGGTTAAGACACCCTCTGCTCAAGCAACAATTAACAGAAACCATTTTCGGACTGAAATGCTACTAACTAACTTCTTACTATTTCAATTTTCCATCTTCGTCAATTTGATTGAGATTCAAAAGACTGCTACAGGTTTGCTATTAGCACCATACAGGTGGTTCCTATTGTCAGTTCAGATCTTAATCAGACTTCTTTACAGTTCATCAAATCAGACAATACAAACCATCTATGTATTTAAAGTGCTACTCTCAAATTCAATCTTAAACTTTTGTTAATAATTTAGAGTGACCTGAAAGACATTAACAAAGTTGATTAGCAATGAGTGGTCCCACTTTTCAGAGAAACAGAGGGCACAAACGAAGAACAGGGGGAGGGCTCGGGCTGGTTTTGGGGCGGCAAACCGCCGGCGGTTGGGGCTGTGGGGAGACCATGGCGATGGCCAAAATGGGTTGCTAGGGTGCTACTGAAGCTAGGGGTGGTGTTGGCGCGGCCGGAGAGGCACTGTGGCGGCGCGGCGAGGTCATGCGGCGGCCGGCCATGGAGGAGAAACAAGGCGACGGCGCTCAGGTGATTTTGGGGGCCAAAAAGGGGGAGCATGAGGACCGGTGGTATACCTGGAACACGTTGCGGTGGTCGGCGAAGACGGGGAGGCACCGAGGTGGTGGCGACGCGAACCGACGACGGCGCGGGGTAGCTCTCGACGGCGGCGACCTGGGATGGAGTAAGGCACAAGTGAGTGATCGGGGAAGATAGAGGGGGTCTAATACATGCTCAAGGAGGAAGGAATCGGAAGGGGAGGCATCGGAGAAGGAGTAGTAGCACGGGCGGTGGTGGCGGCCGGAGCTGGAGAAGAACCCGGGTGCACGGCTCCACGGTGACGCCAGCTAAAATTGATGGAGGGGTTTGACTGCTGGAGGTGTATGGCGCGCCGTGACGCGGTGGGAGGCGGCACGGCGGGGATGACAATGGCATTCGGAGCTGGATTGATTGGAGCTCGGGAGAGACAAGGAAATGGAGGGGGAGTAGGGGGAAGAGGAAGAAGGGGTTAAAGCGGCTCGGGCTGGCCTTTGTAGGAGAAGGCGGAGGCAGCGAGGTGGCCGGCGGTTGGCGTGGCGCGCGCGCGCGGCGGGCGAATGTGGCGCAGCGCGCGCGCGGCGTGCGTGGGCGTTGAGGTGGAGGGGAAGATCTGGCGAGCGGGGCCCGCAGGTAAGTGAGAGGGGGAAGGTGCTGCGCCGAACTGGTGCGGTCGGAACCGATTGGCGAATGGGCTCGGTCGGAGGAACAGTACCAGGGTTTAGGTTTTGGATTTAATTTTGACCGAAAACAATTGAGTTTGACCTAGCAATTTGAAGTGGAAATAAAATTCGAAAAATTCTGAAAATTTTTGTGGGCATTCTGAGGTTCACAAGGGACTTAGGAAAAATACTTTCAAGCAATTTTTATATTAAAATTTGTTAGAATTAAATTATTTTCAAATCTGCATTAGTAATTTGATTTGAATTTTGGTGAAGGTAAAATGACTTCTAAAAATTTGGTAAAAATAACTATAAATCAAGATAAATAATCTAGTATTTTAATAAATTATTTTTGGAAACTTTCATTCACATATTTTTCTGGAATTCAAAAAGCAATGGAATTTAAGTTTAGAAGTTTTGAAATTTCTACACAAACTTCAATACAAAACATCAAAAGTTTAAAATTGCACACAAGTTTGTATAAAACCAAGAGCATGACCAAGAGATACAACAAAAGTTTTTAAATTTTAATACCTTTATACATTTAAAATACAAACCCTAATTTTGGGGTTGTTACAGTTTCTCAAGTGTTATAAGTTGAAGCGTTGATGATAATTACTTGAGTTTTGAACCAATCAAAAAAATTGGGCCCAAGATGCATAGGGCGGCTCGATTTCCAACCATTTAACCTTAAATCCCGAAGTTGCTTTTCAGTTGGTTTCATTCTGCTCTTCCAATGTTCTTTACAAAATTTACTACATAAAAAGAGCTAGATATAATTACGTAAATATAATTAAACAAATGTGAGTTGGGTTGCATAATTTCAGCACATACACGAAGTAATCATCCATCTCTGGCACATTTGTCAATATGTACAAGAAAGCAACCTTGCACTCTCCTATTGTGAGATCACGACAGCCACGAGGGCTAATGCATCGACCCGGGTATTGAAATATGAGAAGGTCATATGAACTTTCAAATGTGGAGGCACCATCATCGTACCAAGGTGTCTTGTTTCTAATTGATTGAACTTTAGGGTTAAAATGTAGTGATAGAAAATTTGTAGCCTCCTCAACTAGGTAAGCCTCAACAATAGAACCCTCAACTCGAGCCTTATTCCGCACTTTCTTCCTAATTTTTTGTATGTACCTACATGGAGTAGACCAATTAATTACATATATCATTAGGCTAGAAAGATAAAATAGTTGTATTACTTAAAAATAGTGGTATTACTTATTTTACCTCTCATATGGGTACATCTAGTGGGCCAGGACAGGGCCTCCTAGTCGAGCCTCATAAGGAAGATGTATGATTAGATGCTGCATAGGATTAAAGAACCCAGGAGGAAATATTTTCTCTAGTTTGCATAGAAGCACTGCAACATTCCGTTCTAGTGAGGTTATGTCATCATTGCTAATCTCTTTAGCACACAACTTTCTATAGAAAAACTGAGCTCAGCCAAACATAGCCATATATTTTCAGGAAGGAAGCCATGGAATGCAACTGGTAGCAAACGTTCCATGAATATATGGAAGTCATGACTTTTGAGGCCAAATATCTTCCTTTGTAGAAGGTTAACACCTCACCTAATATTGGATGCATATCCATCAGGAAACTTCAATGTTTGAAACCACTTAAGGATGGTTGTCTTGTCATTATTATTGATGCAAAAAGGTGCCCTAGGCTTGTGCCACTTCCCATTGTTCTTCAGCTCCAAGTGCAGTGAAGGACTATGACATATCTCAGCTAAATCTTGTCTGGCCTTCACATTATCCTTGGTCTTATCGGGTATGTCAAAGCATGTGTTCCATATAGCTTCAGCTACATTTTTCTCGTTGTGCATCACATCAATATTGTGTCGAAGCTTTAATTTATTGAAGTATGGAAGTTGCCAAAAGAAGCTTTTGTGGGTCCAATGGTGAAATTTACCAAAGTTTTTCACATCACCTACAAACTTGTCTATTTGGACTTCAACTTCCTCTCCTCTTAAATTCCTAGGTGCCTCCTCAAGCACTACTGTGTTCTTTCTAAATGCATTACCTCGGGTTCTGAATTCATGGTCTCTAGGTAGGAAGCGTCTATGACAATCAAACTAGCAAGCCTTGCGACCATTACGGAGTTGAAATGCTTTACCATCACACAAGCATTCTGGACACGTAAACGAACCATGTGTTCTCCAACCAGCAAACATACCATATGCAGGGAAATCATGAACTGGCCATGGATATGCTCCCCGCATTGTAAAGTTTTGCTTAAGTGAAGCATCCCATGTTTGTACCCCCTCCCACAACTTGATAAGATCGTCAACTAAAGGTTGTATTAGAATATTTAATTTTTTCCAAAGATGTTCAGGTCCGGGGATAACAAGGCCAAGGAATATGTCCTCCGGCTTCAAGAGCATGCCCGGTGAAATATTTAATGGAACCACAAACACTGGCCAACATGAGTAAGGAGCAACACCCAAACTAAATAGTATGAAACCATCAGTTGCTATAGCAAGCCACACATTTCTAGGGTCACTTGCAAAGTTTGGGAAGTCCTCGTTAAATTGTTGCCAAGCTTCCCATCACATTGGTGCACCATCTTACCAGGCATTGACTGACTATGTGACCGTATTAGCTTTGTTGTCTCCTCGTGTGCATACAACCTTTGTAGTCTATCTATAATAGGGAGGTACCGTAATACTTTACGTGGAACTTTATTATGGCCTACCTCGTAGCGAGAGGTATCACATAAGTCACACTTGTCTTTATGCTCATTATCTTTCCAGTAAAGCATGCAATTATTATAGCACACATCAATTTTAACATATGGCATTCCGAAACCCTCTAACAACTTTTTTGAACAGTAGAAGTCTTCGGACAACTTAGACTCTGGAGGCAAAAGTTCATGAATTATCTATAATACATCGTCATAGTGTGCAATTGACATATTGTACTGTGACTTCATAGCTAGCAAATGAGCGACAGCAGACAGACTTGAGTGTGTTGTGTTCTCATGGACTAGTTCGTCAATGCTAGTGACCATTCTATAGAAAGCCTGGGCAGAGGCCGTTGGATCCTCATCAATTCTCGGTGGATGGTCACCGCCTAGGTCAGTCAACAGATTGTTCATCCGATTACATTCATTGATTTCCTCATGATCTATTGAAGGGTCATGTTCATCATGTGTTGTCCATGTTTGATAGTTTGACCTAAACCCATATTTACTTAAGTACAACTTTACAATATGTCTATTATGCCTAAAATACTTCCAGCACATTGCACGTGGACACTTAATGGTGTCACCTTCAACTACCCTAGGATTTAAGAATGCATGATCTAAGAACTGTGTAGTTTGTTCAATCCATTCATTTGAGGGAACTTTACCACGCTGCCAGTCACTATACATCCATTCATGGTTTGCCATGAATTAGTTCTGTGTGCACAACATGAATATATCAGGTATAAAATTATATTTATTAAAACTAGGTATGTTGCATCTGTACTGTAGACCCAGTATGACCTAGTTGACTAAGCAATATCAATCTTATTCTCATGATTACCAAGATTAGAATATTTGTACATAATTAATAATTTAGCAATCAACAGAAGAGTAGACAGGAGCTTACCAATAATAGTTGTTAGCAAACAAAGAATTAGAACATTTGCACATAGTTAAATGCATTATATTACTCATTAAACCAATGCAGCGAACACACTACACTCATTAAATCAAAGGGAATCATTTCACAACCAACCAAATCAAAGAACATTACAATAACAAATGTTCAAGTATCCAAATGAATGCACGAAAATATGGAAAGAAAAATCATGTAGGTTGGAGCTTACCAATACCACTCAGAGGCAGTAAGACAGGCGCAAAGAGTCTGTGGGGGGACTTCACTAGGCTTGATATTTCTATCCAGGCCTAAAATTGTACCAATCCAGCGGATTTGATATCATATTCAACTCAAAATCCCCAGTTCTTGGTCAAATCCTACAAATCAAAAGGAACGAGCTATCACGAAAACACTCCGAAACTAATATCTCTAGCACCATTAGCCAATCAAGATTCAAGAAACGAGCAGAGCCAAAATTTCAGTGGGGGGAACTTACGCCATCTCCTGTGCACCAAAAGACCGAGTCGACTGTGAGGAGAGGGATCTGGAGCCTGAAGCAAGCACGCAAAATGTTAGTAGCAAATAGTGAGGTAGATGCGAGGAAAAGAAGAAGAAGGATAAGGACAGCCCGCAACCAGTAACTAAAGAGCAGCCCAAGAGGGCGAAGGAAGGGAAGGCATGTTAGCTCCTAGTGGCTGCGGCCAAAGCTGGCATGGAGGCGGCGGGCGCGGCCGAACTTGGCTTGGAGGCGGTGGGCGCGGCGGGAGCTGGCGTGGAGACGGCAGAGATTGGGGATGGAGTAGGGATTTTGGAGAGGACTGGTACACAGGACAGAGGATATTAAGTCTGCGCTAGACTTTTTTGTGGCGAGCGGGCGATGCAGAAATTGGGCGCGTGCGACAATATTTTTCCCGTGTGTAGACAAAAGTAATTAACCTGACGGTTGTAACTGTGAGGACCCCTGAAATGGAATTCGTTTCAAGTTAAAAGACTAGACAGTTTTAAACCATGCAGGGGTGTACATCTTTACCCACATGACTCGACCCGCCCATAAGTCTCGGATAATGACACACTTCCTTTGGTGTGTCGGCCGGGTATATCGAGATTTGGTACTTTTTAGCAAGAACATCTTATTGATTTGAAACACCCTTACACGATGAATCCCGCTTAGTTGCTAACTTGTTGGGTCACGTCACTGCACCGAGCTGATTCGTTGGGTCACGTCGCTGTGCAAAGCTGACTCGTCAGGTCACGTCGCTATGCAAAGCTCACTCGTCAGGTCACGTCGCTACGCAAAGCTGACTCATCAGGTCACGTCACTGCGCAAAGCTGACTCGTCGGGTCGCATCGCTACGCAAAGCTGACTCTCAAAACCTAACTCATCGGGTCACCCTGTCTGGTCTTATCATCGCGTAAAGCTGCAAGCTAACATATTATCCGCTTTATTAGCCTCCCCCCGTGGGCTATAAAATGCATGCCCCACGCACCGAAAGTAAGACCACTGGACCCTCCAAACCGTAGGAAGAAGAACCTTCTCTGTCGTACAGTAACATACCATGGCAGACGCCGAGGGACTAGTCCAACCAGGGTCGCCAAAGCAAGACCTTCCCCTCTAAAGGAGGGAGGACTTCGGCCCTAACTATCGATTGATGCCGAACAAGCGTGCTCAACTGGTATGGCCAAAATGCGGACACAAGGAGGATGCTGTCATGCAGGTCTTGGACGACCCTTTCAATGGCGAACGACATTTCTTCTGATGCCCACACTCTGGGGTAAAATTAGTAAATAGTTTTCTTTATCTTACTGCTAATAGAGCCTCCATGTTAACCCTCCTTTGCAGCAGATGGCAAAATGCAACATTGTCCGTTGGATCAATCCTCCACATGAATGATATGTTGTGATGTACATGGGTACATTGTGGGACCGAATCTTTCAGTTGGAGGTGCGGATTGACAATCTCAACGAGGAAAACGATGACCTCCGCCAACAGATGCAGCGCGAGAGGGGCAACGAGGAGGTCGTGAACATAGGAAGTTCCTATGATCCAACATGCTGCTGCGTGAACCCAAGCTGCATATGTGCGTGTCACTACAACGATGGCCAGCCACATCCAAGGCGCCCCACTGCACAACACTCTATGTGGGTAGTGCGAGGCACCTTCTACCATTAGGCATGGCCGGAGAAGGTTGTACCTTGGTGGTCTCCCCTTTTGTACGCAATTGTGTGAAATCTCGTAAAGCATGTAACTGGATGTGGACACGTCATTGCAGTTGCCTTTTATCGAGTGGACTGTTGCATCGATGTGTCACGTGCATTAAGCTATAGGCGTCGATATGCATAGAACAAACATGCATTGTACGAACGAGTACACATTAGAACGCAAAAGTATTACATGAATTACACATTAAGTACAAAATTTAAGTATCATATAATGAATAACAGTACAGCCAGCGTAGGGGGACGCCCCCTACTAGGCCCCCAACCGCACCCACAGCATCGTCCTACTTTTGGCGTAGTCCTACTTTCCAAAGAGAAGTCATGTCCCACTTTCAGAGTGATGATCTAACATCTCAAATCTCGGGTTTGTATTTCAAATGTATAAAAGGTGAGAATTTTAAAAGTTTTGAACATGCATTGGTTTCCTCGAGCTTTTGCATATTTTGTTGCATTTGAAAATTTTGAAATCAAATAAAACATACAACTCAAATTAAAACTCCAAAAGAGAACAGAAACAAAAACTTGTGATCAACTTCTGGAAACAATTTATTCAAATACTAAAATAATTATCTTGAATAAATATAATTTTTTCTAAATTTTTGGAGCTCGTCTCAAACCACACAAAATTCAAACTCTATTCAATGACCTGTTCTAGGGTTAAATTCAAACTATAAAATTAAAGCACAAACAGTAAAGTTTAAAAAATTTATAAGTTCTGGACCTTTCCAGGAACCCCCCTGAATTATTGCAGAATTTTAGGATTTTATTTGATATTTTCAAACCCCCGGTCAAAGTCGAATTGTTTGAATTAAAACCCAGTCAAACCTGGGTTTGACTCGGACCGCACCACTTTGCGATTTGGTTGGACTCAACCATGTGCCGTTCGGACCGACCGAGGGGACCGTGTGACCGACCGAGCCACGTTCAAATGGCTCAGCCCAACCTCTAAGTTACGATGCGATCGAGAGCGAAAGGGTGCGAACGGCCCGATCTAGATTCAATGGTTCAGATTGAAAAGACTGTTCGACGGTGTGAACATCCCAATCTATGCAGACGGCCCGATGTAGATCTAATGGTCCAAAGGCAAGGTGCGTACGTTCGGATGGTCCGAACATCACCACTCCATCTGGCGGTTGAATTAAAATCGAACGGCTCACGCGTGTTGGGCTTAACCATTTGAAAATGGCACGGTCTGATTGAAAATTGACGGTCCAGATTGTGTGGGTAGTCCGGATGGTCCGAACGACCCAATTGATCTGGACGGTCCATTTCAAATTGGACGGCGCGCACGTAACTTCGAGGTTTGGGCTGAGGCATTTGAACGTGGCTCACTCGGTCCAAACGACACATGGTTGATTCCAACCAAATCGTGCGGGTTCAAGTTGCCACAGCGCCAGTTGGCTTTAGGCTGGGTCTACTTGGTTGACTAGAACCAAAATCAAACTTAAAAGTTTGATCGAAGGGTTAAAAATATCAAATAAATTTATAAAAATACGAAATTTTTCAGAGAGGCTACTGGGATGACATATGTCCCATCTAAAATTTTAAAACTCACTATTCACGGTTTAAATGCTTACTTTAAATTCTGTAACCGAGTTGGTTTAAATGAGGAACAGAGGTTTTTCTTAAGTTCAAACTTATTTCTAAAAACTTGACAAAAAATATTTTTATTCAAGATAATTTATCTAGTATTTGATTAAATTATTACCCAGGGTTAAATTACAAGCATTAGCTTTAGTTTTTCTTAAGGAGTTTATTTTCAAGTTTTAACTTGACGTTCGTTGCGGGCGCGGAGAAGACGAAGAAGTGATGAGACTGACATGTGGGCCATGTCTGTCAGTCTCAGAGAAACGATTAGGTTGTCTCAGATGCATGTGGATGGTCCAATCGCGAATGGACGACCCAGATTGAGTGGGTTGTTCGGATGGTCCGAATGTCACAACTCATACGACCCAAATCTTTGTTGGCAGTCAGAACTTGAGTACGAGTATGTTTCGCGGAGTGTTAATCATGTCCTTAGTTCTTAGCAATTTTTACAACCAGATAGGATAATGAGTATAGATAAGAACACTTATCGTTTTTTGCATACATCTTTTCATAGTTTCTTATTATCAGTACAAGTCTTAATACATCTTCCGACCATACAATGTATTGTATAGTATTTCAATTATGGAATTAGATCTAAAGCTAGTCGAAATCATACACTGGTTCTAACCAAATTGATTTCATAATTCTAGTTGGATCATTCTTACAATATAATCAGCACATACTTTGTATGTTGGTCGAAGCGTATGCTTTTATTCTTGGTTTACTGCTTCCATAGTAAGTTCTTCTACTACACAAGCAATCGGGGGTTAAGAAATATATGAAGTACGCAAGATGAAAATATAAACGTAAGCTTTACTGAT
This sequence comes from Ampelocalamus luodianensis, assembly GCA_036346255.1. Classification (NCBI taxonomy): domain Eukaryota; kingdom Viridiplantae; phylum Streptophyta; class Magnoliopsida; order Poales; family Poaceae; genus Ampelocalamus; species Ampelocalamus luodianensis. The sequence goes on along the minus strand of CM070624.1, from coordinate 28,278,891 downwards.
GACAAAAATGTAAGTTTTTACATTTACAAATTCTAATATTACATTCATCTACTCCTTGGGGCCACCAAACTGGTAGCTATGGGACGGAGACCCGACTTTCATCTCCTATGCAACCTTCTTTTCGAAGGGCATTACCCATCGAAGATCTTGGCTGCTTCATCCTCCGAGCAGTCGAAGTCTGCTTCAAGGGCTTGGAGGTTGATAGAGGGGTTGGAAGCATTAAGCTTTGCCAGAGCAAAGCTAACTACGTCCACAACAGCGTCTTTCATGGTCTGCTCGTGGTTCTTCCAAGTGGTAGCGAGTAGATTTTAGAGACACTCGAGTTGTCAGCCAAGGCAATTGGCCATCTCCATTGGATCCCTTGAAAAAGACAAAAATACTTGCGATCCCATGTCGGCAAGCATTTTGTTGACAGCAATAATCTTCTCTTCAAGGCGCCACTCAAGTTCCCTCTCCTTGTCTTGCTCGAACTCAAGAGCTTTTTCTGTTTGTTTTATCTTTTGAGCTTTCTCTGCATAAGTAAATCAAAGTTAAGAAAATATAATTAAACAAAAATACACTGGACGGATTTCTGATCAAATACCTTGAGCCTTCTTCTCAGAAGCCTTGATGGCTTCTTTGTGCTTGAGAGAGGCTTCATTGAACTTGGTCGACCAATCTTCGATCGTCCGATCTTTAGCCTGGCACCTCTCTTCAAGCCTAGTTATTCTGGCTTCCCTAGCCACGACCTCCTCCTCTTATTTTTTGAATTCTATCAAATATGACAAGGCAAGAAGTTGAGAAACAACGAGGGACAAAATAAAAAAAAGAGCGAAGAAGTCAAGAAGAAGTACTTACTTTTTAGTTCGGATTTTTTCTTCTCCAAAACAGTTAGCCGCTGGGTCAGTTCTCCGACCACAGCGACGTTCTCAAACATATGCTATAAAAACAAAACATATAGCAAACTTCCTTGAGTTTAAAACTTCTTAAACATGCTATAAGAGTCGTCGTAAGGTATTTACGTGGATCGCCTTATCCACATATTGGGAGTAAAAGGCCCCATAGTCTATCTTTGATTGACAGTCTGCGACCTTTTTCCAAACCTCCTCGAGTCTTTTGTCATAAAAAACTCTAGATTGGCTGGGAATGTCACCGCGGAGAGGAGACCTCCTGACTGAAGGACTCTCTTCCGCGAGGTCCATCACTTTGACCACTTCAGTCCCAGCAGCGGACAGAGCCTGCTGGGACTTGTCTTCTGTAGCCACCTCCAAAGGTGTGGTCGGAGCCGCCACAGGTTCTTGGGTAGCATCGCTGCTTCCGCCTGCTCGGGGGCTGGCTTGGCCGACCTTTCCTCAGGAGTTTGTTTCCTCTTGAGGGGAGTTCTGATCGAAAGCAACCAGAACATCGGAGGATCTATCAATGTAGAAGAAAGGAAAATCAAGTTTTCAAAATACAAGAAACATTGAAGGTATGTATTTACATAAGTTTCTTTCATTTATACATACCTGATCTTTTTGGTCTTTATTTCAAAACGCCCTAGAGCAAAGTCCAGAGCGCTTGCCTTCCTTTTCTACTCAACCAATTTCCTCGATTTTGACTCGGTGGGGCTGGTTAGAACCCCACACATCCTCCGACCGATGGTCAGAAGTAAGGATGAGTTTCTTGAACATTTGGTCAGAGATGGTGGTTTCATTGACCTCCAGAACAGTTGCTTCAGGAACAATTGCTTGGTCGGTCACAACCACTCTGGAGTCATCGATCGTTGCAGCTTCAGTCGACGGATTCTCCTTCTCTCCCGCCTAAATCATAAATTCAGATTAGTTTGGCGATGATATTCTTTATCTAAAATGTATATCTCTCTTTGGTACTCTCTTTTTTTACCTCCGAGTGGCCACCATCCTGAGTGGTCACTGAAACTGAAGTGGTCATAGCAGCAACAGGATTCAAGTTGTCACTTGGCTCGCTAGTATCCGCCCCGACGAACTACACATTAAAGGAGTATTATGGCATACCAATAAAAAAATACATGAACGATAAGATGTTGTTATTCTTTACCTTGAGTCTTTCTATCCTTTCTGATCGAGAGACAATAATCAAGATCCAGAGAATGTTGGCCTTATCACCAGGCTCCCCGACACAAATCATTTTGATCCGATCTCTGATTTCCTCAGTGGAAAGGGCCAAGGTAGTCAGAGTCGAGATCCTAAGTTGGATCGATTTGCCTCCGGTAGGATCGAATCGTAGTATCGAATCGTAGAATCGGCGATTCTATGGAATTATAAAAATACACATATTTAATATCTATACTATAAGTTTGTATGATTCTTATATGGTTTACCACTTACTTATAATCCAAAAAGGGACAAAGCACTTTTTATCGCTGTGAAAAAGCATAATGGTGCGACATGATAGGTGATATAGTTCTGAACTACAGGAGAACAACCAATGACCATGACTAGTTTACTACAATTACATGAGAAATGTTCACAACTTTTGTAAATCAATATCTAATTGCAACACTTGCATGTTCCTTAAAAGCAGCTAGACATACAGGAATAAAAATAGCTTATCATTATCAAGCTCAACATTGTTCATGTCATAATATAGATATTTGTACTAGCATTACCATACTGGTATTTATAGTTTCATTCTCAGAAATTAATATCAATAAATTTTGCTCTAAAACAAAATATCATCAAACCCTGACCTCTAAAAAAAACAAAAAAAAATTTGCAAAAAAATGCAATTTTTTTTGGTCCAAACGACTCTACTATGTGATTCTACACGATTCTACGCGATTCTACGATTTGGATCGTGACTCTACCACGATTCTACCTGATTTCGATTCACAGTGCGATTTGGATCGACAGGCTGTCATGGGTTCGTAGAATCGTAAGATTCTAATAGTAGGATCGTGATTCTAACTACCTTGGAAAGGGCTATAAAGGAAAAACTTTGAGGTTACAAAAAGAATCGACTAAAATAAACTACACTAGTCGTGATCTTTTTTGAGACTTACATTCCGAAAAATCTCTCGTCATATCATCTCGACCAATGTACCAGACATGGCGCGATCATGAAGCTTTAGGGGGGCTTATCTAGTGTATGGAGAAATCCTTCACCGCGTGCCAAGAAGTAAGGCCCCTGATGCTGAGGAGTTGGATGGCTTCAATCCATCTCCCCACTTTTCCCTCCTTCGCGGTGGAACGCCAGCTCGGATTCTCAACCGCCATCTTGCCAGCGTAGTAGAGGCTGTCTTCTTTGGTGACCGTCATGTAAAACCAGCTTTTCTTCCATGACGATCACGAAGATTTTGAGTACAGGCGGGTGTAATCATCAGCCTTTCCATCGTGGAGGCGCAAAGCGCACTCCCCAGGTGACGTCATCGATTTCCCTGACTTCGCCATCTTGTAGAAGTACCTAAAGACCTTCAGATCTGGCGTGATTCCAAGGCATGCTTCGTAAAGGTAGATGAAGATGCTAATATTGGCGATTGAGTTGGGGATATGTTCACCATTTCCACTCCATAGTACTCTAGCACTTTGGAGAGGAACGGATGTGTTGGCAACCTAAACCCGCACTCGATGTAAGCAAGGAAAACAGGGATTTTCCCTCTTCACAGCTTGGAGAGTGCTCTTCGACCGCAGAACTCCAAGAGATCAAAGTCTGGTCGGGGAGCATCTTGTTCTTCTCCAAAGACTTTAGCTTCCTATTTGTCAAATCGGAAACCAACTAGTTGGTGATTGAGTCTAACATTGTTGATTTTTCGTGGAGAAGATGAAAATAAGTTGAAGGAGGTTCTTGGCAAGAAGATGAAAAGGGGGTTAAAGTAAAATCTGGGAGCGTAAAAACTCTAAAGCAATGTGCTCTGGGGATTTTATAGCCGCAATTCATTAACTGCAAGAGGGAGTTTCCCGAAGCCTAACGGGCAAAAAACTCTCCGGTTTCCTAGACAGTTCTTGAACTTTAAAGTGAATACAGACCACCTTGTTATTTACGACGTTAAACGAGGGTCTCCTGGTGCAGCTTTCATTAGAAGAGATTTTCCACATTACAAATTCACTTAAAAGTTTGTGGGCTAGCTGACGATGACTAAATTCCTAATTATTGGTTTCACACTTATGTGGTCGTAAATCTCGAGGCTAACGACCCCTGTGGTTGTTAGAATCCCAGAGGCTGCTCTGCGAGTAACCTGGTCGGAGGGGACCCTGTACCCATCGCTCGACCAGATGACTACTTGTAAAGACATCGAACTGGCACTTGGATCCGATTCCAAGTATATATCTCCCGTGTGATGAATGGAACACATGTCTTATTTGTTCTAAACCACACGATGTTTCATGGCTCCAAGTCACTGGCAATAACCACTACATGGTTTTATTTCCCGCTGATATTAACTGGTGATTAGTTGTTGGTTTACCAAACGACAACTGCCTCCCCGACCAGTTGCGTCACTTCTAGCAAGCGTCTTCTCCAGGAGTAATTACCACCTCTTCGCCAGTTATGTAAAGGTGGATGACGAACAGCCAAGGGGTGGAGAAAAAGATCAAAGGAGACAAGATCTAGCAATCTGAAGACAATTCAAGCTATAGCAAGCAATACATTCTGTGTAATTAGGGCTAGTCAATCGCGTTGTCAAGGGCACCTCTGTAATAGCCAGTTCATTGCAATAAAAGAGTAGTCCCATTCTCATCCAAGGAATCTTAGTCATTTTCTTCTATTTATTTCGTAAGATCGGTGACTCAAACGTCGATAAATTGCGACCCAGAGATCTTTCCCTGGGCGCACCTAATACCAATCAGAGGAAGCTCAAGAACTCCAACGAATTAATGACCTGATCGAAAACCCGGCTCAAGAGCTTGGACAAGCTCTAGGCTATGACATCTTCGCTCAAGAGATCACAAGAAGACTTCGGGACACAATGATTAGGCTCAAGTGGAATCGAAAACATCGTCCTAGTAGTCGTACCGGGAAAACTCCATCGAATGCTAGTTGTTCGAACGATTCTCCACGTGGAGAACGACAAGACAACAGATATGGTTGATCTCCCGACCATGACACTTGTGGGAGAAGAGTTCCACAAACAACTGGTGATCGACAAACTCCTAGGGGAGGTGGTCGTTGTAACATCCCAAAAGTGCCTAAATGAAAAAATATGGGATTTTTAAAAACTTTTTGTATGATTATTTATTGCCGTCATTTTTGCTGGCATTTTTTGGGAGTTGTTTGATCTGCATTCTTTTTTTTTTTTGCCGACACGGGTGGTAAATACTGAAACCCTAAAAACATAAACCCTAGAACCATAAACTCTAAGTACATAAACCCTAGAAATAGAAACATAATATCAGAAATGGTGAAAACAAATCAAACCTAAGGTATTTCCCTTCTGAATATTACAAGAAGTGTAAACCCTAAAGGTCGAGAGCATATTTTTTTTAAAAAAATAACCTAATACTCTAAATGTTCATAAGTCCAATTAGAATTATTTAACGAGTATCAGAGTTTGTCTATCATTGCATGAGAATTTCTTAAAGCAAATATCCTAAAATTCTGCTATTTTGCCTTTTCCCAATTTTTCCTTACCTTATCCCGTTTCATTTTCCTTTCCACTGTTCCTTTGGCCGGATCAATCGAGCCTGAGCATTGCAGTCAAACCTGTTCAGTCAAATCGGCTTTGCAGTCACCTTTCTTCCTTCCGGTCGAATCGCCCTTTCTCTCTTCCTCTATCTCAGCGTCAAAGTTTTCTGGCAGCCTACACCACGTTGCAGCCATACACGGAGGCGCTATCACTCGCCGTCGCTCAAGCCGTCGATCAAGCATCACCCAACCCAGCACATTATCAAGCCCATCTCGCGTTGCACATGTTGCCCATGCCCATGCCGAACGAACCACCGTGCACATTGCCAACTGCCTATAAAGGGCCATCACCGAGCCGCTGAACCCCTCTCTACTACTCCCCTCCTTCCCTTCTTTTCTCACCACAAGAAACCGCAGTGCAAGCGCAAGCACCAACTTCGCTGCTGCCGCGCCGCCGCCTTGGCATTGCCATTCTAGCCGCATCGGCAAGTCCCTCCACCATCCGAGCACATCAAAAGGTGTTCCCGAACCCCCTCAGCATTTCCCCTCAACTAATTGGAAGAACACTCATCGGTAGCACGTCGCGTCCACTTCTTCCTTTCCTCTAGCCACAAATTGCCGTCTGCATTGCCCCTTCTCTATCGATAAGCGCCAACTCAATTCCTTACTACACCCCCTCTCATCATCCCCCAACCCCCGATTGAAGCTTCCCCTCACCAAGTTGCCGCCCCCGTCGCGCCGCCCTGGTTCGCCGCCGCCGGCCCACCCCGGCCACTCCCCACCGCCGGCAACCACTCTAGTGAGTTCCCCACACCCAGTCGGTGCTCATGCTCACCTCCCTTTATCCCCTCTCCCTCTCTGGCGTCGCCGCCCTTTCCCTCCTCCACACCGGCCACCACGGGCCATCTCCCGACCGCCACCGATTGCCTCGAGCTGCACCGCCACGACCCCCAGGGCCGCCTCGGTCTCCCTGTTCCATTTTTGTCACGCACGGCCACCGCCGTCGACCCTCCCGCCGGCGACGAGCACCACCCAAAAACCTCCCTTGGTCCTCTATTTTCTCTGCATTGTATGCCTTCCTCCCTGTGGTCTCTCCGTGTATATTGCTTTCTGGAATGAACCTCTGACTAGTGGGCCCACTCTGTTAAGTAGGTGATTTAGATATCAGTTAGTACTAAAACTAGGATTAAATTTAGTTAAGTGATTAGTTGATGAGTAAGAAGATTAGCAGGAGCATGATTAAGTCAGTTAACAGTTAGCAATAAGCTATTAAACAGCAGTTAGTGCTTCATGAGTGTATGACTGTCGGTGGATCATTTACAACCCAATAGTTACCTAGAAGCCAGATAACAATCAGTTAATAACATCACGTACTACCAAGTCCCTATTAGCTAAGTGATCAGTAGTTAGGTTAAGTAGATTAATGAAGTAGGTTTTCATTACCATTTATGCTTTAACTAAACCTATTAGTGGATCATTAGGGTTAATTGAGAACATAATTAAAAAGTGCGGCTAGGATAAAATTATATACATGTACATCCTTGTATGCCAAGTAAGGTATAAGGAGAATAGACCTTAGAAGCTAAAGTATAAACCTTGTAGTATATAAGATTACTAGTACTACTAGGCAATCATGAAGAGTAGCAGTAGCCATGGCACAACTTCATGCTAGTTAATCAAAGTCAAAGCCAATAAACTAAATCATTGAACAAGAAGAAGTGGATGGAAACACATATGCCATATCAGTTGGGTCTAGTTAAAGTAATGGTTTAGGCAAACTAGGGTTTAATTATGAATGGCATTCCAATATAAGCAATTAGAGGTTAGTTAAAATTATTAGTGTGCAGTTGGCATTCGATTAAAAGAACAACCTTGATTAGGACTCATATCAAAATAAGATTGCCCCAACTACAGTGGGCCCTGGCCCCTTGTTATAACAATGTTAATAACAGTTTACACAAATAGTTAATTAGCATGTGGAGTTAAATAGGTAGATTGGTCTATGTTAAAAAGGAATAGTGTTAATTTTTAGATAGAAGAACTACCATTAGGTCATTAATGTTAAAGTAATCAGTAGGATACATCAGTTGGCATATAGTTGCCTACAGTTTGTGGTTATCAGGATAGTAGCAATAGTAAGTGGCAGTGGTGGTAAGATGTCAACAGCATATGTAGCCCACTAGTAGGATAGAAGAAAATAATGAAACATACAGTTATGAAACTGGTAAAGTAGTTACTTCAGTGGAAAGGATGACTAGGGTGGATTAATAAGATACTGGTATATAGGACCTATGCCATATAGGTAGTAAAACTAAGTATAGATTACCCACAGACGAAACCCACAACCATAGGCATCACTAAGGGTGTAAGGTTGATGTCTAGCCAATACTTAGAAGTTCCAGCAAAGGCTCATGGAACTTCCTTGATAAATATAAATTCATAAAAGAAACCATTAAGTGAACTAGGTCCCATGTGTTAGTGAGACTTATGTCTGCCCAGAGCGAACCACACACCTACACATAGGTCTCACCTGACTATCATGGAACTTCCTCGGTAAATAGGAAGTAATAACTAAAGAAACCATTAGAGTAGTCATGTGCCGCGTATGAGTAGCAACGATACGCTCCCAAGTGGGTGATAGTAACTCAACCACCAAATAGCCTCCGGCAAGCTTCAGCTATCATTCATCGTTATCCACTCCTAGTAGTAGGGCGATTCGTGATCCAAAAGTGGATCAGAGAATCCTACCTAACCGGGTGATCTATTCCATCTAAGTAAACTAATGAGGTATATTCTTATGAATATTCTCTCCCTTCCGCTGGAGTCCTAACTCCTTGCACCAGCGGACTTCCTAAGAGCTCGATCACTCTCGCCCTCGCTCCGGATCAAGCAGTTACCTAACCCTAAGCCTATCTATCAACCAAAAACCCCACCACTAGACCAAATGAATATGGTTTGGATCTATCTACTTTGGTCTGAAGTATTTCCTTCATCAACTACTTTGGATATAATTCGTCTGCAGTATTTCCTTCATCAACTCTTTTGGATATAATCTGTCTGCAGTATTTCCTTCATGAACTCCTTTGGATATACTTCGTATGCAAGATTTCCTTCATCAACTCCAAATGGATATGTTTTTATTTCATCTGAAGTACTCCCTTCTTTCAAGAGCTGATAAGTATGTTTAATTTTTGTAGTGTTTTTCTTCTTCAAACACACCTACGTTTGCTTTCATTTGAAGTGTTTCATTTGGTTTGAATATCTTTGGATTTATTGGATTTCATTTTATTACTTTTAGTCATTCTTGAGTTCAAGCATACTCTGCGTAGATAGAATCTGAAGCTATGATGGAACATCAGTCCAAGTCAAAGCAGAAACAAGATTGTCAGAACATTGAACAGGATGATTATCAGCACATTGAATGAGATGATTATCAGAATATTGAGCCTTATCATAACATTGAGCAAGGCGCATCAATACTTTGATTATGTTGCACCAACTTTTTGCAATTATATTGTTTTAAATTATGAAATTGCATTGGTATGATTTATACAACTATATTTGTCTAGCTCATAGTTAATGCCTCAATAATAATTATGTATAAACTTTCAATCCTTGAATTTGGACACTATCCTTGTCACCCTAGAATTAATAGCTTACATATTAGTTAATAAGTCTGTATCTAAGTGTCATACTTAGCCTTGCTTAGATATATTATCATTCGGGCAGTAAATTGTGACATCAATCAACATTTGAAAATGATATTGGGTAGTCGAGGTTAGAGCCTGATTGATATGTTGGACTAAAGGTAATTTTAAAAACAAAGAAAAACCTGAAAAACAGATTTCGACTCGGATGGCTAGAAAGAATGGCTAGTGCTGGGTGCACAAGAGAAAGTAGGTATGTAGATGTACCGCCTAAGTCAATTAAGGACTGAATCTTGTGATGACCTCTCGTGTAAAAACCAGGGGTGCAAACGGAGCGGATAATTCCTGACCGACCAAATAAATGTGGGCAAAATTCGAAGCTTTTTTCCTAGATATCCGGATGTTTTTCGGATTCGGATCCGAATTCATATGTTTTTTGGATTCGGATCCAAATTCAGATATTTTGTTGGGAACATATTCGGATTCGGTAAGAAAATATCCGGTGTATTCGGAGCTATCCGAGAATTATCCGAGCGCTATCCGAACCCGAGCGTCGAGTGACCAACAACACCATCAAATGCCGTCCCGCTGCTCCCGGCTCCCGCACTGCAGTCCCACGCCTAGCGCCACATCTCCCAAATCGCAATCCCATCCGGCCCCCTCACCGCCGCCGGCGCTGGCGTCGCGTTCCTCCTCCCTCGCCGTCGCCGCCGCCTCCCCTCCCCTACCGCCGTCCCGCGGTCCCTCCTCAGTCCTCAATCCTCATCTACCCCTCCCCCCCCGCGCCCTCCCCCTCCGCCTCCCACCTCCCTCGTTGCCGCCGTTGCCTCCCTCGTCACCGCAACCGCCGCCTCCCTCCTCCCTCGTAGCCACCACCGCCTCCCCTCTCTCCCGCAGGGCTCAAGCATGGAGTGTCCCAGCGCATACGGACCAATTTGAGGCAAAGGGGGACAATGGGGATGCCCACGGTGACCAGAACAGAGCGGGGAAAAGTGGCTGCGGCTAGAAGATCTCGCCGGCGGTGAACTCCAGTGACCATTGGCTTGGGTAGAGGAAGCATGAGCATGGCGCGGAGCTGAAGGCCATTTGTGCAGTGGCGACTTGGCCTAGGGGAGTGCTTGAGAGCTGGCGGCGGTCCAGGTACTCTGGATTCATGTGCTCACCGGAGACGGAAAAGCCAAGGAGGTCGACGAGGCACTGGCCCAAAACAGAGCCGTCCTAGCCAAGATCTTGCCCGCAGCGCCGCTGGTTGTCTCTGGCCACGGAGACTCTACCTCTTCCGAGTCGTGGCCTCACCCGCTATGCTCAACCACCGTGCTGTTCCTGCACTTACACGCTCTATACATGCATCGCGCCGTGCCTCGCGCGCTACCGTGGCCATCCCCATTGTCCCCTCCTCCTCAAATATTAACTGAATGGTATCTATCTTCTATCTCTTCTCATAATAGGTTGATGCACTTATGATGAAGTAATAATGCAACGTTGAGAGCTATGCCTGATTGCCTATTTGCATTAGGACTGATGGAAGCACACATACACAGAGATATAATTAAGTAAACTGCATGTCTCCTTCTAGTAGTACCGGAAGAATTTGATGTATGGCTAGTTCACTGTTTTATTTTTGTTGATACATGCTAGTTGGTCATTATCCCTGAGCTGCTAACTTGATGATTTGGAAAGTTGGAAGCATTTTTATAACAGGTGGGAAGTTGAAAGCATTTTTATAACAAGTTGAAAGCATTTTTAATACATTCCTTTAATCTTGTAGGTGGGAGGAAGAAATAATGTACTTGTCGATGTTTTGACAAGGAGAATTCCCCTTGTTAGTGGTAGAACAACCATTATATTTGGTGCTGATGTTACCCATCCTCATCCTGGAGATGATTCTAGCCCTTCCATTGCAGCTGTAAGTGCGCAACCTGTCAATCTTATGTTATACTGTGTCTCTGTATTATCATATAATAAAACTTATAGTCTTGGTGAAAGGTTGCTCTTTCGACATAAGGCGACCACGTCTCGGTTTCTGCTGCCTCGATCATGTCTTGTTGGGCCATCCAATTGTTTGTAATGATATCATGCTTCATACAGGTTGTTGCTTCTCAAGACTAGCCGAGATCACTAAGTATCTTTGGATTAGTGAGTGCACAAGCCCATCGTCGGGAGTTGATCTGAGATCTTTTCAAAGTATGGCAAGATCCTCGAGAGGGATATGAATCGTGGAATGATCAGGTATGATCTTGTTCACTTTTAACATCTGAATATTACTTGAAAGGGATATATATATATATATATATAAATATATATATTCTGTTAAATATGCAGATAGCTTCTCATTTCTTTCAAGAGGTCAATGGGGCAGAAACCCCAGAGGATCATATTTTACAGGTACTGATATTCATTTGAGCATATCCGATTGGCACCATCGTCCACAACTCTTCGTACTTAACATCTCTCTTTTTCAGGGATGGTGTTAGTGAAGGACAGTTCTATCAGGTTCTGTTGTACGATCTTGATGCCATTAGAAAGGTGAGCTTTTTTGTCTACATTTTTTTTCACAATGAAGTTTTCATTCTGAATTTGAAGTGACATTTTGGTTTAATAAACCTAGGCCTGTGCATCCTTGGAGGCCAACTATCAGCCACCTGTGACCTTTGTGTCCAGAAGCGTCATCATACACTGTTGTCTGCTAAAACCGCAAGGATCAGCGCACTGTTGATAGAAGAAGCGGAAATATATTGCCTGGTAAGTTGTTGTCTTCTTGGTGAATTTAGTTATTTTGTATAGCTTGTTAACCCTATGCCCAAAACCTTGATCCTTAATTCAAAGTCAATTTCACAATGTCTGATTGTATTTGATTTCAGGCATTGTGGTTGATTCAAAGATATGCCATCCTACTGAGTTAGATTTCTACCTGTGTAGCCATGCTGGTATTCAGGTCAGATTTTTATACAGTTACAAATAAACATTCTTCACTTGATGCAATGGACTTAGTTTAACTTTTACATTATCTTTAGGGAACAAGCTGCCATGCGCATTACCATGTTCTGTGGGACGAGAACATATTCACTGCTGATACTTTGCAAATAACAATTTGTCAGGAGAAGTTCCATCAACTGGTTCTTTTTCATTATTCACCCCTATCAGGTAAAGCTAAAAGTTTAGTTGATATATTCACTTTTCTTTGCCTTGACGCTGCTTATATTTACACTTGTTTAATTTTTGCGGTTTTACCAATAACCCTTGTCCTGGTGCTCCCCCATTTTCTCCACCACCTCCATATAACCCTCCAACTCCAGTGCAATCACCAGGTTTTATTCAGATTCACTACTCTTAAGTTCATGCAAATCATTGAATCCAATAGGATTTATGCTTAATGTTCTTCATTGATGTAACATCCTAATTGGGATGAGTGTACTTCTAGAAACAATAAAATGCAATGAAACTGGATACCACGGTCTATATTGAATGCATTTGTTAAGGTTAAAGCTCAAAAGGAAGAGCTTGATGTCCTTGGAAAAGACTAACCTTCTAAAATCAAATGCAAACTTGTGACTTGCTAGTTAGTACTCACTACTTGCTTACCTAGCCCCTGTCATGTACTTACTACTTGCTAGTTAGTAGTTAAAAAGCCTATGTTATTATGTGATATATTTAAATTTGTTTGTTAAACTACTAATCTAATTGTATTTTGGACATGTAGTATGGTTGATTGATCTTTATTTGTGCGATATATATGGTTCATATTTTCGCGCAATATCCGAATAAGTATTCGTGACCGAGACAATCCGTATTCGGTTCGACATGTATTCGCTTCGTGTCCGTGACCGAGACTATCCTCATTCGTATTCATATCCGGCATTGTCCGTGTCCGATTCCGAATTGAGAAAAATATGGAAAAGGATACAGGATGAGCGATATTCGACCGTATCCACTCCGTTTGCACCCCTAGTAAAAATAGTGCAACCACAAGTCTATAATGGGTATGACCTGGCTAACTAATTTGTCCTCGCCTCGCAACTTCACCATTGGTGGATGTGTGGAGTGAATTCAGGTTAATAGAGTCATCGATCTACACAGTGTAAATGGGAGACCTCCTGTGGGCGAGGCCTAGGGAGGTGATAATTAGCGGCGTGGGGCTGCGTTGAGGTAGGGCATTGTAAAGACCTTGTGATAATCAACTTAGTCGCACACCTATAGAAGTGTGTTAGGGACATTATAAGTTGAAATATCTCTTATGGGTAAAGTGTACAAACTCTGCAGAGTAAGAAAACTATCTGGATAGCCGTGCTCACGGTCAAGAGCGGTGTTGAGAACTTGCTTGAGGTAGCTTTCAATTTTATAAAACCATTTGTGGGTGGAATAAAAAGGTGGGTTGGGGCCCTGAGAAATAAAAGAGTCTGGTCGAGGACCAGTGAAAAGTACAGGAATGTGACCCGAGAAATGAAAATAAGCATGGAGTGGACAGAGCCACTCAATGGTGTAGGAAACGGAATCTCCACTAGTATTTTACAACAAAACTCTGTTGATCAAAACTTGCGTTAGTATAATGTTAAGTCTCATGATTTGTTACTACTTACTCTATTTCAATAAATGGCTTTGTGCAAAATAAAAGAACCATAAACCTTCCTTGATTAGCCTTTCATATATAATAATTTCATTGTGTGTTGCCTCATGAGTACAGTTGTGTACTGATGCTCGCTATTTATATTCTTTTAGTCGGCAAGCATAAAAGAAGGCTACAGGGACAATTATGAGTATTGGCCAAGACTAGAGATCAAGAAGGACAAGAACTAGGTCGCGAGCCCCAGTCGATTACCTATGGGTATATTGTAAGGTTTCCACGTGTTATACTTTGATTCTGCTTCCATTGTCATTTTTTTGAAAGGTATTTGGTATGTCCGGCCATTCTGCAAGTCAAAAGCCATAAGGTATATTTACGTTTTATTTAATATTATGCAATAACTTTACACTTTTGTGATATGTGTTTGAACTAACAATGTAACTGTGTGTGCTATCTTCTAATCCAGGGAATGACACAAATTAACACAGTGGATCCCAAGTTACAAATTTGGGGTCCAACAGTTGTTCGCCTCTTCTTCCAAGAAATATGCACCAGCAGATGGAGCACGGAGAGGATTACCCTCGTAGGACTGAGATCTATGATAGGTCAGATCCATTTACCACTTGGTATCATCTATTACGATCGCCTGATGATGTCAACCCTTCTTTCCCGCAAATAAGGCATTATGGTATTGTTACTGGATGTCGGGCGTTTTCGCCTGACCTTCGAGTAGTTCGCTAGCCGCCCTAGTTCCGATAAGTGAATATGGAGAAGTTTGATGATTCACAAAATCCCATCAAGTTTCTTCAAATCTATACCACTGCAGTTCGAGCGGTAGGAGGAGGAGAGCATGTCATGGCCAACTACCTTCCTACTATACTCGAAGGATCTGCTTGATCGTGACTGTTAAATCAGCCACAAGAGTCGATCTATTCGTGACAACACCTCTACGACTTACTGCTAGCCAACTTCCAGGGCACTTACAACTGCCTTGAAAAGGAGAACGACCTACATAGAATACGACAAGATTCTCACGAGACCCTACGCCAATTTATCAGACATTTCAGTCAGGTTTGCAATTCAATTCCAAGAGTTTCTGACTCTTCTATCATCAGGGCATTCAAGCAGGGAGTCCGCAATTGAAGGATCATGGAGGATATCGCTCTAAATCCTCTAGCTACTGTCGTCGAGCTCTTCGAAATAGCCGACCGTTATGCAACTACAGCAAAAGCAGTTGAGTGGACTTGCACGATTGATCGTGGCGGGCGAAGGTAACAAGAGGTAAGATAAAAAGGCTAGAAAATCCAAGAGCAATACTAAAGGTCAAAAAGATAAAAAGGCTGAAAAATCCAAGAGCAATACTAAAGGCCAAAAACCTCAAGTCAAAAGCTCTAAGGAGGTCTTAGCTGTGAGTGACAAGGAGCCTCAGAGCTCCAAACCATACTCCGACTGGAGTGAAGGTAAACGCCCCGAACGAAAGAACGACAAGCCTAGGTGGTGTCCTTTTCACACAAAAAAAGAAGTACACAACCTTCGCAACTACCGAGTTTTTCAATGGAAAATCGAGGATTACTACTCTGGCAAGGGACCGCTTCCTACACTTGAAGAGGTAGGACAAACGAGTGGTCAAAAACAGTCGCATGATGAGGAGGAGATGTCGTTTCAAGATCCAGAACACACGATCGATCACATCTATGAGGGATCTTTAGCATATGAGTTGAAACGACAGCTCAAAGCTATCGAACGTGAGGTAAATTCTATCGACCCTCCTCTTGTCAATAAAGTATCAAAGTGGTCGAAAATCACCATCTCTTTTGAGAAAGGTGATTGTCCAATCCCTTCTACTCGATATGGTCATTTTCTGATCGTGGTCGAGCCCACCATCAGCAACTGTCGAGCCATTCACTTGTTAGTTGATGGTGAAAGTTCATTAAACATACTCTTTACGAGTGCCCTGGACGAAATGCAAGTCCCCAGGACAAATATCAAACCAGTACGGTACTCATTTCATGGGATCATATCGACGTCTTCGGCCAAGACTATTGGTCAAGTTTCTCTTCCTGTTAGGTTTTGGTCGCCAAACAATTTCAGAACAGAGAAAATCTCTTTTGATGTGGTCGATTTTGACACGGTATATAATGCTATTCTTGGTCAACCAGCTTTGGCACGATTCATATTGGCTGCTCATTATGGTTATCAATGTCTTAAGATGCTAGGTCCCAAAGGAGTAATCACAGTCCGCTGTGATAAAAGGATGGTACTTACATGCGACCGTAAACCCCTCGAGATGGTTGGCCAAATACCAACTCAAGAAGCAAGCAAAGTGCAATCTTCGACTAAGCAGTCGAAGTCTAAAATTGCCCTAAAGCCGAATGACCAAGTCAAAGAAGTCCCACTTAATACAAAGGAGCCTTCAAAGATTGTTCTCATCGGAGTCGCCCTTGACCCCGTATAAGAAAATGTCTACGTCACCTTCCTTTGAGTGAATGCAGATGTCTTCGCATGGCAATCATCTGACATGCCCAGAGTCCCCAGGGAGGTGATCGAACACAGGATAGCTTTACGGCCTGATAAGAAGCCCACAAAATAAAAATTATGAAGATTTACACTTGATCGACGAGATACTATTAGAGCATGTACAATGGTGTGATATCAGTGTCTGTAAGCCTTGACATGTAGGACACGAGATGATGTGGAGGAGAGAGGAGTATAGAGAATTAGGTCGTCTCTCATGCAGTAGTCGACTGTAACACGAAAAACAAGACATATTATACATGGAGGAGCTGTCTATAGAGATATGTAAAAAGATAACCTATTGTAGAAGCTGTGTTTAGTACTATCTATAGATGGTATGGATGGATACTATAAACAACAGTTATCTATATCATTGTACATGCCCTTAGATTAGAATTAGACAAGCTACTTAAGGTAGGTTTCATAAAAGAGGTCGACCACCCAGAGTGGTTGTCTAACCCTGTAATGGTTAGGAAGTATAATGGTAAATGGCGTGTATATGTAGACTTTACTGTTCTAAATAAAGCTTGTCCAAAGAATGATTTTCCCCTTCCTCGTATTGATCGGTTAGTTGACTCCACTGCTGGTTGTGAAATATTGAGTTTCTTAGATACATGCTCTGGTTATCATGAGATAAGTATGCGTTCAGATGACGAAGAAAAAACCACATTTATCACACCATTTGGGATATTTTTCTATATCAAAATGCCATTTAGTTTAAAAAATACTGGTGCTTCCTTCCAACGCTTGATACAAAAGACATTCCTTCCTCAACTTGGCCAAAACTTGGAAGTCTATGTTGATGACATGGTCATAAAAAGCATACAACATTTTAACCATATTTTTTATCTGCAGCAAAACATTCGACAACCTCATAAAACACCAGTTGAAACTTAATCCTGAGAAGTGTGTGTTTGGAGTCTCTCAGAAAGTTACTTGGGTTCTTTGTCTCTACGCGAGGAATTGACAAATAAGGGCATCGAATAAATGCGCCCTCTAACCACAAAGAAAGAAGTCCAGAAACTCACATAATGCATAGCGGCTTTAAGCTGTTTCATCGCACAGTTGGGGAAAAAATAACTTTCTTTCTTTAAACTTCTGAGGAAACACAAGGGTTTCAAGTGGTCAAAAGAGGCAAACAAAGCCTTCAAGGCTGTCAAGAGATATCCTACAAGTACTCCTGTTTTGGTTTCTCCTAAACCAAAAGAAACACTCTTAATGTATCTAGCTGCTACGCCAGCAACAGTAGGCGAAGTACTGGTTGTCAAATGTGATAACATTCAATGACTAGTTTACTACGCTAGTAAAGTTTTACATGAGCCTAAGGAGCGTTACCCGTAGGCCTAAAAACATCTATATGCCATCCTCGTATCTTCGAGGAAACTGAGACATTATTTTTAGTCGCACAAGTTAATCGTGTCGTCTGAGATTCCCTTAGGAGAGGACCTCCGGAACAGGAAAGTAGCGGGGCGCATGGCAAAGCGGTCGGTTGAACTTGGGGAGTTCGACCTCCATTTCTTGTCCCGGACGACCATAAAATCTCAGATCTTGGCAGACTTTGTCACCGAATTGACCAATCCTAAACCTATTCAGGGACCCTAGTACTAATCCCAGGACCAGTGGACAATGTACTTTGATGGGTCACTTACGCTAAGTAGCTCGGGGGCTGGGGTGGTCTTGGTATCTCCTACAAGGGGAACATTAAAAATATACTATTCAGTTAAACTTTTCTGCTACTAACAATGTGGTAGAATATGAAGATTTATTGGCTGGCATACGAGCAGCGAAAGCGCTTGGGTTTCGACGACTACTCGTGAGAGGAGACTCTCAACTGGTCAGAAAGAGTACCAATGCTCTAATATAACCATGTCTCAGTACTTATCAAAAGTCAGGAAGCTTGAAAAATATTTTTTTCAGTTTCGAGGTACAATATATCTCTCGAAAGGATAATTTTCTCGCTGATCATAAGAACCACAATGAGTCTTCTTGGAACAGCTCCAGAAATCGTCCCTGGTCGAAACACCAGAGACATCTCCTATTGAGACAGCCTCCCTAGAATACAGAGGATACTTGAATGAATCCCTTCTATGAGTATCTTCAAAAGGGTACTGTACTAGTGACGATCTTGAGGCTGGTCATTTATCCCGTAAGACTAAAATGTATACTTTGGTCGAAGAAGTGATGAGTCACGGTGTCCCGATCTTCTGATAGGTTCGATTGGTTTCGTCGTGAGGACGCTGACGCTTTGAGGCTTTCGACCAGCAGATCGTCACCTCGCAATTCGCTACACCCGCACGACTGTCGTTATAAACCACGCTCACACGCGATCGACCTTACCACGAGGGTTATTGTTCCTGCAAGCAATCGAAGCAACTCACAAGAACAAGGAAGATGCAATCTGAATTGTATTGCGAATATGAATGAAGTTCACAATGTGGGGTTCCTCAAACCGATAAACGGTGAAACTACAAAGTGGCAGAATAATCTAAGAAAAACCCAAGGAACTAGAGGGCGGCCACTACTTAAGGGCGAAGGGAGGCGGCGACCTTTGTTCATGCGTGATTAGTGCCACGTGAACAGTACCTCCCCGAAACCCTAGGTGGCCATATGGGCCAGGGAGGTGGCCGGCCCAAAAACCCTAGAGTAGTGTTGATATAAGGCCCTCGGCCCAAAGTGAGGTGGCGCAACACCAGATATAAGTGATCTTCGACCAGGTAGTCGGATGTCCACACGCGACGACCACGAGCAGTGGAAGCAATTCTACGACCAGATGCGATGCATTCGTAGCCTTCTACGACCACTCCTCGTGTGGTCGATAGCCTCCTACGACCAGTTGCCAGGCAGTCGTAGACCTTCTTGATCAATGTGTGGTGGAAGTAGAGCAGCCTGATTGGAAGTGGAGTAGCGGTCGTATCCGAAGGGTTGATGTCCTCATCATCCTCTCCTTCTTGCATTTGAGTCATCCTCGACTCACGCTCATCCTCTAGTGGCATGGCAAGCTTTAAAACTTGTAGCAACACATTCTCATCTTTCTGCAAAATTTTAGCAACAACAGGTGGCAAAGAAATAGAGAGAACTTTGGAAATTAAAGGTGATTGTGCATGGATCAAATCAGCAAAGGTATATTTTCTCATAACATTCAGTTTGCAACTCAATTTGCAAGTATAAGTGATGTATATAGTAGAGTTATTCATTGCTCTGTGAATGGACAGTACAGTAATTGAATTCAAAGAGCACAAGATATTCATATAATCAGATTGAGCAAGAGTAAAAGCATCTAGCAAGGGTGAAAAGATTTGTAAGTTCTTCCATAATTCAACATCTTTATTCAGATTGTCCATACTAGGTGGTGCAAGAAAAGGTGAACACATAGACATGGGATGAGTACTAAATTTTATTTTACTCTCATTTTGAAAAAGATTCAGCACACAAGAATTATTGTCCCAAACAACAAGCTTCAATTCATCCATGTGATCAGAAGTTATGCATATTCGATATACAAGAAATTGATTGTCTACACCATAATCTCCAATCAAATAAAACTTATATCCATGGGTGTAGGCACTAAACAAAGATTTTGAACACGCGATTTCAAAAACTTTTTTCATAGCATGTGACAATTTCATAGGTAGTTCTAACATAATGTAACATAAAGAATTAGCAGGAGATATTCTAGTCAAAACTTCTTTATGTCTAACCAATTCCACCTGATCATTATATGCTATTAACTCATCACATGAAGTACTCACAACAGCAGGCAATTCAATTATTTTATCACATGGTGCACGCAAGTGAGAAGGCAAATCAACAATTTTATCACATGGTGCACTCAAATCAATGCAGTCTGAATTCTCTACTTGAAATATGTGCATATCAGAATTGTTTTCCACTAATTTTTGCTCTAACATAGCATGAACAGTGGACAATTGTAGTTTTTTCACAAGCATACTCACCTTCAGTGATGATAGCACCATGGTCTTTACCTTTTTGGCTCTCCTCAGATGATGTAGGTACATCCATCTCCTCATCTTCCTTCTGGATCATTGGAGTTGGTGGTGCAATCAACTCATTCTCCTCTTAGCCATGGTTTTCAACTTCCTGCAAATTGTTAGTCATAGAAAAAGACACAAACATAGGTTTGTTCTCATGTTTCCTATCAAACATTCTCAATTTCTCCTCATTCTGATGTTTAAAAGAAAGTGGAACAAATCGGTTACGCATAGCAACTTTTAAAGCATCCCACGTAGTAGGTGCTAATCCATCATTGCATACCCTATTCCACCAATTGATGGCAAAGTTTTTAAATTCACTTGTTGCTTGCCTAACTCTATGCAATTCAGGAACTAAGTGAGCATTAAATTTACATTCCACCGTCATCTCCCAATCTAAATATATTTCAGCATTATAAGCACCATAAAAGATGGTATAGTGAACTTGACTTTAGCATATGGATCATCATTAACATGTGCATTATGTTGCTGAAGGTTATTACCTCTCATACCTTGACGGTTGAAATTCAATCGGTTCCGTTGTCGTGCATCAATGGCGTCGTGGTTGCGCATCTCATTATTATCATTGTCAAACTCATGGTCATGGGCTGCACCTTCAGGATCCACACGCCCATGGTTCGGTGGTTGATTGGCCAAACCATCAATGCGTGCATTGAGCATTGCAATACTTTCATTGAGTTGTTGCAGTGTAGCATTTGTTGCCGTAAACTTCCTATCAAGGTCGTCATTAAAAGCATGGCGGTGCTCATCCAACACCCTCGTGAGCTCTTCCCTCAAAACACACTCTTGCGCATCCAATCCCTCACCTGCCATGGTTAGTAGGAGACACAAGAAAACACAAAGATATTATCCCTATCAACTACTAGGTGGTGGAAGGTGGAATCACACACTCTCAAGCGTCTTACTAAGCTCTTATGAATTTCTTACCAAATTGTAGCAGGTGGTCTGATCGGAGAAGGTGGGATGTATGACTACGGCGGAGGCGAATGCGAGGATCCAAATCTGAGGGCCAAAAGTACGTGGAGCTTGGACAGGCAATGTTTAGTAGCAAGGAGTAGCAATAATGAAATCAGATTAGCAAAGTTAAATCAAATTCCACAGTACTCGTCACAGTTGCTGGTCCAAACGCGCTCCTAGCACTAGCTCAAGCAAGCCGAAAGATAGGGTAGATACAAGCTCAAAAGAACAAAGTTGCAAAGCAACCGTTATCTCTGTGGGTGGTCGTGGAGCTCTGGTGGGTAGTCGTAGACCAATTGAGGGTGGTCGTGAGCCAACTGAGGTGGTCTCTTTTTCTTTTCGATTCTCTTTTTCTTTTCTCTTTTTTTTTGATTCTTTCTTCTTCTTCTTTTTTTTTGACTGACGAAACCCAACCTAGGATTCCTCTTTTTTTTTGCGCAAGTGAGCTTGACTCACAACTCTTCAAAACCCTTTTTCAGGCCTAAGGATAGATATAGGTCACAAACTTTTTCCCGAGAGCAGGGGTAATAAGGTAATAAAAAGATACTCTCTCTCTCTCTGAACTTTGGCTATCTCTGTTTCGGCTATAGGATTTCTTCTCGGTCCTTGTTGGGTCGGACACGATATGATGAGTGTGTGGGTGTTCGAGAGCAACCAGAAACAGATAGACTTGTCGGGCGGCTTCGGCGGTGGTCGAACCCGAAAGGTGGTCAAACTTGAGTAGGTGGTCGAATCCGACGAGGTGGTCGAACTCGATGTAGGTGGTCGAATCCCACTGGGTGGTCGAATCCGAGTAGGTGGTCGGATGGGAATGTTGGCTCGAGTAAGTGGTCGGATGGGGGTGGTGTCACGAGTAAGTGGTCGGATGGGGGGTGACTCAATTCTCGGCTATAGCAGACAAACCCTAATTGCAGCGGATGCAACAAAGGACAAGCCGAGATACACGATGACCAAAACGGCAAAGACTCGGCGCTAGAAACTAGATCACGGCGACTAGACCAGCAACAAAGACACCGACGATGGACTCGAACTCAACAACGCGAATCACGAAAACAAAATTACGAAAGGCACAACGTGGTTTGGACAGCGGAAAGACTAAGATCTAAAACTTTTGTAGGGCAATTTTCGGACTATAGGTGATGGAAAACAACTAACAAAGGGATAAACGAGATTACCTAACGGGCAACCTTCGCTCGATGCAAATGATGAGACACGGTGTCCGATCTTCCGATAGGTTCGGTTGGTTTAAATCGTGAGGACGCCGGCGCTTTGAGGCTTTCGACCGGCGGATCGTCACCTGCAATTCGCTACACCCGCACGACTGTCGTTATCAACCACGCTCACACGCGATCGACCTTACCACGAGGGTTATTGTTCCTGCAAGCAATCAAAGCAACTCACAAGAACAAGGAAGATGCAATCTGAATTGTATTGCGAATATGAATAAAGTTCACAATGTGGGGTTCTCAAACCGATAAGCGGTGAAACCGCAAAGTGGCGAATAATCTAAGAAAAACCCAAGGAACTAGAGGGAGGCGGCCACTACTTAAGGGCGAAGGGAGGCGGCGGCCTGTTCATGCGTGATTAGTGCCACGTGAGCAGTACCTCCCGAAACCCTAGGTGGCCATATGGGCCGGGAGGTGGCGGCCCAAAACCCTAGAGTAGTGTTGATATAAGGCCTCGGCCCAAAGTGAGTGGCGCAACACGAGATATAAGTGATCTTCGACCAGGTAGTCGGATGTCCACACGCGACGACCACGAGCAGTGGAAGCAATTCTACGACCAGATGTGATGCATTCGTAGCCTTCTACGATCACTCCTCGTGTGGTCGATAGCCTCCTACGACCAGTTGCCAGGCAGTCGTAGACCTTCTTGATCAATGTGTGGTGGAAGTAGAGCAGCCTGATTGGAAGTGGAGTAGCGGTCGTATCCGAAGGGTTGATGTCCTCATCAAGAAGTCCTCTACAAACGAGCACTCAAGGGGTTCTCATGCGATACATATCGCAGAAAGAAGGATAAGATCTCCTTTAAGAAATACATGGAGGCAGATGTGGGACTCATGTTTTCTACAGAACGATGGTCAAAAAAGCCTTTTGATAAGGTTTTTACTAGCCAACAGCCCTCCATGATGCTAAAGAGCTCGTTAAGAAGTGTGTACAATGCCAGTTTCAAAGCATACAAATACACCAATCAGCTCAAGCATTACAAATTATACCTCTTTCTTGGCCTTTTGCGACTTAGGGTCTCGATATCCTATGACCGTTCCCAAAAGAACGAGGAGGTTTCGAGTTCCTTTTTATGGCTATTGATACGTTCACAAAATAGATTGAAGCCAAACATGTGACTGGAATAACAACGGAAGCAGCCAAGAAATTTATGATGAAAAATGTGATCACTTGATTTAGTGTGCTAAGTCAGATCAAACAAATAATGGTACACAATTTTCGAGCGCAAACTCCAATAATTTTGTGAATAATTGGGTACTAAGCTATTTTATGCCTCTGTCGCCATCCACAAAGCAATGGGACAGTCAAAAGGGCAAATGACCATATTATGCAAGGAATCAAAACTCGAGTTTTTGACCACTTATAAAGCACTCGGATGCTTGGGTAAAAGAATTACCCTCAATATTATGGGCAATTCGCACGACCCCTAGTCGGGCTACAGGCGAAACACTATTTTTCTTAGTTTTTGGTGCTGAGACTATACTTCCACCTGAACTAAAGATTCGGTCGACAAGGGTCGAATCCTATAACGACTCTGGCCAAGAACAACTACGAGTTGATGATATCAATCTACTTGAAGAAAAGAGGGACCAAGCCTTAATCCATTTGGCAGTCTACCAACATGCCCTGCACAAATACTACGATCGTAAGGTTCAACCTCGCAGCCTTGTTGTAGGTGACTTGGTATTGAAAAAGATTCAATCCCAGTCTAATCGGAACAAATTTTCCCCTAAATGAGAAGGTCCTTACATAGTGGTTGAAGTGACGCGACCAGGCTCGGTAGGATTAGCAATGGAAGACGCTAGAGTTCTTTCCAATTCATGGGACATCAACCAGTTGCGAAAGTTCTATGTGTAATCCCTTAGATTCCTAACAAAGTTTATGTTTTATTAAATCTTTATTGTCTTAAAATATCCATTGAGCAACGCTTTGGTAATTTTTTGATCGCCTTTTTTTAACACTTGGTTTTCCTTACACTGCTGAAGGAATGTAACATCACCTAGTTGAAGCATTTCCTCTCTGCACGTGGTTCTGCCCACTAGTAGGAACTTTCTAGCGTCGATCTGTTCCTAACTTTAGTTGTCAATACAAGGGAAATGAGTTCAACAAAATGTGGTCAAAATAATTTTAAGCAAGCTCTTATTTTTTAAATCATTTACTTAATTTCTTACTTCATTTTACGTAAAGATTTTTAAGTGAGTTGGGCTTTTATAGTTTGTTCGATTACTTTTGATACACTTGATTTGATTAACCTGGTCAGAGGAAGAAATATCAGCTAGTCAAAGCCTTTCCTCTCTACACGTGGACTTGCCTTCTAAAATGAACTTCCTAGCATCGATCTGTTTATAACTCTTGCTACTAATACAAGAAAATCGAGATCAAAGGAAGGTCGAACGATTTTTAAAAACAAGCTCTTTTTCTACTATTTACTTAGTTTATTTAATTAAACTAAGCAAATAGTGGGGGGGCTAGGATAAAGTTAAAATTATAACTTCAATTCTTAGTCTTAATTTTTCAATTCTCATTTTTTTATCTTGTCTTATGAGTTACTAACTACTCGAAAAGACATATTGCAGGAAATAAAGTTTTATATACATAAACAAGAAATTATTTTTACAAAGAAAAATCATATTACAAACTACTCTAATGAAGGAGATCCGATCTGTATCTCCTCTGCGACCTTCTTGCCAACTGGCTTCACTTCTTCGATCAGTCGTGCTATACTTCTTCAATCATTTGTGCTGCCTCTGCTTCAGGGCAATCGATGTAAGCTTCGACTGGTTGAAGGCTAAGACTCCGGTCATGAGCCTTCAGTTTTGCAAGAGCAAAATTTACTGCGCCTTCGACCGCTTGTCTTATTGAATCGGCTTGATTGGTATTCAAAGTAGTTATCGACTCCTGTAGTGTCCCGACCTGTTGTCCAATGGCGCTCGTATGTCCGGCCATGGTGTCATCAAGAGGAGTAATCTTCTCAGCACTAAGTCCACCAAGCACATTGTTTAGGAATGTTGTCTTGAAGATTGATCTTCGCATTCTTCATTTTCTCCTAACTATGGGTCGAAGCTTCTTGAAGTTGTTTTATTTCGATTGCTTGCTCTGAAAATAGAGCACGACCGGTTAGAAAAACACTTCTCGAAGATCAGTAAATAAAACTAATCGTAGATAAAGAATTCTTATCTACCAAGCGAGAGTCAAGCTTCTTGATTTCATGATCATGAGAGGCAACATCTTTCTAACACTCCTTTTTCGATCATTAACCTTTGCGACATGATTTTTTCATGGTCGAGCAAATTGATTATGGTCTTTTCATCACTTTCGAACTAATAAGGAAAAGAGTGATACGAGTGCTAGCAAGTACTCAAAAGCTATCATTTTTCTTATATTTCTTTCCATGCCTTTTAATCCTCCTTACATTGGTTGAAAAATAGGAATGCCACCTAGTCGAAGTATCTTCTCTCTGCACATGGTTTTTTGCCTACTGGAAGGAACTTTCTAGTGTCGACCAGACCTTTATTCTTACTACCAAGATAAGGAATTAATTTTAAAAGATGTGATCGAAACCAAGAAAACAAAGCTTTATTTCATAAAGTCCAAAAGATACATATTACAAAAGTAAAAAAAAAATCTAGTTATATTTTTTCTACGACCTTTTTTCTAACTGGTTAGTCTTTTCGATCAGTTCTTCGGATTTGTTCTTCAAAGTGATCGAAGTTTGGAATATTTACCGAGTCATGAAACCAGATATGCAAATTGGATGGTTTTGAAGTTGGAGATTGCTTTCCGGACTCATGCAATACTGCAGGGTTGAAAAATGGACTAACTCTTATTAAAATTTTGATAGAGTTTGCAACATAACATGTAGAAAGAGATAACTAAATAGTTAAACAAACTAGTTGGGAAGGAATTACTGGAAATCATAGAAATCACAAAAAGGACATCCTGACGATACGATATGTCCCTATAAGAGGGGTACCACTTGAGTCCTCCCTCCCATTTGTTATTTCTTGTAGCGTAACTTTCATGTCAACCTCCCCGTTGGGACCCTAACTCCTCCTAATCGTGTGACCAAAGGGGCCACTGCCCTGTCAACCACTAGAAGAGATTACAACCCCTATGGTATGGATGGATGGATGAATGCTTACATTTCCCGTAGGAGGACCATGACTGCTGGATGGATGGATGTTGATACTCCCCTCGTGAAATGCTCTAGAGGATGCTGATGGGACCTCAATTTTTTTGAGAGGATACGATGTTGATGGGTGATTTACCTCCCCTAGTGGTTTAATGGCATTGATTTATAATTTGACAATTTGGTGATCAGTTAGATTTAATTACTGATGCCAAAAATCTACCTTATACTTGTGTGGAAATGTACATGTAATCCGAACATAGATTACATAATTAAGAGTGGGCTCTCTATATGTCGAGATGAGGTAAGGATATTCGCATATTTAAAGGACAACAGGAGAATTCGACCTTGGATCACTCTAGCAGGTTTCAATTTCTCCATCTTGTTTTTTTTCTTTTTCTTTTCTTTTTTCAGGGTACGTAGCAGCACTGTGTTTTCTAAGCTCACAATCAGTGGGACCATATCATGCATTATGTTACATTACAATAAGCAATTGCTCATCCACAGTCCCAAATTAATGTGCTTCATGCTCCATCAATGTGGGACGCAAATTCGTGAATGGCAATTGGAAGCATGTCAGTGAGCACTGTGGAGGGGTTTGATTCCTTGCTCTCCATAATTAGGACACAATTATGCAAATGCTTTAGGGATCATCCTTCTCACACGCACATAGAGTGGGTGGATTAGCACAGTCATCCATAAACATCTAGTATATCAGCTGTAGGGTCAACTGGCCCACATCAGTACTTCTTTCTCTATAAATTTGTTTGAAAAGTATAAAAACCAAAAAGAAACAAAGAAACCCTCAAATTAAGCAAATCAAACTTACTGTATTGTGCAAATGATAGATTATATATATAATCTTGTTGGGTAATGATTGACATTCTACAATAAACAAATACACTAGATATGCTACTACACATGACAAAAAGGAGAATGAGAACGAAGTAACGAACTGTTATGACATCTTTTGTAGAAACTGTTTATGGAATTTAGTTGGAGGGTATATATTGAAGGATGGTGGTGTGGATTAAGGGTAGATCGAATTGTTCGTGTAACTTATTATACGTGGAGAGTTATTATATGGGACTGTCTATTCATAAGTTGCTTGAAAATTTCTTAAGTTTAAGTCACTTGTTGTGACCATTGGATCAATATCCAATCATATGACATTTATTGGATCAATATCTAATCATATGACACACCAATTTCTACACAAATCCAATGGTCACAACAAGTGACTTAAACTTAAGAAAATTTTAGACAACTTAAAATTAGCAAAACCCTTATTATATATGTACAAACTTGTTAGTATGGTGACACACTGACATTATTTCATATCTCCAAGGTGGATGTCGGTATGTCGTGCCCAACAAGAAGGAAATTCCAGTCATACGTGTGTGATTTTCTCTCGTTGCTCCATATTTTGAAGACCCTGGGTAAAGTACAATAATTTTTCTAGATTTTTGTAGGAATCGAACTACTTGTTGTGAAATTTCTACGTTCCAAACCGTCCGAGCTTATGGCCAATAGGCCAATTAAACAATGCGATTATGCGTTCGTCTTTTCTCCATTTCATCTGTACTTGCCTCCCTTTCAGTGCAGGAAGCATGAACCTGTCTATCCATTTGCACTCATGTGCTTAAAATAAAAGGGCACTATTGTGGTGGTCTCACATTGCAATTTGCACACGGAGAGCCCTATCTGCTCTGACGATGACATGGCACTGCCCTTAGGGTTATGTAAGGATGATGTCTTGCTGATGGTAATTAGCGGCCAATTGTCATTATCGATTGTTGCTACAATAAACTACATGCATCATGCGTGTTTAGCTGGGCCTCACAGGAAGATATATATATAGCTAGGGGCACAAAAAAAAACAGAGAATGTTTTGCTCTTCGAAGGCAGGCCAATTCAACCCAAAATGGGGCATGATAGGTACACCTGAGGCCTACAGTTAAAGACTTAAAGGAAGAATGCTTAATAGTGGCCTTCTTTCTTTTCTTGCATGATGCTTTGAACTGGTTCTTCGTTGCCTGATCACTTTGGATCGATCGAGATCTACAACCATGATACCATATTGCTAAAATATGGGAGTTATTCCCTACCCAAAAAGGGAAAATTTCCATGGATGTTGTTGTACATCGGTCTATATCAAGGGTTCGATAGGTGTGGACACTTTATCAAAACAAGACCCGTTAGGGGGGGCAGTCGACCTGTAAGGCCCATTAGAGTAGTTAGTCTCATATTGCTAACTCTATCGTCATGGCCTCCCACCTCCTCCTGTGTAAGGAGAGTAGAGATTGCATATTGTAAACAACACGTCTATGGGCAAAAGATAAATAAAGTTAAGAGAAAGATCATGACTACATCTTGTGTCTCTTGTTCTACTTTTATATTATTGTGAGTTGAGAGTTCGATCATCGACAACTTGACCCCAAATATATAACAGTTGTATAAACTTGTATCTATGGTTGGGAACAACAATCATGTATATCAAATTAATAGTTTTGAGGAAATTGTTTATTTCTCTTTGTCGTTTTAAATCGACGAGTTTTCATTTTTGAGAAAGCTAATAAATCAAAAGCTGAAATGTTATATTCATTTCATTTCTATGAAATACAAACTCACCTCCCCGTTTGCGCGCCAAGTCTCCCACCAATGAACAAATAGAATTACTCGATTACACAACCACCTCTCAAAACCCTTAACTAAAATATAAACAAACCCAGGGAGCAAATCGCACAGAAAATTGAAAAGGCCCAAAGTCCCCATGGAAGATACGGACATGGAAACCCTCGCCGACGACGCCGCCCTCGCCGGCGACAGCGGCGAGGCCGAGAGGTTCGAGGCGGAGGCGGAGGCCGACCTCCTCCGCGACCGCCTCCGGCTCGCTGTAATCAACATCGCCACCTCCGAAGGTAGCGTTCTCACCACTTCCTCACGTGGCTTATAGTTTCCGCTGTCACTCCTTGTTCTTGGAAATGGGATTGGAATCCGGAAAAGTTTCTACCTTGGCGTTCGATTCGTGCAGGAAAGAAGGCGGGCATGGAGGTGACCGATCCCGTTGTTGCCTGCATCGCCGATTTGGCCTTCAAGACAGCAGGTTTCCCCCAAACCCTTACCTTTTCTTCTATCTGTTTCCATAACTGTTTGTGCCCACTATTTCGTCTTCGGTTCGATTGCTTGGTGCAATTGATTTTTAGTCCGAATCGCTTTGGTGGTGTGCACTTGTGCGGCTGTGCGGCTTGTGCCTTGTGTAAGCATTTCCATGCTGCTGAGGTTGCTCGGTTGACTGCTCGAATAAGATTGTCTAGCATATGCAGCTTTTGGTGTAGAGAAGAACTAGTTTCAACATTTTTCAGATCGGTTTTGAAACGTAAATGTGCGAGTTGAGTTGTACGGTTCGGTTACTTTGTTCTTTATGGTTGCAATGTTTAGTGGAATTTGGTTAAAATGATGCAACTTGTTGTCGAAATTTTTGTGTGCTGGAAAAGATAGAATTGAGGAGTGTTGAAATTCCTGTGCGATTTGTTCTGAATGCCTTTCATTAATGCTTCATCAATATGCCAAATCTAGTAGTGATGGTAAATGGGACTATTCTCTGACTAGTAAATCCAATTAAGGTCTGAGCGAAGGCTTCTCTTTTCCTTGTCATTCCTCGAGTGAGATGACAGTCGAGAAGTTGCTAACAAATATAACCTGCAGGATGCAAAGCTCGTCTCTCAAGCTCGTCCATAGACTCCTTTGCTGATGATCTGACCATCTCCAAGAAAGCCACTTACTTTAAGCTCACAAACTGAGAGAGACTGTTACCTACTTCTGCACATATTCCAGCAAACTCCTAATTAAGATTAACTATAATATATCATACTGTTTATGTCTCTGAAGATGAGAAAGTGGGGTATTATTTCGGTATTTCCATTGTCTAATGTGTTGTATGGATCATCCAACTATTTGAGATAACCGCGATATGCAAGATATGAATAAGTTGATAAGGGCCCTTGTCCTTAAACCTGCTTCAGGTTTTGTTTCTTTCCTGCTGCCCTGTGGCCTGTGGGCCTAGATTTTCAAGGCCAAATACTTCCCAGTACAAATTTTCACACAAGGGGCCCAAAAGCTCCGGAATCATGAAAATACACCGAACTCTCGCAACAAACTCCGGTATAGCTATTATCATATTTGCAAGCTCCTCTAACAACATTCAGGATACCTGGTTGAATCTGATGCATGTCCTTGAAGCAAAAGGAAAAATGATTTCTTATCCACTTAGATGGCTTTTAATCAGGGTTATTTCCAAGCATTGGCAGTACACGCAACAATAAACTCAATTACATCAAATTGCATTGAAGATCAACCCCATCCTGTCCACAAACTTCAGAATCACATCCTCTGAGCGACACACTGTATCAAGATAGAAAGCTATTTGAGCACATAATCTTCCAGCTCAGGCCTCTTTCAGAAAAATATTCTTCTTGCCAGTTGCCACAAAAGAATGATTGTGTAATGAGAGTAAAGCAGATGCACCAGATCAATGAGGCAGGGATTTAAAACTAACATCTCTGAAACTATAGCGCATACTAGCTATACTGAGCTGCATTTTTTTCCTCTGTTTAGAGAATAAGAATGGTTCTGGTCCTTCTGGATCTTGTTAGATTTGCATCTGTGGAACTGTACAGGCCTTACAATTAACGTCTTCTGTGCAATGTGCAGAGCAGCTGGCTAAGGATGTAGAGTTGTTCGCACAGCATGCAGGTCGTAAATCCATCAGGATGGAAGACGTTTTACTCACAGGTACTTGAGAATATCTTGTTATGCTAATCCCCATATTAATTAAAAGGAAAAATGTTGGATTTCGAAATACTTGTTTTTTTAGACAAGGGTTGTTTATTTGAAATTTCTTACACATGACAAACAGTTAGCTGTCAAAATGTGTAGAACTTGCCCTTGATACTCTCTTTATGGTTCTTCCAGTACATCTTTTCTCACTGATTATTGTAATTTCAGCGCATAGAAATGAGCATCTTATGGGCCTGTTGCGGACATTTTCTCAAGAACTGAAGGGAAAAGAGCCTTCCACTGAGAGGAAGAGAAAGAAATCATCAAAGAAGGACGATAAGGTGACTGAGATCTGATTTCAGATATGCCGTAGCGTCAAATCTTCTGTCCGCCCATTGGGCAAAGAGGAAGGATGAATGAAGAGTATTAGTACCCAAACTACCGCACTCGACACATTTGGAGATGGCGTAAATGCAATGTCATGTCCGGAGATCCTTCACGTTTGTAGCTTGATTTTGAGGCTGCTGTGTCAAGAAGCAATGACATATTCAGAATTCGGTTCTTGTACGAAATCATGTGTTGTCCATCAGCTTTTGACGCATGTGGATATTAGCTCAACTGAAACGTGCACATGGAGCATTACTGAGTTCACAAAAACAAGGCGACTCAAATCTCTTCCGTGTAAGCTAGAACTGCTGTCTTTGTGGTCGTTTGTGAAGTTGAATCGGTCAGGGGAAACTAATGGCTAACACTAGAGCCCATCGTTTCAGATCAAACTTTACTACTACTTCACTTCGCAGAAGCAAGACTCACATGCTAGAAGTCATGGAAATATTCATGGGATATGAAAGAACTCATGGCTTCGTCTGAACCTGAACTTAGGCCCAAGAGCCAACATACATCATTGGGTCTGAAGCCCGACCCTCCAGCCCACAAAATTTGTGGAATGACTATCGTTAGAATAGCAGCCAGTGAAGCCTTCTGTTCTTTAATTTCGACTGGAAGCTTCTTATTGACCTTGTAATGATTTTCTGTGCTCTCATGACCATGAGATGAGACAAGCACTTGTGCAGCTCCCACTATCAAACAAGCTACTAATGACTGACTTGTGAGTGCACTTTACTTGAACCCGCCAACTAATCGCCCCGTAACCACTTGTTGCCAAAGAACTATCCAGCTTGTGGAGCACAGGCACCCGGGGTGATTGGTCAGGGCTTGGATCTTCTCCGGCGACGCCGCTCGTCGGCGTCTCACGGTACAACCAATTTTTATGGGGATTTGCGACGCCCATCATCTTGATGCTCATCACCCTACCTGCGTGGATGGCTAACATTAGAGCCACGACTGCTGCCAACTGCTGGCTTTTATAGAGCGTTCACATCGTCGCAATGGGCAGAGGATTTGCATTGCATGA
This sequence comes from Ampelocalamus luodianensis, assembly GCA_036346255.1. Classification (NCBI taxonomy): domain Eukaryota; kingdom Viridiplantae; phylum Streptophyta; class Magnoliopsida; order Poales; family Poaceae; genus Ampelocalamus; species Ampelocalamus luodianensis. The sequence continues at coordinate 28,246,098 of CM070624.1, read as the reverse complement.
GTTATTGAGTTTGGGCAGACTCTGCCATCCTTGACATTGCCCAGGTCCGAAGCGTCCCATCCAAGAAGAACGGCGCGTACGAACTGATACAGTATTGCTACAGTATATATGAATAATGTTGATGCTGCAGGGTGCTACAGTATTTCTGCTGCAGTTACACGGCATGATCTCATCCTCTCGTTTTTTATCCAACGACTACTACGCAAAATCATGGTCCTATAACACCGTAACATTACAACATAAAGTAAGAAGATACTTTTCCTGCATAGAGGGCAGCCCGTTTCCCAAAGCGATGGAGTACGTTGTGAATTCAGTTTCTCCGTGGCTAGGTTAGATCTCATGGAAAATAGCATATTTCATAAGAGAGTTGCTCTATGAACCGCAAAATAGACGTGTAGGATTTCTTTACTAAATCCCATCCACGGTCGCCGACATCTATTATTATTATATTCTTAAGGCAGAGGAAAAATAAATCATCACGTTCGCTTCAAATTACCACGTTAAACAGAGGATAAAGAGAAAAATCTACCCATTTGATTTTGGGGTGGGTGCAGATTATAACGGTGTAGATTATATGGAGCTATTAAAGTAGTATGAGAAATACAGTTGTATTTTCAGTCATTTTTGTATTGGAGTTAGATAACAAGTACAATACTGTTTTTAGAGGTATTGTAATAGCTAGCCGCGTAATTGCACGGAAAATTTGGCTAGTTTTTGTGAAACCGTTAAGTGGGATCTTTACTCGGTGTCATGCGTTCCTTCGTACTCATGGTCTTTCCAAATCGAGAAGCAGCGGTTAGGATGATTCAAAATGTCGGATCTTGCTCTACCGCAAGAAGGAAATGAACCATAGCATTGTGGAAATAGATCATCTGCATTAAATGTTTCAACGTAGAGGATCTGTAGTGCCATGCATTGGAAGATGATTCCTACTGTTCGATCAAAAAACAAAGGTTCAAATTAGTAGCTACAGTGTTTTCGCTGCAATAAAACCGTTTCGGCACATATTTCACTGCTGTTATAGCCGGATGTTATTCACATACTCACATATAACTGTTTATACGGTGATCCTTCCCGTGAGGATTCGGATCCATAGCAATGTCCGGTGCAAAGTGCTCAATGAGTCATGATCGCCTCATCAACACCTGTCCACGGCCATCTGCCAAAACCTGCTCCCCCCCGACAGCCCCGGTAAATCTCTCTTAGTCCTCTCCTCTAGTTCAATTTTAATTTGATGATTTAGGTTCTGGTCCAGATTTGTAATTCTTGTAGCTGATCTATAACTAGCACTGCTAGTACCATTGAACTACTGGTCTACTAGCACTGATCTATGGGGTTAATTTAAGATCGTTTACAACTAATTGTTACTTACTGTTTACTATCTCTCTAGTTCCTGTGATGTGAATGAATTGATTATAGTTCAGTGCATCAGTGGCAGTAGGAACTATGCTAGGGGAGCGATGGTAGCGTTTTGGCTCACCGCTCCATACGCTTACGAATAAATCTCCCACCAATGTGTGGCATAATCGGCCAAGCCACTAGACGCAAGTAAGAGCTTCCTCTCATTGGTATAGTTGTGCATCCAAATAGAGTATCAATTTCTAGCTCCCAAGTGAGATATTCTTGTACATCCATGCGACCAAAAATATAGGGATAGAAAATTTGGGCTTATCGTGAAAATCCTTACGATGCACGTTTGGTTGATTGAACATGGCGTGCGGCTCAAGAAGTTGTTGTTGATGTCCGTGCGTAGTTGCGTAACCTCCTCTCCGAGGTTTTCAATCGATCGAACGGACCGAGCTCATCGCGCACACCATTATCACGATCATGAAGTTGCTTTTGTAGCGTCCCACACAACCGTGTATACTCCGTCCACGTAACGGTGGATTCTCACGATTACGACATGGATACAACTCACAAATAGCAAGCGAAAATATATCTAGTGCAAAAAAAAACTTGCTCTCTACGCTCGCAACTCACATCACGAACACAAGACAAGCTTACTGTTCCAAAGTGAATCAAGGACTGACAAATCAACGATTGTGACGTGGCGACCTTAACCCGTAATGTATGGCGTAACCAAGAGCAAGGGAGTACACAAGCGGGTGTAGGTGGAGCTCGGACAGGTATGTGTATATCCTATGCAATCGATATTCAAGGTATTGTAAAGCTAAGTAATGATCCAAGCTAGAGTATTTTGCCTATGTGCTGATCCAAAGGTTTAAGCGAAGTGTATGAACGCACAAACAAAGATAAATGTGACTTAATGCAAACAAAGGAATGAGCTAGTGAGAGACAAACTGAAATTGAGATGAAAACTAGCTCGTTTTGCACCAAGTACTATGAGAGGCGCTAGCCAATTGCAAAGATATCAATGTTAGAGCCCAACGAGCCAACTCGAGCTTTCAAACAAATCAGCCGAGCAACCTTTTGTCACCATATGTCTTTCTTGACCGCCCGCATGTGCTAGCTAGTTTGCTTAACAAGCCGTATCGAACCGTGTTATCTATCAAGCTTTTGCCAGTCAAGCTAGGTCGTTATCCACCCTATCAGGAGCAGACAAAAAAACTTGAGATGAACATAAACAGCTGTCATCTTGTTATTTCCACTATAATAGCAATGTTCTATTGAACAGATCGTTGGACACTACGATACGATGAGTCGATGACAAGAAAAGTAAAAGAACACAAGAGAGCAATGGTCAGTGAAATCTGATGTCTCATTTGGAATATTGGAATTTTTTCTGATTATCGAGGGACTTGAACTGTTTCCCATAATTTTTTTACAAACTTCCTAAGTTCCAAACGACTCGATTTGAAATGCAGAAACATCACGAATTTCACAGGAGACGGTACAGTTCTTCTAAAGTTTTCATCAAAATCGTCAGTTCCAAACGGCGCACGCAAGTTCGCATTGGTGTTAGCGCCTTGACAATTTTTAAAATCCAGGATTAAGTTTCTGTTTCTGACCCAACAATGATTAGCTGCCTAATTAAGGAAAAAAAAGCAGCGCATGGTGGCATCTTCCATCAGTCAGTCGGTCACAGCCACCGATCCATCATGCGCTCTGAAAAGATGAGCTAATCTTGTCCCCTCACGCCATTCTTTTGCTTAATTAATCTCCTGCCTCCCCCTCTCTCTCTCTAATCAACTCGCAGCCCGATGCTTAGTAGCCCACCTTCATTTGATAAGAACGAAGGTTTTCAGGCCAGTCATTGTGCGTCCCTTGTGCCCTATCATTAGAAAGAGATGAATATTATTAGTCTCAGCGGCGGAGCTAGGTCTCGGGAGATGAATATTATTAGTATCAGCGGTGGAGCTAGGTCTTGGATAGCTAAGACAATAACTCGAGATTTAGAATTAAAAGCCCACAAAAAAATATCTTAAAAAATCATCAAAAAATATGTCTGATCTAAGATCATGGCTTAGCCTCAGGCTTAGGGAGTGGTCGGCTCGGCCTTTAGTATATACTTATCCGTTACAAATTGATGTCCTTTTAGACATTAATAGTCTTCCATTCTAGTTATGCTAGTCAAAATGACGAAAATAATGGTATAGTTTTTTTATAATAAATATACTAACACAATTTCCATGTGGCATATATAAAGTCTTTCATGTACATTAGTAGTCAGATTTAAAAGCGTAACTGGCACTGCACGTGTTCTAGAACAATATGTATTTAGGATTAGGAACGAAGGATGTGATCTAGAATTAATGACCCCAACCCTGCCAATCAAAGTGTTATTCATATATTTTTTTCCTCCAATTATTGTGTAGTACTCCCTCTAGTCTCAAAAGAAAATCGTTTTGGACATCGACACAGCCCAAAATACAACTTTGATCACTCGTTCTATTCTAATATATTTATAAAATCTAGTAAAATAATAATATTATGAAATTACTATTCGGGACAAATCTATATGTATCATTTTTACGTGTTCAACCTAAATATTCAAAACAACATTGATAGCCAAAGTTTATAATATTTAACTGCACATAACCCTAAAACAACTTCTTTTTGCGACCGGAGGCAGCATTCGTTTGGGGGCGTACTTGTCACACCAGCTTGGCACAGAAAGTGTACAACTACCTACCTCATATGCAAATGGTACACTACGCGTATGGAGTTATTCGAGGGCCCACCTGCCAGCGACGGACAGCATGTGCAGCGTTCCAGCGATAACGAGGGCACAGCATAGGTGTGCTGTTGTGCACAGTGTTCTGATCAGATCACAGCGGTATCTTGGTGTCATGGTGTATTTCTCTCCGTATGCGATGCATTTGCATGTGCAAATAATCATGACGAGAACAATTAGATTGATGTACGCCTGTACACCTGCAATTATGTGTGTTTTATTGTTGCCATGATTTTGCAAAAAGAGGGTCGTGACAGTACGCAGCACCCTCTGTTTTGCGATCATTTGGCGTCCGTCAGATAGATGACACTAACATGATTATCATTTTCTTCCAAAAAATTGGCAGGGTCATTGTACCAACAGAGACGGTGCTCTACCAAGAGAAAATCAGTCTTCCAAAGAAAAAAACGGATTTGCTATTTCTAATTCGTCTAAAATTTTCTTGAGTTTAAGTCAATTTTTGCGACCATTGGATTTGTGTAGTAGTTGATTGTTCCATATAATTGGATGTTGATCCAATAGATAAAAAAAAAACTTATGCTTAAAAAAAATCAGTCACCTTACGAACAGACAATCCCAAAATACATATATATATACACCCAGGGGTGTAGCCACCAGGTGGGCTTGAGTGGGCTCGAACCCACCCTCCGGCGCCGATAACCCCCAACCCCCACTAGCCCCTGCGGTTCTAATTTCAATCTCATATGTGTCGTCATATTTTTTTCGAGAGAACTGGGGAGAGTTATACGTTAATTTGAGAGAATGAGATTCTAAAATCTTGTATGTCAATTTTCATTGCGAAATGGCATCTTTATATACTAAATTTGATTATTTGAGGATAAATGTCTGAACGGGGGACTATCGGACTAAGAAATTGACAGTGAGTCAAATTGAGAGAATGAATTTGCTTCCTATGTCTATCTAATTTTAGGATTGTTTTTAGTCTAAAACTAATGCGATTGTGGACTTTGCAAGCATGATACATAAATCGACTTTTTGCGACAAATTAGTCGTATTTATGCTTGTTCCGGATAAAATTTTGTCCTATTGATACGGATTAACGTGATCGTAATGTGTCTCAATCTTTCATGGTACTTGAATTTCAGATCAAAGCAATTGAGGATGCCACGAATTGGTAAGATGATAAAAAGTGAATTACGGATCTTGGAAGAATAACCACCCTTTAATATTCACGTAATCACAAAACCCTAGATGGGAATTTCCGAAACAAAGGTACTCATTATGCGCCACATAAATATGTGACTTTTCTGTATTTTCTTAAACTCAAACTTGCTTACGATGGGAATCTACCCTTGAATATATAGGGCTTCCTCTCCTCCTCATGGCAGAACAAGGGAGTGCCCCCCCCCTCAAATTCGGAATAGGGGTCCTACTCCCTTCCCAATTTGGATTGGGGCAAGGAACTCTTTCCAATTCAGAATTAACATCAAATTCAGAATCAGTAGCAGGACCTGGACTTGAAAAGCACATAACTTCCACATACAGAGTCGGTTTTGGATGCACAAGTACTCATTGGAAAGTTTATTCCGAGGCCCACATGACATATGAGGTGCCTACACGTATTCCACTCGGATTTGGGGGTGCCAAATTCCATTTGGTTTAGGCCATGTGGCTGAATTCCCTCTCTCCCTATTTTCTTAAGTCAAAAATAAAAGCTACTCTAATTCGACTTTGCGATGAATTAGCCATATTTATGCTTGTCCCGAATAAATTTTTGTCCTACTGATACAAATCAACATGTGGTTGATACATAATGTGACCCAATCTTTCACGATACTTGAATTTCAATCTTAATCAAAACAAAATCCTAGTTTTCCTCCTTGGTTCGACAAAAAGAAAGGACAAGTATATCTCCAAAATAAGTAATGATACTTGGTTTATGTTGAATCATCCCGAAAAAAACAAATAAAATCAAACCCAAAGAATAACACCAAACCGTGAGTAATTAAGGATGCCATGAATTGGTGAGATGGTCCATAAGGAATCACTGATCTTAGAAGAATAACCACCATTAAATATTCATGCAATCATAAAACCCTAGATGGGAATTTCCAAAACACATATACTCATTATGTGTCACATAAACATGTGACTTTTACGTATTTTCTTAAACTCAAACTTGCTTACAATGAGGAATCTACCCCTGAATATATAGGGCTTCCTCTTCTCCTCATGACTGGGCAAGGGGGTGCCCCCTCAAATTCGTAATAGGGGCCCTCCTCCCTTCCCAATTCGGATTGAGGGAAGAAACTCTTTCTAATTCGGAATTAGCATCAAATTTGGAATCAGCAACATGATTCAGAATTGAAAAGCTCATAACTTCCACATACGGAGTCCGTTTTCGATGCATGAGTATTCGTTGGAAAGCTTATTGCGAGGTCCACGTGATAGATGAGGTGATAACCTCAGGTTCTACATGTATTACACTCGGATTTGGTGGGCGAATTCCACTTGGTTTTGGCCATATGCTGAATTCCCTCTCTCCCTTATTTCTAAATTCAAAAATAAAAAATACTCTAATTCAGAAAATAAACTGACCCAATTGCTAAAAATGGATAAATTTTTAAATAAAACTTTGAATTGGGATCAATCCAATCCGAATCCAATGCAGTTTGACATGATTTTATTCAATCCTAATGCAATTCAAATTTGTCATCTCCTTGGCTTCTTTTTTCTTGATTAGGCTAAAATGCAACTCTTTATGGCTTAATCTCCCTCCTCCTCGGCCTACCTCCCTCTCCTCCTTTCTTCTTGATTAGGCTGAGATGCAACTCTTCATAGCTTGATCTCCCTTCTCCTCGGCTTACCTCCCTCTCCTCCCTCTTAGCCGAAGCTCCTTCTTATTTCTTTCCCCTTTGTTGCAAAAACAAGCTCAAGTTGAGGTTTAACACTAATTTACAACTTAGAGAAATTTATCATTGTAGTATATGCACCTAGGGCCTCATCACCTACGTTCGCCACTGCCGGCAGTTACAAACCATGAGCTTGTGCATGAGGCTAACGGTGCCAGCGCAGGTTGTGACGACGTCGATCTACGGTGTCGATACGTGCAACTGGAGTAGCTTTGGTCTACAAGCATCATCTCCATTTTCATCCTAGCTCGGACACTGTATATGTTGGAGATATGCCCTAGAGCCAATCATATTGATGATGATATTTCATTGTATCCATGATTTAATAAATGTTCCTTAAATATTGCCTTTGTGTTGATTAACAAGTATGTGACTTGTTTGTGAAACTCTTTACTTGTATGGTTATTCTAAAGTTGTCCCTAGTCGGAGTTCATGTGAGGACACACGTGAATGATGGATTAACACATGTATCGGTTGATGACCATGTTTCACAGGTCATAGACATGGAGATGTCAAACCAATAATGTGAACACATGTTTAGAACATAAGGTTGGACCGACCCAACATGAGACATAGCAATTATACTTTTGGTTCTCTCTACACAATGTGTACGCCTTGTCCTTAGACCTGAGATTGTCGCATGTACTTGAGATGTGAATCGACCTACTTAGGGGCTATCAAACGCTACTCCGTAACTGAGTAGTTATAAAGGTAGCTTTCGGGTTTGTCATGAAGCATGCTGCGAGGCATGGTCAGTCGAGATGGGATTTGCCCCTCTTTACCTAAGAGAGATATCTCTGGGCCTCTCGAGTGATCGGATCCAGAAATGCATGGCCATGCTACTTAAGGTTAAGAGTTAACCTAGTAAGGGATTCGGATCACGAGATCGAGAAAGAGTGGTCACTTGGAGCTCGGCCAGAATATCGTGAGGCAAAGGGATTGGTATGTACATAACGTTGTGATGGTTCGTCCGATATGATCTTTACGTGCGTTTAGGAGTTGGCACATCTTGCTAGAGGCCGCTACCAACTATTGACCAAGTATGTGTACTTGCGTCATGTCTAAACATACATGAACCATAGGGTCACACACTTAAGGGGCTGAAGCCTAATTCGGATTGGATCCGAATTAGACTGGGCATTGAGTCCTAATGGACCTCTATTCGTAGAAGCTCATTATAAGGACGTCTATAAAAGGAGGGCAGAGGCGCACTGGTTAAGGGTTGAGTTTTCGTGACATCCCCAAACCTTGGTCGCCACCCCTCCCACGCCCTAGTCGCTCGCGCGGATCTAGTAGTCCGGCGTGCGTCGCTTCCTCCCGTATGTGTGGATACCTTTGAAGGCGCTGCATCTGTGGCGTTGGGACGAACCGCAAGAAAGGAGTTGTACGTGGGACGCCACGACGAGGACGAGGAAGTAGTACGACTACTCTGCCCCGACGTACTGCATCAACTTAGTACGACTACACTGCCCCGACGCGCTGCATCAACTTCCGCACCTGCGCGTCTAGTGGTAAGACCGTGATCTATAACTGCAGTGATCTTGGTTTACGGGTAGAATTTTTTAATTTGCGCTAGTGTAGCCTACCCGTTTCCCTTCAGTATATACCAATAGAAAATCACACCGCGCGGCTCTGCAACAGAACACACGAATCTTAACGCACATGTCCTCGTCAGCAGACCGATCACCCGGCTCGGCTCCGTGTTTCTTGCAGAATCTGCGCGATTTTCCTTAGTTCGGTAGAGAAAAGCGTTTTTATGAAATTGTAACCATGTTTGTGCTGAAATCGAAAATGTGCGCGGCTACTCTTTCACGAAAAGAGAATTAATTAGCTTTGGCGCAGGAAAGGTGTGCCATATGCTTGGGCAACGGCGATCGAGATCAGATCAGATTGTTATCAGGGAGAAGGGAAAAAAAGCGAGCACGGCATGATCCAAAATAACTCCATAGGTCTATGGTTTGCTACACAAAGAGCCACGCCGCAGGAGATAGCGGCGATAACAAAGGAAGCCATAGATCAACGTGCGCGGGGCCTTTCGTGAGGGTCTAAACGACCCCCGGTAGCTCCGCTTAGTTGTCCTAATTCTGTACCCAAAAGGCGGTGCCCTAGTGGCTCGCCCCCTGTGCACATTGCTTTCCGATCTCCTCCTCTTTGAAAAGCAGCTAGCTTCGCATGGTCTGTTCTCAAAACGCCACAGAATGGAAGCATGCCCGGCCGGTTTGTTGGCGGGATTCTGTCCCTGTGGTCTCTTTCGGCCGATCAAGAGCCAAAGTCCACTGTAAATAGTTGCTCACAATCAAGATCAGGGGCATCTTTACATCCTTTCTACCTTTGCTTTCCATCGGAGCGGATGAGAGGTTATACGGGCCAGGAGTTGGCCTATCTTATTCTTGGTCTCCTGCATATCCCTTTCTCCCATCCAAGATTTCCCCCATGCATGTAGCATTGCTCACTTTTGAGCTGTTGGAGTCATGATCTTTGTCTGTAATTAAGGTGGGGGAACATGTGAGATAAGACATGACGCTAAGCTCGAGCTTTTGCGTAGTCATTGAGTAATTGAAGCCGATCCGTACAGTCCGAGATGGTGGAACGTAAAAGCCACGTTTGGAACGAGAGAGTTCGTGGAATTCATATGTGAGTCGCATCGTTGGCTTATTGCAGATCTCACGTGAAGTTCAGGTGGAATCCTTGCCTACCAAACAAGGCATAAGGTTCTTGGGCGTTGTTTGTAACGTAGATTTCTGCGGGAAGTGGGCTATTTTCTATGGAATTGCTGCTTTCAAATCTGTCGTGAAATTGAAATTGAAATTGCGTGCACCTTGCTTTCAACCCCACCCTAGCTCGATGCAAAAAGCTTTCGGTAGGACTATTGTTCATCTAACCTTTTGGGCACAAAGCTCCACTTCACTAAAAATGTGAGAGCAAGTGCCAGTCTTGCATAGTAGCGTGTACCAGTGTAGTACTTTGAGCTAGATTAGTGGTAGGTTAGGACAGATGGCATAGGTGCCTCAGGCAGTCAGGCTCAGGGGCCTCGCCCCCAACGTTGTCGATTCCATGCCCCGGAATTATTTGAATATACCGTACCGGTACATAAAACGATATACTGTGGATTCAATCTCATTCCGACCTCAATATCGATCAATATCGGTCATTCCGACAATTCTGGTACTAGATATAATTGAAATGATCCCTCTTTTGAATCAGATCCAAAGGCCTAGTCCAATATTACTTCTTCGATAAGTGAAATTATGCTAGACTAGTATGTTAAATTATGATAAAAATATATAAAGTTATGAACTTGTGTTGTATTATTTAACTACGTACGACCTTTGTGTTTATGAACTCATTGAACTATGTATCATTTTTATTTATGGTTATGTATTGAAGTGAGATTCCAAATAGAATTATGTGTGCATATAATATATATATATATATATATATATATATATATATATATATATATATATATATATATATATATATATATATTGTTATATTAAAATATGGAGCAGTACATCAAATAGATCAGAACACATTCCATACCAAGAAGCAAACTAAAATAGCCTCCAAAATGGAATTAACAACTATACCCGCAAGAGACCAATGAGGGTTGTTAGCTAGTCTGCCAGATCCTCTCACTCACCTCTGCCTTCTCCCTGGAATCTGGATGAGAGCTTGGGATCCAAAGCAAATGGGAGAATCAGAATTTGTTGGGATCATAAAATTTGCTGGGTTTTGCTTCTAATTGGGACACTACAATACCAGGTGGTGGTGTGCACTGTGTAAAGAAAGATGAACGGTGGTTGCATAGCATACGTTGCCTTGGTTAGCTTTGGACGCTTCATACTCTCGGTCCGAATGGTTATTAGGTCATGCTTCCATTCCACACCTTTCAGCTTGCAACAGAAAAAATATGTATGCCTTATCACAGCTCTTCTCAATGGTAATACAACTATGTTGATCTTCTTCAGTACTTCAGTTCTATATGGAGTATAGTTTACAATTCTCAGTGGGAAAAGGTACATTATGTTCCCAAGCTTAGCTATTCGATTCAAAAATCTACAACAATTTTTAATATCTCTGTTGTTTTTTTGTAGTTAAAGACTGCTTTATGAGTGTTACCTTGCTGACCAGTCACCGCAAGTGCTATTAGGAATCACCAAAATGCCTGCGATGCACTACAAGACATATGCTCAATTGCCCCCAAACACACCCGGACAATTAATCTCACCAACATATTACTAGTAGATTTGTATAATATCCATGAAGCTGCCCTTTAAGACTTTATTGTGAGTAAAAGTGCACCTTGATCATTACAAAGATACTACATACTAAATACTCACTCTTGTCATGTTCTTTTGTCCTTGTTTCTTCCACTCCTGAAGTCATCAACCAAAACAAGAGCCTTTTCTACCTATTTTATCTCCATCTCCAAATAGAGCATTAGAAATATAGGCTGCTTTTCCTCCTTGCTTTTGCCAATCACCCTCTAACTAAAGACAAAACAAATGTTCAAGTTCCACCTTTTACCCATCAGAAAAGAAAATAAAGGACAACAAATGTTCAAGTTCTTTTTCAAGAATATAAAAATACTAATATAAACACTTTCTGCAGCAATCACTGAAACTCGTCAATCATAAAGGGGAACTAGCTATGTTCGTGTGAATTCTAGCTACTTGCAAGATCAGTCAAGTAGCACTGTCCTGACTGCTTTGGCAATTATTTTGCTGTAAGGATAAGGGAACTGAAAAAAAAAACAGAGAGAGCTGCCTTCACTTTGCATACTCTTTTCCTTCGTGCTGAAATCAGATTAATAACTTTGTTAAGTAGGGTCAGAAAGATCTTATCAAAGATATCTCCTAATAATTTAGTAGTACAAGAGATATTGCGTTGAAGGAATATCCATATGTGACAATGACATCAATCTGCACCCTTTTTTCAGAAAAAAAAAATAGCCTGTCGACTGAACAATGGTAAGAACTTCATTTTTCTTTTTATGTTCTTTATTTGTATCGAACTCGTATTCATGACTTTTTTGAGATAGTACAATGACCAGGAAATCCCCCCCATAGGTTCGTTCCACAAAATAAAATCCCCTTTAAGCAACAAGGACGAGAATTTTGATTTGCGATAAGATTGTGAGACACAAACCACTAGACATAAACTATTTGAAAAATCGCCACGAGTATGGTTGGGGTGATAATGATGTACTCATAGTTTCATTTTCTATTGATGGGAGCTGATGATGAGCGTAGATGAGAACGTATCTAGTCAAGATTTCTAAAACAGTTACTTTTATAAAATAAACATTTCAGAAATTGCCGAACTCATTATTTTAAAAAATAGACCCGAGCACTAACACCAAAATATGGCTTTATTTGAAGGCAAGAGCCTGACAATTTACACATCTTGTAAATTACTGAGTTCTAAAACAGGACGAAAGTGTAATCAAGGATAAACGACAACCATACAGCGTAACAGACATCAAATCGAGGGGCAATAGTGATTTATATTCATCACAGACAGCACTACCTAGGGCCACAATATCCATCCGGAAGAACATACTAAATCATAAATGAGCAGGCAAAAACACATTACATCCTGCAGCGAAACCAGGCCCTCATTTGATCACTTCCTCTGCTACTGCTGCTGCTGCAACCTTGTGCCCTAGAAAATGAATAAGCATGCAAGGAAGCAAGGAGCGGATAAGAAGAAGCGAGTACAGGAATCTAAGGGGCCGGGCATGCATTTGTCCTCCTGTGTCCCATGCCAGTCTGAATAATTTCGCCTTGTTGTCTCTACAGCCCTAGGAAAAGGCATCTGGCACCACGGCCCCTTCTGGTCACTGATCAAAACTGAAACTATTACTATTACTAGTAACAGTACAGTACACACACACATCTCTCTCTCTGTCTACATCTGTATCATTCATCCTCTCTCTCTCTCTGCGTCTTTATCATTCATCTGTACCTTCTCTCTATCTCTCTCTCGCTGTGTACACTGCATCTGCATGGCAGTACGGGCCCTCTCATTGTTAGTCGCTGACTCTTGCTTGAGTGATAGAAGATCCTTACTACTCAGGAGGATGATGACACTTTAGATGGGCGATTTTTTCTTGTATATTCTCTTCACATGCCATGCCAACCTGGGGGGTTGGGGATACATGTTATAAATTTGTCAACAAAAAGCATATGCCGATGCTAGTCTAAGATGCTCTGTCTGATGCTCTCTGTCCTCTATGTCCTCTAAGATGCTAAAGAAAGATCTTTGTCTAGATCTTTAGTCAAAAGCTAGTCTAAGATGCTAAAGCAAAAGCAAAAGCTAGTCTAAGATGCTAAAGCAAAGCAAAAGCAAAAAAGCGACACACAAAAGCCGACACGCAGACTTATCCATCAATCTCCCAAGTCTTGTGTGTCTCCTCATGAGAATCTGAGCCATCCCGATCCCGGCGCGAAACTCACGGAACTTGATCCGCCAAGAGACTTGGTCGAAGTCGGCGGTGGTCTTGGGTGTTGATGTAGTTGGCGGGACACTCGCCGTCCAGCGGCTGACGATGAAGTGATACCTTACCGGATGTGCTTGCTGCGCTCATGGAAAGCGGGGTTCTTCGCGAAGGCCAAGGCGGACTTGCATCCCACCCCGAGCTCCATCGCCTCGCGTCTCGCCAAGAGATCGCCAGCGGCCGTGCACCTACGAGCTGAGTAGCGGTAGTGGCCGCAATGTACCGCTGCGCAGCTAAACGAAACCACTACTGCTTGACCGATTGCGCGGTGATCGGACACTTGCCGAGGAAGAACGGCGTCCGGCCGTGCTCTTGCTCGTGTCGATGTCGCCGCGTGGTCGCTGTCGGCTATGCCGATGAAGTGCGCCGCGGGGCACCTTAGGTAGTGCAAGCCGTAGTCGGAGGTGCCCGCAACGTAGCGGAGGATCCTCTTCATGGCTCGCCGATGCTCGCCGTCGGTCATTGCATGAGCCGACTAACGTGGCCGACGGCGAACGCCAACCGGACGCGTGTGGACAAGGTAGCGAAGTCGCCATAATGCGCCGCGTCTGCGTCGCGTCCGCTTCTCCGCCGTACACTCACGACTCGGCCGGCCTCTCTCCATAGGAGCTGGTGGGTTGCGTCGGTGAGACCGCCCACTCCACGATGCGCTTGGCGTGGCGATGCCGCGAAGAGAGATGCCGGTGTCTGGTGGACCTCGATCCCGGTAGAAGGAGAGGAGCCCCAAGTCGCTCATCCGAAGGCGGTCTTCATCTCGCCTTGAACGCCTCGACCTCGGCCTCCTTGGAGCCGGTGATCACCAAGTCGTCGACGTGACGCCACCGCCAGGCGTTGTCGCCCTTGCCCGCCGAGACCGCGACCTCGTGTGCGCTCTGCCGAACCCCATTTGCGTAAGGTGGAGTCGGCTTAGCGTTCGGGCTCAGTGGTGCTGCGCCGCCGTGCCGAGGCCTTGCGCGGCGGAGGACCTGCCCTCCTTGCGGGGATGACGAATCCGATGGTGACGAGCGTAGACCTCCTCCTTCAAGTCGCCGTTGAGGAAGGCGGACTTGGCGTCCATGTGATGGGCCGCCAACCTCTCGGGCCGCAAGTGCGAGGAGAAGACGAGCGAGACTCCATGCGCGCGGCGGGTGCGGCGTCGTCGGTCGACCCCTCGCCGCATGAATCTCGTGCCACCAAGCGAGCCTTGTGCTTGACGATGGCGCGGCCATCCCGCCGGCGAACACCCACTTAAGGGTGATCGCGCGGTGGCCGGCGGAAGATTCGCCCGGCTCCCACGTGCGTTCCGCTCGGCGGCCCATCTCTCGCTTCATCGCGACACGCCACGCCGCGTCTCCCTCGCCTGGCGAAGGCGGGGCTCGCCGTCGCCGCACGCCAAGTGCGCTCCGCCTCGGTCGTCGTTGCGCCCGATCCGAGGCGAGCGGCTCGCGAGGATGTTGTCCATGGTACGGTAGCGCGCAGGCTCGCCGTCGTGGTAGGCGTCGGCGGTCCTCGTCGTGGGACGGCGAGTAGCGAACTCCACCGCGGCGCTCATCGTGGACCGGCGCATTGGGGCCGATCCGGTGGTGTGGCGCCGGTGCGGGAGAGTGGTGAGTCGGTGCGAAAGTGGTGGAGCACTCGCCGAGGTGGTGGCGAGCGAGGTGTCGGGTGGGCGAGCTCGGTGAAGACGGCCGCTAGCTCCCCGCTCTCGAAGTGGGCGTGTCGACAACGAAGTCCCCGAGTCGGTCGACCGCCGTCCACCGCCTTGTCCCGTCGCCTCGCCGCCGTCGAACACAGCGCCACGCGAGATGCGGACGCGCTGTGTGATAGGTCGAGGATGCGGTAGGCCTTGAGCCTCCGCGTGGCCGATGAACACTCGAGTGCTCCTCGTCGAGCTTGCCGATGTGGCCAAGCTCCTGGCGAACGCGAGGAGCCAAGACCGCAAGTGGGAGACCGCCGGCTTGCGCCCATGCCAAGCCTCGTGACGGCGTCGCTGCCGAGCGCCTTAGTAGGCGAGCGGTTGAGGATGTAGACGGCCGCCACCGCCTCTCCCGAAGACACCGGCATCTCCTCTCGCTGCGGAGAGCCCGAGCCATCCCCACAATCGCTCGGTTGCGCTGCGCTCGGCGGCGACGCTGCTGCGCGCACGACGCGGAGTAGTGGCGTCAATGCCTCATCGCAAGTGACGCGGCGCCACCGCCGGTGCCGTGGTCGCGCCGTTCAGTGCGCGACGCAGCGCGCTTACGACCGCGACTCGCCTCCGTGGCGACTGCGTGCGCTGATGGCGTCCGCACCTCTCCTTGCTGCCGGGACCATCACCCACATGTAGCGGGAGAGGTCGTCGATGGCGGCGCAGAAGTAGCGTCGTCCTCGGTGGTGGTCGTGTCACCGCCACACAAGTCCCGCGCACGAGCTCGAGCCTCTCCTTGGCTCGGAACTCGCTTCTTTGGGAAAGGGAGTCGCCTGCTTCCGTCAACACACGACGTCGCAGAATCGCCCACATGGTCGAGGCACGGCGGGCCTCGCACCATCTCCGTGGCACCGAGCCGCCGGGGCCTCGAAGTGAAGGTGCCCAGCGCTCGTGCCATTGCCACGCCTCGTCGTCCGACGAGCGATGAGACAGAGGGTTGTGCCACCGCATGTGAAGGATGTAGAGGCGACGGCGCTCGGTTACCTTGGCAAGAAGGCGGCGACGAAGATCCCAAATCGCAGCACTCGTGCTCGATCTCGACACGCGAGCCGTTCTCATCCACCGTCCCAAGCCGATGATGGAGTTCCAGATCGGGGATGTAGACGCCGGTGAGCGGCTGTGCTCACCGACACGGCGGTGAAGATGACGGGCCGACGCCCTTGATTTCCACGCCGAGGCGTCCCCAAACTTGACGGAGCCTCGAACGCTGAGTCAAGCTCGGCGAAGAACTCCGTCGACCGGTCATGTGATGGGTAGCGCCGTGTCGAGGCACCACCCGTCGATCTTGTCGTTGCCGGAGCCGTGGCCGAGGAAGGCGTGTGCTTTGGCTCGTCAAGGTGGAGGAGATCCGTTGCGGCGGTGCGCCGAGGTAGTTCGATGCTCGCATGAGCAATGAACGAGCCGGCCGCTCCTCCTCCTCGCTGCGCGATGTGGGCTCGCCGCGTCGTGGCTGCCGACACTCGCCCACGACCAAGCTTGCCGCATTGTGGCAAGAGTCGCGTCTTGCGGCTTGTGCTTGCGGGCGCGCGCCTGGCGCCTCCACGGTCATCATCCTCAGACGCCCTCGCGCCCATGCCCGGCGTCTTTGCGCGGCTTGCGCGCTTGCCACGCATCGCGCGCTGCCGTGGAAGAAGGCTCCCTTCTTCCTGTCACCTTGGCCGGCACCCACCGCTCCCGAGTGAGAGGAGCTTCCGCCAATGGTGACGGTCCCGAGAGACTGCGTGGCTCATCGCCACGCCGACCTTCAGCGACCCAACGCCTCGATCGTCATCGTGGAGAGATCCAGCAGAGACTGGATCGAGTGAGCCATCTGCTTGTACTTCTCGGGGACGCAGCGAAAGAGCTTCTCGACAGCTCTCTCCTCGCTGTAGGTGTCGTCGCCGAACCGTACCAACCTGCGGCGAGTGTTGAGGCGAGAGCAAAGTCATCAACGCCTCACCGGCTTGAAGGCCGGGTCTCCACTCCGTCGCGGCGTGCTGCGGTGTGGACTTGCGCGCGCGGCGGCTGCCGACGTCGCGCGCCGATGATGGCGTCCCAAGCCTCCTTAGCGATGCGCTTGTTGGTAGCGAAGCGCATCTCGGCGGGGCGCAGCGATGAGAGCATCCAGCGCCCGTCGATCCTGGTTGTAGTCGACGTCGCCGTACCGGACTGCATCCCACATATGCCGCACCTGGAGCTTTACCCTCATCACCGCAGCCGCTCGGCGTAGTTGGACTTGGTGAGGTAGGCCACTCGCCGCCGGGCGGCGCCCTCGACGGCGACCGGTACTCGTGGTGACCACGGTGCCGAACCGGGAGAGCGCGTCGCTGTGAAGGCCGCGCTCTCCGTCGACCGTCTGACGCCGCCGTCGCGCGCCTCCTCCAGAGCGCCACCGCGGCTCGCGCTGTCGATCGCCGCGCGCCGTGGCGTGGCGGCGCCATCGCGCCGCTTGACCTCGCGGCCGCCTCCTCTCCCAGCTCAAGGTCGCGTCGGCGCCGCCATCGCCAGAGATGGAGTCGCTGTTGCCGCCGCGCGAGAACCTCGACCTCTGCTGCCGCAGCCGCCTGCGCTGCGTCTGCCGCCGCCGCTTCCGCTCTCCGCCTCGGCCGCGCCTCACTTGCCGCCGCCTCGGCGCCACTTTCGCCGCTGGCAGTCTGCCCGCCGCTGCCAGGCTGCTTTGCCACGCTGCCGAAGCTCGGGCTGTCGTCTCGCGATGCCGCATGCTCGAAGGCCGAGATCGCCTGCGGACATGGCGCGCTCGGGGTGTTGCGTGGAGAGGCCGCCGACGAGTGCTGCCGTCTCGGAGAGAGTGGGCGTGGGCGGCCGGAGCTCGCTTTGCTACTGTTGGGCTGCTGCGAGGCCGGAGAAGGAGATGAGCAGGAGATGCTCAGGCTACAGGATACACAAGCTCTGATACCACTTGTTAGTCGCTGGACTCTTGCTTGAGGTGATAGCAAGATCCTTACTCTCATGGAGAGGATGACACTTGGAGATGGGGCAATTTTTCTTGTATATTTCTCTTCACAATGCCATGCCAACCTGAGGGGTTGGGGATACATATTTATAGGCTGTCAACAAAGAAGCATATGCGGATGCTAGTCTAAGATGCTCATGTCATAGATGCTCATTCCTCTATGTCCTCTAAGATGCTAAAGCAAGATCTTTGCCCTGGATCTTTGAAAAGCTAGTCTAAGATGCTAAAGCAAAAGCAAAAGCTAGTCTAAGATGCTAAAGTAAAAGCAAAAGCAAAAAAACCGACACACAAAAAGCCGACACAGAGACTTATCCATCACTCATGAGCCTATCAGAACAGAGATGGTATATCTCAAGCTTTCTGCTTGGCCAATTGGATGGAGCTCCTGCTTCTTAGGATGTGAAAAAGAGTTAGCCACTGGAAACGAAAAACAAAAGGACAGACAAATTGCCATGCGAGTCCCCTGATTTATACACCACATATATCATATGGCTGCTCGGTACAATACACAAGGAAAAGAAAAGGAAAATTTCATAATATGATAACTTTTATCGGTGTTGAGTATTGATATGGAGAATATAATATGTACAAAACTTTTGTTCGGGACCGTAAGTTGTAGAAAACTCTTGGAGCGTACGACTACATTTGTTCTGCTGCTGATATTTAACATGCCCAATTATCTCCCTCTCAATAACAAAAACATGTTCAATTGCTTGTGTTGGTGGTAGGGCAAGAATTCAATGATATGTTTTTAGAAGTGGAATTCAATGATATATAGTGACTAGGATTTGTGTGAATTGCGTTTTTTGTAGAACATGTAAAATGCTTTCCACGTGACCTTGCAGTCCCCTGTACCACCCGTCTTTCGTTGTCTCCTCAACAGCTGAATTTCCTTTTTCCCGAAGATCTGGGCATGAGCTCTGCCATTCAATTAAGAGGAAAAGAGAGTTTTGCAGGGCCAGCGGTAAGAAAAACGCCAGAGTTTAGACAGGTCGCAGTGCACAACCAGAGGATTCAATTGAATTACCTTAGAAATCGGCAAACTTTGATCCATCATCCATGAGTTTCTTCCAACGAATGAAAGGGACACAAGAAAAAGAGAAGAACACAATGCTAGGCACAGGCACGACAACACTCGTGTATCCCGCTCTTATCGCAGCTTATCAGTGTTGCAACAAACAATCGACCAATTCTAGTTTCAGAAGTCACTCCAACGACGCTCGAGAAAATCAGTCAGCGCAGAGCCTGAAACGCCAAAGCTACAGCCATTTCCGTTAGCGTGATCTCCCCACTTTATATTCTCTCTCTTTTGAGCATATACAAAAGAAGGAGAAACGGAGAGGAGGATGAGCGAAGAGAGAATCCAAAAAAGGAGGGGTAAACATAGGCCACACTCCAGTGGCGGACCCAGGATTCTTAGGATGGGTGTTCGGACTTCGGATCTAGGTTGCTCAGATATACCGATACCAGTAAGTTGATACCGTGAGATGCCATCCCCTCCCCCCCAAACACTGATACGATCATACGCATATATATAATATAATATAGAAAATATAGGATTAATGATTTCATATGAGGAAATGAGCGATATAAGGCGAGCATAATGACATGAATTAAACAGCAAATCGTAGATATCAATGATGGTTGAGAAGGTGAAAACTATGAATAGAGCTATTTTTGCTCTAGGCTTCTTATTTCTTGAGTTATGTTGTTGTTGCAGTGAGTTATGTTGTTGTTGCAGGTGTGGCCAAGACTTATGCTTGGTGTTTGGTCATTGTTGTTTTCTCTATTTTTACATTACAGAAATGTAGTAGCTATACCGCTAAATCTTATTTTCTTCCTCTAATAGTGATCGGTAGAGGTCATGTCTTCTTTTTCAAACAAAAAAAAACCTTGTGATTGGTCTTGGTCGTTGTTGTTTTCTCACTTTTTCTGCTTGATTATAGCAACTAGATCGCTATTTTCTTCCTCTAATAGTGATCGGTAGAGCTCCTGCCTTTTTTAATTTTTTTGTGGATGCATGACTCATCGATCCTACTCTCTTTGCTCTTTTCCCATTAGCAAGAACCCAATCTAAGAATGTTCCTTCCATAGAGCAAAAATTAGCATATAAACATATGTAACAGAGCTCAACTATCTGCTCATTGCCTAAGACAAAGATTGCATTTTTGTGCAACACCCATTAAACGAACCAAGAAAGCAGAGGAAGAGGCTAGACTCGAGAAAGAACCGAGCCGAGTGGAGCGATGTCGAGGAGAAGTGGAGTCGCGAACACGCTTAGATCTGGAGAGGGCGGCGACGGTGAGCTAGATATGCTACTCCTTCCGCCGCCACGCCCTCCCGCCACCGTGTTGCTCCCTGGTGTCGCTTCTCCCTTTTTTCCTCTGCTTTGTCGAGCTACCACCAACTTTTTCGCGTCAGTATCTCTGTTCGTCGCATAGGTGCACCGCCGCACGCTCGCCTGCGCAGCCTCGCGTGGTGTACCTACCGCCGTCGCTCGTCTTCGTAGCCAGCGTCTCCACTCGTTCGGCACTGAGCCCCCACACACACACACACACACACACACAAAACAACCACAAGATGAGAGAGAATAGAAGTTAGGATTTGGTAGGCTAAAGTAAGAAGGAAAATAGGCCTAATATGTTACATGAGTCCCACGCGAGGTGTAGTGAGTATGAACTAAATTTATTTGCGGACATAAATATATAGTTTTGGCATAACTAATAATATATACATCTAATATATCTATTATATACCAGATATTTTGAAGAAAAAAATGGGTGTTCGGCTGAACACCCTTGAACCATTGAGGATCCGCCCATGCCACACTCAATTAATAAAAAATCAGCGGGGCTATGAGCCCTACAAAACACTGGCGTCGATGATAAAATTTACTCTCTACACAACGTATTTAAAAAGAAAAAACTTAAACTCGGGTTAACTAGCTACTACCTGTGACGCTTACCAATTAACCCAGGGGCTCCTCGTCATTGAGCCCCATAGCATCCACGAGAGCGTCACTTGGTCCCCGTGCCCTCCAGTCGTGGTTGGATCTGGATTTGTTTTGCCCACGCACTCGGCGGCGTCCGGGCTAGAGCTGGGACTTGGGCCGTGCTTTTTCGAGCCGACCCAAAGCACGGGCGGCACGACACGGTCTAAACACAACACGCAGACGACACGCGTGGTGGTGGTGACATGCACACGGCCTTGTGGGCGGCCGGGCTCGAGAATGCGCCGTTGGGCGGCACGACGCGGCACGATCGGTTGGGCCGTGTTTGGGTCAAGACGGCACTGAAATAGGCCCAACTTTCCGTTCTAGCCCAATCCCTCCTCTCACTGGCTCAATCACTCCCCGTCTCTGATGCGGTCCAACCAATAACCCTCCTCTGCCGCTGGCTGGCCCAACCAATAATCCCTCTCGCCACTCGGTCTAGCCTAACATCCTCTTGAGCTCCCCAACCCCATCCCCAACCCCTTCTCCCGAGCCTCGGCTCCAAAATTCTCAATCCCTAATCACATTCTCGATTCCTCCCTCCGCTCCAACCACCTCCTCTCCATGCGCTGCCGATCGCGCGCTCCCTCCTCCGTGCGTCCGTGGCCCTCCCTCCATTCCTCCAACCACCTCCTCGGCTCCTCTCTTCCCACACGCTGCTCATAGTTACTTAGGGTCGGGCTTGGGCTAACGGCAGCGACCAAAGACGACGGGCTTTGGGCGTGCACGGCTGGCCGGGCGAGTGGCGCGACGCGGCGCGGCACGGCGGGGTGGCCGGCCGAACCGCACGACACAACGCGCCCGGCACGGCGGGCTTGGCCGCCGCGCAACGCGGCCAATGCCACTTCTAGTCCGGGCGGACGCGACATGCGGCTGGACGTACGCGGCGTGAGTGATCTCGTCTGACGTCCCAACCTTGCCGTCCGTTTGGAAGGACGTACGGGGCGGATCGTCGCCACGACCCTGGAAGGGGCGTGACCTGTACGAGCGCACGGTTAGGGGGTCGCCGTGGCCGACACGAGAGCACGCCGCTGCTTTCGCTTGCATGCCTGTGTTGTACGCACACGCAAAAACAGTGGGCTAGGGTTCTCATAGCGGCGCCGACCGTGATCTTCTGCATCAAGTCTCCCACTGGTTGTTGTTTTCTTTATTTTTATACGTGGAAAAGGTCAATTTTACGACCTTCAACTATGGCTTGGATCTGAATTTGAGCACTCAACTATAAAACCATCTATTTTCCACCATCGAACACTAAAAACCAGTGCAAAATACCCCCTTGGATTAAAACCGCCATGGTTTCAATCGATTTGGCATCCGAAGTAGCAAAATTGGTATGTATTTTTTTTTTCATCACCCCTGTGCCAAATTATCACTTCTTCCTCTCTCCCCTTTTTCTCTCTCTAACTGCACCTCTCTTCCTAACCATGACCCCCACATGCCCAGACAAGACCAAGATCATCGGCTAGTGCCACGTTGGATTCAAGTGGCTCTTGGGCTACCAGGCTGTCATGGTGGAAGAAAGCATAGAGGGTGAGGGAGGTGTGGACCGTAGTAGAAGGTGATGGCGTGCGGAGTGGTCGGAGGTAAGCTGCAATCGCCGATGGAGATGGCGCTCGGATCCCATCGCCAGAGACGAAGGTTGGATTCCGCGAGCCTGCCTCGCCGCCGCCTTAATTTCTCACCTCCGCCGCAAAATCTCCTCCCCATCCACTGCTCCACCATCTCGTCATCTCTCCCAAATCCGGCATGCCTCTTCACGTCCCACGCCACACATCTCCACCAAACGCCGTAGTAGTGCCCCAACTCCTCAACAAGTGCTCGTCATTGCTCTCTCTCTGTTCTATCTCCCCGCCAACCTCCTATACGCTTTGTTCCATCCCTCTCTATCCTCTCTCTGTGTGGCCATGCCTAAGTCACTTTACGCCTGTAAAGCCACAAGCTAGTGGGGAGATGCTTTTTTTTTTTTAAAAAAAAACTTTGTAGGTTGGAAATAGCCATTTGCCACTCAACTTTGTCGAAATTGCCCACTTATGGCATTCATGTATAAAAGAAAACCCTTCAATTTTCTCTGATTTCCTCCCCACTCTCCAACCAGTCCGCTTCTCTCAGCGCCACCGTCCTTCTCCCGAGCCGCCGACCCTGCTTCCTCCCTCCGCCGTCGTCCTTCTCCTAGTGTCGACGTCCTTCTCCCCAGTGCCTCCGCCCTCCCCGTGCCCTACACATAGCCGTCCTCCTCACCCACACCTTTGTCCTCCACGCCCCCACGTGGTGAGGCCGATGACAGCCTATCGTCACGGGCAACCCGCTGATGAGGCTATTTCAAACAATTTAACAATAAGCTATAACTCGAAAGCCATAAAAAACGAAGTTACCAAACACCCGGCCTTACATAAAAGCTAAGTGCTTACAAGCTGCTTAAGCAAAAAAAAAATAACTTTAAGCTATAGCTACAAACCAAAAAAAAACCCTAGGCCTAAACAAACACGACCGATGCATCGTTAGATTCAGCAGCTATACTCATTTTCATCGATTTACTGTTGGTCCACGACACGTAAGCTTGGAATAGGACGACAAAGCTGGTGACCCGTTAAATTTTACGGTCAAACCACGACTTGGGTTAATCTGCTTACGCAGTTTCGTTGTCGTGGCGGGTGGATAATCCGGTGAGAAACAGTAAAAAACAGTAAGCCCCTTCGCTTCCATCGCATCTTCGGAATAAACCCGTGGCCTACCTAACGGCCAACGCATTACGCACATATACTTCCGCTACGTACGGTTACCATACCCGCCTCGCGACCCTCCTGTGCTGTGCCCCCACTGAAAGCGACCACGCGACGCGAGCGTGGCAAACGACTTATCCTCGGAGGAGCGGTGGGCCCCACGAGGGCGACCTTCTCTCTCGCTGTTTCTTTTCCCTCTCTTCCCGCGAGTGGGGTGGGGTGGGGTGGAGTGGACGGACGGCAACTGTTTGGGTTATTCGAACGGCTCGGGCGCGGGAGGAGACGGCAATTAAAAGAGCGGCGGGGGTCGGGATCTTCTGCGGCTGCGCGCGCGTCGGCAGCTTTCTTTTGTCACCGCTCGCGTCTGCTTTGCTTGGCGTTTCATCGCTTCATGTTTAAAACCACCGGTCCATGGAAATTCCACGCGTTGCTACTTGCTAGTGGTGAAATGGACACACTGTACTCCGTTGGAGGATCTTTTTTTTTTCTTCTTCCAAGATTAATTCGATCCTTTCCTCGTTACAGCAACTTCGTACTGCCTAGTGCCTAACCATGGAATAGTTGCTCACATTCAAACACGTCATCTTATACCCCTCCAGTCACAAATACACGTCGTTTTGGTTATAAACACGGACTAAAAGTACAATTTTGATCACTAATTTATATTATAATATAATAAAATCTAATAAAATTATAATACTACGAAAACAATAAAAGTATAGTACCCTTGGGAATACATACTCCCGCTTCTTATATACCTTAAATCTAATAGTGATACATCTTTATCTATTTGAGTATACCCCAATAATGATTATAAGATACTCTAAATTAAGTTCTATGATTTTTTTTATTGAAGCCTACTTTTTATTGCAATATTTGTGTACATACTTTTTTTATATATGAAAAGAGTATATAACAAAAATAAATGATTCCAATGAAAATTTTCAATCAAGTCATGTTGAAATGGTCATATATATATATATATATATATATATATATATCATTTATCTAGTCTAAATATTTAAAAGATATTTAGAGTTATAGTTTCAAAAGTTTGACTGCTAGCATTTCAAAATAATAAGTATTTATGACGGGAGGGAGTAGTTGTTTGTTATATAATTTACTGTGTAGTCCGCCCACTAGTTATCCGCAAAATATGAGAGCTTATTTCAGTCCAATAGCACAAGTATTATCATGGTTACTAGTCTTTATCATGGTATTTGTTGAATTGTGGTAGCGGTGACATTGGTAGCATCGGTCCTTCCAAAGTCATCAATGCCAACGCATAACTTTAAGGGCAAATTTTTTCTTGAGGAGGCCATGCTGTCGTTTTCTAAATATCGCGCTCTTGCATTTATGAGTTCGTCCTTTTTTTTTTGTTACTACTCCTTGTTCCGCAATATAAGTATTTTAGTAAGAAACACTTCGTACACACATAGACATTCACACACACGCACTCATACATATGACGTTTACGAAAGACTGGACGAGCGGAATTTGATGAAGAAATGACAAAGTCACCATCAGCACCTCACTTGCGACGACACGTCGCCTCCCACTGAAAGAAAATTCTCCTAAATGAGACACGCAAGACCAAACTTGGGGTTTGAACCCTAATAGGTTGAGGGTACAA
The DNA here is from genome assembly GCA_036346255.1 of Ampelocalamus luodianensis. NCBI lineage: Eukaryota > Viridiplantae > Streptophyta > Magnoliopsida > Poales > Poaceae > Ampelocalamus > Ampelocalamus luodianensis. The sequence goes on along the minus strand of CM070624.1, from coordinate 28,220,624 downwards.
CCACCTCTACTAGCCACCTAAGCAAAGCTTAGTTCTCCGCAATATAAGTATCTGTTATCGAGAAGTGTTATCGTCCCACGGTATAAGTCCATTAACAAAATAAAAGTATAGTTATTGTAGTATTTTCACTCAACACTCCACTTTAATGCAGAAAAGCAGGATGAATAGTTGTATTATCGCATTCATTAGGGGTACGTCTAGTCCAATAATATCAAATTTTTTCTTAGATTCAGTGCTTCCTTGGTTCGTACCGTACGGATGGTGACTTTGAACTTATATTGCGGGACCTCTCCATCCCAAGAATATAGTACGTATTTTTTGAATGATATTGTTCACAAATATATGCCGTATTTCATATTCCAATGAAAAAAATAAGTGTGTTTATCGGTACACCATGACATCATATCTCTTTGAGCAAAATAAAAAGAAATTTCAACCAGTAGACTGCTCCAAAAGTGTACAAATTCTAAAACGCAGAGATAGCCATCCACAGATCCACTTATGAGTTAAACATGAATCCAAATCCTTTGCTTGCTCTTTAACTCCCAAGTCGAGACTGAGACATAAATAAATATATTATTGTAAGCACCGTCAGCTACGTCTCGCGCTGAAACGCGAGCAACTCAGACCCTCTACCCACATCTCGTACTGGTGAGCGTTATCCTGTCCTCCAGCAGACAGCGGGCGCACGTCACCTCACCTCCCCAACTGCCCCGCACCAGTAATTCCGTTCCCGTCCAAACGCCGCCTCCCGCACCACCCCCCGCCCGCTGCCACGTGGGCCCTTCACTGACGCGTGGGGGCCATGGCGCGGGCGCACATGTCAGTGACGTGGCCGGGCGGGCGGAGGCGCTATCCGGCGCCGCGCGGTGCGGTGCTGCGCGGGTGAGCGCACCGGGGTGGTGGTCCCCACCGCGGGTGGCGTATATATAGGCCGGCCCCTCCTGTTTCGCGTTTCCATTTAGTTTTAATTAATAGTATAATGTAATATTTCGCCGCTTTTTTAAATAGTAGAAGCTTTGGGCCTTCGTCTCCTTCGTCTCGCCTCGCCTCGCCTCCACCACCACCACCACTAGCTCGCCGGAAATCCCTCGCCGGAGAAGAGGTATCGCCGCGTAGGAGGAGGAAGTGCTGGAATGGGGAGGGGGAGGGGAGGGGCCCTCGCTGCCGCGCTCTCTCGCTAGGGTTAGGTGGGCGCGTGCGTGCTTGGAGGTGGAGCTAGCTCGCTGGGCTAGGCTCGGGTCGGCTCCCCCGTGTGGGCATTAGCTGCGTGTCCGGTGCGCGCGCCGTGATCCCGCCGTCTGTGAGCGCCGGGAAGGGAGCCGTTTTGGCTTGCGCTATGGAACTGTCTTCTCCGCACGAGGCCACCGGTTGCGTGTTCGCGTCAAGCTCCGGGCTGTGACGAGGAGGAGGGGATCTCAGCTGCCGATCTGGTGAGGCCACAGTTTCTTCCTTCTCTACGATTTTTTTGGAGTTTTTTTTAGTCGTGTGTGCGTTTTTATTTAGAAATGATTTGGCAAGTTTTTTTTTCCCAAGGAAAATGGTCTTTGTATCGCGGCAAGTTTTTGTGCTTATGGCGATTTTTTTTCGTATTTCGTTGCTTTGTGTGATCTGCGCTCGTGTTGGGGTTCTTCGATGCGGTTTTGGGCAGCATTTTGGTCTGTTTCGGCTTTTATTTTGATCACAAGTTGTTTGTGCTCTTGGAGCTCGTCGAGGACGAGGTGCATTAAATCCCCCCTCCTTTTTTGCGCTGGTTTATGGCTAATTATTTCGGGAGCTCAAAGTTCTGCGCGGAATCTGCAGAATCCTTTTTTTAATCAGTCAAATCGAGTGGTTCTGATCCATAATTCTGTACCCCCCCCTCTGTTTTGTCCGGAGCTCAACTTTCCGTGCATGGAACAACGTTCATGACTGATGAAATTTAGGCCGCGGAACAGCATTTCTTGAGCAAATTATCTGTGTTTCTTCTTTGATCCGCTTGAATTCAGCTGTGTTGAAACTTGGTGTCTTCGATGTATCTTTCAAGGTCCATGGTGTGGTGCCAGCAGGATGCCAACTAGACCCATGGAGCAGAGGCACCACATGCCCCCATTCCACCTCCCCACGGAGTCCGAATCGTCCTTCTCTGATGGGCTCCGCCTCCGCGCTGAGGTAAGCCAACTGTAATAGCCAAATTACTTCTGTGATCCCTCCTTCCATGAAGGGGATCTTTCCCCTGAAATGATTTACGTTCTCTAGTTTAAATGATGTCTAATTTATGTTCTCTAGTTTAAATGATGTCGAATGATGGACCGCGTTCATACTTCGGGGGGAGAAATAGTAATTATGTAGTGTCCCGGTGACCCAGTTACTATCATGCACAACTAGACCTAGGCTAATTCCTTTCATCATGTCGAATTGTTTTGTAGAGGCAAGTTGGACTTTTGAAGCAGGAATCCTTTCCTGAGCATGTTGGTGAGTACCTGAGCATTTGGCTCGATTTGTGGTTGTTTGTTAGTATTCTCTCATGGGAGCTTCTCTTGTCTAAATAAAATGTTGTCCAGTAGAAAACTGTTGTTCCATATTAGTTAGGATGTGGGGCATTCGTGGTTCCACATTTAGGACAATTGATCGAGCAAGATCTGAGGATGTGCATGGCTTTTTCCAGGTGGCTTAAGGTAGCTTTCTTGCTATATATTAGGTGAAACAGCTGATTTGCTAGGCACATGTTATCTCAAGGGGTCTTGGCATATAGTGTGTGGATATTGCCTACACGATTCTTTCATTAAATAATGCTAATGTTGCTTTATCATATTTATTTGGGCTTGGCGTTGTTCGTTGTGATGATGGTTGGTTCATTTCTTCTAAAAAAAACAGATAGATTTTCATTAATTTCGGGAAGCAAGTCTGTTGCATCTTCTCCAGTTGAAAAGCTCAAGCCTATTGGTGCAAAGGTTGTGGATCGGTTAGAGCTTATGCAACCATACAAGCCGATGGACCAGAAAACTCCATATGGCCTTGAGCACAGGTTGTTGGGCCAAGAAAGGCATGCTAACCTGCCGCCTACCCCCTGGAGAGCTGATCAAGACCCTGTGCACCAACATGATTCATTTTCAAAGCCGTTGGCTTTATTTCCTAATGGTAGAAATGCAAATTTAAATGGGACCCACTATGAGAATGGACTTTTCTCAAGCTCCCTTCCAGACATTTTTGACAATAAACGTGAGTCCTTGTTCTTTGTCTCTTGCTTTTTTACTTCATTAGAGTACTTCATAACACTGAACTGCTTCCACCAAATATGGTACTCCTATCTTCAGTAGTTAAATATTACTTGGATGAACAGAAAGGAAAAGGAAAGCAGGAGGATAAAGATGAATAGAAAAGAATATAAATAAAAGGACTTTGCTTTGCTTATTCGTAAGAATCTTGCTTCCTTTATCCACCGTTTCTTTCCACTGGCTGAAAGAACCCACTCGCTTTAGTGAAGTCTGAACTTTTCATGCTACATCCAAACGAAAAATGGAACAATCTGGTTTAAACAAAAATATTGGTACTTATTTTAAACTACTTTTCATTTTCTGCTATGCAGTGAGATTAACATCGAAGAATGGCCTTGTTGGTCAGCCTGTTGAAAAGGGTCTCAACCAAGTGGATGATGAGCCTTTTGAGCTGACTGAGGAAATTGAGGCCCAAATAATTGGCAACCTGCTCCCTGACGACGACGATTTATTATCAGGTGTTCTTGATGATGTTGGGTACCCTGCCCGTGGTAATAATAGGGATGACATTGATGATGATATATTCTATACTGGAGGTGGAATGGAATTGGAAGCTGATGAAAATAACAAATTGTTAGAACTTAACAGTGGAGCCGTCAATGGTCAGACTGGGTTAAATGTCCTATTGAATGGTGAACACCCCTCGAGAACCCTTTTTGTTAGAAACATTAATAGCAATGTTGAGGACTCTGAATTGAAACTCCTATTTGAGGTAAGCCTTCTTCTACCAGCTAGACTTGTCCTGAGGAAACATATTTGATTTAATGATATTTAGTTTATTTTTTAGCAATATGGAGACATCCGAACACTTTACACTGCCTGCAAACATTGTGGTTTTGTGATGATATCTTATTATGATATAAGATCAGCAGAAAGTGCCATGAAGGCGCTTCAAAGCAAGCCATTCAGGAGCAGGAAACTTGACATACATTACTCCATTCCGAAGGTATTCGCTTGATATATTGCCATTCAGTACAAATGCTTGTTCGTCTTTTCTGACTTTGTTGAGATGCTGTGATGCCTTGACATTACTTACTGTGATGTTTGTTTCCTCTTTGTTTTGTTATCTTACTCTGATGTCACCTACCTTTTGTCTGTTAGCACTGGAAATGTATACATGTCTGCAAGATTGTTCACAACTACACATTCTAATGGCGACTTTGTTCCATTAGGACAATCCTTCGGAGAAAGATATTAACCAGGGCACACTTGTAGTATTTAGCCTTGACCCATCTGTAACTAATGATGATCTTCATCGTATATTTGGTGGCTATGGTGAAATCAAGGAGGTATGGCCTTACACTAACTAGCTCTTATTTCAGCTGGAATACTACTAAGTAGTAACTTCCTTCCTTTGCAGATTCACGAGACTTCGCACAAGGGTCATCACAAATCCGTAGAGTTTTATGATGTCAGAGCAGCCAAAGCTGCACTTTATGCATTAAACAGGAGTGATATTGCAGGGAAGAAAATCAAATTGGAGCCCAGCTGCCTGGGAGGTACTAAACGGTACGTTGTGTGACCATAATTTGCTCATTTATGCATATTTTATGATGCATGGACACGGATACATTGACATGGGGATTCACCATTCCCCAAAACTGCCGACACGACTATATAATAATAATGATAATATATGTGTATTATTTTACATTTTTCTACATGTTCATCAAACTGAAATAATGTAAGGTGTAAACTAGGAAAATGTATTATGCAACTCAAAGATGATCCTCGCCTCTTCATTCTTCATTCAATCAACTCATTATATGTTTAATTGTTCATGTTGTTATGAATATTGTGTGTATATTGAAGAGGCCCAATGAGCAATATATATAGAAGTACAAGAGGTGTATGTCATATACAGATAAGGCAATACACAAGAGTCCCTATTCTATCTCTAACATATCTCTAACACCCCCCAAATGCAAGGCATATGCAATAGTATTGCATTTGGAAAAGGGTTGACACTAAAATATGAAAAATCCAAAGTCCGAGTGTTGATAAATGTCGTCGTAGCATGCAGCTCTTGGAAAATGTCGATAAAAGATCTCCCATCCGTGGTTCCGCAACAGCCCATAAAACACAATGTGTAGGAGCAAAGTTGACCGCGGCAACATGACGAAGAAGATGATGAAACCGACAAAAAGATAAAATTATCAAGTCGTATAGGAATAGATAGAAGCATGACGACGCAGATCGAAGCCCAAGACGGCGGCGACGCAGTGCACAAGAAGCGCAATAAAGACGCAGTGCACAAGAAGCGTAATAAAGACGCAGAGAGCACAAGAAGCGCAACGGATGCACAATGCAAAAGAAGCGCGACGCAATGCACAAGAAGCGCAATGAGGCGCAGCGCGAAGAAGCGCGACACAATGCACAAAAGTACACCGAGACGCAGCATGAAAGAAGCGCAATGCCTTAAAAGCGGGCGCGGATCTGCGGCGGTTGAAGAGAAGAACAACTACTTTGCCATGCAAAAGAAATTCCTATGCTTTTACGACAGACAATAAATTTGTGGACTCGCATGGCTTAGATGAACTCAGAGATAAAGTGGTACGGACTTGGATGGACACAGCGGAAGAAACGATACAAATAATAGCTAGCGATGAGCGACAAGAATAGCTAGCGACAACTAGCAATACTAATGAGCGGCGACAACTAGCATAACTAATGACTAGAAAAGACTAATGAGCACGCGGCAAACTACCATTACTAATGAGCGGCAACAAAGCAATCGCGCCAACACAACTCCTTAGCTTTAAGCAAGACCATCGGCAAGCACTCCCATAAAGTCGCTATTGTCCACCGACACCTCCGGCAAGAATAGCTAGCAAGACTCCTCCCATCCTCTGTTCTCTCTCCTTCCCAAGCGCGCGACGGAATCGGCAATGCAGCGCGGGAGGCCAAGAGAGCGGCGCCCAATCCGTGTGCCGCAGCGGTGGAAGAAAGCTTCGAGCCGGCGGCCGTGAGCGGAGGCGAGACGAGGCGCGGCGGCCCCGGCATGCGGCTTGGCGCGCGCACGTGGCCCGATCTAGGTGTTAGGAGCACCGTCGCGATCCATCTTCCTTGAGCCCATCGCCGGTGGCCCATTGTTGTCGGATCCGGATGGAGAAGGTGCCGCGGAACATCGTGGCTCCATCCCGACCGGATCCGGATGGATCTTGCGGATCGGAAAAGCTCTTTCGGGAGAGGATCGGGCGACCGCGGCGAAGAACGAGGCGCGACGGTGGGAGAGCTCGGGTCTTTGGGGCGTCGATGGACACCGTGGCGGGGAGGTGACATCGGCGAGCACGCAGCACCGGGCGACGGTGACGGATCGACGAATCCGACGAGAGCCGCCCCGTCGGCCGAGGTCTCGGCGGCGCGGCAACCACGCGCGGCGTCGCTCTAGTGGAGGCACGAGGAGCTCGAGCACGGCGACGGCGGTTTCGAAGCTGCCGGATTCGCCTTCTCCGAGCGGCGTCCAGCGATGAAGAAGATGGGCTCGCCGTGGAGGAGGACCCGATCCAGACGGATCGGGGCCGACGACGGCCGCAATGAAGACGGCTTCGGCGATGATCGATCTTCTTTGCTATTTCCACGACCGCGGCAACCACGATGGTACATCACGTGAGGATCCGTCGAGCCGATGCGGGGATCCGTCGAGCGGAAGAAGGCCACCCCCGGGAGTGAAGATTGTTCCTCCCGGGGGCAGCAGCAGCAGAGGGTAAGCGGAGGCTAGGCGGCAGCGGCTATCCGAACCCTAACTTTTGCTCTGATACCATGTTATGAATATTGTGTGTATATTGAAGAGGCCCAATGGGCAATATATATAGAATTACAAGAGGTGTATGCCATATACAGATAAGGAAATACACAAGAGTCCCTATTCTATCTCTAACATATCTCTAACACATGCTAATAGAAGAAATCCAGAATTCCATTAACCTAGGTCGCTAGAGTTATCCCTTTGGTTGGCTGATGTGGGCCGAGCCGTGTCGGTGTATGTGTCGCATACATGTCGATGAAGTGTCGAAGCCGTGTGGAACATTAAAAATTATTTACTTTGGTTATCTGATTGTCTGATACACGACCGATACGTATCAGTGGCATGTCAATGTTGTATCTGTGTCGGACACGGTGTTCGACACCGATACGACACTAATCAACGTGTCGGTGCTACACAGTGCATATTTAACGCTTCTAGTCACCCTTACATTTGTAAGAACCATATTCCACACCTTGTCTACATGAAGTTAACTGGGATTCTTGAATATATGACATTTATAATTCAAGTGTATTTTTCATCCTGCATATACTCTCAAGTTGGTAAACTTTTTTTCACTTGAGGTAGGCACTGACTTTATGTTTTCTATCACGCACATGGAATAGACTGATGCAAAACAGTTTATCTCTCCAATAGAATAGGTTTTGAGTGAGCAAACTAAGAACACAAGCTTGTCATTCACTGATTGTCTTTTGGTTATTTTAGATGAGTCAGCATGTGTCAAATTCACAGTTGATTGTATATTTTCAGTATTTAGTGTGCAACAAAATTTTAGTTGCGTGGAGCAGATGGCATATCTGTACAAATTATTTTAGTCATTTGACATGTGGGAAGATGTGTGTTTAAAAATTGTTCAGAGTTAACCTGATGCAGAAACGCCCCCTCTGGATTATTTTACATGTGAACTTTATTTTGGGAGGAAAGATCAAGAATGTTTTGAATTTAGTTACCATGATCTTGTTAGAGATATATGTATAGTGTGTTATTCCTCATTGTTATGAGGGGTTATTTGCATATTCACCACCTGTACTTTGTGTATATATACTGGCTCTTTGGCCCCTTGGTAATACAAGTTGTTATTCATAACATGGTATTAGAGTCAATTAGGTTTACCTCCCCCGGACGCGCAACTCGTCCTCCTCTGCCCTAGTCGCCGCCGTCGGCTTTCCTCCCTCCTCACCCGCTCCTGAAGAGCCACGCCGGCCGCCGCCGCCGCGTTCTTTATCGAAGAGCCGCGCTTGCGACGCCGCTGCGCCGTCGTCGTTGCTCCTAAAGAGCCGCGCCGCCGCCGCACGGGCCGCTTGACGCTTCCGCCGATCGAGAGCTCGAGGCGAGGACGACATCACTCTCCGCGGACCGAAGACGCCGCCACTATTGGAGCCGACTGGGAGCCCAACGCGCCTCCTGTATCTCTGTTGTTGCCAGTGCCGACACTCCAGCCGCCGCCACAACCGCCGACGCTCGGCCCCGCCGCCGTCGCCCCAAGCAGGGGGAACCCTAGTTCCCCCCGCGCACCTCTTCGTGTGTTTGTCCCTTCGTAGGCCTTAGCGTGAGCCGTTTTGGCCCGCAAGAAAAAAAAAGCAAAAAAAAGAGAGAAAAAATGTCGTCGGGCACTGTTTCTCTCCCCCGCTGCTCGGTGATCTTCAATGGTGTTAATTACACCGGCTTTGTGTCTCACATGTGCATCCACATGCGTGGTCTTTGTTTCTGGGGTGTCCTCTCTGGCGATGTCATCTGCCCGCCTTGCCCTACTCCTTTGACGAGCTTCGCGCTGTCGCGCCGACGCTGCGACAAACAAGGTCGCTGTTGCCGCTTCGCCGATGATGAGGTGCGCCGCCTACCAGAGGCTCTAGATTCCTGCAGGATCGACGACCGCCTACACTCGGTGAGTGCGACGACGACGCTGGGTCGCTCTGTCTTCATTGCGATGTCGGCCTCGCTCTTTGGAGGTTGTGGGACTCACTTCGGCTTTCGAGATGTGGACTCACCTTTGTCAGCGCTACGAGCCCTCTGGTGATGCCACTGCACTGTCAGTAGTCGCCAGAGCACTCTCTTTAGCGGTGATGCTCGTTGATGCTTTTACACTCGGACCTCTGTTGCATGCAGCGTCACCGGACTCTCCGCACCGGCCGGCCGCCGCTCTGTCCGTCTTTGCTGGTATGCGTCTTGACCTAGAGTTTCAGCGGGTCTACTAGTTCCTTACTCGCCTTCGTCCTGAGTTCGAGTAGAGGTGTGCCCAGCTCCTTGCACGCCACTCTCGTGTCACTCTCCAGGACAAGGTTCATGTAACCGTTCTTGGGCATTTTCCCGGCCAGGCGGTGGTGTCGGTAATCGGCTGGTTACCGGTCAAACCGATTTTTTTTCGGTTGAAATTCGCTTGAATTTGCTTAAAATTCGTCCAAAATTCGAAATTTGAATTTTGAAGTTGCTAAACCGGACGTTGTAGTTCTGGTTTTGATCTTCCCGAAGGGGGTCCGGTAGCCTGTAACCGGCCGGGAATTTTATCCTTGCTCCTGGAGGCTCTTACCGAGATACTCGCGGAGGAGACTCATCTGAGTGGTGCTGGTCTGCTGCCACTCCCCTCCGTGCTTGCTGCTCGTCCACCTGCTACACCAATCGCTTCCACGCCAAAGACACTACCTCTCCGTGGCCGCCACAGTGGTGGTGGCCGCCTCATCTGGCGGTGGCCGTCCTCACTGCTCCTACTGCGACAAGGTCGGCCACATTGAGTCCCAGTGCTATAAGAAGCAGCGGCATCTTTCACGCCGTTCTTCTACTAGCACTGGCACTGGTGCTTCTACATCGACGTTTGCATCGACTTCTTCCCGCGCTTTCTCCGAGCGAGAGATAGCGGACCCGACACCGCTGCCGCCGGGTTCTCCTCGGCAGTTCTGCGAGTTACGCTATTGACTCTTCGAGCACTGCGAAACCACCCCCTACACAGTCAGGTACTTCCCCGTGGATTTTTGATTCTGCACATGATTTCTGATTCTTCCACTTTGTCTTTCATTACACCTCTTGATTCTCCTGTTAATGTTCTTACTGCTGATGGTATATCTTTTTCTGTCTCTGGTCAAGGATCCCTTAGCAACTCATCTTTTCATGTTCCTTCTGTTGCTCATGTTCCTCGCCTTACCATGCAACTTCTTTCTGCTGGGCAGATTGCTGACCTTGGTTATCGGGTCATTCTCGACCCTGACTCTTGTTGTGTTTAGGACCGCCACACAGGAGCTCTAGTTGGTTCTGGCCCTCGGCGCCTTGACTCACAGCGTCTCGGAACTTAACTGGCTTCACCTTTCTTCCGCTGCCACCGTCGCCACTAGTCTCTCCCTTCTGCCACTCCGTCTACCAGCTCTTTCCAGCAGTGGCATCACCATCTTGATCATCTGTGTGGATCTCGTCTGTCGTCTTTAGTTTGTCGTGGTCTTCTCGGGTCTATCTCAGGAGACGTGTCTTTAGATTGTCAGGGTTGTAAGTTAGGTAAACAGATTCAGCTTCCTTATCCTCATAGTGAGTCAGTGTCTCAGCGTCCATTTGATCTTGTTCATTCAGATGTTTGGGGTCTGGCTCCCTTCGTTTCGAAAGGGGGTCATCGATATTATATCATATTTATAGATGATTTCTCTCGCCATACTTGGATATATTTCATGTTTTCTCGTAGTGAGGTCTTGTCTATCTATAAACAATTTGCCACTATGGTTCGCACACAGTTCTTTACTCTTATTCGTGTCTTTCGTGCTGACTCTGCTGGCGAGTACCTCTCTTGTTACCTGCGCAGCTTCCTTGCAGAGCAGGGCACTCTCGCTCAGTTCTCTTGTCCTGCTGCTCATGCTCAAAATGGTGTCGCTGAGGGCAAGCATCGTCACCTTCTTGAGACGGCTCGTGCACCGATGATTGCCGCCTCTATTCCACCTCACTTTTGGGCCGAGGCTGTTTCCACTGCCACCTATCTCGTCAACATCCAGCCCTCTTCTGCTCTTCAGGGTGCAATCCCTATTGAGCGTCTCTGTGGTCTTCTTCCTGACTACTCTGCCCCTTGTCTATTTGGTTGCGTTTGCTACGTCCTCCTCCCCCCTCGAGAACGCATCAAACTGACTGCTTAGTCTGTTGAGTGTCTTTCTGGGATACAGTGCCGAGCATAAGGGCTATTGGTACTGGGATCCTGTTGGTCGCCGGATACGGATTTCTCGTGATGTGACTTTCGACGAGTTTCGTCCCTTCTACCCACGTCCTGCCTTTCCTTCAACTTCCTTTGTGGTGTCTCTGTCCTTTTTGACCTTTCTAGATACACCTATATCTGTCTTGCTCTCGTCCACCCGTCCCACTGAGTCTTCACATAATCCTCCTGTGGCCTCTCTACCGTTGTCGCCGCCTGCTTCGTCTACTGCGGCTCCTCCGGCTCCTACTGCAGTACCTTCTTATCCTCTCTTCTACACTCGTCGACCTCGTATTGAGGATCTTCCAGATGCTCCATCTTCCCCTGATGGGTCATCTTCTCCTCGCTACGCTCTCCGCGATCGCCAGTCGATTCGGCCCGACCGATTTCTTTGGTGCGGCTACTCATGAGCTTTCTCTCTCACCGGATCTTTGTTACTCACTCTGAGTGGCAGCATGCCATGGCCGAGGAGATTGCTGCCCTCAAGCGTACTGGTACTTGGGATCTTGTTCCTTTTCCATCTCACGCTCGTCCCATCACGTGTAAGTGGGTCTATAAGATTAAGACTCGCTCTGATGGCTCTCTTGAGCGCTATAAGGCGCGTCTTGTTGCTCGTGGCTTCCAGCAGGAGCATGGTCGTGACTACGACGAGACTTTTGCTCCTGTGGCCCACATGACCACTGTCCGTACTCTTCTTTCGGTGGCCTCTGTTCGCCACTGGTCTGTTTCTCATCTTGATGTCAAAAATGTCTTTCTTAATAGCGAGTTGCATGAGGAGGTCTACATGCATCCGCCACCTGGGTATTTTGTTCCTAAGGGTATGGTCTGTCGCCTTCGTCGCTCTCTTTATGGCCTTAAGCAAGCTCCTTGTGTTTGGTTTGAGCGCTTCTCCTCTGTGGTCATTGCTGCTGGGTTTTCAGCTAGTGATCATGATTATGCGCTCTTTGTCCACACTTCGCCTCGTGGTCAGACTTTTCTTCTGTATGTTGATGATATGATTATTACCGGAGATGATTATGAGTACATTGCCTTTGTCAAGGCTCATCTTAGTGAGCAATTCCTTATGTCGGATCTTGGTCCTCTTCGTTACTTCCTTGGGATTGAGGTTATTTCCACTCCAGATGGTTTCTTTATGTCCCAAGAGAAGTATATTCAAGATCTTCTTGATCGCGCCTCTCTCACTGATCAGCGTACTGTTGAGACTTCCATGGAGCTCAATGTTCATCTCCGACCCTCTGATGGTGAGCCTCTTTCTGATCCGACTCGCTATCGTCATCTTGTTGGGAGTCTTGTCTACCTTGCTGTTACTTGTCCAGATATCACTTATCCAGTTCACATTCTGAGTCAGTTCGTCTCTGCTCCCACTCAGGTCCACTACAGCCACCTTCTTCGAGTTCTGCGATACCTTCGTGGGACTATCTCTCGCCATCTCTTCTTTCCACGCTCTTGTTCGTTACAGCTTCAGGCTTATTCGGATGCTACTTGGGCCAGCGATCCCTTTGATCGTCGGTCTCTCTCTGCTTACTGTGTTTTTCTTGGTGGTTCTCTCATTGTTTGGAAGATGAAGATACAGACTGCAGTGTCCCGTTCGAGTGCAGAGTTTGAGTTGCGAGCTATGGCTCTCTTGACAGCAGAGATTACTTGGCTACGGTGGTTACTTGAGGATTTTGATGTTTCTGTTACTACACCGACTCCTCTCTTGTCAGACAGTACAGGTGCTATCAGTATTGCCTCGTGATCCTGTGAAGCATGAACTCACCAAACATATTGATGTTGATGTTTTCTTCATGAGGTCTTGTATGCATGATCAGGTGATTGTTTTTCAGTATGTGCCTTCAGAGCTTCAGATAGTGGATTTCTTCACGAAGGCCCAGACTCGAGCGCAGCATGACTTCTACCTCTCCAAACTCAGTGTTGTTGATCCACGAGATTGAGGGGGGTGTTAAAGATATATGTATAGTGTGTTATTTCCCATTGTTATAAAGGGTTATTTGCATATTCACCACCTGTACTTTGTGTATATATATTGACCCTTTAGCCCCTTGGTAATACAAGTTGCTATTCCTAACGGATCTTACATCTGTTTTACTAATGTTAGTTTTCTGTACAACAGGTTGATGCAGCATGTGCCTCCTGAGTTGGAGCAGGAAGGGTTTGGTGTGTGCAAACTGGGAAATCCAAATAGTCCTCTGTCGACATGCTTTGGTATGCAGTTTAATTTCTAATCATGAAAAAATGTTTCTTCTGCTAGTTGTATTTACTAACCTGGATAGGGCATAATGCAAGGTTCCGTCAATATGGCATCCATCACATCCACTGGCCCTGAAAATGGGATCGCTCGGGTATTGTGCTCCAGAGTTCGGACACCAATAAACCAATTCAGGGAGGGGTCTTTTCTGGATGCTTCCTCAACTACCACTCAAAGCATATCCTCTCCTGTTGGAATTGCAACTGCAGAAACACATAACAACCAGTCTGCTCTTGGTGAGCACAGCCATTCACTTGGAAAGATGAATGGACACATGAATTATGGTTATCAAGGGATTGGTGCTGTTCATCCTCATTCTCTTCCTGAGTTTCACAATGGACAGAGTAATGGTATCCCTTACAACTTAACCACAATACCACCCATTGGAGTTAAGAGCAATTCTAGAACTGCTGAAGGAATGGATAGCAGGCACCTTTACAAAGGAGGTTCTGGTAACCTCAGCGGTCATTCTTCTGGTCATAGTGAAGGTATTAAAACTGGGTGGCCTTATTTGCTGATGTATTTATTTTAATTTTCTATAACACAATGTTTGCATATTAGGTTCATTGAATCATAAGAAAGCTCTTACAGTCTTATGGTAATTGGAACAACCTAACTGATCGCTATTTTAAAGCTTGCAACTATCTTGGTTAAACATTGCATGCTATTCATTATTTACTATGCTTACTTGGGTATACCTTATGTTTTTACAGCACTCGGGTTTTCAAGAACTGGAAGCTGCCCCCTCCATGGCCACCAATTGGCATGGAATAATTCAAATAACTTCCATCATCAGCCCTCTTCTACCATGCTATGGCCAAACTCTGGGCCATTTATCAATAATATACCATCTCGTCCCCCAACGCAAGTGCATGGAATTTCAAGAGCATCTCGCATGCTTGAAAATGTCCTCCCTATGAATCATCATGTCGGATCTGCACCAGCTGTCAATCCATCAATTTGGGATAGGCGACATGGGTATGCAGGGGAGCTGATGGAAGCACCAGGCTTCCATCCTGGAAGTGCTGGAAGCATGGGTTTCCCTGGCAGTCCGCATCTGCATCAGTTGGAGCACAATAGTATGTTTCCTCAGACTGGAGGGAGTTGCATGGACCCAGCCATGTCTCCTGCGCACATTGGTGTTCCATCTCCTCAGCAGAGGGGGCATATGTTTCATGGAAGGAGTCATATGGTTCCCCTTCCATCTTCATTTGATTCACCTAGTGAACGGATGCGGAGCCGAAGAAATGAGTCAAGTGCTAATCAATCTGATAATAAAAGGCAGTATGAGCTTGACATCGAGTGTATAGTCCGCGGTGAGGACTCCCGGACTACATTAATGATAAAGAATATCCCAAACAAGTACGTATCTGAGACTTACTGATATCTAGTTCTCTGTGCAAGTGTCTTTATATTTTAAGTCATGTCATGTTTTGATATTTCTATTGCCTTAATGGTATTCCAGGTACACCTCAAAGATGCTTTTGGCTTCTATTGACGAAAATCACAAGGGAACTTATGATTTTATCTACCTACCAATTGACTTTAAGGCGAGTGGAGCTTCTCTTTGTTAACAGCTGTTGCCTTGTTTATACTTGCTTCAATGTTACTTGCATATATCGGACTAACTGTTGCTAATCTCCATTTGCAGAATAAATGCAATGTGGGTTATGCATTCATCAACATGATCAATCCTGAGCATATTATTCCATTTTATAAGGTGAGATGTTACAATTTATCAAGTTTCTGCACCATTATTAGATAAAGTTTCTTTTTGACTTTTTAAAATGCAATCCCTCTACTACTGCTCTCCTTTTCCTTCCTAATTTATCTTTCCTTTTCAACCTGTATTCTCATATCATGCAATATAATTGCATGACTTTTGGATATAGCCTGTCAAGTACTCAAGGTTTATTATTTCTGAATACATGTTACTAAGCATTTTCTGTAACCTCTAACGGTACATGAACAATATGCTTGTCTCTTGCAGACATTTAATGGGAAAAGGTGGGAGAAATTCAATAGTGAGAAGGTGGCATCACTTGCATATGCTAGAATCCAAGGAAAATCAGCTCTAATTGCTCACTTCCAGAACTCAAGTTTGATGAACGAGGATAAACGCTGCCGCCCTATACTCTTCCATTCAGA
The DNA here is from genome assembly GCA_036346255.1 of Ampelocalamus luodianensis. Taxonomy (NCBI): domain Eukaryota; kingdom Viridiplantae; phylum Streptophyta; class Magnoliopsida; order Poales; family Poaceae; genus Ampelocalamus; species Ampelocalamus luodianensis. Next base: position 28,205,049 of record CM070624.1, on the reverse strand, counting down.
TGGTCCGAATGCAGGAGATCAAGTATGCTATCTGATTGTCCATCTTTCTCCTTTATTTGCTATATCACGGTTCTGTAAAGGGCACTTGATTCGGTAACTCAAAGTGACCTGTACCTTTTTCTATATGGTGGTGGGCAGCAAATAATCTTGCATTAGATGGGGCGCTGTGACAAAAGTTGATTGCAGCTTGAAACACTGTCAATATTTTGCCGGAAAATGGAGCTAACCATCTGGTTTCCAGTTGAATTCATGCCTCCTCAATGAGTTCTGATTTTTGTTTTTAAAATATTCAAAGAATATTGTCACAGTGACACATTACATTCTAATGCAAAACTTGGCCAGAATTGCTATAAAATGTACTTAGCATGAACGGCCCTGACCCTGAGCCATCAAAGCCTAACCCTGAACCCATGGCGACCGGTAAAAGTAGCAGTCTCCAAATGCAATTTCCCCACATTCTATAAATCTGGGTGCAAGTGCATTCAATAGAATTTGCCGTCCCTTTTATGACGATGAGAGCCTGGCATTTGCAATTCTATTCCCTTGGTAGAAGTTAAAAATGTTTTTACAAGGAAACGGAGCTAGTGGAACACTTTGACATTTTATGAGCATTCCCATTCAAGAAGATAACTAGTTTAATATAACTATATAAGCCACTTTTGAATAGGTAGTTTTATTTTTGTGATATCTTGGAACTGAACTGTCACCAATAGGATCTTAGTTTTTACGTGGCTCAAGGTTAATATTGTATGGTAATTGTCTTGCATTTGAAAATTATGTAGTGTGCATTGTTACACATTTATAGTAGAGAATTTCTTTCTTGTGCCATATCAGAATCACCTGTCCTACATAGAACAATGTTATCGCCCTGCTCAAATCCTTTGGGAGAAGGGGATTTAAGTATATAGGCTCATCATTCTTGTTTCCTAGTGTCGCTATGTTTTTTGCATCTTTCTAATGACTGTATGAGCTCATCATTCTTATCATATACAACTTTGTCTTCAGTCTGAAAAGCTTTTTTTCCCTGCTTCATGAGTCTGAAATAATCCTAACCATATATCTTTTCGTCTTTGTTGTTAATTTTTTTCAGGAACCATTCCCTATGGGAACAAACATCCGTTCTAGGTCGGGGAGATCCAGGATTTTGAGCTGCGAAGAAAACCACCAGGACATCCTATCAACCTCTGCCAACGGTGGGACTCCGTCGAATGGAGTCAGCGACACTTCAGGCTGCGCCAAGGAGACTGACCCAACCACCGCTTGAAGGCTGAAGCACTAACCACAACATCCAACCTTTTGACAGTTGCAACCACAATTTCACATTACCATCCATTTCCACATTTTTTCTGCTTTCCTTGGTATGTTCAGAGTGTAGCTATTGACTTTTCCGTGTTGTGGGTTACCGGAGGCTCCCTAGACGGCTGCAAATTTTTGTCGCTGACGGGAAACAAGGGGGATCGATAGAGGATGCTCACTGAAGCCCGCCGAAGGCGAAACGCTCAGGGAGTTGCTCCGAGATTTTGGACTGTAAGATATAACCCAGTATTGTACAGGTGGTGTTTCCAGTAAGAACGCATGGTAGGTGACATGTAAACCCAAACAATGTTTACTCTGTTTTTGTATGCCGTTGTATGCAAGGCAGGCTGCCCCTGCATCTTTTGGAACCAGTTTGATGTATCCCGTAATTCCCTCCGGTGCTGAGGGCTCAGGTGTTGTGTGTTGTGAGCTCGATTTTGAGTGCAGTGATGCCGCCGTCCAGGCGTTGTATTGATCGGAGTACGGTACAGCAATCTACTGGCCCTGGTATCATGTGTATCTTGGTATATAGTGTGGGTTATGTCGTGTGTTGTATGGCAAATATGCGACTTGAGCCGAGTCGCTGCGGAGTGAGATGTGCCTCTCCCCTTTGCAACATTGTGCGCTGACCAACCGTGCTTTGCTCGGCGTCTCGATCGTTGCAGAATGTTGACGATGTTCTTCATCTTTTCGGATTTTTTTTCGTCTTTGACTCGAGTCAGTTTTATATCACCATATATACCCTTAGTTTTATATCACCATATATACCCTTTGTAAGCTGCACGAAAAAATTAGAGCTTAGAACTGTTAAGTGCATCTTTCTTAGTTATAAATCTAGTGTTAAATGATATAAGTTGTGGAATTTTGAAACAAATAATATTGTGATTAGTAGAAACGTTGTTTTTAATGAATCTGCTATACTTCATGGTAAACTGTCTACTAATGTTCCTGTTGAGAGAGTAGAATTCAAGTGTTCAGGTGGAGTACTTTGTTGGTCTGGAGATTGTTGATATGTGATTCTTCCTCTTTTTTGGATTTTTTTCGTCTTTAACTTGAGTTAGTTTTATGCCACCCTGTATGCCCCTTTTAAGCCACACGGGAAGAGTTGATGACTTATTAAAAACCCTGCGTTTTGTAAATATTTTTCTGATATAGTGAAGATCGTCGTCGTGCGCCTGTGATTTTTCCCGAAAGGGGTTTTTCACATAAAAATCGATGTCTTGCTGTTATTGATCTACTTTGTTATTTGCCTGTCGATTTCTAACATCGATAACCATGACTAGTTGAGTGCCTATGCGTTGCAACAGATCTCGAATAAATTGTATCACAGATTGTAAACTCACAAAAATAAAATAATTTCAGTTTCCTTGTATATAAAAGTTGAATACCCGTGAGTTTTTACGAGTAAAAAAATATATCATATTACAAGCTCTTCCTTCAAGTCTTTTATAGCTTGAATGTAGGGGGCAATCCGATCGAAGTCGGTAGGAGTTGAATTCTAGGAAGAATTTTTTTCAGTAGCTTTGCCGACGAAGGAGAGGCTGTCGTCCTTGGTCAACTCTTAATAGAACCACCTCTTCTTCCATCTCAGTCATGACGATCGGGTGAACATCTAAATGTACTCTTTCGACTTCCCATCATAGATCTTTAGATCGCACCTACCTACGATTCCAGCCTATCTACTCATCACGTAGTAGTACTGGAAGAGCTCTAAGTACAGAAGAATCCCCAGGTAGGCTTCACACAAATAAACAAAGACGCTCAACATTGTGATGGAATTAGAAACAAGATTCACCAATTCCTCCCCAAAGTGAGCAAGAGCAAGTGTGAGGAAAGGGTAAGCGGGCAATCGAAAGCCACATTCACAGTATGCTTGGAATACTGGAATTGTGCCGTCTTCGCTTGAAGGCCAATGTTGTCCGACAACTTCGGTCCACTTCACATATGAGCTCTTCGGGATCTTCTCGGCGGTAACCAAAGTCTTCACCTTCGTCGTATCCATCTCCGACACCGCCCACTTGAAAAACGGTTCTGGCCATTTTCTTCGAGTGAGGTTGATTCGGATTTGGGGAGGTTTGCAGGAAGAGGGCGATTTGGTTGGCGGTAGAGAAAGCAAGAGCTCGAGGAATGGGGAAAGTAAAAACCCTAAAGTTACCCCTACGGTAAGTTTTTATAGCCGCACTCTTGAGTTTAGAGATCGTGGGAACTCAACAGTTACCACCTCTTCAGGAACTGCTCCAACCGATAGGTCTATGAGAGTCGATTGGGATTCTTAAATCTGTCTGTTTGAGAAAATGAGTATGTCTTTATAACTCAAGTGAAATTATCTTCTTTACCAAGTTTATTTCTGGTTGAATGAAATACCAGTCGAAAAGGCTTTACTTTTGACTACCTCTATTCTACGACCTCTTTTCCAAGTAAGTCATTTTCACTTGAAGTTGGGGGGTTAGATGACGAGGATATAACAATCCTCATTTAATTATTTATCTGTAATTCTTATTATAGATAGCAATATCTTTATATTAGCCGCAAGTATACCCTTTAATATTCATAAGGGAGAAGCTTAGCCAAGTGGTCGTAAGTCTTACTATGACCACTCCCTGGTCGTAAGCTTTTCTACGATCAGTCTCTAGTCGTAAGCCTTTCTACGATCCGTCCCTGGTTGTAAGTCTTCTCTACGAACACTATGTGGTTGTAAGTTCCCTACAACCTGGTCGGTTACGACTACCTTATAATCGATGAGGTCTACTCACATGTGGGACCAGTCGGTTAAGGGGTCTTGCACTTCGTGTTTAATATACAAGGTAGTTAATATACACTGTTATTCTCTGAAATAACCGCACGTATTATCTTTCTGTCTCAAATGATAACTGTCTGGCGATGTGGGGGTGTTACGTCTCTGACCATAACCTCCATCAAGCGATTCATTATTTGGAACGTTGAGACGTTTCTTGGCTTGGAGGAACTGCCACCTCTTCGTATATTATATAAAGGTGAAGTTAGAAGGCAGAAAGGAGGGATAAGAACATGAGAAGCAATTTAGAGTAGAAGACATTAGGCATTAGGCTTCTTCTTGATTGTAATCGGCGCATTGAATATAGCCACACAGGAGTAGGGTTATTATTCTCACCGGAGAAGAACTGAACCTGTATAAAATCCCTGTGTTAATTCTCTGCATGGTTCTAATTGTAGGAGACCCTCCAAATAATCATTCATACGTAAGATCGGTTCTAGGTCACCGACAGTTGGCGCCGACCGTAGGGAGTTTCTGGTGATTCCTTTTTGATAGGTTCTTTTGATTTGTTCAACTTTGATGCTTCCATGGCAGGAGAGTAGAATGAGGAGAACTGGTTCGATTTGGCTGACTATGCAGAACTCGACAAGGATGCCTGCTACGACTACGAGCAGAGTATTATTTCATCCGATGGTAATGCCGCCTCTAGGGATCTTTCACCAGATCCAGGAGACCGTACCACGGGACAGAGTTGAGGAGGGATCCTCCACCCCCCCAACATTATGCCCAAATGAGGGACCAGATTCCCCAGAGGGCAAGGGTCCATCCGACTGACGAGGATTAAAATCTCTATGTATTACTTTAATACATAATAAAAGACCATATGTCTTCATGATTGTAACCCCCTAAGGCTCACAACCTCACTGGTCGTAAGGATTCCAGAGGTTATATAAGGGATAATCTGGTCAGACAAGGTCCTGTACCTAGCCTCCGACCAGTTAGCTGCTCGTAGAAGCTGTGAACTGGCATCTGGATCTAACTCTAGGTATATTCCCTACCATGTGATGAATAGAACACATGTTATATATTTCATACCACACGACGTTACATGATCCTAAGTCATTGACAAACAACCATCGTACGGTCAAGTGTCTCATAGACACTTAACCGCAAAGCAGTTGATACTTCATCAACCATTGCCTCACTCCGACCAGTCATGACGCTTTACAACAGACGTTTTCTCCAAGAGTAACTGCCACCTCTTCAAATGTTATTTAAAGATGAAGCACAGATGAAACGAGGAGGATCAAGCGGTATCGAATTGAAGCATAACAATTAGAATCAAACTTATGTTTCAAGCTCGATTCATTAGAATAGCAAGCATTACGCTAAGTGTACTTAGGAATTAGTCCACCGCCTGGTTACAGGCACCCCTTGTAATAGTCAGTTCATATCAATAAAGAGCATTCACATTCTCTCCCAGTAGATCCCGTGCCATTTTTCTTTATTTTATTTTGTAAGATCGGTGACTCGATCGTCGATAGTTGGTGCCATCCGTGGGGAGAAAGACACAGATTTCCTAAAGAAATTCTTCACTCATCAAATCCTCGTCCATTCCTCCCACGTAATCGCTCATGCAGCTATGGCAGGGAATTGGGACGAGGAGAACTGGTTCGACCTGGCGGACTACTCTAATCTCGACATGGACGCGTGCATCCGCGCCATGCAAGAAAACAAGATGTCATCCTCCTCCTCCTCCTCCGGCTTGCTAATCGCAGACATCAGCGAAATCGACCGGATGGATAAGGATACACCACTACGACTAGTGGCGGTTTCAGAGGAAGTGTTTCCGACTAGTTTGGAACACCTAAGAACCTCTGCAAGCCCAGTCCTTCCGACCGGTGAAAAAGGTGACAAAAGTTCAGTACCACAACTCGAAGATCAATATACTCTCAATGCGATCATGGTTGACAGGTACTCACCAACGGCTTCTGGCAATTCCAGGAGCCAATCGACATCTGGTAATGGTGTCGATGAAACCCCCACTGGTCATAGGCCAAGTGGGAATCATAACGCTCAGCATACGATCGGCAATTCGCCGGATCAGGCTGAGTCCACCACAAAAACCTCAGGAGGTGCTAATCACCGACTGCTCTTCATCGTGGAAACTCCTTGCAGAAGCATTGGAAGACTCTCCATCAGTTACGATGAAAACTCATCGAAAGATCGCTGCTGGAGACACGAGGTCAATGCGATCGGAGGTACGGATCAAAATATCATGTACGGTCCTGCACTCGCTACCTTGCCACCACCTGTTGATGGAGATGGTACGGGCCATCAAGCACCAAGGGCCAAAGGTAACAGAATTGATAGACGTCCATCAGTTAATTCGCCTGGTTCTGCCCCAGCCCGCGTGAGGAACTAGACAGGACCAACCGGGAGGTCGGGGGAAAGCTCGGGTCATCAGACACTTGCTGCTAGAGCAAATCTTCCAAGACCTTCGGTAACCGTACAAAATCTGCAGTGCATTCGAATATTCTAAATAATTTTGACTCTGCTTTAGCAGAGACTCTAGGTTTTGTCCAACTTGTAGGTCAGGTATTAGAAATCCTCCAGTAGATCATGCAACGTACGGAAGCGTACTGGGAACAAAGGCATTCACGAAGTCAGACTATGACTTCATCCCAACGTTCCTCCCTCAGCAGAGAGCAGCATGGTCGTATTGGAGACCAGTCGATACCAAGACCACCTTGACGATTCCGACCAAGGAGTCACGAGGGGAGAAGGTTATTTCAAGAAGCCTCTCCTTCCCCTCGTCGAGAGGAGCGATTGCTTGGACCTGATGATCTCCGACATCATCTAAACCAAGCAAGTGGTCGGCGTCATACCAACGTCCACGACCGAATCGGGACACCAGAGCTCCACCATTCCAACCTAAGGAACCGCTCGCCGATCGATTACAATCCGGGACCCTTCCAAAGAAGGCGCCATGAATTAATTACAGGTTGTCGAGCTTTTTTCCAAGGGCTCCAGGCTGTACGTTGGGCAAACAGGTTCTGACCGCCAACATGGACAAGTTTAACGGAACTCAAAATCTGTTAGAATTTCTCCAAATATATACCACCGCCATCAGAGTTGCTGGTGGTGACGAAAATGTGATGGAAAATTATCTACCCACGGTGCTTGAAGGATCTGTCCGGTCTTGGTTACTCAACCTACCGGTCGGATCAGTCTACACTTGGGAGCAACTTTGCGACCTCCTGATTGCTAATCTCCAGGGTACGGATGATCACCCTGGGAAGGAGGATGATCTCCACCTAATCCGGCAAAAATCCAATAAGACTCTCCGACAGTATATCGAAAGATTTAGCTAGGTTCGTAATTCAATACCAGAGATCGCATAATCTTCTGTCATCCAAGCTTTCAAAGCAGGGCTAAGGAATCGATGGTTTACGGAGGATATATCAATAAATCCTCCATGAACAACCATCGAGCTTTTCGATATGGCCGACAAATATGCGACCGCTAGCGAAGCAGTTGAGTGGAGTGAGGCCATTGATCGGAAGGATAAAATCCCTCAACCTAGCTTAGATAAGTCAGAAAAGAAGCAAAGGAAGGCTCTCAGGAAAAAGGGAAACCGTAGACCTGACGACAAGGAAGTCCTTGCGGTTCCTCAAAAGTTTACCAATGGTACGAAAGATTACACCAGTCGTGGTAAAGCAAAGGCTCCGATCAATGGATACAAGAAAAATAAGAAGTGGTGTCCACTTCACCAGCAAGTAGGGCATGACTTCCGCACTTGTCGAGTTTGGCAAAATAAGTTAGAAGATTATTATGCAGGTAAAGGTTCACTCCCCTCGATACAAGAACTCGGAGAGACGAGCACTGTAACATCCCAATTTTCAAAGCTTAAAAATCTTTTAATAGTTAGTAGGGAGAAAATTCACCATTTGGATTTTATTTGATTTTAATTTCAAAAGCTTAATATTGGACTTTACAATCAAAAACATTTAATGTGAATAATCCCAACATGAACATTAGCCAAAACTATTTTATTTGGGTTCTATGTGCTCAGATATATTTTCTAGATTTTTCTAGAATTTTTCTGAGTTCATTTGCTATTTTCTATTGCCCTTTTGAATTTACGGTAATTTATAAAATAGAAAACCTATTTAAAACCTCGAAATCCTCTAGGGCGAATTCCCAAGCCTCGGCCCGTTTTCTTTCTTTTCCGCCCAATCCGCGAGGCCCGGCTCCGCGCGCGCTCTCCGATGTGTGGACCCGCTGTCGACCTCTGCTTCCCTCTCTCTTTCCTTTGGGCGCCGATCATCCTCCACCGTTCGATCGAGGATGGGCGGTTGGATGTGCACGATCGATCGGTGCCGAACGTCCCATCGATTGTGAGTCGTTCGATCTCGGACGGCGATCGATCTTGAGTCCGTTTCACGATCGTGCCGTTTCGCGCAGCGCCGCGCCGAGCCACCGTCACCGCAGCGGGGGCCCGACCGCCACGTCATCATCGCTCGACGCGGACTCTACCTTCCGCCCGATTTCTCGCGCCGCCGCGTGTCGCCGTGGACTCGCCTCCGGGCAATTTAAGGCCCCGAGGACCTTGTATCCGCGCCCGAGCCTCGCCGCCTCAAAACCCTAGCCACCACGAGTTCGTGCCGCTGAAACCCTAGGCGCCGCCGTCTTCATCTCGGCCGAGGAACCTGCGCCACGCCATTGCTCCGGCCTTCCTTGTCGCCACGGACCCGCCCGGGATCGCCGTGTCGCCGCGCCTCGGCACCGCCCTCATCTTCGCCGGAGGACCCTCCAACGCCGTTGCCGTCGAGCCCGAGCCTCAACCTCCGCCGAGCTCGCGCGACCACCTCCACCGCCCCGACCACCCGGAGTTGCACGATGGGTTCGCAATAACGCCTCTACGTCGGAGCACTCACCGCCGGTCGGCGTGGCAGCCGGGTCGACATCCACCTCGGCCGCGGCGCTTTGCGTATCCACCTCGTCTGCGTGGCGCGTGTGCGTCAATGAACGACACGCGCGCCGCCACGGCGATCCACCGCACCCGAGTCACGAGGCTCGGTAGACTTGGTCTACCGTGAGCCATCTCACTGACATGTGGGTCCCACATGTCAGAATTGTTTTCTGATTTCTTTTAATTCCTAAATTCCTTCGCTGACGCCAGCTTTGCGCAATAATCTGATTTTTCTGTTAAGAAATAATTCGGAAATTCCAGAAAATCCAAATTAGGGTTCCTTTTTAGATTTAAACTTCGAGAGCTCATAACTTTTGCATCCTAACTCCGATTGAGCCCATTCAAATTCCTAAATTTGTCTAAATTCAAGCTCTATTTATCTAAGTTTTTTATTTAATTTTTTGGAGTTTGTTTTGCCTCTGTTATTTATTTGTTTTGTTTGTTTTTATTTCGTTTGCGAGTAGACGTCGATTCGTCGGGGAATTTTGTGGAAGAAGGAGCACCCCAAGATCAAGACCAGTACATAGACCTTTTCCAAGGCAAGTCATACCTTTGATCATCTTGAACCCAGTTTTCAAATTACTTTGTGTTAAATTATTACATTCTACTTTAATTATTTATTTAAATGCTTTGGGCATAGTTATTATCCAAATTGTTATCACACCTTGGCCTTGTATGTCATAATTCTTTGTCACCCTAGATTGGTTATTAGTTGGTAATATTATAGCACCAACGTGGGTTGGTTAGATGCGAGTACAATTGCTTAGCCATGCTACGAGTCTCACATCTCATGAAAGTTGCAAATATGAACTATGACTAAGTGACTATGGAACTTTGTGTAAAACTGTGTGCTATGTGTTATTACTTTGTGATGGCATGTGTTGCACTAAAACTAACTGGGTGGTAAAGGATTTAGACTGAGGCAAGTGGTGGAGACTGTGTGACATGGTGGTCTATGTGATGGGAATGATAATCTTTGTGACTTAGTTAGAACATGGAAGTCTTGCCTTGGTCAATTAAGGACTTAACTTTGTGCGCCATTGAATCGAGCCTTCTTTGTGCGACCACATACAGGTATGGGACGGGCCTAACAGTAAGTTATGGATTCTCGGCATTGATGTTCGGTGGATAGGTTAGGTGTGTGACAGGGTGGAGGTGTAACTACTTGGTAGTTGCATCGCGGGACGGTCGTCTTCCACGTCGGTGTGTGTGTTATACCAATTCTATGTGAGTGGTATAGCGGTTTGTAAGCACACTGGGAACGTCAATGTTTGAGATGAAGTTTCCGAACTGTTTTGTTACGATTGGTGCTTGCTACACTAGTTGTATCTTGTGGGTAAAGTATACAACCTCTGCAGAGTGTTAAACAATCTATTCGAATAGCCGCGTTCGCGGTCATGGACATGCTCGAGGATTTCACACGAGGGGTAGTTTTCATAAAATGTTGGGATGGGAGCTGTGTGACCTCAATCATGTGGCTATGTGAAATAACCTGTTTAACTGTGTGTCTTTGTGGAAACAACTGTTAAATTAATATTATTTATTTGTTTTAAATTATGCTTTCAATCTATTATTCATATTCAATTGCAAATGTTGCTTTTATGCAAAAGAACCACAGAAGCCATGTCCTTTGGAATAAGCCTGCATCTATACATTGCATTCGTGGTATGATTTGCGAGTGCGGTTGTGTACTCACGCTTGTTGTAAAACTTGCGCCCAAACCTCTGAAGTGGAGGAGTCTCGCCGCTTTCGGAGGAGTTATTTGAAGGCCGATCGTTTGTTAAGGTCCGGATCGATCGGTTGTCCGTGGTGAATTGGTGGGATCTACGCTTGAGTTTTCGTTCATTCTTTGTTTATTTCTGTTAGCCCCGCTTGGCTTAATAAGTGTAAACTCGACCATAAGGTCAAAACCCTTATTTGTTATTCAAATTAATCGTTTACTTTATTTATCGCTTGTGTGGATCGATATTTACCTATGTTAACCTGTGTGCACTAGCGTGATCTGGACTAGTGCAAGATACAGAGGGTTCCGAATCGTAATTACGGGTCCCGGCAGAGGTGGTATCGAGCCATATTGGTAGATCTTGACCTTAGTTAGATTGGCCGTCTTTAGAGTGTCCAAATTATTTTCTAAAAAAATTAACTTGCAAGGTTAATTAATTGCTTAACTCTCCTCATATCTCTCTCGCCTCAACTTTTGCTATAACCCTTTCTCTCCCGCTGTTTTAAAGTTGCTCTTACCTGTTAAATGCTGTCTTGCGGATGCCTCGTCTTGAGCTATGGTGGCGCCTTTGGAGGGTATCGCCGAGCTTTGGAAGTTGCTCCGTGTTCTTGGGGTTTTGATCGTCCGTATGCGTCGGCAACAAGCTGGGCGGTGAATGGACAAAACCGTGGAGTTATTTGTCGCTTTGACGATCGCGGGAGGAGCGACAAGGCGAGCCAACCTTCGCGTCTCTGTGAGGAAGATCACTTGGTGGAAGGTATCCGAGAGTCGTCGCGCTTGGCCATGCTGCGTATCGCGCAACATCTATGCACGGAGCTTCAAGACACCGTCTTTCGTTACCACCCAGAGCTGCGGTAGTGGACTTGCCAAAGACGCTACCCGTCCACGAAGGAGAGCAACGCTACGATCGTGCACCTCGCCGGTTCGTGGCCGCCAGGAGGAAGCTTTGGAGAGGACCATCACAGAGTTGGATCATGTCTATGAAGCCTTGCAGAGAGCTGAAGAGAAGGTCGCCACTCTGCAAGAGATCCTCTACGACCAAGTCCCGAAGAAGATGAAGACCAGGAGGATTACGAAGAAGATCCGAGAGGAAGGCCTAGTCGAGCGAGAAGAGGATGCGAGAACTGAGGAGCCAGCGAGCGGTTGCACCGAGCGCTGTTCTGCCGCACCGTTCGAGGCATCGAGTGGTTTGCCAAGATGCCGGCTCACTTCCGAGTCTACAGCCGTCAGGAGCGTCGCCGCGGTTGTGGAGGCTTTCTTGAGTAGTTCGTTTTAGTCTCGATCTTTTCAGGCTTAGCCAGTTTCAGTTTAGTGAGTCGCCCTTTAGGCGGTAGTTTTGTGTGCTTAGGTCGTTGTTTCTTTTGTGTGCGAGTATGAGCTGCAAAGGCCCTTAGGCATTTGTTGCGACCATGCTAAGACCGTAAGTAATAAAGGTATTTCATTGGAGTTTCTTGAGTGTGTTTTGTTGGGTTTAACCTACCCCCTGCTTAGTTCTCAACTTATCTTGTGCTTGCTACCTTATCTAACCCCTGGAGCTTGGCCGGATGGTTCAAACTCGCCAGACTGCTGCTAGTGGTTCCGGCACCCAGTAGAGAGGCAATGAGCAACCACCGCGAGGAGCGGTTCCGCCACAAGCACCCCAATTGACTTGCAAAACTTTGGAGCTTTCATGGCGCATGCACTCGGTGATGAACACTATGATGACTCAGATGCAAGCTATGAACAACCAGGCCAACAACAATAACAACAATCAACAGTATGGAGCCCCAGCTGCTCATGGTCACCATGGACCATCCAAACTTGCAGAATTTATGAGGACTCGTCCACCAACATTTTCCGGACACATCTCTCGGTGGAAGCGACGATTGACTCGAGTTATCGAAGGAAGCTGCGATCACCCGTCGGCGATCGTGAAAAGGTTACGTATGCCACTCACCGGATGGAAGGCACCGAATGGTGGGAGAACTTCGTGCCGCCCATGAGGCGCCACGGATATCACACGGAGGAATTTTCTGCAGCATTCCGCGATTATCACGTGCCGAGAAGGCATTATCGATCAAGAAGGATGAGTTTCGCGCTCTCAAGCAGGAGCTATGTCGGTGTCGACTATCTCAACAAGTTTTCTCGGCTAGCTCGCTCGCGCAGTGAGAGATGTAGCCACGGACAAGGCTCGTCGAGTCGCTTTTGAAGGGACTAAACATTTGGACTACAAGTCGGTTTGATCGCCCATACTTTTCACGATTTCCAAGAACTGGTCAACAAAGCCTTTGTTTTGGAGGACAAGCGCAAGGAACCGGAGGATAATCAGTAAGCGCCGGATGGCTCGGCAAGGGAGCCATCAATCACAAAGCGAGGGCAAGAAGCGCATGCGGCCAGTTCAACGTGTTTCCACCGGACTTCGTTGAGCACTCGCACCAACTTCACCCCTTACCCACCGCTCGGAACTTCCGCAACCACGCACTGTCAACCCCAATCCAGAAGCAACCAGAACGCACAAAGGTGCATTACACACATCGTCGGCGGGACATTTTGCCAACCGATGTCCGCAAAGGGAACAATAACTCGATGCGCTTCAACCTCGGAGCTACTCCATCCAAGACGCCAGCACGTGCATCAACCAAGGAGCTTCAAGTTACGGTCAAGCGGAGGAGCACCACGATCCGTGATCGAGGCGTGTCAACCACGTCACTCGGAAGGAGCCGAGAATCACGGGCGTAAATCGGGTAAGTTTACGGTTAACTCAAGACTGCATTAGTTTTGTTTGATTACGGAGCTTCGCATTCGTTTGTTTCCGGAATGTTTGCAACCAGAATAAATTGGAAGTTATGCAACTTAAGCATGCTCTGTTAGTCCGAATGCTGGAGCGAGCTAAGTACTAGAGTGGGATGTTTAGGAGCTAAGTTACTCATAGCCGGAGTTGAGTTTCTAGCCAACCTAATTGTCCTAGATACCCAAACCTAGATGTCATTCTTGGCATGGATTGGTTATCAAGCACAAAGCCGTGCTAGATTGTGGCGAAGAGTCAGTAACGATCGAGGACGCCAAAGGAAACAAGGTAGAGTTTCTAGCCACCTCGGTTCGTGATGGACATTTGCTAGTAAGCAGTTTGAAGACCCTTTCCTTAGAAGAAGTACCGGTGGTCGGTGAATATCCGGATGTGTTTCGGAGGAATTACGAGAATGCCACCGATCGTGACATCGAGTTTGTCATCGACCTAGTGCGAGGACAGCACCAATTTCAAAGAGACCTCATCGGATGCCGGTAGATGAATTGGTAGAGATGAAGAAGCGATAGAAGAACTTCTTGAGAAAGGTTTCGTGAGACCTAGTTAAATCGCCATGGGAGCACGGTGTTATTTGTCAAGAAGAAAGATGGAAGTATGAGGATGTGTATTGATTACCGTTCTCTCAACGAAGTTACTATCAAGAACAAGTACCCACTACCTGGATAGATGATCCGTTTGATCGGATGAAAGGAGCCGAGTGTTTTCAAAGATCGACCGCGATCAAAGTTACCACCAGACTAAAGATTTGTCCTAAGGATATCTGAAGACCGCTTTCTCAGCGGTATGGACATTATGAGTTCTTAGTCATGTCCTTTGGTGCGACTAATGCCCTGCCTATTTCATGAACATGATGAATAAAGTATTCATGGAATATTTGGACAAGTTCGTAGTTGTGTTCATTGATGATATTCTAGTGTACTCTAAGTCGAAGAAAGAACACGTCGAGCATTTAAGGATAATATTGGAAAAACTCCGAGAGCATCAGTTGTATGCCAAGTTCAGTAAGTGTTATTTTTGGAAGAAGGAAGTGGATTTTCTGGGTCATGTGATGACAGCCGAGGGAGTAGCAGTTGACCCCGGTAAAGTTAAAGCAATGCTACATTGGGAGCAGCCCAAGACCGTAACTCAGATTCGCAGTTTCCTGGGAATGGCAGATTATTACCGCCGTTTCATCGAAGGATTCTCATCGATTGCTAAGCCTCTTACGCAATTGTTGAAGAAGGAGAAAAAGTTTACTTGGACTCCAGCCTGTGAAGAAAGTTTTCAGGAATTGAAGAAGTGCTTGACTTGACCCGATCTTGGTTACGCGGATATTCGCAAGGATTTCGATATCTATTGTGATGCTTCGCGTCAAGGATTAGGATGCGTCCTAATGCAAGAAGGAAGAGCAGTCGCTTATGCGTCAAGGCAGTTGAGACCTCACGAGGAGAATTACCCTACTCATGATCTGGAATTAGCTGCCGTAGTACATGCTTTAAAAATTTGGCGTCACTACCTCATCGGTAATCGCTGTGAAGTCTATACGGATCATAAGAGTCTAAAGTATATCTTCACCCAGTCAGATTTGAACATAAGACAGAGAAGATGGTTAGAATTGATCAAGGATTATAATCTTGGAATCCATTACCATCCCGGAAAAGCCAACGTAGTCATGAGACGCTCTAAGTCGTAAGAGTTACTACAATGCTTTGGAAGTAAAGGAAAGTTGCCCGAACTTTATGAAGAATTTGAAGCTAAAGCTAGAAGTTGTGTCAGAAGGATTTGTAGCCAATTTGGAGATCTGATCTACCTAAGCAGATTCGCTAAGCACAACCAAAGGATTCCGTGTTGTCGAAATCAAGATCAAAATGGCGAAGGAAATTCAAAGATTTCACCAAGGATGATCAAGACATACTACGGATTAATGGTCATATCTGTGTACCAGATATCGATGGTCTAAGACAGTTAATCTTAAAGGAAGCCCATGATTCAAAGTATTCGATCCACCCTGGAAGTACCAAGATGTACCAGGATGTTAAGAATAAATTTTGGTGGCCAAATTTGAAACGAGAAGTTGCAGAGTTCATTGCCTTGTGCGACACCTGTCAGAAAGTAAAGGCAGAACACCAGAGGCCAGCAGGTTTGCTTGCAATCATTGAAGATTCGAGAATGGAAGTGGGAAGAGATCGGTATGGATTTCATTACGGTTTACCCAAGACTCAATCGGGTTCACGATTCGATCTGGGTAATAGTTGATCGTTTGACCAAAGTCGCCCATTTTCTACCACTCAAACCACGTACTCAGGAGATCGCCTTGCGGAGTTGTACATGGCCAGAATTGTCAGTTTGCACGGTGTGCCCAAAAAGATAGTGTCGATCGAGGATCCCGATTCACCTCTCATTTTTGGCGAGCTTGCATGAAGCATTGGGCACCCATCTGAATTTCGATCGCGTATCATCCACGCATGGATGGATGCGGTGAAAGAGTTAATCGAGATATTGGAGGATATCTTGAGAGCTTGTGCTCTAGCTAATGCCACCAGATGGGATAAGAGTTTACCGTATCACGAATTTTCGTACAACAATAGTTACTGTGCTAGTGCGCAAATGTCACCATTTGAAGCCTTGTATGGTCGTGCTGCCAAACCCGTTGAATTGGTCGAGAGCGGTTGAGCGATCGATTTGGTCGGACATTATTCGAGCGAGAAGAACAAGTGGCCATGATCGAGAAAGATTGAAGATAGCTCGGTCCGAGCAAAAGAGCTATCGCGATAATCGTCGTCGTGATCTCAATTTTGAACCGAGGATTTCGTTTATCTTGAGTGACCCGCTCGGAAGTGTCAAAGGTTTCATGCCAAAGGAAGCTTGCTAGGTATGTTGGTCCGTTCAAGATTTTGGAGCGTCGTGGAGAAGTTGCTTACGATTAGAGCCGCCGCATGGTTAGCGAGTGCATGATGTCTTTCATGTCTCGCAATTGAAGAAGTGTCTTCGTGTGCGAGAAGAGCAAGCCCCGTTGGAATCAATTGAGTTGAAAGAGGATCTTACCTACAAGGAGCAGCCAGTCAAGATTTTGGATGTCGCAGAGCGCCTCACCCGAAGCAAGACTGTTCATTTTTGCAAGGTCTAGTGGAGCAACCACTCAGAAGGAGAAGCAACGTGGGAACGTGAAGAAGAGCTGAAAGCCGAGTTTCCTAGCCTTTTCTCTAGCTAGCTTTGAATCTCGGGTCGAGATTCCTTTAAAGGGGGGAGGTTTGTAACATCCCAATTTTCAGAGCTTAAAAATCTTTTAATAGTTAGTAGGAGAAAATTCACCATTTGGATTTTATTTGATTTTAATTTCAAAAGCTTAATATTGGACTTTACAATAAAAAATATTTAATGTGAATAATCCCAACATGAACATTAGCCAAAACTATTTTATTTGGGTTCTATGTGCTCGGATATATTTTCTAGATTTTTCTAGAATTTTTAGAGTTCATTTGCTATTTTCTATTGCCCTTTGAATTTACGGTAATTTATAAAATAGAAAACCTATTTAAAACCTCGAAATCCTCTAGGGCGAATTCCCAAGCCTCCGGCCCGTTTTCTTTCTTCCGGCCCAATCCTTGCGAGGCCGGCTCCGCGCGCGCCTTCTCGGCCCGGCAGGTGGACCCGCTGTCGGCCTCTGTTTCCTCTCTCTTTCCTTTGGGCGCCCGATCATCCTCCACCGTTCGATCGAGGATGGGCGGTTGGATGTGCACGATCGATTCGCCGCCGAACGTCCCAACGATTGTGAGTCGTTCGATCTCGGGCGGCGTCGATCTTGAGTCCGTTTCACGGTCGTGCCGTTCGCGACGCGCCCGAGCCGAGCCACCGCCACCGGCAGTGGGCCCGACCACCACGTCATCGTCGTCTCCGACGCGGACTCTACCTTCCGCCCGATTTCTGCCGCCGCGCGTGTCGCCGTGGACTCGCCTCCGAGCTATTTAAGGCCCAGGACCCTCGTATCCGCACCCGAGCCTCGCGCCTCGAAAACCCTAGCCGCCACGAGTTGTTGTGCCGAAACCCTAGGCGCCGCCGTCTTCATCTCGGCGAGAACCTGCCGCTACCGCCATTGCTCCGGCCTTCCTCGTCGCCATCGGACCCGCCGGGATCGCCGTGTCGCGCGCACTCGCACCGCCTCATCTTCGCGGAGGACCCTCCAACGCCGTTGCCGTCGAGCGAGCCTCAACCTCGCTGAGCTCGCCGCCGACCACCTCCACCGCCCGACCACCCGAGTTGCACCGGTGGGTTCGCAATAACGCCCTCTACGTCGGTACCACTCACCGCCGGCGAGCCGCCGTTCGCCGTTGCCGTTGGTTCTGGCCGTGTCACCGCCGTCGGTCGGCGTGGCGGCCGGGTCGGCATCCACCTCGGCCGCGCGCTGCGTGTCGTCTGCGTGGCGCCGTGTCAACGCGTCACGCGCGCGCGCCACGCGGCGATCCACCGGACCAGAGTCCGAGGCTCGTAGACTTGGTCTCACCGTGAGCCATCTCACCGACATGTGGGTCCCACATGTCGAATTGTTTTCGATTTCTTTTAATTCTGAAATTCCTTCACGACCTGACTTTGCGCAATAATCCGATTTTTCTTTTAGAAATAATTCGGAAATTCGAAAAATCAAATTAGGGTTTCTTTTAGATTTAAACTTCGAGCTCATAACTTTTGCATCCTAACTCCGATTGAGCCCATTCAAATTCCTAAATTTGTCTAAATTCAAGCTCTATTTATCTGAGTTTTTATTTAATTTTTGGAGTTTGTTTTGCCTCTATTATTTATTTGTTTTGTTTGTTTTTGTTTAGTTTTATAGTGAGACGTCGATTCGTCGGGGAATTTTGTGGAAGAAGGAGCACCCCAAGATCAAGACCAGTACATAGACCTTTTTCAAGGCAAGTCATACCTTTGATCATCTTGAACCCAGTTTTCAAATTACTTTGTGTTAAATTATTGCATTCTACTTTAATTATTTATTTAAATGCTTTGGGCATAGTTATTATCCAAATTGTTATCACACCTTGGCCTTGTATGTCATAATTCTTTGTCACCCTAGATTGGTTATTAGTTGGTAATATTATAGCACCAACGTGGGTTGGTTAGACGCGAGTACAATTGCTTAGCCATGCTACGAGTCTCACATCTCATGAAAGTTGCAAATATGAACTATGACTAAGTGACTATGGAACTTTGTGTAAAAGCTGTGTGCTATGTGTTATTACTTTGTGATGGCATGTGTTGCACTAAAACTAAGCGGGTGGTAAAGGATTTAGACTGAGGCAAGTGGTGGAGGCGTGTGACATGGTGGTCTATGTGATGGGAATGATAATCTTTGTGACTTAGTTAGAACATGGAAGTCTTGCCTTGGTCAATTAAGGACTTAACTTTGTGCGCCATTGAACCGAGCCTTCTGTGCGACCACATGCAGGTATGGGGCGGGCCTAACTTAGTAAGTTATGGATTCGGCATTGATGTTCGGTGGATAGGTTAGAGGTGTGTGACGGTGGAGGTGTGACTACTTGGTAGTTGCATCGCGGGGCGGTCGTCTTCCTGTCCAACGGTGTGTGTTATACCAATTCTATGTGAGTGGTATAGCGGTTTGTAAGCACACCGGGAACGTCAATGTTTGAGATGAAGTTTCTTTGTGGAAACAACTGTTAAATTAATATTATTTATTTGTTTTAAATTATGCTTTCAATCTATTATTCATATTCAATTGCAAATGTTGCTTTTATGCAAAAGAACCACAGAAGCCATTTCCTTTGGAATAAGCACGCATCTATACATTGCATTACGTGGTATGATTTGCGAGTGCGGTTGTGTACTCACGCTTGTTGTAAAACTTGCGCCCAAACCTCTGAAGTGGAGGTCTACGCCGCCGAGGAGGAGTTCGCCAAGGTGATCGTTTGTTAAGGTCCGGATCGATCGGTTGCTGTGGTGAATTGGTGGGATCTATCTTTGGAGTTTTCCGTTCTATGCTTTATTTATTTCTGTTAGCCTGCGTGGCTTAATAAGTGTAAACTCGACCATAAGGTCAAAACCCTTATTTGTTATTCAAATTAATCGTTTACTTTATTTATCGCTTGTGTGGATCGATATTTACCTATGTTAACCCTGTGTGCACTAGCGTGATCTGGGTAGTGCGGTATACGCAGAGGTTCCGAATCGTAATGCAGGTCCCGACAAGCGCCAAGAAGGACAAAGACGGTGATGAAGAAATAGAGTATCAGGAGCCTCAACATAGTGTCGATGTGATCTTTGGAGGATCCTCTTCGTACAAGTCAAGACGTCATCTGAATGCCATGGAGCGGGAGGTCAATCTTGTCGAATCTCCAATCACCGTCAAGCCATCTAGGTGGTCGGAGACTATAATCTCCTTTAGCAAAGAAGACTGCCTCATCCCTTCGACTCGACCAGGTAGGTTATCTATTGTCATTGAGCCTACTATTAATAACTGTAAGGTTAATCGGGTCTTAATAGATGGGGTAGTTCTTTAAATATTTTATTTGCTGATGCATAGGAAGATATGCAAATTCCCAAATCCAAGGTGAAACCTATGAAGTATGCCTTCTATGGCATAGTTCCTGGTTCTACTGCTAAACCGACAGAACAACTTTCCCTACCGGTTACGTTCGGAAGACCTGACAACTTCCGAACAGAAAAGATTTCGTTTGATGTGGTAGATTTTGAAACCGTATACAATGGAATCCTTGGTCATCCGGCCTTAGCAAAATTCCTAATAGCCACGCACTACAGTTATCGGAGTTTAAAAATACCAGGACTGAAGGGAGTCATCACGGTTCGAGGAGATCGAAAAATGGCTTACGCATATGATCGAAAATCCTTAGAACTGGTAGATGAACTACCGACCAGAGAAATTAATCTGCCTACCATGCAGGTCAAGCACTCGAGGCCAAAGATGGCACCAAAACCTTTTGACTAGATAAAAGAAGCACTACTCGACCAAAGCGCTTCTTTAGAAAGCGCAAAAGTACTGGTCAGAGCAAGACTCGACCCCAAATAGGAAGAGTTGCTCGTCTCCTTCCTCCGCGCAAACTAGGATGTATTCGCCTGGTAGGCGTTCGATATGCCTGGAGTCCCCAGGGAGGTGATCGAGCACAAGCTAGCTCTCCAGCCTAACAAGAAACTGGTCAAACAGAAGCTGAGGCGTTTTGCACTAGATCGAAAGTAGGCAATCCAGTTAGAGATCGACAAGCTCCTCAAGGTTGGGTTTATTCATGAAGTCGACCACCTAGAGTGGCTCGCCAATCCTGTAATGGTTAGAAAAGCCAATGAGAAGTGGCGAATATGTATTGACTTTACAGATCTTAATAAAGCTTATTCGAAGGATGACTTTCCCCTTCCTCACATTGATCAATTTGTAGATTCTATTTCCGGGTGTAAGTTGTTAAGTTTTTTAGATGCGTACTCCGGGTACCACCAGATTAATATGAGTAAAGACGATGAAGCGAAAATTTCCTTCATCACTCCATATGGTATTTTCTGTTATGTAAAGATGTCATTTGGTCTAAAAAATATTGGTGCAACTTTCCAAAGGTTGATGTAGAAAACCTTTAATCCATATATAGGTAAAAATTTAGAAGCCTACGTTGATAATCTGGTCGTAAAGAGTATAAACGCTGGCGATCGATTCCAGACCTATACGAGACTTTCAATAACTTAAGAAGGCACAACCTTAAGTTAAATCCAAAAAAGTGTGTGTTCGGAGTTTCTTCTGGTAAGCTTCTTGGATTCCTAGTTTCGGCTAGAGGTATTGAAACAAATCCAGTAAAAATTTCGGCCATCGATTAGATACACCCTTCGACCACGAAGAAGGAAGTCCAGAAACTAACCGGTTGTATGGCAGCGCTAAGCCATTTCATAGCGCGGTTAGGTGAAAAAGGATTACCTTTCTTTAAGCTTCTTTGGAAACACAGAAGGTTTGAGTGGACTAAAGAGGCAAACGATGCATTTGAAGAACTTAAGAAGTACCTTATGAGTGCCCCGATCTTAATTTCTCTAAGATCGAGAGAGATATTGCTGATTTACGTGGCTGCATCGCCACAAACAGTCAGTGGTGTACTGGTTGTAGAGCGCGATAACGTCCAACGACCAGTATATTACGTAAGTGAAGTCTTGCATGGACCAAAGGAACGGTATCCACAGGTACAAAAGTTGCTCTACGGTCTCCTTATAGCTTCAAGGAAACTAAGGCATTACTTTCAGGCTCACAAAGTGGTCGTACCAACCGGATATTCCCTCGGTCAGGTTCTCGAAACAGGGAATCATTAGGACGAATAGCAAAATGGGCAGTCGAGCTTGGGGCGTTTGATCTCCATTTCATCTCACGAGCAACAATCAAGTCCCAGACAATAGCTGAATTCATTGCAGCATAGACAAACCCTGAACCCACCCAATGACCCAAGTACAAAAAACACGACGAGTGGACAATGTACTTTGATGGTTCCTTGATGCTAAAAGGCTCGGGGGCTGGAGTCGTCCTAATATCCCCTACTAGAGAGCACATCAAATACGCTATCCAGTTAAACTTTCCTGCTACAAACAATGTGGCAGAATACAAGGATTTACTAGCAGGACTCCAAGCAGCCAAAGCGCTCGGGATTCGCAGATTACTAGTGAAAGACAATTCGCAACTGGTAGCGAATCAAGTAGGGAAAGAGTATCAATGCTCTAGTACCAAGATGTCATCTTATTTGGTAGAAGTACAAAAACTCAAAAAGCACTTCTTCGTTTTTAGATCCAACATATTCCTAGAAAGAAAAACTTTCTGGCAGATCAGTTGGTACGGATAGCCTCAACCAGGTCACCGGTCCCGTCTGGAGTTTTTCTCGAGCAACTCGATTCACCCTCGGTGGTCGAGCATTCCGAGGATATAGTTGTTTTACTACAGGTCGTACACACCGATCCTGATAACATGGATGCTCCACAGGTCGTTGATGGTTGGCGTCGTCATGATCACGGTAGAGATTGGATGATGTTGATCTACAATTATCTTCAGCATAACCTAATTATAGAAGATGATGTAGAGGTTGATCGTATAGCACGAAAAGCCAAATCATACACTCTTATTGAAAGTATCTTCTATAAACAAGGATCTCACAGAGTGTTGATGAGATGCATATCTCAACTGGATGGCATTAAGTTGCTGACCGAAATTCATGGAGGAGTCTGTGGAGCACATCATTCCTACAGAACGCTGGTCGGTAAAGCCTTCAAGCAAGGATACTCTTGCCAACTGCCATTCATGATGCAAAATAGCTCATGACAAAGTGTGTACAATGTTAGTTTCATAGCCGACAAGTACATCAGCCAACACAAGCTTTGCAAACAATTGCTCTTTCTTGGCCTCTTGCAACCTAGGGACTAGACATTCTGGGACATTTCCCAAGAGCACCCGGGGGCTTCGAATTTCTTTTCATCATGATTGACACGTTCACAAAATGGATTTTAGCCGAGCCAGTTGTTAAAACAACAACTGAAGCCGCTAAGAGGTTTCTCATAAAAAATATGATCACACAATTTGGTGTACCTAGTCGTATAATAACAGATAACGGTGCCTAGTTCTCTAGCGGAAATTTTAGAAATTTTGCGAGGACTTAGATATCAAGATACAGTTTGCTTCTGTCACTCATCCATAGAGCAACGGAGTAGTTGAGTGAGCCAATGGTATCATAATGCAAGGGATCAAACGACGAGTGTTAAACCAGTTAATAAAATGGTCAGGAGCTTGGGTTCAAGAACTTCCTTTTGTGTTATGGGCTATTCGAACCACGACCAGTCGTGCGACCGTGAAACACCATTCTTTTTAGTTTATGGTGCTGAAGCCATGCTTCCTCTAGAACTAAAACTTGGTTCTGCTCGAACTGATTGTTTCAACAAAAACGATCAGAGAACGACGACTTGACGACATTAATTTCCTTGAGGAGTGACGAAATCAAGCCCTAATTTGATTAGTAGTCTAGCAACAAGCCATGAGAAGGTACCACAGTCGTAAGGTGCAACCTCACAGCCTCGCTGTAGAAGATTTGGTTCTTAGAAAAATTCAGAACCAAGCAAATCGCAACAAACTTTCTCCCAAGTAGGAAGGTCCATGCACTGTAGTCGAAGTCACCCGACTAGGCTCGGTAAAATTAGCAATGTCTGACATGCAAGTTTTGTCTAATTCTTGGAACATTGATCAATTGCGTAAGTTCTTTGTATAATTATTTTTTATATACATGTTCCATTTGCATAAAGATGTTTTTCTTTTTCTTTTTGCATTGAGTGTTATTGTTTATATATTTGTTATCCGCTACTTTGGTCAAATATCATTATTGTTTAGCTGGTCCGAGAAGATACTTATTCTCTCCAATATCATTCTAAAATGTCTCTATTACTTGTTGGCTTAGACTTGATTGTCATACGCCAAAACGGTCCTAATCGTGATCATTGCTTCAATGATTCCTACGTGTGATCACACTTTTTTCTCAAAGAAACATACGAGTAACAGGAGCATCACACAATCAATTTCATATGATCCTTATCTGCTTAAGAGTTCAAAGATTAACTTTCTTCATTTCAATATTCTGTTCTACTCTTGTTTGGCTACTGGTCGGGACACGAAAAGCCTCCTAGTCGAAGTCTCTCCTCTCTGCACGTGATCCTGCCCACTGGAAGAAGCTTCCTAGCAACGGTCATTTTCTTATGATCCTCACTGCCAATCGGACCTGAGCATGAACACGTCTCGAGAAATGTTTTTCATGTCTTCGGTTCTTAGCAACCCTTACGACCAGTTTTTGATGACACATATAAACAAAGACACTTATCGTTTTATTTTTTGCATACTTTTTTTTATCATCAAAGCAAGTCTTCTGTCATCTTCCGACCATATATGGTATTTCACAGTATTTTGATTATGAACAAGATCTAAACTAGTCAAAATCATACACTGGTTCTGACCAAATTGATTCCCTAGTGTTAACTAGATCATTTTTGTAACATAATCAACACATGCTTTATACCATGTTCATCGTTATTACTCATTTTCTTAGTCTACTTCTTCTTTAGTAACATTCATATACTAATATAAGTAGTCGGGGGCTAGAGAATATATGAGTATTTAGTGAATTTTGCGAAGATATAACACAGACTTCATTGATGTTAAAATGTAAGTTTTATTTACAAAGTCTAACTATTACAATCGCTTACTCGTCAGAACCACCAGATTGGTTGCTGCATGTTGGAGATCCGACTTCTATTTTCTCCACAACCTTGTCTCCGAGAGGCTTTACTTCCTTGAGAAACTTGGTCGCTTCTTCGCCTGAGTAGTTAAAGTCTTCTTCAATAGCTCCAAGGTGAATAGAGGGGTTGGAAGCCTTCAACTTTGCCAAGGCAAAACTAACTCTATTTGCAATAGCTTCTTTCATTGGCTAGGCATGGTTCTCTCGAAAGGTCTTCATCAGACTCTTGAGATCTTCAAGCCGCTGGTCAACAAAATTGATCTTCTCTGCAGGATCCCTTAAGATGGGCAATTGCGTTCCCGACTCCAGGTCGAAAAGCATCTTGTTCACAACCTTGACCTTTTCTTCAAGGCTCCACTCAAATTCAGCCCCCTGGCCACGCTCAAACTCAAGAGCCTTATCTGCTCTTTTTAGTGCTTGAGTTTTCTTTGCATGAGTAGACTAATAGATAAATGCACATAAATTAGCAAGAATGGTGTACTAGTCAAGTCTACGACTAGTTACCTTTTATTTTTCTTTTGCAAGATTCAAACACCTCCTTTTGCCTGGTCGTCACGTATGTGATCGTCTGGTCTTTGACTTGGTATACCTCTTTAAGCTTTACTACTATAGCTTCTTTAGCCATGACCTCTTCTTTCGGTTTCTCCAAATCTATCAAATATGATAAAGGGATGAGTATTGATTAAGAGAAGAGGGATAAGGTAGCAAAGAACGGGAAGAAAAGTCAAGAAGAAAGTTCCCACTTTCTAATTCGAAGTGCTTCTACTCCAAGAGCTTTACTCGCTGGATCAGTCCTCCGATCACAAGCGTAATTCTCGACCGTGTGCTACACAAATAGCACCCTTCTTTGAGTTTTCTGTAAACTTTAAAGAAAAACTTTGAAACTGGTCGTGGATACTTACCCGAATTGCCACGCCATTATATTCGGCAAAGAAAGTATCACGATCTGTCTTAGCTTGATGGTCCGATATCTTCCCCCAAACCTCATCAAGTTCCTTATCCTCGATAAACTGAGGGGAAAAAGGAAATTTGTTAACCTGAGGAGAATTACTGTCAGGGGCCTTAGCCTGCTGGGGATCTTTAGAAACCTCTGCCTCTGTAGAGGGAGGTGGGATTATAACAGGATCCTGAATAAGCACTAGCACTGACGCCTGCTCGGGGGCTTCCTCGACCACTCTGTCTTCAGGGACTTCTTCTTGAAGAATGTTTTGGTCAGAAGTTTCCTTGACCACTTCATCCCCAAGAGCTTTTTCCTGAGGAGTGTCCTGGTCGGAATCAACCGGAATACCAGAAGATCTAGACAAAAAGAAGAAAGGAAATTAATGGTTTTAACATATCAGAAATATCCAAGGTACATACTTATATAACTTTTTTATTTGTACATACCTGGTCAATTTTTTGGTCTTAACCTTGAAGCGCGCTGGAGTAAAGTCCATAGCACTCGTTTTCCTCTTCTTCTCAACAAATTTCGTCGGTTCTGAACCAGTAAGGCTGATTGTACCCCTCACATTCTCCAACATGAGATCGGAGGCGATATTCCCGACCAACCGGTCGGAGACATCATACCTGATCATCAAGTCGAAGGATATGGTTTCGTCGACCTCTAGAACAGTTGTTTCAGTTACAACTATCAGGTCATGAACAACCACTCTGGGGCCTATGACATCTGCAGCTTTGCTCTGTGGGCCTTCCATCTCTCCCACCTAAGTCAAAAATCAGATTCGATTAGGTGATGAAATTTTCTATCTAAAAATATATTCCTTCCTACAAACGCTCTTTTTTACCTCTAAAGGGACATCTTCTTTCATGGCCTCTAGACAGGACTCGGTTGGAACAGCAATAGGATTAGGATCCCCATTGGATTGGATAATCCTTAGTCCGACCGCCTCCATATTAGAGCAAAATCAAATATAGGTTGGAGAATATATATATATATATATATATATATATATATATATATATATAAGATGAAGGGCAATTGGTTATCTACCTTAAGTCTCCTCAGTTTTTTTCTTTAGAGACGATCGCCAAAATACCAGGGAATGAGGCCTTTTCATTAGGCTCCTCGGCACAGATCACCTTGATCCGTTCTCTGACTTTATCAGAGGAAAGGACTTCAAAAAAAGATAGAAGAGATTTCAAGGTTATAAGATAATCAATAAAACAAAACTTTATGCTGGTCAGAGCTTTTCTCAAGACTTACCATCTCTAGAGTCCTTGATCGCTTCATCACGACCAATGTACCAAAGCAGGGAATGGTCTCGGAGCTTCAAGGAACTGATTCAGCGCATAGTGAAATCCCTCACCACATGCCAAGAAGTCAAGCCCTTACTTCTTAGGTCTTGGATAGCCTCCACCCATCTTTCGACCATCCCTGTCTTCTCCACTGTCTCCCTCTATTTTGGATTAATCTCGCTCGCCTTCCTACCGTCGAAGTAGAGGCCATCGTCTTTTGTGACCGTCATGTAGAACCAGTTTTTCTTCCATGCCGACCACGAAGATTTTGAGTACATTGGGATATACTCATCGGCCTTCCCGTATTGAAGGAGCAGCGTACACTCTCTAGGTCCCGCTGTGTATCTCCCCGACTTCGCCATCCGATAAAAGTACCTGAAGAGCTTCAAATTCGGTCGCATTCCCAGGTACGCTTTGCACAGATAGGCGAATATGATGATGTTGGCGATGGCGTTTGGGGCTAAGTTCACTAACTCTACCCCATAGCGCTCCAGAACTCGGGAGAGAAACTTGTGCGCCGGCAGCCTTAGCCCGCACTCGACATAAGCAAGGAAGATAGGAATTTCCCCTTCCCCGCGGCTCGAAAAGTGCTCTCCGGATGCTGACCTCCACTTGACCAAGCTCTTATCCGGGAGCATTCCAACTTTTTTCAGCGCCTCGAGTTTCTTCTTACTCAGATCAGAAACCATCTACTTAGTAATCAAGTCCGACATGGCTAGGTTTAGAACAGTGGTTGGAGAAAGTTTTCAGGGCAAGAAGAACAGAGAAGGTGGGAAAGGGTTTTTGGCAAGAGGATGAAAGGATTGAAGGAAATCTGAAAGCGTAAAACCTATAGGCTTAGTGCAAAGGGGATTTTATAGCTTCAGATCTATTAACCATAATTGAGAGTTATCTAGAGTCCAACGGATACGACCTTTTGTCTCCAACGGATAGAAAAACTCTTTTCATCTCCCAAGGCAGGTTCTCAACTTTAAAGAGAATACAGACCACCTCGTGTGTCACAAAATTAAATGAGGGTCTACCCGATACGACTTCGTCGGAAGAAGGTGTTCACACGACCTATTCATTTAAAGTTCAGGGGCTAGCTGACGTGGATTAAAATCTCTATGTATTACTTTAATACATAATAAAAGACCATACGTCTTCATGATCGTAACCCCTAAGGCTCACGACCTCACTGGTCGTAAGGATTCCAGAGGTTACATAAGGGATAACCAGGTCGGACAAGGTCCTGTACCTAACCTCCGACCAGTTAGCTGCTCGTAGAAGCTATGAACTGGTATCTAGATCTAACTCCAGGTATATTCTCTACCGTGTGATGAACGAAATACATGTTATATATTCCATACCACACGATGTTACATGATCCTAAGTCACTAACAAATAACCATCATACGGTCAAGTGTCTTACAGACACTTAACCGTAAAGCAGTTGATACTTCATCAACCATCGCCTCGCTCTGACTAGTCACGACACTTCACAACAGACGGCTTCTTTAAGAGTAACTACCACCTCTTCAAGGGTTATTTAAAGACAGAGTACGGACAGAACGAGGAGGATCAAGCGGTATCGGATTGAAGCATAGCAATTAGAATCAAACTTATGTTTCAAGCCCGATTCATTAGAATAGCAAGCATTACGCTTAGTGTACTTAGGAATTATTCCAGCGCCTGGTCGCAGGTGTAATACCCCGTACAACCTTAGAGACTCCAATTGAAAATTTGTGTTAGAGAATGGTTTTAACTGGAAGTTCAGGGGGTTTTTCGCATTTTCAGAGAACTGGCTGTGGGCTGAAAGCCCACAACACCTTGGCCCATTAGTGGAGGAGGGGGCAGCCAAACCCTAGAAAGTACTGTAGCTCACGGGTACTGTAGCGCCGCCGTCTGTAGCAATGGGAACAGTAGCAATCCCCTTCCCTGCTGCCATGCCAAGAGGAGAAAAGAAGGAGAGAAAGGAAGAAGAAGAAAGGAAGAGGAAGGGGAGAAGGAAAAGAGGAAGGAAAGAAGGAGCTTCGCTGGGTCTCCGCGTTCGTCATCTCGTTCTCCAAGGGTAACCCATGATCTCGTTCGATTAGTCGTGTAGTTTGCGTTTTGGCAATGTCGGTATTATATCGGTTTCTGGCAGTCTGTATTGCTCGGCTGTTTTGAGGATGTTAAGTGCAAAATTTGATCTGTCCATCTCCTAGAGATTTGTAGGTCACGTCTTTAGCTTTCAATAGAGTCTTAGATCACGTCGTTTGGATGTGCGGTTCAAAAGTTATGAATTTTGTAGCGCCGCTGTTCTGCAAATTTGTCGGTATTCTGACAGGTTTTAGTAATCTGACTGGAGCGATCAGTTAAATGAATAATTAGAGAATCTCAGTATAACAAAAGTTGTAGAGAACTGTCGTAGCTTTCAGGGAAGGTAAAGAACACAAAGTTTGGACAAACGAGCTAAAAGTTATGATAGTTTTAGTGTACTGTCCAGAGAACCCGACGTGAAAACGATGTTCTGTTAATTGGCATTTTAGGGTATTAGATGGCGAATCAGGAAGGGCCACCAACTAGGTTTAGTTGGGGAATTTGATAACCTTTCAACGAAGTTCAAGAACACCTCATTTGGACTCCTATACTAAAAGATACGAATTTTTGAACATGACTGTTTACAGAGGGGTTAGTTCAGCATTTAGAAAATTGAGTCGGGATCGCGTTACAAGCTATTGCTAGTTCGTGCTTGCTTGTATGGGTTGTTTGGTCCATTACTGTTGTCTTAGTAAACTTTTAAATGAATTTTAGGTGGGAGTGGTCCCGAAGGCAGCACCCTCTTCGCATCCTCCGTTCTTACGCGGTTAAGGCAAGTACTTGTTTGCTAGTATTGTGAATTATTGTGATGTCTATGGATGCTAGGATGTTATAGATGTTGTTGACCATGATTATTAATGTTGTGAAAATGCGTATGATGCATGGTTGCTTGAGTTTTGCATGTCTATGAACATGTATGATAGAAGTATGAATAAGTTAAATTCATAAATGATGTTGCCGAGGAGGTATGATTATGATGATTCAAGACTTGTGCGTATGCATCATGTTGATAAAATGAAGACTTGGTCATGTGGTGACCAAGCATTTGTTGAGATCCCGTCATGTATATGGCGGGCTTGAAATCCCCACACTTGTGGAGTGTGGGCTTGAGGTCCCCTTTACTTGCAGTAGTTGGGCAATTGGTCCCTGTGCTTGCGAGCACGAGGCATGGTATGAGGCGACGGTTGCATATCTCGCATTACGGTGAAATGCGATAAAGAGTGAAAGAGAAAGTTGCATTGCATATTCGCATACATCCCTCATGAGATATGTTTTGAGTAAAGCTTTGGAATGGAATGTTGATCTCTAAATATGAGTTTAATGTTTCATTTTGATATTTCTTGAGTCTTTGGGCTCACCTTGCTTTTGTTGTGATTTTAGGTACCATTTGCAGGGCGACATGCATGGGAGGGAGTAGACTTGAATTGGACACACACACACTGCCATCCACCTTTTAAGTTGATAAATTTTTAGTTCATACCTTAATAAAAGAGCAAACTGCTTAAAAATTGATTATGATTATGCTTCGTGAATTGGATTAAGTGTAATAATGATGAGTAGTGTCTTTTGGATACCTTTGAATATGCTAGTTGCATACATGTTTTGAATGCCTATTGATGATTCTGAATACTGTATTATTTATATATATTTTATTCAAATGTTGGGACCTCCTGGTAGTTACCAATACAGAGGAGGCTCTACCAAAAATTTGGTAGAATGTTTTGGCTTAGAATTGTTTAATGTTAGTTTGGTAGCATTCCAGGCTCATGTTGGGCTGGGGTGTTACAGCAGGCACCCCCTTTAATAGCCAGTTCATATCAATAAAGAGCAGTCTCATTCTCTCCCAGAAGATCCTGTGCCATTTTCCTTTATTTTATTTCATAAGATCGGCGACTCGATCGTCGACACCGACCACAATCAGGACTGCACCAAGGCAGACTCAGAACATATCAAGGGCTCCCCCTCCAAGTGCTTGAGTCCGTCTGCGGTTGTCCAACCTGGTACGACAAGTACAGGAAGCCATCGTTCCGAGACTCCATCAGCTCTGGTGGTCGTCACTCTTTGGTTACCCCCGCAAAGAATATGGTCGAGCACGCTTTTCCTGCTAATTCGACCATACCCTCGCAGGGCTCACCTACGGACGGAGATGGTTATAATCCAGAATTCCCCTTCTTAGAGGGGCTTGCTCTAGGTTGTGAGACGGTGTCGTTCGACTACTCCTCAAGCCAGGAGGGCTCAGGCGCATGTGGAGATCATATCCAAGAGGTCTTCTCCTCCCCTCAGATCCTGGTTGCTCTCCTAGAGGCAGGACCGAGGATGCTCCCGCTCGATCACACATTGCGAGCTCTCGTAGTGATGGTGAGGAGGACACCGGCTATGAACATGATCAACACTCTCATGAGCGCGTGAGAAATCCTAGAAATGATCACTCTCCATTAAGGCGAACTCAAGCAACCTCAGATATGGATGATCCTGAGACTATCCGGAGAAGAAGAATTGCAACCTAGAAAACTTTGCCTGGGCGCATTCAGCATCGGTAAAAGGAAGCTCAAGAACTTTAATGTATAAATGACCTATTCGAGAACCCAACTCAAGAACTTGGACGAGCACCAGGTTACGACCTTTTCTCTGAAGAAATCACACGAAGGCTTCAGAGCATGATGGCTAGACTTGAGCAACCTTGCCATCACCATTCCAAAAGTCATGCCGGGATAAGTCTATCGAATACCAGTCACTCGAACAACTCACCTCATGGAGATCAGCGTGACAACAGGTCACGTCGCTCCCCGAACCATAACTCCAGTCCGAGAAGAGTTCTTCAAACATCTGATGATCGACAAGTCCTCAGGGGAGGTGATCGTTCACCACACCAACCCAGAAAGCCGCAGCAGTAGAGTACGAGGAGGATTACCCTCGTAGGATAGAGGCCTACCACAGGTCGGGTCCACCTACAACTGGGTATCGTTGTTTATGATCACCTGGTGACATCAA
The DNA here is from genome assembly GCA_036346255.1 of Ampelocalamus luodianensis. Taxonomy (NCBI): domain Eukaryota; kingdom Viridiplantae; phylum Streptophyta; class Magnoliopsida; order Poales; family Poaceae; genus Ampelocalamus; species Ampelocalamus luodianensis. The sequence goes on along the minus strand of CM070624.1, from coordinate 28,173,018 downwards.
CCCTTCTATCACACAAAGAAGGCATCATGATGTTATTACCAGATGTTGGGCGTTCTCGCCAGACCGCCGAGCAGTTCTTTTGCTCTAAACAACAATTTTAACAATTGTGTTCTTAATGAAGAAATACTAACACAAGTTTAAAGACTCTGATCAATATTTACTAAGGTAACACAAGATTATACTACAATAATTCTAGCAAGAATTCTACACAAGAGATAACTATAATTATAAATACGAAAACATAAATACAAGAGAACAAAAACAACAGTGTAGACACCTGATGTTTTTCCCATGATATCGAAGACTTACCGGTCTTCACTAGTCCACGTTGTGGAAACTTGAACAAATCAAGTTGGCTCCACACAAGCACTTCCCTCGATCACTATCGTTGCTCTTCCTCCTCTCCGAGATGGTCAGCACGCAACTACTTCATCATTTCTAGCTAGGTCACTTCACAAGCTTCTTTTAAGTGATCACCGCGCAAACTTCTCCAAGCCGTCTAGGTGCCAGCAAGCACCAAGGGTAATAAATCGCAGCTTTTACTTGAAGATTATCAAGTACCAAAATGATCAACTAATTATGCAATGCACTTGAATGCTATCAACTACCTCCAAATCCGGTACTACCGCCCTTCATGATCAACGACTGGAACAATAGCATTTAATGCTTTGAACTAGCCGTTACGAAAAAAGTTGCGGTACTACCGCCAACTAAAAACTGGAACTACCGCATAGCGGTAGTACCGCTCGGCTAGAACGGAACTACTGATTTCCAAAGGATTATAAACACAAAAAACACCCTCTTTGAAAATAAGGTACCGCCATGTAATATCTGGTCCTATTGCACTGCGGTAGTGCCGCTCAGAAAATACGGTCATACTGTTTTCCAAGGGAGAACAAAAACTCCCAAAAACATGTTCTCTAGAAAATACATACTGCAAAACTATATTTTGGTACTACTGACCTGTGGTAGTACCAATTTTCAAATGCGGTCCTACCGTTTTCAGAATTTTAACAAAAGGTCTCAAAAAACATGCTCTCTAGAAAATACGTACTGCCAACTAGAATCCGGTACTACTGACCTGCGGTAGTACCACTTATCATATGCGGTCATACCGATTTTTACTGAACAGTTTTCCAAAGGCAAAAACCAAAACAATTCTAAATGCAATGCATGTCATATGGTTTATCAAAATGGCACAAATTAAACTTTTAAGCTTCTAGCCATGATCCCTCTTTATGGTATGGCGTCTAGCCTACTAATCTGGTCTTTTCTCCAACACTGAGACCGGGTAAAAAAAACTACAAAATGGATCCTTAGACTATATGATACATTTTCCTTAAGCCATATCGATCTTTTATCATCTTTGCATTGCCATTTCTATGTTATCATTCAAACTCCGAGACTGAACCTTTAAACATCTTAGCACACATGTTAGTCCCGCAATACATTGTTGATATTAATTACCAAAATTATTTTTAAGGGCCTAGATGCTTTCAATCTCCCCCCTTTTTTGTTAATTGATGACAACCTAATCAATATGAATAGTTTGAAAGCTTTTGAATATACACCAAGTTGTATATTCTTATCTTGACTTTTGAATAAAGCAAATAATTCTTGAGATGAGTTCAAAAGAGATGAGAAATTAGTTGTATTCAAAGTCATTCAACAAATAAACAAAACTCCCCCCTAAATATGTACATAGATTCAAGAAGTGATTTTAATGCACATTTGTATTTTGTTGAAAATTTTGGCAGAGTTTCCTTTATTTATTAAAAATGAGGAACTTTTTAAAGCTTTAAGCATAAGGAAAATAATCATGATAAACAAGATGCTTGATCACATTAACTTAATAACCATAGATAATAAACTTTTAAAGCTTTCAAGCATAGGAAGAAAAATTAGGATAAACAAGATGCTTGATCACACAAACAACATAACCATAGATAATAAACACTAAGTAGCATGGCGTAACATAAGAGTTACTAAACTATTACAAGCATTCATGCAACAAGTTCAAATACTTCAAACATAAAGTCATTACATAAACAAGTTCCAATATAGATAATAATAAGATATAATAAGATAGTTTTTGATCTTCTCCTTCTGGACTCTCCCCCTTAATCTTTTAGTCTATTTCCTCCAATCTCCCCCCTTTGGCATCAAGTACCAAAAGGAATAATTCTTGTGGTGGAGAATCATGTGGAGATGTGTCGGGACCCAGAATTACGATTCTGGAACCCTCTGTGTATACTGTACTAGTCCAGGATCACGCTAGTGCACACAGGGTTAACATAGGTAAATATCGATCCACACAAGCGATAAATAAAGTAAACGATTAGTTTGAATAACAAATAAGGGTTTTGACCTTATGGTCGAGTTTACACTTATTAAGCCACGCAGGGCTAACAGTAAATAAAGCAAAGAATGAACGAAATAACTCCGTAGATCCCACCAATTCACCACAGCAACCGATCGGGATCCGGACCTTAACGAACGATCGGCCTTCAATGAACTCCTCCTCAAAGCGGCGTGACTCCTCCTCTTCAGAGGTTTGGACGCAAGTTTTACAACAAGCGTGAGTACACAACCGTACTCGCAAATCATACCACAGAATGCAATGTATAGATGCAGGCTTATCCCAAATAAAAGGCTTCTGTGGTTCTTTTGCGTAAAAGCAACATTTGCAATTGAATACAATAATAGATTGAGAGCATCATTCAAAACAAATAGACAATATTAATTTAACAGTTGTTTCTACAAAGACACACAACTAAACAGATTATTTCACATAGCCATATGATTAAGGTCACACAGCTCCCATCCCAGCATTTTATGAAAACTACCCCTCGTGTGAAATCCCCGAGCATGTCCATGACCATGACGCGCTATTCGAATAGATTGTTTAACACTCTGCAGAGGTTGTACACTTTACCCACAAGATACAACTAGTGTAGCAAGCACCAATCATAACAAAACAGTTCGGAAACTTCATCTCAAACATTGACATTCCCAGTGTGCTTACAAACCGCTATACCAACTCACATAGAATTGGTATAACACACACCGCTGGACAGGGAGGACGAATCGTCCCGCGATGCAACCACCAAGTAGTCACACCTCCACCCTGTCACACAGCTTAACCTATCCACCTGAACATCAATGCCGAGAATCCATAACTTACTAAGTTAGGCCCGTCCCATACAAGACATGTGGTCGTACAGTAAGGCTCAGTTCAATGGCGCACAAAGTTAAGTCCTTAAGTGACCAAGGCAAGACTTCCATGTTCTAGCTAAGTCACAAAGACCATCATTCCCATCACATAGACCACCATGTCACACGTCTCCACCACTTGCCTCGGTCTAAATCCTTTACCACCCGGTTGGTTTTAGTGCAACACATGCCATCACGAAGTAATAACACATAGCACACGCTTTTACACGAAGTTCCATAGTCACTTAGTCATAGTTCATATTTGCAACTTTCATGAGATGTGAGACTCGTAGCATGGCTAAGCAATTGTACTCGCATCTAACCAACCCACGTTGGTGCTACAATATTACCAACTAATAAACCAATCTAGGGTGACAAGGAAATATGACATACAAGGCCAAGGTGTGATAACAAATTTGGATAATAACTATGCCCAAAGTATTTAAATAAATAATTCAAGTAGAATGCAATAATTTAACACAAAGTAATTTGAAAACTGGGTTCAAGATGATCAAGGGTATGACTTGCCTTGGAAAAGGTCTATGTACTGGTCTTGATCTTGGGGTGCTCCTTCTTCCACAAAATTTCCCGACGAATCGACGTCTACTCGCAAACGAAACAAAAATAAACAAAACAAATAAATAACAGAGGCAAAAAAACTCCAAAATTAAATAAAACCTCAGATAAATAGATCTTGAATTTAGACAAATTTAGAAATTTGAATGGGCTCAATCGGAGTTAGGATGCAAAAGTTATGAGCTCTGGAAGATTGAAATTACATAAAATGCTGAAAATCAGATTTTATGAATTTACTGAATTATTTTCCTAAAGGAAAATCAGATTTAATGCATAAGTCGACGTCGAGATTTTCGGAAAAGAATAAATAAAAAGAATTCTCTGACATGTGGGTCCCTCATGTCAGAGGCTAGGCTCACGGTGGACTAGGTCCACCGAGCCTCGGGACTCGGGGTCCGTGGACCAAGCCACGCGGCGCTGACGAGGACGCTGACGCGGCGCCACGTGGGATGACACGCAGGCGCGGGGCTGATGCTGGCGCTGACGTGGACGGCCACGTCGGACCCGACGGCGGCGGCGGCTCGGGAACCAAAGGTTCCGACGAACGGCGGTGTTTCACCGGCGGTGGGTGGTACCGGGAGGTAGAGGATGACACGAGGATCACGCGGGTGTGCTCACTGGTGCACGGGAACGTCTGTGGCGGCCGGCGGCGAGCGAAGAGCGGCGGAGAGGATTCGGGCTCGACGGGATCGGAGCTACGGCGATCTTCCGGCGAAACCAAGGCCACCAGAGGTAGAGGAGCTCCGTGCGATGCCGAGGGTGCGACGAAGAGGCGCGGCGCACCGGCGGCGAGAACAAGCTCGTCGGAGTTGCGGCGCGCAGATTGCTTCTCGAGATTTTGCGCGCTAGGGTTAGGTTTTGAGCGGCGGCGCGCGGGTTGGAGTCGCGAAGCCAAGGGTCCTCTCTCTTTTATACACGGCTGCCAGGAGGAGTCCGTGACGGAGACGGCGAGGAAGAAAACGTGCGGCGGCGGAGATAAGGAAAGAGGAGAGTCCGAGTCGGGGATGATGAACAGTAACCCAAGGTGGGTCCCACACGTCAGCGACGGCGGCTCGGGCGCGGGCGCGTGTGAAACGGCGCGGCTGCGAAACGGACTCAAGATCTGACCGTCCAGATCTGATCGAACGGCCCACAATACAGGAGCGTTCGGACCCTCCGGTACCTCAGCCGCATCTGACCGTCGAATCTTGATCGAACGGTGGAGGCTGGGCTGAGCGCGCGGAGAGAGAGAAACAGAGAGGCTGACATGCGGGGCCCGCATGTCAGTTGGAGGCGGCGCGCGCGCGCGTGCGGGAGTTGGGCTGGCGCTGGACTGGGCCGCGAGCGAAGGAAAGCGGGCCGGGGTTAGGGAATAGGAATGGGTTTAGGCCCAAGGAAATATCTGAGATTTTAATAGGTTTTCCAATTTAGAAAATACCAGAAATTCAAATAAGCAATAGAAAATAGCAAATGAACTCAGAAAAATTCTAGAAAAATCTAGAAAATATATCTGAGCACATAGAACCCAAATAAAATAGTTTTGGCTATTGTTCATGTTGGGATTATTCACATTAAATGTTTTTGATTGTAAAGTCCAATATTAAGCTTTTGAAATTAAATTCAAATAAAATCCAAATGGTGAATTTTCTCCCTACTAACTATTACAAGATTTTTAAGCTCTGAAAATTGGGATGTTACAAGATGGATCTTGAGGAGGAGGATCTTGAGGAGGAGGGTGTTGAGGATATGGACCACGACGGCGACGACGATCGAAGCAAATAGGAGAAGAGGGTGCTGCTGAAGAGTAGGCTTGATCAAGAGTATTCACTTGATCTGTTAATGCAGCAATCCGATTATTTCTCTCAAGCTGAGCATCTTCCAACCTATGCTAAGAGTCACAAATCTCCAACACTACTGAGTAAATCCAGATAAAGTGACTTGATCTTCAGCTGGAGTATTTTCTTGAACCTAAGGGGAACTACTGTAGGAATTGGACCCTATCCCTTGGCTTGTAGGGCTTGTGAACTCCTGGATGTCCTCCTCGAAATTGAATCTTCCTCATGATAAGAGACATGATATAGGGAGCAAAGTAAATCCTTTTGATTCTGTCATTCATGGAAGCTCCAATCTCTCTAAAGATAAGATCAACTACATCAAACATTCTCCAATGCATGATGTTGTGTATGATATTACAAGCATGTCCTCGAATAGCATCAAAATTTCTGCTCTTTGGGAAGAAGGTGTGATTGATGATGCGATTTATGAGACTGGGCAAGGGTAGAAGACCTCCAATTTTCCCGGGTACAAAATTCACATTTTCATCATAGAATTGATGCCATGCTGGGGTTCTAAGTGCTCTTGAGTCATATGTCTTCTCTTGTGTTCCTGAGTATATCCTCAGAGCTCGCTCAAACTCCGCTTTGGTAGCTTGCACACGTTGAGTCCTTGTCATCCATATCAAAAGATTGAAGTCTAGAGAAACATAGATAGTGGCATAAAATTATCTAATTATATCTTCATTGTAGTCACATTTTAGTGCCACGATTTCATCCAGACCAACTACTCGGATAGACTATATGCTCCATTAAAACGGTCAATAGAGTTCAAATGTGCCCAATCAACAAACTTATGATAAGTGAATTGACGGTGATGGTTGTAGAGCTGAGCATAAACTTGCTGTTGGAATCTGGTTTGAAATCTTGCGTCCGTTGATGTAACACCCTGGCTATTCGGAAGTCAAAATGCTACCTAAAGACCTAACATAATATCATACAGTGGAATAACTTGGACAATAATTCATTAACTAAGCTAAACAGATCAACATCAGTTGGAACATAAACATGAATGTAATAATGGATCCACTAAGATAATCTTATCACCAAATGATCAATGAACATAAACAATTATTTAAACAAACTCAACGAAAGGAAGTTACCATCCATGTCTAAGTTTATTTATTACAATCCAACAATTAACGAATGAAAGACAATAACAACTCTTTTATTGAATCTAGTGTAAAGTGAAATATTTGAGTAGTGCGTGTCTACTCCCTCCTAAGAGAAACTTCATCAACGATTACCTAAAAACAAATAAATAAAGCAAGAGTGAGTCCAAGACTCAGCAAGTACATTGAATATATGAATAGACCTCCAATATACTGTGAAGAGGTTGTCTTGTTCATATTGGAGGTCTATTCATATATTCAACGTACTTGCTGAGTCTTGGACTCACTCTTGCTTTGTTTATTTGTTTTTAGGTGATCGTTGATGAAGTTTCTCTTAGGAGGGAGTAGACACGCACTATTCAAATATTTCACTTTACACTAGATTCAATAAAAGAGTTGTTATTGTCTTTCATTCGTTAATTGTTGGATTGTAATAAATAAACTTAGACATGGATGGTAACTCCCTTTTGTTGAGTTTGTTTAAATAATTGTTTATGTTCATTGATCATTCGGTGATAAGATTATCTTAGTGGATCCATTATTACATTCATGTTTATGTTCCAACTGATGTTGATCTGTTTAGCTTAGTTGATGAATTATTGTTCAAGTTATTCCACTGTATGATATTATGTTAGGTCTTTAGGTAGCATTTTGGCTTCGAATAGCTAGGGTGTTACAGTGACAAAGCTACAGTAACCATGGCGTGCTACAGTAGCTGGAGCTAGGGTTTGGGTGGTCTCCCCCCCTTCCTTTTAAGGCCGGTCGACTCAATTGGGCCAAGACACCGTGGACCAAAGGCCCAGGTTCTCCAAATTCCTTTGAAATTCCTAAAATTATATTAATTTCCCTCTCCCGCACAACTGTCTCTCTGAACGATTTCCGGGATATTACAGTTGAATTTGTTGGTTTTTCAAACTAATTTGGATGTCGAAGCATTGCATAATTGTCACTTGTAATCTGCATGAGATAAATTACAGGATCTTCGGCCTCTGCCATACCTTCATCTTCCTCTTTCTTAGAATATTCTGCATCCTCTTCCTCAGTTTCACTGGATTCTTCTTCTTCAGACACTTGAGTTTGCTTTGAGGATTGACCTTGGTCTTTGGTTCTCACGGCTCGCAGAAAAGAATCTATTTCTAGATTGCTATCCTCCCTTTGAGTTGCTGGGGTTCGCACTAGTGTTGATTTTCAGGAAGCCGTCTTTCGAGTTTCTACCCTTTGGCGAGATGGTCCAGCATTGGAGGAAGGAGGATCATATCTTTCCTCTGGATCTTCGTTAGGAGTAGCACTCTTGCGAAGTGAGGTTTTAGTCCTTGGCATGGTTGCTAAGATAAGAAATAGCAATTAGAATAAGGTTGGATAGGTTTAAGGTAAAACCACATCATAGAGTCAATTTTTGTTCTGCAATGGCAGTAGCACCACAATTGATATCCGATCATATTGGCTAGCGGTAGTACCGTAATCCACGGGCGGTAGTACCTCAATTGCATAAACTGCTTTAGGGTATTGATCGATTTTGCATTAAACTAGTATTTGGCATGAATTAAAAATTATGGAATCGACGTTAAATGTCACCAAATACTAGTCCATACCAATTTGCCCAAAAGATATTGTCTGAATCATACACATTTCATACAAAACCCTAGAAAGGAGATAGATGTCAAAAAGACGCGGAAAGAAGATATTTAAAGAAAAATATCATGAGGGATGAAGGAGATAAAGTCTCTAGATCCAATCACAATCAAAAGTCCGACCAAAAACTCCAAGAACTTGACAAATTTGAGAGGAGTTTTTGAGAGAGGAGGAGAGGAGAGAGATGAATTGGCTTCGGTGGTTTTTTTTGAAAGGAGAGCGCTTGCACCACACAAGTGAAGGGGTAGAGGATAAAGTCTTAGCTGTAACCGCTTTTGGAACTATCAGCCAGATGTGGTAGTAACACAATGAAGTCGCGATATTACCGAGAAGCAGTAGTACCGTAGTAAAATATGGTATTACCGTTTTTCCTGGAATTTTCAGAGCTGAGCATGGATGCAAATGATCCTTGTTATAATACTCAATTAAACATACTTTTAGGATCATAATGCATGAGGTAGGTAATAAAAGCTCCGTTTAACATAGTTTTTTTATTAATTAGAGAATTTTGAGAAGAATATTGGAAATAGTTCTCATAAATACTTCAAGAAATCTAAATGAGAGCAAATGAAAGAGGCATGAGTTTCAAGCAACATTTGAATGATCTATGACATTTAACTCATTCCTCAACTTGTAAAAACAGCTCTCATCTAATGGTTTGGTGAAGATATCGACTAATTGATCATCGGTCTTTATGTGGCTAATTTTAATATCTCCTTTGCCCACATGATCTTTTAAAAAATGGTGGTGGATATCTATATGCTTGGTTGTCGAGTGTTGGACTGGGTTATTTGCAATCTTCACGGCACTATCATTGTCACACAAAAGAGGCATATTTTTAAATTTGATTCCATAATCCATCAAAATTTACCCCATCCATAGCAATTGTGCACAACAACTACCCGTGGAAATATATTTGGCTTCGGCGGAGGATAGGGCTACAGAATTTTATTTCTTAGATGACCATGACAATAAGGACCTTCTTAAGAATTGACAACTACCCATGGTGCTTTTTCTATCCACTTTATAACCCGCATAATCGGAATCCGAATATCCAATTAAATCAAATTTTGCACATTTAGGATATCATAAGCTAATGCTTGAGGAATGCTTTAAATATCTAAGAATTATTTTTACGACACCAAATGACACACTTTTGGTGATGCTTGAAATCTTACACACATACAAATACTAAACATGATATCGGGCCTAGATGCCGTAAGATAAAGCAAACTACCAATTATGGATCCATAAAGCTTTAAATCTACCGGTTTACCTCCCTCATTAAGGTCGAGATGACCAATGGTTGCCATGGGAGTTTTGATGAGCTTTGCATCTTCTATGCTAAACCTTTTGATCAAATCCTTCGTATACTTTGTTTGACTCACAAAAGTCCCATCTTTAAGTTGCTTAATTTGAAGTCCAAGAAAGTAGCTAAGTTCTCCAATCATAAATATTTCAAATTCTCTAGACATCATATCATCAAATTCTTTACAAAAATCTTGTTTAGTAGACCAAAAATGATATCATCAATATATATTTGGCATACAAAGAAATCATCATCTAAAACTTTTGTAAAAAAGGTTGAGTCAAATTTTTTTAATTTTGAATCCTTTTGAAACTAGAAAATTTCTAAGGCATTCATACCATGCTCTAGGAGCTTGCTTAAGACCACAAACCACCTTGGAGAGTTTATACACATGATTTGGATTCTTTTGATCTTCAAAACCGGGTGGTTGTTCAACATACATAAGTAAAAAAATTCATTTAGAAAATCACTTTTAACATCTATTTGAAATAATTTAATATCAAAGCATAATGCAAAAGCTAGTAATATCCGAATTGATTCAAGTCTAGCTATAGGAGCGAATGTTTCACCGAAATCTAAACTTTGACTCGTGAGAATCCTTCAGCGACCAATCTTGCTTTATTTTTCACAATCATTCCGCTTTCATCTTGCTTGTTCCTAAAAACCCATTTTGTACCAATTACATTGTGTTCTTTGGGTCTATCCACAATTATCCAAACGTCATTTCGGGTGAAGTTATTGAGTTCTTCATGCATTACGTTCACCCAATCTGGATCATCGAGTGCTTCATCTACATGTTTTGGCTCAAAAGAAGAGATAAAATAGTAATGTTCACAAAAAGAAGTAACAGGAGATCGAGTTTGACGAGGATTAAAATCTCTATATATTATCTTTAATATATAAAAGACCATACGTCTTCATGGTCGTAACCCCTAAGGTACACGACCTCATTGGTCGTAGAGATTCCAGAGGTTACATAATGGGTATCCTGGTCGGACGAAGGCCCAAGCCAAGCTTCCGACCAGGAAAACTGCTCGTAGAAAGTATGAGCTGATACTCGGAATAAATACCAAGGTATATTCTCTACCGTATGATGAATGGAGCACGTGCATATTCCATACCATACGACATATCTTATCCAAGACACACCAGTGAACAACTTCCATACGGTTATATGTTTCATAGACATATAACCGCCGAACGATTGATTCCGTATCAACCGACACTTGACTCGACTGCACGTAACGCCGCATCGACGCCTTCTCGGAAGCGCCACCTCTTTGAGGGCTATTTAAAGATGGAACCTGGACGGATCAAGGGGAGGAAAAGGAAGAAGACAAAAGCACAATCCATAGATTTGTGTAATAGTTCTGAGTTCTCAAGAGAGCAAACAGAGTTCTTAGTACATACCTTGTAAATTCCAGTTCATATTAATAAAGAGTAGTCCCATCATTCCCTGAGATTTCCCACGTCACTTTCTCCTTTTTATTTTCATAAGATTGACGTCTTGATCGTCGACAGCTGGCGCCGTCCGTGGGGATCGCGGCGTGGAATCTCAGAAGAATTTCTCTGCTCATCAAATCTTTGTCCATTCCCCGTCTGTGACCGCTGATGCGGTTATGGCGGGAAGTTGGGATGTAAAAAATTAGTTCGACTTGGCGGACTATGCGAACCTCGACATGGATGCATGTATGCGCGCCATGGAGGAAAACGGAATCTCTTCATCATCCTCCTCTGCCGGCTCGCCCAGGGCAGATATCGGCGAAGACGACCGGATGGATGAAGACACACCGCTACAATCAGTGGCGGTTTTAGAGGAAGTGTTTCTGACCGGTTCGGAACACCCCAAAGCCTCAGTAAGCCCGAGCCTTTGGACCGGCAAAAAAGGTGACGAAAATTCAACACCGCAACCCGAGGTTCAACATACCTTTGATGCGATCATGGTTGATAGGTACTCACCAAATAGGTTCCGACCGGCCAATATGGATTAATTCAATGGGACCCAAAATCCCTTGGAATTTCTCCAGATATATACCACCGCTATCAGAGCTGCTGGTGGTGATGAAAATGTAATGGCAAATTATCTTCCTACGGTATTAGAAGGATCAGCCCGATCTTGGTTGCTTAACCTTCCGGTCGGATCCGTATATACTTAGGAGCAACTCTGCGACCTTTTGATTGCAAATTTTCAGGGTACGTATGATCGCCCTTGAAAGGAAGAAGATCTCCATAGGATGCGGCAAAAATCAAACGAGACTCTCCAGCAGTACATTAAAAGATTTAGCCAAGTCCGTAACTCAATACCGGAGGTTGCAGAATCTTCCGTTATCCAAGCCTTCAAAGCGGGATTAAGAAATCGAAGGTTTACGGAGGATTTAGCTATACATCCCCCACGAACAACCATCGAGCTCTTCGACATGGTCAAATGCGCTACGGCCGATGAAGCGGTCGAGTGGAACGGCCGCTGATCAAAAGGATAAATTCCCCAACCCGCTTAGATAGGACGGAAAAGAAACAAAATAAGACTCTTAAGAAAAAGAAGCATGGCAGAGCCAACGACAAAGAGGTTCTTGCTGTTCCTGAAAAATTTACCAAATGAAGAAATGATTATACTGGTCGTGGCAAGGCTAAAGCTCCGACCAATGATTACAAGAGAAACAAAAAATGGTGTCCTCTTCACCAGCAAGCAGGACACGATTTGCGCAATTGTCGCGCTTGGCAAAAGAAGCTGGAAGATTATTATGCAGGTACAGGACCACTCCCGTCGATTCAAGAACTTGGGGAAACAAGCTCCAAGAAGGACAAAGATGGTGACGAAGAGATGGAGTACCAAGAACCTCAACACACCTTCGATGTAATCTTCGGTGGATCTTCTTCGCACTCACCCGCACGCCACCAAAGCCGTTGAGCGAGAAGTCAACCTTACCGAACCTTCGATCGCTGTTAAACCTTCAAGGTGGTCGGAGACAATAATCTCCTTTAGCAAAGAAGACTGCCCCATTCCTTCAACTCGACCAGGTAGGTTTCCAATTGTCATTGAGCCTACTATTAATAACTGCAAGGTTAATCGGGTTTTGATAGATGGGGGTAGTTCTTTGAATATTTTATTTGTAAGTTCTTTGGAAGACATGCAGATTCCCAAATCTAAGGTAAAACCAGTGAAATATGCCTTTCATGGCATAGTTCCTGGGTCTACCGCTAAACCAATAGGGCACTTGTCCCTACTGGTTACGTTCGGAAAGCCCGACAACTTCCGAACAGCAAAAATTTCATTTGATGTGGTGAACTTCGAGACTGCATACAATGCAATTCTTGGTTGTCCGGCTTTAGCAAAATTCCTGATAGCCACGCATTACGGTTATCAGAGTTTGAAAATGCCGGGACCAAAAGGTGTAATCACGGTCCGGGGCGATCAAAAGATAGCCTACGCATGCGATCGGAAGTGTTTAGAACTGGTCGATGAACTCCCGACCAGGGGAACTAACACCATTAACATGCAGGTAAAAATTCAAGACCGAAGATGACACCAAAACCTTCCGACCAGACAAAAGAGGTACAACTCGACGGAAGTAGTTCTCGAGAGGATGCCAAGATACTGGTCGGAGCAGGATTCGACCATAAATAGGAAAAGTCGCTCGTCTCCTTCCTCCGAGCTAATCAGGACGTATTCGCCTGGCAGGTGTCCGACATGCCCGGAGTCCCCAGGGAGGTGATCGAGCATAGGCTAGCTCTACAGCCTAACAAAAAACCGGTCAAGAAGAAGCTACGGCGTTTCGCATCTGATCGAAAAGAAGCAATCCAGTCGGAGATTGACAAGCTTCTCAAAGCTGGGTTCATTCGTGAGGTCGACCACCCAGAGTGGCTCGCCAATCCTGTAATGGTTAGAAAAGCCAATGGGAAATGGCGAATGTGTATTGACTTTACGGATCTTAATAAAGCTTGTCCGAAGGATGACTTTCCCCTTCCACGCATTGATCAACTTGTAGACTCTACTTCTGGGTGTGAGTTGTTAAGTTTTTTGGATGCTTATTCGAGGTACCACCGATCAATATGAGTAAACAAGATGAAGAGAAAACTTCCTTTATCACCCCATATGGCACTTACTGTTATGTAAAAATGCCATTTGGTCTCAAGAATGCTGGTGCAACATTCCAAAGGTTGATGCAAAAGACTTATAGCTCTCAGATAGGTCGGAATCTTGAAACCTACGTTGATGATCTGGTCGTAAAAAGCATCAACGCCGGCGATCATATTCTAGATCTACAAGAGACTTTCAATAACTTAAGACGTCATAACCTTAAGTTAAATCCAGAGAAATGTGTGTTCGGAGTTTCGTCGGGAAAGCTTCTTGGGTTCCTAGTTTCGGCTAGAGGAATTGAAGCAAATCCAACAAAAATCACCGCCATCGATCAGATGCGCGATCCAACCACAAAGAAGGAAGTTCAGAAATTAACCGGTTGTATGGCAGCGTTAAGTCGTTTCATAGCACGGTTAGGCGAAAAAAGACTACCTTTCTTTAAGCTTCTCCGGAAACATGGGAGTTTCAAATGGACTGAAGAAGCAAGCAGCGCCTTTGAAGAATTAAAACGGTACCTTACAAGTCCCCCAATCTTAGTTTCTCCAAGATTGGGAGAAACATTGCTAATTTACGTGGCTGCAACGCCACAAACGGTTAGTGGTGTGCTGGTCGTAGAGCGAGACCATGTTCAATGACCAATATATTATGTAAGCAAAGTCTTGCATGGACCAAAAGAAAGGTATCCGCAGGTACAAAAGTTGCTCTATGGTCTCCTTATGGCTTCAAGAAAACTAAGGTATTATTTTCAGGCCCACAAAAGTGGTCGTGCCTACGGGATATCCTCTTGGTCAAGTCCTAGGAAACAGGGAGTCATCAGGACGAATATCAAAATGGGCGGTCGAGCTTGGGGCGTTCGATCTCCATTTTGTCCCACGAACAGCAATCAAGTCCCAGGCAATAGCAAAATTCATTGCCGAATGGACAAACCCTGAACCCACACAAGGGCCCAAGTACGAGCACCACGACGAGTGGACAATGTACTTCGATGGTTCCTTGATGTTGCATGGCTCGGGGGCTGGGGTCGTCTTGATTTCCCCTACTGGCGAAAAAATAAAGTACGCCATTCAGTTTAACTTTCCTGCTACTAACAATGTGGCAGAATACGAAGGTTTCTCGGCGGACTTGAGCGACTTGTTCGCTCGGGATTCGCAGATTGCTAGTGAAAGAAGATTCTCAACTAGTAGTGAATCAAGTAGGGAAAGAGTATCAATACTCTAGTACCAAGATGTCATCATATCTGGCGGAAGTACGGAAACTCGAAAAGCATTTCTTCGGTTTTCAGATCCAACACATTCCTAGAAAGGAAAACTTTCTGGCAGACCAGTTGGCCCGGATGGCTTCCACAAGGACATCCGTCCCGCCCGGAGTTTTTCTCGAGAAACTCGATTCACCCTCGGTAGTCGAGCCTTCCGAGGACATATATGTTAGCAAGGAGGTTTCACACCTTGATTATGCAAACATGGATGCTCCACAGGTCGATGATGGTTGGCGCCATCACGATCACGGTAGAGATTGGATGACATCGATCTACAATTATCTTCAGCATGACCTAATTCCAGAAGATGATGTAGAGGCTGATCGTATTGCACGAAAAGTCAAATCATACACTCTCATTGAACGTACCTTGTATAAACGAGGATCTCACGGAGTGTTGATGAGATGCATATCTCGCTCGGATGGCATTAAATTGCTAGCCGAAATTCATGGAGGAGTCTGTGGAGCTCATCATTCCTCTGTAACTTTGGTAGGTAAAGCCTTTAGGCAAGGATACTACTGGTCAACTGCCCTTCATGATGCAAAAGAGCTCGTGACGAAGTGCGTACAATGTCAATTTCATAGCCGACAAGTACATCAGCCGTCTCAAGCTTTGCAAACAATTCCTCTTTCTTGGCCTTTTGCAACCCGGGGACTGGACATTCTGGGACCTTTCCCAAGAGCACCCGGGGGCTTTGAGTTCCTGTTCGTCATGATTGACACGTTCACTAAATGGATCGAAGCCGAACCGGTTGTAAAAACTAAAACTGAAGCCGCCTAGAGGTTCCTAACAAAAAGCGTGATTATACGGTTTGGTGTACCGACTCATATAATCACCGATAACGGTGCCCAGTTCTCAAGCAGCAATTTTCAGGAATTTTGTGAAGAACTAGGTATCAAGATACATTTCGCTTCTGTTGCTCATCCACAGAGCGATGGAGCAGTTGAGCGAGCCAATGGTATCATAATGCAAGGGATCAAACGACGAGTGTTCGACCAGTTACTTCAACGGTCAGGGGCTTGGGTTCAAGAAGTTCCTTTTGTATTATGGGCCGTTCGTACCACAACTAGTCGTGCGACCGGTGAAACACCATTCTTTATGGTTTACGGAGCTGAAGCCATGCTTCCTCCAGAACTTAAAATTGGTTCTGCTCGAACTGATTCCTTTTCCGAAAGTGATCGGTGTGACGATTTACTTGACGACATCAATTTCCTTGAAGAACGACGAAATCAAGCTTTGCTCCGATCAGCAATCTACCAGCAAGCCATGCATCGGTACCACAGTCGTAAGGTGCAACCTCGCAGCCCAACTGTAGGTGATTTGGTTCTTAGAAAAATTCAGAACCAAGCGGGTCGCAACAAACTTTCACCTAAATGGGAAGGTCCATACACTGTGGTCGAAGATTCCCGACCAGAATCGGTACGATTAGCTATGACAGATGGGCAAGTTTTGTCTAATTCTTGGAATATTGATCAATTGCGCAAATTCTATGTTTAATTTCATGTATTTTATTTCCTTTCATTTTTCAATAAAGATGTTTTTCCTTAAAAACGATAAGTATGGTTGTTTATACTTATTATTTGTTGCATCTGGTCATATGCCATTCCCGTTGCTGGTTGGTCGGAGAAGACTCTCATTCTCTCCGATATTCCTTTCCATAGGATCTCCACTACTCATGGTTGCTGACTTGAATGTCACCGACCACACTGGTTTTAGACGTGATCATTGCTTCAATGATACACACGCACGACCAGATATTCTTTTCTTAAAGAAACATACGAGTATGAGGAGTACCAACTCAGACGATTTACTTGGTTTTCGTTTCTTTCTTGAATTTGAAGACTGTTATTTTATTTCAACATTCTGTTCTACTCAAGTTTGGCTACTGGTCGGGACACAGAAAGCCTCCTGGTCGAAGTCTCTCCTCTCTGCACGTGGTCCTGCCCACTGGAAGGAGCATCCTAGTGACGATCCTTTTCCTACGATCCTCGCTGCCAGTCGGATTTGATCATGAGCACGTTTCGCGAAATATTTAACAAATCTTCAGTTCTTGAGATTCGATACGACCAGATCCGAATATTTTCTAAACAACGGTACTTATCTCTTCATTTCTTTTTCTTTGCATACATTCTTAATGCATATCTTCTTATCAAGCAAATCTGGTCTTTGTTATATCTTCCGACTACAAGTGGTATTTCATAGTACTTCGATAATGGGCAATATCTAGACTAGTTGAAATCGTTAGTTGGTTCCGACCACATAATTTCCTAGTATTTCCTAGATCATTGTCATACACATTATCATCACTCTTACCATGGTCATTGTTATTACTCAATTTCCTGGTCTACTGCTTTCTTTTAGTAACGTTCATCTACTAATATAAGCAATGGGGCTAGAGATATATGAGTATTTAATAACATCGATAAAACAAAGCGGATCTTCATTGATAAAAGGTAAGTTTCATTTGCATATTCTAAATATTACATCCATTTACATATTGGGACCACTGATCGGTCGCTACGTGATGGAGATCCGACTTCCATTTCCTCAGCAACTTTCTCTCCGAGAGGTTTTACTTTCTCGAGAAGTTTTGTTGCTTCACTTTCAGAGCAGTCGAAGTCTTCTTCCACAGCTTTAAAATTAACAGAGGGGTCGGAAGCCTTTAGTTTTGCTAAAGCAACACTAACTCCAGTTACAATAGCTTCCTTCATTGTCTGGGTATGGTTTTCCCTCATAGTTTTGAGCAGGCCTTTGAGATCTTCCAAAAGTTGACCAAAGTAGTTCATCTTTTCCGTTGGATCTCCTAAAGAAGGCAAGCTTGATCCTGATCCCATATCAAAGATCATTTTGTTAAGAGCCATGATTTTCTCATCAAGGCCGAATACAAAGGTCGCTTTTGACCACGCTCAAACTCGAGAGTCTTCTCCGCTCGCTCAAGTGCTTGGGTTTTTTCGCACGAGAGGATAAAAAAATATACTCTTTACAATTGGAGTTATAGAATCTTGTTAAGTCTACGACCGCTACCTTTGATTTTCTTCTCACAAGAGTGAAAACCTCCTTTTGTCCGGTCATCGCATGTTCGATCGACCGGTCTTTACTCTGATTTTCTTCCCTCAGTTTTATTATTATGGCCTCTTTGGCCGCGGTCTCTTCTTTAATTTTCTCTAAATCTATCAATATGATAGGAAGAGAAGGTTAGGTTACAAGAGACAAATAAGGTAATAAAATTTAGGAGGTCAAACTAAAAGAGAAATGTTCTTACTTCTCAGATCGGAGTGTTTCTGCTCCAAGGACCTTATACGTTGGGTTAGTCCTCCGACCACAGCATATTTCTCGACCATATGCTACAAAACAAAAATCCTTTCTTTGATAAAGTTTCGGTGAAACTTCAAAAGAAAGAGTTGTAAGGATGGTCGTAGAACACTTACCCGAATTGCCATATCGTTATATTCGAAAAAGATTGTATCTGGACCAATCTCAGCTTGACGGTCCGATATCTTTCCTCAGGCTTCATCAAGTTCCTTATCCTCGATAAATCGGGGAGAAAATGGGAATTTGTTAACCTGAGAAGTATTTCCTGGAGGAGGTGGAACTTGTTGAGGGTCTCTAGGGATGACTACCTCTGGAGAAGGAGTAAGGATTACTAGAGGATCCTGAGCAGATGTTGAAGTCTGCTCGGGGGCTTCTTTTACTACTTCATCCTCAGCCGTCTTAGCTTTAGTAGTATCCTGATCAGGAACCTCCACGACCACTTCTTCCCCAGGAACCTCTTCCTGAGGGGTGCTCTGGTCGGACACGACCGGAACACCAGAAGATCTAAAAAACAAAGGGAGAAGGTAAGGAAGATCCAAGGTATGTATAAATACGACCTCTTCATTTAATATATGTACCTTGTTGATTTTCTGAATTTACCCTTGTAGCGCATCGAAGTAAAGTTCGTTGCGTTGGCCTTCCTCTTCTTGTCAACTGATTTCACCGGTTCTAAGCCGATAGGGTTGACTAGGTCTTGCACATCCACTGATTGAAAACCAGAAGCAATATCCGCGACTATTTCATCAAGGATAAGGTCCCTGATCACCGGATCAGTAGGTGTAGATTCGTCGACCTCCAAAACAGTAGCCTCAGTGACCTTGCTGGAAGGTATGACGACCGCCTAAATTCATCATCAAAGATAGTTAGGTGATGAACATAATTTATCCAAAATATTATTTGTGTTCGATCACCTACCTCTGGAGGGCTGACATCCTGTGTGGTCGAAGGGGAAATCGGATCATCAATTGGCTCACATCTTTCAGTGGCCTCGTTGATTCTCAACCCAACCGACTACACATCAAAGAGGATTTATGGTATACCGATCAGAAATAATATGTACGATAACAAGACAGCAGTTGATATTTTTACTTTAAGTCTTTCAATCATTTCTTCAGCGGAAACGGCCGCTAAGATCCGAGGGAAACTAGCCTTGTCGCCAGGCTCTCCGGCGTAGATCATCTTGATCCGGCTTCTAATCTCATCAGAAGATAGAGCTGTAAAGGTAAGATGAAAGGTTTAAGGATACGGAAATAATTAACTAATAGGTAAACTGGTCGGAATCATTAATGGCTTACCATTTTTGGAATATCTGGTCGTATCATCACGACCAATGTACCAAAGCATCTTATGTGCTCGGGCCTTCAAAGGACTAAATCGGCGTGTAGAAAAATCTTTTACTACATGTTAAGATGTTAGACCCTTGACACTAAGAAGCTTGATCGCTTCGGCCCATTTCCTCACATTTCCCTCTTTCTCTGTAGAGGAGCGTCATCTCGGATTCTCGACCGCCTTGTTACCAGAATAATAAAGGTTGTCTTTCTTCGTGATCTTCATATAGAACCAGCTCTTCTTCCACGACGACCACGAAGATTTTGAGTACATAAAAATGTACTCATCAGCTTTTCCATCATGGAGACGCAAGATGCACTATCCAGGCGCCCCAATCGTCTTCCCAGACTTTGTCATTCTGTAGTAGTACCTGAATAGATCCAGATCTGCTGGAATCCCCAAGTACGCTTCGCAGAGATAGATAAAAATACTGAGATTGGCGATGGCATTGGGAGCCAGATTCACCAATTCAACTCCATAATACTCCAAAACTTGAGGAAGGAATGAGTGAATTGGTAGCCTAAATCCGCATTCAATATATGCAAGAAAAACAGAAATTTCTCCATCTTCACTACTCGGGGAATGTTCCCCAACTGCAGATCTCCAAGAAATCAGGACTTTTTTGGGAAGCATCCCGATCTTCTCTAGGTTCTCCAACTTCTTCTCACTCAAGTCGAAAACCGACCAGTTGGTGATTTGGTCCGACATGGTTGGGTTCCTTTCGGGTGGGGAAAGCAAAGGAGGTCGGAGGTAGTTTTTACTCGAGAGATGAAGAAGGAAAGGAGGAAGTGAAAAAACCCAAAGTCTACAAAGGGGTTATCCAAAAAAGTCCAACGGACACAAAAACTCTTTAATTCCCAAGGCAAAGTTCTCAACTTTAAAGTGAATATGAATCGCTTCAAATGCCCTTGCATTCAAAATGAGCGTCGACCCGATACGATTTTATCGGAAGGAAAGTGTTCACACAATTTATTCATTTAAAGTTCGGGGGCTAGCTGACGAGGATTAAAATCTCTATATATTATCTTTAATATATAAAAGACCATACGTCTTCATGGTCGTAACCCCTAAGGTACACGACCTCACTGGTCGTAGAGATTCCAGAGGTTACATAATGGGTACCCTGGTCGGACGAAGGCCCAAGCCAAGCTTCCGACCAGGAAAACTGCTTGTAGAAAGTATGAGCTGATACTCGGAATAAATCCCAAGGTATATTCTCTATTGTATGATGAATGAAGCACGTGCATATTCCATACCATACGACGTATCTTATCCAAGACACACCAGTGAACAACTTCCATACGGTTATATGTTTCATAAACATATAACCGCCGAACGGTTGATTCCGTATCAACCGACACTTGACTCCGACCAGACGTAACGCTTCGCATCAGACACCTTCTCCGGAAGTAACTGCCACCTCTTCGAGGGCTATTTAAAGATGGAACCTAGACGGATCAAGGGGAGGAAAAGGAAGAAGACAAAAGCACAAGCCATAGATTTGTGTAATAGTTCTGAGTTCTCAAGAGAGCAAACAGAGTTCTTAGTACATACCTTGTAAATTTCAGTTCATATTAATAAAGAGCAGTCCCATCATTCCCTGAGATTTCCCACGTCACTTTCTCCTTTTTATTTTCGTAAGATCGACGTCTTGATCGTCGACAGAGTTTGAACATCCTTACTCACATCACACAATATTTGATCTATTGGATGGTCTTTGGCAATTGTATTATAAATTCTTGGTGGTAGGTTTGATGGTTGTTCATCTTCCTTGTTGTCTTCTTTATTAATTTGAAATTAATTTGTTGTGGAAGAGGTTGGAGGTTCAACTTGAGTGGAAGATGATGGGTCATTTGAATCTTCTTTTGGTTTGATGTCTCCTATTTGCATATTCTTAATTGTTTGTCTTAATGCTTCATTACCTACATTATCTAAATTCTCTTGCTCTTTTTGAGAGCCATTAGTTTCATCAAATTGAACATCACGAGTTTCTTCAACTAAACCAGAATTTTTGTTGAAGACATGATAAACTTTGCTATTTAATGAATATCCAAATAGGAAACTAATATCACATCGACTAGCACAAGTTTAACAGTTGTGTTCTTAATAAAGAGATACTAGCACAAGTTTAAAGTCTATGATCAATATTTGCTAAGGCAACACAAGATTATACTAAAACAATTCTAGCAAGAATTCTACACAAGAGATAACTAAAATTGTAAATACGGAAACATAAATACAAGAGAAAAAAACCAAAGTGTAGACACTTGATGTTTTTCCTGTGGTATCGAAGACTTGCCGGTCTTCACTAGCCCACGTTGAGGAAACTTAAGCGAATCAAGTTGGCTCCATACGAGCACTTCCCCACTTCCCTCGATCGCTATCGTTGCTCTTCCTCCTCTCCAGAGATGGTGAGCACGCAACCACTTCATAATTTCTAGCCGGGTCACTTCACAAGCTTCTTTGAAGTGATCACCATGCAAACTTCTCCAAGTCGTCTAGGTGCCGGCAAGCACCAAGAGTAATAAATTGCAGCGCTTGCTTGAAGATTATCAAGTACCAAAATGATCAACTAATGATGCAATGCGCTTGAATGCTCTCAACTACCTCAAAATGTAAATTGAATGCAAATGAGTAGAAGAGAGAGCATCAAAGCCTTAAGAGTATTCAATATGGCCAAAGGTTTTGAGCTTGGTTCAGGTTGGGGGGTTATTTATAGTCCCTAACCACAAAACTAGCCGTTTGAACCAACTTCCTGAAAAGTTCAGCATTTGCGATAGTACCGCCAAACAAATCTGGTACTACCGCTCTTCATGATCAACGATCAGAACAATAACATTTAACGCTCTAATCTAGCCGTTACGATAAAAGTTGCGGTACTACCACCAACTAAAAACCGGTACTACCGCATAGCGGTAGTACCGCTTGGTTAGAACGAAACTACTGATTTCCAAAGGATTAAAAACACAAGAAAACACCCTCTCTGGAAATAACGTACCACCATGTAATATCCAGTCCTATCGCATTGCGGTAGTACTGCTCAGAAAATGCGGTCATACTGCTTTCCAAGGGAGAACAAAAACTCCCAAAAACATGTTCTCTAGAAAATACGTACCGCCAACTATATTTCGGTAGTACCCCTTTTCAAATACGGTCATACTATTTTCAGAATTTCAAGAAAAGGTCTAAAAAAACATGCTCTCTGAAAAATACGTTTCACCAACTAGAATATGGTACTACCGACCTATGGTAGTACCGCTTATCACATGTGGCCATACCAACTTTTAATGAACATTTTTCCAGAGGCAAAAACCAAAATAATTCTAAATGTAATGCATGTTATATGGTTGATCAAAATAGCACAAATTAAACTTTCAAGCTATAGCCATGATCGCTCTTTATAGTACAACGACTAGCCTACTAATCCGGTCTTTTGTCCAAACACTGAGACCGGGTAAAAAACTACAAAATGGATCCTTAGACCATATGATACCTTTTTTTAAGCTATGTCGATCTTTTATCATCTTTGCATTGTCATTTTCATGTTATCATTCAAACTCCGGGACTGAACCTTTAAACATCTTAGCACACATGTTAGTCCCACAATGCATTGTTGACATTAACCAAAATCATTTTTAGAGGCCTAGATGCTTTCAATCTCCCCCTTTTTGGTAATTGATGACAACTTAATCAATATGAATAGTTTGAAAGATTTTCAATATACAACGAGTTATATATTCTTGTTTTGACTTTTGAATGAAGCAAATAATTCTTAAGATGAGTTCAAAAGATATGAAGAATTAGTTGCATTCAAAGTCATTCAACAAATAAACAAAACTCCCACTAAATATGTGCATATAGATTCAAGAAGTGATTTTCATGCACATTTGTATGTTGTTGAAAATTTTGCTAGAATTTCCTTTATTTATTGAAAACGAGGAACTTTTTAAAGCCTTCAAGCATAAGGAGAATAATCATGATAAACAAGATGCTTGATCACATAAACTTAATAACCATAGATAATAAAATTTTAAACCTTTCAAGCATAGAGAGAAAAATCAGGATAAACAAGATGCTTGATCACATAAACTTCATAACCATTGAGTAGTATGACATAACATAAGAGTTACTAAACTATTACAAGAATCCATGCAACAAGTTCAAATACTTCAAACATAAAGTCATTACATAAACAAGTTTCGACGTAGATAATAATAAGAAATAATAAGATAGTGTTCTTGATATCTCCTTCTGGACTCTCCCCCTTAATCTTTCAGTTTATTTCCAACAATCTCTCTCTCCTTTGGCATCAAGTACCAAAAGGAATTATTCTTGTGGTGGAGGATCCTGTGGAGATGGATCTTGAGGAGGAGGGTGTTGAGGAGATGGACTAAGACGACGACGACGACCGAAGCGAATAACAATATATTCCAGCAAGCAATTCCATACTAACACCCATCTATATGTCACAAAAATGTATGGATAACGACAAGAGAAGCACAGATATTTAAACCCTAGATAGTAAGTAAGATAACAATTCAAGAATTGAGTAACACCAATCCAAAAGAGGATACTGAATGAATAACAAGTTCCAAGTAATCATCTAGAGTTACTCAATGTCTATCAAAGCCTAAAAGGTTAAATCATCATGTTAAGGTAAAGCTTCTTCATGACCATGATTACAAGATTTAGTGTATGCCGTGTTCCAAGTGCTATCCCTTCCCAAGAAGCGTCGTCAACGATCACCTAAAAAAACAGTAAAGCAAGGGTGAGTCCACGACTTAGCAAGTACAATAATAAACAATGAACAATGTTTAAACATCAATACACAATATCATCATTAACATCATTTGTCCACTTTTGTTTATTCTCATGCTCAATTAATCATGCAATTTTTTTCTTTATTTTCATACACATTCACAAATTACTTTTTATTTAACGCATCTCTACGCTACATGTCCATATGCACTTCTTTTGCGTATACTGGTATAGCATGAGTGTTCACCCATCAATGATACACCCTCAAACCCGCCCTCCTTAAGGATCGGGGACCCCCTCCACTCCCGTGGAAATGTGATCAATATGATCAGCTTCTCATATGCAATGATGTATATGAATGCACAAGTAATCATATCTTTATCATTATTAATCATCAACCATCAATTTTGTAACACCCCAACTCTCAATGAGCCTGGAATGCTACTGGAATTAAACTAATCTAGCACAAATTACAACATTTCGGCAGAGTCTCCTTTGTTTAATCAGCTCTATCGAGGTTTCAACAATAAATCATGGCATTTATCAATAATAACTTCATAATCAGGTTCAATCAAACTTGCATGTTAATCGAATGAATATAACCAAAACTGGCAAATCTCATTATTACAAATAATCAGATACTCAAACCAAAATAAACACCTACTCCAACAGTTTAATTATTTCTAAGAGGAAGCTAAGTGGCAAACGCCTTAAGATTGTGAGGTAGTGAGTGCATCCAACATCTACTCCCTCTCATACATGTCGTTCCTGCCATTTGTACCTAAAACAGATTAAAGCAAGAGTGAGCCCAAAGACTCAGCTAGTATCAACAAGGCCATAATCAAGAACTCAATCATAGCATCGATAAACCACAAAATCATTACACTAAACATAGCCTTTAAACTTAAGAAATGCAACCAATGCAATGCTCCTTTTGAACTTTATCTCTTTTCGCATTTTACAGGTAATGCGGGGTATTCATCCGTCAATGAATACCCTTGCCTGTGCCCTCTGGCACAGGGACCAAGAGCCTATACACCACATGTATAGGGACCTTTGCCCATCATCTTTATGATGGGGACCTCTTTGCTCATAGCCCACATTCCACGAATGTGGAAACCTCAAGCCCGTCATTGCATGACAGGGACCTTAACTATATAAACTTGGTTACCACATAACCAAGACTCAATATGCTCAAAACATGCATATGCACCATGACAACATCTTTCACATGTAAGAATTCAACGTGTACACATAAACATGTAAGCATTAATATCATGCGAAAGAATTCTTTAACCATAACTAACATTCATCAAGATAAATGGTAACTCATCTCATTAACAGGTATGCATGGCTAATACCAACAAGACACTTCATAATTTCATCATGCAAACATAAAGGTGCAATAGCCCGAATACTTGCCTCAACCGTGCGAGAACGGTGGACGCGAAGAGGGTGCTGCCCCTGGAACCATGCTCCCACCTGAATATAAAGATACCCCAATCTAAGACCAACATACTGAACCAGGAGCATAGAACAACACAATTGAACTTGCTAAACCCTAAGTGTTTCCCAACTTCCAATTTCTAGCGGTCGATTTGGCGCACACTGTGGACAGTCCACTTATAAAATACATAACTTTTAGTACAGGAGTCCAAATTAAGTGTTCTTGGACTTTATTGCAAGGTTAACAAATTCACCAACTAAACCTAGTTGGTGAGCCCTCCAGATTCGGCCATCTAATACCCCTATCAAGCCCATTAACAGATCATCAATACTCACGTCGGGTTCTCTGGATAGCACACTAAAACCACCATAACTTTTGCTACGAAGGTACAAATCTTGTGTTCTTTATCTCTATGAAAAGGTATAGAACTTACCTACATTTTTCGTTATATTGAGATCCTCTGATTTCGTCTCTAACTAATAGATTAACGCAGTTTTCTACAGACTGTCAGGATGTTGACAAATTAACTGGACAACGGCACTAAACAATTCATAACTTTCTAACCGTTAATCGGATCTGGGTGTTCTTGGTGGCCATTGAAAGATAATGAAATAACCCAACTTTTTCTAAGAGATTGGATTCCCAGATTCTGCCTCTAAAGACATGAAAACCGTCATCCAAACTACTGGACAGAACGCGATCTATTAAACCGGCGAAAATTCAATCTACCAAACGACATCAACCGCAACTACTACGCATCAACCAGCGAAGAACACGCGACGTTACCCTTGTATAATCGCAGAAGGTTGAAGATCTTGCCCCACGAAGATGATCTTCCTTCTCCTCATCTCCTTTGGCCGAACAGACTGCTGCCCTCTCCTCGTTTCCTCGCGAAGACTGGCAACGGGGAAGCTCCGTGGGCGAGAAGCGGAGGCACCACAGCAGGGACAGCCACCAGGGAGGGAGGGGCGCAGGGAAAGGGAGGGGGTGGCGGCCAAGAGAGGAGGGGAGGGGAGAGGAGGCGGCCACAAAGGGGGAGGAGGTGGGAAAAGGGGGGCTAGGGTTTGGGGGAGGGTGGCGCCTCCCCCCCTATGGCCGGCCAGCCCCCATGGGCCAAGGCCCAGGGCCCGAGTTGCCAACTAAACGCGGAAAACCTCCTCTCATTTTCTGATTTGGTGATTTTCTGAATTAAACTTTCCCCCGATTAATTAATCTCTACCGATTAAATTAATTTATCTCGATTATTGACTTCTTACACTTCCAGAGTATTACATTCTACCCTCCTTAACAGGATTCGACCCCGAATCTAAACACGCTTAAGCGAAAGAATAACCACGACAGAGAACGAACAACGGTAACCACGTACCCGTTGTGAACAACACCGGCTAAAGCTCACGCACGCGAAACTCCAACTTCCCAAGTGGCCTCTCTCTCAAACAGTTGAGACCACAACACCAGGACGTAAAACGACGTCTGTACTAACGCTCAACTCGACATTTCTGAGAACATCCATCAAAAGAGACTCAAAGATAAGATCCTGCTCGAAGGTCAACAACGTTAACGAAAACTCAACCTCCATATCTCTTAGGTACTCACTTGGCACCAAACACGCCCGGTGTTGCATACACTGCGTATGGACCCGAGACGGTCCTAACGATACGCCAACTTTCGAATTCCCGTAGCTAACTAAAACAAACCAAAGTACCTTGGGCTAACCTTCCCATCAATACTGAACCACACAACAAGCACACAGAACACAGAACTCTTGTTCCACCTCTCAGTTGAACTTTTCAATGAAACAAGGATCACCTCTTTTAACCAGAAACACACAACTGAATTCCCTTTAAGCAACTCTTTTACCGACAAAACCCATCTAAATAAGAAAGATTCACATCGTAACTATGCGTTACCAGCTCAGGTACTACAGAGTCCAATCTAGAAATTGGAATTTCATCAAGGAAACCCTTCTACTTTACAAGTGGTAGGTTGCGAATAAGTGTCACGAAAACAAAGGGAGGAATCATTTTAAATGCCCAAATAAAAAACTTCCTTTATTCTTCCTGAACCGATAAGAACCACACATACCAAAACCGAGTCAAACTCAACTTACGAAAGACATTGGTTAACAGCACAAAACTCAAACGAGAATCAAGGAACAATTCACTTCTTGAGGAAACAACAATTTATCAGTTTCTCTTTTAGGACTAAAATTTCTCTCAGACTTTGGGATTTCAGTTCATCGCATAACACACTAACTCATCTCTCTTAACTTGGCATTCTCAACGTTACGCTCAAGTCGAAATACATCATCCACACCTCCGTATAAAGGTTCTATCGATTCCACCAAAACTTTCTCTCAACAACTCCTCTACCAACAGGATTAATTTGATAGATGACTTCCAATGCATCTCAAAATAGACCACACATGCAATCACATCACCTCAATCTTTTAAGAATAACAACTTGGAATTATCAGCTCTCATATTCATATACTTCATCAAAAAAGGGGTTCTATCAAGGATCATCCCACTGTTCGAAATCCATCCTTAATCTACTTCCTCCACACATAATCTTTGGGCGATCAAAGTCCTAGCATAAAAGAAAAATGCGAAGCCCAAATTAAACTCCAAGACTCCTACAATGAATTTCTCATAAAGAAGATAGGGAAAACCTCAGATTAAAATCCCTAAAATTCTCACAATCCAAACATACTCGCGTATTAACATCAACATGAAAACATCTTCTTGACCCAATTATCTTCATAAAGATTCTAACTCTTAAAGAGTTAATTACTAAGTCCAAGTCTTTCCTGGCGATAATCCAACCATCTCGGCTATCTCATTAATCACTTTAACGATCAGATTACTTCACTAATACTACTCTCATTACAACACCCTCATTTTTCATTTGCACAACCGTGCAAGGTACCCAATCGCGACACTCTAATACATTAATCAAAATTCTCATCCTTTCAAAAATTCTAATGTTCCACCCGAATTGAACAAAGGATCTTGGATCACAAACCTCCATAGGTTCTAATGGTTGCAACAATGCCATCAGTTTAGCCTGAAATGTAAACATTCTGTATAAATAAAATTCTCTTCAAGAATTATACACAAAATCGGTTCATCCTCCAATGTTCCTCGAATAACTTACAACCTAAGTCTCACAACCTCATAGAATAAACACTTCGAAAGACCCTTGTGAAACGAATCGATGAATCCCTTCTCAGAAGAAAAACAAATGAAAATAATTTTCACCACAAAGAAACATCTACCACTCGCAGTGAACAAAGGACCAAGGGAAATAGTCAGTTTGGCAAAGAACTCAGACAACAAAAGAGAAAGTCAACAGTTGAGGGCACATGTCCCGCATGAAGGGAAGATCAAACCCCAAATAAGAAAAAGGTATTGCCTTTGAAAATTGATAAACTCTTATGGAACAACTGCATAAGGTTTAAGCATACTCAAATAAACTGCAAGTTGCGAAACGACTTAAATCTCAAACACTTAACTTCTCTCCTTCCTTTAACAAGGATAGTTATTCTCTGTGATTGCTACATTACTTTGCCAGCTTAAACATGATAAGCTCTTAAAACCCAAATCACAGGAACCACTTAAGAGCCAATAAAATCTTTCATCATATCACTTTGCTCGAAACAACCTCAATCATCACATAACGCAAGAGGTCCACTGATCACAAACGCAAAACTCGAAACACTTTCACTAGATCAAAATTTACGAAAGACTATCCAGTTACTTTATTTCAAAAAGAATCATCACCACACACACAAGTCACAATCTCTTGCAGATGGTCTTACTATCATCAAGAATGATCTACCCTTAACAAGACTCGTTATCGTCAACTCTTCCATTATACAACTGTCCAAAAACTTAACAAATTATTCCATACTACTTTATCATCTCATCTCCTATTGAGAGTCCACCAAAACGTTACAACCTCACTACAACAACCACTTTATTCTAGCGGAGGTCTACTACACAAATCAAAAGGTTTTACCAAAACCCTTTCATCAATGACATGCTATCATCCTACAATTCTACAATCATGTAAGCATAAGCCATCTATTAAATCATATCAGTTTAACTCTTAGCAATGCTCAACACCAAACTTCAACACACAACAATTGCACTCCAAAAATTATTGTTATCAACTGGCTTCATCATGAAAATCTGGATGCTACCTACTTTCCTTTCTAAATCACATGAATATGTGCAAACACATATTCAACCGTTCCATCTCATGTTCATAATTTGGTGCAAAATCACACTAAAATTGCAAGAATCTAAATATTCCATCAACCAAAAGTATCAACAACACTAAAACCAAATTCATGCCATCGTTCTATATAGAAGAATTATCCATAACTTCTCCTATAATTCTAGATCCACCGATACTCAATCCTTTAAATCTTTTGTACACAAATCCAACAATTAATCATGGTAAGAAATATATATATCTAGCAGCTATATATGGTCACCAAGTATCTATAGAAAATATAACTCCAAGATTAATATCTACTAGGGCAATAATCTAGCATCTCCTCAACTTTCCCTTCCCACAGCTTCATTAATCCACTGAGACCAAATATTCCAACAAGTTTAGCAAACTAAACAATTCTAAGGGTCAACCATTTCATCAATCTTCCACACTTCTTAATAACACTATTGATTCCAATTATATGTGGTCATACTCCTGATCACAGCTCCTCAACATCAACTTAATCAATTTCACTCGCAAGGATACTTGTTAGGATTTATTATGCACTACACTACAGTCCCACCTTGATAACTCGTAACATACCCATCAATTACTTTGTTTATAACCTCTGACTTAACCACGAGAAGACATCGCTAAAGGGTTTAACATTTTCTTTCATAAAAGAGAACCGTTCAACTTTAACACCCAAAATACCCAGAAGAGATTCATTAAGTCAAAGCCTCCACATACTGAAGGACTTACAAAAGGAAACTTTCATTAACCAAAAATATTAAGCGAATAAATGGGTCATGTTTTCCAATGAGAAAGACATATCTCCAATATAAAGGTCAAAATTAACAATCAACCAAGTTCACCAGCCGCAAGAATAACTCATCGGTTGGGGAAACAATGATTGCTTTACTGAACAAATCAAGCCAATGGAAACATATCAACATGAATAAAACTACTAACCGAAGAAAGATTCGTCAAGCCCAACAGGACAAGAGTGACCAAATTAATTTCAAGGAATAGAACAACCCTTCTAATGATAATCTCTATTATCAAACTACGAACGAGGGTGTAGCCTGGTAAAGCCCAGAGCTCAGCAATCAACAATCACTACAACACAAAAGCCCTGTAGAGACGCCTATTTTATGGGTTAAAGACATTTTTAATCATCTCTATAGCGTCGTAGAGTCGTTTTTGTAAAACGTCTCTAGAGCGCCTCCCCACGTACCGTGTCAAAGATCGTAGAGACGTATTGTTAAGCGTGTCTATAATAATATGAGTCGTTTAGATTGCGTCTCTACAAGCTTGGAGACGGTTTCATATATGCATTTTCATATTGTCTCTACCATCCCTAGTGACGCTTTATTGCGTGCCAAGAAACATAGATACGCATTCATATATGTATTTAGATTGAGCTAGAGACGTACATTTTTATTTTGTTCAGTAGAAATATTTTTCGCTAGTTAAACTACAATGATTCAGAGGATATAGTATGAATTACATTGTCGATAATAAAAAAAACCAGAAGAAAAAAAACATAGACACTCCGTTGCGAACTGAATCGAGTTAACAACTGAATCTAGCATCCACATACAAAGGTGCAAACACACTGAAAAAAATTCCTACAGATCCTACAACTGAATCAGGCGATGAGTGGCTAGAGGGCAGCGGCAGCGGCGACATCTTCAGGAACAAATAGCTTAATCCACCTCCAAATAACAGAGTCTGGTGCCTGTTCAGTGATAAACTTGTTTATTATGTCTATTCATGTCTCAAAAAGAAATTATGCACGTATGAAATAAGAAGGGTTGCATTTATCGAAAAAAAAGAAAATACATAATACAAAATTGAAAGCACAGGAGCCGCAAGGATACATCTTTTTTTTAGAGTAGTAAATTGTACCTGGGGTTTTTTGAAATTTACTCTTTTTTTAAAGTAGCAAATTGTGAAGATAGAAATGATAAAGCATAAGAAATAGTCTCTTCAATTTAAGTTGGTCGAAATACCAAGAAGTAATCAACTTCTATAGAATTGGAGTAAAAATGCACCTTCACTTTGTTGCATATCGAAAAAAAGCTGAAGTGATGACCCCTGGAAAGAACGAAAGAAATCAAGAAATGAACAAGAAGACACATGGATATATCTTGAAATGTCCATACATGATTAACAAAAACAATGCGAATTTATCTAGCAACCAAGAATCAGCAACCATACATCCGAAAAATTGTTTTACTTATCTTAATTTGCATGGAGATCTAAGATGCATCATACTGCACTCTCATATCTTTGCAATTTCTCTATGTACATTGCAATGTACCAGCAACCTTACATTTAGCATGTCATACATGTTAGGATTCATCTCGAAGGAAAGCAAACAACAGCAATAGAAACAAATCTCTTTTTGTTGCAGCAACAGTGAGTTAACGAGGGGCATATATTTAAACAGAAAAGGCTAGTAAAATCCAAAATAGAGTGTTTATTAAGGGCAAGTCCTCCGCTAACTCAAATCAAAACGAAAAACTTGTGAGCTAAGCAGGAATAACTGGAGATGTTCATACTGTTACAACTCCAAAATGGAAGTCAAATGGTTTAGGCTCTAGAGTTTCCATTTTCCAGTACACTGATCCTGTGCTCATACTGGAACTTACTTTGAAAGAAGAAACCCATAATTAAGCTCTATGCACCAACAGCTTACTCTCTCAAATTGTCTTTCAGCTGCAAGTGACTCTAAACTCATTCGAATTACAAAAATTTTACAATGCTAGATACAAGTCCCTGTACCTTATCAAAATTAACAACAAATATTGCAACAGGTACAGGCCTATCCATCTCTTCTGCAAAATAACCAGGCTCCATGTCAAAGATAAATGATATGTCAGGCTAACAAGCTTTCTTCAAGGGTTATGTTGAAGTTAGTGCGGTACTTAGTTGAAATGGAGATTAATTTGTATAACTTCATTAACAACACAACTAAAAATAAAGGAAAATTATTTGATTTTTTCTAAGAATGCCTACAAAAAGAAAGAGCATGATACACGAGATTACCTTGTCATCTTGCTGACCACCACCACCTTGTCATCTAAAGAGCAAATACAAACTAGTCACAAAGACTTGGATTTCCTGATGGAACATGCATTGCCATGGAGTTGACAATCCTATTTTAATAGTTTCTCACACTCCTAAAACATGGTTATAAATGAATGTGCAGATCATAGTTAAACAGTCCGTAAGGTAGAGTAAACAATCAATTTCCCTCAACCATGTAAATAGTCAGAGCTACAAGCAGAGTCATTCACAGCAGCAACCAATCTTCGGGGCTGACAAGTAACAGCTCTCTTGGGATATCTACAGTAATCTGACCTTGAACCACTGTAAATCTGTGAAAGCAGAGTCAGATCAGTTGGTATTAAATGATCAGCACATTGAAATTTAAGACTTGTGGAATTAAATAACAGTCATATCATGATAATGACCAATTGTATTGACCAAGAAGACAAATAATCAAGACCGTGTCAACAAATCTAAAAGCTTGTGCAATGTTTGCATCTCCCCTCAAATCTAACATGCCAAACATGTGTGGCTATTCAAGCCAATATAGGAACATATATGAACCAACTCTACAAAATGTGCTTGACTTTCAGGGATGGGAATGGAGGGGCTTACACAGTGTTCGATCGTTAGCAGGCATACATGGTTCTTAGTATCAAGCAGGCGGGGCCGCAGAAGGTCGTCGCCACCGCCGATGCCATAGCCAGGGATGAGGTGGCGAGCGTGATGCTAACATCGAGCGCGCCGAGGGTCACAGCGGCCAGCGCTTCTGTGGTTAGCTGGGGGTGAGGACACCTCCGATGTCTAGCGTCAGGAGGCAAGGCCGTCGTCGCTGCCACCAGTACAGCAGCCGCGACGCCGAAGTGGAGAGTGTCGACGGTCGCCGCCGCCACGCGCCCGAGATGGCTGCGAAGACTCGCGGGAGGCTGCTTTGGCCAACAGGAGGAGGCAGAGAGGAGTTGAGGCGGTGGCGGCAGAATTAGGGTTCACGGTGGAGTAGCCATACCTCAACTGGAGGACCGGATAAGGGGCGCGCGTGACGTAGGCCCTCGTCGCCGGTGGCCGCGGTCGTCTCCCCTCGCCGACGCTCGTCGCCGACGCCCCGAGCCGCGTGGAGGAAGGGAGTCGCCAGAGAGCCTCGTGAGGAGAAGATGGAATGCGAAAGCGAAGGGTAGGTTCGCTCGGCCGCTCGGTCCTCTGGTCGACTGGTTTCAGAGTACGCCCGATTGGGGCCTGTAGCTCCGGAGTAAATGATGGGATGTATTCTAGAACGTCTCGAGAAACGTCTTTATGTGCTATCTGATTCTGGATGTAGAGACGCAATAAAAAGCGTCTAAATAAAAACATCCCTAGTAGACTATTTTGTTGTAGTGAATAAGATAAAGCGGAAACGTAAATGCAATGCTTTGCCCATCCCCATCCTACTGTGCACCAGTGTGTCAAATTTTAAGTTGATTAGCCATTAGCAAATTTTAATTAATCTAGTCACCACGGACCTATAGCCCGCTCTGATACCAACTGTAACACCCCAACTCTCAATGAGCCTAGAATGCTACTAAAATTAAACTAATCTAGCACAAATTACAACATTTCGGCAGAGTCTCCTTTGTTTAATCAGCTCTATCGAGGTTTCAACAATAAATCATGGCATTTATCAATAATAACTTCATAATCAGGTTCAATCAAACTTGCATGTTAATCGAATGAATATAACCAAGACTGGCAAATCTCATTATTACAAATAATCAGATACTCAAACCAAAATAAACACCTACTCCAACAGTTTAATTATTTCTAAGAGGAAGCTAAGTGGCAAACGCCTTAAGATTGTGAGGTAGTGAGTGCATCCAACATCTACTCCCTCTCATGCATGTCGTTCCTGCCATTTGTACCTAAAACAGATTAAAGCAAGAGTGAGCCCAAAGACTCAGCAAGTATCAACAAGGCCATAATCAAGAACTCAATCATAGCATCGATAAACCACAAAATCATTACACTAAACATAGCCTTTAAACTTAAGAAATGCAACCAATGCAATGCTCCTTTTGAACTTTATCTCTTTTCGCATTTTACCGGTAATGCGGGGTATTCATCCGTCAATGAATACCCTTGCCTGTGCCCTCTGGCACAGGGACCAAGAGCCTATACACCACATGTATAGAGACCTTTGCCCATCATCTTTATGATGGGGACCTCTTTGCTCATAGCCCACATTTCACGAATGTGGGAACCTCAAGCCTGTCATTGCATGATGGGGCCCTCAACTATATAAACTTGGTTACCACATAACCAAGACTCAACATGCTCAAAACATGCATATGCACCATGACAACATCTTTCACATGTAAGAATTCAACATGTACACATAAACATGTAAGCATTAATATCATGCGAAAGAATTCTTTAACCATAACTAGCATTCATCAAGATAAATGGTAACTCATCTCATTAACAGGTATGCATGGCTAATACCAACAAGACACTTCATAATTTCATCATGCAAACATAAAGGTGCAATAGCCCGAATACTTGCCTCAATCGTGCGAGAACGGTGGACGCGAAGAGGGTGCTGCCTCTAGAACTACGCTCCCACCTGAATATAAAGATTCCCCAATCTAAGACTAACATACTGAACCAGGAGCATAGAACAACACAATTGAACTTGCTAAACCCCAAGTGTTTCCCAACTTCCAATTTCTAGCGATCGATTTGGCGCACATTGTGGACAGTCCACTTATAAAATACATAACTTTTAGTACATGAGTCCAAATGAAGTGTTCTTGGACTTTATTGAAAGGTTAACAAATTATCCAACTAAACCTAGTTGGTGAGCCCTCCAGATTCGGGAATCTAATACCCCTATCAAGCCCATTAACAGATCATCAATACTCACGTCGGGTTCTCTGGACAGCACACTAAAACCACCATAACTTTTGCTATGAAGGTCCAAATCTTGCGTTCTTTATCTCTATAAAAAGGTATGGAAATTGCCTACATTTTAGTTATATTTAGATCCTCTGATTTCGTCTCTAACTAATAGATTAACTCAGTTTTCTACAGACTGTTAGGATGTTGACAGATTAACCGGACAGCGGCACTAAACAATTCATAACTTTCTAAACGTTAATCGGATCTGGGTGTTCTTGGTGGCCATTGAAAGCTAATGACATAACCCAACTTTTTCTAAGAGATTGGATCCCCAGATTCTGCCTCTAAAGACATAAAAACCGTTGTCCAAACTACTGGACGGAACACGATCTATTAAACCAGCGAAAATTCAATCTACCAAACGACATCAACCGCAACTACTACGCGTCAACCAGCGAAGAACACGCGACGTTACCCTTGTAGAATCGCAGAAGGTTGAAGATCTTGCCCCACGAAGATGATCTTCCTTCTCCTCATCTCCTTTGGCCGAACGGCCTGCTGCCCTCTCCTCGTTTCCTCGCGAAGACTGGCAACGGGGAAGCTCCGTGGGAGAGAAGCGGAGGCACCACAGTAAGGACAGCCACCAGGGAGGGAGGGGCGCAGGGAAAGGGAGGGGGTGGCGGCCAAGAGAGGAGGGGAGGGGAGAGGAGGCGGCCACAAAGGGGGAGGAGGTGGGAAAAGGGGGGGCGGCTAGGGTTTGGGGGAGGGTGGCGCCTCCCCCCCTATGGCTGGCCAGCCCCCATGGGCCAAGGCCCAGGGCCCGAGTTGCCAACTAAACGCGGAAAACCCCCTCTCATTTCCTGATTTGGTGATTTTCTGAATTAAACTTTCCCCCGATTAATTAATCTCTACCGATTAAATTAATTTATCCCGATTATTGGCTTCTTACACTTCCGGAGTATTACAAATTTCATATCTATCAAATCCAAATTACTCATGACCATTCACATCACTTGCATTTAGATAAAGCAAAAGCACGACAATATAGTAGTAGAGCGTACAGTGTTCAACCAATGAACACCGTCTACCATGCACTTGCCTATTTACCCTTGTGACGCCAGAGAGCAAAATGGCGGCAAAGCACATGAGACCCCACTCCCTGGACAAAAATTCAAAACAAATATCAAAACCTTCACATTATAGCAATAACACCTTAGAGCATCTCCAGCAGGAGCCCTCAAAACAGAGCCCCTACTTTTAATTTGAGGGCTCTCTACTTTTGAGGGCCCTATTTTCTGGGCTGCACTCCAGCAGGAGCCCTCAAAACAGGCCCCTACTTCTTAATTCCCTCTATTTCCTCACACACTATATGCATATGTATTTGAGAACATCACATTATATAATAATTTATTTAAACTATAACTCTAAAGCACTATACTTAAAATTATGAATGAAAATACAAATATTCAAATTTAAATTCAAAGACAAATTTGATCCGAATTTAATGATAACATAGTTCATAACATCTCTGCAAATCAAATGACATAATCATCAAATTTGGGCGGGGGAAGGAGCGGGCGCGGGAGGGGAAAAAGGCTGGTGGGGGGAGAATCGGGACCAGGGCGTGCAGGAAACCGTGATTTGGGGGCTTGGCCTAGAGCCCCCAGGAATGAGGGCTTGAGGAGGGATTTTAGGGGCCCCTCAAATTTGAGGGCTCTAGTAGGGGCCCTGCTGGACCTCTATTTTTGCCTCAAGCCCTCAAATTTGGTTTTAGAGGCTCAAGTAGGGGCCCTGCTGGAGATGCTCTTACACTAATCATCATCGCACGCCTACACCAAACCGACCGTCTTTTTTTTAAACCCGAAACTACCGGACACACTACCCGTTGTCCCAGTAGTAAAACGGCCATATCTTACTCATCTGGACTCCAAATTTGGCCATCCAAAACTTTCTGGAATTCGCACGAAACAAACTATATTTTTATAGTTACGACAAAACTCTGAATCTACCGTTTTCTATTATGTTTTTTTTACCTGAAGACCGTTCCAGATTCTGTCAAAACAGTCCGTTTCAAAATTTTATATCTTTAATTTGACAACTTGAACATATATAAATAATATGAGTTCTTGAAACTACACAAGATTTTCTACAATATTCAAGTTGACATATATATTTAATTTTACCAATTTATACACGAAATCGACCCAACTTCACAAAGTCTGCCATCCACGTTCTGAATCTAGACAACAGCCTTCCAGAGGCTGTAACTTCTTGCTCTCTACTCCGTTTTTAACAATCCATACCTTCCTTAAAAGCTAACGCGATAACCTAACTTTTCTCTAATTACACCGAACTCTAATTCTGAGTCTAAATACCCCTAATCATCCCCACAATATTCTGCCTGAAACTTGATGAATCCGGATAGAAAAGTCTTTTACTCTTCCCCTTGACCAAAAGTTCTAAAAGATGAAAAGAGATTAACTTGAGATAAATCTAAGGGGTTCAGATCGTTACTCTTGGAGACAAGAAACCAAACACGAATTTCCCGCGAGATCCTCCTCCTTTTCTTCCTATTTTTTCCCTTCTCTCTTCCTCCTTCCCTCCCCTTCTTTCTCTAGACAGCAGCAAGGGGGGAGTGGTGGCTGCTGGACAACAACAAGGGGGAGAAGATGGTGGTTGCAAGGGGGAGGAGATGGTGGCTGCAAGGGGCAGCAAGGGGGTGGTGGCTGTTGCTGGACAACAGCAGTGGGGAGGAGCTAGGGTTAGGGTTTGGGTAGCCTCTCTCCTTTAAGTAGTGGTTGCCTTGTCGAGTTCAAGATGAACCGATAAGAATTTTTGTGGATTCGAGTGGATTTGGGGGAGGTTGACAGAAGCAAAACCTAGGCTACTTTACTCTACGAGACGGCTAGAGTATGCTTCATCCAATCTGCTTCATTTTACTCCAGTTCGGGTATATATACCCATGAGTTTTACAGATGAAGTAAGAAGTAATTGAGTTTTAACTTTCAGACCAAAGTAACTGAACTAACAGAGAAACGACAAAGCTACGACGTCAACAGCGCTAAGTCGAAATCACTTCGTTCATTTGAGGCGTCCGATCTCCTTTAAGTTGTTTCCTACGGTCTTTATGTGAAGCTAGCAACAACACTTGAAATCGACGAAGCGTTGCTTTGGCTGCCGACTTACGCATAAAGCTTCAGACTTCTGAATTTTCAGTTCTTTCTCCACCGAGCCTGACAATTCCCCCTTCTAGACTTCATCCTTGTCCTCAAGGATCAAAATGCAGAAATGTCTTATGTATAAAGGATGCATCCTCCCAAGTAGCATCTGTGGTATCCAAGTTTTCCCAGTGCACAAGCCACTGAACTACTGGTTCATTCCCTCTAGGAACCACTCTTCTCTCCAGTACTGCAATAGGTCCAGTCTTTACCTTGCCATTAGGCCCTACTAATGGCAGTCCGACCAGAGGGACAACATTCTTCCCAACATGCCTTTTGAGTTGGCTGACATGAAACACAGGATGAATGTGAGCTTCATCAGGGAGTTGTATCTTGTATGCCAGTTTGCCTATCTTTTCCATGACTCTAAATGGTCCATAATACTTAGCTCTTAGCTTCAAAGTTCCCCTCAGTCCAAAAGCGTTCTACCAGTATGGTTGCATTTTAAGATATACCATGTCTCCAATTTCAAATGTCCTTTCTGTTCTCTTTTTATCAGCAAAATACTTAGTTCTTCCCTGGGCTTGGTGTAAGTGCTCCTTGATCTTTTGCATCATCTCCTCTTTCTGCTCAATGGTCACTCAAGCTTCATCAAAGATATTATAAGGAATAGTTAGTTCACCAATCTGAGGAGGGTGATAGCCATACAAAGCTTGGAATGGAGTGACCCCGAGTGATGTATGATATGAAGTATTGTATCACCATTCAGCAAGATTCAACCATGTCAGCCATTCTTTCGGTTCCTGGAATGTCATGCACCTGAGATAGGACTCTAAGCATTGATTTACCCGCTCAGTTTGGCCATCGGTCTATGGGTGGTATGCGGTACTGAGACGAAGAGAGACCTTCAGTGCCTTAAAGATTTCTTGGATTAACTTGCTGGTAAATACACGGTCTCTGTCTGTCACTAGGACAATTGGCATTCCATGTAACTTGAATATGTGATCCATGAAGAGTTGAACAATTTGTTGTACTGAATAAGGATGTGCAAGAGGAATAAAGTGAGAATACTTAGTCAATCTGTCCACCACTACTAGAATGACATCTTTCCCTCTTGATTTTGGTAAACCTTCAATAAAATCCATCGAAATATGTGTCCAAGCCATTTCAGGTACTTCTAGTGGATCTAACAGCCCTTATATGTGTATATTCTCATATTTTGTTACTTGACATACTGGACATGCACTGATCAGATCATCTACCTCTTTGTGAAGTTTCGGCCAATAGAAGAGTTTCTTTACTCTGTGATAAGTAGCTCTTTTCCCAGAATGACCACCAAAAACCGATGAATGAAAACTGGTCAAAATATCCTGTCTCATGTTTTTCCCCTCACCTACAAAAATTCTGCCTTTATATTTGATAAGGCCTGAAGCAAGTGAATATTCAGCATTTGTATTGGTTTGGTGTTGTAGTTCTTC
Source organism: Ampelocalamus luodianensis (assembly GCA_036346255.1). NCBI lineage: Eukaryota > Viridiplantae > Streptophyta > Magnoliopsida > Poales > Poaceae > Ampelocalamus > Ampelocalamus luodianensis. Next base: position 28,132,404 of record CM070624.1, on the reverse strand, counting down.
CAATAATCTTTGGCTAAGATCATCCCCCACATAGCTACCTTGAATGTCCTGGATCCACTCGGGTAGGACTGTGACTGTGGCATAACAAGCTAACTCCTTAGAATTAGTTACAGTGTCCTTCCTGGACAGTGCATTAGCTACAACATTTTCCTTCCCTTTTTTATACTCCACCGTATAGTCAAATTCCAATAGTTTGAGTAGGAGTTTGTGCTGAATACCTTCAGAGAGTCTTTGTTTGGTAATATACTTCAAACTTTGTTGATCGGTTTTAATAATCAACTTGCCACCCAGAAAATAATATCTCCATCTCCTAAGAGCCTCCAAAATAGCCATGGCTTCCTTGTCATAAATGGATTGGGCTGATGCTTTGATTCCCAATGTCTTACTTAAAAATGCTATGGGCTTTCCCTTTTGCATGAGTACTCCTCCAATACCCCCTCCACATGCATCTATCTCTATTGTGAAGGGTTGTGAGAAATCAGGGAGGGCTAAAACTGGGCATTATGTCATAGTTTTCTTGAGAGTCTCAAAAGTTTCTGTGTGTTGTGTTTGCCACTCTCCAGCATTTTTCTTCAGTAAATCAAATAGTGGTCTACAGATTTGGCCATAGCCCTTTACAAATCTCCTATAGTACCCTGTGAGGCCCAAGAATCCTCTAAGCTGGGTTGTGGTTTGAGGTTTTGGCCAGTTCAGAATATCAGAAATCTTTTTAGGATCTGTGGTGACCCCTGCTCCACTAATGATATGTCCTAAATACTCCACTTGTGTTACAACAAACACACACTTGTTCCTTCTTGCTGATAATTTATTCTCCCTCAAAATGGTTAGCACTGTTTGTAGATGATCTACATGAGCCTCAATGTCTTTGCTGTAAACCAAAATGTCATCAAAGAATACAAGTGCAAACTTCCTCAATTGTTCACTGAACATTTTGTTCATTAATGCTTGAAATGTGGCTGGAGCATTGGTTAATCCAAAAGGCATCACCAAGTACTCATAATGACCAAGATGTGTCTTGAATGATGTTTTAAAGATGTCAGCCTCATTCATCCTGATCTGGTGATATCCAGACCTAAGATCTAGTTTGGTGAATATACTAGCTCCATGGAGTTCATCCAGCAAATCTTCTATGACTGGCATAGGAAACTTGTTCTTGATAGTCATAGTATTGAGCTGCCTATAATCCACACACATACGCTAAGATCCATCCTTCTTTCTTACCATCACTGCTGGAGAAGAATAGGGGCTCACACTATTTCTTATCTCATTGTTTGTTAACAGTTGATTAATTATTTCTTCCATAGCCTCCTTTTGGTGACGTGGAATTCTATAGGGTCTAATGTTTGGAGGTTCAGCCCCTTCCTTAAGGTGAATTGCATGATCACAATCCCTTTTGGGTGGTAATCCATGAGGTTCCATAAACACATCCTCATGCTGATTGAGCACTATTTCAATTTCTCTTGGGAAATCAGTTTTTTCAGATTCAGACTACCCATGTATTAGCTTAGCATGAATCATGCACCCCATCACTCCTTTTCTAGCCATCTTGTTCAGCTTTGCCATGCTGATTACACATTGGCCTTTTGGTTCAGTGAAATCATTGAACATTATAGTTCTTCCTCTCTTTTTTATTGATAATTGTCTCTTCTTCAAATCCAATAAGATAGGGCTATGCTCATATATCCAGTCTGCTCCTAAGATAAGATCATAGCTTTTTAATGCTAACAACCAGAATGAGCTTTCAAAGTATGTGCCTTGAATCCTGTACCCCAAGTTTTTTACCAATGCATATGTTTTCAGTTCACCCCCTCCAGCCACAGAAAATATCCTAGCCTGTGCTGAACTGTATTCACAACCACTTTTGATAGAAAATTCAAAATCCATGAAAGAATTCGTGCTTCCACTATCCACTAGTGCAATAGCCCTTTTACTCCCAACAGTAGTGACTAGGAAGAATGTGGCTGAACCAAATGTTCCTTGGGCTGCATGCTGTGACAACTGCATCAATTCTTCTTTGGGTTCTAGATTATTGTCCTGCTTAGGACTATCTGGTGCGGTAATATAACCATCTTCTACACCAGCGTCTTCCTTTTCTCCTAGTGACTCCTCTCCATCTTCTCTCAACAGTAAAGCATGAATGGCTTTTTTAACCTTGCACTTGTGGTTCACAGACCATGGTTCTTGACAATACCAACATGGTCTCTTTTCTTTTTCACCATTGTTGGTTCCAGTTCTTCCAGAGTTGTTTCTGTCCCCAGTTGACTGCACTGGTTTTGATGCTGGTTTAAATTGAGAATTACCCAATGCATTGAATTTGTTCCTACTATAACCCCCAGATTGGTGAGGCTTCTTAGCAGCAGCTGCTTTCTCATAGACCTTGGAGTACCAATAGACTTCTAGTAGCCCTTGTGGTCTTTGCCCACTCACATCATGCTTAATCTCTGATCTCAATCCTCCAATAAAACAACTCATCATGAATGCTTCTTGGATGTAAGGGTGATCTCTCTTCACCAGTGCCATGCATTCTTCGAATTTGTCAATGTATTGTGAAATTGATAGACCCCCTTGTCTCATATTTTGTAATTATTCCACTGCATCATGTGCATTAACCTCCGAGAACCTATCCACCACCATAGAGAAAAGTTGGCTCCAGTTCAGGATCTGCCATGGGACTCCTATCCCTTTTAACCACTTTGTCGCCCTTCCTTGGAAGTGAGATGTAGCCAAGTTTACCCATTGATCCCCAGGTGTGCCTGACAGCCCAAAAAACTGCTCACATTGCTTTAACCATTCTATAGGGTCCTCCACATTAAAATAAGGGATCTCTAGTCTTAGCCCTTTTATCACAGTCTCAGCATAGTGGAAAGTATTTCCAAAATTCCCTGGGTGAGGAATTCCTTGAGAGTCTACCCTCCTTACCCTTGTACTCTGAATCGGGCTGTCCCTGTTCAAGTATTGTCCAGTAATAGGGTTATACTGGTGGTTACTCAAGAAAGGATGGTTCCAATTTATGCCATATGGATTTCCCATTTCCCTTTGTCTAAGTCCATCCACATGTTGTGTTTGTGTATTCAGGTCCTCATGAGTTGCATCTGCATGTGTGGTAGTCCTAACTGCATGAGTGTATATTGGTGCTCGCGAAGGAATGACAATATTGGGCTCGATATAAAATTGCACACCAGCTGTGTCTTCCCCAGAGTTAGCAACCATAGGAAGATTCATCACATTGGCATGGACTGAGTTAGGGAAAACCCCACATCCCATCAGATTGTTCCCCAAAGATGTAGTTAGAGTCACAGGAGTAATTACCTCACCGGTTGTACGCTGAATGCTGGTTTCTCCCTGATCCAAGGAACAAAATCTTTTTAGAAGGGATTTGATCTCAATCATTTCTGCCTTCATTCCATTCAATTCAGCCAACTCTTCGCGCATGGATAAGACCTCAGCTCTTGCATCAAAAGTACCTTCATCCCCGGCCATCTTGTTCTGGGATCGAGTCTTCACTACCATACACTTGGATTCACATAACCGAGTAGAGGGATTTTAATTTACCAGCCAAAGACAACCTCTTTCTCTTTTCCTCCTCAAATGCCAGATGTGATCTAGATCGAAAATTTTAAAGCAGCAAATCGAAATCGCTACTAACCTCCACGGATTCAGACCTTCCTCCAAGAATCGTGTACTGCTCTGATACCTTTGTCAGGATTCAAGATGAACCGATAAGAATTTTTGTGGATTCGAGTGGATTTGGGGGAGGTTGATAGAAGCAAAACCTAGGCTACTTTACTCTACGAGACGGCTAGAATATGCTTCATCCAATTTGCTTCATTTTACTCCAGTTCGGGTATATATACCCATGAGTTTTACAGATGAAGTAAGAAGTAATTGAGTTTTAACTTTCAGACCAAAGTAACTGAACTAACAGAGAAACGACAAAGCTACGACGTCAACAGCGCTAAGTCGAAATCACTTCGTTCATTTGAGGCGTCCGATCTCCTTTAAGTTGTTCCTACGGTCTTGATGTGAAGCTAGCAATAGCACTTGAAATCAACGAAGCGTTGCTTTGGCTGCCGACTTGCGCATAAAGCTTCAGACTTCTGAATTTTCAGTTCTTTCTCCACCGAGCCTGACATGCCCCCCATTGGGCCAGGGGAGTCACGAGCCTCCGGCCCAGGCTCTCTTCCCCCTCCTAATATCTGAAATTTTAGTGCTAAGTCTATGATAATTCCTTTCTAAATCATATGGCCCTCTAATGTTAAACGAGATATTACAAGCTCCACATCCATATGTGTGAGACTGGAGTTCACCCTACGGTTTATAATGAATATTTGCCTTTGATTTCATGTGTTGTCGATGTTTGAGTTTCGTTTTGATAGTTTTGATGTTTGAATTTTGGATTGCATGCAGTCAAACTTTAGAAACTTTGGCTATCGATATCTTTTTAAATATTTATATTATATACATGAAAATCATATGTGTAGATTCATCTTGAAAAATAGTTTCATAATATTATAATTTTATTAGATTTTATAAATATATCACGATAATAATTATTGCTCAAAGTTGCATTTTATATATAGACGGTGTCGATGTCCAAAATGATATTCGTGCACAACCTTTGGCAGTCTGCACACAAATGGAGATATCGTTTGCTACAAAGCTCCAAATGATTCACCATTTGAAACTAGACTTTTTAAGCTTTCCAACAGTTTATCCTACGCATGCTGATTTATGTAGGCTTACATGGGAATTCGATGGACATAATTGACCATTTAACATGAATTTTCTTTGACGAAGTTTCTCTTTAGTTATCCTGTCCAATATCACAACGCGCCTAAGTACAACAAAAGAAGTTGAGAATAGAACCACTGTCAGGGATATTAACGGTTTTGGCAGTGCAAAACTAGGTGCTCCCGTCTGCTCTTAAATAGATGCCGTTTTAGAATCCTTACCACCAAATTAACCCTAACTTGGGCCTTGCTTCAGCACCCCTCTTAGAAAAGTTTACGAATCCTAATTCAAAGTGGTTAATGTTAGGTAAGGGCAAATCTGTGTAAGCACAAAAAAAAAATCACTTTGAAGATTAGATATATATACATATTTGAATATTAAGTAGGAGCAAATCTTTGATTTGATTTTTTAGGTTAATACAGATTTAACCTCACATAATATTAACTACTTTGCTTTAAAAATCACGAAGTTTTCTTTAAGGAGGTGTACCAAGCACACCCTCATCCTAAAACTATCTCTGCAGGTGAGCTGCATCCCGACCTAAGCAGTGTGACAAGTAACTTTAACCTATCCTCTTCGCACAACTGCTCTCCTCCTCCGCCGCCACGTCCTGATCGAACCAAGAACACGGTCTTGAGCGCCGCGCATGAACTCAAGGCAGATCTTGCAAACTCCATCTGCTGCCATCTCCCATCAAACCCTACCATCTCGATCTCCTTCAAGTGGCCGTGCTCAACACTATTCACGGTGGTACCTGGCAACCTGTCGCTGCTCTGCGGCGTCGGCGTCTCCGGTTGCACCGTCGGCCGATCTCCTCCAGATCGCGGCGCCGAAGTCTGTAGAGAACAACGAATTAAGGGAGTGTAAGTTCACCGCGTGATCTGTAGAACTCGTACATGGATGGATGTGTATTACCTAGCATGAAATTTATGCAGGAAGGTTAAGAGGTAACAGAACTCATGCATACATGGATGAGGAGCTTCTCCAAGTACGGCGCGGCTTGCAGAAGTGCGTTCATCCAATGGAGCGGCCATGAGGCCGGCAGCTGAACCAGGAACTTGCTGAGCTTGTGGAACCGATTTGAGAAATGATCGGCTTTGACCCACATCTGTACGTCCAGAAAATGTCGAGCATTCATATTGATATGTATATGTGCAACTATAGATGGCCGAAAACAGACCAAGAAACGACGATTTCTCCAAAAGAGTTGTCTAGACAACTGTGAGTTAGACTTTTTTTTTAACTGTCTTGACCAGATAGGTTAATTTTAAGAGCTCTTTTACGGTACACTTAATTTAATATAAACCATCCATTCTCTTTATCCAATGATTCATATTAATTAGTTAGGATTTAGTTATACTATATTTGATAATACGAGTAGTAGAATCCCGAGATGTGTACAATTGTAATTGTCTATATGAGGATCACATGTCATAAGAATAATATTTTCAATCATAATTGAAAAAGTCCAAATATCTCACAAAAAATTTAAATACAAAGATAAATCTATTATACCCTTAACAAATCAATTGATAGATTTGATTTATACTACCACCATATACTTACTAGTAAAATATATCTTAAAATTTCTCAACCCAGGCCCATCACTCGGGACTCTCAGTCCCACCACTAAGATCACATCCTAATTAATAGTATGATTTAATATGTTGACCACACTAGCTCAAAAAAATTAATCGAATATTAGCCAGCTGAAAGTAAAGCTTGAGCTCATATACATGTACAGTACCTTGCATGTGCCTTGAAAACGTAGAACCAGCTCCTCAACACGAGGGCTTACGCCACTCAAGAAGCGTCTGAGTGTGTCCTTGCCCCCTTCGCCGGGATCCAAGAAGCCAACGTCCACGCACCGGAGGCCTCTCGCAGCGTGCGCGCCGAGCTCCGGCGCCTCGACCACGTTCCGGCACACAAGACTCCGGAGCTTCGGGGCATTGACGATCCTCAGCGCGCTCAGCTGGCACCGGTCGACTACGAGCTCCTCGAGGCTCGGAGCGTTGTCAACGACCATGTCCCTGACGTCGTCGCACCCGTCGACGACCAGCTCCCGGAGGCTCGACTCCGGCGGCGCGTCGACGCGGAAGGGGGTGTTGTGAACGAACACGCACGACGTGAGGCGCAGCGACTCGAGCCGCCGGCACGTCCTCAGGATGCGGCGGACGTCGGAGTTGGTGTTGGAAATAATCTTGACTCACTAAGTATTTTGAGCATGTACACGTGCATGTGTGCATGTTACATCTCCTAGTCTGTGTACGCATAGATGTGCTAGTAGAGCACGTCTTGGGGAGTAGTTTGCATGTTAGACTGGTTAGTTGGGATGTCTTGCGTCGTTGTCGTTTGGCCGATTCCTCTGGTGATAAGCCCTCCATGCTAGGAGGGAGTGGTTAGTGGTTATGCCCATGCATATAGTGCGTGCGTGGGTTATGGCCATAGTGGCCAGTGGGGCGCTTCTCGCAGAGGTCCAGCCGCTCTGCGATGGCCTCTGCGGCGCCCGCGGCGTCGCCCAGCTTCTTGGTAAACCTGTAGTGGGCCGAGAGCTGGTCATACTCCGGTGGCAAGAAGAGGGTGATGGGGAAGTCGAACGCGGTAAGCCAGCGGCACAGGTCGCGCTGCCGCCAGCGCCGGGAGAGCACGGCCGTCGACGTCGCGGTGAACGAGTCCGTGCGCTCGAGTATTTCGACGAGCAGCTCTCGTCGGGGAGTTCGCTCAGCCTGTCCTCGCCGGCACCGTCGTCCATTGATGGGCAGATACAAAGCACACGGAGTAATCAAGTAAGGGCAACACATGCATGGAGCAACATATGCTTGTATTTGTATGCATGCTGTTTCTGTTGACCTACTCCGATTCAGTAGGTAGAACATGTCAGTATAGAGATGAAATTGCACTCCAAATCGAATTTGTCTATATATAATTGATCATCTCTTATCTTTGATTCCGTGTCTGTGTGCACTATTATATACATGTGCAGCTGAAAAAAGTATCTGATCTACATGTTCAGCAAAACATAGCAGCTCCAAATCTAATGCTCAGAAACTACTAACGTAAGCGATGAATGAATGAATCACCTAAGCCTCCGTATATTTACATGTCTCCACGTAACTGCTCTAATCTGGAGCAAGTTAGAACTCCAAATCTGATGCTCAGAAATCAGAGGTCAAAACAAGCCTTGCAGATATGGGTGTGCTCGGATCACACCCATCAGAGTCTCATCCATCTCAAACCGGAAATAACGTTGACGGCCTCTGACGACCACATTGTGAGGCTCCTCTGCTTCCTCATGGAGCTTGAGTGTGGTGGAGCGGGAGTAAGCTGTAGCTTGCTCATCAGCAACTGTCTTCACAACAACGATTATCTCCTCCTCGTCGCTGTCACCAAAGTGGCCCTCCTCCCCATCGTCATCTTCGCCTAGTTCGTCGCCGCCGAGATAACCTCCACCTTGTTCTTCATTGACCTCTTGATCAGCACCATCATTGTCCTCTTCATTGTCTCATTGTGCTGCTCATCAAGGTCCACCGGCTCAGGTTCGGAAGGATCATTTTTATCACCATCTTGAGAGGTATCCTTACACAAACGCAGAAACAATGGCAAAATTATATGAGGGCGAAAAGTATAATTCCGTGGGAGATTGTTTCAGTAGCAACATAGAAGTGAACATCGCGACATGTTTTAAGTGTATGAAGAACCTGCTCCTGTTGCACACACAGGTATATAAAGCAACGGATATGGATATGTGAACACTAAATGCAAGTCCTTACACACAAAAGGTTATGGTAAGTCCCAAGAGTAAGAAAATATGTACCAAGTAGGGAGCTGTGGAACTCCTGGAACACTGCTGCACAATTCTCTGTCCTTCCATCAAGCACAAATTGCTCTGAGCAAAGACCTGCAGCTTCTGCTCATTATTTCCTTCACCTCACAAACCTCATTACAGAAATCTGTAAGGCCCAATATTAAGAAAAACATTCTTACCAAGCTGGAAACCAAAGAACTCTGGCAGATACACTGCACATCTCTATGTACTTGCCTGAAGCGCAAATAGCTCGTAGCAAAGGTCTGAAGATTTTGCTCATTATTTCCTGGATTTCCATCAACCACACAGGGATCATTGTAGAAATGCCCTTTATCCACTGAATTTGCCTGCACCAGAAACACAAAAAGGTGACTAAATTTCAATGATCCATTGAAGGAATCAACACATGTAAGATGACATCGAAATTTCATTTTTCCTCTATCTGTTGGGTTTCACTTAAATCAATAAATTTGATGGTGCCCAAAAATACAACGTATGATGATGCTTGCTGCTAAAAGAAAAGGGGGCGTGATTGAATCATAGCTTGCATTAAACTCAAGACCACATAACATCCAACAGAGGACCTACACCAAAAAGGACCCAAGATATATAGCAATGTTATCAAGGACTTGGTGTTCTTTAACTTCAACTAGAAGTTGGGACAAATACAGCACAAGCAGATAAGAAATGGAAAGAGCATACCTGTAACTCAAAGTTGAAGAGCCAACTAAGATGCTTATATTCGGTAGGCATTGCACCAAGATATGGGACTTCCACATACTGTGTATAAAGAAAATGCTCCTGCTGTACATTGGGAAAACAAGGACGTTACCCACTGAACACCAAACCTTTGGACATGAAATGCGAGCCCAATTCCTATGTCCCAATGATAAGAACAACTTCCAGGTTAGAACTACAGAACTCCTACAGAAAGACGTGGACATGACAAATAGAACTGAGTAAAACACCTATAAATTCTCACTATTTCTTACCTGTTGGCATAGCTCATGATACAAGTGCCCTTCATCCACTAGAATAGTCTGAACTGTCTTTTGAGTCTGAAGATTCTGAACAGCAGATACAAGGAAGGAAATTAGGGTTAACATGATACTTACTAGGAAATAATTGGTCGACTTTGCCATCAATTGTTTTATTTCCACATGTAAGCTAATACAATTTCAGAATGCTTTAAAATACAAAAGTCCTCAATTCACAGAAATATAGCATTTGGCTCTAGGTGTTCACACATTTCACATTACAACAAATAATGTGTCACACTAACTAGCAAAGCATGTGATAAGCAAGATTACCACAAGTTGTTCTACCAGATCACAAAAGCAACAAATTGAATTAGGAATTTTCCCGAGAATAGTAGCTAATCGCATCAAGATCACCAGTTTCCCACAGAGTTGAACGAGAACAAACATTATCATCAGTTCATCAACCAGGTCGGAAGAAAACCAATGTATCACTTTCTCATGTTCTATTCATCTCAACTCTAGCAAATTTGACCGATAACTACTACATAAATAACACTGCATTACCAACCTTTTTCTTTACCAAATCAAGAAACCAGAATAGCATAATTGCCCAAATTAAAATCCTTTCTCGCGAGGTCCAAAGTTAAGATCCTAAGTGCACAAAGATTCTAAATTGAGCACCGAAGAGGACAAAGCAAATACATCCAATTTTTCTGAGACGCCAAATCGCCCAATCTTTTATACCAATCAAGGAACCAGCTGAATCGTGCAAGATTTAATACCAAGAAGGAAACCAGGGCTTAAAAACTGTACCTTTAGCCTGGTGCAGACCTTCAACGGCAGCCATCTCAATGGGACGAGAGGCTTCCCGTCGACCTACTCCAAGAAGGGCAAGAGTACCAAGACGAAATCAGGATTCGTACGGAAGTTCAAGAAAATGCCCTTCAGCTCCAAGAATCCGACACAAATTCCAATCCAAGAAAGCAAAATTTCTGAAAATTCCAATCCAAGAAAGCAAAATTTCTCCACCATCACCTCCTCCTCCTCGAATCCAGACTTCCATCTGCACCCACGAACCGCTAACATTCTCTCAAACCCGGGCCCATCCCCATCATCGTCGAGCACCACTCCCAGGAGCGGGAGCGGCGTCGTGCCTGGAATCGCCATCTCCTCGCCTGCGGCAGCGGAATCAGAGGGCGGTTCTTTGATGTCGGAGTGCTCGCCGCCGCTTGCGCTTGTCAGCAATGTGGGCGCGTGGTGGGACTGGGAGTGGAGGGAAAGGGAAAGAAGAAGCGGAGGGGAGCGGAGGTAGAAGAGGAGCGAGGCGGCATCAGTCTCTTGCCTCACCGTTTTATATGGGCCGGACTGTTCATAGGCCAAGCCGCCAAGCATAAGTTTGCAGAGCAAGTTTGGGTAAACACTGACTATACCGGGCCATTTAAAATTGCACGACAAAATAGTATAAATAGTTCTAACCGAATTGATAAAAAGAACACCGCGAATATACCGGCAGACAACACGTATCCCCACTATCCGGATCTCCCTATCGTGTCCCCACCGCGTAGTAGTAGACCTGCCGCACACCGCATAGTCGGTGAATAGCGGACAGTGATGGTGAATAGTGTTGCTTCAGGTAAAATCACTGTTTTTGAGATTTTTTGTGGCTGCCGTGCGATGGAGGGGCAAGTGTTAGTCTGTCGTTATGTTCGCGGTACTATTTTTGCCTTTTCCCTCTGAAGAGGGCTATAATTGCTATTTTGATACCAAACAATACCAAATGAGCCAAAAACTCCATGTGACTTAGGCACTCTTCACTTGTTCGAAAGTGGATCTGGTCCATCTGAAGTGATATAGGTGCAAAATCTGGACCGTACATGTGTGCTTTCATATCTGTGCGATAGAAAACTAGAAATTGTAGATACCTAAATATTGGGTTTATACACATGGGTGAGCCCCATTGCACAGGATAAGAAATGACGCGGACAGATTATCTTTAACTAATGTTTTGTTATTTCAGGTTTAATACTTGATAAAAACAGTGAACATAATATTAGCAAGGCTGCTGCCGCGAAGGAGGAAAGACAAGAGGCTTCTGTCCATACGGCTACTAATGGGGTTGAAACCCTAACCGTGAATAGAGCACATGGGAGTGCGGCATATGGGCTGGTGCATGCAAATGCTATGGTGTAAAACAAAGCAATAATCTGAATCAAAAGGGAGTCCTTCTCCGACATGTTTCCAAGAGATAAAAGAAAATCACCTCAGATTAAAAGGTAATGAATTAAGGATAATCTGTTCGGATTGGAATCGGTACATGGGAACCTTTCTCTATGTGAGTTCCTTTCCTTGTGTGCCTTAGGTTGGCGGCCACCTACCATTGAAAAGAAGATGATGCATCAGAAGATATGAAGGAGCCTGGAATGCAGATTGGTTCGGTTTGGATTCCAATATCCGAATATAGTTCTTGTTGGGTTGTCCAAAAATTGCATGTAATTTTCTATTTTGCAAAGAGTCCGAATAGGATACTAGATTGATTGAGTTGGTTTTGGATACTATCCACGCGTACTGTTCACGCATGGTAGATTCCGAAAATAGGAGAGTTTGAGTTATGTGTGTTTAGGAGATTGAGTTAGTTTTGAATACTATTTATGTGTACTGTTCACGTGGTTACCGTTCATCCGAAAGCGATTGTGCTTGTGTGGGGGGCTATTTAAGCCCCATATGACTGCATCATGTAAAGGTGGACAAGTCATGATTTAGATAATAAAATTCAAAAAAGTTGTTTTGGCACACATCGTGTGTTCTTGGGATGAGTTGAGAGGGGGAGAGAGAGAGAGAGAGAGTTGGGGGGGTTGTACTGTTCATCCATGGGCACTGTTCACCAAGGCTATTACAATACTTGCAATTCAATCAATTAGATTGGGTTGTGAGTGTGTTGATTTTCTTGCAATTCAATTCAACCGAATTGATTTGTGAGTTTGCTATTCCACCACGAAAGATCGGGCAACTAACGAATTAAATCTCATCTGGAGGTTTGATCCACATCAAGTGGTATCAGAGCTTTCATTGCTCGCTGGTGGAGTCAAGAGCCATGGGTGTTCGTGGTGGTGATGGTGCTGCTACGATGCCTTGAGAGGGAAACTGCAGTATGTTGAGTCTCAACATGCTGATGGAGGAGGTAGGCTATGGCAATAGATGGCTTTTTCACTCTCGCTACAAAGTGGGGGAGAAAGACGTTGACTTGTCGATTGACAACAACACCTCGATCAATGCTGCTAGAGTCAAGCTCGTCGAGAAATTGAAGCTAGAAACGATGCCACATCCTCAACCGTACCAACTACTATGGTACAATCGTGTCATCAAGATCAAGACCCAAGTGAAAGTGTTTTTTTCGTTGGGTGCCTACTCATGTGAGGTGGTGTGCGACGTTATCCCGGTGCGTATTGTGTCTTGTCATGTATTATTGGGTAGGCCATGGTGTCGTGAAAACGGTGCTGACGTGTGCACACAAAGTTGCTCTTTCATTTGGAAGAGTAGATCGCTCGTGCTACGTGCTATAGTCATGCCAATTTTTGAAGAAAGGTGCAAGATGCGATTGTCTAACAGAAAAGAACAAGAAGAAGCCACACGTCAGGAGAAGGCCGGACCTGCTGAAGATTTCTCAGTCACCATACAAGATGATGAAAGCTTGGAGATGAACTCGAAACAGAGGACGGTTTCTCTTAAAGAAGGGGAGGATAATGCAGACAGATTATCTTTAACTAATGTTTCAGTTATTTCAAGTTTAATATTTGATAAAAATAGTGAGCATGATATTAGCAAGGCTGCTACCGAGGTGGAGGAAAGAAAAGAGGCTTCTGTCCATGCGGTTGCTAATGGGGTTGAAACCCTAACCCTAGATAGAGCGCATGGGAGTGCAGCATATGGGCTGGTACATGCAAATGCTATGGTGCAAAACAAAGCAAGAATCTGAATCAAAAGGGGGTCCTTCTTCGACATGTTTCTAAGAGATAAAACAAAATAACCTCAGATTAAAAGGCAAGGAATTAGGGATAATCTGTTCGGATTGGAATCAGTACATGGGAACCTTTCTCTATATGAGTTTCTTTCCTTATGTGCCTTAGGTTGGGGGCCACCTACCATTGAAAAGGAGATGACGCATCAGAAGATATGAAGGAGCCTAGAATACATATTGGTTTGGTTTGGATTCCAATATCCAAATATAGTTCTTGATGGGCTGTCCGAAAATTGCATGTAATTTCCTATTTTGCAAAGAGTCTGAATAGGATACTAGATTGATTGAGTTGGTTTTGGATACTATTTATGTGTACTATTCACACGTGATAGATTCCGAAAATAGGAGAGTTTGAGTTATGTGCGTTTAGGAGGTTGAGTTAGTTTTGGATACTATTCATGCATACTGTTCATGCAAATACTGTTCATCCAAAAGCGATTGTGCTTGCGTGTGAGGTTATTTAAGCCCCATGATCACGCCATGTAAAGGTGGATAAGTCATTATTTAGATAGTAAAATTCTGAAAAGTCGTTTTGGCTCATATCGTGTGTTCTTGAGATGAGTTGAGAGAGATCAAGAGTTTGGGTACTGTTCATGTATGGTACTGTTCACGTATGGGCACTGTTCACCAAGGCTATAACAATACTTACAATTCAATCTGTTAGATTGGTTTGTGAATGTGCTGATTTTTTGCAATCCAATTTAACCAAATTGGTTTGTGAGTTTGCTATTCCACCGTGAAAGATCAGGTAACTAACGGACTAAATCTCATCAGGAGGTTTGATTCAAATCAAGAAATTCATCACCCCCAATGTACTAGACTCCTGGAACAGATAGCTACCAGATCACCAGTACCATCAGAACCTCATCCCGGAACAATAAATGGAGAAGTTACGACAAGATCAAGATGGGCGGACTTTCAGAAGACAAGACCACCAACCTTTACAATTGCACCAGAACCACTAGCAGCAGATGATTGGATAAGAGATATGGAAAGAAAATTAGATACCATCCAATGCACAGATCAAGAGAAGACTCTTTTCGCCTCCCATCAACTACAGGGACAAGCTGCAGCATGGTGGATGAATTACCAAACACTCCACTTTGGAAGGGATATACCATGGCAAGAATTCCAGGATGCATTCCATACGGCTCACGTCCCCACTGGCGTGCTTGCCTCCAAACGCCGAGAGTTTCTCGCTCTCAAGCAAAGAGGAAGTACTGTGACAGAATATCTACATCAATTCAACTACTTGGCCCGATATGCCCCAAATGATGTTGACACTGAAGAGAAAAAGATGGAAAAATTTTCTGAAGGATTACAGAAGTCACTGAAATATCATATTTCAGCCCTGAATTTCAAGGACCTGTCAGCTATGGTGAATAAACTGCTAATATCAGAAGAAGTCAGAATAGAATTACAAGACATGAGAAAAAGAAGAGCAATGCAAATGACACCTCAACCAAGTGCACCCAGAAAAAGAATGATGACAGCATCACCAGTGCTGCGAGGACCCGGAATGTTTAACTAGTAACACTTAACCTCCAAATGGTTCTGGCATTACTAATTAAACATTCTAAGCCTCGATGGACATATGCTTCCCAGAATTGCAGCATATGCACATCATCACAAAATTACACATCAATTCCATACACATACATCACTAAGTTCAACAAGGACATACATAAAGTAAAGTTATTACAAAAGGGCCGACCGCCAAATAGAACAATAAACAAGAAAGACAATGAAGCAAAGGTGCCATAAGATGGCTAGAACAAAAGTCGACCGGTTAGCCATACACCCACAAGGCAACCGACCGGCCGCCAAGCTAGTCGCCCATGCAAGCTACCACAACACACCACAAAAGTGAGGCCCTCAGCTCACCTTCTTCCTCTGCAACAAAACAATTAAGCGTAGCAACCGAGTACAAAGATTGTCTTTGTACCATAAGATCGACATGTGGAATAGCGCACCTATTCATAAACTACATGCAAGCTTATTTAGGTGGAGGTTGTATGTCTCATTTTGCATGAAGCCAACTTTATTTGCAATAATGTAATACATTTTAAAAGCAAGTTTGCAAATCATTTGTTATCAAAGTAATGTAAGTAAAGATACATACAAGTAACCACCGGGCGACTATCCCAATAGCCACCACAACATAGCACTAATCCCGATTCGCACCACCCATCAAGTTTTAATTTAAAAGGTTGTAGTCTAACTCTTGAAAGACCTTGCCAAGCGTGTCCATAACCTAGGACGAGGCTATTCGAATAATTTTAACCTCGCAGGTGTACCAATGTACCCACACTTGCACCGCCTTCAAGCCACAAAGCACACTACCAAGGTATGCTGCACAGCTAAGTCCTACGAGACATTTCCAATCTTGTGTATTAACTACGAGCCGCTCATATGGATAGAAACCCATATGCTTACATTGCAAGCCGAAAGACAACAAATCCCATCACGGGTGAAGTCTTTCGGACACTACAATGCTCCCAACACCATCCCTCCCGCGACTCCTGCGACTCGGAGCCAATACACGCCAAAGTACTAAGTCAAGAGAGGTCCCATACCCTCTAATGTGGTTAGCACGCTAAAATGCTTGGTTTAGTGTAACAAGATGTTCGGTCCTTGTTGACCGCACCATTCCGATCACACCCAAAAATCACACCATCATACCATTGTGCCCAAGTCTAAATCATTTTGTTTTCGATTTTAGTTTTCATAAGTAGACATGGCACAAGGTGGAAATCATAATCCATAATAAGTTTTATGTGATCAAGGTTATCGACAAGTCGATAACCGCCTGCTTCTAGGAAACTAAGCATGGCTAAGCAATTAATTCGCAACTACTAAGTGACAAGAGTCCATCCATGAACTCTAAATCACAGCAAGTAACCTAGGCTCATGGTAGTAGAGGATAATCATTTGCTAAGGAAATGCATCTACTAGGCCAACTATTAACACAAAGTAGCAATGCATACATAGAATTTGTAATCAACATAAATACTTAAAATACTGGGATTAACATGATCAAACTGCTTGCCTTCTTGCTATTGCTCAAACTGTTGTGGAGGGTCGTTCTCGGGGTTACCGCAAATGTCGAACCCTAAGCGAAAGGCAAAAAGAACCAAGAACAACCAATAAGACGAGCCACACTTAAACAAACGAGCAAGCAAAAATTATCCAAATGCGACGAAATTTATACATAAGGTAGAATACGAATATACCTAGACATAGAAACTGGAAAAACCTAATTTGGATTTGTGGTGCAAAAGATATTACCTAAAACCCATTTTCGGCTATAATAAGGTACTGTAGCAAAAATATTTTCTAGAGGTTTTCTGGACTTGAAAATTTTATGATAGGTTGCTACTGACATTTTAAGGCTAATACAAGTGGTTTCATCTTAATTGGAGTTAAAATGATTTAGTTATGATTTTTCTAGGATGCAAAACTAGCATAATGCACTTTCCAGAAATATAAACATGTGCAAAACCCATTTCTCATTATAGTATGATAACCGAGGGATTTCCTAACATCAACTTTCTATTTTTAGGATTTACAGGGAATTACTGGGGTCTTTTACAACATTAAATGAATTTTTAATTGCTACTAATATGGTTAAATCTATGAACATATTTTTCTGGTGCTGATTTAGGCCTACCACCATTTTTAGATTAAAGTTTAGTTAATAACAAATTTATCAAAGTTAAAATCATTCAATTAGCAGATATACGAGAAAAGATATGCATTTTCCAAGTTTTAATACAATTACGGAATATATAAAAATAGCGAAAACAAGCTATTAAAGATTACAGAATTTTCTACTACTGTACATAGCTAAAAGCATTTTTATATTAAACTTTAGTGAAATACAAATTTATTGCGCTTGGTTTCATGTAAAAGGATTTATCTTGAATTAGTTATGAATTTCTAAAGTTTTGATACAATTTTCGCTGATAAATAAATACTTACGTAAATAAAACCAACCCAACCGAACATAACGACGTGGACGCTCGTGGGCCGTTGATGCAATATCCAACGAGCCACACGCGACGAGAAACAGCGCCGCGCGCGATTCATAACAGAGCCCACCGTTGGATCCGCATCCAACACCACGAGGAAGGATGCAACCGGACGGTGCGGTTGCCTCGACGATCCACGCACCGCAGATCTAAGGATGAACGGCTCGATCACGCCTCGGTCTGGAAGGTCCGACAGCACGCACGATCGTGGCCGCAGATCAAGTGATGGACGGCCAAGAATGATGAGGGGAACCGAGGGTCCGAACGCATACAAAATCTAGGCCGCAGATCGCAAAATGGACGGTGGTCCAAGATCGGCGCAATCGAGGCCGACACGTGGGGCGCATGTCGCTGATCGAGAGTCACACATGCGAGATTTAACACACGCCCACGCGGCACGCGACCCACCTAATGATGACTTAAAGGAGGTTTTAGGACGACTAATTAATTACTAATGACCAATGATTAATGATGATTAACAATGATTAGGCAATTACTGTGCTCTAATAATCTGACGAAAATGGGAGCTTCTCAACTGACAAAACCTCGAGTGGCTTTCACGGCTTGTCGCCGGCGACTCGGCGCGGCGCGCCACAAACTATCAAGATGGGTTCGCAATAGTGTTGCGGACCCAACAGTGACGACCTCGCCGGCGGTGGAGGTCTGGAACGCCGGCGAGCCGGAAAACAAAGAAGGAGGCCGACACGGCAAAACACGAAAATAGCAAGATGCTCCGCTGCGGTCCAAGGAAGCGAGTGCCATGACTTCTAGGGACTATATAGAAGCTACCTAACCGAGAAGAGCTCCAAAATGGCCGGGAAGACTTGAACACGATGAAGTCCACCGAGTCAAGAAGATGAAGTGGAAGATGAGGTTCTCGAGCAAAATGAGTGGAACCAAATCATCACCACACTTCATTATAGCTCAAAGAGGCTCCAAAAGCAAATAATTGCAAAAGAACCACTTAATGAGTGGAGAAGAAAGGGGTGAAACCAACTGAAGATCTCCAAACTTAAAATTGAGTGATTCTCATGAATGCAACCCAAAATCAAGTTAGGGAAATATAAAGGAGGTTGAGGAGTTCAAAAGGGTGCAAGAAAGGTTGAAGATGAACCATCTGGACACTAAGGCCGCCATTGGAGCCTCGGGTCAACAATGGTGGATTGAAGGTTTGAGATAGTTTTAAGCTCAAACACAGAGAGGAGCTAGGTGTGGTGTAAAGGAACACCAGGAGGAGCTAAGGGGCAATATATAGGGAAAGGATTAGGGTTTCGAGCAAGAACCCGAGTCCATGGTGGGCTCGGTTCATGCTACGGTCATGGACCAAGAAATGATGGGAGCAAGTGAGCACGGTGACAATGGAGGAGAAAGCCTGGTGCGCATTAAATGCCCCGCAGAGAGACGTTGACGAAAGCAAACTTGAGGTGACACATCAAAGCCGCCCCGCGCTCTCTCTCTTTCTGCCATTGTCGCACGCGCGCTCGGCGAGACAGAGGAGGAAGAAGAACAGAGAAAGCAAACCACGACCGTTGGATTTTAGATGGACGGCTGCGATTTAAGAGAGCCCACCGGACAGTCCGATTGCTTACGGAAATCTGGACGGTTGGATTGAAATCCAGCGGTCCCAATTGGTTAATGCAACCGGAGGGTCCGAATGCTCACACGAACGTGGGCCGAGCGATTTAAACCCAACGGTTGAGATTGCACGCGCGTTATAAAACGCGGCTTGGTGCAGTTAGGTGGTTCGACCGAGTCAAGTGGCTCGGACTCGAGCCCGACTCGAACCTAAGGAACAGTGAACCAGGTTTTAGGTTTTAAATATGCTGAGACTTTTGAGGATTTATTTGGGGTAGCAAAATAACTCCAAAAATTCTGAAATTTTTACAGGAGCTTGCTGACTGAGACATTGACCTTGTGTAAAATTTCCAGAGGTTTTTATGCATTGTATTTTTCTCCAAAAATTCTACAAGGTACTGGTTTTAGGTTTGACTGAGAGTCAAACAGTTTGATCGCCTCTAAAATATTCAAACAATTTCTAAAAATTGTGAAATTTTTCAGAGGGTCACATACCATCCCATGAACTTAGGAAAATATCTCCAGAGGATGATCAAAAGGTTTGACAAGATTGTTTTTGAAGGAACAAGATTTGGATCAAAAGACTTGTGACTTTGCATTTCCATAAGTCTTGTACAATGCTTGTCCAAGACAAACAGAAACACATGATGTAAGAAAAAGTTTTAATTTCTACTCATTTTCTTACATTTGAAACACAAGCCCAAAATTGGGATGTTACAAGTGCAATCACAGCAGATACCAATTATCAATCCAATTCCAAGACCCCAATACAATATGGATCAGTCAGCCACCATTCAGTGTTATACTTGTGGAGAAAATCATTACCAAAAAGATTGTCCACGAAGACCCTTAAACTGCTACCATTGTGGACAACTAGTCCATTTTAAAGGTCAGTGTCCTTTGAAGAGTATGCCATCAGAGGAAGCCAAGGCTAAAGTAAAAAGTCAATATCCACACAAATCAGTAACATGTTTCCATTGTGGACAACCAGACCATTACAAGTCTCAATGCCCAATGAAGCATATGCCACAAGAAGCAGCCAAAGCTCCGAGAAAAAGTCAATTACAGATCAAGAGGACACAACCAATACAAATCAACAAAGGAGGTTTGCTACGATCCAAAGAACAGTTAAGAAGACTAAAACAAATTTCAGGAGAAGGAAAACCAACAACAGGACCAAGTCAGGGCAAAATCAATCATGTCACTACCAATGAAGGTGATGAAGCCACATATATCACCGACGGTACGTTTTTCATATAAGATCAGTATTGGTTTTTGTTCGAAAGTTGCCTTCCGAGAATCTTATAACAGAAAGAACAGCATGGAAAAAGGAATCGAAAATGCAGCGTAATTTTCCAATCTGTCCCTTGGCTTTGAGTGAATCTCGAGGTCGAGATTCTTTTAAGGGGGTAGATTGAAATAACCCCAGAAATCCGAATTTCAAAAAGTTTTGAAGCTTTTGTTTGAATTCGAATTTCTTTCCCTTTTCAGAAATTTCTTCCGAAATCCCGCTTTCCTTTTCCGTCCAGCCGCCTCCTTCTTTGGAAAGCGTCTTTTCTCCGGGCGCATCCTCTCTTCTTCCTCCCTCTCCTCCTTCCTTCCTCCTCACGCCGCCGCCTCTGCTGCGATTTTGCGGTGCCGCATTTGTTGACCGCCGTGCCACCTCGTCGCGCCCAGAGCCTTCTACCGCCTTCGCCGCCTCCACCTCACCCCGCCACCCTCTCTCTCCCGGCGCCGCCTTTCTTCCCCGACCGCACGCGTCGCCGCCTCTGCCGCGCCCGATTCCTGCTCCCACCGCCTCAACCTCGCCCTATAAGAAGTCCCCGAGAGCATCCTTCATTGCCTTTCCCTCTCCGCCACCTCCCCTTCCAGAACCGGCGCAATTTCGAGAAACGCCGCCGCCACTGTTCTTCTTCCCCGACGAAACCGACGCCAATTCACCACCCCCGATCACCCAAGCTTCAAATCGAGCCCACGGTAAGCTTCCCCTCACCGCCGCTTACCTTTCCCCCACCATCCTCCACTCTAAAACCCGCCGGAACATGGCCGGCACCGCTTCTCCCCGCCGCCGCCTCCACGGCTCACGACGCCCCGCCACCACAGACCTCCCCAAGCTCCACCGACACCACCTTTGGCTTCCCCTACCTCCACTGATGCTCTAGCACCTCTTCCCTTGACCGGAGAGTTGCCGGAGCGCCGCCGGCCTCGTCCCCTGTTGCGGCCGTGCGCCACCTCCGCCGCCACCCCATTCCCGTACCCCCACCGCCCGTTCAAAGCTCAAAAATGGAACCACCTCGACTTGCTGATGCTCCCCGCACCACCCACTTCCGCTGCCGACGCATCGCGGCCGCCGCTAGCGCCGCCGCCGGCCGGCAGAGCGAGCGCTCGCCTTTGGCCGAAGCGCAGCCTCGTGCCGCCCGGGCGCTGGGCCTTAAAGGCCTGGCCTTTTGGGCCGGCTGGGCCTTCGGGCCAGAAAAGAAATCGGGCTTAGCCCATTACTGTTTCAACACTTTTGGCCTTTTACTATTCATTCCACAGTAATTGATTTACTGTTCATGACCCGAAAACAGTAAACCTAATTACTGTTCAATCAAAACACTGTTCCAAATTAAAAAAATGAACAGTGAACCCTAGTTACTGTTCATCTCCTGAAAAATAGTCTGCCACTATTCTTTTCAGCTAAATACAATGATTTCTAATTACCGACCACCCCCCAGCTTTTATTTATGGATAGTAAAATAAGTATTATTCATTATCCAGTCCTATTTTCACCCAAAACCCTAATTTGACATTACATGTCAAATTTGACCGCCTCAAACCTCGAAAGCCCCTTTCACTGTTTATTCTTTTAAATCAGCCTAAACACTAGCCACTACACATTAAACTCCTTACTATTCATTACCCGAAAATGGTTTGTGCTATTCAGTTCCATCCGAAAACAGTAAACCCTAATTACTGTTCGAAAATCAAAACAGTAAATCTAGTTACTGTTTAGATCCAATATTCGTAGATGAATAGTAAAAATATTACTATTCATTACCCGACCCTATTTTCGCCTGAAACCCTAATTAGACACTTTATATTCTTTTCGACCGTTTCGAGCCGTGAATCCAAATCTCAACTCCGTTCAGTCCAAACAAGTGCCAGATAAATCTCCAACATCCCACACACCACCTTCTTTATGATTCTATATCCATTTACAATATTTTTGTTGTACTTGGATCCTTTCATCAGATCCGCTCAGTCCAATTCAACACCAAATAAATACCTAATCATCTCCACACCACCTTTCTCTGTGTTTCTTTTCTGGCTTTATTTACTTGCATGTTGTTCCCAGCTCATTCCTTGTCGAGCCGGATTTTATTTGAATTGTTTTATTGTTTTGTTTCGCTAGGTCACGACTTTGACGACTGCACTCTAAGACGCTGACAAAACCAAGATCCGTAAGACTTGGTACAAGAAGGCAAGTCGCATTCTTTGATCATTTTGAACCTACAGTTCATCTATGTATTATTACTTTCACTACTTTATTTGTGCCAATTACTTTAAATATTAAAATAATACTTTTGAATGCCATGACAATTAGTTAAATCCTAAATACCCCACAAACAAACCCACCCAACTTTTGTAGGCCATATTCACCTTGACAAGTTTAGTCCACATAAAATATTATCTATACAAGGTAGCTTTGTCACCAAAACTGTGTTCACCAATCAAAAGAGAGCATTGGCTTTTCGCCAATGGTTTTGGTGGTGAGTTGAGGGTTGGATCCAGGAAGTTGGACAGCCCAATAAACTCGGGTTAAAAGTGTGTCATCAGTGAGATCTGGAGGTGGACAGCCACGAGTTGGTGTTGGATCATCGCCTCACTAGATGACAAGTAAGGACAAGAACCTTGTGCCAAAGTAATGCATATAGAATCCGCCAACCACAAGCGTGGTCATTACTCCCTAGCTTAGTACACTGCTCTTCCGATTGAATATCTGCAAGTATCATCTGTTGCTTGTATGATAGGACAGAGGAACTTGGTGTGGGACGGGAGTGGCCGGAAGTGGACACTCGCTGGTTTCCGCCTCGGTATGGGCCCATCAGCGTCGGAGTACGAATTCCACTTTTGGCCGGTGGTCTCCCGAGCTGTATGAATTAAGACCTACCGTGTAGAGACTAGAAAGGTTGAGCAGTGAAAAGGCTTTGTTATCTCAGCTCAGTCGCACGCTAACATGTTGCGTGTCTATGTTCTGACAGTATGAGCATAAGATATCTTGTGGGTAAAGTTGAGCAACTCTGCAGAGTGAATAATTAAAGGTATTCGAATACGCCGTGCTTCCGGTTAATGAAGCTGTTCTAATGGGTGATTCCAGTACAATGGCATAAGTAGAGTTTTTGAGATGTTAAGTTGGTAATTGAGTTTGTTAAGAAACCCCCGATGCTATTACTTATTATTGTTTTACTGTTTTATAAATTGTTTTAAATGCAAAGTGCATCCACATATGCCAAGTATGGTAAACCCTAACCTTACATTGAACCCCTTGCATGTAATTATTTAGCATTTCCATGTGACTTGTTGAGTACGGTGGTAGTACTCATTCTTGCAATTTTGCAAAATATCTACAGAAGAAACTTGGGGAAGTGCAGAGGACCCTTGTGAGCAAGATTTTGGTGGACCCCCAGAAGGCATCAACTACTATTATTAAGTCTCGACTACGCTCAAGCGTACCTATGGTTTAAAGTTCTTTTGTCTTGTATTATATTTAACTTTGGGCTTGGATGCCCGTGTCAGGTCAAAACAGGCTGTTAAACCTTAGTTTTGTTAAATAAAAGTCTGGTTTCTGTTGCAATCGGAAGCTTACTTGAGATACTATTTTGCTTCGCAACTGTACATTCTGGGCGGTTGCGAAAGGTTTAACAGTCCCGAAAATCGGGTCACAGGGAAGATATGAGTTTTTTTTTTTTTGCTTGTGAGACGAAATTACTCTAATCTTCTTCATACATAAACATAAATCTTCGCAAAAATATTGTTGTCTAAAATTGAATGATTTGACTGTACACTTCCAATAGCGACACTTCTAATCTTGTGATAGAAGGGAGTACCTCGTGTTTCAGAGCTGGGGAAAATGTTGTTATCACTATTATCATAAAGATAAGGTTATACTCTCTTCAGTCACGTAATGAAGTTGTTTTTTATTTTTCAAAGTTAACAAGATATCACTTTGATCACTAAATTTTATCATCATATTTCCAAAAAAAGTTATAAAAGTATAATGCTACATAAGCATTTGCTGCCAAACGCCCCCATACTCTGTAATTAGATTGCTGCTGTGAGGGTAGTGATCGATATCATAAAGATTATATATGAGATTTGACATCTGAAAAGCAAGTTTTGGACGTACAGGAGTGGCTGCAACCCGGGCATTTCCAATATCCGATGCACAAGCTGAAGAAGATGCTGCTTGAACTGCGGCGCTCATGGCGACCGCACCACCATTCGATGGAGCAGCTTCTGAAATCTACGCCACAGCTGGAGACGCTTCACATCCACGCAGACATTTCACATGCATGATTGTACAATTGTTGGGGTTCGCTAGGTCCATTGCTTTGCATGCGCAGGTTTCCTCGTCTGAAGAAATAGTGGCATGGGCGACGATAAGGACGAAAACGGATCGGATATTAATTTTTTTGTATCTTAATTCATATTTTTACTCTGGATTTGGAGGCGAATACGGATACCTTGACACGGATTTTTCAAGATACGAGCATGAGACGGATGTGGATCGGATTTAAATCGGTAACGGATAACTTGACGGATAGTATACACATAAAGAAAGGATATAACTTCACTAATGAAAGTGTCAAATTATCCTACCTATTAGAGAATTATTTATCCTAATTAACAATATAAACATAATCAAATATAAATTGATATTATATATTAGTCAATGACTAGAAAACTAAAGAGGATATTAAAAAATAATGATGTTTATGGGATCATTACTACAAAACAGGCTATAGTAGACGTCTCATCACAAACGGTTAAAATAGAACCGTTTATGTTGGGTCTGTCGGGCCTATTACAGACGGTTTGTAATTCCGCTCAGGATATTCAGATCACTGCATTTGCTCTATTAAAGAACCGTCAGGATAATATCATAGACGGTTCTATTAAAAACCGTCTATGATAATCTCCAGTATCATAGACGGTTCTATTAAAAAACCGTCTATGATAGTATCACAGACGGTTCTATTAAAAAGTCGTCTATGATAATCTCTAGCATCATAGATGGTTCTATTAAAAACCGTCATGATACTATCGCTGCACGTTCTATTCAAAACCGCTTATGATAAATTTCAGATCACTGCACGGTTCTCTAATAGAACCGTCTGTGATATTATCACAGATGGTTGGTGCTACGAACCGTCTGTGATATGTAATTCACAACGCGGGAGTTCGAAAATTTTGAACGCGTGCGCGAGAGTAGCAGGAGTCCTTATATATAGCCGGTCCTCCAACCTCCCGCAGTCCTCCTCCTCCTCCTCTAGTCATCCTCCTCCCTGTGTCGGCGTCCTCCCTCTGCACTGGCCTCCTCCCCACGCCGGTCCTCCCAGGCGCGCATTGTCGTCTTCGGCCCCAACAAGCTCGAAGAAAAGAAGGTTAGTAGTGAGTTTTGACTAATTAGATTAGCTGCGAGCTTTGCTTTTGCGTAATGTTGTAACAATGGTGGCATGGTGCTTGCGTGCGTGCACAGGAGAGCGAGATCCTCAAGTTCTTGGGGTTCTAGTGGAACCTTTAGTCGTGGGTGATGGAGGTGGCAGCAGTCATGGCCATCGTGATGGCCAACGACGACCACCTCCCGCCGGACTGGCAGCACTTTGTCGGCATCATCGTGCTCCTCCTCATCAACTCCACCATCTCCTACATTGAGGAGCGCAACACCGGGAGCTCGACCAAGGCAGTGGAGGTAGCGAAGAGGCGGACGGCCAAGGGGAAGGCCGTTGTGGCCACTTGCAAGCTATACATTTAGTATTTTGTTTGGCAGTTGAAAAAACTATCACAGACGGTTCTTAACAAGAACCGTCTGTGATAATTACTATCACAAACTGTTCTTGTTCAGTACCGTCTGTGAAAATATACTATCACAGACGGTTCGAAAGTAGAACTGTCTGTGATAGTAGTTATCAGAGACGGTTCTACTTCCGAACCGTCTGTGATATTCGTATCACAGACGATTTTTGAACCGTCTTTCAGATGGTTCAGAAAACCGTCTGTGATGACGGTTCCGAACCGTCTGTGATGAGGCTGTGTGTAGTAGTGGATATCCATTTTATTTATTTATCGGATATCTTTTGAATATTCCTATAAAATAGGGATACTGAGCGGCTGATCGAGCTCGCCATGGGATCATGTGCCGCCTTGAGGACCGTGTGCTTGACCCGAGACGCTGCTGCTCATAAAGCGAAGAAGAAGAAGAAGCTTGCCGGGAAGGAGCTAGGCGATGGGTGTCACTACACGCCGCGCGCCCGGTGGGGCGGAGAGGTGGAGGCCGCCGTCGCCGAGCGGCTGAGGCACGGTGGTGTCTGGCCCGGCGCGAGATAGTCCTGGGGTTTAGGAACAGAGTATCGACGAGCAGCGTAATATGGACCAGAAACTTTGGGTTGTAAGAATGGACTGGCTGGATCCCGGCTAGCATGTGACATTCTAGAATAACTTTCGATATTTATTTTCACCAAAAAAAAACTTTCGATATTTAGCGATGGCACAGCGGTACAATACAATGCTGTTACTGCTTAATTTCCATCGGATCCAACTGCAATCCTTCAGATCGGATATGCACTGTAAAATTTTATTGGAATTTTATCTAATGGCAACTCACGGTTCTCGTTGACATTTCAGTTGGACTCGAACCCTATTTCACCAATCCTGTGATTAGGGCCGGAAAAACGGCTTGAAGCTCGCGAGCCAGCTCGGCTCTAACTTGTGAAATTTCGAGCCGAGCCGAGCCCACCATCCAACTCGCGCAAAAACAAGCTGAGCTCAAGCTGGCTTGCGAGCCTCAATTTGCTCGGCCCACGAATCCCCATGACCCATCCCTAACCCTACACCACGCGCGCCGCTCTCGCCAATTCCCCATCCTTCCTGTTCCTGATCCCCAATTCCCCTTCCTCTCCCGCCTCGTTCGCCGCGCCGCCGCGCCTCGTCCAACTCTGGTTGGCCCCGTGCTCCCCCGACCATCTGTGCTCCCGCCTCTGCACTGGCCCCGTCCTCCTCCCGATCCCATTTCTCTCCCGCGTCTCGACCCTTCCACCGCACCGCTGCGCCCCATCTCCCGCCGGCTCGCCCCTTTCGCCCTATCCTCCATGCTCCAACCCCCGCCCCCACCGCCGTCCCTTCCACCACCGGTCCTCCATCTACCTCGTCATCTAGTCCCCTATCTTCCTCGGTCTCCTCCAACCGATGCGCATGGACCGGACCGCTAACGGAGCATGGAGTCTCCTGCTCGAGGGAAGAAGTCGGCCGACGTCGGGACCTCCGCCTCGGCACTAGCGGGTCCTGACCTCGCCGAACTGGCAGCCTCGGTGAGTGTAGTGTCTCTCATCCCGATCGCCAGTTCCCCTTATTCTCTAGCTAGCTACTAGTCAATATCTAGAAGTGTTTAGTCTACTACTATTTCTCCTTGCAATTATTTGGGCTTCTCTAGCTAGAAGAGTTCTGAAGCCTGAGGGAGGCCAAGAACAAAGCACATGATGGTGTAGATGTAGACATGTAGTAGTGCAGATGTTGAAGCTAGAAGTGTTTTGAAGCTTTGAGCAAGTTCACAGTTGGTACTTCACTAGGTTTATCATGTAGATGTAGTAGTACAGATGATGTATATGTTCTTGAGATGGTTTATGTTTGCTTTATGGATTAGTTTGTTCATGTAGGGAAGGTGGTCGAGGCTGCTGTCATGACAATTGATAAGGATTGTTGGTTTGCTTAATTAGTTTTTGTTTCTGTTTTTACTAGGGATTTAAGATGGATAGCTAGGAAGTGTGGAATGTTGACTGGTATGACTTTCATGTATGGATGCTACCCTTTACTCCTCCCAAGAACTGCAAGAGATTTGTAGTACTCTTGCTGCAGCTTAGCTATACCAATATGGTTGCTTGTTATTTGTTTGTGTAATTGTCATTTGTACTGAAATTTTCATGTCTAATTATCTCCAATGTTTTATCACAGTCGTCGAGCGAGGATGCGGATTAGGAGGATTTGGCTGATTATGATCACGATGGTGTACCATCTGATGAGGAGCGGGAACAAGAACATGTTTCGGTGGACTCTTCAAGTTCAAATGGTGATGAACAAGCCGCTGTGGCATTGCCAACAGAAGATGGTACTGTGTCTCAAGGAATATCAAAGAGGGGGCAAAAAGGAGGAAGGGATCTCCAAAGGCAACTAGTAGACAGAAACAAAGATCAGATTGTTGGAAGATCTTTAAGGTGGTGAATATTCCATCAAAGATGAAGAAATGGGAGATCGATACAAGGGCAAAGTGTAGGTTCTGCTACAATCTCATGTCTTACAAACAAGGGGGTGCAACTACACATCTTATGAGGCATATATCGAAGTGCACACCATATTTGAACAAGGTGGCTAAGATGAAAGCTCAAGCGAACCTCAACTTTGATCCTGCCATGGGAGGTGAGACTGGTTTACCTATTGTTTCTACTCCTAGGGAATATGATCAAGATGAAACTCGTCGAATTATTGCTAAGATGATAATTGTCCACGAGTATCCCTTTAAGATGGTCGAGCATACTTGGTTTAATGTTTTGATGAGGTACTTAAATCCCTTATATCAGTTCACCGGTAGAAAGACGATAAGAAGTGAATGCATCAAGATTTATGAATCAAAGAGGGAAGTCCTTAGGAAGAGTCTCAGAAGTGTCTCCCATATTAGTTTAACTTGTGATTTGTGGACCTCTAACCAAAACCTTTGCTACATGTGTTTGGTAGCACATTATATAGATACAAATTGGGTTATGCAATGTCGTGTGCTGAACTTTATTGAGTTGAATCCTCCACACAGCGGGTTTGCCATAGCTGAAGGATCTAGACCCGCCATTATGTGTTAATGGAGTATTTTGGTGATTAATGACAAATACACTTGTGATACTAACAATTCTATTGATTATCTATTGCTTAGTCTCGTTTGGATATAAAGATGAGGTTGTTCCATAGTGGTTGAAGACTTTGAATGACATCATTAGTTGATGGTCATCAAGTCAAGATCCGGGATGAAGAAAATCATCATGTGTTGTTGATATTCAAGAAGAGGAAGATCACCATATGCTATGATATTGAAGGAAAAAGCTTGGAGTAAAGGATGCATCATGTGTTGATACATATCAAGACATCAAAGAAGGAGATGATCATGAGTTGATCATCAAGTCAAAAGAAGGATCTATCATGTGTTGATAGAGATCAAGCAAAGGATACATCATGTGTCGGTACATATCAAGACTCGAGATGGAGAATGTCATCATGTGTTGATGAGCATTATGTCAAGATCCCGAAGCAAAGGAAAACATCATGTGTTGATGATTATCAAGTCAAGAACCCGGACTTGAAGTGAGGATGCGTGTCATCAAGCATCAAGAAGATGCTCAAGGCAAAAGTATGACTAGCTAGGGCTAAGGATGTGTTCCTAGTCTTTTACCGGTCTTGGTGTTTGGTTGGAAGACCGGATTGCTAGTATGGGTTGCCGTACTATTAATAGGGGTCTTGTCTAGTAGCTTGAGTCTCTTCATGTATTGATAGCTCAATCTCACCTGCTCTAGCTCATTTTGGCATGATGCTATTATTTGTGAATGTGTTTCACAAATAGTTGAGGCTCATGCATCTAATCCTTGTAGCATGTGACTATACTTTGCAAATGTGTTTTGTAAATGGTTGAAGTCCATGTACCTACTAATTGTGGCATGATCTAAGTTTGTAAATGTGTTTTGCAAATTATTGGGATTCATGTATTTTCCCTTGGCATGGTCTAAGATTGCTTGTTGCTAATACTTTGGACTTAGACCATGGTAGTGGCTCTTTGGAGTTATGCTTTTTGATTTGATAAAATGTGTTTGATATCAAATCAAATAGGTGTGTTGCATAGCCCTCTGAATAAGCTTTCAATAGAGCCTAAGATCACTCGATTCACGACATCGGAGTCAAAAGTTATGACCTTTTTACCGAGTGTCGTCTGTGTTGAAAAATGGGCTGCGGTAGTACCGCCGTTATAACAGTGGTAGTACCGCAGAAAGGTAGTACCGCCCGTATAACTGCGGTAGTACCGCACCAATGCTGTAATGGCTCCAAACGGCTAGTTTTTGTTGTGGGGGCTATAAATACCCCCTTGGCCGGTCGAGAGACAACTTTTGGCACTTTATTTCACTCTCTTGAGCTAGTGTGAGCCTCTCCTCTATTGTGCGTGTGTTGCACCTTGTGAGCAAGGAGAGAGGTCTCTAGTTGCATGTGTTGCATCTAGAGTTGGATTTCGTATCCATTTGAGCTTGTGCATTCGTTGCACGTGGTGAGAGTCAAGCAAGGGGCTTGGCTTATTACTCTTGGTGTTTGTCGACACCTAGACGGCGTGGTGGCGTCGTGGTCCGGTGATCTTCTCAAGTGAAGCTTGTGAGAAGGCCCGATGGTTGTGAGTGTCTTGGTGCTGCCATCTCCGGAGTGGAGTAAGAGCATCCCTAGTGGAGCGAGGTATTGGTTACCTCGGAGGCGGGTACTCAATTTGTGGAGCCGGTCCAATTGGTTTGGGCTTGCCTCAACTTGGATTAGGGGAGACCGGCAAGTCTCCGATCACTACAGTAAAACATCGCCGTGTCATTGTGATTTGCATTCTTGAGCTTTACTTATCGCAATTTATATACCTTGCGTTAACTTACTTATTCATTGTGTATGAATGATTGCCATGCTTTGTGCCATATTGTTGGACCGAAAAGGCGACTAGAGGGGGGGTGAATAGGAGCACGATCTCTTTTTCTCCCGAATTCAATTCAATACGAATCTCACTCCAATAGCTATGAAAGCTATGAAGATCAATCAATCATGCACAACGGAAGACTTGTATTGAATCAACTCAAAACCCCGAAGTAAAATCAACACAAAACCAAAACACGAAGGCTCGGGCAGTCTGACCTCTCACAGGGGCGGTCAGACCGGTCACCTGGCGGTCGACCACTAAGCGGTCGATCGATTCTCGGCGGTCGACCGCTCGCTCGATGAACAGAAAACAGCCCGACAAACCGAAACGCAAATTGATCAAACTTTTGATTCGTGCGCCCAAACTTCGTGAAATTTGACACACACCTACCTAAGTATGTCAGAACCTATTCCAAGCAACGATCGTGATAATTCTTGCCAAGATTCTGACCTTCTACGCTTTGAGCGAAGTTAGGTCAAAACCGAGTCAAAACGAAAATATGATCTTGAGACTTGCTCGTGGGTGATTGATGATATTGATGATCCTAGATGTATTCCCACACGTCACGCAAGCTAGATCATGTCCGAAACTAAGCAAAACTCGCGGATCAAAGAAAGACTTAAATCATCAAAAGAGAGAAAGAAAGAAATTGACCTCATCTTGAAGAAACTTTCTTTGGATTGATTTGATATGGTATTGGTTTACAGCCACTCCATCAATGGATGACAAAGACTGAATACATGAGCACAAAATCCAATCCAACTCTCTAGAACCCTAACCTCCGCTCCTCCTCTCCCTAAGCAAATTAGGGTTTCAAAAACAATGAAAGGGTCGAGGGGGGTGCAGCCACCTCCCTCCTCTATTTATAGTGGAGGCCTAGGGTTTCTAATAGAGTCTCCCTAATGGGCTCCCGTTAAGGCCCAAATCAAACGGGTGACACACGCACGCCTTTTAAAGCGCCGTGTCCAAATTGTGCGAAGCACTCGCTTGCTCCGCCACGTGTAGGTTGATCTAACAGCTCTCATCATGTCGGCAAGTCTCTTCCGTCCGGCTCCCACCGAAACCACCATAGCACTTGCACCGACCCCCGCGCCGCTTGATTCAACCGGGCCGCACCGAACCGCCTGTTCGGTCACCTTTGTCCATCTTGCACCATACTTGAGTCCAATGACTTCACCCGCATCGCCGATCGCTTTGAACCTCGGCTCTCCAAGCCTAGTCCCGATCATCCTCGCCATGACCATCGCTGACCACCAAGCAACCTGCACAACAATAGACAAGAAAATCGAAATCGGAACAAGTTCTTCACAACTTGACCCACGTTAGTCAAAACATGCATCATGCAACACATATGACATGAAACCCATGAACTTGACCTAATCAACAACCATCGCCACCACACGGGCTGACGACATAAGTGAAAATCGGTGAGACCGCCACCTTGGCCGGTCGGCGCCACCGCCGGCCCGATCGCCAATCAAGGCCGGCCGACCGCCACCAAAGGACTTAGCCAAAATTTCAACACCAAATCCGCAACCTCTCGGAAATTTAAAACGAATAGAACTTTTGACTAGAGGCTCCAAAATTATGGGACCAAGTGCGAGAATCTTCTCACTTGCCTACACCTCTATTTTTGGCCCACCAAATTCCAAAACAACTTTCATGGCGGTCGACCGCTCGGTGGTAGCCGGCCGATCGCCACACCGCCGGTCGACCACCGCTCGCCGGTCGGACCGCCACTTGTTCACCCGATACACCACTTGAGGCATGGCGGCCCGACCGCCACTGGGTGGTCCGACCGCCGAGGCTCGACAGAACTCGAACTTTGCCGAAACTCGTGTTTCAAGAAACCTTCAACGCCATTGCCAATTGACACATCATCCTAAAATCATGAGCATATCTCCATGATATCCACAATCTCCCTTGATGATCACATTGGCAATTCCCCACAAATGCAAGTTTTGAGGTTTGAAAAGTAAAAACTCAACGTTACATAAAGGCACAACTTGGTCCATATGCAAGAGAAAGCAAAGAAAATGACCAAGTGGCTTCGAATAGCATCGGCAAGTGAGATAAGGCAAAAGAAAGCAAGAAAGCTTCAATTTCAAAGAAGAGTAAAAATCTCACTTAAGGTCCATATGAAAGAACAATTGTTCAAATGACCTTTGATCATGGTGAGGATCAAGAATTGCAATTCAAGTTCGAAAGAGCAATAAGACCATAAGAATGCAAATAAGAAACTCCCCTCACTATGATCCTCAAATTTGAGAAAATTTCAAATTCTCCAATTTTCTCCCCTTTTTAACACTTTTTAACACTTCTCCCCTTTACACATCTTGAAGAATCTTCTCCCCTTTGACAATGGAGTCATCAAGGAATCACGCCTTCCTCTCGTCCGAGATAACAAATGCGAATGAGGAAAAACATAAAAGGAGCATGCATGAAATGCAATGAAGTGGCTTCATAGTTTTGTATTTTTCAATTTTGGATTACAAGAAGCTTTGGAGATTACCCAAAAGAACAAGCTAACATCTCAAATTTCGCATAAACACCACATCAGCCTGAATGCGCTAGCAAGATCATGATAAGACATATATAACAAAGCTAACGCTAGAAGGCTCAATATAAAGCAATAAATTTTAGCATTTTAAGCAAAGCTTCAAATCTAGCAAGTTCATCAACAGAGATCCTAAAATGATACTGGCCATGTCAAAATGTCAATGTGAGATCAAGACGCTAACAAAAACCACATTAAGAGACAAACAGGTCCTGAATTGAATCATTTTGCTCAAATTGTCTCAACCACCCATTTTTCAACAGTTTTTCATTTGCAATGAATATTGAGGTTGATTAAAGGTATATCTTAGTGAAGAAGATCCTGGACTAGGAGCCATCCACAAACTCTTCCTAAGTTTCTACCAGGGCGACAAATCTTGAGGTTCATGTCAATTGTAACAAGCAGTCCCCATGAGATCGTCTGGATCATCAAACTATCTCCAAGTTCATGTCTATGACATGCAGTCTTGAGAGAATAGTTTGGCACATTTTAAGCACAAGACAATCTTTAAATTTGATTTTTCATTTTTCACAGAGCGATTTAGATTCTTAAAAGAACAAGAAGCTCAAGCAATGATCAATACTAGATTCAAGAGCTAACACCGCAATTTTATGTGGCCAATGTCACAAAAGGAGCACTAATTGCGCAACTAGCTAAAACATCCACAAATTGCGTTTTTAGTTCAAGTTGTCTTAAAGTTCGCTCATTCAAAGAAAGACTTAGCTACACATGTGAAAGCATGATAATTCTAGCAAGTCAAAGAACTAGACATGGCATTGAGAAGAATTGAAATACTAAAGCTCAAAAGGGTAATAAGCAAAGCTTCATCAATTTTAAAAGACAAGCGTAAAAGCTTATATAACAATGCATCTTTTGGTTTTTCATATGAATGCAGATGAAACAATGAGATGCACAAAAACTTAAAAGCCTAAAAGATCAAAAGATCAAAAGAAAATACCACTAGAAGAAGGTATCGAAAAAGCAGAAAAACTCAAATGAACAAGAAAAGTTGAATGCAGAGCCAACTCCCCTCAAACCAAACCGTAGGGATAAATTACGCCTAACTCACTTCTCAAGGTTGCAAACCTAGTTGGATCTAAAGGCTTGGTGAGGATATCACCAACCGAGCCTCGGACTCCACGAAATGCAAGACAATATCACCTTTCTCGACATGATCTCTAAGAAAGTGATAGCGAATGTCTATGTGCTTGGTCCTAGAGTGTTGCACAGGGTTTTTAGCAATATTAATCGCAGAAGTGTTATCACATAAAAGAGGAACACTATCAAATGCCAACCCAAAATCCTTAAGAGTGGACACCATCCACAAAATCGACTACAAAGAACTAGCGCAGCCTACATATTCAGCCAAAGATGGATTGTGCAATGTAAGACCGCTTCTAGAAGACCAAGAGACAAGAGAAGTGCCTAGAACCGACAAGTGCAGAGGTACTCTTCCTATCTAGCCGACAACCCGCAAAATCAGAATCAGAAAACCCCCGAATGGACAAGGACGAAGAGCAGGAATACCAAATGCCATACAGGAGGGTAGAGTGTAAATAACTGAAGATGCGCTTAATGGTTTGGCGATGGGAAGTCCTCGGAGACGCCTGAAACCTCGCACAGAGGCAAACCGCGAAGTGGATGTCCGGTCTTGAGGCCGTCAAGTACAGAAGGGAGCCAATCATGCTGCGGTACTCGCGTTGATCCATGGCTTCTCCTTCCTCATCTGGATCCAAAACGGTCGAAGTCGCCATGGGAGTGGCGATCGGCTTGCAGTCACCCATCTTGAAGCGCTTGAGCAGATCCTTGGTGTACTTCGTCTGATGGATGAAGATCCCTTCCTTGCATTGCTTGATTTAAAGCCCCAGAAAGTAATTGAGTTCTCCCATCATACTCATCTCAAATTCCCTGGACATGGTCTCAGAAAAACTAGAAACAAGAGCATGAGAAGAACCACCAAAGATAATATCATCTACATAAATCTAAGCAAGCAGGAAGTCATTGCCACGCTTAAGGATGAACAGGGTCTTGTCTACCTTACCCATCTCAAAATCATTCTTAAGCAGAAAGGTCTTAAGTCTATCATATCAGGCTCTAGGGGCTTGCTTAAGACCATACAAGACTTTGGATATCTTGAAAACATGATGTAGATGCTTGGAATTCTCAAAGCCTGGGGGTTGTCTAACATATACTTCCTCCTCTATAAAACCATTCAAAAAGGCACTCTTAACATCCATCGATATATTCTAAAGCCCTTAGAAGCGACAAATGCAAGCGAGAATGCGAATGGCTTCCAATCTAGCAACAGAGCAAATGTCTCATCAAAGTCTAACCCTCAACTTGGCTAAAACCCCGAGCCACCAATCTAGCCTTGTTTCTAACCACGTAACCATCCTCATTTTGTTTATTTTTGAACACCCAACGGTTCCTATCACATTATGACCACTAGGAGGTTCTACTAGATTCCAGACCTTATTCCTCTCAAAATTCTCTAACTCCTCATGCATGGCATAAACCCAGCTAGAATCGATAACGCATGTGATATATCGCGGGTTCGAAAGAAGCAACAAATGCGAATGAGAGTAGAGACTTGGATCGTGATACCGGAGCGAGTGACTCGCTCATTAAGATTACCAATCATCGATCCGAGGATGATGCCTCAATATGAAGTGGGCGCCTGGGAGACAATATCTCCTCAACCTCCGCAGTACTACGATGAAGAAGATGCAGCGGAGCCTCAATTGGAGGTGAAGCAATGTAGCATGTTCGGAACTTGGGCAGAGCCTCAAGCGAAGCAGTGGAGGACAAATATCGCCGTCATTATCTTCCTCCACAAAAATGCTTTCACACCTGTATCACCTAAAATGCCGGATCTAGCTCGGGGCTAGTCTTATCAAAAGTGACATTGCATGTCTCCTGGACAATGTTAGTTTCAACATTAAAAACCCGAAAACCCCTCGAATGCGCAGGATAACCCAGAAATAAACCATCAAAAGTCCTTGATTCAAATTTATCTAGGTTTCCTGTCTTGAGAATGAAACACTTAGCTCCAAAAACTCAAAATGAGAAACAGAGGGTTTTCTACCAAATCGAAGCTCATATGAAGTCTTGCCCAAAGATGGTCTCAAGAAGACACGATTTGCAATATGGCAAGCTGTAGAAATAGCTTCGGCCCAAAACCTCCTCGGTGTGTTATACTCATCTAGCATTGTCCTAGCCATCTCGACTAAGGTTCTGTTCTTCCTTTCCACAACGCCATTCTGTTGAGGGACGTGTGGAGAAGAGAACTGATGCTCAATTCCGCGCTCAGCACAAAAAGAGGCAAACGAGGCATTCTTGAACTCCGTGCCATTGTCATGGGATCGCTCTCAAGGCACCAGAAAATTCAGAAGCCAAACGAAGAACAAGATCACGATAAAAACCAAAAGCTTCATCCTTCGAAGCAAGAAAGAACACCCAAGTGTATCTCGAAAAATCATCAACTATGACAAGAATGTACCACTTGCCACCAATTGACCGAACCTAGCGGACCAACAGATCCATATGAAGCAACTGTCCCGGTCCGTCAGTCATGACCAAAGTCACTGAAGGGTGTGAGGCGGCAACTTGCTTGCCATGCCTACAGGGCGCACATACAACATCCTTGACGGCTTTGAGTTTGGGCAACCCTCTCATGAGATCAAGGTTGCTAACTCGCGTCGATGATCAAAACCAATGTGCCCCAAACGTCGGTGCCAAAGCCGAACTCGAGAAAGGTGTAAACAAACATTTAAGAGAACCAAAGAAGAGATTCATAAAAATCAGCTCCAAAGATCCTAGCAACTCTATAAATCCCAAAACGAGCTCACCAAAGTAGAATCAAGCACCCAACAAGCATTTTTCTTAAATATAGTCTCATAACCATCATCAAGAAGTCGTGAGACGGATAGTAAGTTAAACCTAAGCTTGTCCACAAGGGCGACGTCCTTTAGGATGAAATTGTCGTTCACCCTGATTGTTCCTATTCCTTCAATCCGCCCTTGAGTATTGTCTCCAAAGGTGATGAGGACATCACCTATCGACCGCGTGAAGGAGGTGAACCATTTTGAGTCTCCAAATATGTGGCGTGAACATTCGAGTCGACGAACCACGTGTCCTTCCTTCCGCGATCCCGAAAATCAAGGCACGGAAGAGCGAAGTGTCTCAATCATCAAGTTAGTTAAACATGACTTGGGAACCCAGTATTGAGACACACGTCTGCGAGTAGTATCCAAAGTAGAAGTGCTATCCTTGATTCTATTTGAAATTCTGTTGTGAGCAATGGTTACTTTAACATGAGAGTTATCCTGTCTAGGAGCATGAGCATGATTAGCATGTGAAATAAATCCTAGACCAGGTTTCTTCCTTTCTAAATTACCATGTCTCACAAAAGCTCTAGGTTGATTAGATGACATTCTAGCAAGATTTTTCTTAGCATTTTTCAACCTACGCCAACAGAACTCAACCAAATGCCCATCCTTCTTGCAATAGGTGCAATGGTACTTGGTACCACTGGGAGAAGCACCTTTTGACTGAACAGATGGTTGGGCGAGACCTGCAGATTTGAAAGTGATCTTTGCAGGTTGGGTATCAAATTCAATTAAGCCATTTCTCAAAATTTGAATGTCATTAGATTTATCCTGGGCAAAGTTGTATCCTAACCCTTGCTTCTTATAAGGAGTTTTTGACTTGTCAAGAATCATGTTTAACTGTTTCTTACCTTTAGAAAATCTTTCTAATGTGTCATTAAGGTAAGCAATTTCTTTTCTAAAGTTAACACATGAATCACAAGTTTTAGCATTAAACCTCTTCTTATAAAGAGCAACTTCAAGCTTAAGAGCTTCACATGAAGCACAAGTAGCGAATTAATCACGTCCTTAAGCTTGGCATATTTAGCTCTAGCCGCTTCTACAACATCATGTAATTCACGTTCACGTTCTAAGCAGACAGAGCAAGAGCTAGATTCAACCACATCAGAAACAACCAACATGCTAGACTTTAAGTATTTTTCACAAGGAGCAGGTTTAACTTCAATTAGCTCAGTTCTAGCATTTTCAAGTTGTTGCAAAGCAATATCATGAGTTGATTGCAGTTTAGCAAATTCAGAATGTAAAGCATAGCAGGATGAACATTCATCAGATTCAAGACTCTTAGCATTCACAAGTTCTAATGTGAGTTTCTTTACTTGTGACTCTAACTCCTCATTCTTAGTCATGATGAACTTTAAAGCTTTATCCTGACCTAGCATTTGCTCATAGACAGTTTCACATCTAGCAAAGAGAACATCATAAGAAGGAGATACCTCATTGTTGTCATCGATGTCGTCGGAGTCAGCCATGAAGCACATGCCGGTGAAGTCCTTGGCCTTCCCCTTCTTGTCTTGAGGGAGCTCCTCCTCCTTGTCCTCCTCGTTCCTGGAGTCCACATCACTCAAGGATCGATCTCCAAGAGCGGCAAGAACCCGGTGAGCAGCCTTCCTGAGCTTGGCATCATCAAACCTGGACTTGCGCCCCTGAGGCTTCTTCCAAGCTGGCTTTTCATCCTTGTGGTTGCTCTTACCTTTCAGCTTGGGGCAATTTGCCCGGATGTGATTAAGCTCTCCACATTCATAACAAGTCACAGGGCCGCCTCTTTTTTTGTTTCTCATATTGTTGTAGGCCCGTGTGAACTTCTTAATCAAAAGCGCCATCTCGGGCTCAGGAATACTCTCAAGATCCTCTTCTTGGATTGCAGATAAAGAAGCAAGTGAAAAACCTGAAGAGGACTCAAATGACCCATCAGAGGCTCTCTTGAGCGGGTCTGCTACTAAAGCCATGTTACCCTTCTTAGAATGGTCAGCTTTCTGGATCTCATGAGTCTTGAGCTTGCTATAAAGCAGCTCCAAAGTCAGATCAGAGAAGTTGACATTTTCCTGAATGGCGGTAGCCTTTATCTCCCACTCCCTGGTGTTGATTGCAGCCAGGAGATGGATGGCATTTTCCGACTGTGTAAATTCAATACCAACAGACTTCATATGATTTATCACTGTATTGAAGCGACTGAAAATGTCATCGATGCTCTCACCAGGACGCATCTCGAATTTGTTATATTCTTTTTATACACTGCCGACGCACTTGTTTGATTTGGGAAGAACCTCATGATAGGTTTGAGGTCTTCCAAATCTCATATGCGATCTCGAGATTGCAAATCTGTCATATTCTGTCTACCAAGCCCACCATACGAAAAAATTCTTTGCCTTACGGTCATTAGCCAAAAGAGCTTGGTGTCGTAGCAACCTCGTGCAAGATAAGCGGACCTCGAACACCTCCCAAATACCTCGTGGTTCGCTCTCAAGAAAGACACGCATGCAGTTCTTCCAAAAGGTATAGTCGTGCCCATCGAAGATATGCGGTTTGGAAGAGTATTTATCCATCGCCAAGTTCGATGAACCGTTAAGATCAAGATTGAACTAACCGGCTCGATACCACTTGTTGGACCGAAAAGGCGACTAGAGGGGGGGTGAATAGGAGCACGATCTCTTTTTCTCCCGAATTCAATTCAATACGAATCTCACTCCAATAGCTATGAAAGCTATGAAGATCAATCAATCATGCACAGCGGAAGACTTGTATTGAATCAACTCAAAACCCCGAAGTAAAATCAACACAAAACCAAAACACGAAGGCTCGGGCGGTCTGACCTCTCACAGGGGCGGTCAGACCGGTCAGCCTGGCGGTCAGACCGGCTGAAGCGGTCAGACCGATTCCTCGGGCGGTCAGACCGCTGGTTCGATGAACAGAGAAAACAGCCCGACAAACCGAAACGCAAATTGATCAAACTTTTGATTCGTGCGTCCAAACTTCGTGAAATTTGACACACACCTACCTAAGTATGTCAGGAACCTATTCCAAGCAACGATCGTGATAATTCTTGCCAAGATTCTGATCTTCTACAGTTTGAGCGAAGTTAGGTCAAAAACCGAGTCAAAACGAAAATATGATCTTGAGACTTGCTCGTGGGTGATTGATGATATTGATGATCCTAGATGTATTCCCACACGCCACAAAGCTAGATCACGTCCGAAACTAAGCAAAACTCGCGGATCAAAGAAAGACTTAAATCATCAAAAAGAGAGAAAGAAAGCAATTGACCTCATCTTGAAGAAACTTTCTTTGGATTGATTTGATATGGTATTGGTTTACAGCCACTCCATCAATGGATGACAAAGACTCAATACATGAGCACGAAATCCAATCCAACTCTCTAGAACCCTAACCTCCGCTCCTCCTCTCCCTAAGCAAATTAGGGTTTCAAAAACAATGAAAGGGTCGAGGGGGGTGCAGCCACCTCCCTCCTCTATTTATAGTGGAGGCCTAGGGTTTCTAATAGAGTCTCCCTAATAGGCTCCCATTAAGGCCCAAATCAAACGGGTGACACACGCACGCCTTTTAAAGCGCCGTGTCCAAATTGTGCGAAGCACTCGCTTGCTCCGCCACGTGTAGGTTGATCCAACGGCTCTCATCATGTCGGCAAGTCTCTTCCATCCGGCTCCCACCGAAACCACCATAGCACTTGCACCGACCCCCCGCCGCTTGATTCAACCAGTCGCACCGAACTGCCCGTTCGGTCACCTTTGTCCATCTTGCACCATACTTGATTCCAATGACTTCACCCGGCATCGTCGATCGTTTTGAACCTCGGCTCTCAAGCCTAGTCCCGATCATCCTCGCCGTTGACCGTCGTTGACCACCAAGCAACCTGCACAACAATAGACAAGAAAATCGAAATCGGAACAAGTTCTTCACAACTTGACCCACGTTAGTCAAAACATGCATCATGCAATACATATGACATGAAACCCATGAACTTGACCTAATCAAGAACCATCGCCACCACACGGCCGACGACATAAGTGAAAACCGGTCGATCGCCACTTTGGCTTGCTCGATCGCCACCGCCGGCCCGATCGCCAATCAAGGCCGGTCGGACCGCCACCAAAGGACTTAGCCAAAATTTCAACACCAAATCCGCAACCTCTCGGAAATTTAAAACGAATAGAACTTTTGACTAGAGGCTCCAAAATTATGGGACCAAGTGCAGCGAATCTCCTCACTTGCCTACACCTCTATTTTTGGCCCACCTCAAATTCCAAAACACTTTCATGGCGGTCGACCGCTCGGTGGTAGCGGTCGGACCGCCACACATCGCCGGCTCGATCGCGCCGCTCGGCGATCGGACCGCCACTTGTTCACCCGATACACCACTTGAGGCATGGCGGTCGACCGCCACCGGGGCGGTCGATCGCTCGAGGCTCGATGAACCTGAACTTTGCCGAAAACTCGTGTTTCCGCAAACCTTCAACGTCATTGCCAATTGACACATCATCCTAAGATCATGAGCATATCCCCATGATATCCACACATATTCATTGCTTAAATTGAATTGCTTACAAGTCCATGCTTGATTGATTATTATCAATTGACTTGTATTGTTGGTGCACTTAGTGAACCTAGTTGATTTAGGCTAAACCGAATTGATATTTAGCTTCCGCTTTAGAAATCGGTTTTAGTCGTAGAGATTTTTAGAAACGACTATTCACCCCCCTCTAGTCGGCCTCCTCGATCTTACAATAGCTCAGGCTGTCTTTGATTGTATTGCTGAATGAAAAATAGAAGATAAGATTATCACACTTACTCTTGATAATGCTTCCCCAAATATTGCTGTTGTACGTAGTTTAATGATCAAGTTTGCTGCTAGAGAATTGGCTCGTTTCATTGGCAAGTATTTTTCATGTTCGATGTTATGCTCATATAGTGAATTTGGTTGTTAATGATGGCCTACTATCATTAGCACTTTTGATAAACAAGCTCAGGGAAATAGTAAATTATATAAAGAAGTCTACATCTCGTATGCACAAATTCTTACAAATTTGTTCATCACTTGCTTTGCAAATTAGCCCTGGTTGAGCCTTGATGTGTCCACACGATAGAGTTCCACATACAAAATGTTGCCAGTATACATTGCTTATAAGGACATTTTAGTGTGTTATGCCTACACGGATGCAAGTTATCAATAGCAACCATCGGGCCAAGATTGGGCATTTTATAAAAAAATTGCACCAATATTGAAATCCTTGACTAAAGTGACTAGTGCGTTTTCTAGATCAACGTATCCAACGGTAAATATTTATTATCCTTACATAGGTAATGTCAAGATTGCATTAAGAGCTACAATTACTTCTGGAGATGATCATTTGAAGAAAATGGCTGCTGCAATGTTGGAAAAGTTTGACAAGTATTGAAAAGAAAAGAACAATGTCATGATCCATGCTACTATTCTTGATCCCAGGTTTAAGATGAGGTTCATTAGTTGGTGCTTCAACCAAATGTATAAACCCTCAAAAGCTGCAAAAGATCTTGATGATGTCAAGGTCGAATTGGAAGATTTGTATTCACAGTTTGAGATGGATTATCGGCACAACAGAGTGGGCAACAGAGGTGATGTAACTTCCTCTTCAACTATGGGTACAAGCAGCTCATTATCCTCAGTCTCATCTCAGTTTCAGTCATTCTTGCGTTCCACTTTTACTGAGCCTTCAAGGTCAGAGTTGCTCATCTACCTAGATGAAGTGAATGAGAGTTTAGATAACAAGGGCTTCAAATTGCTTGAGTGGTGGAATTTGAATGCACATAGATTTCCAGTTGTATCAAACATGGCTAAGAATTTCTTGACTGTACCATCTAGCAATGTATCTTCAGAATCAACTTTTAGTGTTGGAGATAGAGTACTAGATGACTATCGGAGTTCTCTATGTCCCGCTATGGTTCAGTATTTGGTGTGTGTCTCTAGCTGGATAAGAGGTGCATATGATGACATGAGACCTCCTATAGTTGTGGTAGGTTCATCCGTACTGCAATATTTGTTGATTTTGTTTTCGCTTATGTCATGGCTAACTCGAATATTATGCATCTTTTCAGGAAGAAGATGAAGAGGATGATGTTCAAACCATTCCATTTCCTCAAAGCATCGTAAAGAGCAACTAGTGAGTGGTACTTGCTTCTAGGTCTGTATCATTTATGGGATATTTGTTATGCAAAGTGCAAAGTGCTGAATCGTAGTAGAATCATTGAATACATTATTGTTACCTGTTGCTTTATAAATTTATAGTGTCTTGCATTGCTCTGGGATTTCAGTCAAATGTTTAATTACATGTATATGCCATAGAGCGGTCAAATGTATGGTACCTTGAGCTTCTACTTATGCCATTACAAAATCTGGAACTATGCAATCTATTTGTGAATTAGAAGTCAACATAACAATCCAGATTTTCCATGAGTATCCATTATCCTTTTAGCTCCTTTTTCAGATTTCCATGAGTATCCGGATTCTGCAGATTTTCCTTTAACAGATTTCTGCAGTTCTGTATGGTACCTTGAGCTTTTGCTTATGCCATTACAAAATCTGGAACTTTGCAGTCTATTTGTGAATTAGAAGTCGACATAACAGTCCAAAGCTTGCTTATGCCATTAAAAAAATCTGGAACTATGCTACTTTGTATTGTTGTGTGTGTGTGTATATATATATAATGTTATTTCTCGGTAACCTTTTTTATAATGGCATGCACTTTACAGGAGCAGTGGTGGAAACTGGAAAGGATGTGGCCATGTGGGGGATCAGGCAGCTTCATCATCCCATGAATCACAAGATGGCACTTTATAGGAACTTTTGTTTGGTGGCCTCTGTATAAAAGAACACCTTTTCCAAACTATGCAGTCCATTTGTGAATTAGAACTTAGAAGTAAGAACTCTTAATTAAGATTAAGTGTTAAGTATGGACTGTTAAACATGGACTTTTGACTCTTGGATATTGTTGTCTTGTTTGCAAAATCGAACATAGGATGCCCTTATTACCTTGAATTCTTAATTGATAACATAACTGATGCTTGAACTTGTGTTGCTTCCTATGTAATTCAGTCTGCATTGTGTAATTTTGTGTATGAATTCTGGTTTGTTTCTGCCAACGGGGAGCCACCTCGAGCTTGGCTACGAGCCAAGCCGAGCCTCCCCGTTGGCTTGTTTCTGAAACGAGCTAAGCCCATTGTACATCTGAGCCAAAATGAGCCTAGCTTGAGCCAGCTCGGCTTGGCTCGTTTCCAGCCCTACCTGTGATGCAAAAGTAC
Source organism: Ampelocalamus luodianensis (assembly GCA_036346255.1). Classification (NCBI taxonomy): domain Eukaryota; kingdom Viridiplantae; phylum Streptophyta; class Magnoliopsida; order Poales; family Poaceae; genus Ampelocalamus; species Ampelocalamus luodianensis. Next base: position 28,087,580 of record CM070624.1, on the reverse strand, counting down.
GCGCTTTTCCTTCAAAAAAAAAACTGCACGCGATTGCAGCCATTGGATGAGCACACGGACGGTTATGGACTAAGCTTTCGAAAAATAATAAACCTACCCCCTCCCCAAGAATCCAGTTCTGATCCCCAAATAGCCGACGCATTAAGGCAACAACGTTTACGTTTCTCCTTTCAATAGTTAACTTAAATAAATAAATTAAGTAATCCAAACCCTCTAGCCTTGAGGCATCAAGGCAACAATGTATGATCTCCTGTTAATGTGAGAACTCACCGGTAGTAATTCAGATCCTGACATCTCAAAATTAAATAGATAAATTAAGTAATCTAATTTTACTCTCGATCTCCTAAGCCAGTCTCGGCGACTCAGGAGGCAACCCCAAACCACTGCGCTAAAGCCCCCAGCCATCGCTTCCCCTCGCCGCTACCTTCTTGCAGCCCCGACTGGTGCGGCGATGGCGGGGCCTCCCCTCCCCTCGCAGCACCCCTCCCCATTATTTTTTTCTGGTTTCCCCTCCCCCTTGTTAGATCTGGAGGGGCCAAAAAGTCGACCTCCGGCCTCCGCCAGTTCTTCCTCGCCGTTGGCCTCGGATTCAGGCGGATCCGGAGTCTCCCCATTGTCCTCGACTCCCTCCTTGTCCAGATCAGAAGCCTCCCATCCCGCGGTTGTCGTTGGGGCCAGATCTGGGTGCCTCGATGGCAAGGCGTCCCTACCGCCGTCGATGTCGACCCTGGCTCTCTGTGCCCTCGTCCTATTTCGCGGGGCGATGCTTCTGCCGTCCCCGAGGGCCTTGTCCACAACGAGTCGTTGTCGCCACTGGCCTGGCCCTTCGTGCCCCCGTCCTGGTTGGCGGGGCCGATGTCTCTACTGTCCTCGACAACAAGTCGACGTCGGGCCCGCCCTCCGTGACCCCGTCCTGGTTGGCGGGGTGACTGCTGCCCCCTGAGGACACCGCTATCGGGCCTAGCCCAAGGCCTTAGGTTATCACAGCGGGTGCCGGTGGTAGTGGACCGGGAGGAGAGGTGCTTCGAGTGGGTTGCCGAAGCCGGGTCCTCAATGTTGGATCTGGCGATGCGTCATCTGGGAGGCTGGCTGGATCTGGATACGAGCCTGTTCAACGCCACCGGATCTGACGTAGAGGAGAGGAGCACCACACTGCCAGTTGTATGTCATTGCTACCCGCCACGGTGTTTTCAAGACAGCGATGACATTGATAAATCTAATGAGCATCCAGATGACTATCCGGACACGAGGTGCTCCTGAGATGCCGTCGGCCCTCTAGCCACCACTGACCCCATACAGACATCACTGTCCTCTTCCCCTCCGGATACACCAACGTTGCTCACAAAGTTGCTCTCACAACGACACATCTGAGAGCCTACATCGCCACTAGAGTCGAAGCCTCCCCATCATCCTTCTTCCTCTTCGGATTGGCCGTTGTATGCTGTCCATGACTACTGTTGAAGAAGGTCCCACCCTGCTGTTGTTGGATGCCGTTCGTTGAAGAGGCCCAAAGTGTTTGGTCTCTCGTTTGTTGGGTCGTGGCCATTAGGGGTGGATGCCCCATGTTCAACAGCTGGTTCGTACCTAGAGGTAGGTCATTGTCGACATCCCCGTGGAAGGAGGAGAGGAGCCGGAGCTGCCATCTCTTCTGTGCACCATGCACCATCCACCATCGTCGTCGTGCGGAGGGGCCGCTTCCCTCACCCACTACTTTCTGAAGGCTTGATGGTCGTCTTGTTAGGGTGGAGTGCTTGCCGCGCTCTTCAACCATGGCAGAGCTTTGGTTCTCCAGGCTTTTGCTTCTACTCTTCTCTCTCAAGCACTGTGTGTTGACAAACCTCTGCAACGCTAACTTGACTACTACAAACTTCAGCATGTTAGGTGGTGGGGCGTCGTCCTTCCTTTAGGCTGCAGTGTGTGGCATGGGTATGTAAGAATCGATCGGCGTCCATCGTTGCTAGTTGGCGGTTGCCCTAGCCTGTGTGGTAGGCTTCTTAGCTAGGTGTTCAAATTGGTTTCCTTTCCCCGTCTGCGGTGTTTCCCAGTGGGGATGGTGAATGTATCTTTTATCTGCGTTTTCTCTTGCTTTATTAATATAGCGGGCAATCCTTCTGTCCGTTTAATTCAAAAAAAAAAAAGAGTAATCCAGATCCTGACCAGGAGTTGAGAAATTCTAGCCTTGACTGGTTTATAGAAAATTCTAAAGGTACCAGTACAAGGGGCAGTTCGAATTTTCAAATTTATATTAATTTCGTTTGTACGAATGAGTTCAGGTGGAGATAGTGTCCCTGTGTGAGCAAACAAACATTCTGAGTGGCTGCGTCGAATGAGTTCAGGTGGAGATGGTGTCCCTGTGTGAGCAAACAAACATTCTGAGTAGAAGACCCAAAGACCATGATGTTTGTTATTTTGAGCCCATCTGAAGCCCATTTTCATCATATCTTAAGCTTTGGAATTTCTCCCATGGCTTGCATCCCTAGAATTGTTTGGGTTTCTTGAAATGAATTACAACCGAACTTCATTTCATTTAAGCATGCCATGTAGTATTTATAATTTGCAGGGAAATTTAGGTTGGACTTGTTTGGGAGACCCCATTTGAGCAATTGTTCTTGAGTAGATGGATAACTCCAGCAATGCAAATTTTAGAACAAAGTTAGGAACCAGAAATTAATGCAAACTTAGGTGACCAATAATTGGGCAGCTCCCTTGTTCGCATGACACGACGTACACTAGAAAACATACATGCATGCATTTTGTTAATTTGTGACATCTCTTGCAGTCGCAAACTGCGATTGGTCGTTCAAAGATTCTCATGCCTCTGTCATCATCATCTTCTTCAACTGCACTCATATATAATCTATATAAAATAAGCTTTGTATCATTGTTAGGAAGCTATTTGTTCGTGTCGTCCTATCTGCCAATTAATCAGGCTATTTAGAATCTCATATGTACTCAACATGGTGATTGATTTTGGAGTAATATTGTGGCATTGACTGATCGGCCTCTGGATTCTTGGAGGGCAGAGGAGGAAGGGAAAAAAATGCATCCCCAAATATTTTGTTTGACCAAGAGATACAGAGATCCATTTGATTCCCATTTTTTTAGACAGCCATTCGATTATAATAATGTTACAAGCTATGCTGTGTAGAAGGCGACGACCAAATTTGGTGTTGTGTACTTGTCGTTGCTGATTAGCTAGGCTCATTTTACAAATCTAAATTTCAGGAGAGAGACTATGACAAAGCTCCCATTTTTATTTCCCCTTCTCTCTTGCTCCGGTAGAGGAGACCAGGACTACCTCCATTATCTTACAGAAGAAAGGAGCAGAGCAATCAGGTGCATGTCTGTTCCTTTCGTTGTCACATACATAGGCCTCTGACTGTTTGAGCATAGGACATGTCAGATCCTGCATCTGCATGGCGAATCACAGATCGACACATCAAGAAGTCGTAAAGCAAACGAAGAAAACGAAGTGAGAAGGAAGAAAACGAAGAAGAACAAGAGAGGAGTCTGGGAAAAGGACACACCACCAAGTCCTAAAGCAACAAAGCGATCGACCATTCGACTGATTTGATCGACGGAGACACGGCACATCTACATGCGTGAGGGTTTCCATGCTTCCATTGGAGTAGTATTCTTTTCTACGATACCTGAGGCAAGAAACAAACCATCCAAAGAAAGATTCTTTAGCTAATTTATCTATGAATCCCAGCAAAGTTTTATGGACAAGGATGTTGGAAAGATAGAGATGAAACAGACCAAGTGTAGGTACATATATAGTATACATTAGTTAGTAGATACTAGCTAGATGGATTGCATTTGCCTCAAAAAGCATATGTCCTAAACCATTACCGAGTGTAATTAAACAATTACTGTAATTACTGGCTTGTACACTACACATACTTGAGTGGTAATTACTCAACTAGCTAGCTGGTCATATACAATATGCTTAGCGGAGCGGGAAGTAGATATAGGGGAGCAGGACAAATAGGACTACTCTTTTTATACTATACACTAAATAATAAATTTAATACACATGCTTAGAAGATGTTGTATAAGTGGCTGCATGAATGCTTAAAATTATTTTAGACTAGAAGTTCATAGGGTAGAACACTTGTCGCGAATGGGAGGAGCCGTGCCTCCGCCGGTCTCCCACTCCCTCCGCCGCTGAATATGTTTTTTTAGAGTACACGCGGGGACGCCACTCACGCCACACACGCCCACACACACGCATGTGCGTACTCAATACACGTCTAATCTACAGCAGATGCTGAAACCTCGTAGAGTGCGGGCACGTATTTTAACTACTGAATACACCCACATGTGTGTATACTGTTAAACCACCAAAATGATTTTTTGATGAGATAACCTAGAATCGATCCCAGACAGATTACCCACTCAACGGCTAGGCGAGCCAACTGAGCTAGGCTCGGTCCTCCGCCACTGAATATGCTAGTGCTATACGTCTGCACGTTGAGTAGTAGTGGTGCCATAAGCTAGGCAGGTTTGGGATAAGCTAATAATAAGCTATAGTGGCCAGGCCAGTCTTCTCACCTGGTCAGAGACTCCATGTATATATAGTGCATGTACATGACTTAAGCCATCGTCGTCCGTCTATCCAAAACCATACGTATGCATCTAGCTAGCTACTACCTTGGTCCTAGTAACCAGATATTAATATCATGCATGTCTATATATAAGCCACCTGCGACATGTCGTATTCATATACGTACGCCGAACCACGTGTATATACACGTGTATCAGCGGCGAGAACAAGATTTCATTACGTCCCGGACCGTGGAGTACTGGAGGCTACTACTATCTGAGCTAAGAGACGGTTGTGCCTTTTATTAATATAACTAGCAAGGTGGTCTGCGTATTTATACGACTAGATTTATTTTAAAGTTTATAGTGATAAATGATATAACTTAGATATTTCAAAATATATTTACGTATCTTGTAGCTATTTAGATTTTTAAAATATCATAAACATTAGAAAATAACAATAGAATCTTGAAAGAAAATACAATTTGAGTAACGTAACTGAAGTATGAGTTTTCATAGAAGAAAATCATGAGTATAATAAGTTAATCACTCTCCATTATGTATACATCATGTAGTTGCATGCCCTTAACTCTTTTCTAAAATGTTTGCATGCACATGTACCTATGTTAATTTCAAGCAATATATTGATTATGTGTACAACAAAATTATCTTATTAGTTTACATGGTCTTAGAGTACCTTGCCCACATATACACTGATGCACCATAGGCGACCTATCTTGAATTTATCTTCCCTTACGTCGATTGTCCCACCGAACCGTATGTATTCTATCTCTTCTCCCCACCACAATTTTTCTGTTTCAACCTCCAAGAGCAAGCCCAATTCTTGATTGATATCTCTCGACTGCTACTATTTCTAATGCAATACTCTACCATATAGTTATCTTCTACTTCTCTCTAATTATCGCTTAATGATGTCCATTGTGATATCTACACGTATATACGTGCAAATATCATCGATCCCTACCGGGACACCCGTCACACTCTCTCTAGTGGCCCCAAGCCTATCCCTTATCGTTGCGCTATCTCTACTCCGAGCTCTTTGCTCCTTTGTTTTCTGTACGCCTATGCTTCTATTTGTACGATGCATGCATGTATATACATACTCGATGTCTTCTTCTCCTGTGTCGGTCGCTCCTCTTCTTCGACGTTGTCTAACTCAACGATGTAGTTTCCTCACTAACTGCAACGACCTCCCATTTTCACTTATATCGGTATGTCTATCTTAGTTTTTGTCTAACGATAGGGAGAATCTGCTCGCCATCGCCGGTGACACTATATCACTCACCAATGATGGCATGCCCTAGCTACTTGATGGTCACATATCATCGATAGCTCGTCTTTAATCCAAAGCTTCATCTCCTCTCTGTTATGTCTTCCCTATTATCGAATTTATTTGGCTATTGACTTCTTCAACAATGCCGATGCTCACCATTCGTCGTCACATCACTTGGCTCCTTTGACTCTGGTCTTTCTCTTCAACGACTCCAGCGAGCAGCATGATATTGTCTTTGTCAAATAGCTAAGGTGAGCAACATGGAATTGTTTTTATCTTCGTCGTCACTGCCTCGACTATATATTCGCTTTCTTGTAGATCAATGTCTTCTTGTAGGATAAATCAATGCTATTACACTATTTCGTGGTCTCTTCTGACACCATTTATGATATTCTCATTATAACTTATATTTAATTTATTCAAAATTTTAGTTATTAATAGATTTTACTTTGGAATTCGTATAGAAATCAAATTGCAATTTTTTTATTTGTTATCCCTAATTTTAATTATTTTTTTGTTGGAATTTGTAAACCAATCCAATTGTTAATTTTTATGTCGAATTATGGTTATTTATATATTTTACTTTGGAATTCGTATTGAAATAAAAATGCTAATTTTATTTTATTTTTATTCCAAAGTCAATTTATTTTTTGTTGAAATTTGTATACTAATCCAATTGCTATTTTTTGTTTAATTTTTATTCTAAGTTATATTTATTTAGGATTTTACTTAGGAATTCGTATGGAAATCAAATTAATGATGTTTTTTTGTTCCTAATTTTATTTATTTAAGTATTTTACTTTGGAATTCATATGGAAATCAAATTGCAAATTTTATTTTATTTTTCCCGATTTATTATTTTTTGTTGGAATTCGTACACTAATCCAATTGCTATATATATATATAATAAATTTGCTAATTTTATTTTATTTTATTTTATTCCGAATTCCAGTTATTTTTTTTAGAAATTCGTATACTAATCCAATTACTATTTTTTTTTAAAAATATTCCAAATTATGATTATCTGGTGATTTTACTTAGGAATTCATATCAAAATTAAATTGCTTATTTTATTTTATTTTTTATTCCAAATTTCAGTTTTTTTTTGCATTGTACTCAACATGGACTCTTATTTCTATATTGTACTTGATATGGACTCTTTCGTTTAATCTAGATCGTTATAATCTGGACCCACTATAATCAATGGTGTAGATGTTTTTTTTCACCGATTAATGTGAGAATTTCTAGCCCTTGAGAGCGAATGTGATGACTTCTTTTTCTATCGCTTTAATAATATAATAGATAGGTCGTTCGTTCAGTTTCAAAAAAATTTATATTGTATACATGCTTTGCTTTGTATGAGCAGTACAGGATGAGAACTTATGCTTAGGTTCTCTCTAGACATGCCAGAATCAGGATTTTTCCCAAGTGTCAACAACACTCGGGAAAATGGAAGAAACACTCGGGAAATCTATTTCCCGAGTGTCACACTTGGGAATCAGCACTCGGGATAGATTAGTCGGGACAAAAACAGTTTCCCGAGTGTAGCACTCGGGAAATAGAACTTTTCCCGAGTGTATATGTATACACTGGGGAAACTAGTACACTCGGGAGAAAATCCTTCAGAACGGCTTCGGACCCGTAACAGGAATCTTTACCGAGTGTCGACACTCGGGAATAAGCTTCAAAAACACTCGGGAACGTTTCCAACTTTTGACCGACGAAACCGAGGAAATTGACACGTGGCTATTTGTCCCGAGTGTCGACACTCGGGAAATATTTTGTCGCTTTCCCGAGTGTCGACACTCGGGAAAATGCACTCGGGAAAACGACAAAACAGCAGAACCCCATTTTTCACAAATTCAATAAAAATCCATTCCACAACAATTCAATAGCAATCAAATAATCCATCCATTCCACAGCAATCAAATAATCCATCCATTCCACAGCAATCAAATAATCCATCCATCAATCCATTCCACAGCAATCAAATAATCCATCCATCCATCCATTCCACAAACAAAAGACATGATAGATATAACAGTTCCCGAGCTCACAACATTCAAGTTCAAGTTCGAAAATGTAAGCATATGGCATGATACATATAACAGTTCGAAATAGTAAATTCATAGTCTTATATAGATCAAACAAAAGCGAGTATTATCAAGAACCATTTGCATGCACAATTTCTGCTTCAATCTTCTGTGCACAAAAGCATCATTTTGCGAGTTCTGCAAATAGAGCAAAACTTAATATTAGTGCCATCTTACAACAAAAGTTAGGAATTGATAGGACTTAATTAAGAGGTGCGAGGAGTGATATGTTGTGAATGTTTTCTAATATTGGTATCCTTTTAGTAGATCATGAAAATAGCAAGCACCTGGTGGTGGCCTCTCGGCAATGGACGCATTCACATGATCTTCAACATTAGCACCAGCAGCTTCAACATTAGTAGTAGAAGCAACTGATCCCGCCATTCCCTACATTTTCATAAGAAATCGTATTATAAGGAATTTGCAGTAGCGACCAATAATTACATTGCATGTCATTTCAATGTCTTCTGAATCAAGCACTCATAAGAGACTAACAATATAATAATCAGTATGCAGTTACTAACCGGAGGAGATAAGTTAGGCAGTGGTTCCCCCGGCAGAGGGGCATTAAGTGGAGTCCCGGTCCCGAGTGCCATATGCTTTTTTGTTTGCACATTGCCATACATTAGCCAAGTACGAATATATATGTATTGCATATTACTTTGTTATTTGCTCCAACTAACATGCAGGAGTATTTGCTCCAACCGCTGCCTAGCCTCAATTTCCTGTCGCAGCTGCGCCTGAAGCCTCAGAAAACTGAGACTGGGAAACATGTGATGGTTGCTGTCGACTTTGAAGGTGTACTTCATCCGTTGATGAAGCACTCGTGGATCGGACCTCCGAGAGGGTTGTCGGTGTGCTAATGTACCCGACACCCATGAAGAAACGACCATGTTTCTTCCCCTTTCCAGCCTTGTACACAGCACTTGCGTCTAGTGGTGAATTCATGATGTCGTAGTCCGCCATGAATCTCCTTAGCAAGATCGAGATATGCACTGTTGGACAAAATCATCGTGGAGCAAAATCATCGTGACAAAATGATCGAAATCGTACAAAGTTCTCTCGCGCTACCGGCCGCACAAGGTGCCCTCCGATCACCCTCCTAGCTGCTACATATGCCTCCATATCGAGATGCACCTCGCTCCTTCTTTTCCGCACCCAAAAAACCACGACGGTCAATAAATATGTATCTACAACATACAATCAATATGAACATGTTGACCTACCAGTTCCTCTTGTAACGTGCCATGGAGGAGCCGCCTTGACGATGTGTTGTCCCGTCCATCAACAATCTTCGCTCCCTAGCAAAGACGAGGGCTCAGTAACCATCGCTCGTTGCACCACCTGCCTCGAGAATCGCCGCCATGCATCTTCACACTTAAGGGCCCACCAAGGTATTGCTTACATTAACCAAGTGTTAAATATGAATAAACTAGAATTGATTGTAATAAAGGACATCGCTTGTTCGGTTGGTTACCCGCATGTACTCGCCCAAAGTGATATGCGCTTGGCAAGCGCCGGCCTACGAATTTGATGTCCAAGGACTTGTGTGTGGTAACAGATCACCGCTTGATGCGTGCTTCAGAGAACATCCGTGGGATAAGCTTCTTAACACAATTACGCAAAGACTCTCCTAGAATCGACTTCCGTCCCTCAAAGACATCGAAACCAAAGACTACAATCCAAGAATAAAGAATTGATAAAGAATAAGAGGATTAAGTTAGTTGATGAAAGCGAAAAGGAATTGATAAAGAATAAGATGATTAAGTTAGTTGACATTTATTACTTGGCTACTAAACATCCAAAAGAGGTAAATTAAACATGTTAGACTACTTGAAGTTGCAATTGCAAACGCCGAGTGGGAGGTTAAGGGGAATGACAAACACAGGCCAACAGCTGTATGGCGCAACCCCCATACCAAATGGGTTAAATCCATCAGTTGCAATTGCAATTCGAACGTTCCGAGGCTCCGCAACAAACTGTACATAGTCTCGGTCAAATTGCTTCCATGCTTCACCATCAGATGGGTGGACCATCTTGTCATTATGGTACCGACGACCATACTTTTGCCATACCATTTGTTTGGCAGAAACCTCAGACATGTATAACCGTTGGATTCGTGGCACAAATGGTAGATAGTGAAGTATTTTTCTGCCAATAGGAAGCTGCCTCTTCTGACCATCACCGGAGTCAACCTCAACAAACCTAGACTCACCACACTTATCACAGTGATCTTTGTCCACATTCTCATTCCTAAATAGCATGCAATGATTTGGACAAACATCTATCTTCTCATATGGCATATTTAGTGCGCTTATCAATTTCTTGGCCTCATACAAGTTAGCGGGCAGTTTGTGATCATCCGGGAGAAGGGTGCTAAACACGCTTAAGAATGCATCAAAGCAAGCAATGCTTGAATCGAGACTTGACAAAGAAGTAGTCGTGTGATGGCATCTAGTTGGGACACCTGTGTGCCCATGAAGTGGTTGACTCACATGACAACATATCAAAGAAAGCCCTTATTGCAGGCTCCGGTTCTTCCTCAGCAGGTGGCCCATATGCATGACATACATCATCTAGCATGTCTTCTATCCTACTCTCATTGTGGCCGCCATCATCCGTTTCTTCCCTTAGCACATCTGATCTGCTATGTTGTGACTCGCCGTGATACACCCACACGGTATAGCCTGCCCTAAATCCGTACTTGCACAGGTGTGCGATCATTGTTGCCCTGATTTGTGGTCGTGTGTTCAAACAACGAGAACAAGGGCACAACACACCCCGTCCATTACGCCTAGCAAATGCTCGATCCATAAAATATGTCGACTTTTCCATCCATTCTTGGGTACAGTCACCCATCGCTCTACGCCCAGTGTACATCCAACTACGATCCTCAGCCATCCTAGTGTGCAAAACATAATGCATATTTTAATCTGACTTTTATTTATGTCAAAATTTACAACTACAGAGCTAGCTAGAAGCTACCATAGGATGCATGCCCTATATATGTACACTAAAACAGATTGACATGAAGACAATATACATGATCAATGGAGCATAAAAACACTTTATTTCAATATATATGAATACCATTATAAATGAATACCATTATTTATTAACACGTTAATGTAGCATTCTAATGACATCATATCAATCCATCATAAACGGACAACACAAAAGAAAATAAGCAAACTTTATTTCTTTTTCCACTTATCCATTACCTTACAGTACTTCTTGGAGCTGAGGGAGCCGAGGGAGCTGCGGTGGGGAAGATGGCTAGGGACTGTATTGAAAACAGAGTAAGCATGTTATGGAACTAGAGGAATTCAAGTTTCTTGAATATACAAAACCTCGTGAAGAGGTATCCTTCAACGACATATAAACAAAATCCTTACTAATTAAGTAATTCAAAGTACCAATGTAAATCAAACCTGCACGGTTGTACCATGTTACTATATACCACGTACATACCATGCAATACATGTAGGTATTGATCAAAGAAGGGCTGCATACCCATAAAAAGTTCTTAAGAGCTAAGATTTAAGAAAAGTGGAAAACTTTCCATTGCGGTTACTTATAATACCCTGATACAAAAGAATAATTTCACTCTTTGAAATACTCGAATATCATAAGTTTGAACTTTCAGAAACATTATATGAATCACTGATTGTGCTTCTTCTTGAGGAACTAAAATCAAGCAATAGATTGAAATAATTAAATTGTCAATCAATGAACTAAATGCCCCACTCAACAATCATTATTTCAGGAACAACCAAATCATCTAATATCAAGAACCACAGTTAAAAGTACAAATACATGAAGTTAAAATTCCACAGGCGCCTAAAAATGGTCACATGGGGCAAAACCCCAACCCATTCATATACATGACTATCATTTAGTCTTGCCAGATAATTAATTCATATTTCTTAGGAGACTCTATCATTCAGTCTTGCCAGATAACTTGGTAGGTGCTCATCCAAGATATTAGAATTGATTTTATGTCATTGTGTTACACAGAAACAAGATATCATCATGCTCATGTTTAATTAAGTTACTTTTATCCTTGCTAGATGGATAATGAAGTGAGGGAAGCACGAAGTAGTTATTCCACCTTTATTAGTGCCAGTCTATAACTTGATCATTGCATCAAATCTTCAATTATGCACATATATAAGAAAATGATGCTACCAGGGAAGTCTGAGCCGCTGCTACATTCTTTTCGGCATGACAACAGATACCTGGAATAGCAGCAGCATCATACACATCACAATAGCAGCAGCATCATACACATCACAATAGCAGTAGGATCATAGCTCTCAGAGCATCTAGGATTCATCACAGAGCATTCGGGGGGAGAGAGAGAGAGAGAGAGAGAGAGAGAGAGAGAGAGAGAGAGAGAGAGAGAGAGGGGTAGTATACCTCAGAAGCAGAGGAGCGGCGCCGGTCGGAGGAGGGAGCCGGGGGAGGCAGAGTCGGGGGCGGCGCCGGCAGAGGAGGGAGCCGGGGGAGGCGGAGTCGGGCGCGCGCCGGTCGGGCAGAGGAGGAGCGGCGGAGGCGGAGCCGGGGCGGCGCCGCGGAGGAGGAGCCGGGAGGCGAGTCGGGGCGGCGCCGCGAGGAGGGAGCCAGGAGGCCGAGTCGGGGCGCGGCGGAGGAGGGAACCGGGAGGCGAGGCGGGCGGCGCCGGGCGGAGGGAGCCGAGAGAGCGGGGAGGCGAGTCGAGGCGGCGGTGCGGCAAGCGGCGGAGGCGGTGGAGGACGGGAGGAGCGCGCGGTCGTGGGGAGATCGAGCGCGCGGGTGGTTTAGGTCGGGAGCAGCGGCCGTGGGGGGATTTGGGGAACGGATAGGAACGGCGCGCTGGGAGGAAATAATGGCACGCTGTTCTTTTTAGCTCCCGAGTGTCTGTAACGAATGACACTCGGGAGAGCATTTTCCCCGTTGCTCCCGTCAAAGTTTCCCAAGTGTCAGATCGGACACTCGGGAACTTTTAATTTCCCGAGTGTTTTACTCTCTCCCCGAGTGTTTCATGAGGCACTCGGGAAGTTCCCGAGTGTATTATTCAAAACACTCGGGAAACTTCCGAGCACTCGGAAAATTAGACGATTCTGGTAGTGATGCATGGAAGTCATCTGTCTTGTTGGTTCATCAGCCAAGAGGTGTTTGGCCTAACTAGCTAGCTAGGGCAGTAACAGGTTATTCTTCCGGCCGGTCCAAATGAGCATTCATGTCGATGCTAACATAGTCCAAGCCAGCGTTCAAACGCTCAGCCGAACGGACACGCCAACTGCGATTTAGACCTGGTTTAGAACACGAAAATTTATAAGATTCCCGTTAGAATTGAACTGTTTCGCGTGAAATTCCCACAGGATCGTAAATAGGACTTTAAAGGAGGTCCTGAATCCCGAGTCTAAATGTACACGTCGATACATACGGAAATGACACCATCTTGCTACCATGTACCTCGAGCTCTGTTTGCTATTATCGCGACTTGCTTAAACCCCGGTATTAACGATGGGAACATATCTAGTACTAATGGTACTTTAGGTGCTAAGGTGCTAATATTAATATTAGCCGTTGGATCTGGATTGAACAACCGAGCATACAGGGTGTTTAATGAAGATGTATTAATGAAGGTGTATTGGAGGTGGGAGCATGTAGGGTGCTTAATGCTAACACATTAATGATTAAGTGGATTGGAGGTGAGAGCCTGTATTAATCTTGGCAGTTCAATCAAGATTCAATAGCTAAGATTGACATTAGCACCTTAGCATCCAACTCACCATTAGCACTAGATATGAAGTAATTGGAAAATTTTCAGTCGTATAGCAATGGGAAAAGGCACAGAGCTCAAGAGTTTTTCAAAGTTAAATTTTGTACTAGTTCAGTTCATATTTAGCTAAAGCATCGAATAGGTAACTTGTCCTCGATCCCTTGGCAAATGAAAGCTACAGTCAGCCACCAGGTTATTCTAAGTCAGCAGTTTGTTTTGCTATCCGGAAGAATATTCATTCTTCTGGCTCCAACTAATCCAGTACTGCACCTTTGACCATGCAATGTGTTGGAATATTTCTCTTTGTAAACGATCGGTTGGAGCATATATAGCTTCGTTTCTGGCTGCAAGTTGAAAAACAGAAGAAAAGTACACTTATATTAGCAACGTCAAATTCATTAATTTATCATGCGTAGTCCAGCATTGATTTTTACGAAATTTCAGCACTTCTAAGTGGTTGATATGTCTCGGCAGTCAAGATGCTTTTCAACAAGCTCAATTAGTTAGTCGTCGGTTTTGACAAATGCCGCCTCCGCTCTTTTTTTATTTCTCGTATTACAACGCGTGCAGCAATTTTTTTGACTATATGTACATAAAAGTATTTAGTTTTGTTTCATCAAAACTTATAATAATATATTGGTCATCAAAAGTACTAGTATTTTTTTTTAATATTTCAATAACATATTATTAAAAAATAATGATCAAAACATGTATTAGAAATCATGTCATTGTTCAAAACGACAAGTGAAAAAGAACATAGGTTAACTTTCATGTGTGCAAGTAATCGCAACAATAAAGAATGAACCAAAAGCTATCAGGAGTAACTTTCATGTGTGCAAGTAGGTGGTCGGCCGGTGTGGCTCTGCGCGGCAGCCGCGGAGCTTCACAAGGTGCGGGCAGCAGCTGGTAACGGTATGGCTCCCCACGTCAAGACGAGACTCTGGAGCTTCACAGCTGGATCGATGGATTGCTATGGAAGACGACCGGACACATGCGGCGGCAGCGGACACGGGATGACGAGTGGCAGTGGCCTCTGGCCGGACGGCGACGGCGTCGACATGTCTAATGTGATGCTGGATTATTGAGCCATCGCTGCGGTAGCCTGGAGCACAACCGACTGATTTTGGTCGTCTGGCTCAGGCTAACGAAGTTATTGAGGGATTTAGGGGCTTGTGTCCGGCAAAAAAATGATGCCTGAAGATAACTTGAAATTCTGATAATTTTTGACCAACAAGTACTTATAAACAAAATTTACGGGCCGAAACACCAAATATTCAAGAGCGCAGCGAGAGGGAGCGTGATCGGCGTAGCAGCGTGGTCACGAATCTTGACTCCCAACGTGTCCATTAAGGCACGTTGACCATGGATCGATCCTCGGTGCACAATGTAATGTAGTGGCGTGAGAGCGGCTTGGGGGTTGAGTGCTTGATATCCCCATCTTTGACCGTCCGAAAACGATTGACGACGATGGTTCCTGCCGCGCTGATTGGCTGCTGGGCGCATGCCCGCCTGCTCCTCTTTGACCGGCCAGCCCGCCAAAGACTCTGCAGCAGGCACACACCACACAACCAACCAGAAAACTCCGGCCTGCCAGCGGCTGTTGGTTCTTGTGTCGGTTTTGGACGCAGACCGTTGAACCGAGCTTAACCATAACAATCAACAAGCTCCTCTCTCTCCAATGGCCCCCCTTAATTTGACCAGAAACTGAAAAGTGCTACGCAGATTAAGGGCACAAGCACTGTCGCGAAATTCGATTACATGTACCGTACGTGTGTTAGTGGCTATGATTTTTCAAAGTTGTTGATTAATTGCATCCCTTTAATGCGTGCACAACGAGTAGTACACGAAGCATATATAATTATAGAGCTTTTTTTTTTCACGAACGCTCAATTTAATATGAATCGTTCATTCTTTTTGATCAAATGGTTTGGATTAATTAGGATTTAGTTATACTACACTTGGTAGTACGGGTAGTAGAATTATGAGGAGGTAGAATTGTAATAAGCCCATATGGGAATTACATGGCAAAGGAGCAATATTTTCAACCCTAGTTGGAAAAGTTTAAAATATACTAATGAAAAAAATTATAAATACAAAGAAAAATCTATTATACTCTTAATAAATCAATAATCAGATTTAATTTATATTATCATCGTATACTACCAGTAGAATATACCATGTACCGTAAAATTTCTCTAAAATTATATACGACGGATCAACCAACCTTGCTTTCGCTGGATATCTCACTTGCAGTCGCTGGGGGAGCTAGGTGCACATATATATTTACGTGATTTCCAATGGCGAATACGGCCCCGGCGACTTGCGACGCCATATATGACGGACCATTGAATTGAATTGGCTGCGATCCGGTTTGACCTCGCTATAGCGACGCCCACCCTTACTAGAGCTGGGCATTGGGCGTCTTGTGCCGCCCGCCCAGCCCGCCGTGCCGGGCGCGTCGTGCCGTGCCGGCTCGCCGGCCACCCACCGCCGCCGTTGTCGTGCCGGCCCACCTCGCCTCCGCCAGCCCAGCACGCCCAAAGCGCGTCGTGCCGGGGTCGTGTCGTGTCAGCCCAAGCCCAACCCTAAGTAACTATAGAGCGGCGCGTGGGGAAGGAGAGGGAGTAAGAGGGAGGTGGTTGGAGGAGTGGAGGGAGGGGGCGGTCGACGGCACGGGGGGAGGGAGGACGGCGATCGGCAGCGTATGGGGAGGGAGGTGGTTGGAGCTGAAGGGAGGGGAATCAGAGAATGTGATTAGGGATTGGGAATTTGGGAGCCGAGGCTCGGGAGAAGGGGTTGGGGATGGGGTTTGGGGGAGCTCAAGAGGGATATTGGGCTAGACCGGGTGGCAGAGGGGGGTTATTGGTTGGGCTAGACCAGGTGGCAGATGAGGGTTATTGGTTGGGCCAGGCCGAGATGGGGGAGTGATTGAGCCAGGCCGAGAGAGGGAGGGATTGGGCTAGAACGGAAAGGTTAGGCCTATTTCGTGCCGGGCCGGCCCAAACACGGCCCAACTGATCGTGCCGTGCCGCCCAACGGGCCGCATTCTCAGGCCTAGCCCGGCCCACCACGTGTCGTGCTGTGTCGCGCTTAGACCGTGCCGTGCCGCCCGTGCTTTGGGCCAGCCCGAAAAAGCACGGCCCAAGTCCCAGCTCTAACCCTTACTCAACTCTTGAGAGCGTGCCAGGGGCCTCGTTGCTATGGAGCTGCGGCTAGGCCAAAATAGACGACAGACTTTCGGTACGTGCTCGTGTGAACATATTCAGCCTCAACTGAAAGCATTATTAAGCTAGGTTTGCATGCTAGTGGCCTGGTAACTGGAGAGAATGAATTGCACTGGTGGCGGAGTCAGGATTTTGGTGGTACAGGTGCAAAATTATATGAGCAGATGTTGGAGAATACAGATGGCCGCTGCGCTAGTGAGCCGCCGCAATGGTGCGACACCGACAACTGCTCCATGCTCTCAGCTCGCCACGGCCTATGCCGGCACGCCCAACCCAGTTCGCCATGCCTTCCTCGCTGAGTTGCCCACCTGCCATCGCGCGCAGCCGCTTTGCTTATGCTTCTTGCCGTCTTGCGCCTCCCGCCACCCGCCATCGCACCGACGCTGCGCCGCTGGTCGCTGTAGCCTGCCGGCGCTTTGGTGGCTTGCTATTGCGGCTAGGGCAAAAGGGAACGAAACGCCGATTGATGCTTGGGTTGCATTGGCGAGTTGGTGGGCACTTAGGCTAATGGGTTGATTGAGTCTGACGTTGACTATGTTTTGGGCCTGGCCTATTAGATGGGTTAGATCTGTGGGGACACTCGAACAATATACTTTGTGAGTTTGTGTATAAATGATGTATTACTACTACATGTATATACTATATAGTGGATCTTCTTGCAAAATTTTTGGGGGTTTAGATGCACCCCCATGAACCTCTTTTAGCTCCGCCATTGAATTGCACCGGAGATCCCTAAGCTTGCACAGGCAGTTCGAGTAAGTCTTTCAGCCAGACCCGTTCCTGGAGCAGGGCTAGTGGGGCGACCACCCAGAGCCCACGACCAAAGCGGCCCTAATCTCAGGAGTGTTTAGTCATTTCTATTGTACTTGTATATTTAATTATCTTGGACTCTAGATAAGCAGATACTATAGATCCATTAGCCCATAATCGCTGTTGCAACAACAAAGAATGAGTGGTTATGTTTGTTGATTCCCTTCTACCCAAAACGCTGCCACCGCAGGTTGGTATCTTCCGTTCAGTGGTGTCAAAGGAGGAAGACACTGCAACTTCATTAAACCTATGGTATTTGCTCGTATTCTACTCCAATTTTTTAGGTCATCTCCTTCACTTATTTTCCTTAACTCATTCACTCTTAAACATCAATCAGACCACAAATGCATTCAAATCGGGGGCCAATCTTTGTTTAAAGTTTCAGTTTTGTTAGTTGTGATTCATTTGATTTTTCGAAGATCTCCATTAGGTTTGAGAGAGTTAATGAGTTGGGGAATGTGAAAGCACGCAATTTCAGTGCTTGTTTGGAATGCAAGAATTTCACATGAATTCCCTAATAATTACACAAGAAACAATCCAGTTCGCATAGGATATGAAAAAAAAAACCTGCATTCCAAACAAGGCTTAAATATGTTAGGTAATACATAGTGTTATTATCAATCATTTCGTATCTAGGTTGTTTATGATTTTCTATAATTATTTTTAATCCATGGTGTGTTTGTTTGTTTTCTTAATTTGGTCTTTTTCAGAGCTTTATCTTTACTTTGACGTGTTGTAATTAGTTTCATTGCTCATAATTAGTCTAGTTTTTTTGCATGTACTTCATGAAAATTTTAGCTTTATCATTTGAAATAACAAACTACATATAAATTTGAATAAAGTGCCCTTGTTTTTAGTCTACCCTGGGCCCAGCAAATACCAGGACCGGCCCTGCTTTCAGTCCGAGGGACAGCTTATAAGTGATTACTGTAAGTCCAAAGGATGATTGCCTGGCATTGGACGCTGACGTGGCTTCGAAATGGCGCTTTTTTTTTAATTGTCTCGCTGACATGCATGACAAAGCCTCCCATTTCTCCCTCCCTCATCTGTCCCCCAGACACCTATCTCCACCTCAAATCTCTCCTCTCTTCCAAATTATCGCCGCCTTTATAGAGTCGCCGTGCCCCTGTCCCTGGTCGCACTTGCAGGAGTAGAAAAGGAGATCGAGAGAAAAAAAAAATACGGGTTCGCAGAGGAGGCAAACGAGATTAGCTAGCCGCTACTGTTGTTGGTGCCTCGGTGGCAAGGTGGTATCACCATCCGTGAGAGAAGGCAAGGACGACGTGCCATCGCCAAACACACTCCGGTGAATTGATCATCTGATGCTTACTTCGAACCTAATCCATTTGTTTGGTTCGAAGAATAGAACGAGTTTTTATCATCACCTTATCCATCGTAAGCATAAGTTTAGTATAAAACGAGGGATGGTGTTATCCTACCAAATTTTTGAGATGATCTCGTAGACCAATCCATTCTAGGATGAGATGATCCTTGAAGTTGAACCAAACACCGCTACAAAATTAACATGTTCAGATAAATTATATGCATCCCTGTGGTCCAGAGACCATATATTATACTTAAACAACGCGTGCAAATCAGATGACATGCTACAGTATAATGCAGTTTACTTTACTAAGAATTAATTAGAGCCAAGCAAGTATACATGCATCTGTGTACGTACTACACGTAAACTAGCTAGATGTGATCAGAGCTTTGATCGGGAGTTTAATTTGGAAGATCCCTGGCGATTTCCGTCCTCTTGGTGTTGAAAACGTACGTCTCCCTACGAACAAGAACAAAGGCCGGGGACTTGCGATCGATACACACACTCTTCACTCTCGTCCTGATTTAGCCTGCGCCTGTCGATTTTAAAAGAGCGTTCAGAAGGTATTATACATTTAACAATGTGTAAACACTACCAAAGTCCGCTTAGTTCCCGAGTGTCATAAACACTTGGGAGACTAAACAAAATACTCGGGATATATTTCCCCGAAGGTTGGCATTCGGAAACAGCGTTCGGGATATATTAGTCGGGTTAATTTCAGTTTGCCGAGTGTTTTAGGAATAAACACTCGGGAGACCTGTATTTCCCCGTGTGCTCACCTTTACTCTCGGGAAACAAGAGACACTCGGGAGATAAAATCCATGATATGGATCAACCCACTGTAACGGAATATGTTCTCGAGTGCCAAACACTTGGGAAAATTTGCGACGTGTTTCCCGAGTGTGGGCACTCGGGAATATGTGCCATGTGTACCCGCAATTGAACTACACGTTGCTTATATTCCCGAGTGTTGGACAAAAATGAACGCTCAGGAATTAGCACAATTAGCACAGGACCTAGGTGTACAACCTAATTTTTCACATGTAGCAAGCATGCCCAACCATGGTTAACTGATGTGAAATGTAGCACCAAAAATTGAGTTGCAGCATTAGTTCTCATGGCATTAGGCTAGTTCTCATTTCCTTCTTTTAGTAAGTCTAACTATCCAAGAATGTCAGCTCTTATAAGTCAGGAATGTATACATAGGGAATATATCAAGATTGCATGTAGATATCAGTGGGTAGCTTGTTACAAATTTAAATAAACTCAAACTAATGTTTACAAGTGCTAGAAACAAAAGATATACAATTTTACATTAGCCTAGAAGAAGGGACTGAATGGTTAACCAAATTATCAATAGAAAACATTAACCTCTGATCTTCCATTACCATATAGAATTTAAGTATAGTTAGAGACAGAGAGCTGCAATGACCTACATTTTTTGGTACAGAGGAGAGGGAGACGAGGAGGTATAGATTGCACATATACACGCCCTTTCTCTTTGTCTGAACAGCAATCAGAGTAAAAAATTGAAAGCAAACCAATAAACAAATATGCTCTGACCATCTCATTCTACACGAAGATGTGGAATCAATATGCTATATGCTACTGCTACTGCACCAGTTTTGAAATACCATGAAGATATAAAATCAAACAATCTATATGCTACCGCTAGTGCACAATGAAATGCAGAAGAAGTCCAAATGCATGAAAGGGATACCTGGATTACACTAAAACATCTCTATATATAATATTGTTGGTGTTTTTTTTTTCTTGTGGCATCGACGTCACTCTTTGGCTTGGCCAGAATCTTGGTTGTCTCCCTCAATACACCCCTAGATGTGTCACCTAATTTTCCTGCGATGAAACAGCCGGATGTGTCATCTAAATTCATTGGGAAAAAACTGAGTTAAAATTTGCCATACAAATAACTTGGCTGATTGATAAGAAAACCAAATACATTCGACACACCTCCAAGTGGGGAATTCCCATGTACGTGTGTGGAGGTCACCTTAACAACTTTTGAGCTCGCCAAGTTTTTGGTCAGAGTATCTTGAACATATCATACCATTGACTCTACTGCAATGTATTATGCATTAGATTGTTTTACATGATTGCACCATTATCTTATCTACTCATAGAGCACGATGGTTCTACCCATATGTAGATCTACAAGCACGTTGCATTTGATATTAAAAAAAAGGAAAGCACACTAATGTTTATTATACCTGGTAGTAATAAACAATACAGGGAGTATACTGCTATGAAAAGTCAATCAAGTTAACAACTGCTATATAACCCTGAAAAGTTTAGCAGGCAAGACAGTCAAACCAAAAGACAACTAATAAGTAATAGCTATTGACAATCACAGGTGCAAGATGAGATTTTGAAGTGTATTAAGAACATACATACATAAAGTACATGAGCACATATATGATTCCCTAAGATTTTCAAGTCAATGTGAAAAACCTAGTTAGCGGGCATTGCTTAGTACATAATCGTCACCCTTACCCCCTTGCTATTTTAGAAGGCAAGACATCAAAATTTAGCAATCCCATTTATGTTATATCGATGCAAACAGGAAAAAAATGACATTATTCATAATTGCATTAAACTAATATTATTACCTATGAACAATGTTTCTCTCATGGAGGTAAGTCAAACCATTAAGAATTTGTCTTGTGTATGCTGAAACATGATCTCGAATTTGTCTTGGGTCGGGGCCACCAAGGCACTAGCAGCGCAGGCGGCGAAGGCGGCGAAGGCACTAGATCCGATCGGGTCAGAGGAGGGTAGCGTCGCATGCGGGTGGAGGCGCCAGATCTGGAGGAGGGGGTGGGGCGCCAGCATGGGAGGAGGAGGAGGAGGGTGTGGGAACTGGAGAAGGGAGTCGCAAGATCCAGATCTGGCCAGGGCCGAGGGAGGAGGAGGTCGTCGGGGAGGAGGGAGGTGGACAGAGGAGGGAGCTAGCTAGGAAGGAGGGAGGAGGCGGGCGACGCTCGAGAGGAGGGAGTCGGGGGAGGAGGAGGGAACCGGACGCGCCGAGGAGGAAAAGGAGGAGGGCGGCGTGGGTGCGGAAGGAGGAGGGAAGGTGCCGGGCGCTGGGGGAGGGGGGAGCAGGAGGGAGAAGGAGGAGGATGGGAAGGCGACTGTGGGGATTGGGGATCGAGTGGGGGTGTAGGGTTAGCAAAAAAAAGGCACGATGGTGAAAAAAAGGTCGTGGCAACTGCCCTTTCTCCCCCGAGTGTTTTTGTTTTTATGCACTCAGGATTATATTTCACCCCATCTAGACCGTGTTGAGATCCCGTTTTTATGTGTACAACTACTGCCTCCCATCTTGATCTCCCGAGTGTTATGGGAAACACTCAGGAAAGTTATTTCTACCGAGTGTTGACTTCCTATCCCGAGTGTCCTATAAAACACCGGGACTGCCTGAGTGTTTCGTCCAGACACTCGGTAAACATATAGGCACTCAGGAACTAAGCAGTTTCTGTAGTGAAACACTTTGACAAATTTGGAGATTTAGATATGGCCATCTAGATCATTTTTAAATGGGACTAAGTTAAAAGGAGAGATGTATACATCTTACAATAACTTCTCCATGATCTGATACATTTACTGTCAACTTTGTGATGCTTTGGACACCTTTGTACATGCTAAAAAAGCCAATCTAACAAGTTAATATAATATATTTCTTAGTACTAACATTTTGCTAATTATAGTTTCTTATAAAGGCATGAATGACACAAATCAAGCAAATCAGAATAAAAACATAGAAGTAACTTACCTCGACATCTACTTTGGAATTAAGGTCATTCCCTTTGTCAAAATGGCCCTCACATATGCGCAGCAACAAGTTTTCCAGCTGATAGCAGCAATAAGAAATTACAGAAGTCAAGAGAATAAAGTAAGAGAATGTCACATAAATATGATTTCCTTTTGTTTTATTTATCGAAAACCTAACAGATCTATAACTTATCTACATCAACTATAGCAGGAATCCATTCTCCATTGAAACATTTGATAATATCACCGACTCTAACTCCAAGTTTCTCAACAACAGATCATTCTGATACGTATGGTTCAATTGACAATAATTACTCCATAATATGCATGAGAAGGAAAGATTCTAGCAAACATAAGTCTACAAAGATGTCAACAAATAAGGAACAACAAATAATATATGCCTCTTTAACAATCAAACCCTCATCAATGTTACATCTGGGTGATGTCTTCTCAACACGAGTAGGGTCTAGAAACCTGATTGCCCAAAACTTCAATCCAAGTTGGGGCAGAGGGATGCACCTATACCAAAGAATAATCTATTACATTTAGAAAAAGGTAGACACGAGCATATGACCCTTTTAAATAAGCCACCATAGATGAAATTCAACTTCTGTGTAAAATATAGAAAATTTGCCAAAACTTGACCGAATCATTTGATCTTAATGAAGCTGAAAAAGTTAAGGATCTACAATGATCTTATGTTCAAATAAAAAAAAACATATCTCAGTAGAATTTGATCACGAGCCAAAAAGAAAATTAGTCCAAGTCATTCTCCAAAGAGGATTGGTTCGGGAAAATATGGGTTATCAACGTTAAGAGAAAACATAGATTTTTAATTAATTTTATTTGTGCAACTTAGCTATTAATAGTATTGATAAAACATAGAAGTACATAGAGTGATCACCTTATTTCCCCTAAAGTTCTCATCATGAATAATTTTGCTATCTTGTCTATGTGGTTTTCCCACCTAGGCCCCCATCATGGTTCCATCCCTAGCCACATTTATGCATGGTTTTAATAAATTATTTTTAAGAGCAATTTCTTCAAAGATGCTAACTAAAAATATAAAACTTTACAAAAATTATATTGCGGATTTATTTTGTGGTCATTAATTGCCTGCGTAAGAGAAAAAGAGATAAAGACGTAAAAATCTAAATAGCATATTGGAACCTAACAATATAATCTTTCTGCAAGATATGTTACTTATACAAGAGAAATGAGATTGACATAACAAATTAACAATTATTTTCTAGCTAATCTAATTTGACCAGGTAAATAAATGGTATAGCTCAACTTCCAACAAGCAAAACCAAAGAAGAATAAATTAACCAGCAACACTACAATAGAATTGAAAGGAAAAACGTACCGAAATTTCTTCCACAAATGAAAGCACCTGAGTATAATAGAAGAAGGCGCAAATGACCCTCTCGTACTAAGGCTGGACATTCCCACAACATTTCCATCGAAGTCAATGATTGGCCCTCCAATTCCACACTACAACATTGCATTAACACTATTATAATTTATAAGAGCAAAAAATAATAATGATCTACAAAACAAACAAGGAAATTAAGAAAAGCATGTATAACACAATCTGACGACAAAATATGTTTCATACCTTAAGGGCTGCATCTGCAACATAAATGTACAAATGTACATATAGTGATGTCGTTCATACAAGTTTGGATTCAAATATTGCACCCTACCATATCTTATCCCCAGATCTATACTTTCATCTCTTCCAAGAATGAAAACCTCTTGAGAACTTTTCACTCCATCATTAAAAGAGGGTAGGCGAACCTCACGGTGGCTACAACATGTGGCCCTGGCTGCGCCACTGGCCACATCTATTGCTACACGCAGAGGAGCTCGACGGCATTGACATCATCATCTTTGTATGGCTTCGCCTCCTCCTTGCTCTCTCCGTTATCCACCACCGTCGATTGGCCTCCTCAATCGCATGTCGACTCCCTGCTTTCCAACGCTGTGGCAGCCGAAGTAGCCTCCCTGTTCTCCACCGCCACAGCTCCGCCTCCTCGGTCACCTGCAACCACCGCCATCTCCGCTAGATTGGAGGTTGGCGGTGCAAGTAGGTGGTGATGGTGCACGAGGAGACCACGGTCTCTCAGGGTAGATCTACGTGCGGCAACCGGAAGGTGGGGGTGGTGGCCAGAAGGAGAGCCCCGGTGGCGACAAATGGTGGAGAGCTACATGTGACCAGTTGTGGGGTGCTAGAAGCGGCGGGAGGGGGAGGGGTTTGGAGCTCGGCGGCGACAACTGCTGGATCCGGCCTTCCTTGTTCGGCTATGGCACATAGTGGGAGTGGAGCGCTAGGAGGAATGGCAGGCGGTGGGGCTGCGGAGGGGCATGGGTGAGGCGGAGGGGCAGTATGGTGTGGGGAGAAGGAGGGGCGGCGGGGAGGGAATCGGGAGAGAGGGGAAGGAAGGGAGGAGATGGGGGTGTAGGGGCACGTTACGGTGCGGAGAGGAGGGGTGGTGGGGAGGGAATCGGGGGAGAGGGGAAGGGAGGAGGTAGGGGTGGGGGTGAAGTCGAGGTGGCGAGACGGAGACCTCTATGAGGGGTTGGGAGGAGCTAGGGCGTGGTCGTCCGACACGCGTAGGAGGACGGATAGATCAACACCTTGTGTGCGATCGGACGGCCACATGCGTGTAGGATCCTAACGCAATTGTGTCAAAGATCGAGAGATTTTCTGAAAAATACGTGAGCGCAAAAACGAGTGGCCCCGGTTCGATGGGGTTTCGCCAAAATTACAAAAACCACAAGGGTCGATTCACAAAAGAGCTGACGTGGAGGCTCCGAGTGGCCGTGGTTTCTTTCGCCCATAAGAAATAGAATATTTGTTGGCTTGGGGTAGGCATCCTTGTCCCTTCCTTGTTAGCCCCTAGAACTAGAACAAGGAGAGTCAAATTAAAAATAATTAATGATAGGTTGAAAAGGAAAGTTACACTTGTGTCATTGCAAGCAAGAAACCAACAAATTAAACTTCGAAAACACCCTTCCATCTGGAAATCGCTAATTTGTTTTAGAATTTTTTTTTTAGAAATCACTAAGGTGATTACAGTAGTTGCTTGGGTTGGTCATCCCATATGTAGTCACATCCCATCGATGCCTCTAGAGAGGTCCATGCTCACTAGGATCATGCAGCTCGATCGTCTGGTGAGAACATGAGGCAAACTGTGGTATAATAAGAGCAACGAATTAAATTGACTACAAAAACATTTCTAATTCTACTAAAGTATATCAGTTACTGATTAGTTAGTACTAGTCATCAACCCGTGTGACATGTTTTGAACAATGTTTTTTTGGTGCTAACAATTTTTAAGTTTTTAACTCGAATTTATTTAAATGTGGATGAGAACATTTTAGTTTTGATAATTTACTCATAAATTTTGAAGATTATTTTTTCTAGTTTTTCATGTTGATAATAATCAATTTCAATTACGAATTTTAATTTTCACCTTAAACTTATACATATAATTTCAAACATGTCATGTAGATTATTTGCTGAAATCTGTATAAAACTCTTAAATAATGTTAGATCTAATCCAAGGGAACGCACGGTGCACTCCAACTAAAAATTTCATGAAAATTAAGAAAAAATTATCGATGTCCTTCATGGTTTACAACATCTATGTATAAAAATTCAAGTTCTAATTCATTATATGTTAAAAGTAAAAAGAGAATGAATTTTAACTTGAAATTTTATACATAGGTAGAGTAAGTTTAGAAGTACATCTATAGATTGTTTGGATTTTTTTGTGACTTGTTTTTTTTGGACTACACAGTGATTGCACTCCCAGTTAGATTGCACACGATATGTTCCACTAATCCAAGGAATTTTGTTAGATCGCGGATTTATCCCCGGCCTCTATCTGTCTAGGCATGTGCTAAAGGGGCACCCTCGCGCGTGTGTGTGTGGTGTGCATGCATCATACTTGTGGATGCCATTCCAGTTTGCCTCTTGGAATGGTACATTCTGGTATCGGTCCATACTGATGCAAACAATTATCTTTAACTATTGTTTTTATTTCAGGTTTAATACTTGATAAAAAAATAGTGAGCGTGATATTAGCAAGGCTGCTGCTGAGAAGAAGGAAAGAAAAGAGGCTTCTGTCCATGCGGTTGCTAATGGGGTTGAAACCCTAATTGTGAATAGAGCGCATGGGAGTGCGGCACATGGGTTGGTGCATGCAAATGCTGCGGTGCAAAACTAAGCAAGAATCTGAATCAAAAGGGAGTCCTTCCCACCACGTTTCCAAGAGATAAAACAAAATCACATCAGATTAAAAGGGAAGGAATTTGGGATAATCTATTCAGATTGGAATAGGTACATGGGAACCCTTCTCTACATGAGTTCCTTTCCTTATGTGCCTTAGGTTGGGGGCCACCTACCATTGAAAGGAAGACAGTGCATCAAAAGATATAAATGAGACTGTAATATAAATTGGTTCGGTTTGGATTCCAATATTCGAATATAGTTCTTGTTGGGCCGTCCGAAAATTGCATGTAATTTCCTATTTTGCAAAGAGTTCGAATAGGACACTAGATTGAGTTGGTTTTAGATACTATTCACGTGTTATGTTCACGCGTGGTAGATTATGAAAATAGGAGAGTTCGAGTTATGTGTGTTTAGGAGGTTGAGTTGGTTTTGGACACTGTTCACGTGGTTATTGTTCATCCGAAAGCAATTGTGCTTGCGTGGTAGGCTATTTAAGCCCCATGGCTGCACCATGTAAAAGACAAGATAAGTTATGATTTAGATGAATAAAAATCAGAAAAGCCAGTTGGCGCATATTGTGTGTTCTTGTGTTTGGGAGATGAGAGGCTTGTTGTTCTTGATAGATTGAGGGAGAGATCAAGAGTTTGACATTGTTCACATGTGGTTACTATTTATGCATGGACACTGTTCACCGAGGCTAGTGCTACCTGCAATTCAATCTATTAGATTGGTTTGTGAGTGTGTTGATTTTTCTTGTAGTTCAATTCACCCGAATTGATTCATGAGATTGCTATTCTCCCCTCAAGTCATCCTATTTGGCACTGTTCACATGGTGTTGTTCATGTGCATGGTACTATTCATCCAAAGCAAAGAGAAGAAGACGACACATTAATAATCTTCGTGTGTACCGTGAAAGATTGGGCCAACAATTTGGGATCCTTCTAATCAACTAGTTGGATCTACATCAGGTGGTATTAGAGCTTTCGTTGCTCACTAGTGGAGTCAAGAGCCATGGGTGTTCATGGTGGTGATGGTGCTGCCACGACGCCTTGGGAGGAAAACTGCAGTGTGTTGAGTTTCAACATGTTGATGGGAAGGTAGGCTACGATAATAGATGGCTTTTTGACTCTCGTTGCAAAGTGGGGAAAAGGTGTTGACTTGTTGATCGACAATGACACCTCGATCAATGCTGCTAGTGTCGAGCGCGTTGAGAAATTGAAGCTAGAAATGATGCCACATCCTCAACCTCCTATGGTGTCTTGTCATATGTTATTGGGTAAGCCATGGTGCCATGAAAACGGAGCTAACGTGCACACACAAAGTTGCTCTTTCATTTGGAAGAGTAGACTACTCGTGCTACGTGCCATAGCTACACCAATTTTTGAAGAAAAGTGGAAGATGCGGCTGTCTAACAGAAAAGAACGAGAAGAAGCCACACGTAGGGAGAAGGCCAAACCTGCTAAAGATTTATCGGTCACCATACAAGTTGATGAAGGCTTGGAGATTAACTCGAAACCAAGGACGGTTTCTCTCAAAGAAGGGGAGGATGACGTGGATAGATTATTTTTAACTAATATTTCTGTTATTTTAGGTTTAATACTTGATAAAAAAATAGTGAGCGTGATATTAGCAAGGCTGCTGCTACTGAGAAGGAGGAAAGAAAAGAACCTTCTGTCCATGCGGTTCCTAATGGGGTTGAAACCCTAACCGTGAATAGCGCGCATGAGAGTGCAGCACATGAGCTGGTGCATGCAAATGCTATGGTGCAAAACGAAGCAAGAATCCGAATCAAAAGGGAGTCCTTCTCCAACACGTTTCCAAGAGAAAACAAAATCACCTAAGATTAATGGGGAAGGAATTAGGGATAATATGTTCGGATTGGAATCGGTACATGGGAACCCTTCTCTACGTGAGTTCCTTTCCTTCTGTGCCTTAGGTTGGGGGCCACCTACCATTGAAAGGAAGACAACGCATTATAAGATATAAATGAGCTTGGAATGCAGATTGGTTCGGTTTGGATTTCAATATCCGAATATAGTTCTTGTTGGGTTGTTCGAAAATTGCATGTAATATCCTATTTTGCAAAGAGTCTGAATAGGATACTAGATTGATTGAGTTGGTTTTGGATACTATTCACGTGTTCTGTTCACACGTGGTAGATTCCAAAAATAAGAGAGTTTGAGTTATGTGTGTTTAGGAGGTTGAGTTGGTTTCGGATACTATTCACACGATTATTGTTCATCTAAAACAATTGTGCTTGCGTGGGAGGCTATTTAAGCCTCATGGTTGTACCATGTAAAAGACAAGACAAGTTATGATTTAGATGAATAATTATCAGAAAAGCCACTTAACACATATTGTGTGTTCTTGTGTTTGGGAGATGAGAGGCTTGTTGTTCTTGATAGATTGAGGGGAGAGATTAAGAGTTTGGCACTATTCACACATGGTTACTGTTCACACATGGACACTGTTCACCAAGGCTAGTGTTGCTTGCAATTCAATCTATTAGATTGGTTCTTGGGCGTGTTGGCTTCCTTACAATTCAATTCACCCGAATTGGTTTGTGAGATTGCTATTCTCCCCTCAAGTCATCCAATTTGGCATTGTTCACATGGTGTTGTTTATGTGCATGGTACTTACTATTCATCCAAAACAAAGAGAAGAAGACGACGCATTAATAATCTTCGTGTGTACCGTGAAAGATTGGGCCAACAATCCGGGATCCTTCTAATCAACTAGTTGGATCTACATAAGTGGTATCAGAGCTTTGTTTGCTCGTTTGGTGGAGTCAAGAGCCGTGGGTGTTCATGGTGGTGATGGTGCTGCCACAACTCCTTGGGGGGAAAACTAGTGTGTTGAGTCTCAACATGTTGATGGAGGAGGTATGTTG
Organism: Ampelocalamus luodianensis; assembly: GCA_036346255.1. NCBI lineage: Eukaryota > Viridiplantae > Streptophyta > Magnoliopsida > Poales > Poaceae > Ampelocalamus > Ampelocalamus luodianensis. The sequence goes on along the minus strand of CM070624.1, from coordinate 28,057,607 downwards.
TAACAACCCAAAAATACCTAAATGCAAAAATACATGATTTTTAAAACTTTTTTGGTATGTTATCTATTGTCGTACCGTTGCCTGCATCTTCGAGAGTTACTTGAGTGCATTGTCTTTTCTGCTCTCATGGTGTTATCTATTTTCACATAGGAATTCCTCAAAGCGAATATCAGAATTTTAGCAAACCTAAAATTCTGTTGTTCTGCCTTCTTCCCAAATTCTTTTGAACCTTTCTTGTTACCTATTTTCCCTTTGGCGTAGCCCTGGCTAGCCCGGTTCTGGTCTAACTCGACCCGCTCCCGTGCGTTCCTTTTTCCCTATTTACCCAACCAAGCCAATGTCGGGTCATCGCTCCTTCTCCACTGCTCCTTCCTATTAACGGATAGGACTTTGTGCATACATGCTCACATGTAGTGCTCCCCCTCAGGCTACCCAGTCCTATAAGCGCGCACATCTGCAAGTGCTAACGCCTCCCGGTTGGCTCGGTCAATCTCCACCACTCTCGCTCACCTCCCTTGCTCGTTCTATTGTGCGCACGTTGTGCTATTGTATGTCTATACATACACTAAGCAATATAAGGTTGAGCATCAATTGTGCTTTTACTCTCCTTCTCTATTTCACACTTCCGACCAGCTCCTTGCCGAACTTGGTTCAGCCGGGGCAACTCTTTCGGTCATAGGACCAGTGGCAGCTGCATCCCCTTTTCAGTCACACATTCATTAATAGTCATCACCCAAGCTGTCATTCAACTGCCCTATGCTGCCCATACCGTCAATAGCCCCAACCACTCCTCCCGATGGTGCCAAGGTGCATGTACGTGGTTGCTCCAAGACCCTTATTGCTTTCCTGGCCATTTCCAGTGTTGGCCTCACTTTCCTCCTCCTCCTAGTAAGCTTGAGCTCCAGTTTGGCTCAAGCGCTTGCCTCGGTCGAGCGCTGCCGCATCACCACCATCACCATTGACACCCATCGGATACTACTTTTCTTCCCTCCAACCGGATACTCCAAGACGTCCCAGAAGGACCATCTGCCTGCTCCCACGGAGCAACCTTGAAGATTGAAGACTACTCCCTTTCCTCGAGCCACCACTGCAGCGCGGAGTCCTCTCGCTGTCGAGGTCCACCGTCGACGGCTCAACTCTGGCTAGCCCATTCCCCAGTTCCGTACTGGTAAGCTCTTAGTGGCCAGATACTCTTTCTAGTTCAAGCTGCCCTGTTCTTCCTTTAGCTTTTGCTCTGGTTTGTTCAATTACATCAAAGCAGCCAAACTTCTATTCCTTTCAACCACTATTGTGTAGTCGAATACTCCTCTCATTCGACCACACACGGCTTAACGCTCCCACGACCTCCCTCTGGTCGATGATCTCCCATTTTACAAAGACCATCCTCTTGGTCATAACACTCACAGGACCTTCCTTGGTCGCAACCTTCACACGACCTACTTTGGTCGAAACACTCACAGGACCTCCCCTGGTCATAACACACACACACACGACCTCCTTTGGTCACAACATTCACACGACCTCCCTTGGTCGTAACGTTCACACAACCATCCATGGTCATAACACACACACACGACCTCCCTTGGTCGTAACACTCCCGCGACCTCCTCTTTTGCAAAGACCACCTTCTTTGGCCACGACTTTCTCTTTTGCAAAGACCACCCTCCTTGGCCATGATCCCACTTTGCAAAGACCACCCTCTTTGGCCACGATCTCCTCTGATTGTAACGCTTCCATGACCTCTCCTAGTTGTAGCACCTCCACGACCTCTCCGGGTCTTAACCACTAAATATTTAACTACACTGGACTAGTACTTCTGATTTGCATCCTTGCGTTATTTGGAGTTCATTGAATGTTTGAAAGCGATTTGCATTTACTTTTGCTTATCTGCATTTTGGTTGTCTTTGCGTATATAGAAGCCGAGGTGACCGAAGAACCATCAATTGATCCAGAACCAGATCAGCAGAGCTTCGACCAAGGCGAGTCGACACTTTGATCATATTTGAGCCTACCTTTTACAAATTATATTGTTTTAAATTATAAAATTGTATTGCTATGTATTATACATCTATATTAGTTTAGCTTATAGTTAATACCTTAATAATAATTGTGTATAAACTTTCAACCCTTGAACTTGGACCCTATCCCTTGTCACCCTAGAACTTTATAACTTACACACTAGTTAAATAAGTCTATACCTAAGTGTCATGCTTAGCCTTGCTTAGGTATATTGTTATGCGGGCATTTAGTTGCCCAAAAAAATCATTCAAAGCAAGAAAACCAGATTTGGGCAGTTGAGGCTGGGAGCCTGGCTGGTATGTTGGATGAAAGGATTATGTTCTAAACAAAATTAAACCCCAAAATAGACTTCGACTTGGGCGGATGGGAAGAGTGGATGGTGCCGGGGGCACGAGATGATGATGGTATGTGGATGTATCGCCCAAGTCAATTAAAGACCGAATCTTGTGATGACCTCTCATGTAAAAATAGTGCAACCACAAGTCTATAATGGGTACGACCTGGCTAACTAATTTGCTCGCCTCGGCATGGCTTCACCATTGGGGGAATGTAGCGTGGGTAGAGGGGAATGGAGCCACTGGAAACCTACATAGTGCAAGAGGGGGCCTCTTGGAAGTGATTGGCACTGGGCGGTGGAAACCTTAGCGGGTGAGGTTGTGTCGAGGTTGAGTATTGTAAAGGCCTTGTGGTAATCTCCCCTTGATTCACATGTCTAGGAAGCGTGTGTATATATCAAGGCGATTATCTCTTGTGGGTAAAGTGTGTGAACTCTGCAGAGTAAGAAAACTATCTGGATAGCCTTGCTCACGGTCAAGAGCGGTGCTGAGAACTTGTTGGATATAGTTTTCATTTTTATAAAACAATTTTGTGGATGGAAGGGAAAGATGGGGTGGGACCCTAGGGGTTTTAAGAATGTCTGGGGACCAGTGGTAAATACGGGATAGCCCGAGCATTGAGTGGATGGAGCCACTCAATATAATAGGAGGTTGGGCCTCCACTAGTACTTTACAAATGAAAATTTATTTATGAAACCAGCTTGTAAAAATGCTAAGTCTCAGGATTTTCTACTAAATCTAGTTCAAAGTTGGCTTTAAGCAAATAAAAGAACCTCAACCTCCCCTTGACTAGCCCTACATCTATAAAATTGTATTGTGTGTTGGCTCACGAGTACAGTTGTGTACTCAGGCTCTACTATTATACTATTTTCAGACCCAAGTGATCAAGACCCCTATCAATACTTCATAGAGGCTGAACTGGATGGTGTTGAAGATGATGAATCTTAGGTTGGGACTCCAGTTGCTTGCCCACCACGACTTATTCTGCCTATGCACTTATCTTCGTTTTGGTACTCTGGCTTTTGTAAGATTTTTGCTTTCTTGGCTCTTTTATAAAACACTTGGTCGCACAGCCTGGCATATATAAAGATATTATGTCACAAATTACACTATTCACATAGGGTGCTATTCACAAGGAACAAGGTTCAGGATCAGTTGGTTTACTCCCACTAAATAATTGTCTTACAACCACCTTAGTTAGTCTACAACCGCTTCTAGGTGTCATAGGACCTCCTAGGACCTCTTCGCTCTCAAGGACCTCCTTAGGATCTCCCAAGACCTCCTCAGGATCTCCCAAGACAACCTCTTGGACCACCTCTAAGACCTCTCCAAGATCTCCTCTTGGACCTCTCCAAGACCTCCTCTGAGACCTTCTCAGGACCTCCCACAACCTCTTCAGGAACACCCATGTGGACTCATCTGAACCGTTCAGGACCTCCCTTGATATCATCTGGACCGTTCAGGACCTCCCTTGATTTCATTTGAACCGTTCAGGACCTCCCTGATACTATCTGAACTGTCCTCCCTAATACTATCTGAGCCGTTCAGGACCTCCCTTGATTTCATCTGAACCGTTTAGGACCTCCCTTGGATTCACCAGAACCATTCAGGACCTCCCTGATCTTATATGAACCGTTCAAGACCTCCATTGATATTATCTGGATCGTTCAGGACCTCCTTTGATTTCATCTGAACCATTCAGGACCTCCCTGATACTATCTGAACCGTTTAGGACCTCCCTTGGTTCATCTAGACCGTCCAGGATCTCCCCTGAGTTCATCTGGATCGTCCTTGACCTTCCTTGACTCCTTAGGACCTCCTCCCAAGACCTTCTAAGACCTCCTTTGACCTCTTCAGGATCACTCCAGGATCTCCACGATACCACCACAAGACTTCCACAAGACCTCTTCAAGACTTCCCCAGGATCTCCTTGAGACTTCTTTAGGAATTCTCCAAGACCTTCAAGACCACCCCCAGACCTCCCTAGAACCTCTCCAGGACCACCTCAGGACCTCCTCTACAACCAGGTGTGATCATAGACTTAAATCAGCATTCCATGCACGGCATGGCCATATCCATCGGTCAGTACCTGGTCGTAGGCCTGCAGTGGGCTGACTATGGGTACTGCTCAAGGCTTAGGAACAAGAAGACTATATGGATAGTTATGAGTGTTGATCAAGACTGAAGATCAAGAAGGCCAAGAACTAGATCGCAAGCCCACAATCGACTGCCGGTGGGCATATCGTGGGAATTTCACGTGTTCTTCTGCACTACGGCTTGCCGCTGCCGACCTCTGTAAGATATTTCGCCTGTTCGGCCATTCTGTAAGTCAAAAGCCGCAGAGTATATTTACGCTTTGTTTAATATTATGCAATATCTTTACATCTACGTGATATGTGTTTGAACCAACGATGTAACTATGTGTGTCAGCTACTGATCTAGGGAATGGCACAACTATACACAGTGGGTCCTAAGTTCAAAATTTGGGGTCCGACATATGCTACGACAATAGATGGCTTTTTCACTATTGCTGCAAAGTGGGGAGAAAGGCGTTGACTTGTCGATCGACGACGACACCTCGATCAATGTTGCTAGTGTCGAGCTCGTTGAGAAATTGAAGCTAGAAACGATGCCACATCCTCAACCGTACCGACTGCTATGGTACGACTGTGTCGTCCAGATCAAGACCCAAGTGAAAGTGTTCTTTTCGTTGGCGCCTACTCATGTGAGGTGGCATGCGACGTTATCCCGGTGCCTATGGTGTCTTGTCATATGTTATTAGGTAGGCCATGGTGCCATGAAAACAGTGCTGACGTGCGCACACAAAATTGCTCTTTCATTTGGAAGAGTAAACTGCTTGTGCTACGCGCCATAGCTGTGCCAATTTTTGAAAAAGTGGAAGATTCGGCTATCTAACAGAAAAGAACGAGAAAAAGCCACATGTAAGGAGAAGGCCAAACCTACTGAAGATTTTTTGGTCACCATACAAGTTGATGAAGGCTTGGTGATGAGCTCGAAACTTAGAATGGTTTCTCTCGAAGAAGGGGAGGATGATGCAGACAGATTATCTTTAACTAATGTTTCTATTATTTCAAGTTTAATACTTGATAAAAACAGTGAGCGTGATATTAGCAAGGCTACTGCCAAGAAGGAGGAAAGAAAAGAGGCTTATGACTATGCGGTTGCTAATGGGGTTGAAACCCTAACCGTGAATAGAGCGCATGGGAGTGCGACACATGAGCTAGTGCATGCAAATGCTGCAGTGCAAAACGAACAAGAATCCGAATCAAAAGGGAGTCCTTTTCCAACATGTTTCCAAGAGATAAAGCAAAATCTCCTCAGATTAAAAGGGAAGGAATTAGGGATAATCTGTTCAGATTGGAATTGGTACATGGGAACCCTTCTCTATGTGAGTTCCTTTCCTTCTGTGCCTTAGGTTGGGTCCACCTACCATTGAAAGAAAGACAACGCATCGAAGATATAAATGAGCCTGGAATACATAATTGTTTGGTTTGGATTCCAATATTCGAATATAGTTCTTGTTGGGCTGTCCGAAAATTGCATGTAATTTCCTATTTCGCAAAGAGTCCGAATAGGATACTAGATTGATTGAGTTGGTTTCGGATACTATTCACGTGTTCTGTTCACACATGGTATATTTCGAAAATAGGAGAGTTTGATTTATGTGTGTTTAGGAGGTTGAGTTGGTTTCGGACACTGTTCACGCGGTTACTGTTCATCCAAAGGCAATTGTGCTTGCGTGGGAGGTTATTTAAGCCCCATGGCCGCACCATGTAAAAGACAAGACAAGTTATGATTTAGATGAATAAAAATTAGAAAAGCCACTTGGCGCATATTATGTGTTCTTGTGTTTGGGAGATGAGAGGCTTGTTGTTCTTGATAGATTGAGGGAGAGATCAAGAGTTTGGCATTGTTCACGTGTGGACACTATTCATCGAGGCTAGTGCTACTTGCAATTCAATCTACTAGATTGGTTTGTGGGTGTATTGATTTCCTTATAATTCAATTCACCCGAATTGGTTTGTGATCTTCGTGTGTACTGTGAAAGATTGTGCCAACAATTCGAGATCCTTCTAATCAACTAGTTGGATCTACATCAGGTGGTATTAGAGCTTTCGTTGCTCGCTGGTGGAGTCAAGAGCCATGGGTGTTCATGGTGGTGATGGTGCTGCCACAACGCCTTGGGAGGAAAATTGCAGTGTGTTGAGTCTCAACATGCTAATGGAGGAGGTAGGCAACGACAATAGATAGCTTTTTCACTCTCGCTGCAAAGTGGGGGGAGAAAGGTGTTGACTTGTCGATCGACGATGACACCTCGATAAATGCTGCTAGTGTCGAGCTCGTTGAGAACTAGAAGCTAGAAACGAGGCCACATCCTCAACCATACCGACTGCTATGGTACGATCGTGTCGTCAAGATCAAGACCCAAGTAAAAGTGTTCTTTTCGTTGGGTGCCTACTCACGTGAGGTGGCGTGTGATGTTATCCCGGTGCCTATGGTGTCTTGTCATATGTTATTGGGTATGCCATGGTGCCATGAAAACGGTACTGACGTGCGCACACAAAATTGCTCTTTCATTTGGAAGAGTAGACTGCTCGTGCTACGTGCCATAGCTGCGCCAATTTTTGAAGAAAAGTGGAAGATGCGGCTGTATAACAGAAAAGAACGAGAATAAGCCACACGTAAGGAGAAGGCTGAGCCTGTTGAAGATTTATTGGTGACCATACAAGTTGATGAAGGCTTGGAGGTGAACTCGAAACCGAGGACAGTTTCTCTCGAAGAAGGGGAGGATGATGCAGACAAATTATCTTTAACTAATGTTTTTGTTATTTTAGGTTTAATACTTGATAAAAATAGTGAGCATGGTATTAGCAAGGTTGCTGCTGAGAAGGAGGAAAGAAAAGAGGCTTATGTCCATGCGGTTGCTAATGGGGTTGAAACCCTAACCGTGAATAGAGCGCATGGGAGTGCGACACATGAGCTGGTGCATGCAAATGCTGCGGTGCAAAACGAGCAAGAATCCGAATCAAAAGGGAGTCCTTTTCCGACATGTTTCCAAGAGATAAAACAAAATCACCTCAGATTAAAAGGGAAGTAATTAGGGATAATCTTTTTGGATTGGAATCGGTACATGGGAACCCTTCTCTACGTTAGTTCTTTTCCTTGTGTGCCTTAGGTTAGGGGTCACCTACCATTGAAAGGAAGACAATGCATCAGAAGGTATAAATGAGCCTAGAATAGAGATTGGTTCGGTTTGGATTCCAATATTCGAATATAGTTCTTGTTGGGCTGTCCGAAAATTGCATGTTATTTCCTATTTTGCAAAGAGTCCGAATAGCATACTAGATTGTTGATTGATTTTGTTTTGGGTACTATTCACATGTTCTATTCACACATGGTAGATTCTGAAAATAGGAGAGTTTGAGTTATGTGTGTTTAGGAGGTTGAGTTGGTTTCAGACACTGTTCATATGGTTATTGTTCATCCGATAATAATTGTGCTTGCGTGGGAGGCTATTTAAGCCCCATGGCCGCACCATTTAAAAGACAAGACAAGTTATGATTTAGATAAATAAAAATCAGAAAAGCCACTTGACGCATATTATGTGTTCTTGTGTTTAGGAGATGAGAGGCTTGTTGTTCTTGAGAGATTGAGAGAGAGTTCAACAGTTGCACTGTTTCAATGCAGTTACTGTTCACCCATAGACACTGTTTACCAAGGCTAGTGCTACTTGCAATTCAATCTAGTAGATTGGTTTGTGAGTGTGTTGATTTTCTTGCAGTTCAATTCACCCTAATTGGTTTGTGAGATTGCTATTCTTCCCCCAAGTCATCCTATTCGACACTGTTCATGTGATGTTGTTCATGTGCATGGTATTAATAAGTTCATCCAAAACAAAGAGAAGAAGATGACACAATAATAATCTTCATGTGTACCATGAAGGATTGAGCCAACAATTCGGGATCCTTCTAATCAACTAGTTGGATCTTTTATATCATAGCATTGTTCTATTCCAGAGTTTAATATAATAATATATATATTTATAAGTATATATATATATATATATTTAATTGTATGTACACTAAATTTCACCTATAATATTACTCTAAATACGTAGTAGTAGGATCAAATATAACATATACTTCTACGAGTTCAATAGACGGTATTTTCAATTTCACCGATATGACCGGCATTGTTCGGTATTGAAGCCGTATGACCGGTATCGAGCCGGTGTGGCCAGTATTGACCGTTATCGAGCCGTTATGGCTGGTATTGGTCGGTATCGAGGCTATATGGAATACATGCCTACTCTATACCGTTTTATTGACGGAATAGTACATACCGGCCGGTACCGGAATGATATTAATAAGTTTGGTGTGCATGGTATTATGTGTGCTTGTGTGTCTTCCTTCTAATCTCTAAAAAAAAATCCAAGCTATTATATTTTAAAATGATCTAAGCAAGCCATTGTAGCTGGAGGGTGGATTAGTGATGGATCAGCAGATTTACTTTTTCCTTTAATTAATATGTCATTTTCTGTACCTACCTTTTTTACTAATTTAACTGCCTCTTAGTTTTCTTGCTTGTAGGTTGATCGCTTCTTATTTCCCCTTTTCAACAAAGGTTGATTGCTTCTTAATTTCCCTGCGTGCCGGTTCATCTTTAGGGCAACGTCCGAATCATGGATGTGTAACGTGTGCTCCTGAATGTCACGCTCCTTAATTTCCGTGCATACTAGTCTGAAGGTTTTCAAAAGAAAAAAAAAAAGTGATCCGAAGCATATGTATGGACGTGTTCATCTCGAGCAGTACCAACTACGCACACGAGCTGCCTTTGTAGTTTGTATACATATTCTATATACATATATAATCTTATCCTTTGACTATACCGATATGAAAACTTTGACAGTCTAGATGTTTTTTTTTCCCGATTAATATGAGATTTTTGAGTCTTTTTTCTTTTCTCTGATTAATGTAGTAATTTCGAACTTTTTCACCTCTCAGCTAGTACATATAAAGATATATATCCAGAATGGAAATCATAAGCACTTCTAGAATGTACATTTGCACCAAATAAGACCTTAATTTACCCCTCCCAAACGTTTTGGTGAACAATACAATATGTTTTTTGTGAACATTTCAGTTTAATAGTCACACACACCCCCACAAAACACATTATTTTCATTATAAAGCACATGGTAGACTTGGCCAGCAGGTAGCAGTTGTTTGCAGCTATTGTCTGATACTAATTCATATACTCACTCTGTTTTTTCTTAAATAATGTTATTGACTTTTCATGGCCTCGGGGATATTACTTTGACCATTGTTAACATAAATCAATAAAACTGTAATATAAAATTACTTTTAGCGACAAGTCTAATAATGTATTTTTCATATTATCAATCTAGATTGTTTCAAGGGCGCCACTAGCGCTCGGACGTTACGGTCCGAGCGCTAGCTCCATACGCCGCTGCATGTAATATCTCCGGACAATGGTTGCAACATCTTCGGACAACAGTTGCAACATCATCGGATAATGGTTGCAACATCATCAGACAACGGTTGCAACATCACAAATCAAAACAAAGCATTTGAAAAAAAAACGTGTTGGAAAAAAATACAATATTGTTGTGAACAATATGCAATATTTTTTTTCTATAAATGCAATATTTTTTTTCTACAGATGCAATATTTTTTTTCTACATATACAACATTTTAAAGAACAGTATGAAACATTGTTTTCAACGGACCACAATATCAGAACAAATTCTACACAACATCAGAACATTGGTGAAGAAGTAGAAGAAACTAATTCAAGAAGCAGCAGAGGAACTCTCTTCGTCGACATGTACATGAAAATGTTGTCGGAGAGGAACGGTCGCAGACCAGCTTGGGGGCAGAGCCTCGCCATATGCGCTCGTGGACGCCTTGCCAGACGCGCTCAAGGTCGTTGCGGGACCGGCTCGTGGGCGATGCGTTGCACCTTAGGTGCGGAGGTGGCGGAGCCTGGTCGCTCCGGCAGAGACACAGTCGGCGCAGCCCCGTGCGTGTGTGTGCTGGAGGCAGTGTGCGTGTGTGTTGTGGTTGAAAAGATAAAGGAGCTGGTGTAAATGGATGGTTGGTAGCGTAAGTGGTTGGGAGCGTGGGACTAGAGCGTCCAAATTTTCTAGAACGTCGGCGTATGCGTAATACTGTTTGCCTTGTTTCAAACATGGTCAATTTCGGATTCTAAAACAGCACAACGAAGTTGCACAAGAGAAGAAAAAAAAGTAAGTAGGGGTTGAAAATATAATGTCAAATTTGAGTTGGTATGGCGGGCATTGATTACTTGAATGGTTGGAGTGTCCAACTTTTCTTCTGAAGAAGGTTAGAGTGACCAACCTGAACTGTTTGATCAGACCCGAATAACCAGTCCTTCCACACTAGCCATGCAGGCACGGTCAAGTCTAGATGAGTCCTGCGATGTATGATACAATAGCTAATAACTCATGGAAGAAACCTTTACATGCACCTGAATCTTGTACTCTGTAATGTTGAAAAAACCCTACACTTCCTATACAAGCTAGGAATTTGTCACACTTCGCAATACTCCGGCCGGCCATCCTCTTGGCAAGTGTACGTACGTGTGCCTTGTGATCTTGTACATAGTGGCATGTCTAAATTATCTCCGGCCTGCTGCCCTTTCATCTTATTCCTTTTGTTTCATCACCTAACATAATTAATTTGACATGGTAGAAACAAAATAAGACTAGATGTACACAGATGGTGCCGTTTTGTGGATTTTTATTATTATTTAATCCTTTTTTATTATTATTTTAAAGTTAACCCCTCGTGACCTTTATTTCCAATTCTGACCCTTTTGGTCACGCCACCACCCGTGGCGTGACAAAATAACACTATCACACCAGCCCGTATCTGGGCAATCTCTTGTCGCGCCACCACCCGTGGCGTGACAGTGTTGTTTGGTCACGCCACCGGTGCCACCACCAGTGACGTGATCAAAAGTGCTATTTTGCGGACTTATCCTATGGCGTGATAATGTTATTTTGTCACGCCACGGGTGGTGGCGTGACCAAATAGGTCAGAATTGGAAATAAAGGCCGTGAGGGGTTAACTTTAAAATAAAAATAAAAAAAGATTAATTAATTAAAAAAATTCCGTTTTGTGAGGGTTTCAGCTTTTTTCAAAAGCCCAGGTTAACCCTGTCCATCACATGGTATCGTGAAAAGTAGCTTTTCATCTAAGGTTAAGGAGCTATAGCTTTTCTGAAAAATTATTTTTGACTTTCTGGGCTGAAAAGCAATTGTAGATGATGAATGTAGTTTTTCTTGAGAGGCTGTTTGGCAGTCTGACTTTTTGTTAGACTGGTTGGCTGCTGTAGCTGTGGATGAATGATGAAATGTCTAAAATATCTTTAATAATTCTGAAGGCATGTTTGTATGCTGATTTAACGTAAATATTGTTTTTTAATTTTTGCCGAAATATTGATTAAACGACTTAATTTTACTAAGTTATGAACAATTGAGCAACAATTTGCAACGTGAAATATCACATTTAGAAGGTGAAATGCACATTTTCTTTATACAAAGCAATACTAGCCACAAATTGTGCAAAACCCAATATCATATCCAAAAATCGAATACTACCAACAAAAGATCGCATAGCAAAACACATTCCTACTCTCTATTAGCCATCAAAGAATCGGCAATAAAATCATAAAGGGCACCCATGTACCCATCATCCACTGATGTGTCGTTTTCACCAAACCATGCAGATGATGACTGTTGAGCAGCTCGTGGCATGTAGTCCTCATCCTCATCGCACCTCGGAAAAAGATAAGGCTCTTTCTCAAATAAAGTTATGAAGCTCCATACATGTCATTGTTTCTACTTCTTTATTTTAAAACTTCGTAATTTCAACAAATTCATCATTTCATCTTCAACACACCAAAAGATCATTCAATCACATTACGAAAAGAATAGTGACAAAAATTGAGCCACTCCTTCTTCCCACTTGGAGATCAACCCCGTTGCCATTCTAGGATATGGTACTTTCGCCCTTTATATGGAGCTAGATATCCCTTTCTATTAGGGTATCTCACGTCGACAAGATAATATTTTCCTACACATAAGAATGAAGTGCAAACATTGATCACATAAAAGACAAAAAAAAAATTACGTACAAGAGGATGTGAGAAATAATCTGAATACTTGGAGAGAGTATTGTTGAATATGCGAGAATCATGTGCAGCTCCAGGCCATGCAACTACAACAAATGTGAACCTCATGTCGAAGTCATAGACAACCATCACATTCTGAGTAGCATAACCGTGGCATCCGATGTGGGTAATCTGGTTCGCCTTAGGCACAATGACAGCTATATGTATGTCGTCTACTGCAACAATGCAATTATTGAAGTGAGATGCAAAACGAGGATCTTCAAGTCTTGGATGAACTGTATTGAACTAGGGATCTTTCAGTTTTATGTTGTCTTTACCTAAGAGTTCAGTGTACTCCAAGACTTCAATGAACCTCCTAAATATAATTCCAGTTGACCACTTAAAGCTTTTGCTCTACTTGGCTAAATGATTGAGAGCCACCACATGTCCAAAAGAACATACCTAGAGCTTCTAGAGAATTCATCTCTCTTGTCGATTTCAAGCCATATTTTTGCACCAAAGTGTCATGCAACTTAAAAAATACATGTCTATTCATTCGAAATATTTTGTGACAATCTCTGTTATTACTTAGTTGATCTATAACCCATTGATACCCAGTAACTCTCAGTGGTTCCATCTTTTTCTTCTTTAGGTATGTATCACTATAGTGCATACCTAAAAGACCAACATCTGCTACAGCTTGGAGATGCATTGTTTTCCTCCTTTTGTTCTCTTGTTCAGCGTAGGAATGCCTTGATTTCCTCTTTTTGTTCCATTGGTCAGCATGAACATCATCCACACTAGAATAATAGAGTTTAAAAGGTTTACCTAAACATAACACGGTGATAAGCACAAATTATTCTTGTTCAAACATTGACATACACAAACTTAGTTCACATCTACATACACTACACCATGGCATAGTATTAAGGGCAATGCAACTGCCAGGAAAAACTACGTTCAAAGGCAATTTATCTGCCGGCAATTAGTTTTCCAGCACTTATTGCTCGCTTAAATCTCACGAAAAACATTCCGGCGAGATATGTGAATTCCCGGCAATTACATTGCCCTAGAAAAGTTGTTTTTCCCCGGCAGTTATAGTTTCCCCGGCAGTTAGAGTTTTGCCGGCAATTAGAGCTTTCCCGGCAGTTAGATGTATTGCCGGCAGTTAACCTGCCCTTGAGGTATATTTTCGCCGGCAGTTAACCTGCCCTTGACGCATATTTTCACCAGCAGTTACCCTGCCCTTGACGTATATTGTTGCCGGCAGTTACCCTGCCCTTGACGTATATTTTCGCCGACAGTTACCCTGCCCTTGATGTATATTTTCGCCGGCAGTTAGCGTGATTCCCAGCAGTTTAGGCACCTAAAATATACGTTTAAAATACTAATAAAATGTAATTATGCTGTTCGAAATAGTGACTTTAATATTTTTTCAATAGTTTGCACCATTCAACCAGAATTTAGAAAACATACAATTTTCTCAATCATACCACTTAGAAAATGTCATATCAACAGTCAAATACAGTTACAACACATAGATGAAATTCAGATGATGCAAATTGCATAAACCTAAAATATGATATTTTTGATAAGCATAACAGTACATGTGCAGCACACCATACACATGTAATTTCAGAATTCTAAGCATTCTAATATAGCCACAATCTCCTTAGCATATACAAAACATCCACACAAAAGAAGTCGACAATACTTTTCTATCCTTGGCACATGTAAATTCTCAAGTGCCTTCTACCATAATACTAGTCTATCCTTGCTATTTACAAAACATCTACGCAAAAGAAGTCGACAATGAAATCTTCATGCTATCACCATTTGCAAAATAAGGATGATCACTCCATCAGCAAACAATAACTTCAACAACTCTTATGTTTTGTACCTGAAAAGAAATTCGAGAAGTCAATAACCACAAACCAATCCCATGAGAACAAGCTATGTGCTTCTCAAAAGTCTCTGCTTTTTTGGGTAACACTAACACTAAACAATCCTTGCTACTTGTGGTAAAAAAAACTGTGATTTTTCTACATGGACTTGCGTAGGACTAGTTTGACATTGCGAGAATCAGAAGGCAAAAATTTGACAATGCTAAATTAGGTCTATGTGTAATGTCAAACAACCAAATAGGTTGGCTTTAGTAAAGTCCAACCTCTCCTTTCAGGTGGCAAGTGTGTCACCATTCAGCTGTTCATGCAATAAGAAGAAACAAGAAAGTAATATACTACTTTCTTAAAGAAACAAAAATGCAGAATGAAGCTAACTTCTGAACAATAAAAAGCCTCAATCACACCAGGGAAAAAAACTTGATATGGAATGTAACAGACACTAGACGTACAGGAGCTAGAACTTGCTATGAGTCCAATTCAGCTACTACAGATTCCATATTGTAGTGCCAACATGTGAGGCAAGTGAAATGGTAGCAACACTAGCGGGAGGACAGGTACCTCCTCCTCCTGTTTTAGGACCATGTATTTGCAATCATAAAAGAATTAAGAAAATGTGATGTAGGGCTAGGGAAGATCTTGGAAAATGTGATGTAGGGCTAGGGAAGATCTAAATCGTAGAATAACTAGTTGCAAAAGAGATGCATAATTAAACCCAAACAAAAATTTGTAGAAATGAAGAATGTTAGTTGGCAATACACACTGATGATGGATTGTAGATATTACCTGTAAGTCTTTCCATAACTTCAACTTCTGTGCTGATTCAACCAACCTCCAATCCTTATGTGCAAGTGATATATTCTTAGATTTCACAATTGTAGCTATGAAGTTAGCTAATTCTTTAGAATTTTCCCCAATAGGTTGTCCATACTCATTGAGCTCCAATTGGATTGGAGGTTTATCTCCCCTAGACGAAATGTTGTGCTTTTTAGTGCACCCCCTACCATTTCTTTTCTTTGCTTGCCCATCATTTGAACCATTATCTAGATTAGAAATAAATAGCAACGAATAAGCTCTAAAGTATTAATTTGAATATTTCAAGCATGAAGCTTACTATTATATGTACCTTCATTCTCTTGTAAGGCATCCTCTCCTGTCTGATCATTAGGCATGCATTTATCATGCATATTGTCATCATTTCTGTCATCATCATGCTCTACAATTTCACTTGTTCCACCAACTCTTGCTGACCTAGACCGCAGGTTTGGACGTCCGGTTTCTGCTTCTATTGGCTCACCATTTGTGGAACTCATTGTCTACAGGTACATATAATATGCAATATTAAAAAACTACCATGCTATATTAAAGAACTACCATGCATATATTTTAATCTCAAGTAAGAAATGCATAACCTTTCTCTTTATTGTAGGTTGTCGTGAAGAGCCCTCCACTCCATTAGCACTCACGGTTGGAGCATTAGCACTCGCGGTTGGAGGAGATAGCTGCAATTTCCTTTTTTTCTCGATTAGAACTTGCAGAAATTTATTGTTTCTCCTAACCCTTGCCATCCTTTCTTCTTCATAGTCACGATAGTCACTGGTGTTACTATCGCTTCCTCCCTCGCTTGGCATTTTTCACCCTGCTGAAAAAAGATATTTCCATTAGTAAATTTATTCTATATTGCAAAGTACTAGCACTATTCGTAAAGGAAGCAATACAATTATGTAAATTCAAAGGACAATATAGTAGCTTATGAAAGGGTAAGATGACATACTTCTGCTGATCATTTGCATCAACAATTACTCCATCTATGTCTGGCCTAATGCGAGGCACATCTCTAGCATCAATAGTAATGGTTATGTTACCATCTATATCAGGGTATGTCACTACATGTTCATTTTCACACTCTAAATTTCCATTTTGTACTTCATCCATATCATAGAAGTCCCGTGGCTTTGACTGAATAACAGCACACCAATCATTGTCAATAGGATCTTTAACGTAGTATACTTGGGTTGCTTGAGATGCCAAAATGAAAGGTTCATCATTTAGCTTTGCACCTGTATTGAATAAATGCTTGAAGTTCACATCTGTGATGCCAAATTTATCAACCTTAACCCACTTATCTTGTGCACGATTGTCTACCCAGTCACATTTGAAGAGCACAATACTTCCTTTATGCTTATAGTCCAATTCAAGGATTTCAGTAATAACACCATAATAATTCTTATTTTCTACCATTAGATTATTATTTCCACTTGAGAAGGATGAGGTTTGTGCAACTAGAGCCACTCCACTGCATTGGACAGACCTACCCTCATCATAGGACTTTGTGTGGAAATTGTGTCCATTTATGGTATAACTATTGTACTTTGTTGCAACCATCAAAGGCTCGTTAGATAATATTTGAATCTCTTCAGAAACTTTATAACCATTTAGTAGTAACTCTACCACATGCAACCTAAACCATTCATGGAACTTCTCATGATGAATACGACTGATTTCTCTTCTATTTTCGTGACCAAGTGAGGACAGGTAGTCCACATGTTTTCTGCAATGGTTAACTAAAATTTTCAGTCAGTGAATTGACAAAAAAACTATAGTAATAAAACATTTAGCATTACTTACCTTAGGTACGGCTCTATATGATCATAATTAAATAAGATATATCTATGTGCTTGGAGCCATGTTTTGTAGTCTAAGGTCACAGTACACTTGCCAGCCAAATCTCGACCCAATTTGTGAAAGAATGGCATGGTGCTAGATATAGCTTGAGGATCAGCCATCATTTCGGCCTTTTCGATTGCCTCTACTTTCACACCCTTCTAAATAACGAGAGCAAAATGTAAGACTCTCATCAAACACATAGCTCTCTGCGATTGACCCCTCAGGATGACTCTTAGTGCGTACATATCCCTTTAACCTCATTAAAAACCTACATATAATTCACAACAGTTAAATCAGGTTGTTGATAGATTAAATATCATATGATAGTAGTATTTAGATTTTAATGGTTACCTTTCAATTGGATACATGTTGCGGTAATGTACTGGGCCAGCAAGCCTCGCTTGGGCAGGAAGATGTACCATTAGATGAACCATAATATCAAAGAAGGATGGTAGAAATATAGTCTCAAGAATACTTAATGTCTCAGCAATTTCTGCCTCTAACTTTTCCATATCACTAACACGAATAACAGGAGAATAAATTTGCTTGAAGAAACTGCTCACACGAATCAATGCTGCACTTACTCTATCCGGCAATGTCTTTCGTACGGATAGTGGAAGTAAGTGCTGCAAAAGGATGTGGTTGTCATGGCTCTTTAGTCCAATTATCCTTTTATCCTTAACATGTATGTGGTGACGTATATCAGATGCATAACCATCTGGAAATCTAACTTGTTTCAAAATTTCACAAAACAATCTCTTCTCTTCAGAATTCATTGTGTAAGCTGCGGGAGGCAAATAAAATGAATCTCCTACTTCAATAGGATGAAGATCTCTTCGTATATCTAGAAGTTGGAGATCCAATCGAGCATTCAAATTATCTTTAGATTTCCCATCGATACCCAAAAGTGTATTAATTATGTTGTCACACACATTCTTCTCAATGTGCATCACATCAAAATTATGTGGAAGCAACAAGTCTTTCCAATATGGCAATTTAAACCAAATAGATCTCCTATTCCAAATTATTTCTTTCGCTTTGCCCATATCCTTACGATTTCTCTTTGGTTTTTTCTTGTTTGGGTCTTTCCCAAAATCTATAGGAAGATCTTGCGTTTGTTCCAAAACCTCTTCTCCTGTTAGCGGTTTTGGTGTTGTCCTTAACTCTGTAGCACCATCAAATGATGTCACATCTAGCCTAAATTTGTGATTTGCATCTAAGAACCTACGATGACCCATGTAACAAGACTTGCTGCCATTCTTCAAACGCAGAGAACAAGTATGTGAGTTGCAGTGAGGACAAGCTAGCTTGCCTGACGTAACACATCCAGACACATATCCTAAGCCTGGGAAATCAGTAATGGTTGACAAGATAGCAGCACGCAATTGGAAGTACTCATCCCTGGAAGCATCGTATGTTCTAATACCCTCATCAAACATTGATATCAAATCATCCACTAGTGGTTGTAAATAAACATCCATATCCTTCCCAGGTGAATTTTGGCCTGGAATTAACAATGAAAGTATGAAATTTGGTTGCTTCATACACATCCAAGGAGGTAGATTCAATGGAATAAGAATAACAGGCCAAATGCTATAGCTACAGTTCATTGATCTAAATGGATTAAAGCCATCGGTAGCTAAAGCGAGCCTGATATTGCGGCTCTCTGCACCAAATTCTGGATGTTTGCAATCAAAATCCTTCCAAACTGAAGAATCTGCTGGATGCCTTAATAATCCATCCTTTGTACGCCCTTCAACATGCCACCATGCATCACTTGCTGCCTTTGGAGACATGTACAATTTTTGAAGTCTCTTCTTTATTGAAAAATAGCGAAGAACCTTTTTGGAACTTTGTGCATACGTTTCCCATCAGGATTCATCTTTTCTGTTTTCCAACGGGAAGTTTGACATTTCGGACAAAAATTTGTCTTTTCATACTGTTTCCAAAATAGTATGCAATCGTTCTTGCATGCATGAATACTAACATATCCGAGTCCAAAGCATCTAACCATTTTTTTAGCTTCATTAAAGTTCTTAGGTAGCGTTGAGCCCTCCGGAAAAGCTTCTTTAAGAAGTTGTAGTAGCATGTCAAAACTTCTATCACTCCAACCTCCAAGAAATTTAGTGTGGAGTAATCTGACAACAAAGCGTAGCTTTGAGAAGCTTTTGCACCCCGGATAGAGCTCTTGATTAGCATCACCTACTAAATGGTAAAAATCTTCAACACCTTCACATGGATCCTCCTCAAAACTATCCTTATTTTCACCCAAATCCCCTATTCCATCTAACCCATGCGCCACATCACGAAGCATATCAAACATCTCATCACCTTCCTCAAAATTGTCCTCTACTTGAACCTCAGCATACACATTTTGCTGCACAGAACATGATGATGCCTCTCCATGAAAAATCCATCTATTGTACCCTTTTAAAAACCCATCACATATTAAATGCACACGGACAACGCTAGCTTCTTTCTAGCAACTATTCACACATTTCCTACAAGGGCATAATATTGTGTTTGCTTTTGACGATTGGGCAAAAGCATACTTTACAAATTCTTCGACCCCTTGTACATATTCAGACGTGTGCCTACAATTAATTACTTGTAAGAATCGACGTGAGACAATGCTAGAAAATAAATTTATATTGTAAGCTTATGTTGTACCTAGGCAGATCCATCCATCTCTTATCCATATCTTCTATGTAATATCAAATTTCAAAAGCTACCTAAATTTCACAAACTATAAGAATAGTCAATGGCAAGAAGGCATTAGTATATGAAGTTCTAGAATGACAGTGCACTAGACGACTAAAGATTTATGACAGAATGTTATGGGCTGTTCACATGCACAAATCAACAGCCAAACTTCATGAATGTGCATAACAATGCAGCCAAACTCATCCAACCCCATAAAAAGCATTTGACAAAACAAGTCAGATGATGTGATAACCTTTGCCTTTCTACTTAGCCAATCAGGACAAGCATCATTCTTAGTTGGCGTAATAATCTAGACCGCCATCTCCCGCATGATAAATCTTTGCAATCACATAAAGTGCATTCAGAGAATGACACATGGTGGTATAGTTTGCAAGGTGAAAAAAAAATGATGTTATTCCCTCATGACCATATCACAAGGAGATATTTGCAGAAAGAGATTGGCATATCAGATTTTCGCTAGCTCTACAAGAAAACAGTAGAATCAAGTAGAAATTGCACACTACACAATGAGGCCAATAAGATTGTTAATTTAACCTTGTCTCCACCAGTACATAGATATATATATTTGGCGTGATTGGTTATTGTTTCTAGGAGATCGCTCTCTCTATATGTCCATATGATCCATTTCACTTGTTCTTTTGTGACAAAGATTTTGCGAAACTAAATCATCAAGAGATAAGTATCCACAGCTGTTCTAATCAGTATAAGTTATTCTTGCATCGCATGTGCACAGGAGACTAACGATAAGAAACAATGCAAAGAAAAACTCACCAGAAACACAGGACCTTCTCGGCGCTGGGAGGAAGGGGGCGGCACTAGGAGGAAGGGTCAGCCAGCGAGGAGGGTAGGCGCGGGGAGGAGGGGCGCTATGGGAAGGAGACTACCTCGTCTTGCCGACATGCACCAAATCAGAAACAATGATTCACACATAGCACGAGTAGCATTATTGAAGCATCACAGAGCACGAGGAAGTGGAGAGAATAGAGCAGGGTTCATGCAAACCTGTCAGCAGATTGATTTAAGTCATAGTGATATAATTTTGCATTGATCCAATTTCCTTCATATCTAATTAATAATGGATAAGCATAGGTATTAATACCAAAGGGTTTATCTCTACTTTGTCTCAAGGAATTGTTCTGTTTCATCATGTCCCAATTTGTACGAAACTACATTTTTCTCTCTACATTTGTCCACACGAGCATACAGTTTATGATGACTATACAGCAAACATGTCTGCTGATTCATGGTCTCAATTCATAATCTGTAAAAGGTGAGCCTTACTTGAGTTTTCAAGAAGTGTTTTGTACCCGCTAAATTGTGTGGCAATCGTGAGCTATACAGATGCACCTCCTAGTTTGTGCGCTTTTGAAAAGAAATTAGCCAACAATTTCGGATGCATTTTTCACGATTAAGTAACCATCGGTGTCACACTATGTCCGATCCTCCGCGTGGGACGAGATTGGTGTCGCTCTACCGTGAGTCTGCGGTGTTATTTTTGGCTTTAATATCCGGAGGAGGCCACCGTTGCTATTTCTGGCGCTATCAGCCTCATTTAAGCCAAAAACTCTTCATACACATGTTAAAATTAGGATTAATTATATATAGATAATATATACTATTTATAAAGAAAACCTTTTGTAGGATTCTATTTCCAAGGGAAGGTGTGATGAACGTCTTTAATTACATGCATAAGAATGAACAGCTGCTAACATGGTGGGTTACGTACTCGGGGCTTGTTAATGTGACTGTTTGGATCAATTCTATATATGGAACAAATAATCATATTGGTGCAAAAAGGCTTTAGAACATAAAGAGAGCTGCCTCCATTCCTTCTTCGTGAATCTTGGCCAATACGTGACACTCATCGGGTGCTTGGAGCCGAATCGCCTACAATTTCATCTTATAGGCCCAACACAAACAGAGTGACGAAAAATTTGGTGCTCAGTTTGATACATGCTGGCCTCAACTGATGACGTGATAACCTTTGCTTTTCTACTTAGCCAATCAGGACAAGAATCATTCTTAGTTGGCGTAATAATCTAGACCGCCATCTCCCGCATGATAAATCTTTGCAATCACATAAAGTGCATTCAGAGAATGACACATGGTGGTATAGTTTGCAAGGTGAAAAAAAATGATGTTATTCCCTCATGACCATATCACAAGGAGATATTTGCAGAAAGAGATTGGCATATCAGATTTTCGCTAGCTCTACAAGAAAACAGTAGAATCAAGTAGAAATTGCACACTACACAATGAGGCCAATAAGATTGTTAATTTAACCTTATCTCCACCAGTACATAGATATATATATTTGGCGTGATTGGTTATTGTTTCTAGGGAGACTGGCTCTCTCTATATGTCCATATGATCCATTTCACTTGTTCTTTGTGACAAAGATCTTTGCGAAACTAAATCATCAAGAGATAAGTATCCACAACTGTTCTAATCAGTATAAGTTATTCTTGCATCGCATGTGCACAGAAACTAACGGTAAGAAACAATGCAAAGAAAAACTCACCAGAAACACAGGACCTTCTCGGCGCTGGGAGGAAGGGGCGGCACTAGGAGGAAGGGCCAGCCAGCGAGGAGGGTAGGCGCGGGGAGGAGGGGCGCTGTGGGAAGGAGACTACCTCGTCTTGCCGACATGCACCAAATCAGAAACAATGATTCACACATAGCACGAGTAGCATTATTGAAGCATCACAGAGCACGAGGAAGTGGAGAGAATAGAGCAGGGTTCATGCAAACCTCAGCAACCATGGCAGTAGTAGCCCACATCCAACACAATATTCACCATGCATAGCCAGCAACCCCCCATCGTCTTCATCTTACATGAGCAACCAGAATCTACAAATCAAGAAATTGAAGAGACAGAGATAGAGAGGGATGGAGAAGAAAACTCACCAGGAGGCGCAGCTGGCCATGAGTGGCGTGGGGAGGGTGTGGCGGCCGGGGTGGAGGGGAGGTGCGGGGAGGGTGGCCGCCGGGGAGGAGGGAAGGCGCGGGGAGGGTGGTGGCCGGGAGGAAGGGAGGCGCGGGAAGGGGGCTGCGCTGGGGAGGGTGGCGGAAGGGGGCGACGCTGCGATGAAGGGGCGGGAGGAGGGGCTGCGCTGGGGAGGGTGGCGGAAGGGGGCGGCGCTGGGACGAAGGGGGGCACGGGGAGGAAGAGGGCGGCGCGGGGAGGGTCGTGGCCGGGGAGGAGGGGAGGTGCGGGGAGGGTGGCGACCTGGGAGGAGGGCGGCAACGAGGGGCACTGGCCGCTGGAGGAGAGGCAGCCGTTGGGAGGGGCGGCGCTGGGGCGGGTCACGGCCAGGGAGGAGGGGAGGCGCAGGGAGGGTCACGGCCAGGGAGGAGGAGGTTTGGGAGGGGTTGAGGATTGTTTGGGAGGGGAACAGATAAGGTAGAGAGAGTATCATGTGTTCACGTTTTCATTTGGTGCTAGGTTTTTCATTTGGCGCTGTTTTTTTGGTTTGCCGGCAGATAGGTTTTCATTTGGCGCTTTTTTTTCCGTTTGGTGGTAGATAATATTTTTGCCGGCAATTATATTGACCTAGTTTACTTTTTACATGGCAGATAAGTTGTAGCTAAAATAAAACTATACCCGGTAGATAAGTTGTTCTACATACTAGTTATTGCCGGCAGATAATTGGACCCGTAATATCTTCAGCATTGCCGGCACATAATTTGCCTCTCACCCAATTCTTTCTCGGCAGATTATTGCCCTTAATGCTATGCCATGGTGTAGTGATAATATTTCAATCTAACATAATGAATGCAAATAGAGGAATTACATAAAACATTGATAAAAAAGAGCATAAAGAAGGCTTCTAGTTCTTTTTCAATCTTCATACATCCTCTTGAGCCAAGCAACCCTTCCATGATTGGTCTATACGGACCGAAACACCGCTCCATATTAAGGTTTATGAATAGTTTTGATGCAATAAAATGTTCATCACTCCCTTCCTCTACTGCAGATTGGACAGCCATCTGCATGTGCTCTATGATCTCATCATCAGCTTGATCACACCTCTGGGATGTCATAGGATTTCTACTAGCCATATGGTCCACTTGATGTTTAACTTCCCTAACCATAGGGTTCCTCTTGTTCTTCTTTTGGACTGCAACCAACACTAGTGGCCTTTCGCTTTGCAGTGCCCTTTGGTTCCTTCTCAGCAACCTTACTTGTCCCCTCGACAATAGCCACATCATCATCATCATCATCATCATCTGAACCATCATGTACATTTGTGACTTCAGCAGGTATGCTAGGGATAACTGAAGATTGAGTTGTCACATTAATATCACAAAACATGACTTCAAGATGCTATATGCTCTCAAGTGGTGCTTTCTTAAATTGGCCATACTTTGAATTACCTTTAAAAAAGTTAGACACGTTATGTAAGCAAAAGGTTATGTTGGGATGTAAGAAAGATACAAAATTTCTCAAGATCCTACCTTTATTTTATGAGCCCGCCGATCATCATCAGTCTCAATTGATCCCTCCACAACATTCCAACCTAGATCGGTAGTTGCATGCTTCAACTCTTTCCATACTGAGAACTTGGTCTTCAAAGCATCCCAATGATTTTCAAATTGCTTTTTCTCATAAAGTCTTCCAGTCTTTGCAAGAATTTTTTTTTCAGCTAGGTTCTTATATCCCTTGGGATTTGATGAGAACATCAAACCTAAGGATGCAACCACTACTTTGACCTGCTGCACTGCATCCTCTACTTCAACAACATCTTCGCCAATAGGACTTTCGGCTAATGCAAGACCATATTACCCAATTGGATCGAGCTACGTCTACATGCTATGGTGCTACGTCTACATGCCATGGTACTATGTCTACAAGCCATGGTGCTACTGCATGTGCCAAGCTGGTTACGTTTTGGTCGATCGCTCGAATCAGCTTGACAAAGACCAACTTCAAATGGGCATAACTTTCACATACAGAGTCCGTTGGAGGTCCACGAGTACTTGATTGAAAGATTATTTCGTCCTCTTTCCAATGGATCCGGCCTTATCTTCAAATTCCTTCTGGACTAATCGCAATCATCTAAAGAAGGCGTCATATCACCTGTTTGGGCCAATCTGGGCCTTGTAATCGAACTCAACTTGGCCCATATGCCGGCGGCCCACCTAGAGGCGTGGTTACTGTTCACGTGAACAGTAACCCGCGAGTTTAGTCCCTCCCCGCTAGTTCCTTTAGATTTGTGGCTCCTCGTTCCCTATTTAAGGAGGCTGCACCCCCTCTAGTTTTTGGGGATTTTGTTTAGTTAAAAGTTAGCTTCATAGCAACTTCGTGTATTGGCTTATGTCGACTAGACCAACCATAATACCGCTTCAGAATCTCAACTCAATTAAATATTTCAATCCTATTTGCAATTTCATATTGCTTATTATCTTGTTCTTGCGTGCTTCTTCGGTGTATGCAGGAATCGACCTTCGTGGTCAGGTCAACCGGGTATTCGTGCACGGTTGATAACGACTTGTCAATCAGTTCAGCGATTGCGTGGTTTCGAGCCTTGCGTGTTCGTAGCCAGGATCGTGAGAGTTGAGCGACACCTACCGGTCTTATCGTTCTCATCGAAAGATCGGGCCAACAAATCGGACCTTCGGGTTCATCAGGATTCAAATGTCCAGTTGGCTTATTTCTAGTCTTAACCTCAACAGCTCATATCTCACAAAATGCTTCGTTGGCCAAAGAATCCCATACTACAATAGAGTTCTTAACAACATTGTCCATCTAGTGCATAAGTCATGCTTTACTGTTAGTTAAAAAAAAAAAGACAACAGAGCCACTACTATCATCTAACGTAAATTAACATAGTCAACCCACTACCATTATCTAACAGTAATTACTACTCAAACTATCATAAATTACTATAAGACTTTGATACAATTACTACTCAAACTATCCTAATTTACTATCAGACTCTAATATAATTATTACCCAAACTATCATAATTTACTATTAGACTTTAATACAATTATTACTCAACTATCCTAATTTATTGCCACACTCTGATACAATTATTACTCAAACTATCATAATTTACTACCAGACTCTGATACAAGTACTGCTCAAATTATCCTAATTTACTACGAGACTCTGATACTCAAATTATCCTAATTTACTATCAGACTCTGATACAATTACTACTCAAACCCCTAATGTACTAGCCCAGTAAACAAGCAGCATGAGTATATCTAAAAATTACCAACAACTAGCAATCCATCTTTCAAAATTCCTAAGAAGCATCACTACTAACCATGCCTACACTTTCACAAAGTAGATTGAGATGGAGGGAGTTTGAAGAGGTGAGATGGAGGCAGTTGGCAAGAAATACCTCGATTTGGCCAAGCGGTGGCGTCAGGGGGGCTGGCGGTCGACGACGCTGGCAGGGGGAATAGGTGAGCAACAGGGGAACCAGCAGGCAACAGGGGGACTAGGCAGTCGTCGGGCTCCTTGGGCGGCAGCGAATGTTGGATCTATCGCTCCTCCCAGGCATCGGTGGTGGGGCTCCTCGGTAGGAGGTGGGGAGGCCGAGGAGGGGACTGGCGCTGGCGGTGTGGGCAAAGTCTGGGCGGCGGCATCAAATCGTCCTAGGGGCGAAGGGGAACGAGCGGTCTTCGGTTGGAATCAGCATGGGGGCACAACGAGTGGGGGAAGGACCTTTTAACTGGTGGCAATTGGTGGGTAATTTCCTTCAACTTCCGGTGACAAAGTGGTATATCCCTCCTGTAATAAGCCGAAAAAGCACATCCTACCCGGTTACAACTTTTAAATAGATTTTTGCTACATCTTAATTGATAATTTGCTACGAAGATAGCCTATTTGAGGGGCTTCTAGCTTTTCTGAAGCTGAATATGACTTTAAACCTCTAAATAGGGCCTAAATCTACTTTACTGAGAAGCTGAAGCACTGGCGTGTCCTGCAGAGCAACACCTTCGAAAAAAAACCAAAGTTGCCAGCCAAACCTTTTATTATCAGTTATGAAAAAGAAAAATACTAAAGTACTTAATTAGCCAAATAGGCTCTGGTATAACCGTATTAATGCGAGAACTGTTCGCCGAGGTAAGACTTTTTTTTTCTGGTTCTTCTCTCCATAGCTATCATAAAGGCATTCAGCCCCTCCCTCCCTCCCTCTCTCTCTCTCCGCGTCCTTATCAGTACGTTGTCCACGGCGTCCAAAGTCCAACGCTACAGCTAGCTCTCCCCGACGCAACAAGCAGCAGCAGCAGCTAGATCAATCGAGCGAAGAAAAGAAGCGAAGCAGCGACCGGTCGAGAGATCAACTAAGGTGGATCCCCGGAGGCATGGGATCGAGGCCCCTACCCGCGGACGAGGAGGAAGAGGAGCCGCCACCGCCGCCGGCAGCTGCAAAGTACGAGCAGGAGGAGCACCACCACCATCTCGTCGCGCAGCAAGGAGCTACCGACGGCGTCGGAGGCTCAGGCGCCGCGGCGGGACAATCGTCGGAGGAGTACGCGCAGTACTACTACTCGGCACGCGCCGACCACGATGCCTCCGTCATGGTCTCCGCTCTAGCCCACGTCATCCGCGCCTCCCCCGACCAGCAGCATCCCCCGCAGCAAGCCTTCCACCCCGCCGGATTTGCCGCCGCCGCGCCGGGGGATCAGCAGCAGCAGCTCGCCCACGCCGCCGCCGCCGAGGAGCAAGGTAATTAACACCGATCGATACAAACATGGTATTTTTGTCCGTGTACACGTACGATTGCGAGAGCATAGCACGCGCGGTTTCCGCTTAATTGCAGCCATTTGGAGGCTTCGCATGAGCCAAACTTGTCCTCGTTGTTGCTCTCGAGCTTTCTTCCGATTCCAATCTCGCCAATCTGTGTCTTGATTAGTAGTAGCGGTAAAAAAAAAGGTTAATAAACTCTCGGGTCTCGGCAAAGCACAATATTCTGGCGGTTTCATGCACGAAGATACGCTAATAACTATGTACTCCCACTCCTTAACTCGCTGAATCGTGCACGAATATTTTATGCGCATATAACGTGTATTGCGTTAGCTCTGACGAAACGTTCCTGTAATTGTAAATAAGCAAAAATTACTTATCAAGTGGCAGTAACAAATTAGTGATTAAGCTTAAGCATGGGAGGGAGTTACATGTTACATGTGTGTGGATGGATGCGCAGGGAGGCGGCGGCACTACAGAGGGGTGAGGCAGCGGCCGTGGGGGAAGTGGGCGGCGGAGATCCGGGACCCGAAGAAGGCGGCGCGGGTGTGGCTCGGCACCTTCGACACGGCGGAGGACGCCGCCATCGCCTACGACGAGGCCGCGCTGCGCTTCAAGGGCACCAAGGCAAAGCTCAACTTCCCCGAGCGCGTCCAGGGACGCACCGACCTCGGGTTCCTCGTCACCCGCGGCATCCCCGATCGCCACCAGCACCGCTACCCCGCCATGGCGGTGCCGGCAATGCCGCCTCCGCCTCCGCAGCAGCAGCAGCAGACTGTCGTGCCGTACCCGGACCTCACGCAGTACGCGCAGCTGCTGCGGAGCGGCCGGGGCGAGGCCGAGGCGGCGCACCTCATCATGATGGGCGCCGGGGGCGCCGTCAACCTGCCGTTTGGTGCCGTGTCGCCCTCGTCCTCTTCGGCGCCGCAGATACTCGACTTCTCGACGCAGCAGCTCATCCGAGCCGGCCCGCCATCGCCTGCAGCTGCAATGTCGGGCACCGCGGCGCCGTCGACGACCACGGCGTCGTCGTCCAGTGCATGGCCGTACGGCGGGGAGCACTGGAATAAAGACTCGTGAGATCGAGGAGACACTGTTTAGCTCTAGATGAGGAATATGCATGCAATATGCATGGGGGGTAAGTGTTGGTGATTTTTGCTGGTTGATTTCTAAATGCTAGCTCTTCTTTTGTTCATTTTTAGTTAATTTCTTGGAGGAACTCTTAACCAGCTAGCTAACTATCTATTACCTTGTTTAATTGTTTGTTGTTTTTCCACTTTTTTGTTCAAGTGTGAACTAATTGTGCAAATTAGTCCAAAGCAAGAAGAGAGGAATCTTGTTGGTTAAACACGACCTATTTTTCAAATGATTACCACTTGTTTGTTCATATCTTTTGATTATTGGAAACCTTGTCCAAATTAATATTCGCTTTGACATTGGATTGTACAAAAGAAACCACGTACGTCGATCGATGAATATTAAGATGACTATGAGCATTGTTTTCAGACATGCTATCAATCAAAATTAACAACTCTAAGAAAAAGGGGGAATATTCTTCAATTAGCTTCTTCTTATTAAAATATTTTACCTTTTTTGGGTTCAAATGATTTTTTTTATGCTTGTTGCATTGGGCATTTGTTCTATCAATTTATCAGCTAAAAGCCTAATATCCCTCTATGTCCTGGGCAAATCTAATCATACTGAATCATATGTCGTAGTATTCTTGGATGCCTTTAATGTATGTAGCATTTTTGAAACTCCAACCAGATGTACTTTTACCCCAAAACCCCCAAAAAAAAAAGTTGAACCGTAACAAGAATCTAGAGAAAACCTGAAAGCTGTTTGGTGAAGGCATTTTACTTTTGCAATTAATGATTCTTTGAGGATTATCCACGGATATTAGTAACCAAGATTGCTGATGAAGCCACTCATTTCTTTTCCAAATGCTTTTGTACGTACATATATTCCAGCCTTGAGCACTATATATATGCATGCTGGCCAATTCTGAATGACGTGGACATGCATGTGCCACGTATATATGTTAAGTTAGTCAGAAATGTAGCCCTAAGTAACTAGGGTGCAACATTAAAATATGTAGATTTGCGATTTGGTACCATGTGTCGAGATTTATTCGACCAACTTGCCGACATGTGATGATACGAACATTGGAGGAGCTCAGCATCATCCCCATCCCGTGCTTCTAGAAGAATACGGTCGATGCACCGATTAAATGCAAAATCTTGCACTCAACTGTATTTTTTATTGGCGTATCAATACAGCTGTCTATCCAGCTATATATATGAATGGAAATAAAATCACTTACATAGACACATTATTTGTCATGATCGATCTGACAAGAAATCTGATCAATGTTCTATTGTAGCAGCAACATCATAATTATATATATATATATATACACACACATTATTTGTCATGATTGATCTGACAAGAAATCTGATCAATGTTCTATTGTAGCAGCAATATATATATATATATATATATATATATATATATATATATATATATATATATATGTGTGTGTGTGTGTGTGTGTGTGTGTGTGTGTGTGTGTGTGTGTGTGTGAAGGCTCTTCATAATTTGTTTTCCTTAGTTTTTTTCTTTACTACCTACTCTTATATTTCCTTCTTTCATCAAACATTTGGTTCCTTCAATTCCTTTGCTTATATTTATTGTGGTTATGGTTAGCATGTCGTGGTGTTCCTCTTTTCCTTTGCTTTCATGATGGGTACAAGTATCAAAATTTGACACGCCCATTTTTCTTTGGTATGTGCTATTGCTACCTGGCAGCTAGCCGATACAGAAAAGACCAGCTTCCAACTCATCGTTTATTGGAGCAAAGAAAAGATACACATAGAGAAGGGTGGCTAGTGTTGGCAGATAGCACGCAGCCCACTTGAGTCGATCCCTGGATCGAATCCGGCATATCTCATCAAATAATTTAAGGTATACATGTGTGCATGTTTAGTAGAAAAATATGTGTCTATACTCTGTAAAATCCTAATGCTTTCCTAAAATTTTCAGCATGTGTAATAGGAGGCGTGCACATGTACAAACGTTTGATGATGTGGGTAGGGTGTGTATTGAGTGTGAGCATCAGCCTTATACCCTCTCAAAAAAAAAAACAAATAGGGGCCTAACCTTTTAGGTGAACTATAGTACTTCATGTTGAGATGGTCTTCCACGTATGCGCTTCCATGACACCTAACTTGTCCGACCCCATGTCCTTGATAGTGGATAAGACATGGTAGAATAACAAGCTTCTCATCATCTGGTCTCCGCCTAACTAATTAAGGCCCAGACCTAACTTACAGATATCCTTGCATTGACATGCTTCATTCCTTTTAAGAAAAATGTCTGCTTGGTTAAAGTGTATCCGTACGCGTACTTAGTTAACTTTCTCATCGCTCTTCAGGTGCTTTAATCTTAGTTAACTGTACTCATCATTATTCAAGTGCTTTAATAGGTATATTAGCTTTGTTTTGCATAGAAGTACATATATATCAACATCTCATTGGCTTAGAGTGGGCCATGCCATTTCATTGTGATGTATTCATGATATATGGGGATAATAAATCTTAGCTGAAATAATTGATGAATTTTCTGAAGATAACGAGGTCACTTGTCTTGCTGATCAACATTCTGAACGGTTGTGGATTTTTTTTCCCTAAAAAACACATTCTGAAAGGGTGTGATCGATGTAGAACAGATTAATTTATGGCATATGCCGTATATGTATGTGTCATAATTATGTGATTATTGGTATAGTACATATAGGTTTTGGGGCGAATACTGTAAAATATTAAAAAATAAATAAAAACACCGTGTTCTTCTTTTAAAGGCCTTTTAATTAGAAGCAACCAATTCCCTTTTGTCCTGTCCTTTTCCTTCGAGGAACCACACAATTTTTACATACACAAATAGTTTCTCTGTCTTTTTTACAGAATATGTATATGCATTAATTGAATGTTAACAGGAATCGTGTTCTCCTTCGCCATATATGCTCTTCCCCCTATCTCTTTCGTTATGCTATTTTATGTTTGTTTTTTCTGTGCTGCTGTGCCCCAATATATACAATATCCAGGAAGTTAATTTATGCTGTCATTTTCAGAAACATGCTGAAAAAAAATCCTTTAATGTACACATACATGAGTGCCTTGTGGAGTAAATTAATTTACTACTCCGGTAACTTGTACCGCTCGATATTCTTACTACGTGTCTAGCTGTCAATGCATAATTAATCGTTCATAGCTTAATTAACTAGTTATGGCTAGCTGCTGGTTTAGTGTTTGATACGTCTCTGCAATCCGCACGCAGCACGTGCAAGCTAGACGGAACTACGGAAGGTTAAGTTTTGAACTAAGGGCCAAACTAAGGGCATGTTTGTTTACGTTATATTAAAATTTTGGTAATGCTAAAACTCAGATAATACCAAAACCTAGGCAAAAAAAAATTATTTGGATCGTAGCCATACCAATCACAGACTATGCCGAAATTGATGTATTTGGATTGTAATCATGCCAAAATTTGACAAAAATGTGAGTATGACACGTGAAGTGTCCGCATGACATTTTTTTTGCACCAAAATATGCCAACGGTGGTCTTGTTTTGTTGATTAAATGATAAGAAACACAACGATTTAAACGGATCACAAATCAGATACTCGGTTTAGGAAATATGCTCATTTGATTTTGATTAATCAAACTAACTATGCATTTAATGTCTGTGTTGGAACCAATGGCTGGTTGACACCTAGCAAACTCATTGGCTGGTTGCTAGCCAAATTTTTGGCTACCGTTTTGGGCGCCCAAAATCTGCCCAGGATTTGTGAAGGGAAATTTTGGCTTTACCAAAATTTGGAAGGCATGCCAATTTTTTTGTAACAAAACAAATGCTAGCCAAAATATTGAGGCATTACCAAAATTTTGGCTTGACTACTTGAGGTTCCAATCCAAATAGCCCTTAAATCTGCATCTATACGAGAGTGCAATGTACTTCGACAAACGGTACAAACCAACTCTCTGTATCTCTCTCCATCGATACGTACACGACCGTACGTATGTACGCACGGGCAGATCCAGGAGGACAGCCAGAGCTGACACCCTCTACCAACGGTCGGCTCGTGGTGTAACGCTAACATCTTAGTTAAGTTACGATCAGACAGACCACAACTCACTGTTCGGCGAGCCTCGAACAGGAGCGCGCGAGTACTGATACTGAAGCAAGCGTGCGTGCGTGCGTGGGCCACGCATGCAGCTAGGGTAGCGCTGGTCCGGAGGTGGGCCAGATAGGGCGTGCACGCCTTAGGCCTGCACGTGTCTCGACAACCAGACGCCCTACCTCGCTTCCATGCGGGCCCGCCTAACGCGTGAAACCGTGTATTGTTCACGCACCTGTGGTCGGGTAAAGGAGGTATAGCGGTTTCCCTTCTTTGTTTGGTTGAAAAGGCCTCTACGATCTAAGTTCCACGTCATTTATCTAAAACATGTGTTTCTACGTTTAGACCTTGTTTAGTTAGTTAAAATTTCTGTTCATCTATATAGATATATCGTGATTTTAGTTTAATTTTTTGGTCTATCCACGTGAATTCCGGTCAGAAATAAGTTTCCCAAACAAACTCTAAAGGTGTCATCATAAATGCTGCAAAAAATGTCTTTAGAAGTTGCAATTTGTAGAGATAAATGAAAAAATGTTTATAGGAAAATGACTTTGCATGTACTTGTAGTGTCGAGACCAGCTTTTCTTGAGCCTTGCTCCATAACCCTGACCTCAATATCAAGTTAGCTATAGCCTGCATGGATAGATATGGTACGTACATAGATGCATCGCATGATAGACGGAGAGGAATATCTGGTAGAGATTCACGGAGAATGGATAAGCAAAGGATACGTCAATTCACGCACGGCCATGATGAGATCGTTCGGCGGCACAGCTCGCTAATTCGTCAATTTCGGCCAAGTGCTTTCCGGCGGCCGGATCGACCGATCGATTGCTTTTTTTTTATCCCATATACCATGTGAATCAAACGTCTGCCTCTCTTTTCGTTTGTGCTCGAAATTAAAGCCTCGCCGGCCGTTCGTCGGACGTGAACGCCGAATTCCTGGAATTGACCACGTATACTATATATACTCGATGGCTGCCTTTGCCGTTCAGAAATGAGAGAGAGATCGGCAAGAAATCAACCGGAAAACTTGGTGCAGTACTGAAGAAGGTGCGTAAAAACCGTGCAAAATATGCGACTCGTGTGGGCGATGTGACCGCCGTTGATTCCACTTAAAGAACAGCTGGCTCGATCTAATTTCAGTAGTAGCGAAGTTGTCCATTCGACCATCACTGTCAGATCAATCGACTGCAAGTATCTGTAATAACGACCCTCCAGCAGAAAATTAGTACGGTTAATTTCACAGAGAATTGATGAAACAAAAGGACATGTTCAAACATTTCGGCTCGCATTGAAACACAAAAATCTCAAAGAAATTTCATAAGCGAGATATCATCACTGCTCACCAGGGGTGGTCCTAGGACTAAAATTTAGGTAGAGCGAAGTCGTAAGTGTAGATCAAAGATGATTACTAAAAACAAAAGAATTTATACACAAATTATATTGCAATCACACTAATAAGAGTATATAACACTAAATAGAATCAACACCTACAATCCGCATGTGAACATATGAAGATAAAGGTAGAACATAGAAAAATACCTTACAAATGAAGCTTACTCAACAATTTGCCACCAAGTTATCGAACATAATAGTTTGAACAAAAATGGGATATAGAAGAAACAATCTGTCAAAGAGAGAATGATTAGTAGTACCACAATTAGTTGATAATAAATCATAAAAGATGTAGAAGATAGAGAAGTAAAATACATCGAACCGTCCGATAAGTTGGTCTCTGATAGCAGGTTGTTATTACAGACGGTCGGAAAACCGTCTATGATACGAATATCACAGACGGTTTTGTGAATGGCAGTATCACAGACGGTTCTTTACACAAACCGTCTGTGAAATCAGAGTATCACAGATGGTTCCCTACGACCGTTCGTGAAGTCGAGTATCACATTTCGTTTATGTTTAGAACCGTCTGTGATAATCAGACTTCACAAATGGATTTTAATATAAACCGTATGTGATAATCAGACTTCGCAGCGGTTGCCGTATGTAACCGTGCGTGATATCGCTATTCACTGCATCGCTTTTATTTAAAAACCGTCTGTGATAGTTCATTACACTAACTAATTTTTTACAGATTTTTGGCTAGCCACAGGAATTGCTAGCCATGCCCTCTGAAAACAAGCATGCAGAAAAACAGATACATCACAGATAGTCAATTGTCGACAAACTCAATCTGATCATTACTCAAAATAAATTACAAAAGATCACATTTGTTCAAGTATTGTTACAAAATAAATTTGATTACAATTGAGTCAATTGTTTGCAGGTGGTTGAGAAGTGTCGGCGGGGTGATGCGCTGGGTCGGCAGCGGAGTGAAATTCTCCGGTGTCCTTAATTATCTCTGATATGATAAAGCTGCAGAGCTTCCCTCGAATGTCCTTGATCTCATTCTCAAAGAGTCCATCTAATTCTATATTTAAGGCCTGTCGCTAGCAAGAGTAAAGTGTTAAGCATATATATTTAAATTTATAATTACGAAATAATCATTTCGAGATTCACAAACCTCGGGATCCTTCTTCCTAGTTCTAATGATTTGCTCCATATGATGGCAAACGAGATTGCATATAACTCATTATTTTTTATCGCGCACTACAAAAATAGAATTACATATATCGCCGAGATGCGTTATTATGAAGTATGATATAGGATTATCGTCTTTGTGCGCTGCATCGAAATTTTGTCCTGTGTGTTAGTTCGGCGCTCTTTCCATCGTATATTCCTTTGTTGGCAACATAGTCGATGAACGACCTACATGATTCCAAAAAGTTATCCTCGACCATTTCAAACGAATGAAGACTAAAATAGAGTTATGTATGAAGGAAATAAGCATACCTGTCGAGTATTCCTTGTAGAATACTGAAGTTGTGGTCGTTGCGGATTAGGGAATCAAGGTATATCACATGGTTCCTCTTTGGTATGATGACTAAAAGGATCCAGTGGTACTTACTCATGTATGTCACTATAGTCATTAAACCTGAGTTCATGCTGCGTATAAAGTACAAATAAAATTTGTAGAGCAAGTAATGACACTTACCCCTAGTTGTAGGGCACCACGATGTACTTCATGTTCTGCTGACGAAGCAATGCTCGCGTTATGTATTTCGACGAAGGACGAGTGCTTTGGATGGTTTGCAACGATACCACATGTGGGTCGAGAAACCCACCGGTTCTTTCCATTCCCAAACATTTTTCATCATGTATCTATACATAAGAAATGAGTTGTGATATTTATCGGTATTACGTAAATATAGAACTTGATTGTATGCACTTACAGTGTCCAACATCGTAGAAGCGAGGCGTCAAGGCTAACAAGGTTGAATAGGTCATATAGGTCGTTGAAGCCCACGACGGTGGTTCGCCCCAAATGCTTATGCTCGTATCGGCGGTGATTCCAGATCGCACCCTCCTTTTGGGTCTTATCCAAGTACCGCATGCAAAGCCCGACAAGCATATCCAAAGACGCCCTAATCGCATGGGAGCACAACGGTTTTCGATGATGTACTTCCGGATATTCTCGACTTGCCGGACTTGAGAGGCGCCTTAACGTTCGTCGATTTGATTTGGTCTTAAGCATTGGCGCGTCTTCCGAGAGACGACTCGGGACTCGATCATGGCACGCTTTTCTTGTTCCTTCGGCGTCTTCTCCAAGGAACCAAAAGGTGGCCTTCGAGGCGAAATATGAGGTGGAGTCATGGAGAGTCCTGTTGAGAGGAATGGTCGTGTTGAGATCGCGGCCTCTTTGGGTCCAGGGCGATGTCCTTCTTGAGCCACCGGATAAAACTGTGCACGACATCCCCTAGTGTTGTGATCTCTTCGTTCGGGCGAATCTCCAGCGGGACAGCCATGAAATGTTCATGTACCATGTCCACCTAAAATACTAATTAGGTCTAAGAGAATGAGGCAATTTCTTTTTCCATGATTTTATTCCTTGAAACCGTTTTTTAATTCTATCCCAATCAAGTCATTCGAATATCCCTCGCTCGATATAGCACATCATCAAGTCGTTAATGCACCAATCATTTGATATCTTATTGCACAAATCAATCTTGATAATATTCATAGC
This sequence comes from Ampelocalamus luodianensis, assembly GCA_036346255.1. Lineage (NCBI taxonomy): Eukaryota > Viridiplantae > Streptophyta > Magnoliopsida > Poales > Poaceae > Ampelocalamus > Ampelocalamus luodianensis. Next base: position 28,020,820 of record CM070624.1, on the reverse strand, counting down.
CGAAAAGACTCTTTCAACCGATGTTGTTGCCACCATTAGTAGCAATGCTAGCTCAATGAGGTGGTAGATCAATAGAACTACAATATGCCTTTCAGTTTCGACCATCTTCACAGCTAGACTTCAAAGATCATGACAAACAATAATATTATCAACTCTTCGCATATGAAGAATGAAGGTTTCAAGTTGATCCTTTATAGTAGCATGATCAGCAATAGAGAAATCCTTATCATAGATCTCCTCTAGTCGAGCAATAGGCCGCATCTTTCTCCACACTATATTCGAACCAATCGTACATCTTAATCCATGATTCACAAAAGCCCTTGAGGTTTTTTCTATATGTTTTGCAAGGATAATTATGGCCAATAGGTTGAGTAGGGACCTTCAACAGATAAGCCCTCCTCATTTGATCTCTAATGTCGGGATGAAATTCCTCAATTGGTATACGAACTCCTAGACCAGCAATGATATGATCCGAGTTGAATTCCTTAATACCTTCATCCACATGTTGCGACTGTCGTGGTTGCGCAACCTCTTGTTCTTGTGATTGTGGTTGCGTAGCTTCTTGGAGTTGGTGCAATTGGACTTCAAGTTGAGATTGTGCTTGTGCGGCTGCTGTTCTGCTTGCCCCGATGCTTGTGCTCAAAACTTTGCTAAAATACCTCTTCAAATCCATTTCTACCAAATCAAACAAGCAACCAATGACAATACATTTCAATACTCCATTTGATTTTGACAAGTGATGAGTAAAGACTAAAGATTTATCACCTAGACACTTACTATTGGAGCTTTCTCCCCATTCTATTGTCATCCTGCTTGCTTATCTTGACCCTTGCCCGCCGCACGCCTGCCTTTTGGCCCTGGCCCTGGCCGCCGCACACCTACCCCTTGGCCTTGGCCATTGTGTGCCTAAGCCCTGGCCACCGCTCGCTTGCAGCCTGCCCCTGGCTCGCCACACGCCTGTAGCACACTAGCTCGCCACGCACCCGAGCCCTTTCCTCACCTCGCCTCGCCGGCTCACAGCACGCCCGAGCCCTTGTCGTGCGCCCTCACGGCCTCGCCCTTACCTTGCCTCACCTCGCCCCCTGGCCGTCGTGCGCCCACATCTTGCCTCGCCCGCCGCCGTCATCACTGGCTGCTTGCTTAGGGTTAGGGGAGGACCGAAAGAGGTGTGAGTGTGTGAGGCCTTGATCTCGTAAGGGGAATGTGGCTGCCTCCTCCTACTCTGTGGTGGCCTGGTGGGTAGTGCCTTCTAATGGGCCGGGCGGCCGGCTAGGCCAAACCAAATTGAACAAAGCCCACAAATACGAGATTTTGTTCGTTTTCAACCTCGACTCGGCATGTGGCAACCTCCTCCTCGCTAGTGCAGTGGCCCGTGCATACTGGGGACCTAGGGTCTAGCCATCTAGGAGGGCGGGGGAGCTCGAGCGCACTCGACCTCGCCTCAGGAAGGAGCGTCACGAATTAGTGGAATATATATATATATATATATATATATATATATATATATATATATATATATATATATATATATTTAAAAATACTTTCTACTCCCTGAGTAGTTATTCCCACCTCGATATACCTTAAAGACCTCGCCATACCGAAGGAAGGGTTCGCCCAATGTGAACCACGATCGTCACGAATTAGTGGAATATATATATATATATATATATATATATATGAAAACTGTATGGTACTCCTGAGAGTATGTACTCCCACCTCTCATATACCACTTAAATCGTATGATGATACCTCTTTATTAATTTGAGTATACTTCAATAATGATTATAAGATACCTCAAAGTGAGTTCCATGAAAAATTTTATGAAAATCCACTTTTTATACCAAAATAATGGGACTGTCTAGGCATCATTTAACTAATTTCTTGGAAAACTTCAGTCGAATTTTAAACAATCCGATGCAGATGGAACCGTCTAGATCCACACATCCAGATCTATATCTACCTCCCTCCGGCATCCTCCCCCACACCACGCCCACTGCCTCGATCCGGCGAGCGGGCAACAATGGACATCGATGCGACATATTTTTAATATTTCCGTATATTAATTTCTTCTCCTCCAAATACTATACTTGTATAAATTCCTCTGCTCTCTTTTCAAGTCAGTTTATACTAATAAAGACGTCATAAGTGCACTGTGAATACTAGTGATCAGTATTGAGTGATGGGGGTTGGAGCTGGAGGACCGATCGACCAAGTCGGTCAATTCAGCAAGTGGCAGCATGGCGAGGTCACATTGACCGGCAGGCTTTTTTTGGCACTTGCACTGCAGTAGTGTGTGGTCAAGTCTCGCTTCAAAGTTTTCGGCCGGCCGGCTAGCCGCTGCTTCCATTCGGAACAGCTCGCAATTCCTCTACTCCTACGTATATAGCGCCGGCACGCACGTCCCTCTCTCCCCACTTGAGGTTGCAACGTCGTCGTAGCAACCTTTTCTGGTTCAAAACTTCCGGCCGGCCCGCCGGCTAATTCAATCCCGGCGCCGCGCGCGAACGCCTCTTCAACGTTTGCGGCGGATCCTCCTCGCCCTAGGTTTCACACCGCATGCGCGTGTACCAATAATTAATATCTGCCTCTTCCCAGCTAGCTAGCTCGGCTCAAGAGGGATCGACGGATGCACGAGATTAACAAGGCGCGATGGAAGTATATATGCGCCACGTGTCTCTTAAGTACTACTAGCTACTCCCTCCGTTCTCTGTCAGACGGTGATGGATTCTTGCATGCTGTTTTATAATGCGTACTTGTTTAATGCATGCTTCGTTGTACGATGTACTAATTAAGGCCCCGTGTGAGACACAAGGATTTCAAGAAAACAGTTCAGTTCCCGGAAATTCATGAAAAAATCCTACGTTCAAAACGGGACCTTAGTTGGGAATTACACTTGTTCATTGGCCACTTTAATTAGAACAGAACGATAGTATAAAAGAGATAAGTTTAATAGAAGTATACTGGTAAATGGTACTCGACGAGGATCTTTAGTCAGGTCAACTTTTTCGGTCAAAGTTAGACTTCTTGTCAAAGGAGACCTACTTAACATAAGCCCACTATATTACAGTTATGAACTTACAACTGGTTTATAAAGGTTGTTTAATTCTCTTTATTACGACCAAACTAGTCGACAACCAATTTAAATCACGAACGACTAGCTATGGATATTGCCCGACCAGTTATATAGCCTTGGACAATCACCGACCACCTAACTGGTTGGAAAACACCAACACCAACACCAACAGTTACCGACATGACTGGTGGGAAGACGGCTTTTGGCACATTTAGCAACTTACGACAGTTGGCTAATGGGCGTGACGGTTCAAGACTCTCCCGACGAACATGCGTGAAGATTAGAGATGCCTTTAACGGTATTAACTGTCACTCCTTCAAATAATATAAAGGGGATAGCCTACATTCTTTGTAAAAAGAAGATAAGTTTTAGTATTACTTATTTAGTCACGATCATTACGATCATAGTGTAACTTCCTTTGTATTCTAATACAAACACTCAGTGTGTCCATAGCAATACACAATCTTCTTTTGGTAAATTTCTCACATTACATTCCCGAGTAAGTTCGATTAGGAACCTCGTGTTCTGATCATCGACAATACTCCCTCTGTTTCACTATATCTGTCCATGGCCTAGAGAGTATCTGCTTAAATATATTCATCCATTAAGAGAACACTACGAAGATTCCTATATATTGCAACAAATTTATTGCAAAAAAATTAAGTTGTTACAAACAGTCCATATTATTGCCATGATTAGTTATTTCATGGTATTATTTATTTGTTATCGCTACAATTTATATTTCTTGCAATAGTTAAAAAAATCTTTGCAATAAAATATTTTTATTGTGACAAAAAATAGTTCATTGTAATAAGCAATAGATATTACCACGATTTATTTTTGTTGTAATATTTATAGATATCACAATGAAATATTTAGCCCCCAATCCTATACAAGCAGTCCATCCCAACCCTAATCGATGCTTCAAATGACCCCGCCGCTGCCACTCCACAGTTCCACACTACGCAAAGGCTACTATATACGCCTCATCATAGACGGTTTACCAAAATCATCAGTATTAAATACAATCACAGACGGTTTAGGTTTAGAGGCTGTCTGTATTACTGGCTGCGCTAAAAACCATCTGTGACGATGTAATATCACAGACGGTTTATATTGAAAACCGTATGTGAAGTATCACAGACGGTTCCGAACAAAAACCGTCTGTGATATTACTAAATATCACAGACATTTTTTTCTGAACTCATCACAAACGGTTTGTATTAAAAACCATCTGTGATAATTTCACTTATTATAGACCCGACCCTCACAGATCTGTCTTAAATTCCAGATTTGTTCTCATAGGCTGCTGCTTTGAGGAGGTGGGGCTTTGAAGTGATTTGGTGAAAGGAGACAGCGGAGGAGGTGGGAAGATTATTTACATTTAGCATGGTATCATAGCTCACTGTTCTGATCCAAACACCTTCTCTATTCTTTTTTAAAGGAATTTTTCTTATTAGCTCAGATCATTGTCCTAATCCAAACACATTCTCTCTATTAGTTCACTCTTTTAAACGAAGAGTGATTGTAGATCCATTTGTTCTTGACTATCTATGGTTAGTAATTTATTCTTAATTGTATTATATTCTAAATCTAGCTTGGTAAAGGGGAGAATTGAAGATGATTTAAATCTAGTTTGATGTAGAGAAGATTATTTACATTAGCATGGTTTAGGGTTTAACCAATTCATAGTCTATTTCTACTTAATTTAATTTAATTAATTCTTGCTACATATAGCTACTTTTGATTATATATATATAGTATACTAATTAATTAATTAAATATTTAACACTAAATTGTTATATTCGTAGTGTAGTTGAACCGAAGCTGGATATACGCTGACAACCGTGTGAGTGAAGAGTACATTAATGGCGTGTCTGCTTTTACAAGAGCTTCCGAGGAGGATATGTTGAATAAGGGGGTAGAATATATGTATTGTTCATGCATTGACTGCAATAATCTGAAGATGTTTAAGAACTAAGCGCAAATCGAAGCACACTTGATTCGAAGGGGTTTCAAAAGGGGGTATACACATTGGATCAGTCAAGGTGAAGAGCAGATTATACAGGAAGGTAGTAATAACGACATCACCGACGAAGTCAACGATATGTTGTCGGATGATGTCGATTGTGGTTCCGATTCGGATAGGTTGCACGATGATAATTTGGATCAGATGCTTCGCGATGCAGAACGGAACTGTAGTAAGAGAGAGTTTGGTAAATTTGAGGGCTTGATGTAGGACTCGGAGAAAGCTTTGTTCCCAGGCTGCAAGCCAGAATACACAAGGTTGTCATTCGTGCTTGAACTGCTGAAATTGAAGACAAGCAATGGTTAGTCCAACAAGAGTTTCACGGCGTTGTAAGGTCTCTTAGCGAACATGCTTTCGGATGGAAAAAAAAGTTGCCCAAAATCACCTACAAAGCTAAGAAGGTTCTTTGTCCATTAGGAATGGAAATAGAAAGAATACATACATATCCGAACGACTGTATCCTCTACCGTAAAGTAGGCAAACATGCATGTATATCCAGTGTGCAATGCATCCCGATACAAGTGTAAGAATTAATCAGATGACGACAATGGAATAGAGCTGAAAAAGGACCTCCTCCTAAGGTGGCGTTGTATCTTCTTGTAATTCCCCATGTGAAGTGTTTTTTTGTGAACCCAATTGAGGCAAAACTGCTGCGTTGGCACTCGGAGGAGCTTAAGAAGGATGGAAAGCTAATTAAGACATCCTGCTGATTCCGTCTAGTGGAGAAACATCGATAGGAGGTTTGCAAACTTCGGTGCGGAACCAAGGAGTATAAGGTTTGGATTGAGTACAGATGGAATGAATCCTTTTGGTAACATGAGAAGCCGACATAGCACTTGGACCGTGACTCTCTGTATCTACAACCTTTCTCCTTGGTTGTGTATGAAGCGAAAGTATATTTTGTTGTCGATACTTATCCAAGTGCCGAAGCAACCTGGGAATGATATTGATGTGTACCTAGCACCATTGATGGAAGATCAAAAATATTGTGGATTGAAGGGGTACAGGTATGGGATACGTACAAATGAGAGAACTTTACTTTACGCTCCTTGTTGTTCTTCCCAATAAATGATTATCCTACCCTTGCTAACCTGTCAGGCCAGAGTACAAAAGGGGCCAAAGCCTGTACTCACTACTTAGATGATATTGAGAGTGTGTGGCTGAAGCACTCATGCAAAATAGTATACATGCGTCATCGTAGGTTCCTTCAGAGGGCTCACCCATACCGCAGGATAAAGAAACAATTCGACGGAGAGAAGGAGGACAGTTTAGCTCCATGGTATTTAAGCGAAAAAGAGGTCTATGATATGGTTAAGGATTTAGATATTGTGCTCAGAAAAGGACATAAATCGAGAACCCATGAGAAGAACATCTGGAAGAAGAGATCGATATTTTGGGCTTACCTTATTGGGAGCACCTAGAAGTTCGCTACTGCATCGACGTCATCCACGTAGAGAAGAATGTATGTGACAGCTTGATTGGTCTCTCACTGAACATTCATGACAAAACAAAGGATAGTGTCAACGCATAGCTTGACTTGGTTGATATGGATATCAGACCTAAGTTAGCACCGACAAAGACCAATAAAGGACGAACATACCTTCCCCTTGCTTGTTACACTCTGTCTAAGACCGATAGTACTGAACTGTGCCGTGCTTGCATGGTGTAAAATTTTCATCTGGTTACTCCGCCAACATGAAGAAACTTGTTTCGATGAAAGATTTGAAGTTAATTAGCATGAAGTCTCATGATTGCCATGTGCTGATAACAGAGATGCTCCCTGTTGCAATTAGAAGTATTTTACCGATCAAGGTCCGAGAGATAATCATGAGGCTGTGTTATTTGTTTAACACAATTGCTCAGGAGGTCATCGATCCTGAAGGATTAGATACTCTGAACGAGGTGGTGACAACTCTATGCCATCTTGAGATATATTTCCCTATGTTATTTTTCGATATCATGGTCTATCTCATTGTTCACATTGTGAGGGAGATAAAGATGTTCGGACCCGTGTTCCTACGTAGCATGTACCCGTTTGAGAGGTTCATGGTAATTCTCAAGTCCTATGTATGAAATCAATCTCGGCCGAAGGGCAACATTGTCGAAGGTTATGCAACCGAAGAGGTCATTGAGTTCTGTGTCGATTACATGGATCAGGTCAAACCAATAGGTGTGCCTCGATCTCGCCATGAGGGGAGGCTCGAGGGTATCGGGACCATCAGAAGGAAAGCAATCACTCCAGATATGGATGCGTGTGCTCAAACCCATTTCATGGTCTTGCAACACATGACTAAAGTGTTCTTGTATGTCAGCCAGCATAAGGGCGTGCTTCAGCAACAGAATCCGGAGTGGCCGGATGTTTGGATCACAAGACAGCACAACAGTCGGATCAGCTAATGGTTGAAGGAGCGACTCGCTAGGAGCTCGTCAAGTGATATGCTGACATGGTTGGCAAAAGAACCAACATTTACAGTTGTGACATGGCAAGGATACAATATAAAATGGTACATATTCTATACGCGGGCTCAGGATATAAAGAGCACTAACCAGAACAGCGGTGTTCGCATAGATGCGCTCAGTACCGATGTGTTGAGGAGCTCCTACTATGGGTTCATAGAGGAGATTTGGGGGCTCGACTACGTGCTTTTCAAGATCTCCCTATTTTGGTGTCGTTGGGTTCATCTCCCACAGGTGAAGGTTGACAAGTATGATCTGTGATACCTCTGCTATCACAGACGGTTTCGTCTACAAACAATCTGTGATACATCAGCTAGCACAGACAGTTTCATCTACAAATCGTTTGTGATACATAATCTATCACAGACGGTTATTTATTAGAACCATCTCTGATATGTAGGACGGTTCTACTTTAGAACCGTCTATGATGTCCAACTCCAATCCTATTTATATTCGGACTATAGGGTTTGCCTACACCCCCACTCAAACGATTAAGTTTCTCTAACATCCCTCCTCCCCAAGCCCGTCACCACCATCCTCGACGCCGCCTCCTCCTCGAGCCAGGCGCGCCTCCTCCTTTGAGCCTGCAGCCTCCTCCCCGAGCACGAGCCACCGCCTCCCCGAACCGGGCGACCCTCCTCCCCCGAGCCCGGCGCGCCTCCTCCTCAAGCCCACTTCCTCCCCTTCCTCGAGCATGTGTCGCCTCCTCCTCTCCTGGCCCCGGTGCGCCTCCCCTTCGACGCTGCCCTGCTGCTCCGGTGCTCCCTGCTCATCCTTCTCCTCGACTCCCAAAGGTAATCGATCCGAGTTGCCGGCCCCAACGCCCCTTCCCCTCACTCTTGCCATCAGTAATCTGTCATGCTGTCATGGTCCTCATAGACTCATGGCAATTATGCTGGTATCTGGTTTAAACACTGAGTAGTATGGGGTATTATACTTGTTTTAGGAATTTTGGCCAGAACTTAACAAAAAAATTGTGCTTAATAGGGGTGGAAATCAGGTTGATTGTGTCAGCCCAAATCTGAAATCACCTTTAAAAATGAATCCATACTGAATATCTACATTGCTCAGTGGCTTTAATTGTCATCTACTTTCGTGAGTATCACAACATTTCAACTTAATTACCCTTTACATTTGATATGTTCTAGTCGGTGATTCATATTGTATTTGTTCTGATACTGCTACTGGAATATATTGCAATGTGGTGTGGTGGGATTGAGATGAATGCTCTGTGATGATAATAGTCTTGTACTAAAATTGTTTAGATAATCGGGTTTGAACTTGAGCTCTAATTGGAGTGCTTCATACAACTGATTGATCTTTAGCATTTAGTCTGTTACTTTCGGTTGGTTAATTAGTTGAACCTCCATTTTTGTTGGCTAATCGGAGTGTTGTTTTTGTGATCATTTTTCTTTGGTCTCCTGTTGGCCAAAAGTATTTTCTGTTGTCTTTTCTTTAAAGATCCTGTAAATAGATAAGTAAAGCACTATTTTAGAATCTTATGATAATACTTTCATGCATGTCAAAACTTCTATTTCTTGTGAAGATGTCATCCGCTCATTCTTTGTCATCGTCGCCTCATGCGTCTGATGCGCGTTAGAAGAGGAATATCGAAAATGCCCGGGCCGATTTACCATCACACATGTCGATGTATCTGGGACCCCTCTCAATCCTCCCCGAGCAGCATCCGCATTCCATAAAACAGTCGAAATAGTTGCACAGGAACGGGTCAAGATCACCTACGATTTGTGGAAGGAGTTGACCAAAGATCAGAAAGGTGCGGTGGTGACGGAAATTTTTCGATTGTTCGGGATTCTAGAAGCACACCAAGCCTCTGTGCGATGACACGCATTGCTAGCGGTGTGCAAAGTGTGGAAGAACTTCAAGAGTATGCTTGTCAAGCAATACGTGGAGAAGGGTTTGATGCGCCTTCCAGAAGTATCCGTTCGTGGAGGAGTACTAGCAAGACTTTGTGGCGAAGAGGACAACAGATGATTTTAGGAGTGAAAGTGCGGCGCACAGGGCCCTCCAGACAAAAAACACACACCCTACAGACTCGACACCGTTGGGTATATAGGTAAAATCCTGCAATGGAGGAATGAGGACGAGTAGGCAAGCTTGTGGGAGGCCTCCCCGCCTTTTGCCGAGATCCCTGATGAGCGCGCCCGAAACTGGATTAGAGCGAGGTCATCTATCGTGTCTTCAGGGGCCGTCTCCTTTCCAAACCCCAGACGAGGAAGTGTCCCGACACGTGGTAAGATATCGAACTACCCGGCGCCTGGTAAGATATCGAACTATCTAGTTTTTAATTACTCCATAACTACATAGGAAGTGAAATAACAAGTCGGGCTCTTGCAGAAAGTACTGAGTGCAGAATCTTTCCAAGGCTCATTCCAAGCAATCAGGGAGAGAGATATACTCTCTGCGGCCCTGGGAAACAAGAAGCACCTGGGTCGCACGAGAGGCCTTGGTCTTTATGTTCTATGGATACATGGATTCTCATAGGACTCCGAAGCGTACCTGGGTAGGAAGAGAGCGAAATCCAAGCGCGATGCATGGCTATGAGAGGATATGCGTGAATCCCTCAAAGAGGATATCACTGATGCCCTCAAAGATGAGATGCGATAGCAGATAGAGAGCATTGAGGAAAGGTTTAGGAGAAATCAGCTGCAAGCCCCCGCCACTACTGTGCTAGCCAGCCCCCAACCTTTCGAGTAGCTGCGCGTCCAACCACTCAGAAAGTGACAACATATTTCTTGTCAATGACATCCTGATAATAATTATTATCTTTGGAATGCTCGATCCATTTATAGGTTTTTGGAGTAGCTAATTTTGTATCGTTATTTAGGTGGTTGCCCTGGATGTTGCCTCTGTTGCCCTGGACGTTACTTGGGGCCAGGCGTATCCATCCGATGTCAGGGCCTTGTTGCACGATGTAAATCTATCGTCAGGTTTCGTAAAAGTGAATGTGGACGGTGTTCATGCAAATTTCCAGGTCGTCCCGCTGCAGATGCCCCAAAACGATGAGGTCGTAACTCTAGGGCAATCTATTGGAACATTCATCCAGTGGCCCAAGAGCGACATCTGCTTGGAGCTACCTACACCGGTGTTAACTTCATGGGAAAGTCCTGCAACGGTGCCAGTCCTGCAATGGTGCCAAGTCTATAGGAGCTATCTACACCGGATGCATCTACGCCTCATGCTTGGTCGGGTCTCGTGAAGTCGACCTCTAAAAAGCAAGGCGGCAAGGGCAAATCGAATATACCCGATGAAATCCCCTTCTTGTCGTTGGCCTGAAAATTCATGCAAGGCGAGCCGTTCATCAAGACGATAGAGCTCCTCTAAACTCTAGAAATTGCTTGCATGAGATTGCATGAATGGTATATGGAACAGACCAACAAGACGGATGGACAATGGCGCACGGGTGTCAATGTCAAGTTCATGCTGCATCATCTTCACCACGTGGTTCAAGACTATGTCTTCACGGTGACCTTCGAGGACTTGTTCTTACTCTTCAACCTCAACGCCTCAACGCCTCACTCATACGATGTTGAACACTGTAAGTGTGTACAATTATGATCTACGTTCGTGTAATACCGATAAATATTATATATAATTCCTTGCTTTCATGTGTGTGTGTATAGATACATGATTTCTGAAGCCGAATCAACGGAATCACCGGTAAGTTTTCTCAACCCACACTTGGTCTCCATACAAAGCATTGAGGAGAATGCATCCTTCGTCAAGAGTTACATGACGAAGGCATTGCTGGCTCACCGCAACAAGGAATACATACTTTTGCCCTACAACCAGAAGTAAGTGCTACACTAATGGATATACTTGTTGATTTGTACTTTATAAGCAATGCGAACTTAGGTTTAATGACCATGGCGACATACCTATGTAGGTTCCACTAGATTCTAATTGTAATTATACCAAAATAGAACAAGGTAATGTATCTTGATTCCCTAAAGAGGTCCAAAAACGACTTCACAATTGTTCGATAATTAATCAATAGGTAAACACATTTTCTCCATAGATAACTCTATTGTAGTCCTTCCTTCATGTGCAATGGCTAAGGCTAACTTTTTAGAATCACATAGGTCATTCGCCATGTACTTTGCTTCTGGAGGGATATCCAAGGGAGGGATCCTGCAACACAATCTAAATTTATCGGTATTCGCTAGTACACATTAATCCTATATAACACTTCGTAGTAATGCCTCTCGAACTAACCAATTCAATTTTTGCAGTGCCACCAGTCGTTGGGAAACATCTGTGGATACTATGTTTGCCACAACATACAAAAACTCGTCAGTTCATTGATGACCAATGATCATCAAGTTTGTCGATCTTGCAATAATTATTTTATACTTATCAATTTATATATATGCACGACTTTAATCTTCATAACTACAAAGTTGCGACCTTCGCTACAATAGCGTTGGAACAGGCCAAGCTCAACTTCATTCGAGCATAGTTTGCGACCTTCTTGTTGCATGAGGTCATAAAACCAGATGGAGGGTTCCACATTAATGTAGATTGAACTTGATTGGGATAAAATTGAACTTAATGGTACATGTATGTATTTGTTCATGAATGGTTACTTTTAGTTCATTTGAGTTAATTGATTTGTGAAATGGATGTACTTGTTTCTGAAATAAATTTGAATTGGATGTGTTTGTTTCTAAAATAAATATGAATTGGATGTATACATGTACTTGTTGTGTTTCTGCTTGTTTCAGAGGGCATGACTAGCATTTCCTGAAGCTAGCCAATAAACAGAAATATATTTAGCAATACAAAGAATATCACAGACGGTTGATACATCAGTTATCACAAGCTATCACAAACGGTTTCATCTACAAATAGTCTATGATACATCAGCTACCACAGACGGTTCCTTATGACAAACTGTTTGTGATACATGAGCTATCACAGACTATTTCATCTACAAACCATCTATGATACTCTACATCATAGACTTTCGAACCGTCTGTGATGAACTCAAGTCATTACTGACCTATAAACTCATACGGCTCACGAAACTATCTGTGATGTTGTTTTTGAACCGTCTGCGATGACCTTTTCTGTAGTAGTGCCACCACGCGCACATGGCCGAGTTGGCCTTCGACCCACTTCTCTAGATCGACCTCGACTATGACGGCCATCCCCAATGCGGACAAGATGACCACGCGTGATTACACCTCCCTAGGGACGCCTTCTGCATCCACTGTGCAGAGACTTCCACGCCTTCTATGTAGTAAGCCTGAAACTTTTGATGAGGGCAACTTCTAGACCAGCAAGAATCAGAGTAGTTTCTGTTCGTGGAAGAATTGTTTTATTGATCAAATGCATTTCCAAATTCATAGATTAAAAAATATGCCAGATAGTACATGTTGCTACACACATGCAAATTTCATTTCATTTCACCTGAAAAAAATTATATTCGTTTGATCCAACGTAGCTGCTGATTTACTGATACCTTGTCAAATGTGATGTGCAGGATGAAGGGTTGATGTTGGTAATATGCCCTAGGGGCAATCATAAAGATAATTGTATTACATCTATATTTATGAGTTATAAAATAAATGTTATTATGCTCCTTGGATGAATAATCATTTATAAAGATTAACAAGTATGTGACTTGTTGTTAAAGTTCTTTAACTTATATTGTGTCATTCTAAATGTATCCTTGGTCAGATGTCACTGGTCGGAACACTAATGGCTTATTGACCAACACATGTATTGATTGATGACCATGTTTCACCGATCATGGATATGAGAATATCGAATCAATAATGTGAGCACATGTTAGAGAACATGGTGTTAGATTGACCCACCTTGAGACACTATTGAGATTGTTATGATTTTGTGTGTTATCGGTTGGTCTCAAGCAATAATGATATATAATCCTTAGACCTGATATCAGCATGATTTTCTACATGTGTAATAGTACACATATGAGTTGTCAAACACTATTCCGTAACGGGATAGTTATAAAGGTAGTTTTCGGGTATGCTATGAAACATGTGGAGGAATGTAACTGGTCAGATATGGGATTTGCCCCTTCTAACATAACAGGAGAGACATCTCTAGGCCCCTCGATGTGGTCAGATAAAGAAAGCGCATGGATGTGCCACTAGTGGTCGAAGAGTCAACCACATGAAGTTATCCATCACTTGACCGAAAAAGTATTGAGCAGTCCATAGATGACAAAATATCTCACCTGGAGTTCAACCAAATGCCATGAGGCAAAGGAGAATATGCAAGCAGGTCATTCAGTCCGACCAGATATGAAGTGGTCGTTTGGAGATATGGGATGGCCGTAAACTGGTCAAACATGATCATTAACTAGTCGTAAGGAGTTACGAACTGGTCATAACTAAATATAAATTGGTCGTATGGAGATACGAGCTGATTGTAAGTGATAAGGACTTGGTCACAGATCATATTGCATAAGGTTTGTTCGATATAATATTTATGTGTATTCGAGAATCGTTATGTCCTGCTAGGAACCACTACTAGACTCATGGTCGGAAAGGAGTTTTCGAGTCACAACCGATTACGCATGAACCTATAGAGTCGCACACAAACGGGTTAGAACAAATGTGTTCGGATAGAATCCGTTATGGGCTCTTTATAAGGGGATGCATGGGGTTGTTGGGATGTACGTGAGTTACTCCACCAAAACCCTAGCAGCCATCTTCTCGAAGGTCCTACTATGCGCGTTGGTGCTAGCACACCGACATACGATATTCCACCCCTGGACGTGTGGATACCGTAGAGGCACTACTGCGGTTGCTGCTATGCGTTGATCGAGGACGATCCACAACCTACGCAAGGAACGTGATAGGTTGTTGTAGGAGACGATCGGTGCTGAGGATGTTAAACGATCGACTATGACCACTTCATCGACATGCTTGATGTTGGATCAGGCTGCTTTAACTCTTCTTCCGTTGCACTACGCATCTAGTGGTAACAATCTATGATCTCTTGCTTGTATGACTGTGGTTCACATAGTAGAATTTTTTAATTACCAGCTAGTATAGCCTACTCGTATCCCTACATGAATATCATTTCTGAAGGTCTAGACACACTGAAAAATCTGGCAAAGGACATGAATGAGGTTTGTTGCATGCATGTAGCTTCTTTATTGATTAAGTTAGATTAATTCTCTTCTTGCATTAAGTCAAAGCTAAAATTACTCATGTAAACCTTAACTCTCTGTTGGCATTTTGAACTAAAATTGTTCTTGTAACTATGCAGGAACTAGATAGGCATGGATGAGATTGACTCCAAGGGTTGATTTTAGTTTTTTGCTTTTGCAAAATGCCTGCTATCATAATGTATATAGTTGAAGTTGAAATAAATGCATATGCATAATTTTTGTAGGTGGATAAAGCTAATGCAGAGCTAAGAAAGACAAATTAATGTTAGACTAAAAGAAACTGTCAACCAGGTAAGCAGTTGGTTTTGTTGAATCCTAAAGTCTTAATTTACAACTTAACTGCTTTTGAAGTGTTCTTAGTTTTATTGACAAATCTAGGTGTTGTGCAGTTTCAATCAACTAAGAACTTTACAATTGCTTGTGAAGTTCCTAGCGGATCGAAACTACACTTTTGTAGTAGGGTCACAATGTATTGGAGTATTACCTTTGATGTTGGACTACCAATTGTCACAACATATTTTACTTTTTGTACAATGATTATTAGTATTGTCGATGATAAATAAATACAATATTTGTATATGTAAAAACTGGCAGTTGGACCGGTGAACCAGCGGTTCGACCGGTAAATCGATGAACCGATCGCTTTATCGGTTCGATTGCCGGTCCGATTTTTCATACTTTGCTTGTGAGTACTATGATGTTCCATCAAAGGATGGAGTTCTAATCCCACTGACTTTAGTATACTCACGAAAGCACAAACAAGAGGGAAATCCGGGATTGCTTCGTGGACATGGTGCTTATGGTGAGGTTCTAGATAAACGTTGGCGCAGTGAATTAAAGAGCCTACTCAATCGTGGTTGGGTGATTGCATATGATGATGTTAGGTATGTCTAGCCTACTATGTTAAATATATCCATCTTTACCTCTTGAAACAAGAAGCATTACATGCTTACATGAATGTTTGGTTGGTGTCTTTGCAGGATGGAACATACGACTGAAGTGACGAGCAAGAAGAATATTCAAGTTCTGCGTTTGTCATAGGGGCGGCCCACCGGCCCCCGCGGTCGGGTAAGCGCCCGAACGTGCTGACCCCGCCAAAATACCCAGAGGGGTCCGAAGGGATCCGGCGGGACCGAGGACCCGAGAGAGTCCGGCGGGGCGAAGGGCGGCCGGAGGGCGATCGTCCGGACGCCGAGGACTTCACCAAGAGAATGCCCGCGTCCGCTTTCTGCAATGATCCCGTGGACCAGCGCACGGCACCGTGAATCAACCGGGCGGTCCACCAAGGACCAAAGGCTACGCCTAGGGGCAGGAAAAGACCCTGCAGTCCCTACTTAGATGGGGCCCTGTAGGGGGTAAACTTGTAATCTCACATACCGGGAGGAATGGCTATAAGTAGCCATCCCCCCATGTAAGGGGTGGGTTTTTTTGGGTGAAGAAGAAATATACTCAATTCATTTCCTGACAGCTGGTCCCCTGTCCGAGGATACCCCCGGTCCCCTGGGGACGCCGGGGTTCCCCCTTCTCTTACTGTCTAGCCTTTTTCTACTACAACAGTTGGCGCCGTCCGTGGGGAACGGCACGAAAGTCACGGAGCCCAACTTTGAGACACAGCATGGCTCCCAAAACAAGGGCCAAAGCGGTGGCGGAAGCAAGACGCCCCAAGGCCAAGCGGAGTAGGGCCTCCCGGCGCGCCCCGCGCGCCGCGGAGGAAGAAGCGAACGATTCCACGCACAATGCGGGGCGCCACCGAGTTGTCTGGCGCTCAGCCAGAGCTGGCCGATCTCCGCCGGGAGATGGCCGTCCTCCAGCGCCCACCAACGGCAACCCTCGCGGTCCTACCCCGACCATCGCCGACGGCCGAAGGGGAGGTCGTCCTGTCAACCTCGGCACCGCCCCCCTCGGTACCGTTGTCACCCTCGGTACCGTTGCCGCCCTCGGTACCGCTGCCACCCCCGGCGCCGTTGCCACCCTCGGCGCTGGCCCGGTTACTTCGGGGAGACCCTAGCTCCCCGCTCAGCGTCGGACTAGAGGCGGCCCGCTGGCTGCTCGGTTTTAAGATGCCGGAGGTGGCGCCATTCGAAGGGTGCACGGACCCGTCGGAGTTTCTAAGGGTATACGAGACCGCCATTAAGGCGGCGGGGGGAGACGATAGCACAAAGGCGAAAAGCATCACCCTCGCCCTCAAGGGCGTCGCGCTCACATGGTTCTTCACCATACCCCCCCCCCCGGTCCGTATACACGTGGGAGAAACTGCGGGACCTTGTCCGCAACAACTTTCAGGGAAACTATGCGGAGCCCAAGGATGCTGGGCACCTGTTCGCGGTAAAGCAGGCCCCCGGCGAAACCCTCCGTAGTTTCTTCAGGAAATTTGAGGAGGTGAAGTGCCAGGTGGGGGGTGTCAACGAAACAACCGTCATAAACGCAGCCACCTGCGGGCTGCAGAAGGGCCCCCTATCGGAAAGGCTGGCCCGCAAGCCCATTCGCACGGTGGCGGAGCTCTTCGACAAAATGGAAGAGTACGCCCGGGCAGAAGAGGACAACACCCGAAGGGCCCCGTCTGCGTCGACCCACGCCCCCACCGCACCCGTCAAGCCTCACGCCAATGACTACAAACACAAGGGGCGCGGCGTCTACCACGTCGATGGCGGCCCGCATCCGGAGAGTGCGAGGTAGGCAGCCCGAGGGGGTCGCTTCCGAGGCCGAGGACGGGGTCGTAGTGATGGCCGGTAGCCTGGGGGCCGCGCCGGCGTAGGACGCCCCCCGCTATTTTGCGATTTCCACGGCGAGGGGTCGCACACGACCACCGAGTGCCGCACCATCCCGGCCATGAAGTACTACATGGGCCAGAACCGCCAGCAGGCCGAGCGGGAGGACCGGGGCAACACCGGCAACGCGTTACCTGCCCCGCTGCAAAGACCCTGCATAGAAGAAGGCCGGGGAGACCGCCATCATCGGATCATCAACATGATCGCCGGAGGGTCTTCGCTCGGCGTTTCGTCCAAAAGACAGCGCCGCGCGTACGCCCGCCAAATTCACCACCTCGCGACGTACCCGATATCCAGCCCGCCTCGTTACGCCGAGATACCCATCTCCTTCGGCCCCGAGGACGCCCAGGGGGTGTACTTCCCACACCAAGATCCCCTCGTTGTCTCCGCCAACATCGCCGAGTTCGAGGTCCGGCGAGTCCTCGTCGATGGGGTGGGATTCAAATCATTAGGTCGAAGTCTTTTAACATTTATGTTAAAGATAGGCGCATCATCAAGATTTAAAATAAATAACCCATTCACAATAAACATTCCATTTTTAGAGATCAAACAACCATTGTCTTTACTTGCAAATGAATAACCATCTCTCATCAAACATGAGGGGATAAAATGTTTAACTCATACTAGGAACATAATAACAATTATTCAATTCCATAATAAATCTTGAAGGAAGTGAAGTTGCATGGTGCCGACGGTCAACGCAAAGAACCCTTGCTTTATTTCCGACGAAAATCAACTTCACCTCTTGCGACTCCTCTACTTCTTATTAGCCCCGTGCATCGAGTTGCAAATGTGAGCAAGCGATCCGGTATCAAATACCCAAGAGTTAATAGGAGAATCAGCGAGAAAATGTCTAAAACATTTATGACAAGTGTACCATGGGTGGAAGTCTTACTTCCAAACCTTCTTCTTGCATTCATCGGAATCCATGTACTTCTTGCGGTTTCTCTTCCGGTGGCGCTTTACAATAGAAGCATCTTGTCTCGACTCGAGTCCAAAGATTAGGCTTAGGCGTTGGCTTGAGATCATATCTTTAACCTTGCCCTTATTCTTTGGCCATGGCTTCTTACCCTTTTCTTGAAGCTAGACTTGTTCTCACAGCCATCACATGGCTAGGCCCCGCACACTTCTTAATGTCACTCTCTGCTGTTTTGAGCATCCCACAAAGCTCATTAAGGCCCTTATCCGCCCCATGCATATGGTAGTTCAAATGAAATGTCCATAGCTAGGTGGAAGAGACGCTAAAATAAAATCGATTGCCAACTCTTGGCCAATTGGAAAACCAAGTTTATCCAAAGTCATTGTAACCAACCATTTTGATCACATGTGGGCCTACGGGTGCACCTTCGTTAACTTGCATTCGGAAAAGCCTTAGAGACATTGAACCGTTCGTCTGGCACTGTGCTCGAACATGTCCTTCGCGCTATGATCATATCATACGCTTCCCGATCCTCAAACCGCTTTTGAAGGTCGGGTTCCATGCATGCAAGCATAAGACAACTAATCTCAAGAGAGTCATCACATGCTTTCTTGTAGGCATTTTTAACAATGATGACGCATTGTTAGCGTGTTCTTACGGGATTGGGGTGTCGAACGTTTTCCTTTTATCGCATACGAGAACAATTCTCGAGTTACGAATGATCCGAATAGTTTGTTCCATTTAATTTTCTTTCTCAAGAATCGATCGCAAAGCAAAAGGGTGTGCGTGGTTGCTAGATGCCATTGATCTACAATAGGAAATGCAAAATACTAAGACAAATAAAACCATGATAGAGTAAACTGTATTAAACAAATTTAATAGAATGTACTCCCACTAAAATCAACATCCCTCTGTTGATTCTTAGCGATTCAAGATCCACAATTAACGAGTCTACTAGTGAGCTTTTGCATCACCGCTAGGAGACAAGGTAATTCGGTAAGCAACACCTTGCTAATCATATCTCTATATGACTCTTGTTGTTGGGTGACATCTCTATACCCCGGCGCCCAACCTTTATGCCCCAAGGCCCATAACCTTTATGATAACCTTGTTAAGTTCACCAATCCTTATGCATGTAAGTATCCGATACAAAACTCATCTAGTCAAGGAAAGTTGATGGTGCCCTAATTTTATAGACCCACCATCAATTTACAAGACATGGGATGGTGCAAAGTTTAATTGGGAGGGCATATGTTTAACTTAACATTTTGTGAGGGATCGCTATACTTCTACCATTCAAACATGCATAGGAGTAAAACAACAGGAATAACATTCACACAGTTGTGACTCAGTATGACCTATTTTCTCATGGTGATCTCCATCGCCATAGAATCTGTCCGCCATGATGATCTCCATCTCCATGGTTCATGTGTGCCATCCCTCCTAGTGATGTGTCCTCCGAGTACTAATATAAGCTATTACTCATAACAGCTAGTAATAAAATACATGGATACTAGGAATCATCACAAGTCAAGACGCATGCCGTTAATACAATACTTTGACAACACATTGGCTCCAGTAGTGTTGCGAACCCATGACACGCAGTCATGAAATATTACAAACATGCATCACATACACATTAGGCCATCTGGTCACATTCATCCTGCAAAAACAAGTTTATGCATAGAATCGCAATCTGGATAGGGGTCGGGGTTTCCCATCGGGTTCGAAGGCGCAGCGCCTCGGTATCTATGCAATTTTTACTTAGGATTTTGATCGGCAAATCATATTTACCACAAATCGACTCATCGTTCGATTCAACCAATTTGTACTTGATCTTCGTGTGCGGCATGCGTGGTTTGAGAACCAAGACAACTCTCACTCATGGAGCCCGGCGCACGATCACGGTACATCGATTATTAATCTAGGTTCGATTCGACCAATCATATTGGTCTTCGCATTCGCAACCGGTTTTACGTGTCACTTGTCTACCCCGATGGCGAATCCGACCGGTAGGGTATGTTGTTTCATGACCTTAGCGGCATGATCACGAGCAGATCAATCCATTACGTAACTATACAATCGATCACATCGATCATACCGATTACATATCGCCATATGCAAATCACGAACCTATAACATGGCGACAACGCGCTCGATACCACGAAGGGCAACGGGAGGCTACACTAGCGCAAATTAAAAAATTCTACCCGTAAACCAAGATCACTGCGATTATAGATCACGGTCTTACCACTAGACGCGCAGTGTGGAAGTTGATGCGACGCGTCGAGGCGGTGTAGTCGTACTCGGTTGATGCGATGCGTCGGGGCGGTAGTCGTACTACTTCCTGCGTCCTCGTCGTGGCGTCCCCACGTCAGCTCCTTTATTGCGGTTCGTCCCAACGCCACGGATCACGGCGCCTTCAAAGGTATCCACGCGTGCGGGAGAAGCGGCGCGCCGGACTACTAGATCGCGCGGCGACTAGGGCGTGGGAGGGTGGCGGCGGGTTTGAGGATGTCACGAAAAACTCATCCTCCAACCGTCGCCCCTGCCCTCCTTTTATAGGCGTCCTTATAATGGGCTTCTACGAATAGATGCCCATTAGGACTCAATGCCGATCTAATTCGGATCCAATCCGAATTAGGCTTGACCCCTAAGTGTGTGACCCTATGGTTCACGTATGTTTAGACATGACGCAAGTACACATACTTGGTCAATAGTTGGTAGTGGCCTCTAGCAAGACGTGCCAACTCCTAAACGCACATAAAGATCACATCGGACGAACCATCACAACGTTATGTACATGTCAATCCCTTTGCCTCACGATATTCGGTCGAGCTCCAAGCTGACCACTCTTTCTCGATCCTGTGATCCGGAATCCCTTACTAGGTTAACCGATACATGTGCTAATCCATCATTCACGTGTGTCCTCACATGAACTCCGACTAGGGACAACTTTAGAATAACCATACAAGTAAAGAGTTTCACAAACAAGTCACATACTTGTTAATCAACACAAAGGTAATATTCAAGGAACGGTCTGACCGGCCATTGGTTGGCGGTCAGACCGATTGTGAGTCTAACGGCTAGTTTTATAGCCGTTGGCACTTGGGCGGTCCGACCGGCCATTAGTTGGCGGTCAGACCGGTTTCATCTAGATTATCTGGAATCTTCTCCCAACGGCTAGTTTTTATGTGTGGGCTATAAATACTCACCTTGGCTGTGTGTGGGACAGTTGTTGGTGCCCCCATTGAGTTCCTTTGAGCTAAGAGTAAGCCCTCTACTCCCATTTGTGCATGTGTTGCACTTAGTGAGGTTTGAGAGGCAAATCATATTGCATGTGTTGCATTAGGTGGTGGATTTAGTATCCACAAGAGCTTTGACACTTGATTGGTTCAAGTGAAAGTTGGAGACTTGTTACTCTTGGTATTTGCCGACACCTAGACGGCGTGGAGGCGTTGTGCGTCGGTGATCATCTCAAGTGAAGCTTGTGAGAAGACCCGGGCGTTTGTGAGTGGCTTGGTGCTCACCATCTCCGGAGTGGAGTAAGAGCAACCGTAGTGGAGCGAGGTGGTTGATACCTCGGAGGAAGGCTCAATTCGTGGAGCCGGCCCATTTGGTTTGGGTTTCCCTCAACGTGGATTATGGGAGACCGGCAAGTCTCCGAGCACCACGGTAAAACATCATCGTGTCATCTTGTGGTTTGCATTCTTGAGCTCTACCATATTGCAATTTACATTTATATAATTAAGTTGCTTATTTATTGTGTATGAATGCTTGCCGTGCTATGTGCTATCTACATTGCTTACAAGTGCATGCTAGATTGATTATTATCATTAGACTTGTATTGTTAGTGCACTTAGTTGAGACTAGTGGATTTAGGTCTTAATTGTGCAAAACTGTATTTGTATTAACTTTCGCATTAGAAATTGGTTTGAACGCATAAAAGTTTTAAAACGCCTATTCACCCCCCCTCTAGTCGGCCTACTCGATCTTACAACCGGGACCAGGGCGGTCCACCAAGGACCAAAGGCTACACCTATGGGTAGGAAAAGACCCCTGCAGCCCCTACTTAGATTGGGCCCTGTAGGGGGTAAACTTGTAATCTCACATACCGGGAGGAATGGCTATAAGTAGCCATCCCCCCCATGTAAGGGGTGGTTTTTTTTTTGGGTGAAGAAGAAATATACTCAATTCATTTCTGACAGTGGTCCTGTCAGAGATACCCGGTCCCTGAGGGACGCGGGGTTCCCCCTTCTCTTACTGTCTAGCCTTTTTCTACTACGACAGCGTTAGAAGATAGCTTTTACTTAGGGACATGTCAAACATTTTCTAGTTTTGTCCTTTCGGATATTTGTTTCAATTTCCATTGGTTATCTCTACACTTTAATTAGGATGTTTGCTATAGGATATTATGGATATTTGTTTGAACACTTCAATTTTATTGAGTGTTTTGTTCTACATGGTTTATTTACATAAGCACATGTGCATATAATTGAATAAATATGTATGATACTTGCATAATATGAATACTGATCGGAATGGATTGATATATTTGGCACTAGAATTTATCATTTGCAATATGCAAATCAACTACATGATATAATTGTGGCGATAGGCTATTGCTATGAAAATAGTAGTATTGCGATATATTATTGCCACGAAAATGAAACTATGGTGATAGGCTATTACAACAAATTGATAGTCATTGCAATATTTGTAATGCAATAAAAAATATTTTGGCAATAGGTTTGTAATGCCACGGCATGAACTATTGCAAAATTACAATAAAATTGTTGCAATATCATGCACTACTACAAAAAAAAGGCTAATACTGGATGCCTCATCATAGACGATTTTCTAAAACCGTCAGTGTTAAAGGTCATCACAGACGGTTTTATCAGCACGATCGTCTGTGTTACTAGATACGCTAAGAACTGTCTGTGATAAGATACTTATTATAGACGGTTTTTAACAAAAATCGCCTATGAAGTATCACAAACGGTTCTTAATAATAATTGTCTGTGATAATTACAATTACCACAGAAGGTTTTTTAATAAGAACCGTCTGTGATGAGATACTTATCATAGAAAATGTCTGTGATAAGTATCTCCCTGATTTTACTAGAGTAAAATCACAGAGTCACAGACGGTTTTTGTTTGAAACTATCTGGGATTCGTGAAAATTTATGAACGCTTGCGTGGGAGGCGAAATATTTTGGCGCTGTCCTCATATATTATACCCACCCTCACCTTGTCTTCCATCAGTCTCTCCCTCTCCCCTCCCCATGTTGAGCTCCAGCAACCGCTCTCGATTTCCCGGTGCGGTTCGGTGAGGAGACGCAACCGACGATGACGAGGAGGGGGAGGGACGCACATGAGCTCCATCTTGGCCTCAGGTGAGCACGAAGTTTTGCCCCCAAATCCCCATCTAGGTTTCCTTGTTACTCAGATTTTGTTCCCTCCATCCTATCAGATTTCGTTCTCAGTGAGGACCCCTATCTGTGGTTGACAAGGGAGGCCGATTCGGTTCGAGATGGACGCCTCTACTCGACCTCATCCTCGTTAGAGAGTAAGCGAGCCATTGATAGAGAGAGAGAAAGAGTATCTTTTAATTACCTTCTTGCAAACTATCAAAGAGCATATGGAAACTACTGTCCAACAATTGATTGGTTTGGCTCAAAATTCGAATTTTTTTGCAATAGAAAAAACTATCATATACGGTTTTTACTTAAAAAAAACATCTATGATGGTATATTTTCACATACAGTTTTAAACAAAAATTATCTGGGATAATCAATTATCACAAACGGTTCTTGTTCAGAACACGGTTCTTGTTCAGAACCGTCTGTGATAACTTTTTTCATAGACGGTTCAAAAATCATTTGTGATGATATCATAGTATCGCTGACCCATAAAGTCAAACGGTTCAGAAAATCGTCTATGATGACAATTTTGAACCATCTGTGATTACTTTTCTGTAGTAATGATGGTGGATTACCACATTTTGAAAAATCATTGCAATAACCTATTACCACGCGATCTATTGCAATGACTTGCAGGCAATTTTGCCACGATTTAATTTGTTGCAACAAACGCCTAATGCAACGATTTTGGACCTAATGCAACGATTTAAGCCGTTGCAATATTGTGTTTCCCTTGTAGTGGAATCTAGAGTTTAGTTATTGTATTTTTTCCTATATTTACCGATACTTAAATATTTCGGAAGAGATTAAGTGGTTGTGATCAGTACTAAGGATTGATGTAATGATTAGCTCTAGTTCAGTTGAAGAGCTAAAGGAGAACCAATCACTAGAGCTAATTAATGCTCGGCAACCTCAACATTAGGTTTCAAGGAGACCACTTGTTGATCAACCAAGAGTGATAAAAGACTTGAGAAAGTTCTGTCAGCACTACCTGCACCAATATGGACATTTTCACCACGCATGGGATACAATGATGGAAAACTTATCAAGTCTATTTTCAAATGCAACAAAGAAAACATCATTTAGTGAAGTGAGTCAAAAGTTAAAGATGATTTAACACAAATTGTCCAGAAAGTAAAGTGTTGCACAAATTCCCACAAGCTTGTCCTCGCAGAACCTGGTCGAAGGGACCTTCAGTTAGTCTTTGGTACTCATTACTATACTTAAAGGCTGCTAGCTTTGGCCTCCAACCGGCCTGGACATGTCCCTAAGAAAAGGAATAAGTCCACTTTACACATTTGAACTATGATCTGAGTCCAAAATACACATTTAACTACAAAATCGTTCACTTTACACCCCCAATTATTGAAACCAAAGCAAATCACCCCCTCTTCCTAAACCACCCTGGTTTTGGATGATGTGGTGTCCACATGTACATGTTCCGCTGACGTGGCATGCTCATGACATGTATACTCAGGTCCATGAATGCTGTCACGTCCTCTGTTGGCTTGCTACACCCCGGCGTGCTGCCTCAGCTCAGAGGCTATGCAGCACTCAGGTCGATGGAGAACTTGCCATCCTTGGAGGCCGCGATAGAGGGCGCCCGAGGACGGCGTGGTCGGCGCTCGGGAGGAGCTTCGAGCGGTAGTCGAGGTCGGTACCGTGGCGACCCCCGTTTATTCGACTTGTAATGCTTAGCCTTCCATTGACCCTAGCATCACAATTCAAATAAACCAAGCCTCAGGATATGTATACTTCCCAGAAATGCAGTATACACACCCCGTTACAAAATCATGTATCAATTCCATACACGAGAGGTTACAATATCAAAACTTCATAATATACAACAGATTGAACTAACAAGATAAAATAACAAACTACACAGCGGAAGCAAAAGCCATAAGATGGCGATAAATAAAGAGCCAATTAGTGTGCCTTTACCCACAAGGCAACCAACCAAGCCGCCAAGCTAGTCGTCAAACCCATGACACATCTCACAAAGGGAAACCCTTGGGGCTCACCTTCTTCCTCTGCAACAAAAATATTAAGCAAAGCATCTGAGTACAAAAAATTGTTTTTGTACTCGCAAGACTGGCGTGTGGACTAGCAGACCTATACATATGCTACATGCAAAGGCTTATCAGTGGAGGCCATATGTTTCATTTGCATAAAGCCAACTTTATTTGCAATAATGTAATATAGTTTAAAGGCAAGTTTGCAATTCATTTTCTTGTTAAAATAATGCGAAATAAAGATAGATACAAGTAACCACTGGAAGTGACTATCCCAATAGTCACCACAACATATACGAATCCCAGTTCGTACCACCTACAAGTTTTAATTTAAAAGGTTGTAGTCTAACTCTTGAAAAGCTTACCCAAGCGTGTCCATCACCTAGGGCGAGGCTATTCGAATAGTTTTTAACCTGGGGGTGTACCACTGTACTCACACTTGGCATCGCCTTTAAGCCAAAGCACACTTCCGAAGGTATGCAAGCACAGACTAAGTCCTCACGAGACTTTTTCCAATATTGTGTATTAACTACGAGCCGCTCGTATGGATAGAAATCCATACGCTTACATGAGTAAAGCCGAAAAGACAACTACCCACTCGGTAAAGCTTTTGGACAACTACCATGCTCCCAACACCATCCCTCCTGCGACCTCCTGTGACCGGAGCCAATACACGCCAAAGTACTAGGTCAAGAAAGGTCCCATATACTCTAGTGTGGTTAGCACGCCGAAATGCCTGGATAAAAATTCACTCACAAGATGTTTGGTCCTTAATTGACCCGGGCACCATTCCAGTCACACCCAAGAATCACACCATCTTACCATTGTGCCCGCGTCTAAATCGTTTTTGTTTTCCGTTTTAATTTTGTAATTAACATAACATAAGCCGAAGCATAAGAACAATAATAAATTTATGTGATCAAGATCATCGACTAAGTCGATGATCGCCCAAATCTACCGGAAGCTAAGCATGGCTAAGCAACTGAACTCGTAATCTACTAAGTGATAAGAGCTCATCCAACGAACTCCAATCACAGCAAATAACCTAGGCTCAGGTAGTAGAGATCAATATTTCACCTACAGGATATGCATCTCTGAGTTTAACTAATCAATTTAACACAAATTAAGCAATGCATACATACAATTGAAACAAAATATTAGACTTTAAAATCGGGATTAACATGATCAAGCTGCTTGCACATTGCTGCTTTGCTCAATAGGCTCAACTTTGTGCAGAGGCTCACTCTCAAACACACCGGAAACGTCGCAATCTATCGATCGAGAAAAAAAACAACGAATAAGAACAAATAACACCGACAACACTTCAACATTCAACAACATCAAAACAAACCAAAACTTACACAGCAGCTAAGATTTATCAAAATTTAAGAAACAGAGAACAATTCATTTTTAGTTGTTATGAATTTTCTATGAATTTTCTAAGCTAAAATACACATAAAAGCACTATTCTAATTATTTAACAAAATTTATGAACGAAACATATCTAAAACCTATCACGATAATTAGTACACTAAAATGAAAATTTACAAAATTGGATTTCTTGGATTTGGACAATTATTGAGATAGATATGAATTTTCTAATTTGGAGAATACATAATACACCATTTAATCAATAACCATATTTTTGCTAACAGAGACATGGGTGAAAACAATTTTAGTAAATAATACACTTAAAATGAAAAATAACAGAACTAGCTTCATGCGATTTGGAGAAAAAAAGAATTAGTTATGCATTTTCTAAGTTTAATTGAATTAACGATTACAAAGAAAATACATTTCAACATTACTAAAGCATTTAATACTTTTTCTCGTGGCGCGACTAGCCACGACCACGAACATGTGGACCTGCGGAAACGGCGACGAGGTCAAACTTGACCCGGCCAGCGCCACGACGTCGGCGTATTCTAAGAATACGTCTTGGCTTATCAAAGTGAAATCTAACAAATCGCGATACGAAATCGTTTCCGGCGGAGAAAACGTATCAACAAGGTTTACACAACCACTAAGCGACAGCATGGGCCCACATGGCGCGACTCAAAGGGTAAAACAACGGTTGGATTAAGATTTCAAGCGCGATTAACTCGGAGGGTCCACATGCGGTGATACAACTAAAAGATGATTAACGCTAATGGAGAGGATTAAACCTAATGCTGCGGCGGTTCAACGGAGTCCGCACGCGCCGCGCGGCGAGGTAGAGGATCCGGAGCCGGAGGTGCTCAGGCTCGGGAGTGACACCTTCAGTTCACCGTGTCCTCGCGATCCGATGGCGGCGTCTGAACCCTCGAGATGCCGGCGGTGGTGGCGAACGCGGCGGAGAAGAAGGTATGGCTCACGCGGAGAAGACGCTACGGACTTCGAGAAGAAACCGAGGTGCGCCTCGGCTCGCCTTGATCCCGAGCGCGACGCTCGGATAACGTCGGCGAAGGAGGTCCGAGGCGGCCGGAATTGCCGCGGCGGCGGAACACCGTGCTCGAAGAAGAAACGGTCGCATGCCCTCAACAACGCACCAAAGATGAAAACGAGCCTAGCATCAGTCTCAGTGGAGAAATGCGATCCTAGAGGACCAAGTGTTGAGGCTAGAGGCTCACCAGAACGCCGAAACGACCGCGAGGCCGAGGCTGCCGGAGGCGGAGACGACGAAGTTGCTCCAGGCGATCCACTGGATGCCAAGGGTCCGGGATGGGAAAAATGGAGGCAGCGTCGTGAGAGGAGCACAGCGACGGGGTCGCGGGCTCGAGAGCGGCCCTGACACGGCGGCGCTACGCTCAGGTTCTTCTCCGGCCGAAGCTAAGAGATGGGCGGAGAAGTCACGAGAATGGACGCTAGGGAGGATGGATGACCTCAGGGGGTAGATGGACTCCTGGCGACTCTCCGGAGGGGGACACACGTCCACGACGTGGCAGCGACGAGCGTCGTGGCACACATGCGCGGGCGCCCGCGAGCTCCGGTGAGACGCGGAGAAGACGAGGGCGATGCTGACAAGGATGGCCCACTTGTCAGCGGCAGCGACAAAGCGGCGCGACGAGCTGGCTGAGTCGGACTCGGGCTCGGGCGCGATGTGAGCCGCACGATTTGCATCGGACGGTCAATAACGATCGGACTCGGGGCGGTGCAGCTAGTTGACGCGACCGAGTCATTTAGGTGCGGTCGGACTCGAGCTCGAGTTAGGTTCGAGCAGAGGAAGATGAGTTCGAGGTTTGAATTCAAAAGGTGGCTGGTTTGGGAATTTTAGAGATAGCTCGAGCTCCAAAAATTCTGAAATTTTAAGGAGCTTACAGGGACAGAGGACAACCTTGTGTAATGTTTCCAGGAATTTTCATGCATAGATTTCTCCCAATAAAATTCACAAGCTGTTTGTCGGGGTTTGACGATTTCAAACTGGTTTGACTTGGCCATTTGAAATAGCAAACAAAATCTAAAAATTATGAAAATTTTCAGGGAGGTATCTAAGATGGTCAAGATGACAGGAAAAATATTTTCAGAGGATGATCACAAGTTTTAAGGCTAAGAATTTGTTGACAACAATTTCCATTCACAAGAATTAAATCTTAGAAAATGGAAATTGTTTAGGGAAAATTCAGAAAACTTCCAAATGTTTTCATGAGGCATCAAAAGTTTTTATTTCTCCTCATAATTTTACATTTGAAATACAAACCCTAACTTAGGGCTGTTACAAGCCGCCCCAGCACCGCCACGCTCATGCCAGCACTGAGGCGGGCCCACGGCTCCCACACGCCGTCACCGGTTGGCCGGAGGATGAGCCACGTGCCTGGGTTCAACTAGCATTAGGACTTGATTCAACCACAAACACTAAAAATTGACTTACCAAAGAACAAAAGGAAGGGGAACCAGGGGAGAGCTAGGGGAGGTCTAAGGGAGGCGGCGGGCCAAGTAAGC
Source organism: Ampelocalamus luodianensis (assembly GCA_036346255.1). Taxonomy (NCBI): domain Eukaryota; kingdom Viridiplantae; phylum Streptophyta; class Magnoliopsida; order Poales; family Poaceae; genus Ampelocalamus; species Ampelocalamus luodianensis. Next base: position 27,991,047 of record CM070624.1, on the reverse strand, counting down.
CGAGGGAGGCTGCCTGAGCCAGGGGCCAGGCCGAGGGGAACCGAGGAGGCACACGGTGGGCCAAGCCAGGACCGGGTGTGGCCGAGCCGGAGCAGCGCAGCACCAGCGGGCGAAGAGGAGAGACGGCACCGGGCGGGCTGCACCAAGCGACGACGGAGGAGCTAGGGGGGAAGGGGTGGTCGGAGAGGAGAGCCGGGGGCCGGGCCGGCAGGAGACGGTAGTATCACCAGGAGAGGTGGCGCCATGGGGGAGAGGAGCTGGCAGCGATATCCGAGCCGACGGCAGGGAACCACCGGCGGAGGCGGCGCAGGGAACTAGAGGCTGGCGGGCTGGAGGAGGCGCCAGGAGGGGATGCGGCTTGGGGGAGGAGCTTCAAGAAAGTGAAGAGGAGGAGAGAGAGAGGTGTGGAGAAGCTCCAAACTCCTTTTCGGCTGAAGTGAATGGGGGGAGAGAAGAACAAGGCTGATTAGTGGATGAGGTGGACACACACTCTCTCTCTCTCTCTACATTTGTGTCTGACCAGTGGGCCTGAGTTAATTAGTGATGCCACGTAAGCGATAAACCAGGTGGTTTTGGCCCAAGGGGGTTAGGTGACCTGGTATTGGCAGTTCGAGAGTGTAAACCAAATGGTATTAGAGTTCAGGGGATTTTAAGGACTCTTGCCAAAGTTCAGAGGTGTAATATGGACTTATTCCCCAAGAAAAGGACACCTACCCAATTGCCCCACACGCGTCTCTAGGCCGTCGGATCCACGCTGGTGTGCTTCGCTCGCGCTCGTGGGTCCGTCCGATCGTGGCTCAACGTGCGCGCTTCGCTCGTGCTCGCGGGTTTGTCCGATCGCAGCTCGCGCTGCCCATCATGTGGCCCATGTAGCCACGTGTCCATTTGTGCGCCTCTTCATCCCGCTCCAGAGTCCAGACGGCGCGCCAAGTGGCGCAGGGAACTTCCTAATACCTAAGATAGCTAGGAGGGGTGTTCCTAGTATATATAATCCTTGTGTCCCATCCTTAGAGCTTTTAGAATATTTTGTATCACAAAAATTAGAAACATTTGTTAGTCAAGTGCTACTTGAAAGTTGAAACTCTTATATCCTTTGCTCTTGTGATTTTCTTCGGTGACTGCGAAAGCGGTCCTTCGAAGACAACCATTATGTTATTCAAACTTCGTGTGTGGTTGTATGTATCGGAAACTTAAGAATGTGGTTGCGCGAAGATTTAGTTGCAACTCATTGCGTCGGGTTGCACTGTTATCTTGTTTCCCAAACAAACTCTTATCACGATAAAACTCCAATAGACTCTCATCCTTATGTAAAGACAGGTTTTATGACATATTACAACAACAAAGGATCTCTAGTTAGTACGATTAGTATATTTTTTTCATGTGCGCGTCCATATCATTATTTTTTTTTGTAATTTTTTAATATGTAACTAGAAAAGGTAATAATCAAATGTGTATATTGAAGACCATGCTCGATGTCTAAAATAATAAGTAAAAGGTAATGGAGGAAGTATATAAGCAAGGCAATGCATGTAATGCAATATAATTAGGGGTATCGTGGGCCATGCAAATTATGGATACTATCTGTTTTGCAGTCCACTTCTCTCTAGAAATTTAAAAGGGAAAAGGTGTGTACAAGTTAATCAGTGTTCCACCAAGTAATCTCATTAATTCGTGATTAATTATATTTTCAGTTTTAAGTTTTCTGGGCACTGAGTTTTTATGTTTGATGGGAAAGAAGAATATATGCTTTATGCTATAAATAACTCCAGTTGGATTGAGTCGACAACAAAATATATTAATTTAACACTAGTGACCATGAGGATAACAGACATTTCGTTCAGGGTTTATACCAAACATTTACTAAAATAATTTATTTTGACATTCTCTACTCACCTCTTTTTATAAACTTATTTATCACCTTTTCCCGTTACTAATTTGGGCTTGTTGCTCAAACAGGGATGTATATTTTGAGGTAACCTTACCAACCTTCGATGGAGGGCACATTCATACGCTGGCATGTGGCGCCCTCCTTTCCTCTTTCCCACCCTCTTATTTCCCCTCTAACATAGAAAATTTTGATTCAAACTTTCAGATGAATGAAAACTTTTGGCTCAAAACCTTTTGGTTCGAAAACTTTTGATTCAACCGAAGACTTTCGATTCACAAACTTCCGGTTTAAAAAAAATCGGTTGAAAAAGGGGAAAGGGGATGCCACCTTGTGTCGTGACGAGAGAGTGTTTGAGGGGTGAGGGAATTGGGGGAAGGACAGGGAGAGGAAAGGGATGCCTGTAAGATTTAAACTTTTATTTTGCGGAACTTTGCAGTATTTATACGATTCAACAAACAAACCTTGCTTGGTGTTCGGAATCTGCATGATGTCTTTTCTTCTTCTCTCTACCTTTCACTTATATATTCTCTTGATGGATAGAGAATAAGAATGTGTATTTCTACATATGTGTGTGTATCATGCCTCTGTAGGGTTGCACTTCCTTCTGTATATTGATGCAACAAAATTACTGCTATTTATAGTGTATGAACAGATGCAGTTGCCAGCCGTTCATGCGAACAGGCGCATGCGAATCTGCCACTTCGCGAAAGCCTCCCGCTGGCTGTCACATGCGTGCTATTGGCTTGCAACTGCACTGCTACGCTGCAGGCTAAGGCCAGTCTCAATGAAGAGTTTTATGGTGTTGTTTTCAAGACTGCCATGTCATATGAAATGAAATGAAACTCGAATGAAATACCTACTCTCAATGGAGAGTTTCATTCTACAGTTTCATAGACATTTAATTTCATGACTCGAGAGGCGTGCAAGAGAGTTTCATCTAGATGAAACCCATTTCTCCTCTCTCTTCTTAAATACACTGTCATGTCATCTAAAATGCCTATGTGGCAACACATTTAATGAGAATGAAACTCTAATGAAACTCCCACTGAGACTGGCCTAAGAAAAGCAATCAGTTGCTATTGGCTTGTAAAAATATTTGATGCAATTAATGCTATGAAGCCAATAGTCTGCATGCATGCACCATTAATTAACACACAAATTATTTATTTAAAAGGGAGAGAAGAGGGATTAAAACCTTTTATTCCAATCCTTCATTTTTAGTAACCATCGTACTAGAACTTTTAATACTAGAATCAATTTAATAAAAATTACATAGGCCATAAAAGATTAAATTAATATTACAATGCCACCATATATCGCGACGAGAGGACAAACCGTTTGTGCTGTGGTGCTTCCTTTATTCTGCCTTAATCCGGAACATTCCTAATTTGTATACCTAGCATTAATTGCCTTTGAAATGGGAGAATGCAAGCCGTTCGATTACCTGAAAATTCTGTTACTTATTTCTACTCTTTTGGGACCATAATAATGCTAGCTAGCGATTAACGTACTGATGGTCGAAATAATTAATGGATAATAATCCTTTTCACAGGGTTTTGAACGGCTCACACTTGATGAGATTTGCACTTGTTGCAACCACAAACAGCTGAAGGAATATAAGACAAGGAATACTACCACATTTACTTTACCAACAAAATCTAGTGCATCCAATAGTGCAGAAAGGGATAATGATATGCAGGAATGTTTCCAGGTTCCTCTCATAGAACTAATTCCACATCAACCTTTTTCAAAAGATCGTTCCTTTAATCAGCACAAGCGCTTCCTTTCGGGATTATTCTCGTCCCATTCAGTTCCTAACCAGGCCGAGTTTGTCGTTCATCTTGAAGCTGTTTTTTTATACATGTGTCAGTGTCTGTCTCTTGCCGGATTAGCCGCTCACGAAGCCATTACTTTTTCAGTTTCTTTTAACAAAACGAAGCACTCGAAGCTTCAGTTTCGTTGAAACCTATTGGTGCATCGTACGTAGTTGGCAAACCGCAAACATGAGTGAGAGTACTTTCAGGACGCCGATGTACTTCATTTGTATATATAAGTACGTAGTTTCATGCTGGCTAATCAAATTAAGGAACGTGCACTGGGAGTCATTGGTGCATAGTGACATGCTGGCTAATCAAGAAAGAATAACAACATGAAGAAATTAATTACTAGTTTAATTAGAGTGGCGCTTTTGAAAGGATAAGAAGTTTCCACTTTAACTACCCACTGAGCTCGATTGGCCCCGTTAATTTGGAATATTAATGTGCGAATTTCGTGGGAATCTCGCGAGAATCGTCTACTAATTTCCTGTAAAATTATTTCATGTGAATTTCCTGTGGTTCTAGAAGAGCCCTTAGAACCTAATGGTTGCTTTGTTGTAGCATTGTGATATGTTTTGTTGGAATTAATACGGGTTAGGTCCAATTTTAATTCTAATTAATTTCTGAAAAATTCCAAAGGCCTATGTGCATGTACTAAAACTGTTTAGTCCCATATGGAGAATTGAATGGAATCTACACCACTTTAAAAGGTGGAACGTGGTAGCCCCCTTGTGGAATTAGAGAGAGCCAATACATGCGCGCGCTCGCTCGCTCGCCTCGCCACATCTCGCCATGTCGTGCATGCTGACTCGCAGTAAATGGTATTAACAAATAGCTGGCAGTAACGGTGCAGTTACTAGTGAATAACGGGTGCGGTTACTTTTGAGTAATGGCTGCAGGTTACTAGTGACTAATGGCTGCAGTGTTACTGCAGTTAACACTATTCTGACCTCTTCGTTTTTACTATTTTAGAAGAACAAAGCACTGGTTCTGAGACTGATCTCCATACGAAAGACTTGGACAGTACTATACGTTTTTGTTGTTGTCTCCGGCGATTTCCATCCCGGCGAGGCGCGTGTACGATCGCACCGGGAGAGCAGGCCTCCGAAACCCCGTTCTCAAAGGCTTACACGAGCGAGGACGAATAAGGTTTTTGGATTGTTGAATATATGAGCATTTTTTCGAATTACTTTAATCCAGAAATGTACTAGATAAATCATGGAGAATACTTCTCCATGATTTATCTAGTACATTTCTGGATTAAAGTAACTCGAAAAATGCTCATATATTCAACATGTTTAGCAACTAGTTGAGTTCTCGTGCGTTAAAATGGATTTCAAATAAACATAATGTAAGTTATACTCCCTCCGTCACCATCGAGTCCTTTTTTTATACTCCCTCCGTTTAGAAATATATGATATTTTAGAAAGCGAGTAGTCAGCGGAAATATATGATATTTTAGAAAGCGAGTAGTCAGACTTATCTAACTTTAACTAATAATATATGAATAGTACCATTAGATTTGTCATGATAAATATTTTTACAATATAATAATTTTGTAATTTGTTTACTAACATAATCATATAAAAAAGTAATGATCAAAGCGAGATATTAAAGACCGTATCGATGTCCAAAACACCATACATTCTTGAACGGAGAAAGTAATAGTAGATATATGCTAGCTGCCTTTGGGATGGCCATTTCCCAATCAACAGTTCTTTCTGTTCCTCATAAACTTGCATTATTTGGCATGCATCTCCCTCAGCTTCTGGGGCCTTAATTCGGAGAGAGATCGAGCTGGGAGAGCAAGAGGACAAACAGAGGAATCTTTGGCTTCTTTTGCACGAGCGAGCTTTAGGTAGGCGCCGATTGGACGCATGTGTTAACGCGGCTTAACACATGCGTGCAGCCAGCTCCTGTTTGTCGTATCAGTTGACATCGCACATGCATGCACCTTGTACATATCTGTGCATGTTAATAGAATCTTCTTTCAGCTTTGCGCCCGCATTGGCTATAGCTCGTGAGTACGTGAATCTTCTCTAATCTTACTTGCCTACGTGTCCCTCTCAGCTCTCCGGTATATATTACGATCGTTGTAGTTCGTATATATATACATATTTATTTCCATCAACTGGTCGGTAAAAGGTAAACGCCGATGGATCTCAGCATGCAATGATATTCTTTTCATAAGGTTTCATACTAGACATGTAGGCAGGGGCGGCGTTAGATCTCAGGTCGCTGAGGCAATAGCCTGAAGAGGGGTGAATCTAGGCCTCGAATCGCTATGGTAATAGCCTCAGCCTTAGGATCAAAACCCATAAAAAATATTTTTAAAAGTCTTTAAAATACGAGTTTAGCTTAAAAATAATTGGCCTATGCCGAGACTAACGTCGAGACTGGCTCCACCCCATCAAAGGAAGTGCATGCCTTTAATTAATTTCATGGAATAATCGAACTACGTAGCTACCTTGGTGGTGCTGCTGGTGCATGATAGCAATGGCTGGCGGGCCCGGGTCCTCGCCGGCCGGGCGCCTTGGTTTGTACAGCCGCTGGATGGTATATATATTGCACACGAAAAGAACTTCAGAAAATAGCTCAACATACATACTCCACAGGAAAAAGAACTTTTGAAAATAGCTCAGCATATATATAGGGCGGAGGCAATATGGCTTACCCGGTGTCACAGGACACCGGGTCCTAAAATAAAAATATCAGATATTATCATATATATACTATGCATGCACCCTGTAGCTCAAAAGTTGTGCACCTTGTAACCCAAAATTTTTAGTTATTTTGTTCTCTTTTTATTGGTCATTGAGGCCGAATGGTGCATTTTATCAATGTTTGCCGCATAAATTACTATTTAGTTTAGTATTGCTTAAAAATTATATATGATGTTATATGCATAGTAAAATAGTAAACCCGGTTATTTTCATTCTAGTATATATATATACTACAAAATAGCTCAACAACGCAGCCCTGTTCGGAACACAGAAATTTCACATCAAATTCCCGCGTTACAAACAAACCCATGCATCGGCTATTTAGCATATACACGAAGAGAAGCGTAAATTCTCAAACACCGACGAATTAATGGGAGCGGTTGAGTACACGTACCCTGCACACCGACGAGATGCCGGGTATACCAGCTGGGCAACAACGAAGCTAGAAACTAAGATCCACAGCGACGTTGCCTGTTTCGATCATGCTCGTATCCTATCTTACGCTGGATGGATCTAGTATCAGCGCAACCTAGACTTCAACGCTGGCCTAAGACCTAAAACCTATGAAGAAATTGCCAAAACACGGAAGACAGTAGGCTCAGCCAAAGAATGAGCTAGTCTAACCAAGTGCGTGGCAGTGGCACAAGTCGCCCTGCGTGTATGCCGCGTGGTCTGCGTAGATCCCACCGTATTATGTCCCTAATCGCTACTTGTTTCTATTGGGTTTTGTTCAAACCCTAGATTGATTTTGTGAAGGCTCTCCAGTCTATCCTCAATTCCTCTATCTTTTCCGTGGTGCCACTTACAATTGCATTATGAGGCTAAAGGGTAAGGACCTATTTTTAGACTCCACTTCTAGGTGTCATAAATTGACCCACCTGTTTCTCGTACACCGTGAGACTCCTGAACCATGTCACCAACCATGATCAGACAAACCAATTTTATGAGTCTAAAATATAGTAGTCTCTAGCGCACATGTGTGAGTCATGCGCCATGATCAAATTGTTTACGAAATCAATTCCAATATGAGCATGCGGGTCAACAGCCTGCAGAGCCGATCTTACAAAACAAACTCAGCTATTCAGCCCTATATTGTATCCAGATTAATCATATACATGCATATTAAATTCCAGTAGACTCGATCTCAACAAATATGTCTACCATATTCCAGCACAGCCGTCCTCAGCACCTCGAGTATTAATTCTTTGAGTTAAATTCCGTATCAGATTATTCCCTATCACATACTTCAATAATATGAATAATTCCACATTGAGTTAAACTAAATAATGACCACAATAAATGTTGAAAGTCACATAAAAATCCAACATCTCCCACTTGGCTGAAACATTTCAATCAATAAACTGAAGTTCCATATCTTTAACATGCTTAGAAAATAATTCCTGACTAACTGACTTAGTCAGTAGATCTTCCTTCAATGTGTTTACTTTTACTATAAAATTTAATGACAGGTTGTGATGCACTTTCCACGACCTTAAGTGATGCAAGAAATTCCCTTCGCTATACACCTTCCTTTGCTGGTTCAGATGCAGCAATATATTTAGCTTCTATGGAGGAAAGAGCAACTGAATTATGTTTCCTGCTGCACCAAGAAATAACACCTCCTGCCAAAGTAAATAGATAACCAGAAGTTGATTTTCGGTCATCTGGATCCCCTTGCCAATCAGCATCAATATAACCTTGCAGCTGAAGATTATAACCATTAAAACATAATGAATAATCCATAGTTCCTTTGACATAACGTAGGATTTTTTTTTCCAGTGCTCTTCCTAGAATTATTTTGATATCTACTAAGAATTCCAATGACATGGCTAAGGTTGGGTCATGTAAATAACATAGCATACATAAGATATCCCAAAGCTGAAGAATAAGGAATACCATTCATTCTAGCTTTTTCCTCAGGAGTTTTTGGACATAATTCCTCACTAAGTTTAGCTCCCTTCACAATAGGTACATTAACAGATTTATTGTTTTCCATAGAAAATTGTTTTAAAACACTTCGAATGTATGCCTTCTAGGACAACCCAAGAATCCTTTTATTCTAATCTCTATGTATTTCAACTCCCAAAACATAGGAAGCTTCTCCTATATCTTTTATATCAAATTTAGAAGATAACCAAGCTTTTACTTCCATCAATGTATTTTTATCATTAGAAGTAATGAGAATATCATCAACATATAAAGACGGTAAAACAAATACTTACCCATAAGTTTTATATATATGCAATGATCATCTTCCGTCATTGAAAAACCATATGACGTGATAGCATTATCAAAAAGAATATACCATTGACGTGAAGCTTGTTTAAGACCGTAAATTGATCTATTCAAATTGTAAACCTTATTTTTATTTTCTTTTTCTCCAAAACCTTCCGGCTGTCTCATATATATTTCCTTCTCCAAAACACCATTAAGAAAAGTAGTTTTAACATCCATTTGGTGGAGTTCAAGATCATAATAAGCCGTCAAAGTACTAATAATACGAATTGAAGTAAACTTTACAATAGGAGAAAAACTTTCCACAAAGTCAATATCTCCCCTTTATGTAAATTTGTGTAAAGCCTTTAGCAACAAGTCTAGCCTTATATTTCACTAAACCTGCTGCATTCAATTTCCTTTTAAAAATACATTTACAACCTATGGGTTTACGGTTATTTGGTAGATCAACAAATTTTCAAACTTTATTCCTTTTCATTGAGTTTAATTCTTCCTGCATTGCTTCTACCCATAGTTTTGAATGTGAGCAGCTTATTGCTTCTTTATAAGTCTTTGGTTCTTCCTCTAAATCTTAAATTTTAGAGTGAACTTCCCCAAGAACAAGTAATAATCATCTAGATATTGGGGTGTACTAAAATTCCTCCCACTTCTCCTAAGCATATTAGTGTTAGGAGTTAGGTTTGCATTTTCTTGAGGAGCTGAACCTCCTTTAGTGTGAGAATCAATACTAGATGTATCCATCTGTATTTTCAGTGGAGTTGCCAATCATTCCACTCTCGCCCGCTTAGCACGACGAGGTGTGTTTTGATCTAAAAACATTGCATCTATGCTTTCCACCAGTTTATCATTTTTCTGATCATAAAATATATACCCTTTTGATTCCAAAAAATAACCAATAAAAATTCCTAGCGTGCGTTTAGGCTGCAATTTTGTACGGTTTTGATTTGGCACTCTAATTTGTGCATTATAACCCCAAGCAGCTAAGTGGCGAAGTGAGAGTTTTCTTCCAGTCCACAACTCATATATAAGGAGTGACTGTTATAGCTTTAGATGGCGAATGATTAAATAAATAAACAACAGTCTGCAAAGCTTCACCCCAAAAAATATAAAGGAAGATCTGAATAAGCCATCATAGATCTAATCATATCCATAAGTATTCTATTCCTTCACTCAGATACACTATTTTGTTGTGGAGTGTAAGGTATGGTATAATGACGAATAATTTCACGCTCTTTACAAAAATCATTTAATATTCCTGAAGTATATTCTCCTACATGATCAGTTCTCAAAACTTTTATCTTTCTATTCAATTGATTTTCCACTTCAGTTTTAAATGACTTGAATATATCAAATCCTTCCGACTTATGTTTAAAAAGATACTCATAACCAAATCTTGAATAATCATCAATGAATGTGATAAAATAAATCTTTTGTTCTCTAGTGGGAATAGACATCTCACCACAAATATCAGAATAAATAATGACAAGAGGCTTATTTGATCTTTTCACCTTTGGAAAAGGCGCACAATTCATCTTACCCATCATACATGTCTCACAAATATCAAAATCCTCCCACTTAAAGTGCAGAATTCCAAAATTAATAAGCATCTTAATTCTATTTTTAGATATGTGACCAAGTCGTAAATGACATAAATAAGATTCCGAACATGTGTTCATATCATTAGTATTTCTCACTATGGATTTATTTTCACCAACCAAGCAATCAATATTGCCATCAGTTGATAGCTCATCAAGAAAATAAAGACTTTCATGACCAGTTTTAGTATGCATTAATTTTCTATTGAGCAATATTTTAACTCTTTCTTTTCCAAACAGTATATCATAACCAATAGATTCTAACTAAGCAGTAGAGATTAAATTCCTTCCCATGCTAGGTGAATATAAAGTGTCATGTAACAATAATTTTTCTCCATTTGAGAGTTCCAAGACATAATTTCTAATTCCAAGTACATCACCTTTGGCATTAGTGCCCAAATAGACACATCTATTTCCCCCTTGGGATTATTCGCATAGAAGTAAAAGCTCTATTATCTTTAATAATATGAGATGTAGCACCAGAATCAACAACTCAACTATTTGAAAAGGTAGTACTAAATGAAGATTCAGCACATACAAAAATATTAGACATTCTGTTAGGTGGTGAATTGCCTTTACGCTCAACTGGTTGCTTATTTTGGTTCTTTTGCTCATTCTACTTCTTCTTTTTCTGTAATCATCTCTGAAATGCCCATACTGATCATAGTTGTGACATTTGAAATTTTTGTACTTATCAATCCTCTGGACTGAATTATAATTTCCATGATCATCCTGATCGCGTTTCTTGTTAAGTTTTTCTCTCAAATCACCATTATGCTTCTTCTTTTGCCAATTCATTTTATTAGTACCTTTTTCCTCTCTAAGGTGTAAAACTCAGAATTGTGAGTATTTCTTTTTTTTCCCTGTGAGAGTTTTCTATCTTCTTCCATAAACAAATGATGCCTCAAAGTGCGCATATTGAGTATCCTTTCAGAATGACATAAAGATATCTTAAATTGTTCTAATGAATTTGGCAAAGAGTTTAGAACGACCATGACTCTTGTTCCACATTACGCATTACCTTACGCGCATTCCGTTTACCTTCATACTCAGCAGCTAAAGAATCAGTCATTGATCCCAACATAAAAATACGAGCCCTTTTGTTATCCATTGTCCAATTTTCATATTATTCAGCATAATTTTCTTTTTCCTCAATAGTGGTATTTTTCTAGCTCTTCCAGCTCATTTTTGTCTATTACATAATCAATGTTTTCAGCAGAAAGCAAAACGTGATTTTTTTCTTTTCCAAACCGTGAAATTTAAGCCATCCAATTTGCAACATCTAAGCAGTTCAAAATAAAATATTGTTGGTTGCCATTATGAGATACCTGAAAACGTAGACAAAGCGTCAAGGATGGACGCAATTCCCATCGTTTCCTCTGCTTCAGAGTTTTCTTTCACGGCAAGGCGTGGGTTTTCCTTCATAGTGTGTGGATCGAGGCATGTGATTTCCTTCACGGCGTGCGACGTAGCGTCAAGACGCAACGCGGACAGAAGCGTCAGGCGTGCACAAATTTCCTTCACGGCACGCGGATCCAGGGAGTCCCAAGCGTTGTTGTGTGCAAAAAAACTGATATCGGCAAGGCGTCAAAATAATCTTTTCCTCCCCTGTCGATCTACACACGAAAAGATAGCAACGGCAAGGCGTAGATGCTGACTGTGTCTCGATGGCGACATTGCTTGTGACGCGGATTTGCTTTTCCTTCAGCCCTTTTTTTGTGTATGATCAGATCAGGCAGGCTAATATAAAATTGCAAACCTCCTTGACGTCGTAGGAAGCCAAGCCAAAGGAAAATCTTCACGTCAAGGACCAAGCTTCACGTCAAGAAAAAAATCTTCACGGTCGTGAAGACTTTTTGCTCTAGATTGTTCACGTCAATGACGAAGCGACGTCGGCTGCCTTTAACGCGAACGAGATGAACACAAATTGGCTTCAAATGCGACGTCGTCGACGTGGATCGGCTTTGGATGCATACGATCACTGTGCATGCCTCCTCCAAATCTTGCTTAGCTCTCATACCAATGTTGGGTTTTGTTCAAACCCTATATTGATTTTGTGGAGGCTTTCTATTCTACCCTCTATTCCTTTACCTTTTTCGTGGTGTCGCTCATAATTGCATTATGAGGCTAGAGGGTAGGAACCTATTTATAGACTGCACTTATAGGTGTTATAAATTTACCCACCTGATTTTGATACACTGTGAGACTCCTAAACCATATTACCAATCACGATCAGACAGGCAAGTTTTATGAGTCTAAAATATATTAGTCTCTAGCACACATGTGTGAGTCATGCGCTATGATCAGATTGTTTACGAGATCAATTCCAATATGATCATGTGGGTCAATAGCCTGCAGAGCCGATCCTGCAAAACAAACCCAGCTATTCTGCCCTATGATGTATGCCTGTATCCGGATTAATCATATTCATGCATATTAAATTTCAATAAACTCATTCTCAACAAATATGTCTACCATATTCCACATAGCCATCCTAAGCACCTCGAGTTTTCCTCGAGTTAAATTCTGTATCAGATTATTCCCTCTCACATACTTCAATAATATGAATAATTCCACATTGAGTTAAAACAAACAATGACAACAATAAATATTGAAAGCCACATAAAAATCCAACTATTTTGACTTGTCGCTTTTGCACACGTAAAATGGATCTAGTTTGTGCTACTTTCATAATTAACAACCCATCTATCTACTTATGTAGTGCACTGATAGGCCTTTATATTTGGCAACATATCTAGTGCACATGACCCAATCTATGGACATATGCACAAATCAACTGGCAACTATTGGATCAAATTTGGGCATTCGAGATGGAGACGAGCAGCTCCCCCTCCCCAATTCCTCCTCTTTTTTTTACCCCCCGCACATTCCCTCGCCATTATGCGAAAACACCCTTGGGCAGCACCACATGTCGTCCTCTCCCAACTCGTCGCCTCTTCTTCATAATTCCCCGAATTACGGGAGGTTGAGCTAGGGTTAGGACTTGATGCCACGTCGTCGCCGCTCCGCCGCCCCTGGCCATCACTCTACTGCCCCTTCTCCAACCCACTAATCTCTAGCACCGTATCCCCAACCCTCGCACCTCCAACGATGTGACTCCATCCGCATCGTTGTCCCTACCCATTCGTCCGCGCGACACCAACGACCTCCGTCGGCGCATCCCCCTCCATCGGCACATCTCTTCCTCCCATCTACTGATTTTGGTGGTTTGTGGCAATACTGACGACCTAGGGGACAAGCGCAACAATAGTGACCTACGACGCCGACCACCTAGGATGTGGGTGCTTCAACGAGCCAATGACGCTTGTTGTTTTTTTGCTAGATTAATCTAGATTAATGAAGTGGTTTGTTCCTTTTGTTGTACGAATGAAAGGTGCATGTTGTCTAATGGAGATTTAAGATCCTTGTTTCATTGCATTTGTAAATTTTGCTTCTTTGTCGTGTGAATGGAGCTGAATGGGCAAGCATGTCCTGTTTCAGTTGTATGGTTGATAAGTATAGTGAAATTGTGAGACAAGCTTGTGAGAAATTGCCATATGAATGCTTCTAGCAGCTAGTTGGAAACATATAAGCTTGAATGTTGATTATGAAATTGTGATAAATTTGTTGTACAATAGATGCCCGTGCGCTAGATGCAGCATGCCGTCGCGGCGTGCTCCATGTCTATGATACAACATCCAATTTGTGAAAAGGATGAATTTTTCTTGTGGTCATATGTATCAGGCTATCAGCAGATGACACAAGGACCTGATAGAGAGAATTCATGTATCTGGTTTTGGTGCAATAAGAACAAGTGCTAGAAAATTGCAGTAAATGCAAGAAAGGAAAAGGGATTATTGATGCTTTGTTGTGTACCTATCTTCATTTTTTAGATCTCAATTGAATAAAAAACATACAAATCTCTCATGAACCTCTGTTTTGTATCAATTGGATGATGCTTTGCCACTGCCATAAGTGAAACATCCCAAAAAATTAGATTTCAAAAGTTATTGAATTTTTGGCTTGAATTTGGTAAGTTATTGAATTTTTGGCTTAAATTTGGTTTTCTTTCCCAATTCGGAAAATCTTCCCTATTTCTGATTTCCCTTTCCTCATTTACGTTTTCGCAAGCCTGGAAACGCATTTTTTTCCCAGTGTGCTATCTCCTCTGTCTTCTTCTTCCTCCTCACATCACCACCGCCGCATCACCTAGATCCTTCTTCGCTTCATCCCCGTCAACGCCACCCCCACATCGAGCCAAGCTTCGCCACCTTGCCCCTGCTTTTCCCCTTCCCCAGCGGCGTTTGTGCGCAACCACACACCTCGCTGCCCATGCGCCGCATGCACCTCACCCCGCCACTGTTCCCACCACCTCCTCCCGGATATAAAAGCCAGCCAATTGTGAGCCAAATGCATAATCACCACTCACTGGACCTCACTCCCACTGCCATTCATCTCCAGAGCCGGCCAATTGCATTGATTTCTCCACCGCCCCTCTCCTTACCCGAAGAGCCAAAGGTGAAATTCGTAGCCACCTTCCATTCCCTTCCCTCCCACTTCGGTCACCAGTACCACCTCACCACCCTCGCATCTTCCCCTAACATCCCCACCGCTATCCTCATCGAAGCCTCACCAACACCGCCCTCCACCATCGCGCCACCCACGGTACATGTGGTCAGCTCACCTCAGTGCACCTCTGCCCTTGCACCTAGGGGTGAAAACGGATCGAATACGGACGGATAATGGCTCTGCCATATTTGTTTTCATATTTTTTTCGGATTCGGAAACGAATACGAATATCTCGGATACGAATACGGATACGAATAATATCGAATACGAATACGGAGCGAATACGAATCGAAACGAATCTGATCGCGGATATTTTTGAACATGAAAACCCCTTAAATTGTATACGAGAATTAACAAAATATATAACTAGTTTATTTGATGCAAACATTCATGAATTGTTCATATTTTAAAGAACTACGAACATTGGCACTAGCAAGTTGTATTAACTAGTTCATCACAAATAAAACACTTAGTTTACCATATTTAGCTCATAAAGTCATAAGTCATAACTCACAAAGTCACAAATCATCACGTATTCATACTTAGTTCATCACATCCATAAAACTTAATTCACACTAACATCGATCGGGCTAGATAGTTAGTTTATACACAAATGACTATAACATCCCAAAGTATATTACCAAAAATAAAATTAATAAAGTTATTATTTTATTAGATTTTACGATATTTAAAAGAGTTTTCTTGGTTAAAAGAAAAATAATAAAATAAAGTTAATGATTTAATTTCCTAGTTTTTAATGTAAAAATAAAATTTATTGAGTTTTCTGGGATTTTATTTGATTTAAAGTGAAAAATAATTAATTTCTTGATTTTTCTAGAATTTAAAAAGGTTTTACTATTTTTTAGAAATTAAAATAATTTATGTGCAAAAATAAAAACCAATTTTAAGTTGAAATTAATTTTATTAAGTTCAAAATCATTCAAGGAATTTTGTGATTTTTCTAGAATTTTGAACTCTATTTGCTATTTTTCTAAAAGGCTATTTGATTTGTTGCATTTTAAAATTTAGAAATCAATTAAAATCTCATTTTCTCTTTTGGGCCAAAATCCTCTTTTGGGCTGAAATCCGATATCCGCCTTCGTCTTATCCGGATAATCCGTATTCGTTTCAGTATCCGCCGGATAGCACTCTGCGTATTCGTTTCGTTTAGGCAAAAAATCCGAATTCGTTCCGATCAGAAATTATCAGAAAAATCCGATCCGAGACAATCCGAATCCGTTTTCGTCCGGATCGGTCGGAAACTATCCGATCCGTTTTCACCCCTACTTGCACCTCCCTACCCGAGACCCCCTCGCACCACCACTGAAGCTCTAGCCATGGCCAATTTGGCCGGAGCAAGCTTGTAGCGCCGTCACCATCTCCCTCTGCTCCGGCAGTGCGCTATCCTCACCATCGCACCACTTCCGAGCCACCTTGGCCCAAACCGAACCCAAAAATGGGTTTCTCATGGTCCCCTGGTACTCGCTGCACCACTCCCCGCCACCGCCGGTCACCAGAGCCACCGGGAGCACCGTCGGTTTCCCCTCCACTAGCTCAGGTTCGCAGGAGCGCGCGCTGGCTTCAAGCCATGCGCAGCTCACTGCTGGGCCTTATGGCTAGTGAGTGTTGGGCCAAGCCCAACACTATGTAAACACTATTAAGTCCATTATTGTTCACCTCAAGCCCAGTACTATCTAGATCCAGTACTGTTCACTTAACCCGGCCCGTGGTGAATAGTACCAACCTAACACTATTCACCAGCCCATCACTATATTCACCCCAAACCCTAATTCAACAAATATACCCATTTCGATCGTTTTGAGTACGTAAATCCTTTTATCAACTCTGTTTAGCCCAACCAAGCTCTAAATAAATTATATTCACCCAATCGCTTGCTTTTAATTCTTTTTGTTTTTATTTTACTTACATGTTATTCCCACTCATTCCTTGTTGAGCCCGAATATTTTATGTGTGGATTATTTTATTTTGTGTTAGGTCACGACCTCGACAACCAAACTTCGAAAAACGCCGGACCAGATGAGTTAATAGAAGACTTTGTGCAAAGAGGCAAGTAGCATTCCTTTGATCATTTTCAGCCTATATTTCATGTAATTATATTATTACTTTTATTATTATATTTATTCCAATTGTTTTAATACTGAAATAATACTTTTCAATGCCATGATAATTAGATATCTCCTATCACCCCACACACAAGCCCTCCTATTCTTTGTAGCCATATTCACCTTAACAAGTTTAGGTTACATAAAATGATAACTAGATATTTAACTTTATCACAAAAATATGTTCTTAAATTCTGGAAAAGAGTATTGGCTAATCGCCAATGGTTTTGTTGGAGATTTGAGGGTTAAGACTAGAAGGTTGGACAACCCAATAGACTTGATAAAAGTGAGTCGAATGTTAGATCTAGAGGTGGACAGGCACGAGTTGGTGATAGAGTAGCCGCAATTTTGGGGGTGGGACAAGAGTGGGGCTGAAGGGACACTTGCTAGTCTACACAATGGTATGGACCCATCAACATCAGGCCGCGAGTTCCACTGTTGGCCGGTGATCTCCCGAGGGCTGTATGAACCATAAACCTACCGGGTAGAGACTAACGTGTTGCATGTTTATAATCTGACAGTATAAGCATAAGGTATCTTGTGGGTAAAGTTGGGCAACTCTGCAAAGTATAATCAAAGGTATTCGAATATGTCGTGCTTCCGGTTAATGACATTGTGTTCATGGGTGATTCCAGTACATGAGACATAAGTAGAGATTTTGAGATGTTAAGATGGTAATCGCAATTGTTGAGTAAACCCTGATGTTATATCTATTATTATTTTACCGTTTTAAAGATAAACTACTTTAAACTCAAAATGCATCCACATATCCTGCCATGGTAAACCCTAAACAATCCATTGAACTCTTAGCATGTAATTAATTAGTTTTTCCATGTGGCTTGATGAGTACGGTTGTGTACTCATTCTTACAATATCAACTACAGAGGAAACTTAGAAAAATGTCGAGGATCTTAATGAAGAAGGTTTTGGTGGACCACCAGATGGCGATGACTACTGTTACTAGGTCTCGACCGCGCTCAAGTGTGCATGTGGTTTTGAAGATCTTTTGTCATGTAATATATTAACTTTAGGCTTAGATGCCCGTGTCAGTGTCAAAACCGGCTATTAAGCTTTATCCTTGTGTAATAAAAGTTTGATTTTTATTGTAATCGAAAGCTTACTTGTGATGCTTCTTACTTCACAACTGCACATCCTGAGTGGTTGTGAAGAGTCTGACGATCCTAGAAATGGGGTCATTACAATAAGCCTTCGTTCTAGATTTTGTTCTTTCTTGAAGTGCTATTGCCATGATTTTGTTCACCAGATTGCAATGGCATACCATATTTATTTCCAGTACTTCTCTCATTTAGAAGTGTGATTTTCAGAACTTCCCTTCACGTTATCATTCTCCTGAATTTCTAGACAAAACATCAGTTACAATGATACAAAAAAAAATGATTCAATCATACAGAATTCCTCTGTTTCAATCATACAAAATTTTCAGATTCAATCATACACCTTCATACACCGTGACAGCTCGAATTCAGAGTCAAAATTTACAATTCAAATATCAAACCGACACAACTATTGTCAACTACAAAATTCTAGATTTATCAAATCAACACAATCCATGGTTGCGATTGCTCAGTGAAGAGTTGGACGCCTGGGGGTCGTCGTCGCGGCTGCAACCACCAACTCCTCAAGGCATGCGACTCTGTGTGGGCACCCTTCGGCCACAGCAACGACTAGCCGACGAGGGAGCGGGAGGCAGCAGACCCTAGGAAGAGGAGGCGAGAGAGAGGGAGGTGGAGGCGTAGGGAGAGGAGAGGAAGAGGGAGGCGGCTATGGGGGAGTAGGGGCTAAATCCATGGTTGGAGGTGTCAATGAGGAAGCTGGGAAGGAGGTTGTCCATGGTGAAGG
This sequence comes from Ampelocalamus luodianensis, assembly GCA_036346255.1. Lineage (NCBI taxonomy): Eukaryota > Viridiplantae > Streptophyta > Magnoliopsida > Poales > Poaceae > Ampelocalamus > Ampelocalamus luodianensis. The sequence continues at coordinate 27,972,237 of CM070624.1, read as the reverse complement.
ACGAGGAGGCGCTAGGGGTTTTTCACAAATATCTTGTGGCATGCGCAGGGTAAAACAAAAAAAAAGGAGTAAATAGGAAGAGGGAGCCACCCGCCTCCATCTCGAAGGCCCAGATTCGATCCAACGGTTGCGAGTCGATTTGTGTATATGTCCACGGATAGAGTCATGTGTAGGGATGGCAATCGGGCGCGGCGGGCACGGGTAGTGCTCGCCCATACCCATGCCCGCGACCCCAATTTTCCCCCACGGGCATGCCCACGAAACATGACGGGCGAAAAACCTCGCCATACCGTCGCCGCGGTACCGTCGCCATGAGGCATGCCCGTTACCCGAAACCATCGCCGTGGGTACCCATCGCCCGCGAGCATACTCATCATATAAGCAATGCACACATCAAGATCATCATAATTCACACATCAATAGTACATCACACATTCAACAAGATAGGCCTCTTGCACTTTACTTAGTAGAATATTTTGTGAATGTTCCACAATCTATAACAAATACCTAAAGCTGTTAGTATAGAACAAGATTCAGCTGCCCACATGTTAGTGTGGGGTTGGCGGGTAAATGCAGCGTGGCGGGCACGGGTAGAGCTCACTCATGCCCGCGCTTGCATTTGCAGATGGGCGAGTATTGCCCCCATTTCTATACCCATGGGCGAAAAAAGCCCCCCATACCCAACTTCATTAGGGTATTTACCCGCGGGCACGTGGGTAAATGGGCACAATTGCCATCCCTAGTCATGTGTACTAGATATGTTGCCTTTGTATTTGGCAGTATTTTCTATGGGCCTGTCGATCTACTTTTGTACTGGGCCTCTCTATCCAGCATACTACGGGCCTGTCTAATTTCAGTAGCACATCCATACAAATTTCCATCCGTGATATCAACTTTCTACATGTGCATTAGAGGTTTTTACTGTGGACTAATAATAACTTTCAGTTTGAACATGTACACGAGGTTCCTACTACGGATTAATACCGATTTTCCACGTACACCGGAGATCGATTTCTACTATGGGTCAGTAACAACTTTCGACGCTAAAGTGTTTCTACTAAGGTTAACAGCAGCTTTCAACGTGTACACGTACGACAGGTTGCTACCAGGACTAATACCGGTTTTTAGAGGTGACCAGATAGATGGTCGGAGTGCCGACCCAACACGCCGATCTCGTGGACCGTGCAGGGCTGACCCGACTACATTGTCAGGCCGAAGTCAGGTCAACAGTTCGGTGCCTCAGACCGCGCACCGTGCTTCGATCTGCAATCCCCCACGACCCCCGTCTCATCCGCGCGCCTCCGCCTCCTCTCGTCCGCCTCACGCAGCCCTCGCAAGCGCAAAACCCCACTCGTCCCCCCAAACCCTACCGCAGCTCGCGGCCATGGCATGGCGGCTTCGGCGTCTGCCGCGGCGGGGAACCGGGAGGCGTTCCGCATGGCGGTGACCAATACCCTGGAGCGGCGGCTCTTCTACGTCCCGTCCTTCAAGATCTACGGCGGCGTCGCCGGGCTCTACGACTACGAGCACCCCCGGCTGCGCCGTTAAGGCCAACGTCCTCGCCTTCTGGCGCCAGGTAGCCACAGATACCTCTCCTACTGCTTTGCAAGCTCGTCGAGTTGTGGATTGGGGCGAATCTTGGGTGGGGTTCGAGGGAAAGGCGGCGCCTTTGGCCTTTTCCCGGTTGCGAATTGTGGGAGAGGGTGGCTGCACGGGCAAGCTACCACCTACTGGGTACTGGGTGCTTAATTTTGGCCATACTGGCCCTGGTCTGACCGAAGGCTGGACCTTTTTCTGCGAATAGTGAGGCTTAGTGCAGTTAACTAATGTGCCGTGTTTGATTTGTACTTGTACTAGACAAGCTTGCCTCCTTGATTGTAAACTGGAGGAATTGGTCTGTCAGGTTTCGTCAGTTTGTAGATTAGGAGGAATTGGTCTCGTTTCCTTGACTTACAAGTATATTGACATCTTAGGAATGACGTTGTCGCTTCCTGGTCGACGCCATCTTACCAAGTATCACTAGGGTCTGGTCACTAGGCCCTCGATCGATGGCTCGACGCATTGCGTCATTCAACGAACTAATAATAGGTTCAAGTTCTCATGTTTTAATTATTTTTTCAATTAAACTCTTTTCTTAGAGAACAAGTGCTCAATGAACTAATAAAATGAATCCTTTTGGAATATGTAAACATCCTAGAGACCTAGACGCATTAAGCACTTGTATTACTTCATGTACATCTTTTCAAGGTTCTTATGAACTTGTGCTCATGATTTAGGATGATTGTTTCGTAGAAATTCTAAAAGAACAAATCAAGGGAAGGGAACACCATGCAAGAACTTAAACCATAAGTACAGTACATAATATTTTCATTAACTACAAACTACAGGACAATTCAAGGGTGATACAATCTCACTCAAGAAATTTCTATGATAGAACTATCCATGCCCAAATAATCAATTTGATGTGGCCACGGAGATTTGAGGGGAACATTTAATCACTTATGGTTAGTGTTCGCCTCCATCTCGATGTGTCGTTGCCCACTGGCCGGTCGTCAGCAGCGTGGGACAGTGTGTTGCCATGCACTCGCCAGTTACTGACTCGTCATATGTTCACTTGCCTTGCTCAGCGCCTCGCCGCCTGCTCGCGTGCTCAAATGTGCCGCGTCACTGCCCTCCTTCTCTCGCTTTAGTCACATAAGGAAGTTGTTTCGAATATATCCCTTGGGATTCAAATGTCCAGTTGGCCTTGATGAGAATCTAATAATCTTTAATTAATTAAATTATTTATCTGTAATTGTTATTATAGATAGCAATATCTTCATGTTACTTGTAAGGATACTCCTTATCATTAATAAAGGAGAAGTTTTGCCAAGTGGTTGTAAATCATTTTACGACCACCCTATGTGGTCGTAAGTTCTTCTACGACTATCTAATGGTCGTAAAATTTTCTACGACCACCTCATGATCGTAAGCCTTACTACAATCACTTCATGGTCGTAAGCTTTATTACGACCAGGTCAACTATGATCACCCTATAGTCAACAAGGCTGCAGGCATGTGTGCCCAATCTACTAGCGATACTTATGCGCTGTGTTTAATACACACAGTAGTAAATATGTCATGTTATTCTCTGGGATAACTGCACATATTAAACATCTGTCTCTGACATAACTGCAACGTGACGTGGGAGGGTTAGTCTTTGCCAGTAACCATTACAAAACATGTGTATTTCATCAAACGATGAAATGCCTCTTGATGTGAGACAACTGTCACCCCTTCATGCACTATATGAGGAGTAAAGTCGGTGGATAGAGGGCAGATCAGGCGGATCAAGCAAAACAACATAGATACGATCAACAGACAAAAGTTATTAAGCTCTAGTTCTAGTGATTTCTTCCATGTTGTAAAATATAGTCAATACAACAACACAGAAGTATAGTTATTATTCTCTCAGGAGAAGACTCAAACCTATATAAAATCCCCGTGTCTTTTTTATGTGGTCTAACTCAAGAAAAATTTCCAGTATTCATTCGTAAGATCGATTCTAAACCATCGACGGGCCCATTTCCAGTCTTAACCTCAACAACACATATCTCACAAAAGACTTCGCTAGCCAAAGAATCCCATACTGCAACAGAGTTCCTAACAACTTTGTCCATATTGTGCATAAGTCATGCTTTACTGTTAGTTAAAAAAAATAGACAACAAAGCCACTGCTATCATCTAATATAAATTAACATAGTCAACCCACTAGCATCATCTAATTACTACTCAAACTATCATAATTTACTATTAGACTCTGATAGCCTGTTTGAGGGGTTTCCGACTTTTCCAAAGCCAAATATGACTTTAAGCCCTCCAAACAGGGCCTAAGTCTACTTTACTGAGAAGCTGAAGCACTGACTTGTCCTACGGACCAACACCTTTTGGGAAAAAAACCAAAAAGGTTGCCGGACAAACCTTTTATTATCAGTTATGAAAAGAATAATACAAAAGTACTTAATTAGCCAAATAGGCTATGGTATAACCGTATAAATGCGAGAACTGTGCGCCGAGGTAAGACTCTTTTTTTTCTGGTTCTTCTCTCCATAGCTGTCATAAAGGTATTCAGCTCCGCTCTCTCTCTCCCCCTCCCTCCGCGTCCTTATCAGTACGTTGTCCACAGCGTCCAAAGTCCAAAGCTATAGCTAGCTCTCCCCGACGCAACAAGAAACAGCAGCAGCTAGTTCAATCGAGCGAAGAAAAGAAGCGAAGCAGCGACCGGTCGAGAGATCAACTACGGTGGATCCCCGGAGGCATGGGAAGAGGCCCCTACCCGCCGACGAGGAGGAAGAGGAGCCGCCACCGCCGCCGGCAGCTGCAAAGCACGAGCAGGAGGAGCACCACCACCATCTCGTCGCGCAGCAAGGAGCTACCGGCGGCGTCGGAGGCTCAGGCGCCGCGGCGTCGGAGTACTACTACTCGGCGCGCGCCGACCACGACGCCTCCGTCATGGTCTCCGCTCTAGCCCACGTCATCCGCGCCTCCCCCGACCAGCAGCATCCCCTGCAGCAAGCCTTCCACCCCGCCGGACCCGCCGCCGCCGCGCCGGGGGATCAGCAGCAGCTCGCCCACGCCGCCGCCGCCGAGGAGCAAGGTAATTAGCACCGATCGATACAAACATGGTATTTTTGTCCGTGTACACGTACAATTGCGAGAGCATGGCACGCGCGGTTTCCGCTTAATTGCAGCCATTTGGAGCCTTCGCATCAGCCAAACTTGTCCTAGTTGTTGGCTTGTTGCTCTCTGTGTCTTGATTAGTAGTAGCGGTAAAAAAAAGGTTAATAAACTCTCGGCGAAGCACAATATTCTGGCGGTATCATGCACGAAGATACGCTAATAACTATGTATTCCCACTCCTTAACTCGCTGAATCGTGCACGAATATTTTATGCGCATATAACGTGTATTGCGTTAGCTCTGACGAAACGTACCTGTAATTGTAAATAAGCAAAAATTACTTATCAAGTGGCAGTGACAAATTAGTGATTAAGCTTAAGCATGGGAGGGAGTTACATGTTACATGTGTGTGGATGGATGCGCAGGGAGGAGGCGGCACTACAGAGGGGTGAGGCAGCGGCCGTGGGGGAAGTGGGCGGCGGAGATCCGGGACCCGAATAAGGCGGCGCGGGTGTGGCTCGGCACCTTCGACACGGCGGAGGACGCCGCCATCGCCTACGACGAGGCCGCGCTGCGCTTCAAGGGCACCAAGGCAAAGCTCAACTTCCCCGAGCGCGTCCAGGGACGCACCGACCTCGGGTTCCTCGTCACCCGCGGCATCCCCGATCGCCACCAGCACCGCTACCCCGCCATGGCGGTGCCGGCAATGCCGCCTCAGCAGCAGCAGACTGTCGTGCCGTACCCGGACCTCACGCAGTACGCGCAGCTGCTGCGGAGCGGCCGGGGCGAGACCGAGGCGGCGCATCTCATCATGATGGGCGCCGGGGGCGTCGTCAACCTGCCGTTCGGTGCCGTGTCGCCCTCGTCGACCTCGTCCTCTTCCTCTTCGGCGCCGCAGATACTCGACTTCTCGACGCAGCGGCTCATCCGAGCCGGCCCGCCATCTCCTGCGGCGGCAATGTCGGGCACCGCGGCGCCGTCCACGACCACGGCGCCGTCAACGACCACGACGTCGTCGCCCAGTGCATGGCCGTACGGCGGGGAGCACTGGAATAAAGACTCGTGAGATCGATGCATGCATGCAAGTTGCCAAGTTGCCTACAATATGGCGATCGATCGAGGAGCCACTGTTCAGCTCTAGATGAGGAATATGCATGCAATATGCACCGGGGGTAAGTGTTGGTGATTTTTGCTTGTTGATTAATTATATATAGAGTTTTGTTAGAAAACTTAGGACTGTTTTCTTCCGTTGAAAACAGTCACATTTTGAACCGTTTGATATGCATTGAGATGTGTGTTGAGTTTCTTTTTAAAGCATGTTTCTATGATGAGTGATATCTGATCTCATCCTACGGTTCAAAATGTGACTGTTTTCAATGAAGAAAACAGTCGCAAGTTTTCTAGACAGTTATTTTCTTCTAATCCTGTTTGTATTTCTAAATGCTAGCTCTTCTTTTGTTCATTTTTAGTTAATTTCTTGGAGGAACTCTTAACCAGCTAGCTAGCTACTACCTTGTTTAATTGTTTGTTGTTTTTCCACTTTTTTGTTCAAGTGTGAACTAGTTGTGCCAATTAGTCCAAAGCAAGAAGAGAGGAATCTTGTTGATTAAACACGACCTATTTTTCAAATGATTACCACTTGTTTGTTCATATCTTTTGATTATTGGAAACTTTGTCCAAATTAATATTCGCTTTGGCATTGGATTGTACAAAAGAAACCACGTACGTCGATCGATGAATATTAGATGACTCTATGAGCATTGTTTTCAGACATGCTATCAATCAAAATTAACAACTCTAAGAAAAAGGGGGATATTCTTCAATTAGTTTCAGACATGCCAGTCTGGAGCGCGTAGGGAGGTTCCATGCCGGGGAGGTCGACAGCAGCCATCGCCAGGAGCCACCACGACCATCGAACGCGTCAAGTTGGTAGCGCCGTGCACAAAGGGCATGTCACTCAAGTTTCTACCACGGCTAGGCCGGACACATCTAGAAGCCACCAAACGTGCCATCGGCGTCGAGACCAACAAGCCGCAGCAATCCGCCATAACAGAGAGCCCTCACCCCTGGACCGGAGCCTCCGTCTTCCCTCCCCGGCCCTCATCGCTATACAAGCCGCCGGTTTCCAAGTGCTGGTGTGGCTGTGGAGAGGAACCAATCCTGCTGCTTATCGGGGGTGCTGCAAGTGTAGACCGGTGACCTAAGGAGTAGCAGGTCGGCCGGTGGAAGAGGCCCGAGAGTCGGGTTACCGTTGAAGTGTCGTCAGGACGCGCAAAAGGCGCAAGACAACCGTCTCGGAGGCCCCGTTTGGTCCAGGACTCCATGGACGAGCCGGTGGGAGGAGGTGGTGAGGAGTCGGAGTTGTCGAGTGCTATCTGTCATCCATCGTCGTCGCCAAGGGGAGGAACCGCTTTCTCACCTGATTCATTTGAAGCACCTTGTCGGTTGTCCTGTCAGCGTGTGGACTCGCCTTGTCCTGCTTTTATTATTCTCTCTCAAGCTTATGCCTGGTGATCCTCTACACTGCCCGGTTTAGCCAGTTCCGGAGTTTCTGTGTGTTGGGCAGGGAGGTTTGCCCTTCTCTTAGCCATAATGTGTTCGGTGTAAGGTAAAGCAATCGGAGTTGTGGCGTTTGCTAGTTGGTTCTCGCCTCTACCGCCGGTGTGGTTGTTTAGGGTACTACGAGGTGCGTCTTATGGGTGTTCCCCGTCGGTGAACCGTTGTATTCCCTTTTATTTTGTTTTCTCCTGCTTTATCAATATAAATGGCAGTCCTCCTGCTCTTCAATTAAAAAAAACTATACTAAACTTGCTTCCTAAATTGCAGAAAATCAGGAGGCAGTTGCTGCTCCTTCTTTCTTGGTTATGAGTTGTGGTAAATAAGGTTGCAAATGCGGATACTGGACATTCATTTCGGCTGCTCTGAGTATGATTGACCTAACGTTGATCCCTTTTCTTCTTCGTTTTTTTGCAAATTGTGAGGCTTATAGGTTGGTGATGTGTCATATGTGTAGTGCAGCTACTGGAATACTGGATACCTATAGCTAGACTTTCTTAAGCCCATTTATAAATTTGGGTGAACTTGTTGTAATTTGGGGGGTGCCTTTTTTTTGTACTCTGGGTGTAAGTGGGCTGTCTATTTAGATCATTTATGTGTATAATATGGCAACACTTGGATGCTCAATTTTAGTTGCTTTTGTTAACTAAGTAGGCTAGATGTGGGGGAAGGTTTATGCCCAAGATAGATCGTTGTTGGCAAGTTTGGTAAAGCTGTAGTTTTATGGCATATGCACATTTGGATATGCATGCAAAGTAGTTGCCAGGATTCTCACAAATGCCATATGCAAAGACTCGTGCCCTGATTAGTGATTACCTCAGCTTAAGAATTTGCACGTTAAGGGCACTGGCCATTTCACCTGCCTATGTGAGGAACTTAGTGGCTATGGATCAAGAGAAAGAGATCGGGATCTGTAAACTTTTTTTTTTCATGAAATTGGCTATTATCGTGCGATGGATTAGATACCTCTGTAATACTCCAGCTCAACAAGGAGCCCGGAATGCCACTACACTACACTAACTATTAACTTTAACATCAATTAACAGGAAATTACAGCAAGCATTTAATTAATAAAACCTGTCCACGGGTCACATTAACACAAGTATAACGATATAGCAATCATAGATAATTTTTTTCCTAACAAGCATAGCAAGATAATAAACCAAAATTGACGCAAACCAATCGAATAAAGTCTATTAAATGAATAATCAACTCCACCTATCATCTACGGCTAAGCAATACTATCATGTCGTAATAATAAATCATCAAGCTATAAAATGAGTTATCATGTCCAATAAATCAAGTAATCGAGTGTAGGTTGTGGTTCCAAGTGTGCTAGTCCTCTCAAGTGAAACGTCGTCAACGGTCACCTAAAAACAACAAAAGAGCAAGAGTGAGTCCACAATTCAGCAAGCACAATAATAAACAATAAACAATGTTCAATTCAACCATACACAAATCTCAATTTCTCTTTTTATTAAATACAAGGTATATATATGCTACATGTCCACATGCACTTTTCTTTGCGTATACTAGTATAGCATGGGTGAACACTCGCGACAATGTCACCCTTTCATCAAGCCCGTCCTCAACGGATCGGAACCTCCTTCGCTCTCGTGGAGTATCTACCAAAAAGGTAGATGTATGATCACCATGATTACTTTCTCTTATGCAATGATGCTTATGAATGCACAATTTATCATAGGTTCATCAATAATACCATCATCCAACATTCTTGAATTCATCAATATGATTAATATCATGACCATTCACATTGTTTGCAATTAAATAAGATAAAAGCATAAGTAATATAATGGTAATGAGTGATAAAGAATACATTGATCAAACATCAAAACTGTCTACCATGCACTTGCATCTTTATCCCTTTCGAGCTGGATAGCAAGGCGACGGTAGGGCACTAGAGACCACATTCCCTGAACAAATAATTCAAAACACATATCAAAATCATAACATCACCGCACCAATACTTTATACTAATTGTCATCGCACGTCTACACCAAATCGACCCAATAAACCCAAAACACCGGACGCCCTACCCGCTGTCCTAATAGTAAAACGACTCTAACTTATTCATCTGAGCTCTAAATCTTGACATCCAATACTTTCTGAAATCCTCATAAAAAAGCTAACAACTTCCTAGTTATGAAGAACCTCTTATTCTATCATTTTCTCCCCTATTTCTTTCCCCGAAGACTGTCCCAGAATCTGCAGGACAGTCCGCTTCACAATTTTATATTTTTAATTCTAAAACTTGAAAAATATATGAATGATACAAGTTCTGGAAACTATTCAAAATTTTCTAGCTTAATCAAGTTGTCACTAATTTCTAATTCTTTCATTTACTAGGTGAAAACAACCTGTCAACACGATCTCTGCCAATAACGTCCAAAATCTGGATAGCGACCTTCTCGAGGTCATAACTTTTCACTCGCTAATCTGAATCTAGTGGTGTAGACCTACCAGGAAAGCTAACAAAAATATCTACAACTTTTCTAATTGGACAAAACCTTGAATTCGGGCCAAAACACCTCGAATTGCCCCCACAAGGTTCTGCATCGAACCTCGACGAACTAGGGCATGCTGAAACCTAACTTCCCTAGGGCCAAACGATCTACGAAACGTACAGCGACTAATCCAAGGTAAAGTATAGGGATTAATAGGGGTTAACTTTGGTGAACACGACGGATCACGAGAACTGCGAAAATCCTCCTCTTTTCCTTCTTCTTCCTATCCTTCTTTCCTTCCTTCTCTTGCTACTCCTGGCTCCTTGCTGGCTTCTCTTCCCCTCTCCTTGACACGGCAGAAGATGGCAGCCGAATTGACTGCCACGACAGGACTTGGCAGGGCTGGCTGTAGGTGCTCGGCAGCCATGGCAGAAGATGGTTGGCGCGGCAGAGAAAAGGGCTGCCGCGGTAGGGCTCGGCAGCGTGGCAACCGGCGCGGCAGGGTAGCAGCTCACCGTGGCAAGGCAGCGGCACGTGCAACAGAGCAGTTGCTTGTCGTGGCAAGGCAGCGGCACGCGTGGCAAGAGACAGCTTGTTGTGGCAGGGTTTGGCAAGGCAGCGGCTTGCCGCGGCAGAGTTTGGCAGAGGCGCGGCAGGACGTGGAGAGGGGCTGCAAGGCTAGGGTTTCAGCCCCCCTCCCTTCTTATGTGGGTTGGCCAATTCACCTTAGGCCGAGACGTCATGGGCCGAAGGCCCAAGTTTTCTTATTCCCCCAAAATCTGAATTTTCCACTTTAATTGCTTTTCTATTTCAATCGAATTCATTAATGCTAGATGGGATATTACAACTTCTCTGTAATGTACCAATTCAATAAACTTTATGTGTGGCATGCAGTCATCGATCCATTTGATACTGTTAATCTCAACCTGCAGTAGTAGGAAGTATTTTAATGAAACTTTGTATACCTGGTTATGACTGCACTGTGAGTTGTTAATCTATCATACTTGTTAATTGTTATGAAGCATTGAATGGTGTTTTCTTGCCTCAAGTCAGACTTTTTGCCAATTTCGCTGTTATTCTTAATAAATTTGATGTTTTGCACTATGTTTTGCCATATTAAAGTCTTGGCATCAATGAGTACAATGTTGAAGTGTTGCATTCATTTCATGTATTGCTTTTTGAGAGTGTTTTTTATTATTATTTGTGATGATATATTCGTTGGTGACATACAATTATGGGTGATGCTACCTATTATCTTAATTACTTGTCATTTTTAGGTACATGGGCACAGATAAAGGAGTTAATACTTTAGTTTTTGCAAGAGTTTGCCCCTAATTATTCTTCACCCATATGTCTAGCATCACTACCACTAAGCAATTAATAAGCGCATTTGGTGGAAAATGTTAACTGGGGAACCCAAAACGTCTTCTATTTGCAAACCAAAACCAACTTCCTAAAACATCATCTAATCATGACCGGAGGTAATATCACCTCAAAAACCCAAAACAGCATCTACTTGCAAACTAAAACAAACTTCCGAAAACATCATTTATTTTGGACTGGAGGTAGTATCTAAGAACTGTTCCTCTGTTATCTTAATATGGATTTATGTATGCTTCTACATATCTCGTCAGTTAACCCCTGTTGTATGTGCCTTCTTAGTTCTTACTGACTTCCTGTTGGCCTTGACAAGCTCCAACATGTTCTTTTGAGTTTGATGTGCAGACAATGTGATTATTTAGGAATATGTGTTAACATATGGAGCTAATATAGACGTGTATTTATGGCCGTAATATTCTGTGCTGTATATCGCAACTAAACATGCAGTTGGTCCCACAAAGTTCCTATTTTTAGTTTGCCAGGTGTTTGCATAATGAAACTTTGCAAGGATAAACTTGAATTCGTTCCTAAATTAATTTTGAAATCTACGCTCTGCAATAAGTAGTAAACAGGGACGCATACTGCTGTATTTATTAATGTTAGTGGAGAATAAAATGGGTTTAATAATAAATATTGCCTGGATGTAAATCTCAACATTTGTAAAAGCCATCCTTCTAGTAAATCTTTAGCCTTAGATATGTAAGCTATATTATCTTTGGTACATTATGGGAATGTAGTATTTACACATAGATCATCGACTTATACCATCTAATTGTGCCCCTTTTTTCCTTAGCACTTTGTATTGGAGGGGATGCTTGAGGTGGACTGTCCTTGTGTGACACCAGAAGTTGTCTTGAAGGCCTCTGGCCATTTGGACAAATTTACAGACTTAATGGTTAAAGATGAAAAGACAGGCACCTGCTATCGTGCTGATCACTTGCTCAAGGACTTCTGTAAGGAGAAGCTTGAGAAGGACAGCACATTGCCACCAGAGAAGGCAGAGGAATTGAACCATATCCTTGCTGTCTTGGATGATCTCTCTGCAGAACAATTGGGTGCTAAGATTAAGGAGTGTGGCATTGTTGCTCCTGACACCAAGAACTCTTTGTCACATCCGTATCCCTTTAATCTCATGTTTCAGACTTCCATTGGACCGGCAGGTTTGAGCCCAGGGTGAGGTCAAGAACAGCTCAATATGTTCCACTTTATTCAATCTAGTTTGAGCTTATGTGCTTCCTTGGTTTTGCAGGTATATGAGGCCCGAGACAACACAAGGTATCTTTGTAAACTTCAAAGACTTGTATTACTACAACGGCAACAAGCTACCATTTGCTGCAGCCCAAATTGGTCAGGCCTTCAGGAATGAGGCATGACTTTGTTAACTTTCTGTTCAGATCCTTTTTTATTGACAATCTTTGCTAGGGTTTATATCTTCTACTTATTAACATCTTTGCTATCTACCATGTTATGTCAAACATATGAAAGATTCCCACTAATTATATCATTCATGTTTGGTACAGAAGATAGGTTAAAATCTTGAGCTGTTTAGTAGGTCAGAAAAAAGTTCACAAAAAAAGATTGTCAGCTTATGTGTTTTTTAATCAGGTTACTATTGCTCTAAACTTCCCATAAAAAAAGGAGATAAACTGGAGTATTGGTGGAAACGTGTGCTTTAACTAGCAATAACTCTATGGTATTACCTAACTGTTATGCCGTGGAATCCAAACTGTTGTTGCCTAACTGGAGTATTGGTGGATTGAGTGTGTTGGAATTGCTGATAGGTCTGAGTATGACTTGCGTGCTCACTCGGTATGTATCATCAATTGATGCCTTATGGAATTGCTGGCGGTTCATTTATTGTGCACCAATACTTGATCCTTTCTATGTGATTTTCATATTAATTTCAGTTATTGTTCATGGGTACAAGCTATAAGCTAGTTTTTCACAGTCAAACAGTATTTGATTTCATACAACTGTTAGGAGTATGTGTACTTGTCTTGTATTAGCTCTTTGTATAGTGTTCTTTCTGCTTATTTGCCATGCCAGTACAAGACTATTTTGGCCGCTTGGCCCCTGGAATAGACGTGTGTTCCATTCTAACATCCACCACCAAAGCTCTCAGCCACTATCATGCTCAAGAGGGGAGCATTTATCGTTAAAAAGTTATTTTTGTTGAATAGTCACTATCTGCCGCTTTTTTATGGTAAAAAAGTTACTTCTGTGAAATAAGTATTGAATTCTTTTGGCAAGCATGTTTTATGAGCTCAACTGCTCTTCCTGTTAGAGTCGCTGAGAAACAGTAATTGAATTTATTGAAATGCTGACTTTATTTACATTATTCATATTTTCTACACCCCAAAGAAATCTGTGGTGTTGACGCATTCATCAGCGAAGTGTTTTCCGCACATAACATTCATGATAAAACTAATCCCATTCTAATGTCAATCTTGAACAGGATAAGAGTGGTGTTCCACTAGAAGCACACGAAAAGTTCTCTGAACCCAGAGAAGTGGAGGTGAGGTTTACTTTTTTGGTACATGTTTCTCGTTGTACATTGGATGTTTGTATTATTAGCACTGAGCTCTTACGGCTGTAAGTTTTCAGTCAATTTCTTGAATTATCTGCTTTGATAATAACATGTTTCATTTCGGCACATTCAGAAGTTGGTTATAACCCCATCAAAGGAGGAGCTTGGTCTTGCATTCAAAGGGAACCAAAAGATGGTTCTCCAAGTATTGGAAGTAAGTTTCATCTGCACGTTGGCGAGTTACACCGCATTGGTGTTCTGTTGATCTGAATCTACTTTCTCCGCTGACAGACCATGAGTGAGGCTGAAGCTTTGGATATGAAAGCTGCGTTGGAATCCAAAACTTAAACCCTTGGGAACAGAGGCGGATCTACTGTAGCACACTAGGGTCCACAGGACACCGGATCAGAAATTATTTTTCTTTGGATATAATCATGTATATGTAATGTGAACACCTCTAACCTAATACGAGGGGACACCGAAAGCCACAGCCCAGCCAAACGTAGCTCATCTTGTCTCAGGGACCTCTGGTTATTTTCGTTCTGAATCCGCCACTACTTGGAAAGAATGTTGCCACAAAGCAAAAAAATGGTTTCGATTAACATGGAGAAGAAAAAGGAACATCAAAGGAAATTTACTCCTGCTGTCATTGAGCCCTCTTTCGGGATTGGGCGCATTATATACTGCATATTTGAACATTGCTTCTACCAAAGGCCTGGCAAGGCGGAGGATGGGCGGTTGAATGTATTTGGTTTCCCCCCTCTTGTTGCTCCAGTAAAGTGCATTGTCTTTCCACTGGTCAAGATTGAGAGATTTGATGTTGTCGCCAAGAAAATTTCAAAAGCCTTGACCACTGCAGGGATTTCTCACATTATCGATATCACAGGTACGCATCTAAACTAAGTGGGCATCTTCTATTCATTTTCTATTCAAACCACGTGAAGCATTGCAATTTAGGATGGTGATTGGTGGGTTCACCACTTATGCCTGGGTGAGACTTGATCTTTTTCGGGACCTTCCTGAACTTTTAGAGATGAGATAGATGAAGTCCGGAAGTGAGAAATCCGGATGTTCGACGAGCTTTTAGAGATGAGATACCTGGAGTCACATTATCGACAAGGTTGCTTCCCCTTTAGGGGTCTCTTATTCACCGGATGTTCGACGAGCTCCGGCTCTCAGTCCAATGTCTGCAGTCGCTTTCGCTGGCTGAGTAGTCGCTTTATCTTTGGTGACGCAGTCACATTAGGGTTGCTTCCTCTTGGTCTCAATTCTTTAGCCTCCAGGCCACCTCCTATCCGGTGTTTGTGTGTGTGTTTTTGTGTTTTTTAGTGTCTTTACTTCTTGTTGTTTGGTGATCTAAACTCTGTTCTACTTAATACAAAGACTGCAACTCTTTTGCACGTTCTTGAAAAAAAGATAGATGAAGTCCTAGGCTCCTAACACTTGGTCAAGAATGATTGCCCATCAACTTGTTGGCTTTCTAGGTCCTTGCAATTTAGGTAGCTTTCTATGTTTTTTCTGATTGCCTGTTAACTTGTTCTTTCTCCAAGCTTCCTCCTGGTATGCTTTAGGAAAATACACAAATAGCATTTTTTTTAGTTCAAATTTCAAGATGGTTGTCTTGGCAAACTTTTATTTCCACAGTACCCTTTCAGTAGAAGATTTTGGAAGCATTATGTTTTCTTTTCGAAATATTTTTACTGAATTGAGTCATAGCATGGAATTTGTTCTTCAAAATAGGTTAGCATGATAAGTCCCATACTGAGATTGAGGATTAAATATTCCAAACTACGTCTGCTTGATCTCATGCTTGTCTAGCGTAGTTACGCAATACTGTAAGTGGAATGGGCAACGTGATCTTGTTCACTATCCTATCCACTTTGCATATATCAACCAATTCATCTAAAAGTTTAAGCTATTGAGGAAAAACGGACAATTCACTTATACTCAATACCCTCACTCATGTGTAGATTCCCTCAAGTCTAAGATGTGGAATAGAATACTATATTTAGTTGCATGCATTAGTCAGTTCACCAAAAGCTTAATTTGATAAGGAAATGTGAACAATTCACTTATACTTTAATAGTGTTGCTGAATTTCTGAAACATGTGGTGTTAACAGAATAACAGAGTGCTAATAGAGCGTTGTCCTGTAAGCCTATGATAGCCTGATTCCTTCACAGATGCACAGATTGTTTTTCTTTTGATTTCATGTTGATATCTGCTGCTTGTGCTATGCCTTAATTCTACTCCATTTTATCTTCCCTTTTTTTTGGCTTAGCTGTAATGTATCTGCATATTCACCTCGTGTGATTAAAGCATGGGCATATTTGTGTCAGAATTAGATAGTTCAGGTTACCATGTGAAATATGTTGATCCCAGAAAGAAGCAAAGTAGGATTCGTTTGGCTGCAAGCAAAATCATCTCTGTGTTGAGTGATGACAGGATCGCGATGGTAGGATCGAATCATAGAACTATGCTAGGATCGTACTTGAAATACTCCATTTTTTTAGTGGATCGTACTTCAAAAGTAGTGATTCTATAAAGTACAATTGGACCGTAGTTTTATATTGCTATTTGTACAATTCTATCTAGTTTGAAATCTACGTAGGATCAGAATCGGAATGGTTCCTCCCTTGCGTAGGGCTAGCATTAGCGACTACTTTTTTTTTTGTTGTTGAAAAATCAGCACCACTAAGCCTAGATGATGTCCAAGCCCACTAAATCTACTGCGCCGGCAAAGCCGGGCCCAAGTAGCCCACAAACATATGGGTTGGATAAGCCGGACCCAAGTACCCACTAACATCTGGGCCGGAGAAGCCGGGCCCAAATTGCCCACTAAACCTACTGGGGCGGAGAAGGCGGGCCCAGGTAGCCCACCGCCCCTACAGTATTTGCTGCTCCGCCTCTCGTTCCCTTCTCTCTCTCTCTCTCTCTCTCTCTTCGTCCCGTGTGGCGACCGAGCGAACCCTAACCGAGATTTGACCACCACCCCACCGCCCAATCTCCCGGAGGAGCCGGAGGAGGAGGACGACGGCGACGAGATGCTGAGGGTTGCGGGGAGGAGGATCTCGTCTTCCCTCTCCCGGCGCCCCGCCGCAGCGGCGGCCGCCGGGACCAGGGCGCCGCTCGCCGGCGCCGCCGCCCCGGGGAAGACGACGACGGCTCGGCCCGCGGGCGCGTACAGCCGCGGTTCTCCATCGGTTCGCCTTTCTTCGCCGCTGCCAGAGGTAACGCGCGGTTCCGTAGATTTTGCTTGGGTGGGGATTGGGATCCTCGGGTTTCGGGAGGATCGATTGATTTGTGATGCGAAATTGATGGTTTAGGTGCTCCTCTTTGGTTGATCTCGCAGGCGCTGCAGTTTTTCCTTGTCAGGATTCCTGCTAGTATCATTGGGGATCTGCGCTTAGCTGTTTTATTGTTGCTTGTTATGACGGTGTAGTGATCATTCTAGCGTGGATCGGCCCCGTCGATGACCTAGTTTCATGCAAAGCTAAGAGATTATAGGCATTATCTGTGTCTATTGGCTCGACAGTTTTGAGTAATTCTGTGCTCCGCGCGCTTGTATGATTTGTTCTTGCTCCGTGGGAAGATATTTAATTTCATACTTTGATACCATCTGCATAGAAGAAGTATGCCCTTGTTTTTAGCTTGTTACACATACTATGTGTATAGTCTGGCATACACCCTTCTTTATGCGCAGCACCTGTACTTCATTCAGACCTAACATATAGCACATCCGAAACCCTCTGTGTATTATGCACTAGTCCAGGATCACGATAGTGCACACAGTGACAACCAGTGTTCCCTTAGGCGGCCGCCCAGGTGCTCAGCACAGAGCAACCGCTGCGACTTGGCCTCAATCGGGCCCCTAGACACTCGGCCCGCCTAGGAGGTCAACGCCGGTCAAGCGCGGCGCTGGGTGGTCCGGTCGCGCAAGGCGGCGCGAGCGGACCAGGCGGGCAAAGCCCCATCGCGCGCGATCCCCGTGGCGCGTGGTGGTCGGTCTTCCCGTGCGCAAGGCTGGGAGAGCGGAGAAGGAAGAGAGAGGAAGCTGATGCGGCGCCTTTGGAGCGGAAAAGCAACGCACGTGGTAGTCGGTCGGGCTGGGTGCGTGGGAGAAAGCGCCTAGAAGAGGATTCAACCGTGGCGCAATTGCTCTACTTAACTTGCCTCCCAAGATCCCCATCGCGCTGCTTCTCCTTGTCGGATCCCGTGTCGTATACAATTAATATTCATGCGTCGCCATATGATTCTTTTGGCGGTATTGATAATAAATACTAGGCATATTTGCTCCGTCGTGAACGCGCCTCGTCCTCTATACCTTGTCGTCTCCCACGATGTCGAGGGAGGTCGAGAGAGATCGAGAGAAATGGAGATGAGTCATCGCGGCGGCGATGAAATGGGAGATCTCATACCGCGGAGAGCCCGATTCAATGGCATATAAGATTAAGTCCTTAGAGAGATCACTCGCTAAGTATGAAACCATTTTGTTTAACCAAGGCCAATGGGCACACAACTCTTACAACAAATGACATCGCACCACAAATTCAGATCTCATTAAGTCAAATTAATATAATAATTGATCATGTGAATATGAGCGAGGGCCAGGCGGTGATGGGATTGGGAGAGCGACGAGGAGACCTAGCCTGGAAAAGCAACGCACAAGTGATGGGTGATCAAGGCGCCGGCTGGGTTGGTGAGCTGCTCACCTTGTCTCTAATGGCGCGGCGCGCAAACGACGAACTCGCAGAAGGCGGCGTGGCTAGGGTTTCCAGGTGTGGCGCGCAAGGAGTGTGGAAGTCGATGGTCGGGGCGGCTATTTAAATAGGCGACAGAGGTAGAGTGTGGCGAGAGCGGCGATGGATTGCGGTGAGCGAGTTCAGCAAAAATGGATTGCCGCGGGAAAGGAGTTGGGCCGAAAGAAAGAAAGGAATTCGGCCCAAAGGAATTTTCCGGAAAAGAAATGGATTTCCAAATTTCAGAAATTGGATTAAACCAAATCGAGCTCAAAGAAATAGCAAACAAATTCCAAAAAATCCAAGAACTCAATTAAATAAGTTTTGAAATTAATTGATGCTTAGATTATTCACATTAATTTTTTTTAATTTATGAAAATTCAAATTAAGCTTTAATTAATTCAAGAAAATTCAAATAGTTATTTTTATTTTTAATGACTCAACACAACACGAAAATCGGGATGTTACACTAGTTGATAACGAAATGGATTGCTAACATAGTAACATGACGATGTTGTGTTGCAACATCAGTTGGAGCATGCAACTAGAGAGGGAGAGGCATTTCAACATCATATTTTTATCCAAAAGAATACCGTTTGTCCTTAAGTATGTAAGAATTCTTAGTATCTGAAGTAATCTACCATAAGGATGTAAGAATTCTTAGCATCTGAAGTAATCTACCATGTTACTACATTTAGTCACTCTTGTTTAGTATATTTTACCTGTCGGATCTACTGTTTCATAATGTTGCAGTAGAGTTCTACATCTGCCTGTGTAATGTATGACTTTCATCTCTGTTTGTAATTGCCTTCTGTCATGTACTGATGCTGCATTCAATGATTTACTCCTGTCAATGTTCTGATAAACTACGACTTAGTTTAGATGTTTCAACTGTACCTGCTGCCGGAGACCTTAACAGTGGACACTGTCACAAACCAATATAATCAATTATGCTTGCTTTTTTAAAACATATTCCCTATGAATTCTGCTAGTGCAAAGCCTGCATATATGTAATTCCTATGCGCAGTGTTATTTAAGAATAGTATTACACCAAACTAACGGATTAGTCAAATAACAGTACTTTCAAGTTTCAACTCCACAGGAGAAGAGAATCACTTATTATTCAATATTGTTGTTTAGCTTGTCCCATGAAATTCCTGCTAGGATGATCTTATTGCTAGCATTGCCGACTCCTGCTAGTTTGTTTACCTTTGCTTGTGCTGGAGGTTGAATACAAAAGTTTTTGGTGTGCTACTTCAGTTTGCAGTATTATAGATTTATAGTACTATGGTACTGTTGCTGTTATTTATTGATGTCTGAAGATGAGCTCTGCAGTAGTTTACTGTTTGTTTATTGATATATGTAATTCTCATGCAGGTTTTTCTTCGACTGAAACGCTTGTACCAAGGAATGAAGATGCTGGCTTAGCGGAACTCCCAGCAACTGTAGCTGCAGTGAAGAATCCTGACCCAAAAGTGCTTTATGACGAGTACAACCATGAGAGGTATCCTCCGGGAGATCCCAGCAAAAGGGCCTTCGCCTACTTTGTTCTAAGTGGTGGGAGATTCATATATGCATCACTGCTGCGTCTCCTCATCCTGAAGTTTGTCTTGAGTATGTCAGCCAGTAAAGATGTGCTTGCCCTTGCGTCCATTGAGGTTGATCTGTCCAGCATCGAACCTGGCAGCACGGTGACTGTGAAGTGGCGTGGAAAGCCAGTCTTTATCAGGCGACGGACAGAGGATGACATCAAGCTGGCCAACAGCGTGAATGTTGCATCCCTCCGCCACCCGCAGCAGGACGCGGAGCGTGTGAAGAACCCAGAGTGGCTGGTGGTAATCGGTGTCTGCACACATCTTGGTTGCATCCCTCTCCCCAATGCTGGTGACTTCGGCGGCTGGTTCTGCCCATGCCATGGCTCTCACTACGACATATCCGGAAGAATCCGCAAGGGCCCTGCCCCGTTCAACCTCGAGGTCCCCACCTACAGTTTCCTGGAGGAGAATAAGCTCCTCATAGGCTGAGAGCCCGACTATTATCTATCTTCTTCACAGGGGGTGAATCCTTCCTGTGCTGTTATTTTTGTTCTCTGTCAACCTAGAAATTTTTTGTTTCACGAGGATCGTTGCCATGATGGACTCGTCTGCCAAAGTGCATTTTTGGAGTACAAAATAATCTGGTACTCTTCTGCTACTGAAATGTAAGCTGTAAGTTATTTGGAAGTTGGAAGTTTTATTTACTGGGATACGCTAGGAAAAAGGATCCTGAATACCTCTTTTGGCCCTTTTTCCATGTGATGGATAAGCAGGCGATCTCACTGTTCTTCCATCGCTTATGCTATGTATGCCCTTGATCATTGGCATTTTCCGAGTTTTGATGTGAGAGCCCACTCCACGAGCTCTGTTTTGTTTGATCTCCTCTATGCTGGGCCGCTGATGCAAATGGTCCTTGATTGCTGGCCATGTTGCCGCACTTGGCCGCTGGTGGTATGGCGTTGGGGCCAACCTGGCAGTGAGACCAGCCTTTATTCGCGGGCCCGCCTGACAATGGCTGCACCGCGCACACGGTCATTGATATGTGTCCAGCTGTAGCTTACGCAGATGGTCCGTACTACAGGCTGTAGCATGCCGTGTCTCCCGTGGAGAAGAGAAAAAGAAAACGTACAGCCAAGATACAGCTATGCAATGGCAGGAAGAAAGGAATTTTTAGTGTAAATAGCACCGTTGTAATGTTTATTTACGAAAGTAATGCCAGTCATGGCGAATTAGCAAACTTGACCTCTCGTCCACATGGTCACAAGCCAGATTAGATGTCCACGTGATATGTGGCCTCGTCCAGCCCGTGACCGGCCGGATTCGGCCCGTCCGGCTCGTGGCCAGTCGGATGCCCCTCCACGTTAGCCACGTCCGGCCCATGGGTGACTGGACGCGCCACTCCTTCCGACCACACCGCACACCCGTCACCTCAACCCTCTAATCCGTCACCGCTCGTCCCCTCAACCCTCTAATCCATCACCTCCATCACATCCTTGTCTGCATGCATGCATGCAAGAAATTAACGTGGGAGGGTATCTAATTCCCTCCGCAGCACCCTCTCGCCGTCTATTTAATCACATGAGAGTGCGATTTCATTTCGCACTCTCACTGCTCTCGCTCGCTCTCTTGCTTTCTCGTTCTTTTGGTTTTAGTTTTTCAGAGTTTTATTATTATTTGCCGCCATCATTAGCAGTTATTTCAGCAAGTGTGTTTCTCCTCATACGTTATTTATTTTTTAATTTTGTCGTTAGTAAATTATTCGTAGCGAAATTAATCTTACATAATTTATTAGTTGTATTTTTTTAGGCATAGTTAATTAGTTACCAATTAATTAATTAATCATAAGTACATTGTTTTACTCAATTAATTAGTCCGAAATAGTTAGTCAGAATTAAGTCTTAATAAATTAGCAATCATTAATTAGTCGTTAATACTTTAGTCATATTTTATAAGATGTGATTAATTTGTTTTCATCAATTAGTGGTAATTAATTTAGTACTAATAAATTAGCATTACAGGACTAAAGAATAGAGAACAGCCAGATGTGCTAAATCTATTAACTACTTGCACTAGTAGAAATTAATACAAGAGACTGAAAATTATTGAACTGATTGGTGAATTTCTAGCATAAAAGGAAGGGGCCTTCGTTTCTTCTTTCTTGAAAGCCACTTGTTTTAGTTTGGATATTACAATGTGTATGTATTATATGAGACAAACAAGTAGTGCTGTGATTCAGAGACTTGTTTCTCCATGAAATGGCAAACTTGAAGCAATCTTCTAAAAGACATGAAATTGTAGAGCTACATGCATCTAACAATGGTAACCAAACAAAGAAACATAATATAGCACTATGAGGAGTCAAGCCATTACATAGTGAAGCTTTGATGTACTACCTACTGAAGTAAAAGAGACATAAACGTACAGTGTACATGCCCTTTCAGATGCAAATGGTTTTAGAATATGCAAATACAAGTGCTGGTAGCATAATTAAGGCATGTTTACTTAAATTTGGAATGATATGGACATAACTTTTTTCATAGTATAATGTCAAAAAAGTGACCTTGACGCCCATCCACTCATCCATGTTTAATCAGTCATTTCCATCACTTCCTTGTCTATGCATGCATGCATGCAGAGAAGCGCGGGAGGAAATCCTGTTAATTAGTCCTAAGTACAATGTTTTACCAATTACATAGTCATAAGTACATTGTTGTACTCAATTAATTAGTCCGAAATAGTTAGTTGGAATTAAGTCTTAATAAATTCACAATCATTAATTAGTCGTAAATAATGTAGTTGTATTTTATAAGATATGATTAAATTGCTTTCATTAATTAGTGGTAATTATTTGAGTGTTATTTTGGTCATCGTAATTAATTCAGTCGTGACTAACTAAACGTCATTACGTAACACATGTTCTCCGTATTTATGCGTAATTTTATAATTTATAGTAATCTATCGTCATCATTAATTTTTTTCACTAATAGTTTGTGCCTTCCATGTCTTGCAAGTCATGCTTCTACCGGAGCTTTTGGAACACTTCTACGACGAGAATCACCAGTGAAAGTCGTGGATCGACGGGGACGCGGAATGCCCTCCACCCCTGGTGCTTCGGGTCGGGAGGGAATGCTGGGAGCTGGATGTTCGCTACGTTCCCATCCTATGAGACACGGGCTTGTTGTCGTTTGCGAGGCTGGTCACCGTCAGATACCAGTTCACCCTGGACGACAGCCTGCTGTCAGCACTTGTCAACCGGTGGAGGCCCAAAAGCACACGTTCCACTTTCGGTGGGGTGAGATGACAGTCACCCTGCAGGACGTCTCATTCCTGACTGGTCTCCCAATCTGGGTGAGCCACTTGTTCCATGCCATCCATCGACAGACTGGAAGACCAGGTTGGGGAACAGGTTCGGCATACCTGTATGGGACAGTGCTCGTGGCGTTCCTCGGACTTGGCTAAGGCTTTTTCAGCTAGTGCCCAGATGATGCATCCGATGACGTTGTTTGGACGCACCTCGCCGCTTACCTTCTATATCTTTTTGGGCGATCATGTTTCCCACGTCACGGGCGATTGGGTGTACCCCAGCTTTGTCCACATCGTCGAGTCTTTGGCTGATGCGGAGGCTGGGACGATGCCTCAGTACAGCTGGGGATCAGTCGTTCTCTGCGCCACATATAGGGGGTTGTGTGACACTTCGACGCGCGACACCGGTGTCAAACCCAACCTTGTCTGTTGCTACGTGCTCCTGCAGCTGTGGAGTTGGGAGCACTTCCCTGTTAGGTGGTCGTCCTTCTACAGAGCAGTCCATCGTTACCCGAGTTGCAGAACCCAATAGACGGGCCCACCATGGGCTCCTGGTGGACTGCCGCTGTCCTACGCTGGGCGAAGTGACAGACTGATGAGGTGCTACTCATTGTTTTACAACGAGTTCGAGTCATTGCACGACAACGATATCATCTGGGATCCATGAACCCCAGACTTCGTGGTATCTGTATCGCCACACAGACTATCCTTGCAATGCACGCAGGACGTCAGACTTTGGGCAACAACATGCCACATAGTGTTTACACATATGGTGGAGCTTTACGCGTCGTAGCGTGTAATGCGGTAGTTCAACTTGTACCGGGTCGTGCCCCCTCCCGACGGCAGGATGCTGCAGTGAGTCATCCACTTGTGAGTTTAACTCTTGTCCGAGTAATATTTACACTTCAACCTATATCCTCTGTTCTAACATCAATCCTTTTGGAATGCAGGCAATCGAGGGCAGGCCGACATGCTGAGGACTAGCGAGCATTCCAGCACGAGTGGATTACGGCCTGGATGGAGACGACGCACGTCAAGGTCTTGCTAGAACAGCGACCGTACGACGTACGGACATATTGTCAGTACATACAGAGCATGTGACATACCAGGAGAGCCTCGGCCACTCGTAGGATCGATACAACGCTTCGCGGCGTGACGACACCGTGAGACACTTACAACCTTTAGTCATTTTATTGATGATATTTTTACTCTTTGTTACCGAACCGGTTTTGTCTCTCACTTCAATTGGAGTGGGCGTAGCGCATTGCAAGCGCATCGGAGACCGCCATCCGTAGCCCACACACAACATCGGGGTTGTCGAAAACTTTGAAGTACATTTTCGTGGAGTCAAAGAACATAATAAAGAACTTGAGCTACGGTCGTTCGATGGACGATGTCCTGCGCATCGGGCGCCATGTGGGGGGGACCATGCTCACTCGCTAGGTCATCACGACCCAGCGAGACTGGCCGGTGTTGTAGCACTCCCTGTCGGTCATTCGTGGGTCAGATCGGCGGGAAGGTAAGTTATGTACAAATCTACGTTCTGTTTTTTTTTTGTTATGGCTTACGTTTCGCTAACATCATGTCGTTCTCGCATCGCATGTTCGTCAGGATGCAACACTTCTGTCGTTCGCACCCCGTACACAGACTAGCGCTCTCCTCGGTCATCTGCACTGCACATCCGGGAGGTATGAGATTCTCAATTTACATCCAGGCTATTTATTTTGACTAACATCGTTCCGTCTTGTAGCCTTCAGTTGACCTTGGGGGCGACGACCATCTGTCCAGTGATGAGGATAGAGACTCCCAACTCCTACAAGGCAGCAGTACACGGGGTTTGCACCGTCCACAAGGTTTAGAGTATATGCAGGGCAGAGTTCCTCCGGGTTCACTGGCACACCGGACGTTCAAGGCCAGAGCTCCTCCGCACGACCGGAGTTGCAGACATCGTACCTTGGGGACGAACAATTCGGGGGTGCATTTATTCACTCCCTTGTTCATGACTTCATTGTAGGTGGCCCCCAGTTCGACATGTCTCAGCAGAATGACATCAACGCTTACCAGATTCAACTTCCTCCGTCTTAGCTTGCTGGTGCACCTCCGCCCACTCAACAGATACAACGGTCTCGATACCCCCTCCGATCCGATAGACGCTCTCCGGACCGGCTGACGTATCCCATAGGACATCCTCGACGCAAAACAAAGATGCGAATGCAGATGCAAATGCAGAGAGCAGTGGCTCAGACGAGTGAGCCATATTGTATCTTATGTACCTCGATCAAATAGGGCAATCTTTGATAATTTATCAATTTAATGTGGATGATATTCTTTAACACTGTATTGTACCATATGCTAGATTATATATTAATTAATTTGTCTCTATCTATTTTTATTCTTTGACTTGAGCTGGAGAAGGAGGCTACATGACTAGCTAGCTTTGTACATACCTGCGTATTTTATGGAGAATGATGAGTGAGTTCGTTGTTGTTTCTCTTGGGTTGGTTCCATGTATGAACATATGTGTTAACTATTTAATGTAATTTGTGGTCATTAACTATTTAATATAATTTGCGATTGCTAACTATTTAATTTGCTAACATCTCACATAGCTAATCCAGATTAATTTTTGCGGCATTATGTTTTCATGTTTATTTGCATAACTTTTGCGATTATGTTTCCAGGGCGTCTGGCTGGCCACGGGCCGGACTAGCCGAGGTGGAGCGCATCTGGCTAGCCACAGGTCGGACCAGGCCACATGTTGCGTGGACATCGAGTCCGGCCTGGGACTGTCCGGACGAGGCATCAAATTTGTTAAATCGTCACGACAGGCACTACTTCTGTAAATAAACATTGCATCTGTGCTATTTGCGCCAAAAATTCAAAAGAAAGATTGAGCACAAACGAAATTTATTCTCCAATGTACACAACAATTTGTATGGTATGTACTCTAGTCCTTGTTTGTTTGCGCCATTGCAACTTCGTACGTGCATGGTGCACAAAGGAGCCGGGGGCTAAAATAGCATGGTTGTGGTGACAAAATAGTAAAAATAGACTTTCACAGATGAATTGGCAAAAATGGCACCCATACTGTACTCAAAGTACACAGCAGGGGACATATCGTGCGCCCACCTCGCGGTACACCACGTAGCGGTCCCCCATTCGGCGACTGCACCCCTGTCGTGCATTTTTGAACACAGCAGAGATATCATTTTTGTTATTTCATTGATGGGGCTATTTTTACTATTTTGCTTCGAAAAGGGGTTAAATAAGCCAAAAACTCATGCATAAAGTTATGATTAACCCATAGCTTTGCATTAGGCCCGTTTTGAACACGGTAATATCAAAAATCCATATAATTCCCGCATCCCAAATGGGCCTTACTAGACATCTTTGTTGTCATGTGCAACTAAAAACACAAAAAAAATTAAAAATGGTTAAGGTGCACAGTGTTTTGACGCTATAGTGTCAAAATTTCCCCCCTTTTTAAGGCAACATCAAATTGATTCGAAGTTTTCCTTCTCATAATTTCATTCCAAGAGTAGTGAAAAATAGCATTGTGTTGTAGCGCCGTGCCATCGTTTCTTCGTGACAGATGATATAGTATTGCTACGCGTTTTACATAAGAAAAATGTAAACTAAATTGGGTTAGCACGAATGGTCGAAAACATTTTGCAGGGATCCCCCTGTTTTGCACATGGCAAAGTAGAAACTGCACTCTGCACATAACAAGGGAACTAGTCAAGTGTCAACGAACGTTCCATTTGACGCTTCGGTTGAAGGAAGGCGTCAACGATACTCGCGCCAAGCCTGTACTAATAAACAAACACCAAACTGAAGATAAGTCGCGACATAAGTTTAACAAACTGTTTCGGTTAAGATTTTGCACCCTTTCCTTACCTAATGTTTAAAGCAAGTGAATCAATTCTACTTGATCCTTTTCTTAATCTAGTTATGGCCACTACTCCTCACAAGTTGAATGTTTTAATAATTTTTTTAAGAACGGGTCAGGCCTTTAAATCTGAAATAAAAAAATGTGGCACAATGACATTATTATTGCAGGGAAAGTCCATTAGAGACAAATGATTACGGACAAACTACATAATTTCTTATATATCATCTATTATGATAATGATACGTAGGTTTTGGATCTACATGCAGTGAGGCACTTGGACATATAAAGACGAGGCAAGTTAATCAATGATAAGTAAGGGATTGCCCCTTTAGATAAAAGGCAACATGATAACAACAGTGCTTAGTACTGCTTCTAGCCCATCTAGCATCTTAAACTAACCAAAGAAAGTTCTTCCCTTTGATTACTGTGGACTTGGTTGGAGACTGGACCCATTCTCTCTCCTCTCCCTCTCACTCCATTTGTTTTGTCCTAACAAAATCTTCTTGGCTTCATCTTTGCTTGCTTTGCTCCCAATCTCTCTCTACCTCTTTTCCCTTTTATCGAATTCCCAAATCCAATCCCCTCGAATTCCCAAATCCAATCTCCTCGTTAACATCTGCTCTGGGAGGCGGAGACCGGAGAAGATGGTGGTGGCTGTGGCGGTGGCAGTGGCGGTGGCGTTCACGATGGGATCAAGAACGGGATGGCGCCGGCACGCCGTGGTCCTCCTCCTGGTTGCCATCTCCCTCTCCTCCGTCCTCTCGCCTCCGCCCGCTACCGCGGCCGAGTCCGGCGAGGCCGACCACGCGGTTCAGCAGCACAGCGAGCGCATCTCAGGTCCAACCCTCTCTCCTTCCCTCCCCTTTTATCTCCAAAACTCTTTTTGTTTCAAAGCTGATGCTCTCTTTAGTTGTTGGGAACCTAGGATTTCTTTGCTCTTGGTCATCTCTTCCTTAAATCTCTCTGTTGATGCTCTTAAGCGGTGTGGTATTATGGTTGTTAATTTGGTCCTGATTTGTGAAGTTTGTTAGTTCTTGACTGTTGCTTGGAGTTGTGGGCTAGGCCATCTTTGAGGGCTAGTGAATCCAGATTAGTTCAGTTTTTTGTTTTTGTGCCTTTTAGGTTGGATATTGTTGTGATATCGCTGTTAGGTTTACAGTTCCAAGTTTGATTCTGTTCTTATCAAAATTGTGGATGTCATCACCACTAATCCACTGCAAAGTTGTAGGGATGTTATACCCGTTTCCCTTTTCAAGATTTCTTGCTTTTCGTAGTTCACTGCTGCTTATGTTTATGCGGTTGTGTACAAGTATTATCGTGATTTTGGTTCAATTGGCTGTAGTGTCATGGAATCCACAAGAAACACAACTCAATGACAATAATTGATTCAAATATAAGAAGAGCTTTGTCACCCCATGTTTCAATTTATCATGTTGGCTGCTTGCTTTCGTTGCTGTACAACTTATTTACTTCATATTTGGTTCGTATGAGTTGCTCGTTCGTTGGCACTGAAACTACAATTATCGAACTGTAGGTAGTGCTGGCGATGTGTTAGAAGACAATCCTGTGGGAAGGTTGAAGGTCTTCATCTATGACTTGCCAAGAAAGTACAACAAGAAGATGGTCACCAAGGATCCCCGGTGCCTCAATCACATGTTTGCTGCAGAAATATTCATGCATCGTTTCTTGCTCTCAAGTGCTGTGCGGACACTCAATCCGAAGGAGGCCGATTGGTTCTACACACCAGTTTATACTACTTGTGACCTAACTCCTGCTGGACTTCCCTTGCCATTCAAGTCACCACGGGTTATGAGGAGTGCAATCCAGTATATTTCGAACAAATGGCCTTTCTGGAATAGAACCGATGGAGCAGATCACTTCTTTGTTGCCCCGCATGATTTTGGGGCGTGCTTTCACTATCAGGTGAGTGTTCACCATAAGCTTGTTTGTGCATGGTTTTGTCTGATTTCGTTATGACGTTGAATATGCCTTTTAACAGAGGCCGTAATTAGGGCTTGATCTTGCCTTATTTACCTTTTTACTCAGAAGCTGTATGTGTAACGGTTGTATTGATATTCGCAGGAAGAAAAAGCTATTGAGCGTGGAATTCTCCAATTGCTGCGACGTGCTACATTGGTCCAAACTTTCGGACAGGAGAATCATGTTTGCCTGAAGGAGGGTTCTATCATTATACCACCCTTTGCTCCTCCGCAGAAAATGCAGGCTCATTTGATTCCCCCTGACACTCCACGTTCAATCTTCGTTTACTTTAGGGGACTATTCTATGACACTGGGAATGATCCTGAGGGCGGGTACTATGCAAGGTAGCAATGATTTTTTAAAGTGTTAACAGATTTGAATTTTATCCTAATGGTTAGGTCCCATTTAATCACTTGAGTGATGTTGTTGTACAGAGGTGCGCGAGCTTCACTATGGGAGAACTTCAAGAGCAATCCCCTATTTGACATTTCCACAGATCACCCTGCCACTTACTATGAAGACATGCAGCGTGCCGTCTTCTGCCTGTGCCCATTGGGCTGGGCACCATGGAGCCCTAGGTTAGTTGAGGCTGTGGTCTTTGGCTGCATTCCAGTCATCATAGCCGATGATATTGTGCTACCATTTGCTGATGCAATCCCATGGGAGGAAATTGGTGTGTTTGTCGAGGAGAAGGATGTCCCAAAGTTAGACACCATCCTCACATCAATGCCTATCGATGATATTTTAAGAAAGCAAAGATTGCTAGCAAATCCATCAATGAAGCAGGCCATGTTGTTCCCACAGCCAGCCCAACCAAGAGACGCATTCCACCAGATATTGAATGGCCTTGCTCGCAAGCTTCCACATCCAGAGGGTGTATTCTTACAACCTAGCGAGAAGCATCTCAATTGGACTGCCGGACCTGTTGGAGACCTGAAACCTTGGTAGCGAAGATGTGTCTTATTCTTGGACAATCTTTGCCACGGACACCCCATAGGATTAGTTCATACTTCCTTATATGTGATGTAATCGGAATGCAGTGCTGCAGGTGCAATATACACCTTGGCCTTATCTAACTTAATGAACGCTTTGTAAGTAACTTTGAAAGAAATGAAGTGGTGGTTGTTCCTGTCAAGTTAGATCAGTGGTGATTCTGGCTGACAAGTTTTTGTTACAGTATGCCTTTCTGCTTAAAGACTAAGAATTGGTGGCAAGAATGCAGAACTGCAAATCTGGTAAGTGGTAAGTCACGAGGCTGTAAGTAACATTAGATAGATGGCAAAATTACAATTTTCATGTTTTCACACATAGTTATGCATTAATTCTGCACTTTGCGGATACATCCATGCTATTTGCAAGCCAGGTAACTATTTATGGCTTGTGCAGCCTCTCCGGTGATGCCACAGCGACCGTCACCTCACTCTTCATCATCAGCCAAGTCAAACTGTTTGAGCAGCTCACCGCAGATGGGCAGTGGGACGTCCTTGAGGTAGCCGAGCGGGTTGGCTAAGCGCAGGTTGTCGCAGATACCAACGTTCTGGGTGAGCACAACACGGGCGCGGTCCCTGAGGGCCTGAACCTCGGCGCAGTTCGCTAGGGGGCTCTCGACGAGGACGACCTCGCAGATGTCCTCCTCATGGCTGTCCTTGAGCTCGATCTTGTAAGTGCCGGTCTCGTCGGTCACACCGTCGACTGAGCGCTCGATATTGCTGGTGCCGAAGTGCTTGCACTCCAGCCTGACCTTGGCACCTGCAATCAAGAAGCCACGTGAGGCAATGGTGGACTTCTGAATGCGCTATGTCTGTTTCTTTTCAGAATCTTTCATGTGCGCAAACTTCTCTGCGGTTTCAGAGATCAGGCACTACCTCTGCTTCAGCTGTTCACAGACTCAGAGAGATGTACATCTGAAGTGCTGCATTGAGAAATGCATACATACCCTTGATGTACTCGGTGACATTGGTCTCAAACCCGGCGCGGCATGTGTCGCAGTAGACGCGGCCCTGGATGAGGTAGTCGGGAGCGTCGTTGGCGGCTGCGGTGTCAGCCAGGACGTAGAAGAGGATGGCGACGATCGCCGGAAGGATGCGGAGCGAGGCCATAGCCGTGTGTGTTTTCCCCTCCCTCTGGTGAATGTTGTTGCCTCGGCGAGGCTGATGCTTGGAAGGTGAAGTTATTTTTATTTTGGTGAAGGATGAGAGGAGGGTAGTGAGATGGCCTGGTTTGGCGTTCGATTTGTGCCGTCCTTAAATAACCTGGGAGCCTGGAGGATTTGCATGGCTGCCCATGGATATAGGAAGCGTTTGAAGCAACCGTTGGTTTCTGCAAGCTGGAATTGCTTGGTTGTAGGCAAGGCAGATGGATTTAATCGTACTTTCGGCGACCACCAACGTGAAGAAAGGTGAGAAACTTACGAGCTGGATTGTCCCGTTGTGGTATGTGTGATCCAGAGAGAGACTACCGTCCTTACAGAGCTACCTGTGCTACCTCTCTTCGAAAAATTATGCAGATAGTCATTGAAAAATTCCGGAAAAAATCGATAACATTGACACAAAATCAATATATGATTCCACAAAATTTCAAATCTAAATTCACCCTACACATTGAGAAACAAAAAAAAAATTGCTCAAAAGGAAATCCGACATAAAAGGAAAAAAAGATAAAGCTATTATTCACTAAAATTTGTCGTTTTTGTTTCTCTTGATGTACGTCGTGTATGTCAGTTAAATTTTTGCCGGAAGCTAAATAATAGCAAACTTTATCCAACGATTTTTTTCTTAAGGGTACTAGCAATGGATATGGTTGAATTACGGTTGCTGGATTGAAGGATTCCTTTTTTTTTTTTAACAAAGTAAGTGCAATTGTAGCTGTTAAATAGAACGAATGTGGGGCTCGTTCACTGCTTATATGTATCTTGACGAGAATTTGTCAACGCAACCGTATGACGTACTGCTCAACAGAAAAGGTCTCAAACAACGTTCAGAAACCAGCATACATAGCCTAAGGGCGGAGTTGACCTCGGGCTGTTAGGCTAATAACCCAAGGTCTACAATCACAAACTTGTGCAAAATCTCTTGAAAAGTCATCAAACATATAAGTTCAACCTAACAACAGCTGGTCTAGCCTGAGACTTAGACCGTGACTGGCTCCGCACCTGCATAACCTAGACCCTGAACGGATTTAGCCTTGCTGATTGTTTAGCGCGAAAACTCGTATGCTCACCATAGCGTCAGACTGTTCAATACACCCACACGTTCGGAAGCAAATTAGGATTAAAAAAACTGACATCAAAACCACCACAACACACAAAAGAAAATATATTTACAAAATAAATATGAATCTTGAAGGAAATCATGAGTAGAATTGAGTATATCAAGATGGCGAAGGAAGGATCCTAGTTAGTTTTTAGTGCACACACTGGTACAAAAAAATTTAGCATGCCAAGCATTTTTGCACTTATAAATGGTGCAAGCTTCCAAAGAAACCACCATCCAGTGTTGCAAAAAATAGAATATTATCCAATGCAAGCTTCCATTTTCGACCGCTTGTCTTATTGATTCAGCCTAGTTGGTTTTCAGAGTAGTGATCAACTCCTGGGAAGTCCCGACCTGCTGTTCAACAGAGCTCGTATATCCAACCACGGTGTCTTCAAGAGGAGTGATCTCCTCAGCACCTAGTCTCTGAGCATGTTGTTCAGAATGGAAACGTTGTCTTGAAGGTTGACCTTTGTATCTTCGTTTCCTCCTGATTGTGAGTCAGTGTGTCCTGAAACCATTTTATTTTTTATGCTTGCTCTAAAAATATAGTAACGACCAGTTAATAAAACTTTATTTAAGACTAGTACCTTATACTGATCGCAGATAAAGAATTCTTACATTCCAAGCGATCGTCGGGCTCTTAACTTCGTTTTCATGAGGTAGCATCCTTCGTTAACGCTAGTCTAAGAGATATTTAAATGCATTCCACTAACATTGCTATCAAATATACATGTACTACTCTTCAATTATATGATGACTTCATTACTAACTTAAAACAATAGCAAGATCAATCAGCAGACAATTATAGTTTTGCACCAAAGTATGACAAGTTTATCCCATAGTTTAAAAGCATGCAACGTCCGATTTTAGGCAGTTAAACGGGTTCACAAGCGTTTGAAGCTACGGGCTAATGGGCTCTATTAGGCTGTTTGAAGTTATAGGCTAATGGGCTCTCTTGGGCTGATTTTAGGCAGTCAGACGGGTTTATGCGGCCAATTAAACGACCGATTTCATCTGATATGGTCGATTACGCGTTAAGAGTATCTACAATAGTTTGTTTCTTAGTTTGTTACTAAGAGGATAGAGTACTTAATCTAATAAAAAGAAACAAGTCTTTCAATGGATTTTTTCTTGAGTTTGTGTCTAAGTCTTTAATTGCTACAAATATGCATGATTCTTGATGATCAATAATGAAGTATAACTTTGTGCTCTACATGTTTTAACTCATTTATCATATTAATAATAAAGTCGGACTGCACAAATGATCGGATGAATATTTTGCTTTAAGACAGTGGGACCCACAAAACGCGTTTTTAAGTAACAAGTAAGTCTCAAATAGAGTATTTTGTTATTTTTTGTGTCTTGGTATTAACAATTTGATAGTTTCTTTATCTAAAAACAACATCACCTTCTCTCCTCTACATCACCTAAATATTGATATGATAATCTCTTAATAACAACTGATGTGGACTATTGTAGATGTTCCAATATCTCTCCGTTTTCATATATGCGTGACGCTTTTTGCCTTTGCCCGCCGCATCCGCGTAATCGGCCGACTAAACGACGCGTATTCAACTCAATTTACCCGCCGACGATGTGCCCGCCTGCGTCCGGGGCGACATCAGCTGCCACGCAGGCCGCACACGGCACGGCATCAGTAGCAATAGTGACCACGGTACTCAAATATTTCCTAGAAACGTTCCAACTACGGTTGAGATGGCCGAGTTGGTCTAAGGCGCCAGATTAAGGTTCTGGTCCGAAAGGGCGTGGGTTCAAATCCCACTCTCAACATTGCATCCTTTTTTCCTTTTCGTATTTACCTGTATTTACACGCCTTGCTTGAGAACACACTTTTTTCCCTGATACTTTAGGTAAGAGAATACCTGTATTTTTTTTATGCCATTTACGTACTAACACTGCATCATTTTTTTCCTTTTGTATTTACCTGTATTTACATCTTCATTGAGAAGTTGAGACTACACTTTTTCCCCTGAAACTTTAGGTAAGAGAATACCTGCATTCTTTTATGTCATTTGCGTGTATTTATATCTTGCTTGTGGATAGATAAATTGTTATGCAATAAATGTTGATGATACCTCCGGCTAAAATTGTCAATGACTATTTTTCCATGACCAATAGGGAAATCATCTCGTGTGTGAGGTGGAGTCGTGGGAGTACTACCAGGGACAAAGGATGGCATAGGCCAACTAGGGCTGTGAACCCTCCTACCCCTAGTATTTCAGAAAAAAAATAGCATGTATGTAGTCCACAGTCGACCCAATTTGATTAGATCAGGTCCGTCTAGAAAGTTTATTGTTGCTACCTGCTACTAGCTACAATATTACTTAGCGAGACAACGACTTTAATCGTGTGGCGGTGAAACATGGAAGCAGCAGACGAGGCGACGAGGCACTGGTGTGTCGCGGGCTTGTCGCGATCGGGCCCAACAGTGAAGACAGATGCGCAACCGACGATCAAAGAGCCAAGTTTATGCGCCGTGCGGGGCGTGCAGTTAGTAATGAGCAGTATGCTTCTGAATTTGCTTTGATCCCTTGAGATTTTGCTCAAGCTCCGTCGCTGAGCACAACCCACCTACTAGAGTGCAATCCACGTTTGGCCTTCGCAATTCTAGGCATATGTTAGGGGTGCAACTACATACGATTTACGATATTAATCTGGAATGCCGGTGTAAGCAACCAATTTGTACAGCAGTATGCAGTCATTTCTAGATGACATTCACTTGGACATTCTTTCAAAGATCGAAGCTGAAGCAAATAAAAACTTGATTCAGTGCAAATCTTTTTCCCAATCCAATGTGAAACATATTAGTTGTTTTTTAAATAAAATATAGGAATTGGATAGTAATTATTTCAGATCATGTACGCTGTTCGTTGGAAACTAGAAGGATATGGGGATTTGTATATTTCAATTTGTTTCTTGTAATGTTTGAACAAATCAAGATGAAATATCTCCTTACGGTGTATACTTCGTGCATCCTATGTCTAGAAGTTTTGAAAAAATCCTATTTTTTTAGATGTAGAGGATGTTATATTCTATAGTCATGCAAAATTTCAAGATAAAAGTCGTTCACATTTGGAAGATATGAAAAAGAGAATTTTTGCATAAATAGTGTGAATTTGGATGCATAGTTCACACTATTATGCTCGCTGCTTGTCAATTTCATCTTCCAAATACGATCGAGTTTTATCATAAAATGTTGCATGACTATAGAATGTACCATCACTTATACCTACAAATTTTTAGTACGTTTTCAAAACTTGTAGATGTGAAATACCAGGATGCAAATAGGAATGTACCGATATTTTCCCTATACTAGTAGTCTGCCTATGCGTTGCAAACGAAACCCAAAGAGAGTGATACATAACAGTAGACGGGATACTAAACTGCATAATAAATATCATTTTTTTCACACACATATAAACACAATGTCATACCCTAAATTTGCAATTTGAAATCTTCTATGTTCACAGCACTAGTCCCTGGATCAGTAGCTATTGACTACAATTACATCATTGAATATCAGTCACATATCATGAATATGTAAGGCTATTGCATAATAATAAATAAAACATACATATACCTTACGATTTTTGACTTGCAGAATGGTCGGACAAGCTAAATACCTTTCAAAGAACAACAGCATAAGTAGAATAAAAGTACACCACGTGGAAGTCTCACGATATACCCACAGGCAATCGACTGGGCTCGTGATCTAGTTCTTGGTTTTCTTGATCTTCAGTCTTGACCAATGCTTATAATTTTCCATATAGTCTTCTTTTTATGCTTACTCTTCTTTTTATGCTTACTGAATAACAATATAATGAGCTATAATGAGCGAGCATGAGTACACAATTGTACTCGCGAGCTAACATACAGAATGCAGTTGTATAATATGCAAGGCTAATCAAAGAAGTGACTTGTGGTTCTTTTGTTTGCATAAAGCCATTTATTGAAATAGATTAAATAGTAGCAAATCCTGAGACCTAGCATTTTTAACTGACACGGGTTTTTAACAAAGTCAAGTTTTGTTTATAAAAATACTAGTGGAGGTTCCAACCTCCTATACCATTGAGTGAATCCATCCACCCAATGCTCATGTTCTTTCTCGTGTCACATCCCGTACATCTCACTGGTTCTCAACCAGGCCATCTCAAATCTCTAGCCTTCAACCCACTTTTCATTCCCTCTCATAAATTATTTTATAAAAATAAAAGCTAATTTAAGTAAGTTCTCAGTACCGCCCATGACCGTGGGCACGACTATCCAGATAGTTTTCTTACTATGCAGAGTTTGTACACTTTACCCACAAGAGACAATCAACTT
Organism: Ampelocalamus luodianensis; assembly: GCA_036346255.1. Classification (NCBI taxonomy): domain Eukaryota; kingdom Viridiplantae; phylum Streptophyta; class Magnoliopsida; order Poales; family Poaceae; genus Ampelocalamus; species Ampelocalamus luodianensis. The sequence continues at coordinate 27,935,605 of CM070624.1, read as the reverse complement.
ATAATATTCCTAACACACTTCCATAGGTGTGCCACTAAGTTAATTATTACAAGACCTTTACAATGTTCCACCTCATCGCAACTCTACACCGCTAGGCATCACCTTCTTGGGCCGTCCTCGGGAGGTCTCCATTTGCGCTGTGTAGTTCAGTGGCTCCTACCCATACCCACTTACACACCCACCAATAGCGAGGTTGCAATCAGGTGAACAAATTAATTAACCAGGTCGTACCTATTATAGACTTGTGGTTGCACTGTTTTTATACAAGAGGTCATCACAAGAACCCGATCCTTTATTGACTTGGGCAGTACTTCTCCATACCCACTACGTCGTGCTCTTACCAGCACCTACCACGCTTTCCAGCCGCCCAAGTCGAAATCTATTTTAGGTTTTCCTTTTGTTTTAAAATACTTTTCTACTTCTATATACTAGTCAAGCTCCAACCTCGACTACCCAAATTCAGTTTTCATGTTTTGAATAATATTAGGGGCAAATCATTGCCCACATGTTAATGTATCTAAGCAAGGTTAAGTATGACACTTAGATACAGACTTATCAACTAGTATGTATACCATTAGTTTTAGCGTGAGAAATGATAGTGTCCAAGTTCAAAGATAGAGAGGTTATATTCAAGTATCATTAAGGTATTAACTATGAGCTAGATCGGCATAGTTGTATAAATCATAGAAATGCAATTTTATAATTTAAAATAATATAATTGTATTTCAAAAGTAGGTGCAAAATGATCAAAGTGTTGACTCGCCTTGTTCTAGGTCCTGATAATCATATTGCTCAATATTCTAATAATCATCCTGCTCAATATTCTGATAGTCTTGGTCTTGTTCTTGTTTTGTCTTGGACTGTAGCTCTGTCATGGCTTCAAATTCTAATTACGCAGAATATAATTGAACCCGAGAACATCTGAAAGCAATCAAATGAAATCCAATAAATCCAGAGACATTTAAACCAAATGAAAACACTTCAAATGAAAGCAAATATATCTAACAATATCTTGAAAGAATGAAGTACTCCAGATGAAACTAATCATACTTAGTGGAGTTGATGAAGGAAATACTTCAGATGAAGTATATCAAGGAAGTTGATGAAGGAAATACTTCAGATGGAATGAAGTATATCCAAGGATATTTGGAATAAAGGGAGTATTTCAGACCAAAGTAAATAGATCCGAACTCTATTCGTTTGGTCCAGTAGTGGGGTCTTTGGTTGACAGTCAGGCTTAGAGTTAGGCAACCGTTTGATCTGAAGTGAGGGCGAGAGGGATCGAGTTCTCGAGAAGTTCACTGGTGCAAGGAGTTAGGACTCCAGCGAAAGGGATAGAATATTCATAGGAATATTCCTCACTAGTTACCTAGATAGGAGTGATCACCTTGTTAGGTAGGACTCTTTTGATCCACCTTCGAATCATGAACTATCCTTCCATCGGGAATGGATAGCGAGGGGTGATAGCTAGAGCCTAGACAATGTTGATTAATGGTTGAACTACTATTGCCCACCTGGGAACATATCATCGCTATCTATACACGACCCCTAGTTGCTCTAATGATTTCTTTAGTTATTACTTCCTATTTATCGAGAAAGTTCCATGAGAGTCAGGTGAGACTTATGTGTAGGTTTAGGGTTCTGTAAGATCGAGGAGGCCGACTAGAGGGGGGTGAATAGGTGTTTTTAAAACTTCTAAGCGCTAAAACCGATTTCTAAAGCGGAAGCTTATAACAATATGGTTTTACACAATTAAAGCCTAAATCAACTAGGTTCAACTAAGTGCACCAACAATACAAGTCAATTGATGAATATTACAATTAAGCAAAGACTTGTAAGCTATTCAATTCTAACAATGTAAATAGCACAAAGCATGGCAAGCATTCATACACAATGAATAAGCAATTTAATACAAGAAATATAAATTGCACAATGTAAAGCAATAGAGTGCAAACCACAAAAGACACAACGATGTTTTACCGTGGTGATCGGAGACTTGCCGGTCTCCCCTAATCCACGTTGAGGGAAACCCAAACCAATTGGGCCGACTCCACGAATTAAGCCTTCCTCCGAGGTATCAACACCTCGCTCCACTAGGGTTGCTCTTACTCCACTCCGGAGATGGCGAGCACCAAGCCACTCACAAACACCGGGTCTTCTCACAAGCTTCAATTGAGAAGATCACCGGACCACGACACCTCCACGCCGTCTATGTGTCGGCAAACACCAAGAGTAATAAGCCAAGCCCCTTGCTTGACTCTCACCACGTGCAACGAATGCACAAGCTCAAGTGGATACGACATCCAACTCTAGATGCAACACATGCAACTAGAGACCTCTCTCCTTGCTCACAAGGTGCAGCACATGCACAATTGAGAGAAGAAGCTCACACTAGTTCAAGTGAGTGAAATGGGATGCCAAAGGTTGTCTCTCAACCGGCCAAGGTGGGTATTTATAGCCCACACATAAAAACTAGCCATTGGGAGTTGAAAACAACAAACTCAGCCGAAATACGGTCGTACCGCACTCACAAGGGCCGGTACTACCGTTTTTGACTCAACGGTAGGAAGGGGTGCATTAATGGCTCAAAAACAAGCCGTTAAAATTTTGGTGCGGTACTACCCCACTTACAATGGCCGGTACTACCGTTCTGGGTGGTCATACCGCTCTTTTCATGGCGATCATACCGCAGCTCAAAATTAGCACATACGACACTCGGTAAAAAGGTCATAACTTTTGACTTCGATGTGTGATCTTGGACTCTATTGAAAGCTTATTCAGAGTGATACACAACCCACCTATTTGATTGATCTCAAACACATTTGATTAAATCAAAAATCACAACTCAAAAGAGCCACTACTATGGTCTAAGTCCAAAGAAATAGCAACAAGCAATCTTAGACCATGTCAAGGGAATACACATGAATCTTAACCATTTGCAAAACACATTTGCAAACTTAGATCATGCCACAAGGAGTAGGTACATGGACTTCAATCATTTGCAAAACACATTTGCAAAGTATAGTCACATGTTACAAGGATTAAATGCATGAGCCTCAACTATTTGCAAAACACATTTGCAAATAATAGCATCATGTCACGGTGAGCTAGAGCAAGCAAGATTGAGCTATCAACACATGATGATACTCAAGCTACTAGACAAGACCCCTCTTAATAGTACGACAACCTATACTAGCAATCCGGTCTTCCAACCAAACACCAAGACCGGTAAAAAAACTAGGAATATATCCTTAGCCCTAGCTAGTCATTCCTTTGCCTTGCACATTCACTTGAAGCTTGATGATGCACATCTTCACTTCATGTCCGGGTCATCGTCTTGATATGCATCAACCTATGATGCATCCTTTACTTTACCTCCATCAACACATGATGAGTCTTCTCTTGACTTGATGATTAACTCATGATCATCTCCTCTTCGAGATCTTGATATGTATCAACACATGATGCATCCTCTTCTTGAACCTTGACTTGATGACGATCAACTCATGATGCCATCCAAAGTCTTTATCACCCTCAAACATAACCTATTCATCCAATTCGTGGAAAATGTTAGTCCCACAATGATTAACATTAATTACCAAGATATACTTGCATTAAATGCTTCTAAACAAGCCGTTGAAAATCCTGAACTGGTACTACCGCCAACCAAGTTGCGGTACTACCGCTTGATCCGGTCGTACCGCACAAAGGAGCGGTACTACCGATTACAGGGTTTCCAAATTTACCGAAAAGACACGCTCTCTGGAAAAATGCATACCGCCAATTAACAAATGGAACAACCGGGTTACGGTAGTTCCGCCAACATATCTGAGGTCATACCGCTACACGGTAGTTCCGCCACATGAACTCCGGTACTACCGCACATCGGTAGTACCGCTTACCAAATGCGGTCATACCGATTTCCACTGAAATCCTTCCAGAAGCTTTTCGAAATGCAATGCATGACTCCTTTGTCTTGAGCCATGTCAATATTTTATCACCTTTGCATTTCCTTTTCATGTCATCATTAAAACTCCGGGACTAAGCCTTGAAAACATCTTAGCACACACATTAGTCCCACAACACAATTGCAAATAATTGAATATAAAGGAATCTGAGTATATATGAACTACACAAGTTTTATATACTCAAAGGATATGTTTCAAAGTAGAGATCCTCAATATGTGTGGATAAAAGAATATGGATCAATACTAATGAAATCACAAAATATAGAGTGAACTCCCCCTAAATGTGTGTATACACGAATGTGTAATAAGAACATATGCACATATTCAAGTTAGACTTTTAGTGGAGTTCAACCTATATTTTGGATCCGAGGAATGCAACAAGATATAGGAATATGATGTCGAATGCATACCTCTTTGATTTTCACATTTTCATCCAAATAAGACTACACAATATGTATATCAATAAAAGTGTTAATCTCACATATAGATTTGTTATTAATCATCAAAATACTCCATTAACTTATAATGACGGGTCTAGATTCTTCAGGTTCGCATAGGGTAGACATAAGTCTCACCGATGCATGGGGCCTAGTTCACTTAATGACTACCTTTATCATTTTATATTTATTAGGGTAGTTCCATGAGCCTTAGTTGGAACTTCCAAGCATTGGCTAAGACACCAGTCTTACATCTTTAGTGGTGTTTGCGGGTTGGCTTTCATCCGCGAGGTGATCCTTACTAAGTCTCACTACCTACGTGGCTTGGCATACATTATCGTAAACCTACCATACTAGTTTGATCCTTAGCCATGATATCTGCTAACGACTACTTCTAGTTAAGTAGAGAGCCACTCGTTCCCTAGGTAAGGCCTACGTGTTTTCATCTACGTACTTCTTATTCAGTGATTACCCTATCGCCTTTGGTTCTGATTAACTAGCAGGAGGTCGTGACATAGCTACTGCTAACCTTCACAACTATTTAGTATAATGATTATGCCTAACTCAATTACTGGCAAATTGTTTAACTAAACATTTAGTAATACCACTTACTGTATAGGCCTACGTGGCAGTGACACACCACAATCCTAGTTTATCTTTTAACTAACGTTGTTAGCCTAAACACTTGGTATGATCCACTGTTTATTTGGGGTACTCCTAGTCATAAGTTATACGTTAATGGTACTTGATTATTATCTAATTGCTTTACTAACTCCGATTAACTATTTGATTAAATTATTATCTTTATTATTACAACAATGGTCTATGGCTTACTGGTGTTTGATCACTAGTCACTTGAAACTGTGTTTCATTTGCTAATGGTTTGTATGTACTCGAATCATCCATCCTATTGTTTCACTAATAGGTTTAGTTAAAGGAAATATATGGTAATTGAAACCTACTTCATTAATCTACTTAATCTAACTACTGATCACTTAGTTAACAGGGACTTGCTAGTGGGTGATGTTATTAATTGATTACTAACTGGCTTCTAAGTAACCATTAAGTTCGAAAGGGTCCACTGTCAGTCATACACTAATGAAGCACTAATTGATGCTTAATAGCTTACTGCTCACTGTTAACCAACCTCTAATCACCCACACTAATCACCTTAAATTACTTGCTAATCGAATTAACAATGTATTTGTGGCCTGTAACCTACACTAACTAATTAACAATTCCTAATGACCATCCTAACTCATTTTAGCTAACCATCCATTTAGGTGGGCCCTACTGGTTAGCTGCCTACTCACATACACATAGGAAGCATAGCACAGAGGGAAGAGAAAGAGCAGAACAGAGGAGGCAGGGCAGGCAACGATGGCAAGGGCGGTGCTGACGGAGGTGGCGACAACGACGATCGTGTGTGGGTAAAATGGAACCGTGGAGGCACGGCGGTCCTATGGGTGGTGGTGGTGCGGCCGGAGGTGGACGGTGGCGACCGAGAGATGGTGCATGGCTGCCGACTGTGGAGGGGAAGACGAGGCGGCGGCGCCAGAGGAGGAGAGGGAGGAAGATTGGGGGAGCACGAGCAAGAGAGAGGTGAGGGGGACTCACCCATGCGGTTGGTCGGGGGAGAGGAGGACCGAGGCGGGCCGACGACGTGAGCCAGCAGCGGCATGGGTGGTCCACCGTGGGGGTGGTGTTCGGGCGAGGGAGAGCTCTATCCGATGGTTGGGGAAGGACGAAGGAGGCGTATGGGTGCTCCAGTCGCGAGGAATTGACACGGGCTGCGTTGGGGCGACGATGGTGACGGCAGCGGTGGCTCAGGCTGAAAATGGGGGAAGATGAGGGGTGGGAGAGATCAGCTGTGTGCATAGGAGAAATAATATCATCCTAGTGTATGGGAGTAAACTGCTTTTATTAGTTAAGATAAAAAGATAAGATAGATTCTAGAGCCTGGCCAGCCGTCCTAGTACCGGAATCCTTCGAGGGCCTCCCCTATCCCGACTCACCACCATCAACAAAGAAAAGGCCCAATAGGAGAAGTCCCGCACGCACGGGATCTCCTCGTTACCGATCCGATGGCGCAGATCCTCTCGCCGCTCCGCTATAAACACCACCCCAACCCTAAACCTCCAGTTTCTGCCTCCGCAGCCGCCGCCTCCTCGTCGCCCGTTCCCGGAGACCAGAGCGCGCGGAGCCCGACCAAACCCTAGCCTCCCACCATGGTACGGCGACCTTCCGAACTGTTCATCCGATCCCACGCGTTTCGACCTTCCGAACTGTTCATCCGATCCCACGCGTTTCTTGTTCGGATTGTTGTTGGATTTGGGGCTCTGATCTCTGCGATTTTTTTTTTCTGGTGGTTGCTGCAGGTGCTGCAGAACGACATCGACCTGCTGAACCCGCCGGCGGAGCTCGAGAAGCTCAAGCACAAGAAGAAGCGCCTCGTCCAGTCCCCCAACTCCTTCTTCATGGTAACCCCCCTAGAAAATCTTTGCCTCCCTATGCTTTGTTCTCTTTGTTGGGATGATGCGCATGCGTATGTTCGTGTAGTGTTGCTACTTAGACAGTGTTATGCGTCGGTGGGATCGCATGGATCATTTTGATGCTTGAGATTGCATGTGTGATTTTGCATTGTGCTCAGGATGGAGCCCTATCGAAGGGTGTTGCCAATTATCTTGAATCTGTCGATAGGTGAGCTTTTAGTATGCGCGTTTTGATGTTTTGGGATGGGTTAGAATTGCACTAGCCTTCTAAGAAAGCTTTATGCTAGTATATATTTGTGGGTGAGGAAATATTTAAGCTGTGATTGTAATCGCTTCTGTGCATCCAAGAAATCACACCTTCCTGAATGTTGCATTGTAACTTAGCGACAAGTTCGCGTTTTTAGGGAAGCTGCTGAGTGCTTTGGCTAGATTACATCACTGGCATGTATGGCAAACTTGTGGGCTGTAATAGCTTCGCTAGTGCACTGCTTATGCTAAAGTTTGGAGCTTGGAATGTTATGTCATTGTGTGATGGTCTATATATATTTGGTTATAATGGTGACGTGTTATCTTTTGCAGGACGTCAAGTGCCAGGGCTGCTTCAACATGTAATATTTCTTCATCTTTTGTGTTTTGAAGTGATATCCAGTTTTTGTAATGTAGATAGCTGGGTATAGGCATTATGCTATCTCTTAGCCGTTTCCATGTTCCATTGATATGAAATATGATCCTGCTGTGCTTTAAAAAATGATACTGTTGTGGTTATTGCTTTTTTGAGGTGGATTTAATCTATGTGTGAAGTATATTCTACTGCCCTTTTTTTAGAATTGGATTCTGTTACTGCATATGTTCATTGTGTGTACACTATATCCATTGTAATTCCCTAGTTTTATGCACTAAACGCTATCCTTGTTATTGATGGCCGACCAAGCATTGTCATTGGGACTCATGGTCCAAGAATTCTTGCTTGAAATGAATTGCCAGTCTCTTGTTCCCTTGACAAAGTTTTAAGTACTTTCCTGTCTTCAGACATTATTTTTCAGTTATGCATTGTCTCATTTTTCATTGTTAGTGGATCTATTTGGACTACTGATTACTAGGACAATCATCAATCTGCTACTCAAATCATGTTGCATGATGTTTGTTGCTTGTAATTTATCACATGTTTCCTATGTTTCATGGCCAATGAGTTCTATGGTAGACACACTGAAGTACTGAACCAACCTTTCCTGTGATTGCAGCACTACTGTGTTCAGCCACTCCCAGACCGTGGTGGTGTGTGCAGGCTGCCAAACCGTGCTCTGCCAGCCTACGGGTGGAAAGGCGAGGCTGACCGAGGGATGCTCCTTCCGCCGCAAGGGCGACTAAGATGAAAGTTACCCAAAAGCAAGGCACTTGTTGATCAAGTTTCTTCGTTTTCCCGGGTGTAGTCTGAAAATTTTGCAATGTCCGCAAAGTGAACCCATGTTTAGTAATTTAACCCCTTGCTGGAGTTATGTGTAACACTGGTACTTCGGTTTGTCTGGAGAGCAAGATCAGACTTATTTAGGTGTAGCGGTATTTAAACCGTACCTTTGGCATCAATGAATGAATCGCTGCTGTTCCTTGTGATGTTGGTCGCCTGGTCTGTTCTACTGAGTGTTGATTGTTGAATGCTGGTGCCGTCATGGCGCCCCTTGGGTCATTTCACTTAATTTTATCTGAGTGAGTGTAGTGTCAGTGTTTGCTGTGCTTTATTAGTTTACTTTGCGGCTACATTGAAGTTATGCATGAAGAGAAAATAGTCATGTACTTAGGACAAATATTAGCATGTACTTCACACTGCTTTTGATTAATTTCTATGGACTGGAAGGACCAACTAGACGCTGGAGAATGTGAAAGCATGTAAGAGTGTCATCTGTCATGCATACTACGCAGCTGACATTTTCGTGCGTGTCGTTGCCGACATCATTACGCACCTGCAGACAATTTTTTGCTGGTAGAACTGTTCAGTGGAGGAGCTTGTTAACTGCTGAAAATTGTCTCGTGGTTAGATGTGCGTTTCATTCAGCTTCCCCAGAAGCAACTCTTTGGGAGATCCCCCAAAAAGAGAAGAAAAACACGAGCTAGCCAGACAAGCAGAGCATGTACTACCTGAGATGCCTGGACCCGGCACTTGCAGAAATGCAGAGCATGCAGACAAGCCAAGACTGCATAATTAAGCAAAGTTGCACACGTAGTAGTACATAGTTCCTGTGTGAACTATAACTGATCTTGATAAATCAAATCAAACGCTCAAAACTACTCGGAAAACAATGTGCGAGAGGGACGCGAAGAGACCACTCGAAAGCCCACAGCGTTGTACCATACTAGGACAGAAGGTGCGCTTCGCTGCGCCCTGTCCGCTATGGTAGGATGGATGGCAGCATTATTCTTGCATCCACATCGCATCTGTTCTTGTGTGAGCTGACAATGCATGAACAACAGAGCATAAAGATATTTATACCAGTTAGCTAATTGTTTCGGTTAACGCTCAGTAATGAGGTACGGTTGTTGTATGGTGAGATGAACTAACGAAGATGCACATCATATAAGCTTTACATAATCATAGGTAGAAAGAAGCGTTACGTTACGCGCGTGTACAACTTGGCATGAAATATGAAAAGTCATAAAATGTTGTTAGCAAGCAACCCTTATTGTAGTGGGGTACCGTTTGAACCATGTCACAATTGTTAAGTCAAAGCATCAATTACACACAGATAAAACCCAATATAGATGCACGATACATAATGATATAGTAAATATGAAGTAACTCTAAAGGCAAAAGCTAGAATAGAGTTTCGTAGGTTGCATCTAATAGTTTTGCAATCTAGTGGATAGCAAGTGCCACTCATCTCAAATAATCTGACAAACATGATTAATGTACATGGGACTTGTCGGCTTTAGTTAATTTTTCTCTCATCTACTGCATATAGGACAACGATCTTTGGGGATGTTTCTTGTTGCCATGTCAGGTTAACTACAAAGATGGCATGCAAACAACAATGCTTAATTTGTTACCGAACAGAAGAGAAATAAAATAGCCAAGCTGACAGGAGATAATCGTACCATACAATGATACCCACGGAAAGTAACTATTTTCGGCTGTGCGAGAACCTGTTGGGATACTGTCCAGCGGCACAACTCACTGTGGTTTACGGTATGTCTTCTTGTGATGGTTGTAGAATACAATGTGACTCAGTCCCTGCCAAATCAGATGAAGCTACTCCCAATTGAGCAAAAGGGAAGGTTGTAGATGGCTCATGCCATTCCTGTGTAGAATTCTAAGAAAACAAAACAAAGTGGTACAATCAAACAAATCTATAAGTGGCAGACTGAGGTAAGATACGAAGCTGAAGGCAGGTGACAAATCGAATAGCAACAACATGTCATAAGACTAAATGGTAACAACATGGCATAAGACAGTAGTAATGTAAGAGAGGAAAATTACGCTATCTTTGATTATGAAAAACAGAGTACATGAGTTACACATATATATATTACAGCTACATGTGAACGCTGGGGCCGCCCCCATTTCCATTGCTGTTACCACCATTCTTGCCACGGTGGCGACGCCGGTTGGAGCTGCTGGACCCGCCCCCGTTGTGGGTAGATGGGCGGGTGGCGCCGTTTGGGCCACCCGTGGAGCCACCGCTAGTGGCGCCACAAGGGGGCTTGCTTGATTGGCCTGTCGCGACTGAAGTGGCGAGGAAGGCGGTGGACGGTCCTGATAGGCGTGAGGCCATGGTCATCTCCTCGAGGAGGTGATCGGATCGAACCTCGAGGAAGGTGGGGAACGGCCGCTGGCGCTTGAGGAGGGCCGTCATGTACGCGAACTTGTCATTCACACCGCGCAAGACGACGAGAGCGAGCGTTCGGTCAGCGATAGGCTTGTCGAGATCCCCGAGGGCATCAACCATGCTCTTCAACTTCCTGCAATAGTCAGTGATGTTGAGATCACCTTTGACAAAGGAGCGATACTCGGCGTCGAGGATGAGGGTCCGCGTCTCCCAGTTGCCGACGAATTGTTGTTCAAGGCCGAGCCACACGAGCCGTGCGGTGGCGTGGGGCGCCATGACGATCTCAACGAGATCAGGGGAGATGGTGCCGTAAAGCCACTCACAAACGACACAGTCCCTCCGGCACCAGTCGGCGGAGTCAGCGCGAATGGTGTCGGTGAGGACATGGTCGGAGAGTGAGTACTTGCCGAGGGTGGTGAGAAAACGGTCACACCACTTGCTATAGTTGGGGGTGACGAGATCGAGAACCACGGGCACAAGGGCCCGGATGTTCTGGACGACGACGGCCTGTGCATGCAAGTTGGCGATGGCGGTGGCCTCGTGGAGGAGCATCACGCGGTGAAGTTCCTCTTCACGGGCGTCGGCCTCCTGGCGCAAACAGGCAGCCTCCTCGTTGAGAGCGCGGGCCTCGACCTCTACGCGACGGCGTCGGCCTCTCTCATGTTCGTGGCGACCTCTCCTCGCATCGGCGTGCAGTGCCGTCGTCGTCGGCCATGATCTTGGGTGGATGATGTGTAGCGGCAGCTATGATTTAGCGAGCAGTGGTCGTAGGATGCGAACAACTCTGATACCATGTAAGTGAGGAAAGTTACGCTATCTTTGATTATGAAAAATAGAGTACATGAGTTACACATATATATATTATAGCTATCATGTGAACGCGTGTTCCTTGGAAGAGAAAGCGTCATACATGCAGGAAGCTGAGACACCAGCCGTGTGAACGCGTGATCCCTCGAAAGAGAAAGCGTCATGCATGCAGGCACCAGCCGTGTGAACGCGTGATCCTTTCTAACAAGTAACATAGATAGTGTTCATTGTTCACCATTTTCAAGGAGTACAACAAGCCAACAACACAGCTAAAGGCAAGTGACAAATCGAATGGCAACAACATGGCAGCATAGAGTACTATATGGTTTTAGAATATTATGGAAATATATGTTCGAGGGTAAGGCTATCTATAGCTGTGTACCTTGTATGAATGCTACATGGTATTGACTAGGTATCACATAACTGTTACCGACAAAGATCCCGACAGGGGGGCAGGAACGATAACCATCGGTTACCGAAAATCCTGGTGGGAAACCGGATGAAATTTGATTGAATTTACTTAAAAATCGACCAAAATTTGAAATTTGAATCTTGAATTTACTAAACCAAATGTTGTTGTTCCGGTTTTGGGATTCCCGGACCCCCTCTGGTAGCCGGTAACCGGCGGTTACCTGCCGGGATTTTTTTCCTGGTATTGACAACTTCAACACTAAGATATGAAGCATGGTACTCAGGTGCTAACTCAAGTTTAAGTGACCCCATGAAGAAATGGCACATCACATGCTTTGTAACCAAGAATGAGATCGCATAAACTAATAACGTGCTCACTCCAAAAGTTACTTCCAATTTGTTGTTATCAGGCAAATACATATAGTTTACTAACCGAGCATATGTTGTACTAATCTTCTGCATGCTATGAAAAAATAGAGAAAAGCTATTTTTACGTACCAAGAGTAACACTCGTATTGCATAGGAAACCCTCAACAACTGGTGGATTAAGAGAAGTCCATACCAGCACATATGTTTTGTTGTTTGAAAACAACACCTTGGAAGCCACTTCAGTTATATATTCCATCCCTGTCATTCGTCATGGATCATATCTCCAAAAGAATGACAAAATTAGGGACACAAAGAATATTGCAGAATTCTAAATGATGATTGTAAAATGCATACATTTGAAACAAATACAGCTGAGGGCAGAATATCCTTCATCAATAATTCCTAAAGTGTCCATTATAGCGGGAGACAAACCAATCAGAATGCACCCTAAATACTAACAAAAAGCAAGTTGCATACAAAGAAGGGTACTATCGATGGTTTAGTATCGATCTTATGAATGGATGCTGGGGTTCTCCTAGAGCGAAACCACACAGAAAAGGACACGTGAATTTTTATACAGGTTCAAGCCTTCTCCTGAGAGAATAATAACCCCACGTAATTGTGTTTACAACAAGGAGGAAACCACTAAAACTAGGGCTTGATGACTTCTCTCTCTCATTGTCCTTTCTGAATCTGATGATTCCCTTTTTTCTTTGTCTATCGATTTTACTCCTTATATAGCATATGAAAGGGTGGCGGTTGTCCATATCAAGAGGTGCCTTAACGTTTGATGCAATGCACACATTCAATAGCGGTTATTGTCAGAGACATATCCCTCTACGTCGTCTTGTAGTTATGTCAGAGACAGAGGGTTAATATGTGTAGTTATTTCAGGGAATAACGACACATATTAACTACGTACTATGTGTATTAAACACAGTGTACAAATATCTCTAGTCGATTGGGTCCACATCATGCTTATTAAGTCGTCGACTAGTCAACAAGTCGGCGGCGAAGAGACGATCGAGTGGCGACTTCGACTTGCGCCGGTGCCTACGTCGTCGTCGCTCTCCTTCGCCGCAGCGCTACCGTCGCAGCTCCCTAGCGCCGTCGGAGGCCAAGCGTCGTCTCCGCTGCCGTCGTTCGTCGCCTTGCCGTCGCCGTCCCCGTCACGACGGACGAGAGCAGATCTGGTCGAGGCGAAGCGAGGAGGCCCGTCTGCCGGATCCGAGAGAAGAGGATGCCGGATCCGGAGGAGAAGAGGATCTGCCGGATCGGGGAGAGAAGATCGCGCCACGAGAGGGAGGAGGGATGCGCGCGCCGGAGAGAGGGGATGCGCCGCTGAGAGAGGAGAAGATCCGCGCCGCCGCCGCCGCCGTCGCCTCTCTTGCTCTCTCCGTCGCCTCCTCTCTGCGTGGTGTGTGTGTGTCTGTGTGTGTGTGGTGTGATGTTTGTGTGGTGTGTGGCTGTGTGGTGTTGTGTGGTGTTGTGTGGGTGATTGTGTGTGGGTGATTGTGTGTGGCTGTGTGTGTGGTGTTGTGTGGGTGATTGTGTGTGGATGATTGCGTGCGGCTGTGTGTGTGCTGTGTAAATAGTACTTGTCGACTAGTCGGCCGACTAGACGACTAGTCGACTAGTCGGCCGCTAGAAGAGTAGTGTCGACTTACCGACTTAATAACCTTGGTCCACATGTCTGTGGTTCTTATCTACTATAGGGTGGTCGTAAATGACCTAGTTGTAGTAAAATTTACAACCATAAGGTGGTCGTAGTAGGACTTACGATTAATAGGTGGTCGTAAAAGAACTTACAACCATGAAGTGATATTAGGATGACTTACCATTATATAGGGTAGTTGTAGAATAGCTAATGACCGCTAGGTGTTTATAATCTCCCTCATTGTTGATATTGAGAGGTACCTTTAAAGGTTGTATAAAATATATTATCATCTATTATAAATATTACAGATAAATAATTTAATTAATTTAGGATTATTAGATCCTCGTCAGGTACATAAGCTATAACTGGAAGAACAATCCTATTCTAATGTAAATAAGCAAAAATACAAGGATATTGTAAGCATACATTGAAGTAATAGCCCTATTCTAATACAAATAACGCAAATGAAAGGATATCATACGAACACATTGGTGTAAGACTAAATGCTACGTGTGCTACTACTGTCATTAATAAGAAATAAATTGTAGAATCTATCAACTCCAGTATGTTCCAAATTGGAATCTGATATGTGTTTTTCTCACCTTTCCATGAATGATGACAGCTCCATCTTATTTGTCAGCGATCATGGTACAACCAATTCTGCCCATGGTTAGTAGAGTAAAACCCTTTATGTACAACCTACAATCAAGATCCTAGATGAAACGAAACAAAGAAAATCTATTTTGCAAAACCATGGAATATATATAGTTCTACTTGATCTTAATTGCTCAAGCACGACCACCAGGGTGGTACGTAAACTATTTCATGGGAGAAAATTACAAAAATAGAAAAACATGCATTAATTAATGGGATGAACATTTGTAGCAAGATCTAAATACAACTATTCAACAGCTTAGAACCTAGTGTCATTGTCTTATCATGAGTAGCAGGAAATATTTGTACAGGCTGGCCAACCTGGGTAATGATGAGGCTCATATAGTCTTGTATCCTCAATTATATTACTACGAATGGAGAAGGTATGAGGATTTTGTTAGCATCTATTTATGGCATGTCACAGTAGCACCACAAGGAAAAGAAACGATAAATTTTTCGACATCGATATCTCTAATGGATCTTAATAAGCATCAACCTCGTAGGCAGCATCATAGTGGACCAATTTAAAAACAATTTAGCACAAATAATTGGCTTGTTGTGTACTATTCCCATAATTAGGCTATACTTAATTAGTACAGGGCCATCCTAATTGCCAGAAGAAGCTAGCATGTGAAATCATAATGCAAAGAAAGAAAAGAATGACTACAGGGAAAATGACAATAATTGCATTAGTAAGCAATATAGAGAGGCGGATGGAAAATTGAATCTGCAAATTTTTGACCCAAAAATTAGGCTATACCTAATTAGCATAGGGCCATCGTAATGAATTACTGTAGGGAAAAGGACAGTAATTGCATTAGCAAGCAATATAGAGAGTCAGAGGAAAATTGATTCTGGAAATTTTAGAAGTACGATGGGTATATACCTCCTACTTTATTTGAACCATATGAAATCAGTAGGAATTTTAGTAGATGAATTTCGCCAGTGAGGAATTTTAGGTACCAGCAAAGGACATACAGATCAGCAATCAGTAGGATAAAGTAGATGAAATGCATCTTCTGGATCCAATAAAAAGGTGTCAGTTATTGTATGATAGTTCAATAATATATCTGTTAGACACAAACACAACTGCATAGGTCCATTGTCTAAGAAGAATTTTGATACAGCTCTTACAACCCAAACCTTAATCGTAGCTCTGAGAGGGACAAACGACTATGGATGCAGAGCGGCTTACAACATTGGCAGATGAGGTACTCATGGGTCTACACTCTCAAAAAGGAGTCCAAGCAATCAACTTGTTCTGATACCCTTAAACCTGGAATAACAGTCCTAGCATACAACCTTCATGATACAGTGAAGATCACAAAAGTGAATCTGTGAGGTTAACCACAAACAACAACACTACTGTATGCAAAATTTGGATGAAGAAAAATAGGACACATAATCTCTTAAGCATTTAAAAGGGGAATTGGACAGAGGCCAAGTGTATATAATAAAATATAGTCACCAATAAGGAATTTTAGCTACCAACAAAGGAGGAAAGATCAGCAATCAGTAGGATCAAGCAGATGAAATGCATCTTCTTGATCCAGTAAAAAAAGGTGTCAGTTATTTTATGATGGTTCGATAATATAGCTGTTAGACACAAACACAACTGCATAGGTCCATTGTTAATGAAGAATTTCGATGCTGCTCTTACAACCCAAACCTTAATTGTAGCTATAACAAGGACCAAACGATTCTAGATGCAGAGCGGCTTACAATATCAGTAGATGAGGTCCTCATGGGTCGACACTCTGGAAAAGGAGTTGAAGCAATCAGCTTCTTCCAATGCCCTTAAATCTGAAAGAACAGTCCTAGCATACAACCTTCATGGTAGAGTAAAAATCACAAAAGTGAATCTGTAAGGCAAACCACAAACAACAATACCACTGTATGCAAATTCTAGATGAAGAAATTTCACCAAGGGCTGGCGTTGGTGAGGAAGGTGTGCGAAATGGTGGGAGACGACATGGTCAGCGTATGCAACCGCAAGGCTCGCTAGCCGAGGCTGCTGCATTAGCCATCGAGAGATAGGGGAAAAGAAGAGGGGAGACGAAAGAGAGGTGGCGGTGTCGCCACGGATGGCACGACGCGGAAGAAGGTCGCTGACGATGCGAAGGAGACCAGGCCGAGGACGGCACGGTGGGCGACCGATCTCTTTTCCCTGTAGGAGCTGCTGTCACCCACCACCGCAACCCCAGTGCCGCCATCCCGTTACCTTCCATCATTGACCACCGCAGCCCCTGCTGAGGGGACGGATGGCTTGTGGGCAGCCTGACCGACGATGGCGCAAAAGTGGACCGGGCAAGGGCGAGGGAGGAAGTGTAGCAGGCGGGCGCGAGAGCAGTTCATGGGTGGTGCCAGTGAGGAGGGTGCGGATACGGAGAGGAAGAAGAGAGGCAATAACGACGATGGCGCAAAAGCGGACCGAGCAAGGATGATGGAGGAAGGAAATGCTGTTGGCGGGCGCGAGAGCAGTTCATCGACGGCACCAGCGAGGAGGCGGGCAGAGATGCAGAGGAGATTAGGAGGGGAAGAAGAGATTTTTGTGGGGGTGTGGAGCTCGAGGCGACGTTAGTGTTGGGTGGGGTGGCTGCGCTGTCGATCCCGCAATCCTGCAGCTGGGAAGCACTGGGGGAGAAGGCCTAGGAACTGGAACTGGCCCAACAACAGTGAGGACCGGGCACCGAGCGCCGCGTCGACCAGCTCGTGCAGGCCAACAACTGGTTGATCGGGAGGAGCGATGGCGCAATGCCGTTTTGGAGATGAATGGCCCCCAACAGGGCTAGGTGGCGGGCTGTGACTGGAGGACTAAATGTACGGGGCTTTTCTCGTTGTGACATGCTCTCTGGCTTTAGTAAGAGGGAATATTATACTTGGCGTATGTTGTACGGAATGGGAGGATCTATCTGACTCAAGGGCGGAGCCACGGCTCAAGTCTCGGACTGAGCCTACTTTTTTTGGATCATACTTGTATTTTGGTGGATTTTTATTTGTTTGATCTTAGACTTTGGGCTATTATCTTAGCGGCCCGAGGGTCAGCTTTGCCCCTACTAACTATATAGTACAAGTGTGAGTCATTCGCATGCTTCCAGACGTCAAGAGAAAGCACCAATGGATGGATCTCGTCTTCTTCTTCTTCTCTGGCTTCGCGTCTGTCCGTGATGAAAATTTTGGATCCTAGCTAGGCTAACTGGTGCTAATGTTGTATTTTGTGTACCGAGTACGAGAGTTCAACTACAAGAGAAGAGACCAGTGGTAAACACGGTTGGTTGTTGGGTTGAAAATTTCTCGGAGAGTAGGGGAACATGAGTGCGATACATCCCTTCTGATACCTTATGCTACCATTTTTGGGATCAGTTTTTCAAGCCTTTTTCTTTGAAAGTTTTTTTGGAGATCAAACTTGGCCTGTAGACTAACGAAGTATGTTTGTCTACTTGCTCTCTTAATTTAACCAGCATTCCCTTTTTTATTTACTTTAGAGGACGAACTACTCATCAGCAGAAGAATAGATGCAACACTTTGTGAGTGTTATCTTTATCATCACTTTCTGGAGTGGAGCAGATCATAGATTTCCATCAAGGAAATTTCCCGGAAATTTCCCGAGTAGCTACTAGCTAGTGATGAGGATGAACACTCCTAATCCCGAGTAGCTACTAGCTAGTGGTGAGGATGAACACTCCTAAAAGATACAAAGTTGAAAGAACTCTGCTGATGGAAACAAAATGCTCCTTTTTGATAAAGAAAAGCGACTATTCTGGCCACAGCTAAGGGCATGTTTGGGATAACTTCGGCTTTGGCTTTTCGCCAGAAAAAGCCGAAAGCCATTCCAAACGAGCGATTTTTAATAGCTGCTTTTGGAAAAGTCGGAAGCCGTCTTTAACATGAAGAAATCGGAAGCAGGAAGCTGGCCTAGGGCAGTTTCCCATGGCTTCAGCGAGGTGGGTTGCAACTTTGCCCCTAAAGTTAAAGAAAATTAACCCCCTTATACCACGTATAGAATCCTAAACCACCCCCATTCCACACCCGAACGACCCTAACTCCTTAGCACACAGCGGTGATGCTAGGGTTTGCGCCCCGTGCCACCTCGTGCTGGCACCAGCGGCCGCTGCCGCCGCCTCCGTCCTCCTCTCCCGACCGCCTTGTGAGACCTCGGTGTATTTAGCTTGTAATGCTTAGTTTTTTCTTGACTCTAGCATCACAAAAAAATATACCGTGCCTCGATGGACATGTGTTTCCCAGAATTGCAACACATATACATCTTTACAAAATCATGCATCATTTCCATACAACACATAATAGCAAGTCTAGCAAAAGACATACATAATATAGAGTTATTACAAAAGAACCAACAGGCCAAATGATATCAAAGTAACAATAACAGTGGAAGCAAAAGCGCCATAAGATGACTATAAACAAAAGACGACCGGTTAGCCATCATAACCCACAAGGCAACCGATCAGGCCGCCAAGCTAGTCGCACCCACCGCAACAAAACTCACAAAAGTTGACCCCTTGGGGATCCACTTCCTCCTCTGCACACAACAAGCAATGCAGGTGAGTACAATAATGTACTCGCAAGACTTAGGAGTAACAAACCTATACATAGTTACATGAAAGCTGTAACAAATGAGATGGTTATATGGTTAATTGGACGCATAAAGCAAATTTTCATTTACAATAATGTAATAGATTGAAAGCAATTTATCAAATCTGTTTTTACATGTTGAAATAACAGCGAGATAACAATAAATAGCATAAGTAACAACCTAGAGGTGACTAACCCAATAGCCACCACAACATAGCACGAATCCCTGATTCGTACCACCCATGTCAAGTTTTAATTTAAAGGTTATAGTCTAACTCTTGAAAGACCTTGCTAAGCGTGTCCATAACCTAGGACGAGGCTATTCGAATAGATCAAACCCTGCAGGGGTGTACCAATGTACTCATACTTCAAACCGCCTTTTCGCCACAATAAGCACACTTCCGAAAGTATGCCGGTACGGCTAAGTCCTACGAGACGTTTCCAGTATTGTGTATCAACTACGAGCCGCTCGTATGGATAGAAACACATACGCTTACATTGTAAAGCCGAAAGACAACTACCCATCCGGGGTAAAGCTTTCGGACAACTACAATGCTCCCAAACATCTGCTTCCTACGACCTCCTGCGACTCGGAGCTAACACACCCCAAAGTACTAAGTCAAGAGAGGTCTCATACCCTCTAGTGTGGTTAGCACGCATGAATGCTTGGTTTAGTGTAACAAGATGTTCGGTCCTTGATGACTCGGACACCATACCAGTCACACCCAAAAGCACACCAACATACTATTGTGCCCAAGTCCAAATCATTTTGTTTTCGATTTTAGTTTTCTCAATTAAACATAGCACAAGGTGCTGAAAGTAAAGTCATAATAAGTTTTATGTGATCAAGATTATCGACTAAGTCGACAACCACCCAATCCTACCGGTAGCTAAGCATGACTAAGCCTATTAACTCGCAACTACTAAGTGACAAAGGCTCATCCAACGAACCCTAATCACAACAAGATAATCCTAGGCTCAGTAGTAGAGGATAAACATTTGCCTACAGATTATGCATCTAATGGGTCAACTAATCGACAATAGGTTAAAACAAGATAGCAATACATACGTAGAATTTGCAAACAACATATTAGACTTTGAAAATAATAGGAGCAATATGATAAAATGATGCTACATCTACTTGCCTTGCTGGAAGTCCTCTTGCTGCAGAGGGTCACTTTCGGGTTCGACAAATTCTTCGGAACCTAACGCAAGAACGCGAAAATTCAATAAGAACGAAGAACACCGAAAGAAACTCAAAAGCCAAAGTCATCCAAATTTCATAAAATTTACACAGCAGCAAGGTTATGATTCTAAATGAATTTAGCAACAAGAATTATTCAATTTTGACTAAGCATGCAAAAGTTACAGCCTAGACAATTTCTCTCAGCCTGAAAATTTAAATTAAATTAATTTCGGGTACTGTTCATGGCACAATTTTCCAGAAAGTTCTAGAACCTGAAATTTTTATGGTAGGTGGGACCTGGCATTCTAAGAACAGCAAAACTGGATTTACTTCATTTGAGGTTAAATTGAATTACTTATGATTTTTCTAAGGTGTAAAAGTAGCACTAAGTTAATTTCAGAAGCAAAGACCTACATGAAACACATTCTATGCTAACACATATTAACAGAGGAACCTAACACATTTTAGTTTGCTCAGTTTGGAATCACAGAGAATTACTTATGTATTTTTCAAGTTTTAATGAATTTCTAGAGCAATATTTAACGCTAGCAAGATAATGCAATAAACAACATTTCCTGGTACAGGACAGTGCCTAAATACATTTTTAGATCAAAGTTTAGTTAAACATAAATCTAACATAATTGGAATTACCCTAAAAGGAGCTAAAATGAAATAGTATGCACTTTTGAACTTTAACACAATTAACAGTTTGAAAATAAAAACTCTCGGCTGCTCCAAAAGAACCAACTCAAACGGAGAGGTCGTGACCGTCGAGATTGAATCCAACGGCCCCGACGAAATGGGCACACAGCGCACGCGAAGGCCCGCGCGAAGGATCTCCATGCGCACTGAGGAGGTCGTGACCGTCAAATCCAGATCTGACGGTCCTGATCTTACAAGGGGAGGTCCTAAGATTTAGCTCTAAAGGGGGAGGTCGGGGATGGCCACGATCTACCAGAGGAGGTCCTGGATGGCTTAAATCTAGACTGAGGAGGTCCTGGCAACCGAGATCCTCACGGTGGAAGATCTCAACGGTCAAGATGAAAACTGAAGGAGGTCCTGACGGCTAAGATTTCACAGGGAGGTCCTACGGGTCAAAATCTAACGGATGGAGATCCTGACGGCTAAGATTTCTCAGGAGGAGATCTTAACGGTTAAGATCTATACAAGGGAGGTCCTAATGGTAGCGGTCTAGATGGAGGGAGGTCCCGACGGTTAAGATCTCACAGGGGAGGTTTTAACGGTCAAGATCTCCACGGAGGTCTGCAAAGATAAGGTCTTAACAGAGGGAGGTCTTAACGGCTCAGATCTCCACTAGGAGGTCCTGAACGGTCAAGATCTGCTCGGGGGTGGTCCTAAAGGTTAAGACTTGCGGAGGGGAAGGTCCTGAGGTTTTCTTTGCAAAAGACCAAGGGGTGATCTTTTGCAAAGATGACCTTGAGGATAGTCCCGAGGGTCGTTCTTATAAAAACGACCGCGGGGTGGTCATTTCACGCAGGGGTGATCCTAACGGCTAAGATTAAAGCCAGGGAGGTCCTAAACGGCTAGGATCTAACCCAAGAGGTCCTGCGACTAAAGTTTTCGCAGAGAAAGATCCTACGGTGAAGATCTAACCCGAGGTAGCCCTAAACGGCTACGATGAACCCTAGGAGGTCCTGGACTTTGCCAAATCTTACGACAATAGTACAGAGCCTCACGCTTTGCTCGTCGGCTCGCCGCCGGCGACCACGACCACGACAGCGCGAACCAAGAGTGTCAGAACGTGCGCAATACAAATGCGAACACAATGGGGGCACTCTCGACGGCGGAGCTGGCCTAAAACGCCGGCGAGCCGGAGAGGGGCGGAGGAGCAACTACGACAAAATACGAAAACGCGAAAAAGCTTCGCCACGATCTAATCTAACAGGTTCTCGAGCACTAGGGGGCTATTGCGAACGTACCAGGACGCAGGGGAGGTCCCAAGGAGCTCGGAGAAGTCCTAGCATCGGAGACCGACGCTGGAACTAAGGACGACGACGGTGACAAGAGATCCTGAGCAAAGCGAAGGTAAACAGATGGTAAGGTCAGTGTCGCAAAGACTCAGGGGGTGGTCTGGGAGCAACCAATTGAGCTGAGAAGGCCCTTACCGGAGATGAGAACGAAAGGCACAGCTTCGGCCGTGAAGATCCAAATCTCGATCTCGGGTTGCACCTGCGAAGGCAACCCAAAGTCGAGTTAGGGGACCTGCTCAAGATGATGAGAGGAGCCTGGAGAAGCGAAAGGGAGGAGTGAAGAGCCACAGGAGCACCGCTGGCGATGAGGAGCTCGAGCGGCAACAATGGCGAAAATGGTGCTTTAGGGGATTTGCGCACAAACACACACACAAAGAGAGAGAGCTGTGGGTGACAAAGAGTGCTGAAGAGGAACCCAAGGAGAGCTCGGAGGCCCTCAAGTAGCTCAGGGGTCAACGGTAGCACGAGGACAACGCTTAATGGCGACGTGACCTAAAGCCTCTTTTCGCGAAAAGAGGAGAGAGCAGGTAAAGGTCAGAGCTAATGCTGACAAAGTTGAAAAAAAGAGGGGCTCAGAGCCGTTACCGGGCCCCACGAGGTGACCAGGCACTACTCCGCCCACCTGCCATGGCGCACGCGCGTACGGGCGCACCGAGGAAGAAGAAGAACAAAGGAGGAAGCCGGGGAGGTCGTGAGCGCTTAGATTAGAGTCGGACGGTTAGGATTGCTCAAGAGCTCCGGAGGTTTAAAACGGCAGGGGAGGTTGTGAGCGTTGGATGGAGATCTAACGGCTCAGGTTTGAGACGGCTCTCGGGAGGTCTGAAAGCCCCTGCAAACGAGGACTGCCCGATGGAAATCCAACGGCCGAAACGCACACGCCCAAACGCCGAGCCCGAGTGCGGCGCTGGTGACTTGGTTCGACCGAGTGAAGAGGTCGAGCTCGAGTTTGACTCAGATCTAGGGTTTTAGTTTACAACTGAGACTTCGAGAAATTGTTTGAGATAGCAAACTAACTCCAAAAATTCTAAAAATTTTTACAGGAGTTTGCTAGCTTAGATATTGACCTTGTATAAAATTTTCAGAGTCTTTTATGCAGTGAATTTTTCCCCAAAAATTCTGCAAGGTCCTGAGCTAGGGTTTGACTAACAGTCAAGCTGGTTTGACTGACCTCCAAAAATATTCAAACAATTTCTAAAAATTGTGAAATTTTTTAGAGGGGTCACACACCATCCCTATAACTTAGGAAAAATATTTCCAGAGGATGATCACAAGATTTGACAAGAAAGTTTTTGATGGGCAATGTTTAGGTCAAAAGAGATTTGTGATTTGTATTTCCATAATTCTTTTACAAGAATTCTTCAGAACATCCATGAAATACAAGATGTAAGAAAAGTTTTTAATTTTTACACATTTTCTTACATTTGAAACACAAACCAATACTTGGGATGTTACACGCCTGCCTCCACATTCGACTGCCACCGCCCTCGACAGGCTCCCTCTGCCGCCGCCCCAACCTCTCTCCTCCTCCGTCGGTGCCGCCCTAGCCTCCGCCTCCTCCCTCGGTGCACCACCCTAGCCTCCCTCCTATTCCCTCGGTGTCACCCCGGCCTCCGCCTCCTCCCTCAACGCCGCCACCCTGGCCTCCGCCTCCTCCCTTGGCGCTTCCCTCGACCGCTCCCTCCTCCTCTGTCGACGCCACCGCCCTGGCCTCCCTCGGTGGCGCCGCCGCGACCTCCTCCAGCCTCCGCCGCCATTAATTGCCACCAATTGTCGTTAAGGTTTACTTGTGTGCAGATTATCGTCATTTGTTTCAGGGGCATTTAAGATATTTTCCAACTTAGAATAGTCAGCCAGCCGACTTAAAAGCCAAATTGTCAAACACCAAACATCTTCAGCTCAGCCGTTCAGTCATACAGCCTAGCGGAAGCTATTTTTTTTTTAGAAAAACTACAGCCATGCCAAATAGACCCTAAATCGTATTTTTCACAAAATTCACATAGGGGTGGCAAGCAAGATGCAAATACAACAGATGGTGTCAAAGCTGTGGCCAATGCAAAAGCAGTAGAAAGCTTGGAAAAGAAAGAGGAAACCATATTCAACTCGACTTTAGATTTTTACATATGCATATGTATCTTAAGTAGACCTGGGACTTGGGCCATGCTTTTCAGGGACCGGCCCAAGGCCCAGTTGGCATGGCACGACATGCCACGTGGCAGGTCTGGCCGACGCGAACGACTGGGGCTGGCAAGGCTTGAGAATGTGGCCTATTGGAAGGCACAACATGGCTAGTTGGGCAGTGCTCAGGCCGGCCCGATACGAAAGAGCCCGACCTTCCCCGATGACCCAATCCCCAGCCTCCCCGCAATGGCCCAATCCCCCCAGCCGCCCCCAATCCCCAACCCCTCCCGGCCTCTCCTCTCAAGCCCCAACCCCTCCCGAACGCCACCTCCGCCTCCTCTCCTCTGCTCTCCTCCGATCGCACTCTCCCTCTCCCTCTCCCTTAGTCCCTCCTCACGCCAACGCACCCGCCCTCACTTCCTACCTCTACCTCTCTCGGTCCCTCCTTCCCTCTCCGGCTCTCTCTCACCCCCTCGGCACCAGTGGTGGAGGCGGCCAAGGTAGGCGAGCTATAGGCACCGTGTGCCGTGCCTGTGCCTGCATGGCCCGACGGTGGCACAACGGGCCATCGTGCCATGCTGGGCCTCATCGGCGGCTGTCTGTGCTGGCATGGCATGGCACGGCCTGGCGAGCTCTCCATGCCATGGCCCGAGGCCCGTCGTAGACTTGTCGTGCCGGCGCGGCACGGCCCAATTCCTATCTCTAATCTTAAGGCCCCGTTTAGAACGCGATTTTTCCCTAAATCTTGTGGAAATGAGTGCTCTTTCCTGTGAAAATCCTGGGTTCCAAACGGGCCCTAAGTTGGTAATGTACCATACATGCTTTTCATTTCTTTCGCACCATTAAAAATGGAAGTGAGGCTATACTTTCAAGTCATACGCAGAAACCGAAGTACAGGTAACAAAATGCCATCTATGAAGAAAGGTAATTAACAAATTGTCAACTTGTGATTTTTATCGTACAGTTAGAAATTTAGAAGTCAGAAGTAAATATGTGAAAGGTACAGTTTTCTCTCGTGAGCAGAGAGGTGAGTGCGCTCATGATCCTGAATGAGGCGCGAAGTTTGGATTCATGAGACATTCGTCTGGTTGTTGCCGTTACCATTTAATTTACGCATAGAGCCAACATCACAACTTGAATGCAATGCAACTTGTTGATAGTTTACTAAGCTGTTATCTAAAATTAACTTTAGTCCAAACATCGCTTTCAAATCAATCAAAAGATTTCTGTAGTCGAAAGAGAGGCAACCTAATAATGCATAGTTTCAACTTTTTTGCTATAAAATGTACAATCAAAACCTACATCAATGTGAATGCACCGGTGTAGACTTGCATTGTACTTGCAAACAATTAACATGCAGACAATTTGCATACCAAGCCTAAGGGAGAGAAATTTTGCAACTGCACCTCTGCTACTTCATGAGTTTTTTTTTTTTGAAAGGTGCTAGTTCATGATTTAGTTACATTACATGCTTTTTTTTAATAAAAATCTTGAGAATTGTTGATTCCTGGTAAAATGCAGACAAAAAATGAAGCAGAAAACTCCTAAATAATAGTAGATGCAGAAGAACGGCTAGGGAATCGAATCACAGATTTTGTAATTTGCAAATGGACCTATGTAATGTATGACAAGGACCTTGACTCCCAAGGGCATTGGATGGGCACTGCATGTGACGAGCCAAAGCAAATTCAGTCGATATATATATCCATGTGGAAATGAGTTGCCTGTGAAAAGAAATTGCAGCCATGAACTCCTGATACGGCCAGACATGGGCACTGTCTTACTAGGCAGGACTTGATCGAATGGAGCCAAGTCTCATCTCAAGACTTGATTAAAAGGTAAAACAAAAGGCAAGGTTACTTTAGTATTCACCAGTTATTATCAACGAAATACAACTTTGCCGGCAAATAGACAGTCAAGTAAATGTTTATTCAATTGCAGATAAAAATTGTTCGTCTCCACATAGACAGATGTGAACATAGTTATATGAGCTTGGTCTTTTAATTGAGAACCAAGCTTTACTTGGGTGGCTAGTAGAGGTGGTTGTACCTCCAGTTCATCAGGGTTCAAACCCTAGGTTTGGCCTTACGTGTCTTATTTAGGAGGATTTTCTTCAAGTGGAAGGCGATGTGTCCGTAGTAAGCGAGGCGCCAGTGGTGACTTCGTTATTTCTTCATCAAACTCCGCTCGTCCAGTCTTCCGTAGGCGTTGTGTGTGTGAGTGCGTGCGTGTGTATGGGCATCTATGTGTTGTACTGGGTGATTCGCAAAAAAAAAACTTGATCTTTTAATTAGAACTAGCAGATGACTAGTATATTGACTGGCAACTAGAAGCAATCATGTACATGTATGGTGAGAATTATGAACATTAGTTGAGCCAAATGGTTGGTTCCTACTGACTATGTTGATGTGATTATTTTGAGATGTTGGTTTGATTCCGACGATCTAAGCAGGTAGGAAATCATTGGTTTAGAGGTTGAAGTCCTGTTTTTTTCATAAAGAATGTTTCAGCATGTGTCCTAATTAAGATATTTGCTAAAAATCTAATACAAAATCTCGGCAATCCAATACCAAATTCGTAGACATGTATCTAATAACAAGTCGTCAAGAGTTTTGCAAAGTGTCCCACCATGTCTTGAAAATTATGCATGTGATGCATGAGCAAGCTATCCTGCATATTATAAATCTTAGTGAATGGAAAAGATGAGGTGAGGATGGAGCCTGCACTTCTCAATAGAAGGCTGGGTATACTATAAAAAGAAATATAGATATTACTGGCAGGGGCCCAGCCAGCAACGATTCAAGCCTCGTGCTGAGTTAGCTATTCTTAAGCTGAACTAAAATGTTTGATGATTTTCAAGAGATTTTTCATGTGCTTTAACACTAGTAAGATTTTTAGGTTTCGAGCTATAGATAACCCGGTCCGAGGCCTGGATCCTCCCATAAATACTGAGTATTTTTACTATCAATTTTACACAGTTCCACTAAAGTATAGCGTAGTATCTATACCACTCTCTTTCAAAGAAGAAAATTCAAATGTTATGACTAAACCATTACCAAAGTGTACAAATGGGAAACGATAGTATTTATATGAAGCTGCGGTTGATTTATGCAGCTAATAAGGGATCTAAAAAAGAAAAAGAAAAGAGAAACCCAATTTATCAACTGTCACTATACATGGATTTAGGCAAGCGAGGGAGAAGTCTGCACTTACATATGCACCCCTTGACGGTCAGAGCATGTACCCACACAAAGCAACAAAGGAGGTTGCTTACGAATCCTGACTCCCTTTTTTTCTTGTCTGCCAACCGGAAACGAATCATCTGATATTGCTTATGTGCTACAGTATTATAACATTGCTTCGCAACCGTCGGATCATAAAGCGAGTGCCGAGATCGTGTCTGGCGCTGTAGCAAAGGGCTACAGAAACACTGCAGCAAAGTAATGCAGCAAAATACTGTAGATATGGTACTGTTTCAAACACTTTATCGACAATGTATCAGTTGATCCAGACCGTTCTTTCCGGATTGGATGGCTCAGATCGTCGCAATATTACATCAATGTTCTCCTCTGCCACTGCATTAGCAATGGCACAGGATGCGAATCCTTGCCAACCGGTGGTCTTATGTTTGTATGCGTGCATGTGGGGCGTGAGTTGGAGGTGTGTTGCCAAATAGAGCAGACGATGACCGGTTGTGGTTAGTTATCCCAAAAAAGAAAGATAGTGGTGTGTATAATGGTATAGACAATTATTGTCTGTAATACTCTCCATGTTATCTATAGATAAAATTAAAGATAACTCATAACAATTGGTTGTTTTAAAGTTATGTATATATAATCTCATAAACTATACAGACAACATGGATGATAAAGATTATAAACGACTGATATCATCTCATGTACACATGTCCTTAGTGAAAGAGAAACTGCCTTGTGAATTTAGCGTCCAAAGGGCGAGTGCTGCCGCGTGTATATAAGACTCGGTACCCTCATCGCCCAAAATTCAAGATTACCACGTCTGGACTCATGGACTTGTAGAGAGAGGAACCATGGGAGTGTCTTTTCAAATGCGAACAGTAGTAAACGAGTAGTGAACTGATATGTACTTTGTATCAATACTAGTTATATGTGTGTGTTGCAACAGGAATCATACTTTATGTCAAAATTTTCTACACAATATATGCTAACCGTGTTTGAAGCAAACTATTCACTTGAATGTCCAATTATGGGGTGTTCAAATCATTTCATGGTGTGAAGCATACAAATTGTCAATATTTTTTTAACTAAGTCAAACTAAAAATTATCTTTAATTTTGCAATTAACTGAATTCGACTTTGTGTCTACGCAGGACATCGCACCGACCCACACACGCTGGGCAGAGCTAGGAAGAGAGCCGGCCTATGCTGGATGTAGCGAGGGGTCGCAACCGACTACAACTCTGGTTTCTTGTCCGCTTCGGACTCTTCCTCACCCTATAAATATACTCCTATAGTCTCGTGTTGAGAATGCACCGAGTTGCATGTTTTAGATGATCGGTCATGTCCTATCGTCTCGTGCTTGTAATATCTCATCGTATTGTGATTTCACCTTCGTGCACTCATAGTTTTTTCTTGTAAAGGTTTTTCACGTAAAAATCTATGCTCGCGCTCTTGTGTTCTTGATCATCTTTGTTATTTGCCTTGTTGGTTTTTTTTTTTGCAACAATTTATTTCACACTAGAGGAATGGATACTTACCCAACAAATCAGACAGTTAATTATGCACCAAATCAGCTTCGTTCATCGGCAACACCTGTTTCAATCAATGTCTCTTCCATGTTTCGTAATATCTGAGAGGCTTCAATGCTAACAACTGTCAAATCTTTAATTCTTCATCCTTTATTAGGAGCATTTAGCAAGAAAACAAAAGTAAGCATATATTATCTTGCCAAACATGCAAGCATTCTACGACAAATGAGATAAATCTGTATTCTCTAGAGGTAAAGAACAAATAAATTCTCAGAAAAACATAGATATATGAGCATATGAGAAGGGGATGATGGGGGTGGGGAATGTGAAGTATAGCACAATTCATTTTATAGATGGGCGAAGAGCATCCTGCATAACTGCCAAGCACACAACGACGTTTGTACGTTGAGTGAAACTGCTTTGCAGTCAACATGCTTGCAACCGCTAAAATCAAGTTCATCGGTTGCCAAGTAATTGATCTCCATTATGCACTTGGTACTCCTGGCACATGCCGTCGATCGCGTGGACGACAACATCATCGTCATCGCGCATGCTGCTAACTACCATGGCATAACCTTAGGCAAGGCCATGGTGATGCCTTCCCTACCAGTCCATGAAGCAATTTCCCGATATATCTGATCAGCGGGCCATCTCCATTGCTTCGCAATCGGCACATCTCACAGGTTGTCCCCGGTGACAGCGCCCACCATGGATACCATATCTTCTCACAACAAAAGCTACGTGATTCTGACGGCTGCTTTAGCATCGCTAGTCGAACCGAAGTGGAGAGGACAACGAAGGTGATGATAACAGGTGGGGCGGCAGGTTCTTGATTTATAGTCGGTGCGGTGGTGTGGATGCTAGATGATGCGGACATAGTGGAAGCACAAGGGAGCAGGGAAGGCGCAGCGATGACGGCGAGGCTAAGCGGCGACAGCGCGGATGAAAGATGTAGCGGTGGCATTGATACGAGGAGAGGACTGGCGATGGCGGGGATGGGGGATGGGTTGGTTTTCCATGGTAATGGGCTAAGATTTGGTGGCCCACATGTGGGAGGGTGGGAGGCAAATAGGAGAATGGACCACCACCAAGTCCTTTTAAGTAGTAGAGATACATACTAGTACTTGATGTATTTTCAATTTTACATCCATGTTTAAACTAGCTGCTAGTCTATGCCATAGGCTACATACATAGCGGAGATAAATCATATCAGGATCCAATGACATTACAACGCTAGTCTATGCCATAGGCTACATACATAGCGGAGATAAATCCTATCAGGATCCAATGACATTACAACGATCCATCCCATGCTAGTAACAACGGAGATCATGGGTAGATGATCCTAATCTTAGTATGTTGAATAATTGGTAATAGTGTTGAGGTGTTCGGAGAACCCTCGTTTTCGGGAAGTTCAGCTGACTGTCAGGTCAGAGGCGGTATGATTGGCCTTGTGGGCGGTT
The DNA here is from genome assembly GCA_036346255.1 of Ampelocalamus luodianensis. Taxonomy (NCBI): domain Eukaryota; kingdom Viridiplantae; phylum Streptophyta; class Magnoliopsida; order Poales; family Poaceae; genus Ampelocalamus; species Ampelocalamus luodianensis. The sequence continues at coordinate 27,904,919 of CM070624.1, read as the reverse complement.
GGACCAGCGGTGACTGGCAGTCTGATCTGCTTTGGTTTGGTAGTCAAACCGAACACATGTGGCGGTTTGATCAGCCGAAAATGATAAGTTTAATTTTTGGAATCGGCTAAAAATCATGTGTGTAATAAAGTGAGAGGATGCGTTTCCACTTGGTCTTATTGAAAATGGAGTTTTGAGGAAAAACTAGATAGAGTTTAAAATTTTCAAACAGAGTGTAGTTTTCAGATCTGGGAAAATTCCTAAGTCCCAGGCTGTTTGATCGGCCGTTGGTTGGTAGTCAGACCGGTGGGGCGGTCTGACCGGCTAGTCTGGCCAGCTGAAGGTGGCGGTCTGACCGACCAAAGAGTGTTCATGCGTTGGGAAGGTAGTGAACTTCGTGGAATTGGTCAAATTCATGGGTTTCAGTGCATAGGTGTTGCATGATGCATGTTTTGGCTAACGTGGGTCAAGTTGCGAAGAACTTGTGCCCGTAATCAAGTTCTTAGTCTATTCTTATGCATGTGGCTTGGAGTCAACAACGGTCAATGACAATGATGATCATGACTAGGCTAGGAGAGATGAGGTCTAGAACGATCAAGGATGCCGAATGAAGTGGTTGGACTCAATCATGGCGCAAGTGGACAAGAACGACCAAACGACGAGTTCAGTGCGACGGGTTACATCAAGTGACGTGGGGTCGGTGCAAGTACCATGGTGGTTCCAGTGGGAGCTGGATGGGAGCGACTTGCCAACATGAAGATGGCCATTGATCAACCTACACATGGCGAAGCATGAGATTGCTTCACGACGATTTGACTCGCTCTTTGGAGAAGGATTGAGAAGGGATATTTTGGTATCTTCACCAAAATACCGGGGTGACCTTGGAGAAATGTAACATCCCAATTTTTAAGTTTAAAAATCTTTTAAGAGTTAGTAGGAAGAAAATTCACCATTTGGATTTATTTGAATTTAAATTCAAAAGCTTAATATTGGACTTTACAATAAAAATATTTAATGTGAATAATCCCAACATGAACATTAGCCAAAACTATTTTATTTGGGTTCTATGTGCTCAGATACATTTTCTAGATTTTTCTAGAATTTTTCTGAGTTCATTTGCTATTTTCTTTTGCTTATTTGATTTTCTGGTATTTTCTAAAATAGAAAAGTTATTAAAATCTTAGAAATCATTTCGGGCCGAATTTCCTAAGCTCCGGCCCATCTCTTATTGTCTTGGCCCATCTCCCGCGCGAAGCCCAGCTCCCGCACACCCCGCCTCCGTGCCGCTGACGTGTGGGCCCCGTGTGTCAGGTCATCGTCTTCCCCGCGTTATCGTCTTCCTCGCGAGCGCCCGAGTCATCCGCCATTGCTGAGCTCAAAGCTCCGTCCGACAACGCCTCCTTTCCAACTAAAGCCCTTCTAGAAAACGTGTCAAATCCTATCCCTAACCTCTCGCACTGTTTACATTAAAATCGTATCTCGAATCAAATCCTATCCCGGATTTCAAATCGGTTTCGTATTTTCTCGGACTCGATTTGGGGATTCCTTATCCCGTCGCCGCCTATAAAAAGGCACCCCGGTTCGCCTCTCGACCGCAACCCAGGCCGCCACCCACCTCGCCCCGAGAGCCCTAGCGCCGCCGCAATAGGAGTTTTAGGGCTTTCTCACCGCCGGCCTTTTTCTCTGTTTTGTGCTGCTGCCGGTGACGCCGTGCCCCCGTGGAGTGCACCGCCATCATCGTCACCAGGGCTACCTCCAGAGACCACCCACGCCGCCTAAACCTCGCCGGAGCCCTCGTCCGACAAAACCAGAGGTTGCTCCGCCGCTCCGAGCTCGCTGCCGGTCACCACCGTCTACCCCAAGCACCTGGTGTTGCACCAGTAGGTTCGCAATAGCGCCCTCTACACGTTAGTACCACTCACCGCCGGTGGATCACCGCCGTTCGCTGTTGCCGTCGGTTTCCGAGCACCGCCGCCTGCCGATCTGACGTGTCATGCCGCGTGGCTCGCCACCTCAGTCCGTGTGCACATGTGTCGTTCCGTGTGGCGCCGCATCAGAGCCTGATGAGGACATGACCTCTATGGATACAACCATATTTGCTATGTTTAATGTTCTAAGTATAAGAGCTCGTACACTTCACTTAAATTATAAGGTGAGCTTGTTTTTAGGAGTGTCTTTATATTATATGAACTATATGATGCTACCTAATGATGAAATATATATATGTGCAGCACCATGTCACTTTTGGTCCAAGAGAAGCAAGCGATTCGAGTGGACTGTTTTGGAATCGATTCGGCCTCGAATCAGCTGACAAAGATCAACTTAAAACAGACATAACTTTCTCATACGGTGTCCGTTTGAGGTCCACAAGTACTTGATTGAAAGCTTATTTCGTCCTCTTTCCAACGGATCCGGCCTCATCTTCAAATTCCTTCTGGACTGATCGCAATCATCAAAAGAAGACGTCATATCAATTATTTGGGCCAATCTGGGCTTTGTAATCATACTGAACTCGGCCCATCTGCCATCGGGCCACTTGGGGGAGTGGTTACTGTTCACGTGAACAGTAACCCACAAGTTTAATCCCACCCCGCTAGTTCTATTAGTTGTGTGGCTCCTCATCCCCTATTTAAGGAGGCCGCACCCCCTCTAGTTTTCTTGGATTTTGTTTAGTTAAAAGTTAGCCTTGTTGCAACTTTGTGTATTGGCTTGTGTCGACTAGACCAACCATAATACCGCTTCAGAATCCCAACTCAATTGAATATTTCAATTCCTATTTGCAATTTCAGATTACTTTATCTTTTTCTTGCGTGCTTCTTGGTGTATGCGAGAATCGACCTTGGTCGTCAGTCAGCGGGTATTCGTGCACGGTTGATAACGACTTGTCAATCGATTCAGCGATTGCGTGGTTTGAGCCTTGCGTGTTCGTGAGTCGGATCGTGAGAGTTGAGCGACACCTCTGGACTTATCGTTCTCATCGAAAGATCGGGCCAACAAATCGGACCTTCGGGTTCATCGGTGGTATCGAGCTACGGTTCTTGAGAAATCGGTACCCTTAGTAGTAGATTTATTTTCATACCTAGAGTCCAGAAAATTACCTAAAAATTCACATCTATCATCCATACCAACCAATCGAGCCATTGCAATTTTCTTTTGGTATTTTGCTTGTTGAATCATTGGTTGCATCGTTTGTCTAGTTCTTGATTTCTAGTTCTAGTTATTGTCTAGTTAGTCTTTGTCTAGTTGCATCTCGTGTTTCCTTTGCGTCGCTTGATCGTTCGTTTAGGGTCTTAGTTTTGCATCTAAAATGAAAATTTGTGGGTTAGAACTCCTCTAATCCGCACCAAAAACTAGAAAAATTCTTACTGTTGTTCATCTGAAAAAAAAGAGAGGGTTGCTGTAATCTTTTGGGAGAATTGATATTATTTGCAACTTGCGATAAACCTTAGGGCCGACCAAATATTAGAAGGAAAAAAGAGGCAGCCGCATAGAACAAAAGCCGCGGTAAAAAAAAAAAAGAAGAGAAAATAAAAGAAAAAATAAAAGTACATGAAAATTGGTGGAGACCTTCTACATATAACCAAAAGTTTTCACAAAAAAATTTAGCAAGTTTGGCCCACGGGTTTGAAAGATATAGCAGTTTCAAATTTAAACCCGAGACGGATTCGAGTCCGAGTAGAATTCCGTATCCGAGACACCTTCAGTAAAACGGGCATAACTTTTGCATACGGTGTCCGTTTTTGACGTTGACGAGACGCATCTTTTCCATGTAAGCCACTTGTCACCCTCCAGGTGCCCCAAAATCGGCTATCTTCGGCCCCGAATTCGCGTCGCAAGTTTTTGGTTTATGTTTTTGGCGATTCTTTCGGTCTTCCTTTCGGAATTTGGAGTTCGCCTCAACTGAAAAGTTGTAGATCTCGTCGAAACCTTTCAAATAAGCATATATAAGCCATATAAAACTTTGCTTTTTCATCATTTAAGACTTGCTATTGTGTCTGCTCAATCTAAAGGGTTGTTTGCATTGCACCGATATTCTTGTCTTTTGTATTCCACGTCGTCGAACAATCTTGTGCCCTTTACAAAAGTTTGAGTAGTTGGTTAGCGTCTCTTCTAGTACTTGTTGTGAGGCTTTCCCTTGCTTGCATCAAGTCACATTGATCGTTGCGTGTGCGTACATACACTTCTTTGCATAGGGCTTTGATTAGCTAGCTTTGATTAGACTAGGATCGGCAACATTGGCTAATACTTTGAACAATCTTTCAACTTGCATTAACTGTTTTGATTATTGCTGATCCTTGCTACCATATTGAAGCCTTCCAAGCTCCACTTCCTACTAACTCAGCAGTGTCGTTCCCATATCGTTGGTGATCGCAAGTGAGAGTATCACGAACCACCACGGTTGTATCACTTCCTTGCAACATTGGTAAGAACTTGTAAGAACGGGTATAAGCTTGAGTGTGAGTGACTTGGTTGAGCCTCCGAACCTAGTAGTTGATAGGGACATATACTTGTGATTTGTTTCCTTGTTTTCTACTAACTATGGCGAGTTCACGGAAAGATTGCAAGATATATCCACCTCTTCTTGAACTGTTGGGCGGGAGTGCAAGATAGTGAGCGAGGAAGATGCACACTTGAGACAAGTTTTTTCACCACGGGAGGTATATGATAGTGATAGTATGTCTCATAAAATTAACGTCACGGTACCCTCATTTGCTGGGAATTATGATCTTGATGCTTATCTCACATGGGAATTAGATGTACAACAATTATTTGCATGCCATGAATTTCCTGATCATCTAAAAGTTAGGGCTGCAACCCGTGAGTTTTATGATTTTGCATCTATTTGGTGGAGTGAATATTGTCGTACTAATCAGAATATACCTAGAACATGGAATGATTTGAAGAGATCAATGAGACATAGATTTGTACCTTCATATTATTCCCGTGAATTGCTTAATAAATTGCAACGCTTAAGACAAGGTAGTAGTTCTGTAGAGGATTATTATCAAGATTTGCAAACTATTTTGTCTCGTTGTGGTTTAGAAGAAACTGAAGATGCGAAGATAACTATATTTCTAGGAGGATTAAACCATCAAATTTGGAATAAACTTGTTTATAAACCTCCCACTGTCACTCGTTTGTTTCGTCTTGCTTGCCAAGTTGAAAAACAAGTACAGGGGCGACAATCTAAGACTGTTCGTGCTTTTTCGTCTACTTCCACTACACCTTCACGTGTACATGAAACAAATAAGCGCACGGTACAAACCTCCGCATCAAGATCATCTTGGTTGCTTCTCCTGCTGCTGCATCTACCATGATTGCCGCCCTAACTGCTTGTGGCGTTACTTTGTCTCGTTGTCTTGCACCCTTGGCTCGCTCCTTGTTAATTGGTGGAGCAAGAAGAAGAAAGAAAAGCTTCTCACTACTCACCAACCAGTACCAACATCATTTGAGTCGAGCCTACAAGGTAATAAAAAAGGTACTGATTTGAACACTCCATCTAAGAACAATAACCATGATTTCATGCCTAGTATCATTGAGCAAAGGGAAAATCAGATTGTAGTAGAAACCACTACATCACATGAGGTGGATGAACCTAGTGTTGAGAAGGTAGAAATTCATTTCCTAGCTACAGAATATGATATTATTAAGAATTTGCATGAATCCTATGATAATTTGATTGATTTGCCAGCTGAGTTGAGTGCACCATGTGATAAACTTGTTGATTTACTGTTAACTTGAGTGCACCATGTCTTGAAGTAATTGAATTACTCTTTGTTTTAAATGATTCATGTGATGATTTAATCGCATACAATGATTATGTGGAATTGGTTAGACATAAAGACGTTTTGACTAAAATTTCTCCTGCTGATTCTTTATGTTATATTATGTTGGATTCACCTATGAAATTGTCACATGCCTTGGAAAAAGTTTATGTAATTGCATGTTCGAAATTCTTGTTTAGCACCTACACCCCTGGATATAAGTTTAATTTGATTGGAGATTATGGTGTAGACAATCAATTTCTTGTATATCGAATATGCATAACTTGTGATCACATCGATGAATTGAAGCATGTTGTTTCGAACAACAATTCTTGTGTGCTGAATCTTGTTCAATATGAGAGTCAAATAAAATTTAGTGCTCATCCCATGCCTATGTGTTCACCTTTTATGGCACCATCTAGTAAGGACAATCTGAATGCAGATGTTGAATTATGGAAGAACTTACAAATCTTTTCACCATTGCTAGATGAATTTGCTATTGCTCGTCTGACATATGATTATATGGGTGAATTTTGTTTGATTCCAAAAGTTGTAGATTTGCCCATATATGCTACCACTGCAAGTTTACAACTTCAGATATTTGAATTGCATAAACGCTTCACTTACATTTGCAAAACTAGTTGCAATAATTGTTGTGTGAGAACTTTTGTTTTGATCATTCACATATATGATTGTTGCTGTCTTCTAACATTAATGGTGCAACAACGAAGAATCATTAAAGCAGATGACATATACATATATCATGCATACACTTTGGCTTCTTTGTTACCCTATTTTCAGCTTATCAAAAGCCGAGGACGGCTTTGTTTTCAAGAAAGGGAGGATGATGAGGACATGACCTCTATGGATACAACCATATTTGCTATGTTTAATGTTCTAAGTATAAGAGCTCGTACGCTTCACTTAAATTATAAGGTGACCTTGTTTTTAGGAGTGTCTTTATATTATATGAACTATATGATGCTACCTAATGATGAAATATATATATGTGCAGCACCATGTCACTTTTGGTCCAAGAGAAGCAAGCGTTCGAGTGGACTGTTTTGGAATCAGTTCGGCCTCCAGAATCAGCCTGACAAAGATCAACTTAAAACAGACATAACTTTCTCATACGGTGTCCGTTTGAGGTCCACAAGTACTTGATTGAAAGCTTATTTCATCCTCTTTCCAACGAATCCGGCCTCATCTTCAAATTTCTTCTGGACTGATCGCAATCATCAAAAGAAGACGTCATATCAATTGTTTGGGCCAATCTGGGCTTTGTAATCATACTGAACTCGGCCCATCTGCCATCGGGCCACTTGGGGGTGTGGTTACTGTTCACGTGAACAGTAACCGCGAGTTTAATCCCACCCCGCTAGTTCTATTAGTTGTGTGGCTCCTCATCCCCTATTTAAGGAGGCCGCACCCCCTCTAGTTTTCTTGGATTTTGTTTAGTTAAAAGTTAGCCTTGTTGCAACTCCGTGTATTGGCTTGTGTCGACTAGACCAACCATAATACCGCTTCAGAATCCCAACTCAATTCAATATTTCAATTCCTATTTGCAATTTCAGATTGCTTTATCTTTTCTTGCGTGCTTCTTGGTGTATGCGAGAATCGACCCGTGGTCACTCAGCGAGTATTCGTGCGGTTGATAACGACTTGTCAATCGATTCGGCGATTGCGTGGTTTGAGCCTTGCGTGTTCGTAGTCGGATCGTGAGAGTTGGCGACACCTCACGGACTTATCGTTCTCATCGAAAGATCGTGCCAACAAATCGGACCTTCGGGTTCATCGAGCCCGTCGGCTGTGCGTGTGCGGTGAGTCGAAGATCTCGATCGGCGATGCGCGATGTGTCGTGTGACTCCGAATATTTAACTAGTAACACTTAACCTCCAAATGGTTCGCATTACTAATTAAACATTCTAAGCCTCGATGGATATATGCTTCCTGCATTGCAGCATAGGCACATCATCACAAAATTACCCATCAATTCCATACACATACATCACTAAGTTCAACAACGACATACATAAAGTAAAGTTATTACAAAGGGCCGACCGCCAAATAGAGCAATATACAAGAATGACAATGAGCAAAAGCGCCATAAGATGGCTAGAACAAAAGTCGACCAGGTTAGCCAAACACCCACAAGGCAACCGACCAGGGCGCCAAGCTAGTCGCCCATAGCTACCACAACACAGCTCACAAAAGTGAGGCCCCTCAGGCTCACCTTCTTCCTCTGTAACAAAACAATTAAGCGTAGCAACTGAGTACAAAGATTATCTTTGTACCCGCAAGACTGACGTGTGGAATAGCAGACCTATTCATAAACTACATGCAAGCTTATTTAGGTGGAGGTTGTATGTCTCATTTTGCATGAAGCCAACTTTATTTGCAATAATGTAATACATTTTAAATGCAAGTTTGCAAATCTGTTTTGTTATCAAAGTAACAGTAAGTAAAGATACATACAAGTAATCACCTGGAAGCGACTATCCCAATAGCCACCACAACATAGCACGAATCCCCGATTCGTACCACCCATCAAGTTTTAATTTAAAAGGTTGTAGTCTAACTCTTGAAAGACCTTGCCAAGCGTGTCCATAACCTGGGGCGAGGCTATTCGAATAGTTTTAACCTGCAGGGTGTACCAATGTACCCACACTTGGACCGCCTTCAAGCCACAAAGCACACTACAGAAGGTATGCCGCCGCGCTAAGTCATACGAGACATTTCCAATCTTGTGTATTAACTACGAGCCGCTCATATGGATAGAAACCCATATGCTTACATTGCAAGCCGAAAGACAACAAATCCCATCACGGGTGAAGTCTTTCGGACACTACAATGCTCCCAACACCATCCCTCCTGCGACTCCCTGCGACTCGGAGCCAATACACGCCAAAGTACTAAGTCAAGAGAGGTCTCATACCCTCTAATGTGGTTAGCACGCTAAAATGCTTGGTTTAGTGTAACAAGATGTTCGGTCCTTGTTGACCCGGGCACCATTCCAGTCACACCCAAAATCACACCATCATACCATTATGCCCAAGTCTAAATCATTTTGTTTTCAGTTTTTAGTTTTCATAAGTAGACATGGCACAAGGTGGAAATCATAATCATAATAAGTTTTAAGTGATCAAGGTTATCGACAAGTCGATAACCGCCCATTTCTACCGAAACTAAGCATGGCTAAGCAATTAATTCGCAACTACTAAGTGACAAGAGCCCATCCATGAACTCTAAATCACAGCAAGTAACCTAGGCTCATGGTAATAGAGGATAATCATTTGCTAAGGAAATGCATCTACTAGGCCAACTATTAACACAAAGTAGCAATGCATACATAGAATTTGTAATCAACATAAATACTTAAAATACTGGGATTAACATGATCAAACCGCTTGCCTTCTTGTCGTTGCTCAAAGCATTGTGGAGGGTCGTTCTCGGGTTACCGCAAATGTCGAACCCTAAGCGAAAGGCAAAAGAACCAAGAACAACCAATAAGACGAGCCACACTTAAACAAACGAGCAAGCAAAAATTATCCAAATGCGACGAAATTTATACATAAGGTAGGATACGAATATACCTAGACATAGAAACTGGAAAAACCTAATTTGGATTTGTGGTGCAAAAGATATTACCTAAAAACCCATTTTCTACCATAATTAGGTACTATAGCAAAAATATTTTCTAGAGGTTTTCGGACTTGAAAATTTTATGATAGGTTGCTACTGACATTTTAAGGTTAATACAAGTGGTTTCATCTTAATTGGAGTTAGAATGATTTAGTTATGATTTTCTAGGATGCAAAACTAGCATAATGCACTTTCGAAATAAAAACATGTGCAAAACCCATTTCACATTATAGTATGATAACAGAGGATTTCTAACATCAAATTTCTATTTTTAGGATTTCTGAGGAATTATGGTGTCTATTACATCATTAAATGAATTTTTAATTGCTACTAATAAGGTTAAATCTATTAACATATTTTTCTCGTTGATTTAGGCCTACCACCATTTTTAGATTAAAGTTTAGTTAATAACAAATTTATCAAAGTTAAAATCATTCAATTAGCGATATCTGAGAAAAAGATATGCATTTTCCAAGTTTTAATACAATTACGGAATATATAAAAATAGCGAGAAAACAAGCTATTAAAGATTACAAATTTTCTACTACAGAGGCATAGCTAAAAGCGTTTTTATATTAAACTTTAGTGAAATACAAATTTATTGCAGTTGGTTTCATGTAAAAAGGATTTATCTTGAATTAGTTATGAATTTCTAAAGTTTTGATACGATTTTCAGTTGATAAATAAATACTTACAGAAATAAAAACCAACCCAACCGAAAATAAACGACGTGAACACTCGTGGGCCGTTGATGCAATATCCAACGAGCCACACGCACGGAGAACAGCGCACGCGCGCGATTCATAACAGGAGCCCACCGTTGGATCAAGATCCAACGGCTCACGAGGAAGGATGCAACCGGATGGTGCGGTTGCCTCGACGATCCACGACCGCGGATCTAAGGATGAACGGCTCCGATCACGCCTCCAGTCGGAAGGTCCGATTGCACGCACGATCAGGGCCGCAGATCAAGTGATGGACGGCCAAGAATGATGAGGGGAACCGGAGGGTCCGAACGCATACAAAATCTAGGCCGCAGATCGCAAAATGGACGGTGGTCCAAGATCGGCGTCTGTCGAGTCCGACACGTGGGGCGCATGTCGCGGATCGAGAGTCACACATGCGAGATTTAACACGCGCACACAGCGCCGCGCGACCCACTGGCGATGACTTAAAGGAGGTTTTAGGGCGACTAATTAATTACTAATGACCAATGATTAATGATGATTAGCAATCGATGTGCCCTAATGATTTTGAACAATGGTGATTTAGGGACGGAGGGCCCACAGCGATGGCACAAGGGCGATTTAGGACCAATTAAATGCTAACAATGATTAACCTTTAATGAACTCGAGAATTAGGCCTAATGACCCCGAGACTGAGGTTTAAGGCCTACGGGCCCACTCGTCAGTGGCCCAAAAGACAATCTCAGACACGATAATGCTAAAACAGGGATTTAGTGACAATCATTAGCATTAATGATGTCCGAAAGCAATTGGTTAACGCCAGTGATGATTACAGGGGGTTTGGGCCCGCAAGTCAGTGAGACATTGGGCCAGATTAAGACACATTAATGACATCCAATGATTAACAATGATTAGGCAATTACTGTGCTCTAATAATCTGACGAAAATGGGAGCTTCTCAACTGACAAAACCCGAGTGGCTTTCACGGCTTGTCGCCGGCGACTCCGGTCGCGGCGGCGCCCACAAACTATCAAAATGGGTTCGCAATAGTGTTGCGGACCCAACAGTGATGACCTCGCCGGCGGTGGAGGTCCGGAATGCCGGCGAGCCGGAAAACAAAGAAGGAGGCCGACACGGCAAAACACGAAAATAGCAAGATGCTCCGCTGCGGTCCAAGGAAGCGAGTGCCATGACTTCTAGGGACTATATAGAAGCTACCTTAACCGAGAGGAGCTCCAAAGATGGCCGGGGAAGACTTGAACACGATGAAGTCCACCGGAGCCGAAGAAGATGAAGTGGAAGATGAGGTTCTGAGCAAAATGAGTGGAACCAAATCATCACCACAGCTTCATTATAGCTCAAAGAGGCTCCAAAAGCAAATAATTGCAAAAAGAACCACTTACCGGAGCTGGAGAAGAAAGGGGGTGAAACCAACCGAAGATCTCCAAACTTAAAATTGAGTGATTCCTGCGAATGCAACCCAAAATCAAGTTAGGGGAAATATAAAGGAGGTTGAGGAGTTCAAAAGGGTGCAAGAAAGGTTGAAGATGAACCACTTTGGACACCAAGGCGCCATTGGAGCCCTCGGGTTAACAATGGTGGATTGAAGGTTTGAGATAGTTTTGAGCTCAAACACGAGAGAGGAGCTAGGTGTGGTGTAAAGGAACACTAGGAGGAGCTAAGGGGCAATATATAGGAAAGGATTAGGGTTTGAGCAAGAACCCGAGTCCATGGTGGGCTCGGTTCATGCTACGGTCATGGACCAAGAAATGATGGGGGCAAGTGAGCACGGTGACAATGGAGGAGAAAGCACAGTGCGCATTAAATGCCCCGAGAGAGACGTTGACGAAAGCAAACTTGAGGTGACACATCAAAGCCGCCGCGCTCTCTCTTTTTCGCCATTGTCGCCGCGCGCGCTCAGGGACAGAGGAGGAAGAAGAACGAGAAAGCAACCACGACCGTTGGATTTTAGATGGACGGCTGCGATTTAAAGAGCCCGCCGACACGATCCGATTGCTTACGGAAATGCGGGCGGTTGGATTGAGATCCAACGGTCCCAATTGGTTAATGCAACCGGAGGTCCGAATGCTCACACGAACGTGGGCGGCGATTTGAATCAACGATCGATATCGCGCGCACGTTTTAAAATGCGGCTCGGTGCGGCTAGGTGGTTCGGCCGAGTCAAGTGGCTCGGACTCGAGCCCGACTCGAACCAAGGAACAATGAACGTGTTTAGGTTTTAAATATGCTGAGACTTTTGAGGATTTATTTGGGGTAGCAAAATAACTCCAAAAATTCTGAAATTTTACAGGAGCTTGCTGACTGAGACATTGACCTTGTGTAAAATTTGCAGAGGTTTTTATGCATTGTATTTTTCTCCAAAAATTCTACAAGGTACTGGTTTTAGGTTTGGTGAGAGTCAAACAGTTTGATCGCCCTCTAAAATATTCAAACAATTTAAAAAAATTGTGAAATTTTTCAGAGGGGTCACATACCATCCTACGAACTTAGGAAAAATATCTCAGAGGATGATCAAAAGGTTTGACAAGATTGTTTTTGAAGGTACAAGATTTGGATCAAAAGACTTGTGACTTTGCATTTCCATAAGTCTTGTACAATACTTGTCCAATACAAACAGGAAACACATGATGTAAGAAAAAGTTTTAATTTCTACTCATTTTCTTACATTTGAAACACAAGCCCAAAATTGGGATGTTACATGTCGCCCCGTGATTGGTCCACGTCAGAGCCGCGTGGCTTAGTCCACCAGACCCCAAGTCCCGAGGCTCGGTAGACCTAGTCTACCGTGAGCCGTGTCACTGACATGTGGGTCCCACTGTCGAACCGATTGTCACCCGTCCGAACGTCCTCCGATGATGTCAGCATTGCGCAATAATCCGATTTTTCTCGAGAGAAATAATTCGGAAATTCTGAAAAATCCAAATTAGGGTTTCTTTTAGATTTCCAATCTTCCAAAGCCCATAACTTTTGCATCCTAACTCCGATTGAGCCCATTCAAATTTCTAAATTTATCTAAATTCAAGCTCTATTTATATAAGATTTTTATTTAATTTTTGGAGCTTGTTTTGCCTCTGTTATTTATTTGTTTTATTTGTTTGTGTCTCATTTGCGAGTAGACGTCGATTCGTCGGGGAATTTTGTGGAAGAAGGAGCACCCCAAGATCAAGACCAGTACATAGACCTTTTCCAAGGCAAGTCATACCTTTGATCATCTTGAACCCAGTTTTCAAATTACTTTGTTTCAAAGTATTGCATTCTACTTTAATTATTTATTTAAATGCTTTGAGCATAGTTATTATCCAAATTGTTATCACACCTTGGCCTTGTATGTCATACTTCCTTGTCACCCTAGGTTGGTTTATTAGTTGGTAATATTATAGCACCAACGTGGGTTGGTTAGATGCTAGTACAATTGCTTAGCCATGCTACGAGTCTCACATCTCATGAAAGTTGCAATTATTAAATATGACTAAGTGACTATGGAACTTCGTGTAAAACTGTGTGCTATGTGTTATTACTTCGTGATGACATGTGTTGCACTAAAACCAACTGGGTGGTAAAGGATTTGGACTGAGGTAAGTAGTGGAAACTGTGTGATATGGTGGAAGCTGTGTGCTTGGGAATGATAAACTGTGTGGCTTAGTTAGAACATGGAAGTCTTGCCTTGGTCAATTAAGGACTTAACTTTGTGCGCCATTGAATCGAGCCTTCTTGCATGCGACCAAATGTCTGGTATGGGACGGGCCTAACTTAGTAAGTTATGGATTCTCAGCATTGATGTTCATGTGGATAGGTTAGGCTGTGTGACAGGGTGGAGGTGTGACTACTTGGTGGTTGCATCGCGGGACGATTCGTCGCTTCCCTGTCCAATGATGTGTGTGTTATACCAATTCTATGTGAGCTGGTATAGCGGGAAAGCACATCGGGAATGTCAATGTTTGAGATGAAGTTTCTGAACTGTTTTGTTACGATTAGTGTTTGTTACACTAGTTGTATCTTGTGGGTAAAGTGTACAACCTCTGCAGAGTGTTAAGCAATCTATTCGAATAGCCGTGTCCGCGGTCATAGACATGCTCGGGAATTTCACACGAGGGGTAGTTTTCATAAAATATTTGGGATGGGAGCTGTGTGACCTCAATCATATGGCTATGTGAAATAATCTGTTTAGCTGTGTGTCTTTGTGAAAACAACTGTTAAATTAATATTGTTTATTTGTTTTGAATTATGCTTTCAATCTATTATTCGTATTCAATTGCAAATGTTGCTTTTATGCAAAAGAACCACAGAAACTTTTTCTTTGGAATAAGCTTGCATCTATACATTGCATTCTGTGGTATGATTTGCGAGTGCGGTTGTGTACTCACGCTTGTTGTAAAACTTACGCCCAAACCTACGAAGAGGAGGAGTCTACGCCGCTTTCGAGTAGGAGTTCGCGAAGGTTGTTGATCGTTAAGGTCCGGATCCCGATCGGTTACTGTGGTGAATTGGTGGGATCTACACTGAGTTATTTCCGTTCATTCTTTGCTTTATTCATTGTTAGCCCTGCGTGGCTTAATAAGTGTAAACTCGACCATAAGGTCAAAACCCTTATTTGTTATTCAAACTAATCGTTTACTTTATTTATCGCTTGTGTGGATCGGTATTTACCTATGTTAACCCTGTGTGCATTAGCGTGATCCTGGACTAGTGCAGTATACACAGAGGGTTCCAGAATCGTAATTCTGGGTCCCGACAAGAAACCACAGCGTAAAACGGCGCAAGGAGAGGTAACTTAGATCAATAGAAGAAGAAGATAACGAAGAGACGGATTCGGGAGACCCAGTTCGTTATCCACTTTGAGAAGTATGTGTGAGTGTAGATCCGTTTATATGTGGGCTTAACGAGCGTCCAATAAGATTTTCTCTCTATACTAAGCCTCCACTATAAAAGGAAGTGGTGCATGATTTGCAGCTTGAACCTTTCCTAGTCAAGAAACCCTAATTTGTGTTTTGGGGAAGTGCAAATAGAGGAAACCCTAATTTATGTTTTAGGGAAGTGGAAATAGAGGAGGCTAGGGTTTGAAGGAGATGGATCGATTGAGTGTTGTTCAGCTTTTATCCTCCATGGTGGAGTGATTGTAAACCAATAATCTCTTGAATCAATTCAAGCAAAGATTGCCATAAGATGAGTTCTAACTTGTTCTTACTCTATCTTTGATGTCTTTGAGATTTTGTGTGTTCCTTTGTTTTTTTTTTGGATCTTTTGTTGTGATCTACCTTGCTAGGACCTGTCGGAATTGATCTAGGGTCATCTTGTCTATTTTCCACCCACGAGCAAGGTTTTGGATCAAAGTTCTCTTCTCGGTTCTTATGCCTTCTTGACCTCATCCAAAAACTCATGGAACCCTAGCTTCGATCGTCCCGATAGTTGATTGGAATAATTCCTAATCTTCTTGATAAGCTGTGGTTGAAATATTGAGAAATTTAGATTTTAGAATCAAAAGTTAGATCGATTTGAGATCATCGTGGGCTGCTATTTCTACAACCGGCAATCAGACTGCATCTCCGGCGGTCAGACTGACCCTTTGGCGGTTAGACCGGTCAGATGGGTTTTGCCTCGGGGATTTTCAATTTCAATACAAGACTTTCGCTGTACTTGTATTTATAATCTTGACAGCATCCATAGATATTGAAGTGAAATAGAAGTTAAATACCATCAGGATTGAAAAATAGTAGGAACGCTATTCACCCCTCTAGTGACTTCTCGATATTGAAGTGGAGTAGAAGTTACTAGGTAAGTCTATTCACCCCACCAGTGACTTGTCGGTCCAACAGTAACAGTAACCCAAGTAGGCGCGGCGCCGCTGCAGCTTTGGCACGACTAGTTCTTCTTCCCCACCTATTCACACATTTATAAATTCCCCCGTCCATCGCCACTCCCGGAACGAACCCAATCACACGCAAGAACAACAGGGCAGGAGCAGAGCACCCTCTTAATTGGCTTCTCGATTTCAGTCTTAGGCCGGCTCGAGGTGCCGCACGATTCAACGGAGCTCGCCTTGTTTACTACTATTTCCTCCTCCTCCCTCCAAAATAAATTACAAATTCTTTTAAGGTTTTCCTGTTTCTGCTTCGAAGAATCGAGCCGAGCCAAGCCTAGTTGTTTTTGTCTGGTTGGGCGGTGCTGTCGCGTTAATGGCGGCTGACCTCCTCGCGCCTTTAAATTGGGCGGGAAGAAGCGTCCGTGGTGAGAGGCACGGAACATATCCCTTCTCTTGCCTCCTCTCGCCATTTCTTGGTGCTTTAGAGCTCTGACTGACCGAGCCATCAAAACCCTTGTGTTTATTGGCCTCTCTCTGGTTCATGTTCTGTTCTGTTCTTGGCTTTTTCTCTTCTTGGTGACCGTCTCCATAAGCATCATCGTCAGTAGTAGCTGCTTGTACTTCTTGTCATTTCTGAGGTGATTGATTCTTCCTGTGACGCTTTGTGATTCTTCGCAAGATTTTATTTCGTTTTATGCGCCACTTGTCTCTCTTCTCACATGCTCCTGCCTGCCTGCTTGCTTGTTTGGTGCAGCAATGGCGTCAGAGAAGCTTATCGCGAGGAAGGGAAGGCTCAGGCAGCGCTACGAAAACGAGTACCGTCTCGTCGCAGGGTGAGCTCGTATATATCTAGCTAGCCTCTAATGCTCGTCTCAATGGAGTATACTAGTAGCGCTGCACATGTGCTTCCAATCAATTCCATTTCTTGTTCCAATCTGTTCTTGTGCTGATGACTTGTGTCATTTCGTGCTCTCGAGCAGATGCGTGCCGTACCGCGTGAACAAAGAGGGGCAGCTTCAAGTGCTCATGATCTCCACACCTAATAGGAATGATCTGGTCTTCCCAAAGGTAACAACAACTAACGGCAATATCACGAGCTCAGCTTCAGTTCAACTCAATTTCGTCTGCAACATGATCAAAATTGATAGTAGCACTAGCATGTGCTGATTGGTTGATTGGCTGGCTGCCTTTGTTCAGGGTGGCTGGGAGGACGACGAGGACGTCTACCAGGCGGCGTGCCGCGAGGCGCTGGAGGAGGCCGGAGTGAAGGGCAACATCAATGTAATTCACCTTCCTTTGACCAACCTACTACTATCTAGTATCTACTCCCTTCTCTTCTCTATAGATATGTCATTCTTGATTTCATGGACAACTTTTAACTGAGAACTGGACTACAAGCATGCAGCAGATGTGTGTCACGTATGAAAAAGGCTTAATCTTGATTAATCTTGAATTCTCTAATAAACTGCGCGACGACACGTCAAGCGTGTAGCACATTCTTGTGTGCTAAATGGAAATAGGCTAGTGGCCGATGACTTCTGTTCATCAGTTATGATAAATGTTTGGAGTGTTTTTAGCAATCTAGCCAGTCTGAAAGGTACGTGTCTGATCGCGACGGCGCCTGTCTGCGTCGTTACGTGGGGAAATACGGTCCTAGCAAGTAACCTGCGTAGTTTCGAGATTATCTATCCTTCATCCGCTTTGTCATTCGAAACCCTGTGGATGATAAAGGCTAATGGTGCAAGTTACATTTTTTTTTTTTGAGAAAGGAAACTTCTAAACTTTTATAGAAAGCTAATGTCCACAAGATACAGGAACAAAACACAAAAGAGGCAAAGCAAACTGGGAACAATAGCTAACTCTAAGGTCTAAAGCAAGACAAAATTGAACCGAACTACAGAATCCGGATTAGAACTACCAAGAACAACAGGCCAAACAACTAAGATATTACAGTTCCCATCGAACAGAAGTGATTCAGCCAACTTTCTACTAAGGTAACTAGATTATCCAGCTTCATCTGCTCATCTTTTTTTTATTAGCACCCGCCACCACTACAAACACGATATAAATTTGAAAATCACTTCACGAGCATGCTTAAGAAAAACCCCTTTAATCGTCAGCTTGTGTCTGATTTTTCATAATATCCAGATAAGAGCTGCAAAACTGAGAAAGACAATATGGTCACATCTCTCAGTTAGCTGAATTGAACTCTAGAGATCTGTAAGGATACTTTAATATATAAGCCGACAGCGACGACAGTGCTCGATAGCGAAAGTTATGGGGGAAATTTCTCTATTGACAAATTTTGCCGGGAGAATTTGGTGGATCATAACCAACAGGAGATAACACATGGCTGTTGACCT
Organism: Ampelocalamus luodianensis; assembly: GCA_036346255.1. NCBI lineage: Eukaryota > Viridiplantae > Streptophyta > Magnoliopsida > Poales > Poaceae > Ampelocalamus > Ampelocalamus luodianensis. The sequence continues at coordinate 27,886,663 of CM070624.1, read as the reverse complement.
ATTGACTTAATAAAACTGTAGGACATAAGTTAAAGATAAGCACAATGTGATGTTCTTTCAAGATTTATCCTTGGTTTTCTAGTTGGGGAGCCCTTGGTGTGAATCATTGCTTCTTTTATTCATCTTTGGCTGGCTTGTCATCAGAAGACTTCGTCTATGAGAACGATTTTTTCAGAGATCTGGGTCAACAGATTGCTATCATTTTATCTTGTGTATCTATGGCCGGCCAATATGCATGTGATGTGTCTCCTGTTTGCCCAACACCAATCTACATAATCTGCTGTTGGTGATGTATTTGTGTTAAATTGTCAGTTCTTTTTTATGTATTAGTTGTTGCTGATGCTATTATTTTTTGGTGCCTCAAGAAGTCACTGATGATTATTTGCTGTTTTATTCAGAGAACCTCATTGGGGCTCTGGGTGTTCAGGAGTAAGAGCAGCCAGAACAGCGATAGCCCCAGGGGCGCCTGCAAAGGCTACATCTTCGCTCTCGAGGTCACGGAGGAGCTCGAGTACTGGCCGGAGCAGGAGACCCATGGCAGACAGTGGGTGAGACATTTCTGTTCATCACATATCAAAGCTACATGTATGCACATGCCAGTGCCATTTGCTAGCTCAGAGCTAACAGTTGCTGCTCAAAACAGGTCTCCCCAGCGGATGCATACCAGCTCTGCCGGTATGAATGGATGCGCGAGGCGCTGACGGCGTTGCTGGAGCGTTTGTCATTGATCCAGCCGGTGGTGAACCCTGCACCGGAGCTGAATGGGCACACTGGCATGTACATGATGCTGAAAGCGGCAACCGCGGATCGAGCAATGGCGCTTTGCTGATTCTTGTCATGTGGATGACTGACAAGTACATATTAGCTGCCACTTTTGGATGACGAACTCAGCAGTCAGAATCATCTGATGATCTTTTTCTACATCTTATTTTTCGTCATTCTAGTTAGTGAGTTTTCTTCTTAGTGCATCCGCGAATGCTTTCTAATAACAATGGTGTCCGTGTGGAGCATCAGTCAGCCATTTCCCGAACTTGGTGTAGGTTGGCCTCTGATGGCAGGGTGAAATTGTTCAGTACTTAGAGGCTTAGGGCCCTAACCTCTATGGAGGCAATGTTTGTCAACTTGTATGATCAATCCAGTGGCTGTTAGTGGGGTCCCACTGCAATCTCTTTGTTCTGTAATGTGGAACTCGTAGGGCCACCTAAGCCTTTTGTAAATGCTTTGCTTTGTGTTCTCAAATAAATATCCTGAAGTAAATGAATAATTGTGAATAGAGTTTTCTTACTCTTTGCAGTCCATCCATTCATCCTATGGTCCCTGTGTGGTGGTTCTTTTCAATGTTCTAAGTTTCCTTCCTTACTGTAACAGTCCAAAAATCTATAAATGCAAGTATAGGATTTTTAAAACTTTTTGTGTGACAGCTAATGTCATTCTTCTCGATTGCATTTTCGAGTCTTATTTGGATTGAATCATGTTTTCTTGCCGGTTTAAGTGGTACAAAGGTCAGAGAACTCTTAAGATAGGGAAATACCAGTATTGTGTAAACAACTCTAAAACCCTAGCCTATTCTTTTGCCCTGGTTCTTGTTCCACCGACCAGCTGCTAACCAAACCCGGTCCAGCTAGACCCCTTTGACTGTAGACTAGGGCTGTTGCATCCCCCCGCCCCCTCCCTTACACGCGTGGGCGCCGTATGCGACCAGGCTTGGTGCGCTAGCGCGCTGTCGATCGGCCATTAATAGCCGTCGCTCAACCCGTCATGTCACCTGCACTGTGCCGCCGACCCGGATGAAATTACCAACTACCCCCCGCTTCCAAGCCATACCGAATGCATCGCAGGCTCTCAGACTTTTCTACCCATTGCTTTTGTATAACAACCCTGAGCCCCGTCGTTGCCTTTCCTCGCCACACCAGTGCTAACTCCGCCTTCTCTCTCTCTCTCTCTCTCTCTCTCTCTCTCTTGCGTGACGAGCGAGAGCTCCGAGTTCGACTGAGCACACCACATCGCCACCTTCGCCGTTGGCATCCATCGGTAAGGCTCCTTTCGCTTGGTGTGCGTTTGCTCACATTCCATAACCCAAAAGGCGTTTACCCCTTACTTGATTTCACCCTTTTTTTCACAGGAGCCGCCATTAACCTTGCTCTTCCTCCCCACCGACCAGAATAGCCATAATAGTCAAATCGATCCCGCCGGTGTGGAGTACTCCAAGACGCCCCTTCGGGACCATCTACCTGCTTCCCTAGAGCTATCCTGAAGATCAAAGACTACTCCCCCTTCCTCAGTCCACTACAGGAGCGGGGAGCTTCTCTCGTTGTCGTTGTCTATAGTCGCCAGCCCAGCTTCGGCTAACTCGTTCCCTCCGCGTCATATCGGTAAGTTCTTAGTGGTCATCAAGTACTCGTGCTCACCCTAGTTGCATGGAAGCATAGTTGATCCTTTTACGACCGCGTAGTCGAAACTCCTTCGACTACGCATGGTCGAATCCTCTATGGCCACGTAGTCGAAACTCCTTTGACTACGCCCAGTCGAATATTCTACGACCACGCATAGTCGACTCCTTCGACTATAGGTAGTCGTTCCTTCCTGTCTGCATGTAGTCGTACCTGCTACGACTACATCCAGTCATAACTCCAACTACTCGTAGTCGTACCTCTTACAACTACACCTAGTCGTATTACAGGTAGTCGCATTATTTTGGTATCCTTCTTAAGACCATATTGAGTAGTCATATCCTTCTTACGACCACGTGGGGTTGTCATATTCTTTTTGTATCCTTTTTAGGACCACATTGAGTAGTCGCATCCTTTCTATGACCACGTTGAGCAGTCGTAGCCTTCCTACGACCACGTCGAGTAGTCGTATCTTTATTTTTAGATCTGTTAGCCCTTTTCAACTAGTTAGTCGTACCTCTTCGACTACGCGTAGTCGATCCCCCTTCGACTACGCATAGTTGAATCTTTTTCCAACCACGTGATCGAGTAGTCTTTACACGTAGTCGTACCTCCTTCGACTACGCATAGTCAAACTTCTTTCTGACCAGGTAGTCGACCAACATTCCACTTGGAATGTAGTCTAAGACCCTTTCCGACCAGATGTTTGAAATCCCTTCTGACTAGATGGTCAAAACCTTTCCGACCAGTTAGTCGAAAACCCGTCCTATGGACAGAACTCGAAATCAGTTTCGACCACTCCTTTCTGACCACTGTGTCTCGATCACATAGTTCCGACCACTCCTTTTCGACCACTGTCTCGGCCACAGTTCAACCACTCCTTCTCGACAACTGTGTCTCTCCCACACAGTTTCGACCACTCCTTCTTGACCACTGTGCCTCGACCGAACAGTTTCGATCACTCCTTTCGACCACTGTGTTGACTACTCAATTCGACCACTAAGTTCCGACCACCCAGTTTCGACCACTTAGTTCGACCACTCAGTTCGACCACTGAGTTCCAACCACTGAGTTTCGACCATTCAGTTCGACCACTGAGTGTCGATCACTCATTTGACTAGATTACTTCGACCATACAGATTAGTAGCCAACTTGGAACCTAATAGAATCTACTCGACTAAACCAAAAATACCCCATTTGGAGTTCATTTGAGTTTTTTACTGTAATTTGAATTCCTATGTGCTTATTCAAATTTTGGGTTGTTTTTTCATATATAGAATCTGAAGCTCCCGAAGACCCTCGGGTAGACCAAGAACAAGAACTGCAGTACCTCGACCAAGGCGAGTCAATACTTTGATCATCTTGCACCTAATTTTACAATTATATTGTTTTAACTTATGAAATTGTATGGCTATGTTTTATACAGCTATATTGGTCTAGCTCATAGTTAATACCTTAGTAATAAATATGTATAAACTTTCAATCATTGAATTTGGACATTATCCTTGTCACCATAGAATTAATGGTTTACATACTAGTTATAAGTCTGTATCTAAGTGTCATGCTTAGCCTTACTTAGATACATTGTTATTCAGGTATTAAGTTGTCCGACATCAATCAACACTTTGAAAATGAAATTGGGCAGTCGAGGCTGGGAGCCTGGCTGGTATGTTGGACGAAATGTTCTTTTGAAAACAAAATAAAACCTGAAAAACAGATTTAGACTCGGTGATAAACCTTGAAGGTCCTATTCTGGCCCGATCTTTTGATGAGAAGATAAGTTTGGTAGTAATCGCTTAACTCTCACGATCCTGGCTACGAACTTGCAAAGCTCGAAACTACGCAATCGTTGAACTGCTCAACAAGTCATTATCAATCGTGCACGAATACCCGAATGACCTTATCACGAAAATCAATTCTTGCATACACCGAAAAAGCACGCAAGAACAAGATAAATAGTAATATGAAATTGCAAATAGGAATTAATGTATTGATAAGTGAGGTTCCGAAGTGAAGGGATACGGGTAGGCTACGCTAGCAGCAATTCAAAATTTTTACCACATAAACTAGGAAGCCAAACAAGTAGATGATCACAGATTATTACCACCAGATGCGCAGTGCAGCGGAAGAAGAGTTGGAGTAGCCTAATCCAATGAAGAGCGCGTCGATGAAGTGGTCGTAGTCGACCGTCTCCTCCAGCAACCTCCAATGTCATCAATCAATACATGTGCTAGTCGTAGAGTCACTGGTGTTCCGACCAGTGACATTCCACCAGAGATACCATTTAGAACGACATCATATAAGTTATAGAGCTTTACCAACAAGTCACATACTTGTTAATCTTTATAACCAATGATTTATTCAAGGAATAGAATAACGTTTATTCAATAACTCATAAACATAGATGTGATACAATCATCTTTATGTTTGCCTCTAGAGTATATCACCAACACGAAGAACAATGTCGCTGTTGATTTCGCCGAACAAGAGAACAAAGTATAAACTAGCAAAGCTTAACTTCAATCAACAAAACCCTAGGAATTAGATGGGGGGCAACCACTATGTAAAGGAGGAAGAGGAAGGGGTGGTAACACTATTCATGTATGAACAGTATGGCCTAGGGTTTCTATTAGAATTACAAGATCTGCGGCCCAAATAAATGATGTTGCACCTTCTTTTGATGATTGCAGCGCGCACAGAAGGAATTTGGAGGTGAGGCCAGATCCGTTTGAAGGAGGACGAGATAAGATTTCAATCAAGTACTCATAGACCTCAAACGAAGTCTGTATGCAAAAGTTATGCATATTTGAAGTCAAAGTTGTCTTCGGAGGCTGAATTAGATTCCAGAACGTGTCCAACTTGAACTCTTGCTTGGCTTGGACACAAAGTGACGTGAAAACCTTTCTTGTACCATGACGTGGAGTACCAGTCATATCCGGAGGGTTGATGTCCTCATAATCCTCCCCTTCTTGCATTTGAATCGTCCTCGACTCAAGCTCATCCTCCAGTTCCAAGAAAAACTTCAAAACTTGTAGCAACGCATGCTCATCTTTCTGCAAAATGTTAGCAACAGCAGATGACAAAGAAATAGAGAAAACTTTACAAATTAAAGGTGAGTTTGCAAGCATCAAATCAACAAAGGTACATTTTCTCACAGTATCCAGTTTGTAACTCAGTTTGCAAGTATAAATAAAGTATATAGTAGAGTTATTGATCGCTCTATGAATGGGTAGCACAGAAATTGAATTCAAAGTGTACAAGTCATTCATATAATCAAAATTGAATTGAACAATAACAAATGCATCTAGCAAGGGTGAAAATATTTGTAAGTTCTTCCATACTTCAACATCATTATGCATATTATCAATACTAGATGGTGCAATAAGAGATGAACACATAGGGGTTAAATGATCACTAAATTCTATTTTTCTCTCATAATGAACAAGATTCAGCACACAAGAATTTTTGTTCAAAACAGAAAGCTTCAATTCATCCATGTGATCACAAGTTATGTATATTCGATATACAAGAAATTGATTGATTTAGAGATGAAATTTCAGAAACTTTCTCCATAGCACATTCCAAACTAACAGGCTCATTAAGCATGATATAACACAATGCATCAGAAGGGAGTATTCTATCAAGTACTTCCTTATGTGTAATTAATTCGACATGTGTAAAATTATGTGAATTCAGATTAGCACATGGTTCATTCAAGTCAACACAAGGAATATCAAAAGATTGTACTACAGTAGGTATATACTCACAAGGTTGTTCTATGTCTTGCTGTAACATCAAATCAGTACCTTTGGCATTACCGTTCTCATCAGATACTGTAGGTACCTCAACCTTCTCTTCTAATGACATAAGATGCGCAGATCATCCTTCCTCTCTTCAAGCGTCTCGGTATCTGTAGATGGAGTAGGAGCCAAAATAGTGTCAGTATTTTCAGTTACCTTAGGTTGCACCTCGCTTGTGACCGTGGGTGGTGAAGGTACAAAACGACGTTGTAATTTCTTCTTCATCTGCTCCCATGTGTACATGTAGTGGTACTCGAGATTCGACCACTAATGTTGAACATCACCGATCAGCGCCGTCCTTGCCATGCTCATCTTCTCACAAGGATCAAGGTCCTATCTTTCAAAATAGCTATCCAGCAGAGTAACCCACATGAAGTAGTCCAACAACGTACTCTCAGCGATGAGTGGCAAGATGTATGACGGTAGCTGTCTCCCTTTGAGTTCAAATCTGCTCGCGATGTCATCGTAATCTACCAACTTCAACCAACCTGTTATTGTTAGTAGAAAAACAAGGAAATAAATCACAAGTATATGTTCTTATTAACTACTAGGCTTTGAAGGCTCAAATCAAGTCTCCCTCACAATGTCTTACCAAGTTCTTACAAGTTCTTACCAATGCAGCAAGGAAGTGGTACAACCGGTGGCTAGTTCATAATACTCTCACTTGCGATTAGCCTAACGATTGCGAGAAACGATACCTGCTGAGTTAGTAGGAAGTGGAGCTCGGAAGGCTTCAATATGGTAGCAAGGATCAACAATAATCAAATCAGTTAATGCAAGTTGAAAAATTGTTCAAAGTACTAGTCAATGTTGCTGATCCTAGCCTAATCAAAGCTCTATAACGAGAATTGTAGGAACACACACACAAAGATCAATGTGACTTGATGTAAGTAATGAAATTTCTCACACCAAGTGCTAGGAGAGACGCTATCCACCTACTCAAACTTCTGTGAAGGGCACAAGATTATTCACACGACGTAGAGCATAAAAGGCAGCAAAATCGGTGCAATGCAAACAACCCTCTAGATTGAGCAGAAAACAACAGCTAGTCTCAAATGATGAAAAAGCAAATTTTTTATATAGCTTATATATGCTTATCTGAAAGGTTTCGATAAGATCTACAACTTTGTAGTTGAGGCGAACTCTAAATTCCGAAGGGAAGACCGAAGGAAATGGCAAAAACAGAAATCGAAAACTTGCGCGCGAATTCAGGGTCGAAGATTGCTGATTTTGGGGTCCCTGGAGGGTGACTGGCTTGCAAAAGCAGATAGTTTTTTTGGATGCGCCTCGTCGTTAGCTTTGAAACGAGGATAAGAACGTCGAAAATGGACACCGTATGCAAAAGTTATGCCTTTTTTATTGAAGGTGTCTTGGAAACAGAATCCTACTCAGACTCGAAACCGTCTCGGATTTAAATTTGAAACTACTATATCTTTCAAATTCGTGGGCCAAACTTGCTGATTTTTTTTTGTGGAAGCTTGTGATTATATGTAGAAGGTCTCCACTAATTTTCACACCCTTTTCTTTTCTCTTTTTTTATTTTTTTTCTACTACAGCTGTTGTTCTATACGGCTGCCTCTTTCTCCTTCTAATATTTGGCCATCTTAAGGTTTGTCGCAAGTCGTAAATAACATCAACTCTCCCAAAAGATCACAATAATCCTCTTTTTTTAGATTAACAACAGTACAAATTTTCTATTTTTTGGTGCGGCTTAGAGGAGTTCTAACCCACGAATTTTCTGTTTTAGATACAAAAACTAAGAACTCTAAAAGAACGATCAAGCAACGCGAAGGTAAACACGAGAAACAATCTAGACAACGACCAACTAGATAATAACTAGAACTAAAGATCAGCAATTAGACATGACGATGCAACCAATGATTCAACAAGCAAAATACCGAAAAGAAAATTGCAATGGCTTAAAGGGGTTCGGTACGGATGATAGATGCAATAATTTTTTGGACAATTTTCTGGACTCTAGGTATGAAAAACGAATCTACTACTAGAAAACTGGAAATTCTCACCGATCAATTGTAGCTCTGATAAAACTTGATGAACTATGAAGGTCCTGTTATGGCCTGATCTTTCGATAAGAAGGTAAGTTCGGTAGTAGTCGCTCAACTCTCACGATCTTGGCTACGAACTCGCAAGGCTCGAAACCACAAAATCGCTGAACTACTCGACAAATCGTTATCAACCGCACACAAATACCCGGATGACCTGATCACGAAGATCAATTCCTGCATACACCGAAGAAGCACGCAAGAACAAGATAAATAGCAATCTGAAATTACGAATAGGAATTAATGTATTGATAAGTAGGGTTTCGAAGAATAATGTCGCTGTTGATCTCGCTGAACAAGAGGACAAAGTATAAAGTAGCAAAGCTAAACTTCAATAAACAAAACCCTAGGAACTAGATTGGGGGGGGGCACTGTGTAAAGCAGGAAGAGGAAGGGGTGGTGGCACTATTCACATATGAACAATAACTACGTGAACAGTATGGGCCTAGGGTTTCTATCTGAATTACAAGGCCTATGGCCCAAATAGATGATGTAGCACCTTCTTTTGATGATTGCAGTGTGCACAAAGGAATTTAGAGGTGAGGTCCGATCCGTTTGAAAGAGGACAAGATAATCTTTCAATCAAGTACTCGTGGACCTCAAACGGAGTCTGTATGCAAAAGTTATACATGTTTGAAGTCAAGTTTGTATCTGGAGGCCGAATTGGATTCCAGAACGTGTCCAACTTGAACTCTTGCTTGGCTTGGACATAAAGTGACGTGGAAACCTTCCTTGTACCATGACGTGGAGTACTGGTCATATCCGGAGGGTTGATGTCCTCATCACTCGGGTGGCTGGAAAGAGTGGATGGTGCCGGGGGCACGAGAGGATGTGGGTATGCGGATGTACCGCCCAAGTCAATTAAGGACCGAATCTGGTGATGACCTCTCATGTAAAATAGTACAACCACAAGTCGGTAACACTTACGATCTAGCCAACTAATTTGTTCGGCTCGGCGTGGCTTCGCAATTGGTGGATGTGGGTGGATAGTCGGGGGAGAACGAAGCCGCGGGAACTGCATGGTGCAAATGGAGACTTGCCTGTGGGCGAGTGGAGGCCCTAAGGAGGTGATACCTAGCGGTGCAAAGTTGCGTTGAGGTGGGACATCGTAAAGGCCTTGTGATAATCAACATTCGCCACACACCTACGGAAGTGTGTCGAGGCAGTATAAGTTGATCTATCTCTTGTGGAAAAAGTGCACAAACTCTATAGAGTAAGAAAACTATCTGGATAGCTGTGCTCACGGTCAAGAGCAGTGCTGAGAACTTGCTTGATATAGTTTTCCTTTTTATAAAAACCATTTGTGTGTGTGTGAAATGAAAAGGGTGGGCCGGGGGCCCTAGGAATGGAGAAAGCCTGGTTGGGGACCAGTGGTAAATACGGGATAACCTGAGCATTGAGTGGTCGGAGCCACTCAATGGTATAGGAGATGGGATCTCCACTAGTACTTTACAACAAAAACTTAGTTTGTAAAATCTCTGTTGTTAAAAATGCTAAGTCTCAGGGTTTCCGACTATTTAAACTAATGCAAAATTAGCTTTGCACAAACAAAGAACCTTGAACCTCCCTTGCCTAGCCTTGCATCTATAATAAACTGCATTGTGTGTTGGCTTGCGAGTACAACTGTGTACTCAGGCTTGTCTAATGTAATATTTCACACCCACTCGATGAAGACCCCTACAATTACTACTCGGAGGCTGAACTTGATGGCGGGGAAGATGGTGAAGCTTAGGCCGAGACCCCCAGTCGCTTGCCTGTGGGCAGAGTGAATAGATCCACAACGACTTGCTATGCTTTCGCTCTCATCCTCGACTCTGTACTCTTGATTTTTGTAGAATTATTGCCTTCGTGGCTCTTTTGTAAAACAGTTGGTCGCACGGCCTATCATGTAATATATTATGGGCTTGCACTGTTCGTACCGAGTGCTGATCACTCTGAGCGATGATCACACTAAGCACTGTTCACACCGAGCACTGTTCACACTGAGCGCTATTCGCGCTGTAGGCTGCTTGGACCTTACTCTTTAGCACAACATGGTGGCACCTGGTCGTGGAACTCCGACTAGCATCCCCTGCCCTGTCTGACCACAACCTTCGGCCAAGACCTGGGCGTGGCATGGTTGTGGACCTGGTCGTGACATGGGACCTGGTCGTAGGTGTACCTTGAGCTCCCATGGTTATGTGAATGAGACAAGAATGTATCTGTGTGTGCTATCTACTGATATAGGGATTGACACCGTTTGACATAGTGGATTCCGGACCACATATTTGGGGTTCGACACTTATTTACCCCCACCCAAAAAATATATATTATGTGCCTACTCCCATTCTAGTGTCTATTACTGAAAGTAAAAAACAAATGAAACTAAAGATTCAGACTTCTAACAGTTAATTTTTGAAGCACCAGTGATCCAGCGAGCCTAACATTAGTTGGGCAACTTACTAACCAACTCAAGCTTTGTACGGTCAAAAGGAGGATAATAATCAAAGAAACAAGAAAGGAATCAGTCAATTGCCGCCTGATTCCCGAGTTTGTTGGTGGGCTGGGCCGTCCCAATTGACCTGTACTCCAATCCAGAAACCACTAAAACTAAGGTTGGCAATTTGGTATCCTCTTATCATTGCTCATTTGACATAGTCCAGGGCTTTATGCAATCGTAGCTTAGCCGGACTGTTTGTCTAGCAGCCAAAAAACTGGTACCATTTCAACCTGACAATGAATTCAGTACCCTCAATGAATTTCAACCTGACATTAGGCATGGCAAGTAGATTTCATCATTGCTAATTGTCAATTTGTTATGGTCCAATGTCTGCTGCAGAAGTTTGTACATTTCACCTGAAATGACCTGACATCTGAGTTTAGTCCTGCGGATTTCTCCTAGAATTCAGAATTTTCAGAAACTCGAATTCAGGAAAGGTACATGCAGCTATGATAACATGTTCCAAGAGAAGATGTCTCCACTCTCCAGGCGCTTGCCATGCAAGATGAAGAAGGAAACTTGTGCTCTCCTTTGTATATAAAAGAATAGAAACAACAACCATTGTAGCAAATGACAATGTATTTTCCCTATTTTAGTTCAGAGAGTTAGGCATGCCTGCAGACGCATTTGAATTCAGAGAAGGCATACATCCAATTACTTTACGCATTGTACTTGCATTCCACACTAGTCTCTTCTGGGCTATTGACATGGTTCAGAGCTTGAGGTCAGGGTAAGGTGATAGCCGGCACAGTTGCCAGCCGAAAATCTTGTTCAGTTTTGCCTTTGGATCATTTCTAATGCTCCGAATTTAGTATTCAGACTTCTCAGAAGCCTGAGTTCTGGAAAGTTGTATGCTAGAAACTGAAGTTTGGCTGTTGCTGTTCTCTATGCAAGATGAAGTAGGGAAACTTTGCTCTTCATTTTCAAGAAAGCATGAAGAACAATTATAGCCATCCAGAGGGACACAATGTTGACTTGGCCTCAAGTTAGTTCATGCTAAGAAATATGCCCCCAATTTGATAATGGGATACCTTACCTCCACATGGCTGGGTGGCCCATAGTATTGAACTCACTTTTGGTCATGAACCCTAGTTGCTTTGCACTATTTTTGTTTGTTCCTAGCTTAACACTAGGTCACAAGTGGAGGCTATACTTCCTCTTGTCTGCTCATAAATAGATGTCGTTTTAGACATTGACACAATCTTCAATATACACATTTGACCATTACTTTTCTATCTTTGTGTTAGTAAAACATTCGCCTCTATTTAGGAATGTAAGGAGTACATTATCCCCCCATACCAGCCCACAATATCTCATAACCTCACACAACTACATCTCCCCTGTAGAGTTGTATTCGAAAAGCGTGCGCTACGCTCCCACTTTTCGGATATAGCCTATTCCTTTCATCTTGTTATATATGAGCCATACACTACACTATCCAATACCCCACCAAACACAAAGGTAGATAAGAGATCATATGGAAGCAACCTACCTCTGTATAAGTCAAGCATGTGCACATATAATATTCTTTAGAGTAGAAGTTTGAAAGTCTTGCTCCTCCTTTTGCACTACCATGATTAGTCGTCTCTTGATGAGTCACTTTCTACTTGCACTGCATCTTGGTAGAACATAACAGTGTAGTACATTTTGCCTTCAACTAGTGTTGCAGGATTTTTCAGTTGAAGTTTTAGTCCTAATTAATATGAGGGTTGTAGTACATCGATGGAACATGCATCTGTGCTACATTTTATGGAAGACTAAAGTGCCTACATTAACTATCTTATTTTGTGTGTCAAAGAACATGCAGTGCATATAGGAGGTTGTACTGTCTCATGGAACAGCTACTTTTTAGAGCATGACACTGAGGTTCTTCAGAACAACAGGTTTGTTGAGAATAGGTTAGAGCCGTTCTCATTCTTTTCCCTCAAGCACATGATTTTATTCCTCCTAGGTTATTTTTTTGTTCTTGTGAAGATGTGCTTAAAAGTCATGTTCCATTTCATTTGTTATATTTCTGCTTTTGAATGAAGGAAGCATCAGCGAAGTTGCAAGGCTACCTTCAAAAGAAAAAACGAAGTCACAGCTCACAAGGATACAGTTACTCGTAGGGTTAGTTTGGGTGCTGTTAGTTGCTAGGATCGTAGTCATAGACCCGCTCTGATGCTGTGTAAATCTGTAGACTTGTGAAAGCAATGTTGTAAGTTTGCAGACTTGGGAAACAATGGCAGATAAATAGCTTCATTTAGCCGGTCCCGACACTGTCCAATTTACTCCGTTACTTGAATAAATTTCTTCAAGACTTCAGCAGCATTAGAGGAATTAAGAATAAACTGAATATGCTAGGAAGTTTGCATCTTTGCAAAAATATGTCAAAACATTGCCATCACTTGATGAATTTGTTACTAGAAATCCTACATGATGTCTCTCACCAGGATTACTGATCCTGGAGACACAACCCTTGTAATGTAACAGGGTAACTTGTGGTCTAATCTATGCAAAATGCTCTGCAGTATCAGACATAGTATTATTCTTTCATATCATGTGACTCACTAGGAGCAATTCAGGATTGCATTGACTTGACCTGCATCGGCATGCATGTAGACAGATTTTTGTCGATAGATTCACCTGGTTTCAGATTTCTCCTTTACTTATTGTGCGGTTTTGTCTATTAGAATAGGAATTCCTTTGTATTTCCTTATATGCCTTTTGTATTTCTTTAGATATGTATGATAGATTCCCTTGTATTCTATATATATATTGTTCATTGGGTCTCATGAATATACACATAATATTCATAACATGGTATCAGAGTGAGTTGCAAAACCCTAACAGCCGCGCCGCCCACTCATCTTCCGTTGCCGCTGCCCCTGGGAGGAGCAATCTCCACTCCCAGGGGTGGCCTCCTAGTTGTAGCATACTACCTCGTCGTCAAGCAGCAGCAAGCAACGATCCTCCTCCAAATCCGCCGCATCCTTGTTGTCGCGGGCCAAGAAGATGGACGCCGACTACCAGCTGGATCCACGCCGGCTCTGCCCAACGTCACCTGGAGGTCGAGCTTGTCGTCGACGCCTCGTCTTCATCGCCTGACGCCGCATTCTCTTCCACCGAATCCATCCGCCAGAGTAGAGGAGGAAGACAAATCCGGCAGCTGGGGGAGGAAGATGCCTGGATTCGGAGGATGCTCGGCTGCCTCCGTGCCACCTACGCCGCCGCCGCCAAACACCCCCTCGGGCCCCTCCGCGCCACCTAGGCTGGCTGAAGGGCGCGAGGAAGACGACGCTGCCGTCGCCTCGACGTGAGCGTGCCATGCTCGAGGTGTGCCTCCTCCGCATTGGCTCCTCGGCCACCTCACCTCTACTCCCATCGCCCTGGGTACTCTCCCGTCGCCACTCTGGATCCATGCCATCACCCCTGATCGAGCCGCCGCCGCCGCCCAGGGTACTCCGTCGCCGGATACCCTGTGCTGGATTGCTGCCCGACGCTCCTCCGAGCCTCCCACGGCCCCGAGCTCGAGCTCCACCCAACTACCCCGACCTCGTGTCACCACCGACTCGGATCCGCCACCTTCCTGAGCTCCTGCTCGCGTGGGGAGTTGGTGGAGATTGAGAAAACAGAGAGAGGGGGAGTCGGTGGAGATTGAGAAGAGAGAGAGGGAGTGGGGATAAAAAAGCTAGTGTTGCTAGTACCTGCTGCTCCTTTGAGTTCTTTTTCCCTTTTGAGTTCATCCAAGTTCATATCACTCTATCTTTGAGTTTTGTCTAAGTCGTGCGAGTCCACAAAGTCCTTGTTAGTCAACCGATTGCTTCCTGGCCCACTCCTTCCCTTTCGCATGGCAGCAGTCGCCGGCTCTTCTCTCCAAGCCGTTGCAGATCGTACAAGTCGTTATGATTCTGCTGCTTCTCTCTGAGCCACTGCCCCGAGCTTCTAAGGCTGCCACACTTCTTGTGCACTACACCGCTGCTTTCTTGAGTTTCGATCTGTGCCGCCATGCTTTTATCCATTCCTCTACAGCTTGATTTTATAGCTCTCTTTATTCCTATCGATTTCATCATCTTCTTCGCCGTATTGCCGCGGATGACTTTGCTCCCGCTTGCCTCTACTTTTTCATCCTCTACACCTTGTGCTTTAATGGGCTATCGCACGATCCCGAATGGGAGGAGATCTTTTGATACTCGACATATTTTCCAAGATCTGCACGCTACGACGATATTATCAAGATTCGGACTTTGGATTTTCCTTATTTTAATATCAACCCTTTCCAAATGCAATACTATTGCATATACCTTGCATTTGAGGGGGTGTTAGAATAGGAATTCCTTTGTATTTCCTATATGCCTTTTGTATTTCCTATATGCCTTTTGTATTTCCTTATATATCTATGACATATTCCCTTGTGCTCCCTATATATATTGTCCATTGGACCTCATGAATATACACACAATATTCATAACAATGTCTAAGAGGACACATCATCTTAATGTCTATGAGAGCAGGAACTGCTGAATATTATGTTGTAGTTTAATTCTACGAACTCTTTTCAACATGTTAATGTTTCTGCATTGATACTGGAATGATCTTCAGTAAAATTTCTTAAAACTTAACAGTCAAGTATTTCATCTCATTTGTAACAAAGAAAAGGAACACCTGATCAGATCATCATGGTAATTAAGTTGGAACAACAAATGGACATAAACTATACATCAGCATGCATAACAAAATAATAAGATTCATTGATCCTTGTTATGGATCCTGCTGCAATGATAATAGTAAATGTGGTCTTAGATCTGGCAAAGATATCCCCTTCACCTTTCATGAATCTTGGATTGGGCAAAGATTGCTTGTGTCAGAAGATTTTCTAGAAGATCACACACACATATTCAGAGAGAGGAAGCACCTAAGTCTGTTCCATTGCCTTCCCTCACAAGAGTAGACTGATCATCCAGCCAAGTGGAGGACATCACCTCAGGCTTAAACGAGGAGTTGTTTTCGGAAGATTTCAGTGCCCACTAGCCATTAGCTTGTTTAATTAGTTACTATTAGAAAATTTAGCAAAGAGTCTTGCCTCACATGTTGCCCATAACTAGTTTGGACCCACTGGTGGCCTCTTGCCTTTCTTACATCAATGCATATGTAGGAGAGAGAAGTTGTAGAATTTTAGGCATAATTGTGTGTATATCTTAGGACCCCCTACATCTTTTATTTATAGTGCCAAAGATTACAATCTGACTCTAATACAACTCTCAACTTGGACTCTTATTAAACTCTAATACTAACTCTCCAACACTCCCCCCTTAAAATAGGCATAAGATAGCAATCATGTCCATCTTACTACATATTGTAATACCATTACTAGAATATAACATTTTACCAAACCATCACAAAGACCAAAAACTTGCTCAACACCAATACCACTAGGGACATCACCAAATCCATCTCCACCATCTACCATTTACCAGCTACCCTAACCTCAACCTCCTCCTCTTCTACCCACATGCTCCCAGCCACCCCCGGCCTTCACCACCTCTTCCCACACACACCCAGTCTCAACCTCCACCACCTCTACACCCGTCAAATACCTTTACGCTTGACTCCAGTCTCCATCCTCTTTCCAATCCTCTTCTCCCTTCTGCCACTTCTCCAACTGTGCAGTCTTCTCCTCTGTCATGACTGCATTGGCTCTGAGACCACTTTTCCTCTTCCTCTACCTCAACCTTGACCTCCTTCAGCAGATCTATTATTCCCACCACCACCTCCACTAGGGTGAGATGCCCCACAATTGTAACACTCGGTCCTCCTTGCAAAGTTTTAGTTGCCGCATTTCACATCACGACAAATCCAATGTCGGGACCGGATTTCTGAATTCGAACCCTTTGTGTATTTCTGCACTAGTCCCTGATCAGTAGCTAGTGTACATAGTGGATACAACGTTGATAACAAGTTTGAATCAAAATTAAACATAAAAGTAATAACAAACTACAGGCCTTAAGGCCACTTATTACAATAAAGGTCACATGACCTCAAGTCTTACAGCAGCGGAAACAACAAATGATAAACTCTGAGTGATGACTTATCAAATAGCCCACTGGCATTCGACTGGGAAGCATAGCCTAGTACTCTGGGTGTCCTTCATTAAATCCCTAGGCGAAGTAGTTGTAGTCCCTCAGCGTCGTTGAAGGCTTCTAGGATATGTTTTGAGTGTAGCACATTGATGAGGATTAAAACATCTAAATATTACTTTATTTAATTAAAAGGCCACACTTCTTTCATGGTTGTAACACCTAAGGCTAACGACCCTCGTGGTCGTAAAGATTCCAGAGGTTACATCGTGGGTACCCTGGTCAGACGAGGTCCTATGCCTTATCCCCGACCAAATGACTACTCATAGAAGCAATGAACTGGTACTTGGATCCGATTCCAAGTATATTCCTCTCGTGTGATGAATGGGGCACATGTCTTATTAGCTCCAAACCACACGACGTTTACATCTCTAAGACACTGACAATAACCACCATATGGTTATTATTATTCCCTGACAATATCAACTGTTGAACGGTTGATACTTCATCAACTATCGCCTACCTCCGACCAGTCGTGATACTTTCAAAGGGAGCTTATTCTAGGAGTAACTGCCACCTCTTCGGTAGTTATTTAAAGGTGAACACCAATGGAGGATAGGGGACATGGGGGATCAACCACAACTCAAGTCAGGATTAAGAAGATCAGAAGACAATCAAAGCATTAGAATAGCAACACCCCAAGGGTAATTAGGGTGAGTCCTGTGCCTGGTCGAAGGCACCCCCTATAATCGCCAGTTCGTAGCAATAAAGAGTAGTCCCATTCTCTTCTAAGAACTCTTTGCCATTTTTCTCTATTTTATTTCATAAGATCGGCGACTCGATCGCCAACAGTTGGCGCCGTCCGTGGGGAAGAAGGCACTGATTTCTTGAAGATCCTTCGCTCAACAATCCTCATTCATTTTCTCTTCGCTCTATAACCGCTCATGCGACTATGACGAAAACTTGGGATGAGAACTGGTTCGACTTGGCGGACTACTCCGACATGGACATGGATGCATGCATTCGCGCCATGGAACATGACACAATATCGTCATCATCCTCTTCCGACGTCGGCTATCCGCTCACTGAAACTAGCGAGATCGACCAGATGGAGGAAGACACACCATCAGTGGCGCAACCAGAAGAAGCAACCGTTTCGACTAGCTCGGAACGTCCAAATGCCTCTGCAAGCCCGGTCCGGTCATTCTGACCGGCAAAAATGGTGACAAGAGTCCAGAACCGCAACCTGAGGGTCAATGTACTCTCGATACGGTCATGGATGACCAGTATTCACTGATGGCTCCTAGCTATTCTAGGGCCAACAGACATCTAGTAACAGTGTCGATGAAGCTATCGCTGATCGTAGGCCAAGTGGGAATGATAAGGTTTAGTATACGGTTGGCATTCAGTTGAATTAGGCTGAATCCAGCATGAAACCCACCGAAGGTGGTAATCTCCGACCGCTCTCCATCGTGGAGGCTCCTTGCCAAAGCAGTGGAAGGCTCTCCATTAGTTATGTTGGAAGTTCATCAGATGATCGTTATTGGAGGCATGAGGTCAACGCAATCAGAGATATAGATCAAGATGCCATGCACGATCCTCCACGGCTTGTCCAACCACCACCTACTGGTGGAAATGGTACGGGAAGTCAAGCATCACTTGTGTAGGCAACTGAACTGATGGACATCGATCAGTTAATTCGCATGTTCCTACCCCACCACACGTGATGGTTCGGATAGAACAAACCAGAAGGTCAGAGGAGAATTTGAGCCATCGAACACCTTCTGCTAGCCAGAACCCTCCAAGACCTTCGGTAACGGTTCAAAACTTGTAATGAGTTCATGACATTATGAATAATCCTAACCCTGCTCTGGCAGAAACCCTAGGATTTGCTAAACTTGCAGGACAGGTATTGGAGATCCTCCAGCGAACCATACAGCGTACAACAATGTACTGGGAACAACGGGCCTCGCAAAGTCAAACCTTTACTTCGTCCCAATGTTCCTCCCCTAGCAGGGGACAACATAGCCAGGCTGGAGGCTGATCGATACCCAAACCTTCTTCAAGGTTCCGACAAGGAAGTAATGAGAGAAGACGACTTTTCTTGAAGCCACCCCTCCTCCTCGTCAGGAGGAGCGGTTCCTTGTTCCAGGTGATCTTCGACATCACCTGAATCAGGCAACTAGTCGAAGGCGTCACATGAACGTCCACGATCGGGTCGGGGCACCAGAGGTCTGGTATACCAATGTGAGAAACCGGTCCCCAGCCGATGATAATCCGGTACCTTTCCAGATAAGATGCCATGACTCAATCATAGGTTGTCGAGCCTTCTCAGCAGGGCTCCAAGCTGTAAGCTGGTCGGACAGGTTCTGACCAGCCAATATAGAGAAATTCAACAGAAGTCAAAACCCATTAGAATTCCTCCAAATCTACACTAGTGTCATTAGAGCTGCTGGTGGTGATGGCAATGTGATGGCAAACTATTTGCCCACGGTCCTTGAAGGATCTACCTGGTCTTGGTTGCTTAACCTACTGGTCGGGTCAATTTACACTTGGGAGCAATTATGTGATCTTCTAATCGCCAACTTTCAAGGGATGTACGACCGTCCTAGAAAGGAGGATGATCTTCATCGCATCAGGCAAAAATATAATGAAACTCTTCGACAATATATCAAGAGGTTCAGCCAGGACCGTAACTCTATCCCTGAGGTCGCAGAATCTTCCATTATCTTGGCTTTTACGGCAGGATTGAGAAATCGACGGTTTACAGATGAGATTGCAATGAACCCTCCACGAACGACTCGTCGAACTCTTTGACATGGCTGATAGATATGCGGGCGCCGATGAAGCTATCGAATGGAATAAAGCTATTGATCGAAAGGAGAAAATCTGTTAACCTGGCCTAGAGAAACAAGAAAAGAAGCATAAAAAGCTCTCAAGGGTAAGAAGAATTGCAAGCCCGACAACAAAGAGGTCCTTGCAATCGCTGAGAAGTTTACCAAGGGTGAAAAGGATTATTCCGGTCGAAACAAGGCAAAAGCTTCGACTGATGACTTCAAAAAGAATAAGAAGTGGTGTCCACTTCATCAAGTGAAATGCATGATCTGCACACCTGCCGAGCCTGGAAAAAAGTTAGAGGATTACTACTCAGGTAAAGGTCCCTTCCCCTTCATATAGGAACTTGGAGAACCAAGCTCCAAGAAAGACAAAGATGGCGACGAAGAAATGGAGTACCAGGAGCCTCAGCACACCGTTGACATGATCTTTGGTGGATCTTCCTCGTATGAATCGAATCAAGACGTCATCTGAAGGCCGTGGAGCGAGAAGTCAAACTAGCCGAGGCTCCAATCACTACGAGGCCTTCCTGGTGGTCGAAGACTGTAATCTCCTTCAGCAAAGAAGACTGGCATATCCCATCAACCCGACCAGGTAGGTTCCTTATTGTTGTTGAACCTACAATTAATAATTGTAAAGTTAATCGAGTCTTGATAGATGGAGATAGCTCTTTGAACATTTTATTTACGGGAGCATTGGAAGAAATACAAATTCCTAGGTCAAAAGTAAAACCTGTGAAATATACCTTCCATGGCATAGTTCCTGGTTGTACTGCAAAATCGATAGGGCAACTCTCCCTACTGGTTATGTTCGGAAGATCTAATAACTTCCGATCAGAAAAGATTCCATTTGATGTAGTGGATTTTGAAACTGCTTACAATGGAATCCTTGGTCGTCTGGTGTTGGCAAAATTCCTGATAGCTACACATTACGGCTATGAGAGTTTAAAGATGCCAGGATCAAAAGGGGTTGTTACGGTTCGAGAGGATAGAAAGATGGCATATACATGCGATCGAAAATCCTTAGAACTGGTCAATGAACTTCCGACTAGGGACACTAATCCACCTTCAACGTTGGTCAGGCACTCGAGACCAAAGATGGTCCCGAAACCGTCCGACCAGTCTAAGGAAGTTCTGCTCAACTAAGGCGCTTCTCTGGAAAGCGTCAAAGCACCTTTTGGGTCAGGAAATGCTAATGCATCTACCCAAAAGGTACTGGTCGGCGCAGGACTCGATCCTAAATAGGAAGAGTCGCTCGTCTCCTTCCTCCGAGCAAAGATGGATGTATTCGCCTGCAGGCATCCGACATGCCTGGAGTCCCTAGGGAGGTGATCGAGCATAGGCTAGCTCTCCAGCCTGATAAGAAACTGTAACATCCCAAATTTTTAGAGTTTTTGAAAATTTTCAAAATTAAAAATAACAATTTGGTTTTATTAAGCTGCTGAAGCTTAACTTGAAATTTAGAAATAAAAAACAATTTATCTTGAATTAATCCAACTTCAATTAATTTAAAATTTGGATTATTGGAGTTTTCTTGGACTTTAGTGGATTTAAAAGTCAAAAAGGTTATTTTAAGCAATTTTTGGATTCTTTTGGATTTTATAAATGCTTTTCCTAATTTTCCAAAATTAAAAAGATTTTATTTGCAAAATTAAAAGCTAAAGTTAAGCTAATTTTTTTAATAAGTTCCAAATAGTTCCAGAAATTTCTGTGGATTTTTCTAGAATTTTTGGACTATATTAGCTATTTTCTAAAAGCCTTTTTAGTTTTCTAGAATTTTTGTAATAAAAAACTCCTTTCTCGTTTTGGGCCAAATTTTTACCGGCCTGCTCGCCTTCGCCAGCCCGCTCAGCTGCTCATGTTTGGATGGTCCGAACATGCACGCGAGGACGTTCGGACGGTCTGAACGTTCCTCTTTCTCGCTGCCCATGGGGCCCGCCTGTTAGCACACCCTTTCTTCCCCGTGTGTTTCTTCCTCGTGCGCAGTGCCACGCCGTCTGCCATGGACGTGACTCAAGCTTTGTCACATCCCACTTTCTCTCCCTGTTTTCTTCCTGTTTTCGCGCGCATTATGTGCCGCGAATCTCGCCGACCACGTTCCGTCAGTCACCTCCCCCTTTTCCGTCCATATTCGTCGGAACACGCGAGTGCCACCGCGAATCCCGCCATCGCTTCGCGCGCGATCTCGCCCTCCGGTCATCGCCGAGCTCTATAAAAAGGAGGATGGTGTGCCCCTCCCCCTCCTCTTCCTTTCCCCCATCTCCCTCCTTCTCTCTCGCCCAAACCTCGCCGCTATTTGAGTTCCACCGCTGCTGGCCGGAAGTTGCGCCTCCGCTTGTCGCGCCGCCATCGAGGGTCCCCCGCCACCTTGGTCCTCACCTCCAAGATCGCACGACCGCTGCCTACCCCGTGCATGCCTCCCCGTCCTCGAAGCCCGTCAGAGCACCACCACCACCTTCAACCGTCGCCTCTGCTCTTTGTTTCGCTCACCGTTGGCCACCGTCTTGTACGTCGTCGTTGAGGCCGCGCGTACCTGGATCATCATGAGCTCCTCTCCGCGAGGTGCCCTCGCCGACCACCAGAACCCTGCCATTCGCTGACGACGCTCGGTCCCTAAGCTGCACCACTGGTTTTCGCCGATGTGGCCGCCACGTGGTGCCCAGTCAGCACCACCTAGGCGCCATTTCACCTCCTTCGCCGACGTAGCCACCCAGTCAAGTCCACGTTGGTCCACATGGCGTTTTCATTCTTTTTCTATTGAAAATTATTTTGACCAAAATCTAAATCCTTAGGGAAAATGTCAGCTGACGCAGTAATCTGATTTTCCTTTACAAAAATAATTCAAAAAATCTAGAAAACCTTGGTTTCCTTCATTTCATGTGTTTTCAAGTTTCCGAGAGCCCGTTCTCCTCTGTTCGAGCTCTGATTCGAGTGATTCAAATTTCTAAATTCATCTGAATTCATTATCTTTCTTTTGGTACTTATTTGGTAATTTTTGGAATTTATTTAGAGTTATTTTATTTATTTGGCGCTTTTTGCATGTATAGATTCTGGTGTTTCAGAAGAATTCTTGGACCCAACGACCGAAACATCTCAACTCTTCGATGAAGGCAAGTCGTAGACCTTTGATCATATTGGATCCATTTTATAAAATTTTATTATTTTATATCAACATGCATTGCTAGTTTTATAATAATGGTTTTGGGAATAGTTAAATATATAATTGCCATTTTTGCCTCCTTGAATATTATGATCGACTTGTTGACATGTACCCTTGGACACCATAGGATGGGTTATTTTAGTTGGACATTAATGTACTATCAACATGGGTATCATATTATGCTTATCCATGCTTAGTCGTGTCGGGATTCATGATCACATATCCATAATGATTAATTTTGACCTAATGATATATGGAATTATGGTGTGATACCATTGTCGTGCAACTGTGATGCGATGTCACAGTTGTGTCGATTGTGGTGTGATGCCACTATTATAAAATTTGTGCCATGACGGAGGTTGCCATTGGCTTGGGTGAACAAAATAATTTTTGCTCAGGCGAGTGATTGTGCTGTAAAGGGGGTGAGCAAGGCAAAATGCGGCAGGCACATTTTTGGGTACGGGAGGCACTTAGGTGCGCAAGGCACATGAGATGAGGTAGTCTCGCCTGAGCAATCACTAAGAACTTAACTTTGTGCGCCATTAATCTAGGCCATACCGTACAACCACATGTCCAAGTTGGGGTGGACCTGGCCAATTAATTAGTAATATTTTATTTTGGTTCTGTTTAGGTTGATGAGTGGCGCAAGAGGGGGCCAAGACGACGAATCCTTAGTGAGCAGAACCGAGTCAAAATAGAGCTTTGTAAAAGCGTTGTGGTAATCACTTAGTCGCACACCTCGGAAGTGTGTTAAACAGACATTATAAGATGATTATCTCTTGTGGGTTAAGCTGTATAACATCTGCAGAGTGTAAAACTATTCGAATAGCTGTGTCCCCGTTATGGACAATGCTTGGTGATTTCACACGAGGGGTAGATTTTCATAAAAATTATTGGAATGGTGGTTTGGATGGAATAGCTTCACTAGTTGTTACAAAAGAACTTGTTTACTTATGTATTACTCTTTTAAATTATGCTTTTCAATATATTTAATGTCAATACTGCTCTATGTAAAATAGCCATAAAGCTACCCTTGTCAAGCCTTGCATGAATATTATTTTCATATATATTTCCTTATGATTTGCTGAGTACTTTAAAGTACTCACGACTTTACGCCATTTGTTGATCAGCCGCCGAAGAAGAACTAGGGAACAACGAGTTCTACAAGGAAGTTTACTTTGAAGACTATGCGAACTAGGTCGTGTCTTCCATTCGATTGCCTGTGGGCATGTCAGATGGCCACCATGAGGTATTTTGGTTCCGCTGCAAGTTACCTTTTGCTGTTAAGCCCTACGTGGCAACCCCTTGTAAGACTTGACCATAAGATCCTTTTGCTACTAAGTAATATTAATTTGTCTGCTTCATCTTTATCCTGTTGTATGGTTATGATTACATCAAAGTTGTAACTATGTGAGCTAGCCACTGATTTGAGACTAGTTCAGAATACACAGAGGCTCTCAGACTTGCATATCTTGGGTCCCGACAGAAATCGGTCAAGCAGAAGCTAAGGCGTTTTGCACCTGATCGGAAGAAGGCAATCCAATCGGAGATTGACAAGCTTCTAGAGGCTGGATTTATTCATGACGCCGACCACCCAGAGTGGCTCACCAATCCTGTAATGGTTAGAAAAAGTAATGGAAAATGGTGAATATGTATTGACTTCATAGATCTTAATAAAGCTTGTCCCAATGATGACTTTCCCCTTCTATGCATTGATCAACTTGTAGACTCTACTTCCGGGTGTGAGTTGTTGAGTTTTTATATGCGTATTCAGGGTACCACCAGATTAATATGAGTAAAGAGGATGAAGAGAAAACTTCCTTCATCACATCTTATGACACTTACTGTTATGTTAAGATGCCCTTTGGTTTCAAAAATGCTGGTACAACTTTACAAAGGGTAATGCAAAAAACTTTAATCCTTAGATAGGTCAAAATTTAGAAGCCTACGTTGATGACTTGGTCATTAAAAACATCAATGCTGGTGATCATATTTCTGATCTACATGAGACTTTCAATAACTTAAGAAAATATAACCTTAAGTTAAATCCGAAAAAGTATGTGTTCAGAGTTTCCTCTAGATAGCTTCTTGGGTTCTTAGTTTCAGCTAGAAGAATTGAAGCAAATCCAGTAAAGATATCAGCCATTGAGCAAATGCACCCTCTGACCACAAAGAAAGAGGTCCAGAAACTAACTGGTTGTATGGTAGTGCTAAGTCATTTCATAGTATGGTTAGGTGAAAAAGGATTGCCTTTCTTTAAGCTTTTTCAGAAACATGAAAGTTTTGATTGGACTAAAGAGGCAAACGATGCCTTTGAAGAGCTCAAGAAATACCTTACGAGTGCCCCGATCTTAGTATCTCCAAGATCGGGAGAAACATTGCTGATATACATGGCTGCAACGCCACAAGCGGTCGGTGCAGTACTGGTTGTTGAGCGTGACAACATCCAATGACCAGTATATTACGTAAGCAAAGTCTTACATGGACCAAACGATATCCACATGTACAAAAGTTGCTCTATGGTCTCCTTATGTCTTTAAGGAAACTAAGGCATTACTTTTAGGCCTACAAAGTGGTCGTACCAATCGGATATCCACTTGGTCAAGTTCTTGGAAACAGGGAATCATCAGGATGAATAGCAAAATAGGCGGTCGAGCTTGGGGCATTCGACCTCCATTTCATCTCACGAACAATAATCAAGTCCTAGGCTTTAGCAGAATTCATTGCCGAATGGACAAACCCTGAACCCACCCAAGGGCTCGAGTACAAACACCATGATGAGTGGATAATGTACTTTGATGGTTCCTTGATGCACAAAGGCTCGGGGGCTGGAGTTGTCTTGATATCTCCTACAGGAGAACAAATTAAATACGCCATTCAACTAAAATTTTCTGCTACCAATAATGTGGCAGAGTATGAGGGTTTATTGGTAGGACTCTGAGCAGTCAGAGTGCTTGGGATTCGCAAATTACTAGTGAAGGGCGATTCTCAACTAAAAGCGAATCAAGTCGGAAGGAATATACATGTTCCAGTCCCAAGATGTCATTTGATTTAGCGAAGTATGGAAACTTGAAAAGAACTTCTTCGGGTTTCAAATCCAACATATTCCTAGAAAGAAAAACTTTTTGGCAGACTAGTTGGCACAGATGGCTTCCACAAGATCAACCATCCCGTCCGGAGATTTTCTCGAGCAGCTTGATACACCATCGGTGGTCAACAATTATGAGAACATAGATGCTCCACTGGAGGTCATATAGCTCGATCCCAGTAGTGATTGGATGACATCGATCTACAATTATCTTCAGCATGGCATAATTCCTGAAGATGATGTAGAGACTAATCGTATAGCTCGAAAAGCCAAATCATACACTATGATCGAAAGTACCCTTTATAAATGGGGATCTCACGAAGGGTTGATGAGATGCATATCTCAAGCGGATGGTATTAAGTTATTATCGATATTCATGGAGGATTCTATGGAGCACATCATTCCTATAGAACTCTGGTTGGTAAAGCCTTTAAGTAAGGATACTACTGGCCAACAGCCCTTCATGATGCAAAAGAGCTTGTGATAAAGTGTATACAATGTCAATTTCATAGTCGATAAGTACATCAGCTGGCACAAGCTTTGCAAACAATACCTCTTTCTTGGCCTTTTGCAACCTGGGGACTGGACATTCTGGGACCTTTCCCAAGAGCACCAAATGGCTTTGAATTCATTTTCATCATGATTGACACGTTCACAAAATGGGTAGAAGTCGAGCCAGTTGTTAAAACAACAACTAAGGTTGCCAAGAGGTTTCTCACAAAAAACGTGATCACGCAATTCGGTATACCCAGTCGTATAATCACCGATAATGGTATCTAGTTCTCGAGTGGTAATTTCCAGGAATTCTACAAAGATCTAGGTATCAAGATACATTTTACTTCTGTTGATCATCCACAGAGTAACGGAGCAGTCGAGCGAGCTAATGGTATAATAATGCAAGGAGTGAAACGCCGAGTGTTCGACCAGTTAACAAAATGGTCGAGCTTGGATAAAAGAACTTCCTTATGTGATATGGGTTGTTCGAACCACGACCAGTCGTGCGATCGGTGAAACGCTATTTTTTCTGGTTTATAGTGTTGAAGCCATACTTCCTCCAGAACTAAAATTGGCTTCGCTCAAACGGATTGTTTCAATGAGAACGATCAGAATGAACGACGACTCGACAACATCAATTTCCTTGAATAACGACAAAACCAAACCCTTATATGATCGGCAGTCTACCAACAAACCATGAGAAGGTACCACAATCATAAGGTGCAACCTCGTAGCTTTGTTGTAGGTGATCTGGTTCTCAGAAAAATTCAGATCCAAGCAAATCGCAATAAACTTTCTCCCAAATGGGATGGTCTATACACCGTGGTCGAAGTCACCCGACTAGGATCAGTATGACTAGCTATGTCAGACGGGAGTGTCTTGTCTAATTCTTGGAACATTGATCAACTGTATAAGTTTTATGTATAGTTATTCTTTTCAATTTCATATTTTAATTTTAATAAAGTTGTTTTTTCCTTTCCCAATGAGTGATCTTGTTTATATGCTTGTTATCCGTTATCTGGTCACACACTATTATTGTTTAAACTGGTCGGAGAAGACACATTTCTCTCCGATATCCTTCCAAAAGGGTTTGTTTTACTTTTTTTTTGGCCTTGACATAGTTGTCAAAAGCCATCGAGGTCCTAGTCGTGACCATCGCTACGATGGCTCTCACGCGTGACCATACACTCTTTTCTGAAAGAAGCAAACAAGTAAAGGAGCAAAACACAGGCAACTTGATATAGTTTCTTAGATGCTATAAGGACTACATACTAACTTTCTTCATTTTAATATTATGTTTTTCACTAGTTTTGGCTACTGGTCGGGACACAAAAAACTCCTAGTCGAAATCTCTCTTATCTGCATGTGGTCCTCCCTACTGGAAGGAGTTTCCTAGAGACGGCCTTTTTCTTACGATCCTCGCTGCCAGTCGGAACTTGTGTATGAACACGTTTGGCGAAATGCATATCATGTCTCTGGTTCTTAGCAATTTTTTATGACCAGCATGGATAATAAGTATAAATAAGCATACTTATTACTTTTTATGCATACATCATTGCATAGTTTCTTCTCATCAAGATATGTCTTACAATATCTTTCGACCACACAATGTACTACACAGTATTTAGATTATAGAAATAGATCTAAAGCTAGTCGAAATCATACACTGGTTTTGACCAAATTGATTTTCTAGTGCTTAACTAGATCATTTTATAACGTAATCAGCACACGCTTTGTACATTGGTCGCAACTTGTGATCTTGTTTCTTGGTCTACTGCTTCCTTAGTAGCTTTTACTACACAAGCAGTCGGGGGCTAGGAAATATATGAACACTGAACAAAGTTGAAACAGATAAAACACAGACTTACTGATGATAAAAGGTAAGTTTCATTTACAATTCTAATATTACATCAATCTACTCCTTGGGGCCACCAGACTGGTCGCTACGTGCTGGAGATCCAACCTCTATTTCCTCTGCAACCTTGTTTTCGAGAGACGCCATTTCCTCGAATAACTTGGCTGCTTCATCCTCCAAGCAGTTGAAGTCCACTTCAATAGCTTGGAGGTGAATGGAAGGGTTGAAAGCTTTCAGCTTTGCTAAAGCAAGGCTGACTCCATTAGCAACCACTTCTTTCATGGTCTGGGCGTGGTTCTCCTGAGTAGTTTTGAGAAGGCTTTAGAGATCTTCGAGTTGTTGGCCAAGGTAATTTTCCTTCTCGGCCAAATCTCCTAAAGAAGTCACGCATGCTCCTGATCCCATATCGAAAAGAATCTTGTTGAGAGCCTTGACCTTTTCTTTAAGGCTTCGCTCAAGTTCTGCCCTCTGCCCGCGCTCAAACTTAAGAGCTTTCTCTGCTCTGGTAATTTTTTGAGTTTGCTCTGCACAAGTAAACCAAAGATAAATGCATATAACTCGAGCAGATAGAGCATTGGTCAAATTTACGACCAGATACCTTGATTTTTCTTCTCGAATGTTTCGATAACTTCCTTGTGCCTGGTCGTCAAGTATTCGATCGACCGGTCCTTGACTTGTCTTTCTTCTTCAAGCCTGGTTATTTTGGCTTCCTTAGCCATAACCTCTTTTTTAATTTCCTCCAAATCTAACACATACGATAAGGAGAGAAGTTAATTAACAGAAGAAGAACAAGACAACAAAGAAGGAGAGAAAAAGTCAAGAAGAAAGTAATTAGGAGAGAAAAAGTCAAGAAGAAAGTACTTACTCTCTAATCTGGAGTTTTTCTTTTTCAATAGTTTTATTCACTGGGTCAGTCCTCCAACCACAGCAAAGTTTTCCACCATATGCTACAAAAATGGCAAATTTCTTTGAGTTTTCTATAAACCTGAAGGAAAAGGCCATAAAAGTAGTCATAGGTGCTTACCCGGATCACCACATCATTGTATTCGACAAAAATAGTATTAGGACTCGTCTCTACCTGACGATATGATATTCTTCCCCAAGCCTCATTGAGTTCTTCATCATTGAAAATCCGAGGGCAATGAGGAAAGTCGATAGGATGAGGAGACTTCGAAGAAGTCCCCTCTCTTTGAGCGATCCCAGCAATGGTCGAACTTGGTCAGCAGATCCTCTTTTTCTCCCACCTGATTATATATCAAAGTTAGTTTAGCGATGGAATACTTCATCTAGAATGTAAACTCCTTTTTTGATGCCTTTCATACCTCCAAAGAGCCACCCTCATGAGTAGACATTGGGGAGGAGTGGTCAGAGCGTCGATTGGATTAGAGCTCCCAGTGAGCTCGTTGATCTCCAACCCGACCGACTGCACAAAAAAATATAAAAGTTATGGCAGACTGATAGGAAGAATACATAAATGATGAAAAGATGTTCTTTATTTTTTACCCTGAGCCTCTCTATTCTCTCCGCTGGAGAACAGGATGCCAACATAAGGGGAACAACTGCCTTACTATTGGGCTCCCCAGCACAGATCATCTTGATTTGCTCCCTGACTTCGTCAGCAGACTGGGCTATAAAACAAGAAAAGAGGTCGTAAGGTTACAAAATAATGAACTAAAATAGACAAAACTGGTCAGAATCTTTAGGACTTACGATCTGTAGAATCGATGATCGTATTGTCACGACCAAGGTACTAGAGCGAGGTACGTGATCGAAGCTTCAGAGGACTTATCCGGTATGTGGAGAAATCCCTCACCACATGCCAAGAAGTCATCCCCTTGATGCTCAGGAGTTGGATGGCTTCAATCCATCTCCCTACTCTTCCATCCTTCTTTGCGAAGGAATGCCATGTTGGGTTCTTGACCGCCACCTTGCCGGCGAGGCAATCTTCTTTGGTGACCGTCATATAGAACCAGTTTTTCTTCCATGACGACCACGAAGACTTGGAATACATGCAAATGTATTCCTCAGCCTTCTCGTCGTGGAGGTGTAGAGCGTACTCCCCAGGTGCCACCGTCGATTTCTCCAACCTCGACATCTTGTAGAAGTACCTGAAGACTTCCAGATCTGGCAGAATCCCCAGGTATGCTTCACAAAGGAAGATGAAGATGCTGATGTTGGCAATCAAGTTAGGAGCAAGATTTACCAACTCCACTTCGTAATACTCCAGAACTTTGGAGAGGAATGGGTGCATCGGTAATCTAATCTACACTCAATGTACACGACGAAAACAGGGATTTCTCCCTCTTTGCCGCTCGAAAAATGCTCCCCGACAGTAGATTTCCAATGGATCAAGTTTCGGTCAGGAAGCATCCCGATCTTTTCTAGATTCTTGAGCTTCTTCATGCTCAAATCCGAAACCGGCCACTGGGTGATTGAGTTTGACATGGTTGGATGTTGGGCGAAAGGATCAAGCGAGGTTGGAGAAGGTTTTTGGGTGAGAAGGTGAGAGGAGGTCGAGGAGATTCTTCGGTAAGAAGGTGAAAGAAGATTTGAGAAAATTTGAGAGCATAAAAACCCTAAAGTTGTGCACAATGGAGATTTTATAGCCACAATTCTTTAACTGCAAAGAGGAGTTACTCAAAAGTTCAACGGACATGAGCCATTTTCAATGTCTAAACGGACACAGGACTCTTCGGTTCCCTAGACAGTTTTTCAACTTTAAAGTGAATACATGCCGTCTCATTTGTCACGTCATTAAATGAGGATCTGCCCAATATGAATTTCATCGGAGAAGGGTTCACACCATAGATTCACTTAAAGTTCGAGGACTAGCTGATGAGGATTAAAACCTCTAAATATTACTTTATTTAATTAAAAGGCCACACGTCCTTCGTGGTCGTAACCCCTAAGGCTAACGAACACTGTGGTTGTAAGGATTCCAGAGGTTACATCGTAGGTACCCTAGTCGGACGAGGTCTTGTGCCTTATCCCCAACCAGATGACTGCTCATAGAAGTAATGAACTGGTACTTGGATCCAATTATGAGTATATTCCTCTCGTGTGATGAATGAGGCATATGTCTTATTAGGTCCAAACCACACAACATTTACAGCCCTAAGACACTGACAATAACCACCATATGGTTATTATTATTCCCTGACAGTATCAACTGCTGAACGGTTGATACTTCATCAACTGCCGCCTTCCTCCGACCAGTCACGACACTTCCAAAGGGCTCTTATTCCAGAAGTAACTGCCACCTCTTCGGTAGTTATTTAAAGGTGAACACGAACGGAGGATAGGGGACATGAGGGATCAACCACAACTCAAGTCAGGATCAAGAAGATTAGAAGACAATCAAAGCATTAGAATAGCAACACCTCAAGGGTAATTAGGGCGAGTCCTCTGCCTGGTCGAAGGAACCCCCTATAATCGCTAGTTCATAGCAATAAAGATGAGTCTCATTCTCTCCCAGGAACTCTTTACCATTTTTCTCAATTTTATTTTGTAAGATCGACGACTCGATCGTCGACACACGTCGTCTAACACACTTTCGAAGGTGTGCGACTAAGTGATTATCACTACCTCATCTTTAAATTAGCGAGCCCGATGAGCTTAACCCCTAGTCATGGACATCATTTACGATCGACCCAGAGCTCACCGTTGTGGGGGATAACTTGTCCAGACATGGACTTCAATTACCATCGCCCGGCGCAAGACCCAACAAACATGGACGTCAATTACCATCGTCTGCACTACCTAGGTAACTCCTACCATCTACAGCCTCCAGGCTAAATGTCTGGACTTAGTAAACTATTCAAACAGTTCTTCCCATTTAGGACATGTGGGTATTGCTCGGTTTGAATGGACACAAACGTCGGTCCTTAATATGACCTGGTGGAACTTAACACATTACAAGTTCTCATGCTCTAGCTACACCCGCCTGAACTTATCATCCGCCCAAGTCTAAACAAATTTTCACCATTTTATTTTATTTTATAAATCAACGCATACATTTCTCAAAATGATTTGCATAAAAGGTAATAATAATTTCCTCCCAATTGGTGGCCATGACCGACAACGCATGCCTAAGCAATTCCACCGTATTAATTAATCCAACAATAATGTAATCAATATCATGAATTTTCTATACTAGGGTGACAAAGGTTCGAGGATAACAACATCAAATGAAGACATTAACAAAGTTAGGATTAACTAGGATTTGAACTTATCATTTTTTTTGTGTAAATAGCAATGCATATAAATTTTGAAACTTAAAACAGATTTTCAAAAACATAGGTATAATATGGTCAAAGGATACTTGCCTTCGTCGAAGTTGGAGGTTAATGCGTTTGGTTGGTCCAAAGTGGCTTCGGCAGCGTTGGACTCTACACGCGCGAATCGAGACAAAATAAATAACAAAAAAATAAAATAAAATCCACAAATTATAAAATTAGTACCATTAGAGAGATTGTGAATTTAGATGAATTAAGAAAGATTTACCGGAAAGGAAAATTGAGAGAGAAAGGAATATTCTTTTCGAATTAAGTAATAAAAGCAACAAAGAATGACATGTGGGGTCTCCTTGCCATTAGAAGGGGGAGAGAAAGAAGGAGAGAATGCCATGTGGAGCCCTTCTGTCAATGAAAGAAGGAAGAAAGAAGCAGAGGAAGGAAAACATAGTAGGCGGGAGCTAGCAGCAGCCGGCGGTAGCCAAAATGGAACCCGAGAGGTTCTTGACCTTTGGGTGGCAGCGAAGTGTTTGGAGCGACAAGGGGGTGGCGACAGCTACGGCGGCGGTGTAGTGGCACTCCGGGGAAGGCGTCATGTGCATGAGCTTGGAGGTGGCACGGGGAAGCGTCCGGGCAGGTCGAGGTGGCCAGAGGGCGGCTGAGGTGGCAGAGCAATGGCGGCCGACGGTGGAAATGGGGCGGCGACGGCTTGCTCCGGTGATAGAGAGACCAAAACAAGGTGGGGGATGGGTTGAGGGAGGCCGGGAACACGTGATGACACGGTACACTCGGCTTGAAACTCACAGGAGAAGGAGATCGGGCGACGCGGGAGTTTCGGCCAGTAGGAAGTAGACGATGAAATTCCGACGATGAGCTGTGGCAAACGCGAAATTGAATGAGGGGAAATGATCATTGGCCTCGGGAACACAACGTGACACGGTTAGGAATCCAAAAATCTCACCAAAGTGACAGGAGCACGAAGCGAGGTGGCGGTCGACGCTCGGGAAGACGACGAATTCGACAGAGCTCCGGTGGCTATGGGATTTAGAGGGGGTGCGAAGGGGGTGAAGGAGGGTTGGGGTGCGACATTTTATAGATGAAGTCGGGTAACCGAGCGGTGGGAACGAGCGGGAATCACCACGACGTTACTGGTTTGGTTTTGGAAACTATTGAAATGTCAGTGAATTGAAGACGCGGCAACGACGAAATTTGATGGCACGTTGATGGCTGCGAGGTGATGGCGTGGGCGGCGTGGGTGCACAACGCGGGCGGGACTAGCACGTGTGTGGCTCGTGCACGCGGGCGACGCAGGCAGAGCGTGCACAGCTAGGGCGCACACGACACGGTTCACACTGGCGCATGGCGCACGGTCGAGGCGGTGTTGGTGCAGGGCGCAGCTAGGACTTGGCGTGGCTTGGCACTCGGCTCGGTAGGAGGAGGGGCATAGCAAGGAAACAAAGAGGAAAAACAAAGGACAAAAAGAAAGAAGAAAAAGGAAAAAAGGAAAAGAAAGTAAGCCAAAGAAATATTTTTTGAGACAGGAGAGAATTCACGAAAAAATTCAAATTATGAAATTTGAATTTGGATATGGAGACGAGATTTGAATTGAGATGATGGAAATTTGATTTGAAGTTGAATTGGGATTTGAGATTTGAATTTGAGATTCATAATTTGGATTGATTTAGCAAGATCTCCAATTAAAAGCCAAATCTTTGAATTAATTACCTAAATCAATTTTTTTACAAGAGGCAAAAATTGGGATGTTACATCCAATCACTCTCATGACCTCCAGTTTGTGAGAAAGGATACACCCAACTTAGGTGTCCTATTTGCCTACAGTTGTAATACTCTCTGTCATCAGCTATGGCATATGCTGACCTTATAGGGTTGTTACTTACCATCACTCTCTGTCGAGTTTCCTCGACAACTATAGATGAAATAGCCTCCTCCATAGTTGGCAATGCCACCTGATGACATATTGAAGCCCTCCTACTCTCAAACTTAGGGTTCAAAGCTTTCAAGAAGTGAATGACTCTTCTATGTTGCGGCCACGTCCTACCAAACTCAATATCACCAGCACACGTTAGTTGTAGTGAATCATATTGATCCAAATATGCCCACAACTGCTGTAGCTCACTGGCGTATTCTTGAACAGTCTTCTCCCCCTGTTTTAGAGCATGTACTTTGCCCTGAACCTCTACCATCATCATCACATTGCTAGCCCCAGAGTACATGTTCCCCAGCAGCGTCTTCCACATCACCGTTGCACTAGGGATTGCCTCCACCATCCTAGCAATAGATGGGGACATCGAAGTCAATAACCATGCCACCACCACAGAATTGGTGGTGTTCCACACCCTCCAATCTGTACTCCCCTATCTGCAGGCTCGACATAGGTTTGCTGCAGATAGTGCTCTACCTCCTTCGTCTTCAGAATTAACTGAGCCCTCCTGGACCAACTCAGGTAATTCTTGCTCCCTTCTAGCTTCACATCATTCGGCATCAGCTCCAGCTTCAATTATGATGATCTTAGTTCAGCCCTAGGACCTATCAAACCCATCGCGATGAGATCCTCCAATATAACTATCATCTCACCATTTGTGACCAAAGAGGATTCTCCACTTCCCCATCCATAGTCACAATACTTTTCTCAAACAACTAGAGCAATACCAATCACTCCCAAATTATGCTACATGTATATTCCACGATCACGACAACCCTTCACGCATCAATAGTCACATAGATCCTAGACCTTTTGAGCACCTTTGGTACACATCCGTGTGCAGTTAGCCAAGCAAAGCACATCACACACCCTCTGTTTTTCCTTCCACATAGTACACACATGACACAAACAACTGCATACACCTTTGTTTTTCCTTCCGAGTGAACCTCTGTTTCTCCTCCTATTCTAGATCCCAGTAGCTTGCACCTATCTCTTCCTTTCTTGTTTCTTACCTCACACCGATTCAGATTGGGATTAGCTCCTCCTTCTCTTCCTCCTCATGGCTCCCACACGTGGTACGGTGGCAGTGGCCCACCTGCCCATGAGGCGGTAGCCGATGGTGGCCCGTGTGCTGCGAGCCAACGATGACACACGCCGGGGCAGCAGGAAGGCGGGGACAGATCAGATCTGAATCGGGAATAGGCGACGGCTCTAAAGTGAGTTGAAGAATTAGGGTTTGGCTCTGATACAATGTAGAATTTTAAGAATAATTGTGTGTATCCCTTAGAACCCTACACCCTTTATTTATAGTGCCAAATTTTACAATCTGACTCTAATACAACTCTCGACTCACACATGACTTGAACTCTTATTAAATTCTAATACTAACTCTCCAACAGAAGTTAAGCTTCTGCTAAGCTAGCCCCTTCCATGAGTGAGCTTGGATTAAAAGTGTTGCCATGGGCCTTAAAGGTGATGGTTGCTCATGGAAGTGATCAATGATTAATTTGGCTGAGATCCCAGGCACATGCATATGGAAGGGGCAATGATAATCCCCTTATGTTGTCAAACTAGAAAACTAATAACCTGCATGATTAGTTACATGATAGGATGATCTTAAAGGGCCAATAAAATATGACAATGTGAGTACATATGGCTTCTGATTTTAGTTGAGCTTATTGAGTTGAATTAAACTATTAATGTCGGAATGGAATTTTCAGTTGGATGCAATGCATTGTTTATTCTTATATACTCCATAAAGGAACGCGAAGAATCTTTAATATACTCTCAGGACGATTAATTAGTGATGGACTGTTGGTCCAAAACCAAAACAAAAGTGACAACACCCTACCAGGCTGAGGCTACCACACATCTGCATCATAACTGAAATTGCCATGGCACCTCCCTTTTGAGATGGCTACTAATGATACCTAAGAGATAGTTAGCTAGATCATCTTGGTTAATTTTTACTAGTTTGTTGTCATCAATATCTTCATAATATAAACAATGTGGAATCTTTCAGAAAATCTACTGGCTAGCTAGTACAGCTTATTCTTTGCCCCTTTCTTTCAGGTACTCTACTTGGATGTATTGTGTCGGTTTCGTCACATGGTTTTCGGTACTGGTAAATCAAAGATTCTGTATGACTAATCTGATCGGCTGCATATGTTCAAAGTAACTGCCATAACCACCACTGAATTCATCAATTGATTAAGCATTAATTGGAGAAATTAACAGGCTAGAGCATCTCAGCTTCATTCTTTGAAGACTCTGGTCATAGATGGTTCTCCTGACTCTCGAGGAATGACTAAAAAAACAAAGTTAGATCAGAGGGAGCTGGTCATAGTTTTTGTTCAGAAGTAACATGGGCTTAAGTGTCTGTTTTTCCTAGTGTCACGCAGAGAGGGGTGCCTGGTACCAAATGACACAAAAGTCATAACACCTAATGCCCTAAAATACTATTAATGTCTTTTTAAGCAAGATGCTTCCATATATGCAAAGATCTTATTGTCAATCAGAGAACCAGAGCACCTCAAAAAAGAAAAGAAAAAAAATGCCATCGAAGGGCACTGAAATATCATATTTTAACAGAAACATTTTGAGGTACAATGAATCAAAAGATCACTTTGTCATGAAATTTTTTAGGGCTTAAAGAAAGGGAGGAAGGGCATCTAAAAGAAAGGGAAGGGCACATGCTAATCATTTATCTCAGCCCAACTAGTCATGTGAGTTCACTTGTTCCTTTGGTCCCATGCATATATATTATTCTTTGAGAGGAAAATATATGTTACTTTTGTTATGCATCTCAGTAACTAAAACATATATCTCTTCCTCTCATCATTAGAAGCTTCATTCGCGTCAGAGGGCAATCATAAGAGGCCCTTAAGTGCTTCGCATGCATGAATCATGATGCATCCACTCATCTGGCCTTTCGTCGAACGTTCGACGCGCATGTACTCTGATCTGAAGAATCGATCGATGATAGCACAAGCTTAGATTTTGCGGCAATATTTTGAGGCAAAAGCCGCTGCATAATTATTTGCCAGTGTAGTGAGCGCTAGTAATGTATATAATTTTAGTACTTCAATTATTTTCGAGATCTCATCAAGTTCGATTTTTGGCAACAAATCTATATATTATATACTAAAAGTCGATGACAGGCATTTTAGAGTTGCTAAGAAAAAAGAAAATATAATAGAAATTCTCACAAAAAAAGCAAAACATATAGCCCTTAATTTGATGGTTCCTAATTTTAAAGGCTTAGATTTGATAATTGACTTAGAGATATAAGAATTTAGCTATATCTATACTATTATACACTTAGAGAAAGATCAAGCTATCTACTTGGCAGACCCGAGTTATAACGGCAAAGAAAGAGTACATGTCAAGTACAATCCAAATTAAAAGGAATTCATAATAAAAATAAAGAAAAAAAATTAGCAATTTAATTTCCATGCGACTTCCAAAGTAAACTCTGTAAATAACTAAATTAGGAATAATAATTAAATGAAAACTAGCAAACTAAAAGAAGGAGCTAATGTCAAGTACAATCTAAATTAACTAAAATTCAGAATAAAAATAAAAATAAACTAGCAAATTGATTTCTATACAAGTTCCAAAGTAAACCCCTAAACAAATAAAATTCGGAATAATAACTAAAAGAAAATAGAAATTGGTATTTTATATGAATTCCAGCCTAAAATTAAAAACAAATCCACGACAAGTACGATCCAAAAACATGCAAATTTAGAATAAAAATTAAAGGATGATTAGATATTTGATTTGTAAATGAATTTGAAACCTATACTAATTAGGCACCACGAGGAAGCCCTCGTGTTAACAAAAAAGAACTAGCCATCTATCTCGCGGACCCAAGTTATAACGACTCGGATTAAAAGAAATAGTCTATGCCAAGTACAATCCAAATTAACTAAAATTCGGAATAAGAAATTTAAAAATTAATGATTTGATTTCCATACTACATCTAAAGTAATATCCATAAATAACTAAAATTTACAATAATAATTAAATATAAATTAGCAAATTAAAAGAAAGAGCTCATGTCAAGTACAATCCAAATTAACTAAAATTCGGGGGGGGGGGGGGGTAGCAATTTGATTTCTATACGAATTTCAAAGTAGATCCCTAAAAAAAATCTATTATATACTAAAATTCGATGACATGAGTTTTATAGTTGCTAAGAAAAAAAGAGAAATAAACTCGAAATTTTCAGGAAAAAAACCCATCAATCAATTCAGTGGACCCTTATTATGGTCAGCAAACGATTACCATCGGATGTTCTTAGATAAAAAAAGGAATATTATAAGACAAGGCTACCCATTATAGATTCAGGATGGGCCTAATAAATAAAAAGAATCCTAGATGGCCTGCACTAGAAGCCACGCACGAGAGGAAAAGAAGGACGTGGACATGCAAAATAGATGAGTAAAAGCTATACATGAGAAAAGCAAAGGAAAAAAGTAGCGCTCGGCAAAAAAGAAGAAGAGAGAAACGGAAAAAAAAAAGAAGAGACTGCATGCTTCCCAATAATCTGTTTTATAACTTCGATTTTTTTCCTAGAATCGCTATCGATGTGGCGGATTCTAATTAAAGTTGAACTATATCGATCATTGGGTGTTTCTATCATACAATAAAAGTTAGGACGGTGATTACATCAGCTAGGAAAAAAAGATAAATATTGTATAATTAAATTCTCACAAAAAAGGAAAAAAAAACATCATACCTTAATTTGGTGGACCCTAATTATACCTTAATTTGGTGGACCCTAATTATGTTTAGCAATCCATAACAGATGAATGTCACATGATAAATGAGAATAATTACTAGAAATTCTCACAAAAAGAAAAGCATCTAGCTCTTAATTAGGTGGACCCTTCTTATGATTAACGAATCATAACCAACTATTTTTCTTGATATATGGAAGTGCACATGAAGTTGATTTGCACAGTGATATGCATGTAGTGTAGTTAGGGAACTCTTGTATGAAATTAAGACGCGAGATGTTTAGAATCAACTCAAGCGATCCACGCACAGACATGAACTTGCAGGGTGCAATGTTGTAGTTGTCGCCGGACGAAAAGAAAAGGAAAAATAATAAATTGTTTTGCACTAATTTATGAGTAGTACCATAGAAGTGTCATTGCCGACCATACACGCATTATGTGAAATTTTAGGCTCTCAAGTACCCATCTTAAAAATAGTGTACATTAAAAAAAAAAAGATAAATAGGTATATAATTTAAGGACATGTACACTAGTGTAACATCAACTATTTAAGACTTGCCACGCAGAATATTTATTACGCGGGAGGGGGATAACTCAAGAGATAACCTAAATCATCTCTTGCAAACATTGGCACAAGAAAGGAATAAGTCTATTTTACACCCCTGAACTTTGGCGAGAGTCCAAAAAACACCATGAACTACAAAACCGTTCAATTTACACACTCGAACTGTCAATACCAGATAAAGTTACACCCTACGCTGGTTTCATTGGTGGTTTTGGATGATGTGGCAACCACGTCACTGGTTTTGGATGACGTGGCATCCACGTGTACCTCGGGATGACAGGGCGCCGGTCCATGGGAGCAGTGGTGCTGCGGGGCCCACTGGGCAGTGAGAGCAAGGGGAGGATCGGGCGGTTCACTGTGCATAGGACCCTCCCCGCCACCATCACCGAGCCGTTGCTCGAGGGAGTTCTCGTCGAGGCAGAGCCATTGGGCTTGACGGGGAGATTGGAGAGCCGCCGCATTTGGGCTTGACAGGGAGACTGGAGAGGGAACGTAGGTAGCGGCGGTCGGAGGCGGTGAAGAAGCCCAAATGCGGCGGCTGTGGCGGCGGATCCTCGAGGGAGTTTGAGGGGAAAGGCTCCTGGTGGACGGGGGCTCACGGTGACGGGGTTGGTGGCGCCGAAGGGTGGCTGGAGCAGCGGGACGACGGTGGAGGCGGCGGCGGCCGAAACGAAACGACGACGGTTTTGCTTGGTGGGCTTACCCGGGCTCCAAGGGGTTGGAGGCGCGCGGACCCGAGGAGGTGGCGTGCGCGATTACGCGCGGAGGCGACGGGGTGGGTGCCGCAGCCAGGGCATCAGAGGGATGGCGTGCCGGCGGCGGCATCGCAGAGAGCACGTGAGGGTGGCAGTGCTTGGCCAGTGGCGCGCATGCACGCGACTCGCCGCTCCGGCACCGTCGCCGCGCCGCCACCTCTGTCACCGTGCGCCACTGACACCGAGGGACCCTTCCCCTCAAGTCCCCTCTGCTCCGGACCACCACAACCGCTGGATTTCGCGTTCTTCCCCACCTCTGGCCGCCGCCTTCCTCAGCACCCGCCTCCGGCCCCCATCTTCGTCCTGGTAGGACCGCCTCGCCAAGCTTCCCCCCGTGCTCCCCGGCCCCGGGCGCCGTCGGAACCCCTCCGCCGCCATGCCGCCGCCGCCATAGCCGTGCCGCCGTCGCTTATCTTCGCTGTGCTGCCTCTCCGGTCAACCCCCGGCGCCGCCACCACCGTCAACACCTTCCCCGCACCACTAGCTCCCCATTCGGGCCCCTGGTCGCTGCTGTTGAGCCCGCTCCCGCCGGCGGCGAGCCATGGCCGAGTGCGCCTGAGAGCCCCCGTGCGTGGCGCATTCGGACCAGAGCCACTGTCCCCCCTTGATTTGTGTTAATGGCGGTCATTAAAACCTAAATACAATCTTTTTCCTTTAATGATGTCTTAACATCATCGAAAGATGTACACGTGGACGCCACGTCATCCAAAACCAGTGACGTGGCTGCCACGTCATCCAAAACCATCAATGAAACCAGCTTAGGGTGTAACTTAATCTGGTATTGACATTTCGAGGGTGTAAACTGAACGGTTTTGTAGTTCAGGGTGTTTTTTGGACTCTCTTCAAAGTTCAGAGGCGTAAAATAGACTTATTCCCACAAGAAACAACGTGATATGGAGAGTGTGGGCATGGAGTGTGTGAGTCAGAGTTTAATGATCTACAGAGTCAGTGACATTGTCTCTAACATTGATATGACATTATTTTGATGGATGGTGAACACAATTATTGTCTCTACTATTGGAGGTACCCTAATAAATTAAGAATAAAAAAACACGTATTTGGAAAATTAATATATTTAATAAGGATGTCTTTCTTTTTTAAAAAAAAAAAGAGACAAGGATGACTTGACTACAAACAATATCTAGCTATGAATGATTGACAACTATTTCCTCCCAAAGATATAATATATATTCTTTTTTTAACATATACTACTATACATTGATATCACAAATGAA
Organism: Ampelocalamus luodianensis; assembly: GCA_036346255.1. Classification (NCBI taxonomy): domain Eukaryota; kingdom Viridiplantae; phylum Streptophyta; class Magnoliopsida; order Poales; family Poaceae; genus Ampelocalamus; species Ampelocalamus luodianensis. The sequence goes on along the minus strand of CM070624.1, from coordinate 27,844,969 downwards.
CCAATTCTACAAACATGGAAATTAAATCGAATTGATCATGTTCTAAAAATTGTAATATTTGAATTCTTTCGTGTGATCAACAACTCTTAATTTTTCACATGTAGTTCTTTTATTATCCATCACATATGTACCGCTAAACCAATTAAATATGATCTAAGAATGCATGATGCCTGCATGGCCACCTTGCTAGCTAAGGAAAAAAAAAAATGATTAGTACACTTACTTATGCCATGTTTGGAACGCAGGAATGTCACAAGAAATAGTTCAATTCCCGCGTGAATAAAAGATTTCCCGTGTCGCATTGCCGGACTTAAAATTAAGTTGAGCTGAAGCTGGAATATGTCGAAGATGTAGCAACTAAGTAAGAAAACTCCTACTTATAATAGGAGAATGCAAACTCATGATCCCGAGACATGGCTCCTCGAAGCCGGTTGGCAATATCAGCGTTCCTTGATATGGGTCAGACAAGCATGTCCTAACTACAAGATATGCCCCCCAAATGTACCAACACAACTTGTCAATTACACACATCCAAAAAATTAGGTGTAATTAAGATGGCATGTGAACTAGCAGCGACAGTTACCCCCTGCATGCAGCAGCCCTGAGCCATCTGACCTTGACGAGAGAGAGAGAGAGTTGCAAGGTTGATCAGAATTAGTATATGGAGGACCACAGCTTGGTCGGTTTGGAGCTCGTTGTGCGTACGACGTCCCACGTTATGGTGCCCCTGATGGCTGGAGCACAAATTAAATCTGTCCCAAGAGAAAGCTTAATCAGTCAAAGAAACTGAACTGAAGAACGGAGTGATCGATTTGACTAATTAGATTTAGTGGGCATACAATTTAATGAGAAAATGAGAATATATCTCTTTTGAATTTTAGCTCAATCATAAATTCGAAAAAAAAGCACCACCTTAATTTGTAGATTATATATATGTTATCTGATATTAAGTACCAGATCAAAAACAGTTATGGCAGTTGCATTTGTCGGACATCAAAATATCAGAGAGACGTATATATAGAAGAAGAAATGGACATTAAGAGACAAGACTACATGGCGTTGTACAATATTATACACTGGCGCCCTCGGTCGATGATCAGCTATAGCCACTGGCCGGCATGGCTGCTGATCGACCTGATTGATCCGGCTGATGCAACTAGAAATTAAAGCTCCATGTACCGATCGAAAAAAAAAAGATACGTGGTCTCTTACGGTCAGGGACAGGCCCACCCTACCGTTTGTTGGCAATGGATACTTTCAAACACCTGCATCCATCTATGAATCGGAGAAAGTAAACCATCAAATCTAGATCTAGAAGAAGACTAGTCTCATAAACACCTCCTCTATTTTAGTCGTGGATGCCCCACTACCTAATGTGTTCCCAGCAGAAGCGCAGATAGCCAGATGCACGCACCTCTCTCGTAACGAGAACTAATTGCGGCAGTTGCATTTGTTGGATCAAGAGTCTCCTCTCCTGAGGCCCACTTGGCTTCGATCGATCAGCTCATAACTGGTTTTTGTTTTCGAACGGCGAAATCATCCTACAGATCATATCAACTCGCGCTCACATGCATGATGCATGTACACTCCTGACGGCTGGCTGTACATGTACTGTGTGCCTATGTAAAAGGTGAAAAGGGGTTGCGAGGTAGGCTGGTCGGTCGATTTCTGGGTCCCACAGTTATGGCATGTGCTAGCTGCTGGCTAGTGCTATGTATGCGGGGGCGGCGCGTACGCACGCACGGCGATGGACCCACGGAGATCGACCGGCCGGCCAGGAGATCGTCGAGCATCGGCGACGTATACCTGCTGGTGGCCATGCGTACGTGCCTTCACAAGGCGCTAGCTGCGCGTTGTGGTCGGTGTAGCGCGTTCTGCTTGCCTGCTGCCTGGGGGCGCAGTACCTGATGTCGTGGGCTGCCTACGATTGACCACGGCGCCGCATGCACGACGCCCGGCACGCCATGCGTGCATCACCGTCGCGCGCGATTAAACTAGCTGGCACAAGTGTTAATTGCATATTGCATAGTGTACTTTTTTTTTTTACATTACTAGCTAGCCATGCATCACCCGTCACGATTAACGAGACGCGGCTTTGATCACTAAGCAACATACTGTGCATTGCCACACGTCATCATCCTGTGCAATGGAGGGGGCACGTGTCACGCGGAACGCTGTCCGCGAGATGAACGCTGTGTGGGGCCCTCAAAATAGCATTTTTATGAAAAGTTTGCTCATACTATACCATTTTCACATATTCAAACTGCATATTGTAGAAAATATATTTGGTCAAAATTAATGTAATTTGACTGTATGCATCCTAGTATGTCACATTTCTTAATGACAAGAACTTTGCTTTTCTTTGCTTAGAATCCTACATAAAATTACAGCAGGTATAACACACTCGTCTTTTCAAGCTTAAATCTAGGTTCTCGCTTATATCTAAATTACATTCGGGATATATATGGATTCAAATGTGGAATATGAAGATTATGAACATGGGATCACCTGTACCCACAATCATAAACATTGGTTGATGTTCCGAGATCCATGCAAAAAACTCCTTTCAATTTTCGAAAGAGTGCTGCTAGATCACATTGTTCCAACGTTATACTAGTTTCATGGGGTTTCATAAGGTTTCATGGAGTTTTAGATTTCATGACAGTTTCAAGTTTCAGGGTTTCAAAAGGCTTCAGGTATCACTCATAGGTTTCAGGTTTCATAGGTTTCAAGGAGTTTCAAGTTTCAGGTTTTTATGATGTTTCAGGTTACATGACGTTTTTTTTTGTGAAAAGAGTTTCAAAAGGTTTCACGTGGTTTCAACGTGTTTTATGAGAAGTTTCATGCAAATTTCAACAAGTTGCAAGAAAATTCAAAAAAAGTTTCAACAAGTTTTAGAAATGAACAAAATCAAACAAGTTTCAAACATGTTCAGACACACGCCTACCTCCGGCTAGCTGCCACACTGTCTTCGCCGGCCGAGAGGCGCGAGTCCATGCCTCCGTCTCCCGCTACAAGCCACGGCTGCTCCTCCTACCACGCTGCCTCCGCCTCCGGTGATGAGCCGCACCGTCGCCTCTCCGTGAAGCAACACCACCTCCTCCGGCTTGACCACGTCGATGCCTGCTCCTCCTTCGGTCGTGAGCTGCAGCTACTCCTCTGACCTCGCCGCCTCTGACCCATCACCTCGCTGTGAAGCTATGCCGCCTTCTCCGACCACGCCACCGCAGTGAGCCTAGCGTCGCCTCTACTCCTCTGCCAGCTTGCGCGTCGCCTCAACTCTTCCTCCACTGACCGTCTTAGATCCGAGCAAGAGAGAGAGGAGAGAGAGAGGAAAGCAACATGAATGGATAAGGTGGTTGGATGGAGAGGAATTGAGTGACAACAAGGGGAAAACGAAGTGATAAGGTGGAGGTAAGGGCAAATCAGATGCGTTGGATGGTTTGGATTGGACAACCACGAGCTATACCGTTGGTTGGCTGAACAACGCTATAGCATTTTCTAGTATTTTTGTTTTCGAAATGGGAGAGAGAAAAGCCGCATGTCAGATGCACAGTGCATTGCCCGCCACCACGTACATGTTATCCTCTTTGGTTTCTCTTGTCTCTCTCCCATTCCCATCTCTCTTTTCTCTCTCCTCCGTCGAGCTGCTCCACCCCATCGTCGAGCTGCCGACATACTCCACCCCACCGCCGACCTACTCCATCCCACCATCGAGATGCTCCACCTAGATCTGGCCTGCTCCTCTCTATTGCAGCAATGTTGCACGGTGGGCGTTGGACGGTGAGGCGATGGTTGTGTGCCTCGCATCCTCGCTAGATCCATATGCACCTCCTCCGCCGGATTTGGATGCCGGTAAGGTCGGCGCACCTCACTACTACAGAAAACCTCATCACAGACGGTTCGGAACCGTCATCACAGACGGTTTCCAACCGTCTGTGTAAAAGTACGTCTGTGATAACAGGCGGTTATCACAGACGGTTTTTGAGCCGTCAGGATAAAGCTATCACAGAGCGGTTGAAACAAGAGCCGTCAGGAAAAGCAGTATCACGAGCGGTTCGAACAAGAACCGTCGTGATAATCAATTATCACGAGCGGTTCTTGTTCGAACCGCTCGCGATACTGTTTTCGCTGACGGCTCTTGTTCCAAACCGTCAGTGATACTGCTTTCCTGACGGCTCTTGTTCCAAACCGTCGTGATAGCTTTTTTGCAAAAAAATATTGCCATTTTCATGGATACACTCATACACATACACTGCCATTTCCGAAACCTCCCAAACATGGATTCATTGATACACATACATGGATTCCCAACTCCTAAGCCTCCCAATAAATTTCTCAAGCCATGGATTCATGGATACACACATACACTCGATCATACACAAGTACCAATGAAGTAGAATCGGAGGAGAATCTAATGTATCTGGATATGAATCTAACACAAGTACCACAAGCTCATACCTACAAATCTGGATCTGAATCTAATAGAACCTCATATACAAAAGTACCAACAGACATCGACGTCGGAGGAGGACTGGAGGAGCTCGGCGTCGGCGTCAGAGGACTAGAGGAGGTCAGCGTTGGGGAGGAAGACCATGTCGAAGGTTGGGGACTGCGGGAGCAAGGGAGGACCGGAGCCTGGAGGTGTAGCGGGGGCCAGGGAGCTGCGGGAGGACCGGAGGAGCAGCTACCAGCCGGAGCTCGGAGGAGGACTGCCGGAGCAAGGGAGGACCGAGCCCAGAGGAGGACCGCGACTGCGGGAGTGCGAGACTGAGCGCCCAGAGGAGGTCGGCCATAATATATAAGGACATATTTTGTCTCCCTCGCACGCGTTCAAAATTTTCAAATTCCCGCGCTGCGAATCACAGACGGTTTCATACAAAAACCGTATGTGATGACAAATCATAGACGGTTCATATCACGAACCGTCTGTGATAAGTAACTTATCACAGACGGTTCGTATTAAGAACCGTCTGTGATAAGTACCTCATCACAGACGGTTGGTATTAAGAGCCGTCTGTGATTTGGATTTTACCATGGCTTAAAAATTTTCTTACTCTCTGATTTTACCATGACTTGGAATTTTTCTTACTCTCTGATTTTACCATGACTTAGAATTTTCTTTACTCTAAGCCATGGTAAAATCGAGAAAAAAACTCTAAGTCATGGTAAAATCGAGAGTAAGAAAATTTTAAGCCATAGTAAATCAAAATCACTGACGATTGTTAATCCCAACCGCTCGTGATGAGGTAGTTATCATCGACGGTTGGTATCACGAACCGTGCGTGAAGTATCATAGATGGTTCGTTATACTAACCGCTGCGCGATGAGGTGTCCTCATCACGAGGCGGCTCCTTCTACCAACCGTCGTGATACTTCACGGGCGGTTGGTAGAAGGAGCCGCTCGCGATGAGGCACTATCACGAGCGGTTCTTATTATGAACCGTCTGTGAAGTATCACAAACGGTTGGTAATAAGAACCGTCTGTGATGAGGCACTATCACAGACGGTTCTAAAGGGAACCGTCTGTGATGAGGCGTCCAGTATGACCTGTTTTGTAGTAGTGCCTCCTCCACCGACGTTGGATTATGTCGATGGTTTAGTATCGGTCTTATGAATGTAGGGGCTCTCAAAGTGCGAAACCAAATAGAAAAGGACACGGGGATTCTTATATAGGTTCGAGCCTTCTCCTGAAAGAATAATAACCCTACTCCTGTATTACGGTATTGACTATACTTTACAACAGAGAAGAAATCACTAGAACTAGGACTTAATGACTTCTATCTATCTCGCTTGTCGCTGCTGTTGTTCTTGTCTCTCCTCTGTCCACCGGCTTTACTCTTTATATAGCGTGTGAAGGGGTGGCAATTGTCTCGTACCAAGAGGCGTCTCACCGTTTGATGGAATACACACGTTCAGTGATGGTTATTGTCAGAAACTACCCCCACGTCACCTTGCAGTTATGTCAGAGACAGAGGTTTAATACATACAGTTATCCCAGAGAATAACAGAACATATTAATTACTGTGTGTATTAAACACAGTGCATAAATATCCCTAGTCGATTGAGCCCATATGTGTGTAAGCTTTGTCGACCATAGGGTGGTCGTAGTTGACCTAGTTATAGTAAAGCTGATGACCATAGAGCGATCGTAGTAAGACTTATGATCATGAGGTAGTCATAGAAAATCTTACAATCACCAGGTAGTTGTAGAAGATTTTACGATCATATAGGGTGGTTGTAAAATAGTTTACGATCACTTGACTAAGTTTCTCCCTTATTAATGATAAGGGGTATCCTTATGAATCATATGAAGATATTGCTATCCATAATAACAATTACAGATAATAATATAATTAATTAAGGATTATTAGATCCTCATCGGATTCTTCCTCTCTCCCCAACCTCTGTCCAGTGAGCAGATGAGTCGCAGGTGTGAGCGGAGGATTTGGAGCGACGCCGTGGTTCTTGGCAAGGGGAGGAGGAGATGCGACGGAGGATCCAGAGCGACCATATGGTGGCTGGCAAGTGTAGGAGGTGCACTCGAGGAGAGGCGTTGCACCACCCCCGATACAACTATGCTTAGATCCAATGCCATCAAGCCCAGATCTGGCATCGTCGAGGTACTCTGCTCGGACGAGTGCAACTTCCCATGCATCCCCGAGGTGTTCCACCCGGATCTGTCCGACGACAAGGCCCCGCCTTCGACGTACTCCACTCTGCCGCCGACGTGCTCCATCTCGTCCCCGAGGTGCTCCACCTAGACGGATGCATCTTGCCGTGTGTCCTCAAGGTGCTCCATCTCATCACAATGGTTCTTCCTCAACTCTGGCCAACGGGCAGACATCCTCCTCAGCTCCGGGGTCCCTAGCATGCGTCATCGCCAGTCATGCACCTCGTCCTTGCCGGTGTTGGTGTCGGATCCGCCGCTGCCGGATCTCATCCATCTTCCTCAGATCCGGCGTCCCTGGGGTGCACCGCGCCGAGGTGTTCTGTATTCGTTATCTTCTGCGTAGGTACTCCGCCTGTCTTCTTCCTCACCTGTACATCGTGTCATCCCTCCTCTTCTTCCTTTCCGAGGTGCTCTGACGCTCACATGCTCCAGCTTGCACTGATCGTCGTCCACCTCGTTGCCGTGCACCTGCTTCGTCGTCCTGGTCAGCGCATACGCACATGTCCTCTCTCCACACCTTTGTACATACAGTGTACAAGTACAACACATGTACATGCCTCTCCTCTTTCTAGTCTCTACATCTCTCTGTACATACTGTGTATACGTAAAAGCACATGTACAATACATTTTCCTCTTCTTTTTGAGATGTACAATTTTTTTGTGTGTAATCAACGGTAGAAAATATAGAGTATTATGTGATTAGACATTTTTCAAACGTCGGGCCAGGCCGAGCTTTGTGCTGGGCCTGAAAAGCCTAGCCTCGGACAGTCAGGATCGAGCCCAACCCAACCCAAAAAACGTTTTTTCCAATTTAAAAATATTATTTTTAATTCTTTTTAGAATAAAAAGTAATATTTAATTCATTTTAAGAATAAAAAACTATTTTTATTGTTTTAATCGTATTTCATCAGGCTTTTGGGTTAGGAACCGGCCGGGCCGCCGGGCCAGCGCACCCGTGAACAGTTCTATATGTGATGTACGAGTGATTTTGTGATGTATACAGGGTATTATATTAGTGTAGTATTGTACTGTGTGCACTCAAAAATTCAAATCACTGTACAGTACATGTAAGTTTTTCAAAATTCAAAACACCGGTACTGGGAGGGAAGCATGTTCTTGTAATCAGTGCACAAAATCCTCCCCTAATTTCCTAAATGCAGCGACAAACACAAAATCATTTTTTTTTCACAAATCTCGATGCACATAGTATGGCAGAGATTGTGGTAGCAGGTGAACGTGAGTGTAGATCAGTATTTCCGTTGAAACGTGCATATAGTGTTCTATACTAATTTTTCCTAAGATTTAACTTGTATAATATAAATTGATAGCATTAATCCCTCGTAAAATCATGTACCCTCCTTGCATCCACCGGTCCAAATCAGAGTTTTTTTGGGGCTCATTTAGCCTCTTTTAAAAATAAAATAGCAAAATTAGTTATACACGAACGAAATAACAAAAGTGACACTTCTACCACAAAAAACCACTAACTGCAAATTGGGACCGCGGCAAGCCGCCTACCACACAACCTGTTGCACACCCTGTCTTGTCGCGGCAGGACCTACAGTGCTCCGGGAGCACTGCAGGGGACACATGTTGATTGCCTATCCAGTCGTGGTGTTATTTTTACCAATTACACGAGGAGTAGATTACATTTTCTATTTCATCGTGAAAACAGACCAAAACAGCCAAAAAAAAAACTCTCCAAATCATTGGGTTGACCACCTTTGGTCGTCCCCACACAGAATCGAACCCAAAGCTACCCCTGCCTTTCGATCTCTCCATGATCAACATGCACCCCCATATATACATGCATCCATGCATGATAATTGATATGTATACCGTACCATATATACCATATACCCCAAGTGATTATTTCATAATATTATTAGTTATGGATTTGCTATTTCTAAGTCGCCTGAATTTTTTTTAAGTTTAAGTCAATTGTTGTAACCATGTATTGGATTTGTGTAGAGATTGATGTGTCATATGATTAGATATTGATCCAATAGATAAAACATGTGATTTATACTTAATAAAATTTCAGTCACCTTACAAATAGACAATCCTTATTAACTATAGGAGCACAGTAGCATATAACGACGGATCACCTTTGTTAATTCTCTAATTAAGCTAGTGATCATGGCCAACCCCCACCCATGACCCTTTTTCGCTTTCCCGCCCTTATATATACTCCCATGCAACCGCCCCATGCAGCATCCATCCACCCAACAAGCCAATTCAACCACCTCTGACCTCTCTCTCTCCTCAACTTGTCAACGACCAACACATCTCTCGCTCTCTCTCTCTCTCTCTCCACACACTGCGCGCGCGCACACACACTCTCTCTCTAGCTCTCACAAGATGAACTTCTCTTCGTACTTCTCCTCCTCCTCCTCGTCGGACAAGAAGTCGTCCAAGCGGCGGCAGCAGGCGGCGCAGCAGCAGCCGGACGCCAACCCAACGCGGTACCTCGGCGTGCGGCGGCGGCCGTGGGGCCGGTACGCGGCCGAGATCAGGGACCCGGCGACCAAGGAGCGGCACTGGCTCGGCACCTTCGACACGGCCGAGGAGGCCGCCGTCGCATACGACCGCGCCGCGCGCTCCCTCCGAGGCGCCAGCGCCCGCACCAACTTCGCCTACCCGGACCTGCCGCCCGGCTCCTCCATCACCCCATACCTCTCCCCGGACCTCACCTCCGGCGACAGCTCCGCGCAGCTGCTCCAGCCCTTCTACGCCGACCCCGTCGCCGCCCTGCCCACCCCGGCCGCGGCTGGCGACGCCATAGACGTCGGCAACGAGTACATGTACGGCGGCTCCCCTGACATGTCGTCGCTGATGGACGACATCGCCATGCCCGAGCCCGACCACCTGTCCTTGATGGGCGGCGGCAACGTCGGCGGCGCTATGGACCTGTCCATGTACGGCGTCGGCGGAAATGGCGCCAATGAAGGCGGTGGAGGATCCGGATACTGCGACGCATCGGAGTTCGGCGCGTACTCCTCAGCGCCGGGCTCGCACGGGGTGTACTTCGAGGAAGGGTACGTGCACAGCCCGCTCTTCTCGCCGATGCCGGCCGTCGACGACGCCGGCGCCGACGGGTTCCAGCTCGGCGGCTCGTCGTCCTCCTACTACTACTGACGAATCACGAGCATCGTCTTCGTCTTCGTCGATCAATCGTTCGATCGCCTCTGCGCCCGCCGGTGGATTGCGGCGTGGTGAGTTGTTGGGTGTGCTTAGCAGTTTACTTACTTTGATTACAAGCATGTGTTGTGATTATAATCCGTCTTTATTTCATGGGCCTAAATCTTCCTTTCTGGGGATCCATAGGCCTTCTATATATGTTCGGCCGTGTTACGTTTTTTGTTTTAATTATTTTGTGCAAAATATGACCAGTCGGCATGCACTTATGTGTTGCTGGCGCTTCAGTGTAATATTATCTCTGTTCTCACGCATATTTATCTACCTATCTTACATAGTTATACAATCAAGAGTTGGGAATCAGGTGCTCACGTGACGAATAGTTCCGAACGTAATTTTCGAGTTTTCATTGCATGCATCACACTGTATATAATGACACCACTTGCTCAACCGGGTTGCTACTGCTGACTGTATATGTGATCTTGGAATTGTAACGTTGAATAATGGCCCATGCATGATCTTTCCGCCGTGGGCTGGGCCTCGCAAATTGCGATATGCAATGAGCAAAGAGACACAATTCTGGTACGTGTTTACGTACAGAGGAGCGGAACTGTTGTCGTCCAAGGTCCAACGACACCTGCTTCACTGACACACGGCAAGAAGCACAGCGCACATGCCAGTCACATACGCTTGCAGTTTTGGAAATTTTTTAGATCTCGTTTGGAACGTAGGCTTTCACGGGTACTACGCAGCACACATGCACACGCCATCACCAGATGCACACACATGAGTTCATCCCTAGCACATGCTTAGAATTGCAGATGCTATGATAAATCGACGACCTCAGTGACCACAGACGCACGTTTTCCTAGTGAGACACGTTTGTACATGTTGAGTATTGTAACACATATCCTAATCTATTTTGACTTGGAGAAATATGTTACAAGAAAAGCTAAATAAATCCTAATAAGATTAGACTTCTACTTCTCTTTAGAGTAGGATTTTTACTTCACTTTAGATGAGTGTTATATAAACCTATAAGGGATGGCCATAGAAACCCAACCAATCAAGTCAAGCAAGGGGAACTCATCCAAAGCAAAAAGTGCACGAGATGATTAGATGATATGTTATTCTCTAGCACAATATTATTGTGTAGGATAAGGATCCGAGAATCCTAAAATATTCGAGAGGGCTGTGAGAGAGCGACAATCCCTTGTACTCTTTTGAGGTCGTGCTTAAGGAATTTGCTATCGGCTTTGCCAAATCTTTCTCTTTCGTTGTGGTTGCTTCCTCGTTGTTATTTCGGTTCTCTCTAAGAAATTCATCTACTTAGTTCTTTATATCGTGCACGTACCAAATGAGGCATGTAGTATATATATATATATATATATCTTTTTTAATTACAATGCAACACATATATGCACATGACATCACTACACGCGCAGACCACATGCACACACATGAGTTCATTCCCCAACACATGCCTAGAATTGGGGATGCTATAATAAATTGACGACCTCACAGAGCGCTGACACGTGTTTTCCTAGTGAGACACGTTTGTACATGTTGAGTATTGTGGCTTACATTATAATCTATTCAGACTTAGAGAAGTGTGCTACAAGAAAAGCTAAATGAATCCTAAGAGGATTAGGACTTCTACTTCTCTTTAGAGTAGGATTTCTACTTCAGTTTGGATGTGGATTATATAAACCCATAAGGGATGGCCATAGGAACCCAAGCAAGTAAGAAGCAAGTCAAGCAAAAGGAACTCATCCAAAGCAGAGGGTGCACAAGAGGATTAGATGCTAGATTATTCTTTAGCAATATATTCTTGTGTAGTACAAGGATCCGAGTGTCCTAAAAGGTTCGAGAAGGTTGTGAAAGAACGACAATTCGTTATACTCTTTTGAGGTCATGCTTAAGGAATTTACGGTCGATTTCGCCAAATCTTTCTCTCTCGTCGTAGTTGCTTCATTATTAATTGTTATTTCGATTCTCTCTACGAGATTCATCTATTTCATTCTTAATATCGTGCATGCACGTGCCGTATATCACAAACTCTGATCCGATACGGGGGGTTGCTACGCATAAGGAGGGTATTAGAGTGTAACAAGTAGTATCAGAGCCAAGACCAGATTAATAAGATTTGCGAGAAGGTCGGCAAAACATCAGGTGACATAAAATCAAGATCGATGTCTACGATGTGAGATCAAGTGGATTGCGAAGGAAATTTCAGCATATGGCAATGTGTGGTGAAGGATATCCTTGTCTAGCAAGGGTTAATCGATGCTCTTGAAGAGCACAAACTGTAAAAGACGTCTGAAGAAGACTAGAAGGTGCTGGAGTGGAAGATTGTTAGTACAATTTGTCTATGCCCCTCTGATGAAGTAAAGTACCAGGTGATCAAGAAAAATTCGCTGAAGAAATTATAAAGTAACTTAGAAGAATTGTATATGGCGAAGTCGTTAACAAACCGATGGGTGCTAAAGTGGCAATTGTCTTAGGTTGCATATGGAGGAAGGCACACAGTTCGTTGACCATCTCAATATTTTCAACAAGCTTATCAGACAGCTGACTAGTGTGGATGAGAAAATTGAGGAGAACGACAAGATCGACATACTAGCATCATCTCTACCACCATCATGAGAGTAATTGGTGATGAATATTCTCTTTATGAAAAATACTCTCAACTTCAATGAGACAGTTGCATACTTGTTGAAAGCAGAGTCCTTCAAGAAGCTATCAGATTCTTCATCCTTGGGTGATCAAGCGTTGGCTGACATTGGTGTTGCAGGCAAAAGAAATAATCACAGGAAGAAGAAGGGCCAGAGCAAGGGCGTAAGTGTATGCTATCTATGTGACGAGGAAGGTCGTAAAATAAAGTACTGTCTAAATTTGAATCAAATGAGAGGTGCATGCATAGTGGCTGTAGCAAAAGATGATTTGAACATACTAGTCGTTAGTCAATCGGTTACTTATCATAGATGGATATTAGATTTAGGTTTTTGCTTCTATATATGTTCGACGAGAAAGAGATGTTCGATAAAAGATCTCTACACCTGGTGTATGGAACTGTTCACTTGGCAGATTGCAAGGAGTATGCAATTACTAAGATGCGAACAGTTACATTGAAGACATATGATGAAGCACATCGCACATTAGTGGGAGTTTAGTATGTTCTCGGTTTAAAGAAGAATCTAATATATGTGAGGTCCCTTGAACTCGAAGGTCGGGATATATCACTTCAAGGTGGAGTCATACGAGTTACTCGCAAAGGGCAGGTAATCATGAAAAGCATCGGGTACAATAGAGGATACCAATTGATAGCTAAACCTAAGGGAAGGGCAATCAAGGGTTTTGGTATTTGGAAGGTTTTGGCTTGATTTTTGTTGTAGTTAGTTGAGCTAGGACGTGTGGAATATCATCCTTAGCCATATTGACTTGAATCCATCCATGAGCTCTTCTCAATCATGGTTTTTTGTTTATTCGAATAGATTTTTACACTCTGCAGAGGTGTACAACTTTACCCACAATTCACGACCTCTCTAGCGGGGTGGTTCCCGTCGAAACCTTGCTCATTTCAAAAGATGAGCAGTCTAGAGAGCGTGACAAGGCCTTTACAAAGCTTTGAACTGGCTCAGAACTGCCCGCTAAGGTTTCGCTTCTAATGATCCTCACACCCACCAAATTCGTGCCCCTCTTGCGCCAGCGCATCTCATGCTCAACCACAACAGAAACAAGCCAGCTCATTGCTAGTTATTTAGCCCAGATCACCCCCATAAAGTGATCTTATGGTTGCACGGTAAACCCGGATCAAAGAACACAAAGTTAAGTCCTTAGTTGGCTGCATCAGGCGAGTCTGACCACAAACCCAATGTGCGTATAGCACCCACTACCCATTACCGACCAACTCGCCTGAGCATAAAAAGTTTTAGGGTTCAGCCCAAGCCATAGGACCACCAAGTCCAGGCACAAGTTTTAACATTAACAACATCGCAACACAAATAACACAACTGGGCCTCACACCACAGTTGCTCATCAGTGACACCAACCACCGTTCCATAGTTCATTAGTCAAGATTATTAACAAGAGAAACAAAGGTTCTCGAGACCCACGGTACTAGAGCAGGGCTAAGCATTCTACGGTCCCAAGCTGGCAACAACAAGGGATGCCAACAAAACCACCCACTCTAAGGTGTTCAAGATAAGCATGTCAGCATACTGCGTACAAAACAACCAAGGAGGCATAATAACAAGTAAGAGAAGCTACTACCCAAAAATCTTTTACTTAAAGAAAGTAGCCATGCATAAAAGATAACACAAGGTAACTTTGAAATGTTAGGTTCAAGATAATCAAAGGCCTATGACTTGCCTTCGTTGAGCAGTGGAGACCCTTCGGTGGAGAGAGCTTGGTCCAAGAACTCCTCTTAAAGCTCGGGACCTACATGTTCTTAAAAACCAAATAAACAAGACAAGCTCAACAAATGAACTCAAAAGACTAGAAAGAACTCAAGCAAAACCAACTAAAAACCAGGAAGAACAGGAGGTCCAAGCCAAAGGGAAGTAAATCTCCAAGCACAGCACCGAGAGGAAAACTAAGAGGTTAGAAATGAGGAAGAAAGGTGGTGAAAGGAGGCTCTCTCGGCTACAAATAGCAGGAGAGATAGGAGGTAGCGCTGAGGCTAGAGCAAACGTGCCAAGGGTAGGTGAAAAACAGGACAAGAATTTGACAAGACATGCCATCAAAAGGAGGAAATAAAGTACCACAGAGGTGAGCACTTTTAATGTGCTGTAGCACCACATTAAAAGTTTAGAGACTTTCTACTACAAAGCATGCAGAAAGGGAAAAGGGGACAGGGTTGGCTCAAACAAAGAGGTTGGTCAAAGCAACATAAAAAGTCCAACTAAGGGGTGGTCTTAGGAGGAGGTCCTGCGGAGGAGGTCCTCTGAAGGCAAAGGAGGACTTGTTCCACCATGAGGTGATCGTGACAAAGAAGGGTGGTCTTTGCAAAAAGACCAGAGGTCATGACCACATGAGGTGGTCATGACAAAGGAGGGTGGTCTTTGCAAAAAGACCAGAGGTCATGACCACATGAGGTGGTCGTGACAAAGGAGGGTGGTCTTTGCAAAAATACCATAGGAACCGCAAGGGGAGGAGGTCCAAAGGACTAAGAAAAAGGCGCAACGAATCAGGGCCACATGATCTTGATCGGGTGGTTCTAAGAGACAGGGACGTTCGGACCATGTGAACGCGCACTTACATCGGAGCCGTCCAAACACGATCGGACGAACCACAATGCAAGGGAACGTTCGGACCATCCGAATGTCTCCTTAGGATCGTACCATCCAACCAAGATCTAACGGTCCTGAGCAGGGGAAGGCGCGCACTAAGTCTGGACTTAAGGGAGGCCTAAACAAGGAAAGGTTTCAATGGACCAGATTCAAAAGGGAAAAAGATCCAACAGCGGAGATCCAAGGAAAGAGGTCCAAGGAGGTCTTAACTGCCAGGATAGACTAAAAGAGATCCTGACGGTTAACATCTGCAAGGAGGAGATCCTGACGGTCAAGATCTAACAAAGGGGAGGTCCTAGAAGTTAGGTTCTACAAGGAAGAGGTCCTAATGGTCAAGATCTAACAAAGGGGAGGTGCTGGCGGTCAGGTTCTACAAGGAAGAGGTCCTGACGGTTAAGATCTAATAAAGGGGAGGTCCTGACGCGAAGGAGGCCTAAGCCTGAGGAGATTAAACCAAAGAACAACACAGAGGAGGTCCAAACCACAGAAGGGAGGTCTGAACCAAAAGGATGTCAAGAGAGGAAAAACTAAGCTGAGGAACACTCAAAGCAACCAAAGGTAAAGAACTAAAAGCTAAGAACACTAAAGAACCCCAACAATGGACAAGGAGCTAAACTGACGTTAATTGAAGTTCGAGTTAATTCAAATTAAACCTCCAATCTTTTCAAAGTTTCAAATCAAGCTTGAGCAAATCAATAAACCAAATGGTTCATTTTTAGGTTTTAAAATCCGACAAGAACTCTTAAGACAAACAGCAAATCTCGCACCGTGTGTTCAATCTCCCCACCACCAATAGTCGATGCCCTATCTCCGCTGCCCAGATTCGCCCTCTGCACCCTTTCTCCCCAAGCCTCCTTCTTTGCCGCTGAGGATGGCTACGCGCTCGCCATACTCGCCTACCACCAGAGCTCGCTCTTCGTACCCTCGCTTCCCGACCCCCTCCCGCCTTAGCCGCCAAAGTTGGCCATGCGGTCGCTGCCCTCATGCCTGCCCTCTGCCCACACTGCCATGCTCGCCGTTGTCGTCGTCCGCGTCTACTTTCAGTGGTGACTCGAGGGCACGTGGCACTGGAGTTACAGATCAACAACAACGGTGCAACTATAGTTTGTTGGAGGCGCAGGCGGAGATTGTGGCATGTGCAACCCTGTCGTGTCAAGAATAAGAATAGAGAGAGGGAGGGAGGGAAGGTGGCCGAGGTGTAGCTGCTACCATCCTAGCTGCCATCGATCCCATCCGCACCGACAAGTGGGCCTGCACTACTCGATTGATTCTACCTCCCTTCCCCTGATTCCCTTCCTCCCACGCATCACTCCCGCTACACTCGCCTCCTCCCACTCCTTGCCGCCCAAGCCAACTCCTATGCCTGATTTAGCCACCACACTCACGTGTTCTTTGTCATCTTCTCATCACCACAGACGGTGGCGGTAGCAGACGCCAACATCGCTTCCTCGCTCCTTGCGTGCCCAGGTCAACCTCTCCCTTATTGCTACAGTCTACCACCAGCCATCTCCTACTACCCCAAGACGTCGGCGGCGGCGGCTCCTAAATCCTTTCTCTGAGTCTCGCCGACACCGGTGCTCCCTACATGCTGGCTACGGCAGCAGTAGTGAGCTTATGACGCCATTGCCTGCTTTGGATCGGGCCCGTCGCCTCCAGGCTCCAAATCTGTCGGACCTGGTCAGTGGTGTGGCTCACTGGCACCATGTGTGCACCATCAACTCCTTCATTCACCTATCGCGGGGGGTGCAAGAGGCTTTAGGTTGCAATCTTCATTGATCAATAGGTCATTGACATTTACAACATCTGCATGCAGCCTTCATGGTATGTAAGTTTCATTATCAAGTTTCCTGATCAAGTTCATAATTTGACATATAATCTTCGATCTGTTTTCAAGAAATTAATCTGTCAATTTTACTTCAGCATGGTTTTCAAGAAATTAATATGTTCTACTTTAGTAAGGTCCACCGGTGAGGAGGAGCTAGCGCCCATCTGTATCCGCAATCGCGCGACCGTTGAGCTCTAGTTGCTCCATCCGCTCAAACACTCTCACCCAGCGGAGGAATTGCTACCATTATTGCATCTGGGCCCAGTTAAAATCGATTTTGTTCATGCTGTTTTTGTTATTGCTATCTTATCTATCCTAACTGAACTATTTTCTATTCCAACTTCCAAGGGAGCAAGGGCAAGCAATTTATCTAGACGTGTTAGCATTTCCAGCATTGCTCATACACGACATGGTACAACACCATATGCTCTCATGCTTTTTGTTTGATCAGTTTAATTTGCAGATATTTCAGATTGGAACAATTTGCACGGTTGCTCCATTCCCATGGAGGTGGGATTAGTTTTGGTGTTGTATCCTAATTTCTTTATAGTAGCGTTGATTGGTCTCTCATGTGTTTTTTATTCTTCTCTTTTGTTTGCGAAAATTTCAAGAAATTTTCAATAAATTGCAAGATAGTCCGAGATATTAGTCAAGTTTTGTATGAACAAAATCCCAACCGCAGTGTACTAATTCACACGAGGTGAAAAATGGCATTCATTTAACAGTAAGCATTCAAGAAATTGCCATTGGCTTGTGATTTGCCTGTTGCTCCATTACCACCAACACCAAGC
This sequence comes from Ampelocalamus luodianensis, assembly GCA_036346255.1. Lineage (NCBI taxonomy): Eukaryota > Viridiplantae > Streptophyta > Magnoliopsida > Poales > Poaceae > Ampelocalamus > Ampelocalamus luodianensis. Next base: position 27,827,251 of record CM070624.1, on the reverse strand, counting down.
ATTCCAGGTAATTATCTAAATTGACTTATTGATGTGCTCGTTCTAAATAAACTTCAAATTTTAAATCCTTGAAGCACTTGCCCAATAGATAGAAGATGAATCCAATTATTCTCCATGCATGTTAGAATATGATTTCAACCTCTGCATGCTAGTAATATCATTTCATTACTTTTTTGTTGACTTTATGATATTCCTAAATCAGTTTGATATGATGTAGTCCTAAGTATTGCACCACAATTGTGATCACTGCCTACTGCTTATGTTTGATCATATGCACCAATATTTCAAGGCCTAAAGTTGTTCAATTGTTGCTTGATTAAATTTCAATTTGAGATAGGGCAAGAGATGGTGACAGGAAGGCATTGGCATTCGGTGATCCCTAGCTCTGTTTGGCTTGTACAATAAAGGCGGCAAGCATATCCAAATTTGTGTTCCTTGAAGGCTTCCAACATTGGAGTCAAAGTTCTGATCCCAACATTTACCATCTTGTAAAGCCAAGGTGAGCAATCTCTCTTATGTCAATTGAAGAGAAAAAATGTATTATGTGTATCGGTTTTGTAGTGGTGATACTTTTTTTTATGATTTATTACACTTGATTATTATACAACAGTTTTTGGGACAAACTAATTTAGTAAATGGTCACCATTAGGCATTGTAGGCTTGCAGCTTGGATGGAATTACACATCCACAATAATTTTCTCCCTCTTGATTGGACTCAATCAAGTGAACCCATATATGTGACAACTTTTTTCTTTTTGGGAAGCGATGTAATAGGAGGTTTTCATTGGTTCAGAAATTTCAATCCAGATCTCTTTATTTTAGTTTCAGTTATTTGGGTTGCATGATTTCTTTTCTACAACACGACAAATTACGGAGTCTGCTCGAAGCTTACTTCTAGTTTTTTTTGTCTCTAGCATAGAACTCACGAGAACAAGTTAGAGTGGGATAGCAAGCTGAAAAATCGGTGTGTAGCTATAAATGTTTATAGCATGTAGTATGATTTTTTTAATTTGCCGCGATGCACAGCCTAGCTCCTACCTATCATCTTGTAATAACTTCATAGTGTTGAAGTTTTACATTATATGTGTTTCCTATTTTGTTTGACCAAAACGGAGACTAGATGGGGGGTGAATAGGAGCATGATCCCTTTTTTTACCTTGATCGGATTCAACACATTTTTCACTCAAATAGCTATGAGGGCTATGAAGATCAATGTACAAACATAGCAGAAGATTTGTATTGAATCTAATCGAAACCCTGAAGCAAAACAACCAGAATCACCAAAAACTCAATTCACAATGAGTTGGGCGGTCAGACCTCTCAACATGGGCGGTCTGACCTCTCTATGGGGCGGTCTGACCCCTCCAAGGGGCGGTCTGACCTCCAGCCCGAACTCAAGATCACAAATTGGCTCAACTTTTGATTCGATGATCTAAATCCCTTTAAATTTTAACCATAGCTCATTAAGAAGGTTAGAAACCTATTCCAATCGACAATTGGGAAGATCAAGGCCAAGGTTCCACAAATTTCAAAGATGAGGGAAGGAGGGTACAAGAACCAAGCAAAAACTAAGATTGATCCCAAAACTTGCTTGTGGGTAGAAGATGATCAAGATAATTATAGATACATTTTCACATGTCACAGCAAGCAAGACCACGACTAGAAACTAAAGAAAAACCAAAGGATCAATGAAAACCCAAAAATGACAAAAAAGAGAGCAAGAACAAGAATAGATCCATCTTGGGAAATCTTGCTCGGATTGATTCGAGATTGATATAGATTTAAAGCCACTCCAGCATGGAGGACACAAGCTCATCACTTGAGCACTCAATCAATCCAACTCTCAAAGAACCCTAGCTACTCCACTTTTCTCTCCTAACCCTAAAGCACAAATTAGGGTTTCTAGGATACAAGGGTTGGGAGGTGCACAACCAGTACCCTCTCCTATTTATAGTGGAGGCTAGCTTCTAGAAAGAAAATCCTAATGGGCACCCACTAAGCCTACACACAAATGGGTCTACATTCACACACGCTTCACAAAGCGGATGACGAACCGGGCTTCCCGAATCCGTTTCTTCGTGATCTTTATCTCCATTTGACATAAACCACCTCTCCTTGCGCCATCTTGTTCCGCGGTTTAGACAAAGGTCACCAAGGTGGTATTTTGGTGAAGTTACCAAAATACCCCTTCTCGTTCTTTCTCCAAACACCGAGTCCAATCTTCATGAAGCAATCGCATGCTTCGCCACGTGTAGGTTGATCAACGGCTCTCTTCATGTCGGCAAGTCTCTCCCATCCGACTCCCACCAAAACCACCATGGCACTTGCACCCGCTTGATGCAACCCGTTGCACCGAACTTCTCGTTCGGTCATCCTTGTCCATTTTGCGCCATGCTTGAGTCCACTGATTTCACCCGACATCCTCGATCGTTATGGACCTCAGCTCTCCAGGCCTAGTCCCGATCATCCTCGTCATTGACTGTCGTTGACCTCCAAGCCTCCTACACAACAATAGACCAAGAAATCGATTCCGGGAACAAGTTCTTCTCAACTTGGCCTATGTTAATCAAAACATGCATAATGCAACTCATATGCACTGAAACCCATAAATTTGACCTAACCAACAAACATCGCTGCCAAATCGGCCAACGAAACAGGACAAAACCGATCAGACCTCCACCCAGGGCCGGTCTGACCGCCCAGCCTAGGGACTTAGCCAAATTTCCTCCCTGGAAATCCGCAACCTCTTTGAAAATTTCAAACGAATAGAACTTTTGACTCGAAGCTCCAAAAATTATGTGACCAAGTGTAGAAGAATCCCCTCTCTTTTCTATACCCTCTATTTTTGGCCTGACTCAAAACTCACAAACAACGTTCTGGCCGGTCAGACCGCCGCCCAACGGCTGGTCCGACCGCCAGCCTCTTGGCCAAAGCCCAAGCCGGTCTGACTGCCAGAGGTGGTCGGTCAGACCGCCACAAAGGCCGGTCTGACTGCCGCCCTGGCTTTTCTGACCACCTACAGCCTAACAGGACTTGAACTTCGCCAAAAATGAGTGTTTTGACAAACTATCAACGTCATTGCCAATTGTATCATCATCTTAAGATCGTGAGCATATCCCCATGATATCCACAATCTCCCCCCATGATCAACACATTAGCAATTTCTCAAAAATATAAGTTTGAGGTTTGAAAACAAAAATACTCAATGTTTTCGTAGAAAGGCACAACTTGATCCAAAAAACAAGAGAAAGCAATGGAAATGACTAAGTTGGCTTTAGATCAGCATAGGTAAGTGAGATAAGGCAAAAGAAAGCAGAAAAGCTTTAATTTCTAGAGAAGTGTCAAAAATCTCAGTTAAGGTGTATATGAAAGAACAATTGTTCAATTTGACATTTGGTCATTGTGAGATTCTAAGAATTGTAATTCAAGTTCAAAAATGACAATAAGATCATAAGAATGAAAATTAGGATGCTTCCCCTCACTATGACCATCATTTTTTAGAAAATTTTATTGTCTCCCTTTTTCTCAAAATAGCTCCCCCTTTTAACATTTTTGCTATATCTTCTCCCCCTTTGATAATAGAGTCGTCAAGGAATCATGCCTTTCTCTCATCCAGAGATGACAAATTCAGAAATGAGGAAGAAGTATAAGAAAGAACATGCATGAAATGCAATGGAGTGGCTTCATTTTTTTTTGTATTTTTCAGTTTTTTAGTACAAGAAGCTTTAGAGATTACCCAATAAAACAAGCTAGCATTTCTACTATTACTCATACATATCAAGCCTAAAAGCGCTAGCAAGATTATGTTAAGACATATATATCAAAGCTAAGCTAGAAGGCTCAAGATAAAGCGATGAATTATAACAATTTAAGCAAAGCTTCAAAATTAGCAAGTTTATCAACAGGGATCCTAAAGTGATAATGGTCATGTCAGAATATCAATGTGAGATCAAGAAGCTAACAATGGCCATCATAGAGACTAAAAGTCCTAAATTCTAATCATTTTGCTCAAAGGACGTCAATCACCCAATTTTTACAACAGTTTTCATTAGCAATGAGTATTGATGTTGATTAAAGGTATAACTTAGTAAAGAAGATCCTGGACTAGGATCCATCCACAAACTCTTCCTAAGCTTTAACTAGGGCGATAAATCTTGAGGTTCGTGTCAATTCTAACAAGCAGTCCCCATGAGATCGTCTGGATCATCAAACTATCTCCAAGTTCATGTCTTTGACATGCTGTCTTGTGAGAATAGTTTGGCACAATTTAACCACATGAGAATCTTCAAAATTGATTTTTCTTTATGCACAAGAGCAATCTTAGATTAACACAGGAACAAGAAGCTCAAGAGATGTTCAATTCTAGATTCAAGAGCTAACAAAGCAATTCTGTCAGGGCCAATTTCACAAAAAGATCACTAATTGTGCAACTAGCTAAAAGATCCATAAATTGTAATTTTTAGTTCAAGTTGTCTTAAAGTTTTAGCTCATTTAGCAAAGACTTAGCTACACATATGAAAGCATGATAATTCTAGTAAGTCAAAGAACTAGACATGAAATTGAGCAAAAATTGAAACACTAAAGCTCAAAAGGGTCATAAGCAAAGCTTCATCATTTTAAAAGATAAGCAATAAAGCTTATATTACAATACATCTTCTTGTGATTTTCATATGAACGCAATATGATACAATGAGATGCAAGAAAAACTGAAAAGTCTGAAAAGATAAAAAAGAACAGCAAGTTAAGAAAAAGATCAAGGAAAGATCAGATGAACAAGGAAAGCTCAGAAAAGAACTTACTCACCCTCAAACCAACCCATAGGGGTAAATTACCCCTAACTCACTTCTCAAGGTAGCAAACCTAGTTGGGTCTAAATGCTTGGTGAGGATATCTGTAATATCCCGAAAGTGAGTTAAGATTTGAATCGAGGAAGAATAATTTTTATTTCGGGAGAGATCGATGGTTCGGGGAAGAATCAAACGGAACGACGGGAGGGACTAATTGGATTGTTGTCAGTGCTGCAATTTTAGAGGGGGGAAAGAGCAAATGGGCGGCAACTTGGGCCTGGGCCAAGGCCCATCCGGGTGGCCGCCAGGGGGCTCCTCCCCAAAAACCCTAGCCCCTTCCTCTCCCTCCCCTTTCCTCCCACTCCCATTCGGCCGCCACCCCCACCTCCCCACCTCTCCACCTCCCTCCACCCTCTCTTGCGCCCCTTCCCATCCCCACACCCCCCATTGTTGCTGGCCAAGGAGGAGAAGGATCTCCTTGCAGCCGGCCAAGGAAGAAGGAGAAGGAGAAAAGAAGAGAAGAGGGAAGAAGGAGAGGAGAAGAGAAGAAGAGAAGAGAGGAGAAGAAGGGATCCGCAGCGGAAGTGTGGAGGTCTTCATCCCCGCTGTGTACTCTCTTCGTTTGGCAAGGGTAACCCGTGGTTCTTTGCTTTAGGTCATTTTCTAGTTGTCTAATTTTCGGATGTCAGTTCGTCGAATTTCTGCAGCAGTGAAGTTTGTCGGTTTTGATTAGGTTAGAGGCAGATTTGGGTCTGGGTGTCTCCTAGAAAGTTGTAGCTATCGTAGTTACCTTTCATTTCCGACAAGAATCAAGTCATTCGGACTTCGGTAGCCAAAGTTATGATTTTATTAGTACTTCTGTGTTTCTGGAGAGAAGCAGATTTGCTAGTGTTAGTTAACCTGATTGAAGTGCATATTTAGAGGGGTTTCCAGAGGGTCTCACCATAACGAAAAATGAGGCTAATCCTCTAAGCTTTCAGGAAAGCTAAAGATCACTGAATTTGGACGATCGTAGAGAAAGTTATGATAGTTTCTTTGTCGCTGTCCAGAAACCCGACGTGAAATGTTTGCTCTGATTAATTAGATTGGTAGGTCTGGTAGATGGCCGAATCAGAGGGTCTCCCAACTAAGTTTATTTAGACATTTCAATTACCTTTTCAGATTGTCCAAGATCATCCTATTTGGACTCATGAGCAGAAAGTTATGAATTTTTGAAGTCTGCTGTCCGCAGTGACCGATCGCTAGAAATTAGAAAAGCTAGACGTTACAGGAAGATTAGCGATTTCGATTGTAGTGTGTTGTATGATTTTGGTCCAGTATGCTATTCTTAGTTTGGGGTTATCTTCTTGTCCAGGTGGCAGCGAGATCCCAAGGGCAGCACCCACTTCGCGTCCGCCGTTCTCGCGCGGTTGAGGCAAGTATTCGGGTTTATGTGTAGTATTGGTTGCATGTCATGATTGAGTGGTGTTTTGTTCATCATTGCCATGTGAATGTGTTGTGGAGATGATTCTAGTTGTGATGATGTTTGCGAGATTATGTTTAAAGCTCCTTCATGATGCTATTGTTTATACCCTGACTACATATTGAGTATGATATTGGAAATATGATGTTGTAGTTCTTTGCATGTTGGAGCATTTTGAGACTTGGTCACGTGGTGACCAAGAGTACAATGTTGAGGTCCCTGTCATATGTAGTGACAGGCTTGAGGTCCCCGCATTCATGGAATGTGGGCAATATATACAGAGGTCCCGTCATTGTGATGACGGGCAAAGGTCCCTATACATGTGATGTATAGGCTCTTGGTCCCCGTGCCAAAGGGCACGAGCAAGGGTACTCATCGACGGATGAATACCCGCATTACCGTAAAATGCGTAAAGAGATAAAGAACAAAGAGTGCATAGCATTATCATTAAATTTCTAGTATTTGAAATGCCATGAATGAAGTTGATTAAAGTTGTTTATCTTTGTCATGTCTTTATGATTATGTAACCTTGATGATACTTGCTGAGTCCTATGACTCACCCTTGCTTTGTTTTGTTTTAGGTACTTATCGTAAAGACGTCATGCATGGGCGGGAGTAGATGATTGGAAAGCACGCACCACTTCACAAAATTAATGCAATTGTTATTTTAGCATCACATAAGAATAAATAGACTGCTGAGAAATACCCATGGTTATTTTATGATTATGATTGATGAAATAATTTATGGATGTGAGAATGGTGTTATTTGATTACATTCATATGATTATCCCTTATGCATGAGTGAATTGGTTAATGAAATTACTGTTAAATATTATGTTTACTCGTTAGAAAATTGTTTTTCATTGATTATACAAGGGAGACTCTGTCGAAAATTTGTAAATTCGCTCTAGTTGTATTTAGTTTTGGTAGCATTCCAGGCTCGTTCTGAGTTGGGGTGTTACAGTTGGTATCAGAGCGGGCTGTAGGTCCGCGGGCATCGAAAAATTAATTTTGACACACTAAGCACAGTAGGTGGGATTGGGTTTTCTTTTGCATTGCACTACGCTATTGTCATTATATGTTTATTCTTGAATGTTTGATACTAGTTATTCTTATGCTTATTGTGGTTAGTTTTATTGTGGTGTTCTTAGATGGCAAGAGGCAAGAGTCGTGGTCGTGGCCGGCAGGGTGCCGGCGAGGCGAGCAATGCCCCGCCAGAAGTTCAGAATTCTATAGCTGGTGAAGCACGTCCTGCGAGGTCAGAGGAGGAGGTCGCTTCAGCAGTTCAAGAAAACCAGGCTCCACCGGCTGCACCGATTCCTGTCCCATTGGTGGCTCCCGCAGTAGTACCTGCAGCAATTAATATGGGACTCCACCAGTGGAACGCCCTGCGCCTTGATACTTTTGATGGCTTGGGCACTCCAGTGGATGCGGCCAACTGGCTGCGTCACATGGAGAGACACTTTGGTGCTTTAGGGATGACGTCGGAGATGCGGGCTCAGTTTGTGGCTTTCCAGCTTAAGGGGCAAGCGGATATTTGGTGGGAGGAGTCTTGACAGCTAGGATCTGCTCATGGCCCCATTACATGGGAGTTGTTTGTGGAACAGCTGAGGAGGTTTTATCCAAAGATCGTTTGTGGAGAGGATGGAAGTCTCACTGCAGAGCTACAAGCGTGGTAAGGTGACGGTGTCGGAATATGAAGCGGGTTTTAACAATCGATCCGCTTTGTACCAGCAGTGGCTCTGAGATGAGGCGAAAAGGCTAAGAGGTTTCGCAGGGGCTCGAGCAGGGTTCCGTCAGTCTTGGGAGCGCTAGAATTGCGTGACTTTAGCTCTCTGTAGAGCAAGCCGGGGGCATGGAGCTAGAGATGCAGCTTGGGAGGATCTACCAGCACAGGAGGTACCATGGTCCAGGATGGGGCTAGTGGCACGTAAGAAGAATTTTGGAGGAGGAAGTGGGTCATTTCAAGCCGGTTCCAAGAAGTTCAAAGGCCAGTGAGAATTCCTTCAAGTCCAGAACCACAAGGCCACGGTCATCTTCTACTTCGGATCGGCAGATGAGTGGGCCTAGGTTGCGCCTGCCTTCGAGCGGGTATGAAATGTTTCAAGTGTGGCAATGAGCATCGGCGTCGAGTGTTCTTGGTCGAGGATCTTGTCGCCATTTGTGGTCGGAGGGCCACAAGGCATTGGTCCGTCGGCGGAATCCCGCCAAGATTATTAAATAGGAACCGAACCGCATCGGCACGAACAGCGGCGTCTTCGCGAGGGTCGATTCGGATGTTAGCACCACACCTACTCGGTCTTGGGGTCACCTCGGCCCTATTTTCAAGATCACGGAGGATGCCACCGCCGGTACTTTTGGCCACCGGTTCTGCGGCCGTTTCCGATTGCGACCTTGGCACCTCCTACGGTGGCGCACCCCTTATCAGGGTATCGGAGTTTCTTCCGCCCCAGCAGCAGCAGTTTCCTATGCCATGCCGACGGCAGAGTCGGCAGGACGTCCTGATGTGGTGACAGGTACGCTCTTAGTGGATTCAGTGGAGGCTTATGTTCTTTTTGACTCAGGAGCTACTTTCTCTTTTGTATCGTTAGAGTTTGTTAGCCGGGCCAATTTGAGAGTGCAATCTATAGCTAAGTCAGTTATAGTTAATTCTCCTGGGGGAATTCTTGCTAGTTCCACAGTCAGTCCGGGTTGTGTGATCTCATTGGATGGGGAAGATTTCATTGCTAATTTAATGGTCCTGAAAGCGGAGCCATTTGATGTTATTTTGGGTATGGACTGGTTACATAGCTATCGAGCAGTTATTTCGTGCTTTTGGAAGACAGTAACTCTGCAAGCACCTTCGGGGCTTGAGGTAGTTTTTCAGGGTAGTGCCCCCTCTTATTCTCTCTGTGTGTTGGCTAGCTTGTATCCTGGTAGCCGAGTCGTGAAGAGTGGGTTTCTTTTGTCACTAATGGGGAAGCCAAGTTCCTCTTTGACTGCAGAATTAGTTCCGGTGGTTCGAGAGTTCTTAGATGTTTTTCCAGTGAGTTGCTGGGATGCCCCTCCTCGCCCCGTGGAGTTTGGATTGATTTGATACGGGTGCTCAACCGGTTTCTATGACCCGTATCGCTTGGCACGTCCTTTCCGGGAGGAATTAAAGAAACAGTTGGATGATCTAAAGCGAAAGATCTTATTCGACCTAGTGTGTCTCCGTGGGAGCTCGGTATTGTTTACCAAGAAGAAGGATGGTAGTTGGCGCATGTGTATTGATTACCGTGCTCTTAACCACTAACCATCAAGAACAAATATCCTTTGCCTCGCATTGAAGACTTATTTGATCGGTTGAGAGGGGCAAAGGTGTTTTCAAAGATAGACCTTCATCGGGCTATAACCATATCCCGTCCAGAAAGGAAGATATTGAGAAAACGACGTTCTCTACAAGGTGCGGGCACTTTGAATTTAAAGTTATGTCATTTGGACTAACGAATGTCCCCGCTGCTTTTATGGAGACTATGAGCAGGATAACGCATGAGTATCCGGATGAATTTGTTGTAGTTTTTATTGATGATATTTTGATCTATTCTAAGACTAAAGTGGATCATGAGCGTCATCTGAGGTTGGTGTTGGAGACGCTAAGAGAGAATAGGTTCTATGCCAAGTTTAAGAAATGTGAATTTTGGATGTCTAAAGTGGGATTCCTTGGGCATATTATAAATGAAAAAGGAATATCAGTCGATCCAGGGAAAATCTCCACAGTAGTTGAATGGGCAAGACCAACCAATATTAAAGAAGTGAGAAGTTTTATGGGTATGGCAGGCTATTACCGGCGTTTTGTGCAGGATTTCTCCATCATTGCAAAGCCGTTGTCCAGGCTCACTCAGAAAGATGTGAAGTTTCTGTGGGACGATGATTGTGAGCGCAGTTTTCAGACTTTGAAGGAAAAGTTGGTGACTGCTCCGGTTCTTACTATTCCTGAGCCTGGGAAGTGATTCACAGTGTACTCTGATGCATCTCGAGTTGGTTTGGGTTGTGTGCTCATGCAGGACGGGAAGGTTCTGGCTTGTGCGTCTAGACAGCTGAAGAAGCATGAGCAGAATTATCCAACTCATGATTTAGAATTGGCTGCAGTAGTGTTCGCTTTGAAGCTTTGGAGACATTATCTTTATGGAGAATCTTGTGATATCTTTACTGACCACAAGAGTCTTAAGTACATTTTTACCCAGAGGGACTTGAATCTAAGACAGCGAAGATGGTTAGAGCTGATAAAAGATTATGATCTCACGATTCAGTATCATCCTAGCAAAGCTAACGTGGTGGCTGATGCTCTTAGTTGCAAGGCGACACCGGCTACTTTTGATTGTCTTATTGCGGATTTTGACCGCATGGAGATATCGTATTGCTATGTAGGGACTGCTCATGTCGAGACACAGCTGATTTTGGGGTCAGCCATTCCACAGCGAGTACAAGAAGCGCAGCAAAATGACCCATTTTTGCAGAGGGTCAGGAAGCGTTTGGACTCGGAAAGGAAGGAATTTCAGTTTGGATGGGTGTGGAGCATTGCGATTCAAGGGACGATTATGTGTGCCACGAAGCGGGAGTTAAGGATGACATCTTAAAGGAGGCTCATCGCACTCATATCTGCTCATCCAGAGAGACGAAGATGTACCGTGATTTGAAGCGAGAATTTCGTGGAAAAGAATGAAAGTGGATATTGCCAATTTTGTAGCTTCTTGTGGTGTTTGTCAGCAGGTGAAGGCTGAACATAAACGTCTTGGGGGGTTATTGCAGCCTTTGGAAGTACCCCAATGGCCATGGGATGATATTTCTATGGATTTTGTTGTTGCGTTGCCTCGTTCACCGCGAGGCAAGGATGCGATTTGGGTTATAGTGGATCGATTCAAGAAATCGCACATTTTATTCCCATTCGCACGACTAATTCAACTAGTGATTTGGCTCCTATCTATTTGCGGGAGATTGTGAGATTGCATGGAGTGCCAAAGACCATCATTTCGACGTGGATGTCAAGTTCAGATCCAAGTTTTGGGAGAGTTTGCGAGTGCCTTGGGCACGCAACTCCGCTGAGTACTGACTTTCCATCCTCGATGGATGGGCGATCGAGCGCACTATTCAAACCCCGGAGGACATGTTGAGGTCATGTGTCCTGTCTTGGAAAGGTAGTTGGGAGGATCAATTGCCATTGGCGAGTTTGCGTACAATAACAGCTATCATTCAAGCATAAAAGCCGCTCCGCTTGAGGTTTTATATGGGCGTAAGTGCAGGTCACCTCTTTCTTTGGAAGCCGTGGTGAGAAGGCAGTTTTGGGACCGGACTGGTGCAAAAGACGCTTGAACGAGTGGCCACGTGAGACAGAATCTTTTAGCGACTCAAAGCGCATGTAAGAGTTATGCGGATGTGAGGAGAAGGGACTTGGAATTTGAAGTGGGAGATCAGGTGCTCCTGAGAGTGTCCCCCACTAAAGGTGTTGTCAGGTTCGGTACCAAAGGGAAGCTTAGCCCGAGGTACGTTGGGCCATTCACGATCTTGGCTCGGATCGGGAAGTTGGCATACCGCTTAGACCTACCAGAGGCTATGCGAGGAGTGCATAATGTTTTTCATGTGTCGATGTTGAGAAAGTTCCTTCGTGATCCAGAGCATCATGTTTCATTAGAACCCCTAACCATTGACCAGGATCTGACATTTGAATCTAAACCGTGCACTGCGAAAGATCGAAAAGAGTTGAGGAACAAAACTTTGAAGTACGTTAAGGTGCTTTGGTCGCAGCAGACAGAAAGGGAGGCTACTTGGGAACTGGAGTCTCGCATGCGTGAGCTTTATCCGGAGTTGTTCATCTCAGGTGCGTACCCTGGTTGCCAAGTTTCCAGTCTCGGTTTTATTTCTTGAAGGTTGGAGTTTAGATTCGGGGTCGAATCCTGCTAAGGGGGGTAGAATGTAATATCCCGAAAGTGAGTTAAGATTTGAATCGAGGAAGAATAATTTTTATTTCGGGAGAGATCGATGGTTCGGGGAAGAATCAAACGGAACGACGGGATGGACTAATTGGATTGTTGTCAGTGCTGCAATTTTAGAGGGGGGAAAGAGCAAATGGGCGGCAACTTGGGCCTGGGCCAAGGCCCATCTGGGTGGCCGGCCAAGGGGGGGCTCCCCTCCCCCAAAAACCCTAGCCCCTTCCCCTCCTCTCCCCCTTTTCCCCCCCTCCCACTCCCATTCGCCGCCACCCCCACCTCCCCACCTCTCCACCTCCCCTCCACCCTCTCTTGCGCCCCTTCCCATCCCCACACCCCCATTGTTGCTGGCCAAGGAGGAGAAGGATCTCCTTGCAGCCGGCCAAGGAAGAAGGAGAAGGAGAAAAGAAGAGAAGAGGGAAGAAGGAGAGGAGAAGAGAAGAGAAGAAGAGGGAGAAGAAGGGATCCGCAGCGGAAGTGTGGAGGTCTTCATCCCCGCTGTGTACTCTCTTCGTTTCGGCAAGGGTAACCCGTGGTTCTTTGCTTTAGGTCATTTTCTAGTTGTCTAATTTTCGGATGTCAGTTCGTCGAATTTCTGCAGCAGTGAAGTTTGTCGGTTTTGATTAGGTTAGAGGCAGATTTGGGTCTGGGTGTCTCCTAGAAAGTTGTAGCTATCGTAGTTACCTTTCATTGCCGACAAGAATCAAGTCATTCGGACTTCGGTAGCCAAAGTTATGATTTTATTAGTACTTCTGTGTTTCTGGAGAGAAGCAGATTTGCTAGTGTTAGTTAACCTGATTGAAGTGCATATTTAGAGGGGTTTCCAGAGGTCTCACCATAACGAAAAATGAGGCTAATCCTCTAATCTTTCAGGAAAGCTAAAGATCACTGAATTTGGACGATCGTAGAGAAAGTTATGATAGTTTCTTTGTCGCCGTCCAGAAACCCGACGTGAAATGTTTGCTCTGATTAATTAGATTGGTAGGTCTGGTAGATGGCCGAAGCAGAGGGTCTCCCCAACTAAGTTTATTTAGACATTTCAATTACCTTTTCAGATTGTCCAAGATCATCCTATTTGGACTCATGAGCAGAAAGTTATGAATTTTTGAAGTCTGCTGTCCGCAGTGACCGATCGCTAGAAATTAGAAAAGCTAGACGTTACAGGAAGATTAGCGATTTCGATTGTAGTGTGATGTATGATTTTGGTCCAGTATGCTATTCTTAGTTTGGGGTTATCTTCTTGTCCAGGTGGCAGGAGATCCCAAGGGCAGCACCCACTTCGCGTCCGCCGTTCTCGCGCGGTTGAGGCAAGTATTCGGGTTTATGTGTAGTATTGGTTGCATGTCATGATTGAGTGGTGTTTTGTTCATCATTGCCATGTGAATGTGTTGTGGAGATGATTCTAGTTGTGATGATGTTTGCGAGATTATGTTTAAAGCTCCTTCATGATGCTATTGTTTATACCCTGACTACATATTGAGTATGATATTGGAAATATGATGTTGTAGTTCTTTGCATGTTGGAGCATTTTGAGACTTGGTCACGTGGTGACCAAGAGTACAATGTTGAGGTCCCTGTCATATGTAGTGACAGGCTTGAGGTCCCCGCATTCATGGAATGTGGGCAATATATACAGAGGTCCCCGTCATTGTGATGACGGGCAAAGGTCCCTATACATGTGATGTATAGGCTCTTGGTCCCTGTGCCAAAGGACACAGGCAAGGGTACTCATCGACGGATGAATACCCCGCATTACCGGCAAAATGCGTAAAGAAATAAAGAACAAAGAGTGCATAGCATTATCATTAAATTTCTAGTATTTGAAATGCCATGAATGAAGTTGATTAAAGTTGTTTATGCTGTCATGTCTTTATGATTATGTAACCTTGATGATACTTGCCGAGTCCTATGACTCACCCTTGCTTTGTTTTGTTTTAGGTACTTCAGTAAAGACGTCATGCATGGGCGGAGTAGATGATTGGAAAGCACGCACCACTTCACAAATTTAATGCAATTGTTATTTTAGCATCACATAAGAATAAATAGATCACGAGAAATACCCATGGTTATTTTATGATTATGATTGATGAAATAATTTATGGATGTGAGAATGGTGTTATTTGATTACATTCATATGATTATCCCTTATGCATGAGTGAATTGGTTAATGAAATTACTGTTAAATATTATGTTTACTCGTTAGAAAATTGTTTTTCATTGATTATACAAGGGAGACTCTGTCGAAAATTTGTAAATTCGCTCTAGTTGTATTTAGTTTTGGTAGCATTCCAGGCTCGTTCTGAGTTGGGGTGTTACAATATCAGCTAACTGAGCATCGGACTCCACAAATTCTAGCACAATATCACCCTTTTCTACATGGTCTCTAAGAAAGTGATGACGAATATCAATATGCTTGGTCCTAGAATGTTGCACATGGTTCTTAGCAATATTAATGGCAGAAGCGTTATCATAGAGAAGAGGAGCACTAGCAAAAGTTAACCCATAGTCCTTAAGGGTGGACACCATCCACAGAATCTGACTACAACAACTAGCGGCAGCTACATATTCTGCTTCTGAAGTGGATTGAGCAACAGAGGACTGCTTCTTAGAAGAGCAAGAGACGAGAGAAGTGCCTAAGAAGTAAGAAGTGCCTGAGGTATTCTTTCTATCTAGCCGATAACCCGCAAAATCAGAATCAGAAAAACCTCGAATGGACAAGGAAGATGAGCAGGAATACCAAATGTCATACTAGACGGTAGAGTGAAGATACCTGAATATGCGCTTGACAGCTTGGTGATGAAAAGTCCTCGGAGACACTTGAAACCTCGCACAAAGGCAGACCGCGAAGTGGATGTCCGATCTTGAGGCCGTCAGATAAAGGAGGGAGCCGATGTAACATCCCAAGGTTATGTTACCAAAATTAAAATAAAATAAAATAATTATTTTATTGAATTTCCTGAAATTTGATAGAGTTTCATTGCTTTATTTGAATTTCTGAAGTTTTAAAAGTCAAATTTAAAATTTATTTGGAGTTCTTGAAGTTTTATTGGATTTAAATTGAAAAATAAAAATTTACTTAATTTCTAGGATTTTCTGGAAATTTAAAAGCTTTTTCCTAAGTATTTTTGAAGCCAAGATAATTCATTTGCAAAATTAAAAGCCAACTTTAAGTTGGAAATAATTCTATTAAGTCCAAAATGAATAAGGGAATTTCTGTGAATTTTCTCCTAATTTTTGGATTTAGTTTGCTATTTTCTAAAAGCCCTTTTTATTTAATCGGAATATCTAAATTTACAAATAAATTGAAAATCCGGAAAACCTTTTGGGCCGAAATTCCTTTGGCCCATCTCCTCTCCGCGCCTTCGGCCCAAGTCGCCCGCCGCACTCTCTCTCATCTCTCAAGATTTCACCGTCCGATTTACATCGGACGACACCAACACTCCCACGCCACCCCGTTTCCCCGCGGCGTTGGATGCAATCCAACGGCCGCGCTTCATCGTCTCCCTCACCTCCTTCTTCTCCGCGAAGCCGAGCCCGCCGCCTCCATTTTCGCCCGCGGGAGCACCATCCAACCGTCGCTCTGGTCGCCCGCAAGACCCGCACGTCGTGCGCATGAACCCGACGCCCTCAACCGCCTCCACCCCCACGTTCTCCCCCTCTCTTCGTGCCGGAACGCCCGCGCACCCAACCGCCGCCGCCGCGATCCCCTCCGGTATCCCGCACACGATCTCGCTCCCCTCTCCTCCCCGAGCTCTATTTAAGCGAGCACCGGGTGCGCCCCTCTTCACTCGTCCCACTCCCACCATCCCTTTCTCCTACCTCGCTTCCACCTCGTCGGAATCGGCGTTTCTTCGTCACCGACCGCCACTTCTTACGCCGCCTCTAGCGCCTCCGTCGGCGACGCCCTAGCAACATCGACCTCACCAACGACATCGCGGCATCGAGGCCTACACGGTGCGCTCGTTGCCCTCGCCGGTGCCTCACCGGAACTCGCCGCTGCCGCGAGCCCGAACATCGCCGCCGCTTTTGACCTCGCCGGCGACGTTCTCTTCGCGCCTAGCCGTCGTCGGGGTAAGCATTGCGATCCTCTCACCGCCCTCTTCCCACCCATGCCCTCGCCGGACCTCGCCGGGCCGCCGTTCGCCGGAGCCATTGGGGCCTGAGCGTCGCTGGTGCCAAGGTGACGTGGCAGCGCCACATCACTGCCACCTCGGGCCACTGAGGCGCCGCGTCAGCGCCACCTCCTCCTCTCCGTCCACGTGGCACGACCGCGTGGCAAGGTTCACCCCCCCTCAGTCCAAAAATCAATGAACCTAGTCCACCATACACCAAGTCACAGACATGTGGGTCCCGCATGTCAGGGTTTGATTTTAATTCTTTAAATTCGAAAAATCAGTCAAGGCTATCATGCGCAATAATCTGATTTTCCTTTAGAAAATAAATCTAAAAACCAAAAATCGGAATTTAGGTTTTAATAGATTTAAACTCGTAAAATTCATATCTTTTGAATCCTACCCAAATTGGGTGTTTCAAATTGCAAAATTTGTATAAAATTATTATCTAGCTAACTAAACCACAATTATTTAATTTTGAGCTCATTTGACCAATAATTCCTTTAAACCCTCAAACTATCATTTCATGTAAATTCAAACTTCAAAAGCCCATATCTTTTGCATCCGAACTCGATTGAACCCATTCAAATTTCTAAATTTATATAAATTAAGATCTAGCCAACTAAACCAAAATTATTCAATTTGGAGTTTATTTGAATCTTATTTGAATTTAGTTTGAATTTGGCTTATTTTCAGATAGATTCCAACGACTTCGAAAGTCGATTCGACCGTTGAAGAGCACATAAGAGGATTGATTTTGACTGTATGATCATCGTGATTGTACACATAGACTACTCAAGAAAGTACTTGCAGTACTAGGTGACCGTTAAGAAAACAACATCACCTCGATGACGCTTGATCTGCTCACCTCAAGCGAGGCAAGTTACATTCTTGATCATAATTGCACCCATTATTTAAAATTATTTAAATTCTGTTTCAAATTATTACTGCATGCTTATTTATATTCAGTAATTTAAATTCCTGTTTTTAAATTTATAGTTATGCCTAAAATCCTTTGTATGGCCAATTTGGGTAATTGAAGCAAGCATATTGTCACCCTAGATAAAACCTAGTTGATACAATAGTATGGACTATGATCATTTAGAAAATATTGTGCTTAGTCATGCTTATAGACCAAATATGTTTGATTTGGGAGATTTCAGCCAAAAGTCAAATGTTATTTAAATTGTACCCTTGGCATTGGTGTGTCATGGGAGTTTTATAAATGACTTTGGAAAATAAAATTAAATGATGGTTTGGACTTGGGCGAAGTGGTTGTCCGTGGGTGCGAGTTTATGCACGGCTCAACTGGTAGGTTGAGGCCCGTGGTTCTGCTGGTTGTCGCCTGTGTCGCTTAAGGACTGGTCTTCGAGCCGCATCTTGCTAAGCCACATCGTACTACCACATGTCTTGTATGGGCAGGACCTGGCTGATTAATTTGCAAAGTTCTATCATGGTCATTCCTGTTGGTGCAGTGGGTAGTCATGTTATGACCTGTGTTAGTCCCACTTGGCGCAAGAGGGGGCCTGAACCCTGCGGACGGGTAGTCCAAAGGGGGTGAAACCTTAGCGAGGGAGGACTATGGTGGAATGGCGCATTGTAAAGGCCTTGACACATGCTCTAGACTGCTTACCTAAGGTAGTGAGCGGTGGTATCGACGGATGCCAAACAACTAGAGAATTCATGTCTTGTGGGTAAAGTTGTACAACCTCTGCAGAGTGTAAAACTATTCGAATAGCCGTATCCACGGTCATGAACATGCTGGCAAAGCCACTCAAAGTTAGACTTCGATTTCAAAATGTTTTTGTAAAACAGTTTGACATGGATGGGTGTCCATGAGAAAAGTTATGGGTTGAAGCCTCGGGTTGGTGCCCGTGTTTATATTGGTGTTAGGTTGGTGCCTACACTATCTTTATCAATTCAAAGTCAATTTTAGATTTTATAAAATCTGAGCTTTTGAACTTAGTATGGTATTTAATGTCAAATGTTGTTTTTGCACAAATAACCCTATAAGCCATCCTTTGTTACATCCATTTATGCATGTCATTATGTTATTTGACGGGTGTAACTTGCGAGCACGGAAGTTGTGCTCATTCTTGCTTTATGCAAACAAAATTTCAGAGGAGAAGGACTTCGCTTCAAGTGTGGATCGTGACAACTAGGCTGCTACCCCAGTCGATTGCCTCGTGGCGATTGTCGACCCTACTACTTCTTCATCGTCTTCCGCTGTGTTTATTTAATGTTGCCCTGTAAGGCTATCTTGTAATCAACTCTGTTGTTGTTTAATAATTTTTAACGTTTATGGTTGTGTTATCATATTTGTTTACTGTGTGAGCTAGCCACTGATCATGGGACTAGTTCAGTTATGCACAGAAGATCTGGGATGTTAATCCCGGGTCTTACAGCCGATCATGCTGTGGTACTCGCGTTGATCCACGGCTTCTCCTTCCTCATCTGGATCCAAAACAGTCGAAGTCGTCATGGGAGTGGTGATCGGCTTGCAGTCAACCATCTCGAAGCGCTTGAGCATATTCTTGGTGTACTTTGTCTGATGGATGAAGATCCCTTCCTTGCATTGCTTGATTTGAAGCCCTAGGAAGTAGTTCAGTTCTCCCATCATACTCATCTCAAATTCCCTGGAGCGAGTGACTCGCTCATGAAGATGACCAATCATCTTATCCGGAGGATGATGCCTCTGTATGTGAAGTGGAGCACCCAGGGAAGATAACTCCTCTTTGACCTCTGCAGGTACTGCTGATGATGAAGATGCAGCAGGAGCCTCAACTGAAGGTGAAGTTGTGGAAGTAGGTTCTTCAATTGGATTAGGAGATGTAGCAGCAGCAGGCGGGAGACAAACATCTGCTTCGTCCTCATCTTCCTATACAAAGATGCTCTCTGTTACCTGTGAGTCACCTGAAATGTCTGATCTAGCTTCATGGCTAGTCTCATCAAAAGTGATATTACATGTCTCTTGAACAACGTTGGTCTCAACATTAAGAACCCCAAAACTCCTTGAATATGTAGAATAACCCAGAAATAAACTATTAGAAGTCCTTGACTCAAATTTATCTAGATTTTTTGTATTTAGAATGAAGCACTTGGCTCCAAAAACTCGAAAATGAGAAACAGAGGGTTTTCTTCCAAACCGAAACTCATAAGACGTCTTGCCCAAAGAAAATCTCAAGAAGACACGATTTGCGATATAGCAAGCTATAGCAATAGCTTCAACCCAGAACCTCCTCGGAGTGCTATACTCATCTAGCATTGTCCTAGCCATCTCGACTAAGGTTCTGTTCTTCCTTTCCACCACGCCATTTTGTTGAGGGAAGTGTGGAGAAGAGAACTGATACTCAATACTACGCTCAGCACAGAAAGTGGCAAATGAGGCATTCTTGAACTCCGTGTCATTGTCATTACGAATTGCTCTCAAGGCACTAGGGAGTTCAGAAGCTAAGCGAAGAACAAGATCATGAAAATGATCAAAGGCTTCATCATTCAAAGCAAGAAAGAATACCAAAGAGTATTTCGAGAAATCATTGACTATGACAAAAATATACCATTTGCCACCGGCTGATCGAACCCTAGCAAGACCAACAGTATCCATATAAAGCAGCTGTCCCGGTCCGTCAGTCATGACCATAGTCAATGAAGAGTATGAGGCGGTAACTTGCTTGCCATGCCTACAGGGCACACATACATCATCCTTAACGGCTTTGAGTTTGGGCAAACCTCTTATGAGTTCAAGGTTGCTAATTCGCATCAAATGATCAAAACCATTATGCCCCAAATGACGCTGCCAAAGCCAGAACTCAAAAGAAGATGCAATCAAACACTTGAGAGATCTAGCAAACGATTTAGAAAAGTCAGCTTCAAAGATCCTACCAACTCTAGAAATCTCAAAAACAAGTTCACCAGCTGAATCAAGCACACGACAAGCATTTTGCTTAAACCTAGTCTCATAGCCATCATCAAGAAGGTGCGAGACAGAAAGCAAGTTGTACCTTAGCTTGTCCACAAGGGCGACATCCTTGAGGATGAACTTGTCGTTCACCCTGATTGATCCTGTTCCTTCATCCGCCCTTGTGTTTCATCTCCAAAGGTGATAAAACCATCACCCGTCGACTGCATGAAGGAAGTGAACCATCTTGAGTCTTCGGTCATGTAGTGTGAACACCTAGAGTCGACGAACCACGTGTTCTTCCCCCTTCCGCGGCGATCTTGAAAATCAAAGCATAGAAGATCGATGTGTCTCAATACTGGGGTTAGTTAAATATGACTTGGGAATCCAGTACTGAGACACATGTCTGTGAGAAGTATGTAGAGCAGAATTGCTAGCCTTGATTCTACTTGAGGTTCTATCATGAGCAATGGTTACATGAACATGAGATACATCCTGTCTAGGAACATGATGATGATGATGAGCATGTGAAATAAATCCTAGACCAGGTTTCTTCTTTTCTAGATGACCATGTCTCATATAGGCTCTAGGTTGATGAGATAAAATTCTGGCAAGATTTCTCATAGCATTTTTCAACCTACACCAATAGAACTCAAGCAAATGCTCATCCTTCTTACAATAGGTGCAATGGTACTTGGTACCACCGGGAAAAGCACCTTCTGGCTCAACCGATGGTTGGGCAAAACCTGCAGATTTGAAAATGGTTTTTGCAGGTTGAGTTTTAAATTAAACTAAGCCATTTTTCAAGACTTGAATGATATTTAGCTTGGACTTGTCTTAGACATAGTTGTATCTTAACCCTTGCTTCTTATAAGGAGTTTTGGACTTGTCAAAAATCATGTTTAATTATTTCTTACCCTTAGAGAATTTTTTCTAATGTATCTTTAAGATAAGCATTCTCTTTTTCAAGGTTAAGACTGATTCACAAGTTTTAGTTTTAATGGCTCTAGCATGCTTCTCCTTGTAAACAACAACTTCAAGCTTAAGAGCTTCACATGAAGCACAAGGAGCAGAATTAATTTTGTCCTTAAGCTTGGCATACTTAGCTCTAATTGCTTCTAATATGTCTTTTACTTCATGTTCACGTTCTAAGCAGAAAGAGCAAGCGCTAGACTTAGCCTTATCAGAAGCGACCAACTTGCTAGATTCTAAGCATTTTTCACATCGAGCAAATTTAACTTCAATTAACTCAGTCCTAGCATTTTCTAGTTAGTGGAAGACAACATCATGAGCATTTTGCAATTTAGCAAGTTCAAAGTGTAAAGCATGGCAGGATGAACCTTCATCAGCATCAGGAATATTAGCATTCACAAGTTCTAATATCAGATTATCAACTCGTGACTCTATGTCCTTATTCCTAGCCATGGTGAACTCTAAAGCCTTATCCTGGCTAAGCAGTTGCTCAAATATGGTATCACATCTAGCTGAAAGAACTTCATAGGATGGAGGTACCTCATTGATGTCATCGACGTCGATGGAGCCGGCCATGAAGCACATACCGGTGAAGTCATTTTCTTCCCTTTATTATTTTCTTGAGCAGGCTCCTCCTATCCTCCTCGCTCCCGGAGTCCACATTGCTCATGGATTGCTCTTCAAAAGCGGCAAGAACCTGGTGAGCAACCTTCCTGAGCTTGGCAGCATCAAACTTGGACTTGTTCTCTTGAGGCTTCCTCCAAGCTGCCTTCTCCTCCTTGTGGTTGCTCTTCCCTTTAAGCTTGGGGCAGTTTGCCCGGATGTGGTAGAGCTCTCCACACTCATAGCATGTCACGAGGCCACCTCTCTTCTTATTTCTCACATTGTTATATGCCCGTGTGAACTTTTTTGGCTAGGAAGGCTAACTTTTGGCTCAAGGATACTCTCAAGTTATTCTTCATGGATTGCAGATAAACAAGCAAGAGAAAATCCAGATGAAGATTCAGAAGAACCATCAGAAGTTCACTTAAGTGGGTCAGCTACTAAAGCCATGTTATCCTTCTTGGGATGATCAACCCTCTTGATCTCATGAGTTTTGAGCTCGCTATAGAGTAGCTTCAAAGTGAAATTAGAGAGATTGACATTCTCCTCAATGGCAGTAGCCTTCATCTCCCACTCCTTGGTGTTGATTACAGCCAAGAGGTGGGTGGCATTCTCAGACTAAGAATACTCGATGTCAACAGCTCTCAGCTGATTGAGCACCTTGTTGAAGCGAGTGAATACATCATCATGCTCTCTTCAGGACGCATCTCGAACTTCTTGTATTCTCGCTTGAAGACCATTTGGCAAACTTGCTTGATTTGGGATGAACCCTCATGGTAGGTTTCAAGGGTGTGCCAAATCTCATGTGCGGTCTCAAGGTGACAAATCCTATCATACTCTTGTCTACCAAGCCTAACATATAGGAGGTTCATTGCCTTATGGTTGTTAGCCAAGAGGGATGTTGAAACCTGCATAGCAACCTCAGGCAAAACGAGCGGGGCTCGAACAACCTCCTATATGGCCTGACCTTCGCTCTGAAGGTAGACATGCATACAATTCTTCCAATAGGCATAGTCGAGCCCATTGAAGACATGCGGCTTGGTGGAGTACTTCTCCATCGCCAAGTTCAGTGACCGGTTAAGATCAAGAGTGAACTAACCGGGCTCTGATACCACTTGTTGGACCGAAACGGCAACTAGAGGGGGGTGAATAGGAGCACAATCTCTTTTTCACCTTGATCGGATTCAACATGTTTTTCACTCCAATAGCTATGAGAACTATGAAGATCAATGTACAAGCATAGCGGAAGACTTATATTGAATCCAATCGAAACCCCGAAGCAAAACAACCAAAATCATCAAAAACACAATTCACAATGAGTTGGGCAGTTAGACCTCTCAACATGGGTGGTCTAACCTCTCTATGGGGTGGTCTGACCTCTCCAAGGGGCGGTCTGACCTCCAGCCCGATTAACAATAAAATCAGCCCGAACTCAAGATCACAAATTGGCTCAACTTTTGATTTGGTGATCCAAATCCCCTCAAATTTCAACCATAGCTCATCAAGAAGGTCAAGAATCTATTCCAATCGATGATTGGGAATATCAAAGCCAAGGTTCTACAAATTTCAAGGATGAGGGAAGAAGGGTACAAGAATCGAGCAAAACCTAAGATTTATCCCAAAACTTGTCCATGGGTATAAGATGATCAAGATGATCCTAGATACATTCCCACATGTCACAGCAAGCAAGACCACGACCAAAAACCAAAGGATTAATGAAAACCCAAAAATCACAAAAGAGAGAGCAAGAATAAGAATATATCCATTCTTGGGAAATCTTGCTTGGATTGATTCGTGATTAATGTAGGTTTACAACCACTCTAGCATGGAGGACACAAGCTCTACACTTGAGCACTCAATCAATCCAACTCTCAAAGAACCCTAGCAACTCCACTTTTCTCTCCTAACCCGAAAGCACAAATTAGGGTTTCTAGGATACAAGGGTTGGGAGGTGCACAACCAGCACCCTTGTCCATTTTGCGCCATGCTTGAGTCCACTGACTTCACCTGGCATACTCGATCGTTCTGGACCTTAGCTCTCCAAGCCTTGTCCCGATCATCCTTGCTGTTGACCGTCGTTGACCTCCAAGCCTCCTGCACGACAATAGACCAAGAAATTAATTCCGGGAACAAGTTCTTCGCAACTTGACCGACGTTAGTCAAAATATGCATAATGCAACTCATATGCACCGAAACCCATGAATTTCACCTAACCAACAAACATTGTCGCCAAACCAGCCAACGAAACAGGACAAAACCAATCAGACCTCCACCTGGCCGATCTGACCGCCACTTGGCCAGTCTGACCACCCAACCTAGGGACTTAACCAAATTTCCTCCCTAGAAACCCGCAACCTCTCGAAATTTCAAACGAATATAACTTTTGACTCGAATCTCCAAAAAGTATGAGACCAAGTGTAGAATAATCCCCTCTCTTGTCTACACCCTCTATTTTTGGCCCAACTCAAAATTCGCAATCAACTTTCTGACCGATCAAACCGCTGCCCAACAGCTGGTCTGACCGCCAGCCTCTTGGCCAAAGCCCAGGCCAGTCTGACAACCAGAGGTGGCTAGTCAGACCGCTACAAATGCCAGTCTGACCGCCGCCCGGGCAAGTCTAACTGCCTACAGCCTGACAAAACTTAAACTTCGTTGAAAACGAGTGTTTCGACAAAATTTTAACGTTATTACCAATTGTATCATCATCCTAGGATCGTGAGCATATCCCCATGATATCCACATATTTATTTTGTAATTATGCAAGTTAATCTTTGAGATTTTATAGCACAACATAATATGCAGATTGATCCACATCAATAACATGGAGAATCATTGCTGATGGATGCGCATAGCACCACCCTCAGTGATGTTAGCCATACCTGCACAACCATCCTCTAGGGTCCTGGAGCCTACTGATGGGAGCTAAATTAAATGTATAAGCTAGTCAAGTTTCTCTCTTGGACTCTTTTGATTTTAGTCAGGGTTGCGTTTTGGTTTGTCAAAGCTATGTAATGCATGTTGGTAATGGCAATGGTCCCCATTCTCTTGTGCTATCAGACTTATCTTAGCTTTCTTAATAAACATGGGCAATGCCCTGTGTCTGAAATAAATGGCGTCTATGATGGTATGACATGGAGCTACTTGTGAAGGGAAAGATAAATACGTTGTTTTCTCAGACAAATTGTATTAATCTTTCGACTCATGATAGTATGACATGGAGCTGTGTTAGGATCCAAAAATGCATCTCAGAAACTCTCTGTGTATTCTGAACTAGTCCCAGATCAGTAGCTAGCTCACACAGGAAACAGTGATGAAATACCATCCATTTATTTGATTTAACTAAAAAGATCCCAAGTTAACAAATAATAATAATAACTGGATCTTATGGTTAATGTTTACTTAACTTGCCACGCAGAGCTAAAGAAACAAATAAACTCTTGTAGCGGAACGAAACTCTTGAAATGACCAATCAACATGCCTACAGGTAATCAAGTGGAGAGCGTATCCTAATCCGCAAAACCTTCATAGTCCTCCTTCTGAAAAAACTCTTGAGCAGCTTGGTACTCTTCAACTGAATCACAGAAATTGAAGCTGTGAGTACATAAAGCACTCAACAAGTCGTGGGGAATATATGCAAATAGTATTCATGTAAGGCTTGAACAAAGGTTAGCTGTATGGTTCTTTTGTATAAAGTAGCATTGACGATAAATACAATAAATAGATTGAAATGTGTAATTGGAAAGAATATTAAGTAAGTAAACAATTTCTTTGAAACAACCAGTGAACTTCCCATTCACTCCTAACCAAACCAAAGATAAGTGAATCCCCTATTCACCAATGAACACAACCCACCAAGTGAATCACCCGTTCACCAAACAAATATTATATTCATCAAGTGAACTTCCTATTCACACTCCGACACATTTTATAAAGAAACTCTATCTCCCGTGTGAAATCCCTAGGCACGTCCATAACCGCGGACACGGCTATTCAAATAGTTTTACACTCTGCAGAGACTGTACAACTTTACCCATAAGAGATAATCAAATTATAATATCTGCTCACACACTTTCGTAGGTGTGGGACTAAGAGATTATCACAAAACCTTTCGGAAGTTTCATCTCAGCAATTGACTCTCCCGTTGTGCCTACAGCCACCCAAAACCTCATCGTGGTTGACGCACAACGTTGGACAGGGAAGCGGCAAACCATCCAGCGATGTGACCTTAGAAAAGGATACACACCTCCACCCACATACTACCTGAGATGTCAAAAGCCAAAACTCCACAACTTACTAAGTTAGGCCCATCCCATACTAGGCATGTGGTTGTACGGTTAAGGCCTAGTTCAATGACGCACAAGATTAAGCACAAGATTAAGTCCTTAACAAGTTACTCAAGCGAGACTTCCACAAACCCACAGTATACTCATCGTACCCTCCAAATCGACTAACCACTCGCCCAAGCAAAAACCATTTTGTTTAACCAAGACCAATGACACACACTGCCATGGTACACAAATTTTAACAACAGTGATGAACCACCACGATTCCATATTTCATTAAGTCAATATTAATCATTATGACATATGTGATGATGAACCCATCGTAACTAAGCTAAACTAAGCATCTGGACGATACCAATGTTGGCAATACAAATATTTCCAACTAAAATTACCTATGTTAAGGTGACAAACGATTCATGGCATTCAAATAATCAATGGAGGCATAACGACAATAGGTAATAGCTAAACCCAAAAAAATTGTATAAAGATAGCATGCAGTTGTATAAAATAATATACTTTTGAAATCATAGGTTCAATATGATCAAAGGACCGTGACTTACCTTAGAATAAATCCTAGGATTGATTTTGACCTCGGTGAACTCTTCCTTGCTCAAAACTTCCCGAAGTATCAACGTCTACTCGCAAACAAGCAAATAAACTAAATAAATAAATAATAGAGAGAAAAAACTCCAAAAATTAAATAAAAATATCAAAAAAATAGATCTCGAATTTAGGAATTTGAATGGACTCAATCGGAGTTTAGATGCAAAAGGTATGGGCTCTGGATGATTGAAATCACATAAATTGATGAAAATTAGATTTATGAATTTACTGGGATTATCTTTCTAAAGGAAAAGACAATTATGACATCAGCTGACATCAGCAACGAATTTCAGTTGAAAAGAAATCAAACCGACAGGTGGGACCCACTAGTCATAGGGATGTGTACCATGGACCAGGTTTAGGCTCGGGTGGGGGTTTGGTTGTGCTGTGAGGCTGCTGACCAGAGATGATTAGGACGCCACGCGAGTAAAAATAGATGAAGTGGACACTGAGCTGGCGATGAGGTGGTAGAGAGAGACAAAAAGGAGGAAGAGGCAGAGAAGCTCTGGAGCTCTTGGTCGGCGGCATGCAGGTGAAGGCGAGAGCACACGGCCGCGAGATAACTCCGGTGAAGTGGCAAAACGAGATGCCAAGAAGAAGGCGGAGCTACTGAAGGTGGTGGATCAGTGATGGCGGCAAGGGCACGCCGATGGCAGTGACTTGGGCGGCGTGGTGCTCATGGGTGATGACGAAAACCTCAAGGGAGTGGCGTCCGAAGGAGTTAGAGATGAGGACCACGTCGGCAGAGGAGCAAGGATCATAGAGAGAATCTTGGGACGACAGGAGAACGCTTGGAACGGCGACAATGAGAAGATGATCGGAGATAGAAGAGATGACCGATGACAGCGCTTCAGTGGCCCAGAGAGAGAAACAAGAGAGGGGCTTGGATGAGATCAACCGGAAGCACGTGATGACGCACTCAAAAAGGGGGAAAGCTCACCAAGTAGCAGATCAGGATGGAGGGCCGACGATCGGTTTTGATGATGAAGACGACAATGGTGGAGCGATGACTCTCGACTGAAGATGAAGAGCGCACCGCGTAGCTTACTCTAATGCGAACCCAATGCCGGTGGAAGCTCGGGCGGAGATGCACTGAAGGCGGTGAATTCCAGCGGCGAAGAAGCTTCAACAACGGCGGTGCTCTGGCGAAATTTGGAGGAACAAAGACAGGCACAGGGAGGAAACTTTAGGGTTTCGGCTGAGGGAAACAATGCGAATAAATCTGATGCGGTCATCTCTTTAAATAGGCACGGAGGAGAGCAGATCACAAGGGACATGGCGGAGCAACGTGAAGCACATGGACTCAAGTTCAGCGTGGGGAAGACTGAAGAAGAAGCCCACGTGTGCTGCAACAAGGGGCCACCGGGCAGTGGGAGTAAAAAAGAAAAGGAAGAGCAGCTCGGCTTGGGCTTCGGTGGTGCAAGGAGAAAAGGAGATGGGCCAAGGTTGGGCCGACGAGAGAAAGAAGAAAATGGGTTGAAAAGGAAATAGGATTGGGCCGAGCGAAGGAAGTCAGCCAAGATAAATCTGAGACTTTAATTTAGTTTTTTCTTTTTAGAAAATAGCAAAAAACCAAAATAATAAATAGAAAATAGAAAATGCACTTGGAAAAATTCTAGAAAAATCTAGAAAATATATCCAAGCATATATAACCCAAATAAAATAGTTTTGACAATAGTTGATGTTGACATTTAATCATATTAATTTTTTTTTGATTTAGAAAATTCAGATTAAGCTTTAAATTTAACAAAAAAAACTCAAATAGTTATTTTTAATTTTAAAACTTCAAAATAGACCAAATTTTTTGGATGTTACAACCTGATAGTATTGCATTTTTTTATACCAAGATACATCAAGCCTTCATTTATGTAACACTCATCTATTTTGATACTATCCCGTAATTTCACTAGATTCGTATATGATTTTCCGTTGCAACGCACGGGCGCGACTAGTATACATTAAAAACATTCAAGCATATATGCACATGTAGAATGTTAACCATGACATTCATGCCTAAATTAATATCGTACTGAATTACAGGAAAAATAAAGTATATGTATGTGTGTAGTTTTGTCAATAGCTATAGTAGTACAACTAAACATTAAGGTATATCAATATACTGATCGTAGAATAAACTAAAATTGCTAATATATGGGTGTCTACTATAAAAAAAACACAGAGAGAGCCAGTGAGTTTCTATGGTGGCTGCGATTGCACCATGCTTGAGCTAGCTAGCTAACCTTTCGATTATGAAGTAATCCTTCTTTACAAAAGCAGGCAGGATTGGGGCTCCCTTAGGGTGCCCACATCATAAAAAAAATGGCCCATTGGATTGTGGTCGTCCGGCCAGGATCGCGTGGAGAACCACTAATGGGATCTCTTGTCTGATCGCATCGAGTTCGCTCATGACCATCCGATCAGATCTGCTGAGGAACCCTAATGCCATCCCAGTCCTCTCTCCTCGCGTGCCACACCGTGCTTCCATTCCACTCCTCCCGTTCCCCTCCCTCGCCTCCCACTCCGTCGCTGCCTCCTCCCTGCTTTGTCCCCTTCCTCTTGCTCCTCCACCTCCCCTGCCGTCCCTCTCCACTAGCGCTGCCGCTCCATCCCCACCCAGCCGTCGGTTCTTGGCCCCACCCCTCACGCGCTCCAGCGGCAGCCAAGGACCCCAGATCCCACCCCAAAGTCGGCCCGCCGCGTCGCCACACCACCTCCTCTGCCTCCCCTATCGCCCCTCTCCACTAGAGCTGCCGCTCCCTCCCCACCAAGTTGCCGATCCTTGGCCCCACCCCGCGTGCGCTCCAGCGGCGGCCAAGGTCCCCAGATCCCACCCCAAGGCGGTCCACCGCGCCGCCACACCACCTCCTCCCCACGCGGTCATACCCTCACGCGCTCTTTCTCTCCTCTACTGTCTTCTCCCACCATCCCTCTTCTCCTATGTCCCCCAAGATCCGACGGTCCAGCTACAACCGCAGTGTGCTATTGTCATCATTGTCAGAAGGTCGAGATGGGACAGAGAGGGGCACCTACTACGTGGAGGCAGCACCGCCGATTGACGTGAACAAGAACACATAGTGGTTCATGTACCCAGTGTCTGGACCACCTACATCCTGCTCCACTTCTTCACCTGGATCCTCGTCCTCTTTGTCTCCGATTGCTTCCCCGGTGCCGCCTAGACTATCGTCAACCTCGGCCACTTCGTCGTATGTGTTCGCCTCCTTCGTGTGTTGTTCTATCAACTTCTCGGTTCAGTTTGTAGGTAGTGTCCCTTCCTTTCTCAACCTGACTTGCTTAGTTGCTTGCAGCATCCGTTGTATCTAATTAAATGCCTGTGGATTCGGTTGGGTTGGTTCATTGTTAGATTCATTAATTATTGATTTGGTCAATTTGGGGGTTGTTTCTGCTTGCCCATTCTGCTCAATTTGAGAGTTTGTTCTACTCAAGGGCCGTTTGATTTGTGTGTTATTCATTTGATCTATTTAGCCATTAATCAACCAATCATCCGTTCTAAGATAATTGGACTGTTAGGATGGAAATCTTTAATGTCACTCTGCAAAGATGAGGTCATTCGTGCTGCTATTCCATGAGGCATGTGCCATTAAGAATTATTGTTAGTTTGGAAGGTTTTATACCACAATTTGGATTGGGTTGTATTGGTTTGGTTCGAAATTTGAGTTTGTCTTCATATTGTGAAGCCTCTTGGTGTACACAGTGATGGGAACTGCGAGTTTTGGAGAATATAGTCATTGTAAAGTTGCAAACTCTGATGCCTAACTGTTTTGATTTCGAAATTTTTCTGGTTCACGCAAAAAAATTTAAAATTCCTTTCTTTGAGATAAAAGGCAGAATTTTCTCTTACACGGATGAAATGCCAGAATTTGCCATAATCTTATGCAGTTTTTTCTCTGTATAGAACCTTGGTAGCTGTCGGTATTACGTGTATAGATTTGCCTTCTTTTGTAATAACCTAGGTGCATTAAATCTTGAAATATCTGAGACTTACCTTGTCGTTTGCTACTTCAAGCTTTGGAATATCTAATGTTCCTAGAATATATTCTGCGTAGATTCCAATTCAATTTATACTTCGTGTGTTGTTCTATCTAAGCCAATCTACCTGAAGTAGTTTTGTGGATGTACTGTTGTTGGAATCATTGATGATATATAATGGTGGACTGGTGAAATATATGTAGGGGTTTTGAGTGATGTGGCAGATACACTTTGATTGAGTCTATCCACGCATTCTATGCATAGCTAAATTTGCAAAGATGTTCGTCATAGGTTTTACATAGTGAAAGATTAGTACTATAATCAGTTTCCCTGACGTTGAGTTGTTCTATTGGTTTATCTCAAGCATATCCCTTCTTAATATTTCTGAAATGCCTTTGCAAAACTCAAAACAACATATGCCTCTATGGCCGAAAGAACATTTCTTAGTTTATGTAGAATCTATTCTATTAGACTTTTCAGAAGTTCATGTCGCCACCTGCCGTCTGATTGTTTAATGCATCCCTCGTCACCGAGTCTTTATGCTACTGCTTAATTCTTGTGAAGAAATTAATAATTCCTTACCATTCGAGTGTTGTTTTTACGAATTTAAGCCTTTTTGTATACACACAAGTATTTATTTGGGATGTTCATGCCTAACCAAGTAGACATGTTGTTCTAGGAGCAACCGAATCTCGCCTTGATTTGGCATATTTTCCTATTTTATTTCTAAGCCAAAGTCAGAATGAAGAACCCACACAACACACTGCCTTCTACTTGAAAGAGGCTTTTCGAAGCGTCAACTACTTCAAAACAGATCAGCGGTTCCACCATTTCTTCCTTTGATATTTCCTTACTAGTCATGTTACTTTTGGGGCCAAACATATCATACTTAAGATCACACAAACAATTAAATTTTTCCTCTATGTATCGTCCTTCGCACACACGATCCGTGTCCGTTTGCATTTAACTAAATCCGTGTGGATTGCTTACATGGCATGGAAAATGAGCAGCATTCCGAGGACAATACCGTCTCCACCGGCAATGACAATGTCGTTGATTCTAAAAAAACACAAGAAATGTAAGTGATTATTGATATTCGGTTATGGTCTGTTGTCCTTGTTTTTTTTCCTTTTCTTTGAATTTTTCTTAACATGTGGTCTAGTGATTTCATTAGTACTTACTACCTTATGCGATGATTTTGTCTTCTGCTATGCATCGCTATTGTCTCTACGATGCTACTGCATACTTATAGTCATACCATTCAAAAGCCATCGGTTCAAAAAAATTAAAGTTAGGTAGACGCTGAACAAGTAAAAAACTAACTTATTATTTGTTTCATATTGGGGGCCCTCATCACTTTCACCTCTGCATGATTTTTGCCACGTTTGGAACTGTAATCATGTATGGTTAGACAAACATACTGTAGTGCTCATAAAGTTTGGCCATATTTAAGGCTTCCCTAACATCTGATTGGATCAATATACGGACTTTAAACTTCCATATATCTTTGTAGCACACCCTTCTACTCATGTTCATTATAAACAAATACTATACTTTGTCTTGATCACTAATGAATAGACAAATGCTATATTGCACTTTCATTACTTTATAATGATCCTGTATACTTATCCTTACCTCATTAGCATTAGCATCCATAGATACAATATGATCATCGACTCTTATGTTTCCCCGTGTGCCAAGACACGTGCATGCCACTAGTTAATGTAAAGGGTGGAGTGAGAGGAGAAGAGGTTGTAGGTGTTGTTTCGAGAGGGCTGTTTTTTTTTTTTTTGACGTAAAGAGAGGGCTGAATTTAATCTTTTCTTTGGCGTGCTACTTTTTTTTTGGTATTTTAAAAGTATTTTGAACAAAGCAATTAATTAGGGGGATAATCAGGTAAACGAGCAAATGACGTTGAAGATGACTAATCTTTGAATTGCCATGTTCTTTTCTACCGTATTCCCAGTATTTTTTGGCCAATCCAGCCAAGCTTGCTGTGACAAATCCTATTTTTTCAGGTACAAAGGAGGACACGCTCCTCGAGCTCACCCACTAACGCCAGTACACATGTGTACGTTGACTACACAAGCTAAGAGTCTTTGATCAACTTCAGTGTATTGTATCAATGTCAATTCAAAGAGATACTATGTAAGTATTCAAAAAATTAAGCTTATTTTTCTCTAATATATTGATCCGATTCTAATTATAAATGGGATCCACGTGTATTAAAAAACTAACATCGTCTCTCTCAACTTCCTCATTCCAAGATCTAACAGGTGTGCTTCATAAATTTTTTTATTGTGTTTGAAAAACGACTCTAAACTAGAGTTCGATTCCATAATTAATTTTGTTGGAATCGATTACTCCATTGTATTGAGCCGATTCTAACCATCTAAAATAGTTCTTTGAACCGGCTAAAATCCAACATTGCAGATGGTCTAAGGGTACGTACAAAGGTATAAACAATTATTGTCTATAATATTCCTCTATGTCGTTTATAGACAGCACTAAAGATATCCTTTACAATGGTTGTCTTTTTGTATATCTCTAAAGATAGTTTCTTCATGTACAACGTGTCTTGTTTTTTTGTGTTACAGTTGACAACTATATAAGAGAAGAACTAATTTTCTATACTCTTTCTATCTTATTCACATGTCTTGTATCCTACGTTACAAGATTTACAAACAGCTTACGTTACTATATTGTACCTGCTCTAAGAATCGTAAAGGTCCAGATTCCATAATCTTGCTTCCGGGCACGGTGCACGAGTGTTTTCTTGGAGAGACGTGCTACCCGCAACACAGTGCCTATATTGCCCCACGATGTGCCCCATGGTACACTGATTTACGACCCATCGTTTCTTAGGCCCATCGTTCCCAACCTAAGGCAGGCCCACAGAGCTGCTCAGTGCAAATTTGCGTGGTTGAAAACACAATTGTATTCTTTTTCTTAGCGACCGTAATAGCTCTCATATATATATATATATATATATATATATATATATATATATATATATATATATATATATGACATCCATTTAAATTTCCTGAAAGACGTCTTCCACTTCCAATATACCACTTAAACAAATATATTATATTTTTTTTATCATTTTCAGTATACTTGAATACTAATTATAAGATACTCCAATGTGATTTGATCGGAAAATTTTCATTGGAGCCCTTTATTTTTGCTATATACCCTTTTTCATACATAAAAAAAGTATATACACGGATTTTGGTATAAAAAGTGGATTTTCATGAAATTTTTCATAGAACTCACTTTGGGGTATCTTATAATTATTATTGGAGTATACTCAAATTGATAAAGAGGTATCATCATACAATTTAAATGGTATATGAGATGTGAGAGTACGTACTCCCAAGAGTATTATACCATTTATATATATATATATATATATATTCGATCCATCTGATCGGTATAATTTAGACCTGTCATAATCTACAATCGGTCGTGCAGATATTTCTCATTTTTCTTCGATTACCTAACGTGGTACTTAACGGATTCTTTTGACTTTCTTAATATTATAAAAGATTCTATGCAGCTGGAATTTTTCTTATCCACCGGCCATGTTTGCAACATTTGATTGCATCGAAGTTCATACTCCTAAGGAGTCTTTGTCCTTCTCAATCCGGCAGCAGCAGGGTGAGTGTTGGGATTCACCGGGGATCGGAAGTGGGTTCACCGTTGCCCGACTTCCAAAAGAAGGGCGGACGGCGGTCCGGCGACACCTGCGGCGGGATTGGAGGAGGAGGGCAGCGGTACTTGTTAGATCGCCATTCGCCCACGCCATCAATCCATCCTAGTTGTACGAACGAAATAGTTGTCGATCGAGGTCCACATGTATGTGCGTTGCAAGATAAGCTAGAGCATACAGACAAGAAGGTCAATTGCCTCCGTACCGGTGCGGATCGATCCGAGCCCGTCTGAAAACGAACGCTGGAGTTGGTAGCGAGTCCAAATCGGATGGGACCAAAGCGATCACGACCGAAACGATAGAAATCAAAGCATCCAATACAGCTGTCCGCTACTGCTATGCTAGGACAAGTGTTTAGTTTGTAATTTGCCATAGTGCTGGCTAAGCTTACACCAATAATTCCTCCGGTTGTGCTTGTGGGGCTGTGTGTTGTTGGCCATTGGCCTACACAATCTATCCATCCATCCTCCAATCAACATTGTTTTTCACCCATGAAAAAAAATATTTCTCGTTGACGTTGACTCGTGATAAGGGTTCAAGAAACCAGCGAACTCTTGAGAAACTGAAATTTGAAATTTTGAAAAGAAACAGGATAAAAAAAAAGGCTACTTTTCGCCGGCACCAGAATCCCCGAACCAGAAGACGAAACCCTGGTGAGTCTGCATTTCATTTGAAAACACGACCAGTATAGGTTGCTGCACCAAGTAATAGCTTCAGACTGCACTTCTCCAAATCGAAACTTTGAAAAGTTATTACGCACGACGAATTCGGACAAGAAAATTACATACACAAATCAACACGACGGCATATACAGTATGTGGTTAGTTACAAATCCTCCTGCACGTGTTTGGAACAGTAGAAGAGTTGTAACCACGTTGTACGTGTACGGTACATAAATGACACCGGACTAACATCACATCGATGCGAAGCAACTGCAGTAACTGGTGGTAGTAATAGCTAGTAATCACATGGCGGAGCATTCGGAGGGGTTCTCCACACGGACGAGCTCTCAGCACGGCCGCCAGGTCGGTGCGCACCACGACGGCCGGCAGACCGGCTCCGGGCACCACGGCGGCCAGGTCGGCGGGCACCATGGCGGCCAGGTCGGCCAGTTGGGCGGCTTGCCGCAGCCGCAGCCTTCGTGCTTCGAACAGCCGCACGGCGGCGGGCGCGGTTTGCAGCTGCAGCACTTGCACGGCGGCGGCGGCGGCGGAGGCGTAGGCTTGGGGCAGCAGCGGCACTGCCGCGGCGGGCAGTGGCACATCGTAGTTGTACAAACGAAATAGTTGTCGATCGAGGTTCGCATGTATGTGCGTTGCAAGATAAGCTTTATATAGACAAGAAGGTCATTTGC
Source organism: Ampelocalamus luodianensis (assembly GCA_036346255.1). Taxonomy (NCBI): domain Eukaryota; kingdom Viridiplantae; phylum Streptophyta; class Magnoliopsida; order Poales; family Poaceae; genus Ampelocalamus; species Ampelocalamus luodianensis. The sequence continues at coordinate 27,791,530 of CM070624.1, read as the reverse complement.
CTCCGTACCGGTGCGTTGAGGTCCGGAGACCCATCAAATGGCTGGTGCGGATCGATCCGAGCCCGTCTGAAAACGCACGCTGGGATGGTAGCGAGTCCAAATCGGATGGGACCAAAGCGATAGCGATCGAGACGAAAGAAATCTAAGCATCCAAGAAAGCTGTCAGCGACTGCTACGCTAGGACACCAACAAGCGACAAGAGTTTTGTTTGTAACTAGAAACCTGGCAAGGCGCGCGGTGTTGGAAAAAAAAAAGTGATGTTGGTTACTGTGAGAACCCGTACAATTAGTTTAAGCTAAACAGTATTAATTGGTAATCAGCTGTAATTAACATTCTTTAACACACTATCAAAACATAATCTCGATTAATTACCGACCGCCTAAATTCACACATTTGACAATATAAAACATTTTAATAATCATACAACATCATCTCAATACAACAAATAATACATCAATAAGTTCAATGATGAAAGCATTAGAACTGAAAGTGTTAAAACAGTTAATGTACAAACCAGACATAGGATATATTACAATCCAACGGTTGATACAAGATTAAAATTTCGCAATTAATTACAATGTAAATTACAACAAATTGTTTACAACCAATCAAAGGAAATTACAAGAATTAATAAAATTACAATCCATCATCTTGCTTTCATACTGCCGAAGTGTAACAGCCCAAAAATCCATAAATGCAAAAATATGATATTTTAAAACTTTTTATGTAATAGCTAGTGTTGCTCTTCTTGATTGTTTTTTTTAGAGTTGTTTGAGTACATCTTCTCTTGTGCTAGCACAAGTCTAATTAGAATTATCTAATTGATGTCAGATTTTTATCTACCATCGCGTCAGAATTCCTTCGAGCAAATATCTGAATTTTAGCAAATCGAAAATTCGGGTATTCTGCCTTTTCCCAAATCTCGTGCCATCCCCCTCTCCTGTTCCTCCAACCAAGAATGGTCAAACTCGTGCGACGGACCTTTGATCAAGACCGATACCGTGTGTCTCTCTCATTGGGCGCCACATCTCGACTAGGTTCAGATGCGCTAGCGGAAGTTGTCGATCGGCCATTAATAGCCGTTGCTCAATCCGTCATGTCGTCTGCACTGTACCGCCAACCCAGATGAAATTACCAATTACACACCCCCCCCCTTTCGAACCATGCCGAATGCATCGCAGGCCCTCGGACGTTTCTACCCATTACTTTTTGTATAACAGCACTGAATCCTTCATCGTCTTCTCCGCCACACCAGTGCTGGTATCTCCATACGATCAGTCTGTAACTGATCGAACTAAGCGACATACTCGTGTATTCTCTCTTTGCCTCACGATATTTTGTTTGAACTCCAGGTGAGATATTTGTCATCCACAGCATCTAAACCTTCTATACAAATAAAATCCTTGAGTTGTCTTCTCCTTGCAGCTCTTCCCAAACCTCTAATATTCCAAAAAAGAACTTTCACGTTTTAGAACTAGTTCCACCAGCACCCCCTTTTTTCAGCATATTCTTCACTTTTTTATTCAGTGTGAAACCTGTAGCACCCCTCAGCTCATTGTCAATTATGTCCAGATTTTCACCCACCTCAGCATTATCCCCCTTGGAATTCTGAATCCCGTCATCCCCTTTTACTGACTTTTTCTTTTCAGCTTTAGCCAAAACAATTCTAACTAATTCTTGGGCCTGCATAGCTGAGATAATTTCACTAGCAGATTGGGACTGAGAGCCTAAAATAATACCACATGAAGTAGTTACTTTCTCTAAATAATCAGAAGAAGCATTATTAAAAACATTAAAAGAGTTTTCAGTAGTACTTTGTGTCTCTAGATTCTGAATAGACTTTAGCATTAAGGCCTTCTTCTCCATAGGAATTCCATGATCTTGAATCCTTGAACTTTTCCTTGTTGCCAACTGAGGTTCCATGACTTTGCTTCTTCTCCCTTTCTTTTATGCAGACATCCAAACTTCTGCAATCCCCTCAATATCAGAAAATACCAGTCACTTTCTGTATTTTGGGTATCAGCAGCTACCCCCTCAATAGCATCTTCCTTGCTATCAAGGTCTATCTTCTCTTCTGAAATAATGCACCCCTTGACAGATTTATGAGATTGAAGAGATTTGATGTTATCTGTACCATAGAATTTGGCCTCCTGTGTGGACCGCTGAGTATCTTTCTTGCCTTTATCTGAAGGAGTCTGCAGATTAACAAGGCTAGAGAGAGGCTGACACAAAGGTAGAACCCCTCTCAGTGTAGACCACTGTATCACGCCCTCCTGATTTTTATAAGAGGTAACTGAATCTCTCTTATCTTCTGCAGAGTTTAATCCACCGTGAGAAAAGGGAGCAGCAGTTCCTCCCAAAGAGTCTCCATCATCCTCGAGGTCATTCAAGCGGTACGTGTTAGATCGCCATTCGCCCACGCCATCCATCCATCGTAGTTCTACAAACGAAGTAGTTGTCGATCAAGGTTCACATGTACGTGCGTTGCAAGATAAGCTAGAGCACATAGAAGATAAGCTAGAGCACATAGACAATCCGTACCGGTGCGTTGAGGAGACCCATCAAGTGGCTGGTGCGGATCGATCCGAGCCCGTCTGAAAACGCACGCTGCAGTTGGTAGCGAGTCCAAATCGGATGGGACCAAAGCGATCACCACCGAAACGAAATAAATCTTAGCATCCAAGAAAGCTGTCAGCGACTGCTATGCTAGGACGTCAACAAGCGACAAAGTGTTTTGTCTGTAATTGTCAAAGTGCTGGCTAAAGCTTACACCAATAATAATTCTTGCTGTTTTTTTGTGTGGAAAATTGCAGGCTGCCCTTCGATGGGTAGCTGTTTCTTTGTGACTACGCTTTCGAGAAGAATGTTTCATTTGCAAGTGGCATAGGTACTTAGGTATAAGTGCACTTTCACGATTAGTTTAATTTTAAAACAATAATAAATGTAACAACCTATATATACTAGGTATATTTAGAACTATAAATAGTAGTATAATCATCAATTCAAATATTTCTATCTCATATATATGATACCAAGACAAAACCTAGGACAAGTACACTATTAACAAAAGTATACGTCAACATCATCACATGATTTATTCTAGAAAGTAAGGCCTAGTCATATCAAAAGATATCACATTGACTTACAGATAATCGCTCCGACGAAAGTTGCGGTAGAGTATAATACGAAGAAGACGACGTGAAGTGGATGATGGAGAAGAAGAAGATGTGAGCAGTCACGAGAATGCTTTCCAAAAATCTGATTCGCCCCAACCCATGCAGGATCACGAGGGACGCCGACTTCGGAGACACTGCTCTCCCCACGTCGATGCAAATCAAAGAAGGGATGGAAAAGCCGAGGTTGCGCAGTACAGAGGAACAGGGAAATAGATCGGTACCGATCTATCTATGTTCTGTTTCGAAGAGGTTTCTCTCCATTCTCCCTTTTTAAGAGGAGAGGTCTCTCCTTTATATAGAATCAACCACAAGAAAGAAATTGAAACAATAACTCTATATTAAATGCATTTAAAACGCGCTATAAAAGTCCCATTGAAACAGCGTATTCAATTTCTAATTTGTATGCATGGCTTTGGGTTGCAAAAAGAAGCTACAGCTTCACAACCTAGCCTGAGCGCGCACGTGTGTTTTTTTTTTTTACTTGTTTTAACTAGGTAAGATCAACTTTACATTATATATTAATTTTTTTTCACCTAGACTAGTAATATAGTACTAAGCTTTTTATCTTTTATCATGCATGAGTGAGCATTTAAGATTTTTCTAGAACTTAATTCTGAATAGGCCGATCTCAAAACTCCAACATGTATCACATGTACAGTCCCTGAACGTTACCCTGCAGATATTGATGGGCACATTATTCCTGGTGCGACACATCATGCACAGTACTACGGTAGACTAGTGATATTAGTTTGTTATGTTCACCGCATTCAATCCTGGTGTAGATTCCCAAGTGTAGCAAGATCAGATCAGAAAAGGAAATAACACTCCGAAGAAGAAAACAAAACTAACAAAAAAATCGTTTTTTTTTTGTCTAACGACAAGGCACAAGTAAAAAAAAATCAAGAATCCTGAAAAGGAAAAAAGAAGAGGGGAATTCTGAAAGCGCATAGTTACATCAACTTTATCCCAAAAGTAAACCCAAATTTTAAGGTATCGAACTATCATATCACATCATGTATATGCATTGTATCATCAGTGCGTACGTACATCATATCGCATCATGAATATGCATTGTATCATCAGTGCGTATGGCAGCACGCACTCCGTCTGCCGCCCACTGCGTGTACGGCAGGCAAGCTTCAACGCTTTCCGCCACCTCGAGTGCTCCTCTATCCACAGGGTTAGGACCACCCGAAAACCTGGCTATCAACTCCCTCTCAATCCCTCCGGCCGGGTGTGCTTGTGGGGCTGTGTGTTGTTGGCCATTGATCTACACAATCTATCCATCCATGATATCCATCCATCCTCCAATCAACATTGTTTCTCACCCCTAAAAGAATATTTCTCGTTGACGTTGAATCGTGATAAGGGTTCAAGAAACCAGCGAACTATTGAGAAACTGAAATTTGAAATTTTGAAAAGAAGAAACAGGACAAAAACCGGCTAGTTTTCGCCGGCCAACCAGAAGATGAAACCCTGGTGAGCCTGAATTTCATTTGAAAACACGACCAGGAAAGATTGGTGCGCCAAGTAATAGCTGCAGACTGCACTTCTCCAAATCGAAATTTTGGAAAGTTATTACGCACGACGAATTCGGACAAGAAAATTTCACACACAAATCAACACGACGGCATATACAGTATGTGATTAGTTACAAAACCTCCTGCACGTGTTTGGGACAGTAGAAGAGTTGTAACCACATTGTACGTGTACGGTACATAAATGACACCGGACTAGCGCTAGCCTCGCATTATTCCGATTCCCGAGGCACAGTTGCTGACGTAACATCGCATCGATGCGAAGCAACTGCAGTAATTGGTGGTAGTAATAGCAAGTAATCACATGATGGAGCATGCGGAGGGGTTCTCACGGACGAGCTCTCACTTCGGCGGCCAGGTCGGCGGGCACCACGGCGGCCAGGTCGGCGGGCACCATGGCGGCGGCCAGGTCGGCGGGTTGGGCGGCTTGCCGCAGCCGCAGCCTTCGTGCTTCGAACAGTCGCACGGCGGCGGAGGCGGTTTGCACTTGCTGCACTTGCACGGCTCCGGCGGCGGCGTCGGAGTCTTGGGGCAGCAGTGGCCCTGCCGCGGCGGGCACTGCCACGGCACGGGGAACGGCAACGGGTACGGCCACAGCACCGGCTTGCAGTCTGGTTTGGGCGCCGGCGAAGTTGGTTTTGGCGGCCATACGTCGACGATTTTGATCTCTTTGACGCAGTTGCCGGCCAGGCACGAGATCAGCTTGGAGAGCTTCTGCGCGTCGAACTTCCCGCGGACGATCACGTTGTTGTTCTTATCCTCGTACTCGATCTTCTCGATGGAAAACCCCTCTGCGTTATATATATAAAAGCACCATTAATTTATTTATGCGCAACTAAATATAAGCAAATTGCACTCTAAATTTGGAGATCGTTTTGCATCGTTAGTGTGGAAATAAATTAATTAACCACGCATGTATTTGTTCAAAATTAAACAAATTAACCATGCATACGCAATATCTATCAAACCTTTTAGGATGGCCCATGTGTAATGCAGAAGTTTCACATGAATTAATTTTGCAAGAAGTTGAAATTATCCACAATTCTTTTCGGATGGCGAAAATCGAAGAAGGGCCTTAGTTTAGTTTAGGAAGCAGCCGTTACTTTCATACTTAAGGGGAACAATAGGATTTCTCATACAATCTCACACACACACACACAAAAAAAAATTATTGATTAATGTACTTTGAAGAGCACCAGGTTACTTCCACTGTTCAAAATACCTTTTCCAGTGGGAGACTAAACCTTTTACCTTGGACAGGTGTGGAACCAGCGACGGCTCAAACCTCATGCAACGTCGCTCAAACTTCACGCTAGAGCAGCTGCTCTTAGGCTAAATTCGAGTGTGTGGCGATTTTTCAAAAGATTTTTTATAAATTTTAACACCAGTAAGGTTAGATTTTCAAGCTTTTGGCTATACTCTACTCAACCCAAAGCCTGGATCCGCCCTCGACCTTGGAGGCGGTCCATGATCTAGCTTCATGACCTATTTTTAACATGAATGGTTGTATTGTATATATACTACTCTTGCACACAAAAGAAGTATTACTAACACCGTAGCGCAAGCAAAAGTCATGTACAGTATATACCTTTGTGGCATTCCAGGATCTTCTGGATCATCGCTTTGCAGCGGCAGCATTCCAGGTTTACCGAGATGACCAATATAGACATCTGCAAACAACAAACGTATCGATACGCCGGAAATATATATGTTGCCTACAGTACGTATCCTACATATGCCGATTCTGACATTTTGAGCTGTTTAGTAACTAGGATTAGTACAAGCTAGGAGTACAGCAACAATTAAATCAAGGAAAAGACTGGGGAATTCAGCTCACCTTTCAATTCTGATTGAATGTTGCGAACTTGCGATGAGTGGAAGAGATCGAGGAGAGGCAGGGGAGGGAGAGAGAGTAGAAGAAATGGAGGTGATAGAGCGGAGGTGTGAGAACCTTGCGTTTCTTATGTTTTGGGCTACGGCGCTGGGGATTTCAGCTCACCATTCAATTCTGATTGAATGTTGCAAACTTGCGATGAGTAGGAGAGAGGAGAGGCATGGGAGGGAGGGAGGGAGAGAAGATATGGAGGTGATAAAGCAGAGGGGTGAGAACCTTCCGTTTCTTATGTTTTGGGCACGCCGGAGCCTGCCAAAAAAAAATGAGGGTGTTGCGTTCCGTCCGAGTGAGTGTTCAATAATTGAACAAGTTTAGATCTAACGGTGCAATCGAAAAGTACAAGGTTCAGCTTGTGGCTAAAGATTATACTCAAAAAAGAAGGTTCAGATTTCTTTGATGTATACTCACTTGTTACCAAATTAAACACTATTCGAATACTATTATCTTTGGTTGTCTCACATGATCTTATTGTCCATCAAATGAACGTAAAGACAACTTTCCTTATTAGAGAGTTAGATGAGAAAATTTATATGGATCAACCTGATGGATTTGTAGTACCTGGACAAGAGAGCGAGGTTTCTTTTAAACAATCTATTTTTTATTCTAAAATACAGAAATAATACTCTATTTTTTACAGTAATAATTCTTTGTCGCTCCACGGTTGAACGACTTAGGCTAATCGTCTAACGGTTGCACGATAAGTATCCAAGCCGCTCAACTGTTGAGCGACTAGGTCAAGCCGCCCAACCATAGAGCAACTTGGACACTTGGCGCGCAACCGTTGGACGATTAGCTTAAATCGCCCAACCGTTAGACAATTTAAAATAAAAATAATATTATTTTATTAAACCGATGAAAATAATTGTGGGTGGATTAATACTAATTTTTGTAGGTAATACATTTAGCAAATCTTGTTTGTCGATTGTTTTTTTAAAAAAAATAATAATAGAGTTGGTTGGTCCATTTATGATTTTTGTAGATTCTCTAGAGTACGAAATCTGTTATACTCGCAATAACATGTTGTGATCGTCGTATTATGTTGTAGTGTGATAAAATTCTGAATTTTTTTTAGAACGATTGAGGTAGCAATGAAGCGTAAGTAGAAAGGTAAGTGATATTGCGATACGCTAGGGAATTCATACACAGTGAAGAACTTTGGATAAATGACGCAACGATAACAATATGACAATTGATCCAACAAGGGGTTACATGGTACGTAGGCTAACAAACCAAAGAAAATACACACATGCCTTTAGAAAATTAGAAATACATCGGATATAAAGACGAAAAGGGTCGAACTACTACGTGGAACATGGCTATTTGCCTTGCGGCCCAGCTCGGCGTTGTACTCCTCATCTTGCGCTTTAGATTTCGCCGCGATGGCCCTCTTTTGCGCCCTTTTGGCCTTGCGTCGCCTGGTATGCTCGCGCTTCTGCTCCTCGTGCATCATTTTCCGCTTCTTCTCCTTCTCCATCTCAGCCCGTAGCTCTTCGAGGTGCCTTTCACGGCCCTCGTAGTCCTCCCTGGCCCACCTCTTCCATTCTAGCAGCACCCATATGTCATATGGGTGGATCTTGTCATCGATCCACTGGCTGTAGTCGCATAGGCGCCGCGGAGACTGTGGTGGAAAGAGAGATATGGTTACAGCGTAATGGGAAGCAAAAGAGTAGTGTGCTGAAATACGATTTCATTACCGGTTGACTGTGGCTCGCCGTGTCAAACCTGCGGTCGGGATAGTCCGCACAAAAGTTTGGGCAGCACCAGTAGCGCTGCCCAATGGTCCACTCGTCGGTTAATTTAACACACTTGTAGGCAACCCGACACCAGCAAAGGGATGGCGCCACCCCCATCGGGGGCCCTTCCGGAGGGCATTCAGCGAGCATAGGAGGAGGGCTCGGCTTGACCCATAATCGTTGGGCGTACTGCGAGGTGACTGTTTAGGAGGTGGGTGGCGTGTGTAGGGCTATTGACTAAACGCCCTATGGTAAGCGACGGTCTCTTGGGGACCCACCCAATACTTAAAAAACTTGCAGATGCGCTTCCATTCCTTCTCCTTATCCATGTTATCTAGGTAGTGTTGTTAGTGTGGAGTTCCTGGCCGAGTAGCGTTATATTTATAGGGGGAGCGGACGCAGCTGTAGCGGCTCCATTACGATGAGGCATGTATGTGTTTCGCGTCCATGCATCGCGTCCTTCGAGGAGGAAGCTTGCGGCAGTCGAGTGGTCTCTTCGTGCTTTGCAGAGGGAGGTCACGTTCTACTTTACAGAGAGTGGTCATATCCTGCTTTGGACAGAGTGGTTACGTCGTGCTTTGCAGAGCGAGGTCATGTCATTCTTTGCAGTGAGTGGTCACGTCCTGCTTTGCAGATAATGGTCACGTCCTGGTTTGCAGAGATAGGTAATGACTACAGATTGACACCACAAATGAAGTTAAAGTTTGCAATTACTATACAATTAGTTTCACACTGTGAACAACAAGCAAAGTATTAGCTGAAGTACATGTTACAACATGCTAGTTACAACAAGCAAAGTACAAGTGGTGCTGTAGACAATGACGGTGTTCTTACATGTCGGCAAGCGCCTTGTAACTACTCGCAGTGTGGCCTTCCTGACCACTTTGGCCGCAACATATACCCGTCACCCCAGCTTCACTTTCGTCCATATCATTCTTAATGCGACGACTCTGCCGACAGCCCTTCCCACCCTTCAACAAGTTAAAATCCAGAATCCAAGTCCTCTGTGTAATATCCAATGTGGTGAAGTTGCTCACAACCCTAAAGCCTCTTAACTCGCCGCACCACGCCTGCAACACCCTCTCCTTTGTGAAGTACTCTGACATGAAGTTTGATGGGTCCATGTTGATAGTCCCGTATGCGGCGAGGACATGAAAGCATGGCTTGTAAAGGAGCTTTGGCTTGTTGCATGCGCAGCTAGGTTCATTCACATGATCTCCAAGGCACACCTCGTGGGTAACAATAGAGCAAGTTGTCTCAAATCCATCTCTGTCCTGAAGGAGCACGTTGAAACGATGCTCCATATTCGAGTAGTACGGTGTATGTGGGTTAGCTGCATGAAGTGTCGCATTTGCATGCATTTCTCTGAAATATCCGATTATACCGTGCAGAATGCCTTCCACAATGGTGACGAGGGGCTGAGGACGGAGGCCTCTAAAAACCCAGTTATACACCTCTGCAAGGTTAGTGGTCATTATGTCGTACCTTGCATCGTCCATGTCGTGCAGCAAGTACCAATTCTCCATTGGCTCAGCCTTGATCCAATGGGAGAAGCATTTGATGTTCCTCGAGGTCCTCCGCGTCACACGTGGAGGGTCAAGATCCAGCAGTGATGCGAGGCGTTCTGATTGCGCCGCCCTAGGAATGGGCGACGCTTGTTCCTCTCGAAGACGTGCTTCTTGGTGTCCTCCTCTAACATCTCCCACAACACATCAGATTTACGCTGCTGGTTCTGCATAGCTAGCATCTTGAATAGCTTTATCAACGGTTTTTGAGGTAACTGTTTGAAGAAGTTGGCCCCTAGAGGGCAAATGCACCATCTGTTCCTCATGTCTCGCCAAGGAAACGGCTCCTCGGGGTCTTGCTAAAGTTTTTTTATGGCCTTCATCATCCCGGGGTAGCGATCATGGATTATGTAGACACCAAGACATGCCCCAACTACTCCCTCCTTCAAATGTTGAATGAACCACAACCAGCTGTCGAAATTCTCACTTTCGACGAATGTGATGACCAGGGGCAGAATCTGATTGTTGCCATCAATGCCAATTGCTATCAGGATCTGACCCTTGTATTTCCCAGTTAGGAACATCCTGTCGACTGAGATCACGGGCAACATGTGCCTGAAAGTATCGATGCAGGCACCGATGGCTAAGAAAGCCCTCTGCAATACCATGAAACCTGGCGGTCTTCTAGATGGCTTGTCGTTCACAGCAATGTATGTGTCTGGGTTCCTATCCTACAGCACCTAGAGCATATGAGGAAGGTCGTAGTACACTGCTGTGACCTCGGCCGAAAGAACCTCCTCAAACCTGCCAACTAGGTGTCGCGCTAGTTGATAGGCGTGTTCGATGGGGAGGCAGGGACTCCCGCGATAGGCAAACCGAGCAGCACCGCGATGCCCTACAGAGTAGGGGCCATCTTCCTGAATGAGAGGTGGAAGGTGTGCGTCTCAGGCCTTCACTGGTCCATTAGAGCTGTCAGCAGCGACTGATCGAATGGGAATCGTCGTGACCACTCCGGGCTGGCCTGGACCTCCCCGTCGTCCTCGATCGGAGTGCTATCCTCATCGGTTGCCTCCACCATCTGCACAAGAGGTAGAAGGCTAGCATCGCTCGACCTGCGCAGCACGAAGAAGTAAGCACACAGTGGATATATGATACAAAGAAGTGGCACAGTTTGCAGACAAACCTGTCTCTCCAGTGTGGGTCTAGTCTCCAAACACGTCAGGGTGTACGTGTACAGACCACCCCCAAGCCAGTCGCCTCGTCTCTGCCCTTAGCATGCGGGACATGATGACTGGCACGGTACTTCGCATCGACGTGCTGGTCCAGTAGGCCAAAAGGCCAGTCCGAACCACCAAGGTCGCGAGCCAAACCTGCAAATCAATTTCAAGTTAGCAATTATGACACAATTAGTGGTTCAATTATTTATAGCGTAGCTTAGTAAATTCTGAAAATTTAGTTGTATTCTTGTATAAGCCGCATATTCCTCAACATATATAGCCATAGCCACCTTTTGGTATTACGGTTTTAGGGTTTAGGGTTTTAGGAATTAGGGGTTAGGGTTAGGGTACAGGGTTAAGAGGTTAGGGTTAGGGTATAACCATAGGCGCATTAGTACTATTAACAACTGAATTGGCATTAGTTATACGACTACACTTTTTACAACTATTAACAATATGTGATGTACCCGACACCTAATGATTTTAGTTGCTTACCTACCATGGTTTCAAAATAACCTACGACTATACTATTTACAACTATTAACAATATGCCACTACACATCTAATAATTTAAGTTGCTAACCTACGACTACACTATTTACAACTATTAACAATATGCCACTACACATCTAATAATTTAAGTTGCTAACCTACGACTACACTATTTACAACTATTAACAATATGCCACTACATATCTAATAATTTTAGTTGCTAACCTACGACTACACTATTTACAACATGACTACACTATTTACAACTATTAACAATGTCACTACACATTAAAAGATGTTGGTTGCTAACCTACCATGGTTTCGGAAGTAAATGTACAAAGAAGTGCAGGAGACTCACCGTTGTCGATGTGCACACCCTCTCCCCCTCCCTCTCCCTCTTCTCTCCTCTCTTTCTCTCCCCCTCTTCTCCTCTTCCTCTCCTCTCTTTCTCTCCCCCTCTTCTCTTTCCCTTCCTCTCTTCTTCTCTCCTCCTTCCTCTCGGCTGTTCTATCTCGAGCCAAATGACAGTAGTGGCGATGGCCAGGTGCGTGCCGGGGGGGGCGGTTGGACGACTAGAGACTATCGTCCAACGGTTGAGCGACAAGTATTCAAATCGCTCCACAGTTGGGCGACTAGTAGCCGAAGGAACTAGTCGTCCAATGGTTGAGCAACTTGGACACTTGGCGTGCAACCGTTGGGCGACTAGCCCAAGTCGTCCAACCGTGGAGCGACAGAGGATTATTACTATAAAAAGAGTATTATTTCTATATTTCAGAATAAAATATAGAATATTTTTAAAAAAATCGCCTCAGGCACCCAAGGAATGACATGAGAAGTTCGATAGAATTTTAACATCTGCGGGGTTTGCGGTAAATGAAGTCGATAAATGTGTATTCAACCGCTATGGTGGGTGTCGGGACCCAAAAATGCAATTCTGGACCCTCTGTGTATTCTGCACTAGTCCAGGATCACGCTAGTGCACACAGTGGTAACATAGGTGAATATCAATCCACACAAACGAAATATAACATAAACGAATAGTTTGAGTAACAACTTAGAGTTTTGACCTTAAGGTCGGGGTTACAACTTATTAAGCCACGCAGGCTAACACTAAAGAAATACCGCAATGAACGAAATAAACTCGGCAAACTCCAATCAAGACACCACAGCAACCGATCGATCGATGACCTAGCGATCAACCTTCTTCCACAAACTCCTCCTCAGCGGCGTAGACTCCTCCATACGTAGGTTTGGACGCAAGTTTTACAACAAGCGTGAGTACACAACCGTACTCGCAAGTCATACCACGAATGCAATATATAGATGCGGGCTTATTCCAAAGGAATGGCTTCGTGGTTATTTTGCGAAATGCAACATTTGCAATTGAATACAAGTAATAGATTGAAAGCATAATTGAAACAAATAAGCAATAATAACTTTTAACAGCTTGTTTCACAAAGACACAAAGCTAATTAGATTGATCCACACACCACATAGCTTATGCCACACGGCTATCCCATACCCAAAGTTTTATGAACACTACCTCATGTGAAATTCCCGGCAGTTGTCCATGATCATGACGCTTATTCGAATAGATTGTTTAACACTCTGCGAGAGGTTTGTACACTTTACCCACACGATACAACTAGTGTAGCTAGCACCGATCGTAACATAACATTCGAAACTTCGTCTCAACATTGACGTTCTTAATCACACATCCCATATCACAAAGCTTAACCTATCCACCGAACCCCAATGTTGAAACTCCGTAACCTACTAAGTTAGGCTGTCACCGACATGTGGTCGTCTGACATAGCTCATTCAAAGTCGCACAAAGTTAAGTCCTTAATTGACCAAGGCAAGACTTCCAGCTTTTCTAACTAAACCACACAGATAAATCCCAATCACAAAGCCACCGGTTCACACAAAGATCCACCACTTGCCTCGGTCTAAATCTTTTACCACCCGGTTGGTTTAGTGCAACACATGCCATCACGAATAATAGCACACAAAGACACACAGCTTTATCACACGCCCATACTCACTTAGTCAATTTCATAATTGCACTCACATGAGATGATGACTCGTAGCATGGCTAAGCAATTCTAGTCGTTCTAACCCACCATGTTGGCAATATACTAATACCAACTACGTAATAAACCAATCTAGGCGACAAAGATGAAGGTATACAAGTAGGCAAGGTGAACATAACAAGTGGGATCAATAACTAGCCCAAAAGCATTTAAATACATAATTAAAGTAAATGCAATAATTTAACACAATGTAATTTGGGAAAACTGGGATTCAATATGATCAAAGATATGACTTGCCTTGGAAAGGTCTATGTACTAGTCTTGAACTTGGTTGAAGCCTTCTTCGACGAAAACTCCCAAGTATCGACGTCTCACGCACAAACAGGCGAGAACAAACAAAACAAATAAATAACAGAGGCAAAACAAACTCCAAAAATTAAATAAAAATCTCAGATAGCTAGATCTTGAATTTAGACAAATTTAGAAATTTGAATGGACTCAATCGGAGTTAGGATGCAAAAGTTATGAGCTTTGGAAGATTGAAATTACATAAAATGCTGAAAATCAGATTTTATGAATTTACTGAATTATTTTCCTAAAGGAAAATCAGATTTATTGCGCAACGCGACGTCGTGAAACTTTCGGACGGGTGATCGTGGATCGGCGGTGGGTCCCACTCGTCGCTGGCTCGCTCACGGTAGACTAAGTCTACCGAGCCTCGGGCTCTGGAAGCCGGTGGACCAAGCCACGCAGGCACGCACGTGGCTGCTGACCAGGCGCCACGCGGGGCGACACGTAGGCGCGGGCGCTGACACGGCGCTGAGGTGGCACCGACGTGGACGACAACGGCAACGGCGGCGTACGGGACCATCCGACAACGGCGATCGGCGGCGCTTCGGCGGTGGGTGGTACCGGGAGGTAGAGGCGGACGCGGGGATCTCACGGGTGCACTCACTGGTGCACGGGGTCCACGGGAGTGACCGGCGGCGAAGTTTGAGCGGCGGAGGAGGTACGGGCTTGTCGGGATCGGAGCTCCGGCGATCGTTCGGCGAAACCAAGGATACCAGGAGGTAGCCTCGATCTTGCGAACTTCGAAGGCGGCGGCGAGGTTTGAGCAGCTTCAACGACGACGAGCGAGCTCAACGGAGTTACGGCGGCACCGAGCTCTCTTAGGCGATTCCTGGCGGCTAGGGTTCTGATCTCGGCCGCTGGCGGCTGGGGAAGGGGTGCGGAAGCCAAGGGGGTCCTCTCCCTTTTATACACGCGCCGTGGAGAGTCCGGGGTGGAACGGCGAAACGAGCAGCGGCGAGATAAGGAAAGAGAGGAGTCCAAGTCGGGGCGATGAATAGTGCCCAAGGTGGGTCCCGCATGTTAGCGACGGAGGCTCGGCGCGGCCGCGTCGCTGCACACTGCGGTGCGGGTGACGAGTCGGGGGCGGCAGCGAGCGGGAGGTGGAGGTGGGGCTGCGCTCGAGGAGGGCGGGAAAGCGGGAAGGAGATGGGCCGAGCCAGAAGGATTCGGCCCGCGACTATTCTGAGATTTTAAATAGGTTTTCTATTTTAGAAAATACCAGAAAATCAAATAAGCAATAGAAAATAGCAATTGAACTCAGAAAAATTCTAGAAAAATCTAGAAAATATATCTGAGCACAAGGAACCCAAATAAAATAGTTTTGGCAAATGTTCATGTTGGGATTATTCATATTAAATGTTTTTGTTTGCAAAGTCCAATATTAAGCTTTTGAATTAAACTCAAATAAATCCAAATGGTGAATTTTTCCCTACTAACTATTTAAAAGATTTTTAAAACACTGAAAATTGGGATGTTACAAACCTCCCCCCCTTAAAGGAATCTCGACCCCGAGATTCAGGCTAGCTAGAGAAAAGGCTAGGGAACTCGGCTTTCAGCTCTTCTTCACGCTCCCACGTTGCTTCTCCTTCTGAGTGGTTGCTCCACTGAACCTTGCAAAAACGAACAGTCTTGCTTCTGGTGAGGCGCTCTGCGACATCCAAGATCTTGACTGGTTGCTCCTTGTAGGTAAGATCCTCTTTCAAAACAATTGATTCCAACGGGGCTTGCTCTTCTGGCACACGAAGACACTTCTTCAACTGCGAGACATGAAAGACATCGTGTACTCGCTAACGATCGGTAGCTCCAATCGATAACAACTTCCTCGGCGTTCCAAAATCTTGAACGGCCCAACATACCTAGGGCAAGCTTCCTTTGGCATGAAACCTTTGATGCCTCGGCGGGGTCACTCAAGATAGACAAAATCTTCGGCTCAAATCGAGGTCTCGGCGGCGTTATCGCGATAACTCTTCTGCCTTGACTGGGCTATCTTCAATCTTTCTCTGATCATAGCAACCTGTTCTTCTGCCTCTTGAATGATATCTGGCCCGAACATCATGCGTTGTTGTCTCGACCAATTTAACGGGTTCGCAGTACGGCCATACAAAGCTTCAAATGGCGACATTTGCGGGTCGCTTGGTAATCTTGTTGTTGTACGAGAACTCTGCATACGGCAAACTTTTATCCCATCGGGTAGCATTCGCTAGAGCACAGGCTCTCAGCATATCCTCCAATATCTGATTAACTCTTTCAGTCTGTCCATCATGCGTGGATGATATGCGATCTTGAAATTCGATGGTACCCAATGCTTCATGCAAACTCGCCAAAAGCGAGAGGTGAACGAGATCCTCGATCGACACTATTTTCTTGGGCACTCCATGCAACCGACAATTCGGCCATGTACAACTCGCAAGGCGATCTCCGAGTACGTGGTTTTGATCGCGAAAAATGTGCGACCTTGGTCAATCGATCAACTATCACCCGATCGAATCGTAACTCGATTGGGTCTTGGTAAACCGTGATGAAATCCATCCCGATTTCTTCCCACTTCCATTCGGAATCTTCGGTGGTTGCGGCAAACCCGCTTGGTCTCTCGTGTTCGCCTTTATTTTCGACGGTGTCGCACAGGCCACGAACTCGCGACTTCGCTCAAATTTGGCCACCAAAATTTGGTCTTAACATCCTGGTACATCTTGGTACTTCCAGGATGAATCAAATACTTTGAGTCATGGGCTTCTTTTAAGATTAACTGTCTTAGACCATCGATATTTGGTACACAGATACGACCATTAATCCAGAGTATGTCTTGATCATCCTTGGTGAAATCTTTGAATTTTCCTTCTGCCATTTTGATCTTGATCTCTGACAGCACGGGATCCTTTGGTTGTGCTTCACGAATCTGCTTCTCCAAGGTAGACTGTACTTCCAAATTGGCTACAAATCCCTCGGACACAACTTCTAGCTTTAGCTTCTGAAATTCTTCATAAAGTTCTGGGAAACTTTTCTTTACTTCCAAAGCATTGCAGTAACTCTTACGGCTTAGAGCGTCTGCAACTACGTTGGCTTTCCCGGGATGGTAGTGGATTCCAAGATTGTAATCCTTGATCAATTCCAACCATCTTCTCTGTCTCATATTCAGATCGATCGAGTAAAGATGTACTTTAGACTCTTATGATCTGTAGACTTCACGGCGACACCGATGAGGTAATGACGCCAAATCTTTAAAGCATGCACTACGGCTAATTCGGATCATGAGTAGGGTAATTCTCCTCGTGGGGTCTCAATTGTCTTGACGCATAAGCGGCGACTCTTCCTTCTTGCATCGGACACATCCTAATCCTTGACGCTAAGCATCACAATAGATATCGAAATCCTTGCGAATATCCGCAAAATCAACCGGGCCGAGGTCAAGCGCTTCTTTAACTCTTGAAAACTTTCCTCACAGGCTGGAGTCCAGGTGAACTTTTTCTCCTTCTTCAACAATTGCGTAAGAGGCTTAGCAATCGATGAGAATCCCTCGATGAAACGGCGGTAATAACCTGCCATCCCCAAGAAACTGCGAATCTGGGTTACAGTCTTGGGCTGGTCCCAGTGTAATACTGCCTTTACTTTTCCTGGGTCAACTGCTACTCCATCGGCGGTCATAACATGGCCAAGGAAATCCACTTCCTTCTTCCAAAAGTCACACTTACTGAACTTGGCATACAACTGATGCTCCCTGAGTTTCTCCAAAATTAACCTCAGGTGTTCTGCGTGTTCCTCCTCTGATTTAGAATAAACCAGAATATCGTCAATGAACACCACTACAAACTTGTCTAGGTATTCCATGAAGACTTTGTTCATCATGTTCATGAAGTAAGCTGGGGCATTTGTTAGCCCAAATGACATGACCAAGAACTCATAATGTCCATACCGCGTTGAGAAAGCGGTCTTTGGTATATCCCTAGGGTAGATCTTCAACTGATGGTAGCCCGATCGCAAGTCGATCTTTGAGAACACTCCGGCTCCCTTCATCTGGTCGAACAGATCATCTATTCTGGGCAGTGGATACTTATTCTTGATAGTGACCTCGTTGAGAGAAGCGGTGAGTCGATACACATCCTCATGCTTCCGTCTTTCTTCTTGACGAACAAGACCGGTGCTCCCACGGTGACGAACTTGGTCTTACGAAACCTTTCTCGAAGTTCTTCAATCGCTTCTTCATTTCCGCTAACTCGTCACCGGCATTCGATAAGGTCGCTTAGAAATTGGCGCTGTCCTCGGCACTAGATCGATGACGAACTCGATGTCACGATCCGTGGCATTCGGTAACTCTTCTGGAAACACATCTGGGTATTCTCTAACTATCGGTACACTCTCCATTGCAATGGTCTTCGATCGTTTACTAGCAAGTGTCCTTCACGAACCGATGTGGCTAGAAACTCCACTTTCCTTCCATCAAGTACTCAACCGTTCGGCTCTTGGCCACAATCCAAAGATGACTTTGTGCTTGGATAACCAATCCATGCCAAGAATGACATCTAGGGTCTGGGTATCTAGGACAATTAGGTTGGCTAGAAACTCAACCCCAGCTATGAGTAACTTAGCTCCTAAACAACCCACTCTAGAGCTTAGCTCATTCTCAGGCGATTGAACTAATAAAGTATGCTTAAGTTGTATAGCCTCCAACTTATTCTTAGTTGCAAAACTCCGCACACAAAAGAATGCGAAGCTCGAATCAAACAAAGCGATGCGGTATCGAATTAACCAGAACTTACCCAAGACGACGCCCGTGCTTCTGTGCTCCTTCCAGGGTGACGTGGTTGACACGGCCTCGGACCACGGACTGCGTTCCTCCTCCTGGCTGGTTAGGGGCTTGGAAAGTTCCCTGTTGGTGACCCGGTGCCGGGGTCTTAGTCGGCGTAGCTCCAAGGTTGAAACGAACTGGAGTGATCGTTCCCCTCTGTGGACACTGATTTGCATAGTGGCTCGGCGGCGGCAAGTATAGCACACCCTTGGCTCTTGCGACTTGTTGACTGTTGAATTCGCGTTGGTCGGTGCTGGGGTGCGAGTGTTCTGAGCAACTGGACGAGGTGCTGAGGTTGGTGCAGGTGTCCTGGCGGAGTTCTGTGGAGAAAACCGGTTGAACTGCGGTGGCACTGTCCTTGCTCTCTGTTGGAATTGCTGGCCTCCCTGCTGGATCATCCTGCGTTTGCGATTGTCTTCCAGTTCCTTGCGCTTATCCTCCATGACCAAAGCTTTATTGATCAGTTCTTGAAAGTCGGGAAGGTATGTGCAAGGAGGTTGACTCAAGTCCAGCGTTCGGCCCTTCAGAAACGACTCTGCGAGCCTTGTCTTGCAACATCTTCTGCGACATAGCGAGCAAGTTGTGAGAACTTGTTGAGGTAGTCAGACACTGACAAGCTTCCTTGCTTTAGGGCACGAAATTCATCTTTCTTTAGTTCAATAATTCCTTCTGGTACGTGGTACTGGCGGAATGCTGTAGAGAATTCCTCCCAAGTGATATTCTGTGGTGCCTCATGAGCGGCGCAGAAGTTCTCCCACCATTTCGCCGCAATGCCCTCCAACCGTGGGAGGCATAGAGAACTTTTCATGATCGCCGCATTGAGTGATCGGCAACTTCCTTTCAATCACCCGAAGCCAATCGTCAGCTTCCACAGGTGAGACATGTCCAGAAAATGTTGGTGGACGAGTCCTCATGAATTCTGCAAGTTTGGATGGTCCATGGTGACCATGAGCACCGGGCTCCGTCTTTGGTGATTGTTGTTGTTATTGTTCGGTTGTGCATGGCTTGCATCCGAGTCATCATGGTATTCATCACCGAGTCCGTGCCGCCATGAAAGCTCCAAAGTTTTGCAAGTCAATTGGGGTGCTTGTGGCGGAACTGCTCCAGTAGTGGTTGCTCATTGCTTGCTTTGGTCTTGCCGTACCCAACCACTTGCAATCGCTTGGCGAGTTGTAACCATCCGCGAAGCTTCAAGGGTTAGATAAGGTAGCAAGCATGGGATGAGTTAAGAACTAAGCGGGGATCTGTTAAACCCAACAAACCGAGAGAATCAAAAGCAACTTTATTACTTAGGAACTTAGTACGGCGTGCAAATGATGCCTAAGGGCCTTTACACTCATACTCACACTCAAAGAAAATAGCGAACCTAAGCACACAATCTAACGCCTAAAGGGCGACACGACTAGGCTTAGACGACGCGCTTAACACACTAAGCCTCAATCGCGAACCTAGGCCTTGGCGAACTCGATCGCCGAGGTAACCTCCACAACCACGGCTGCGCTCTGCCGTTGTAGACCTTGAACTGTGGCCGGCATCTTCGCAAATCGATCCCGTGCCCGAATCGTGCAACAGAACAGCGCCGATGGCGCGACAGCTCTTCAGTTACGCCCACCTCCTCCGGATCTTCCTCGATTCTTCATGTTCTTCTAGATCTTCTTCCTCTTCTTGGTCGCCTGGTGGTGGGCGTCCAGATCTCTTCCAGATGGCGATCTTCTCTTGACTTAGTGCGTGCTCTTGAAGGCACCGTCTAGATCGGCCATCATCTCCATGGATTCCTCTTGGCGACGACGCATCGCGCGAGGTGTACCACCGTGGCATCTTCTTCTCCCTCCGTGGATGGATAGTGTGCGTGTAGCTCCACAATGCCGCTGGGTGGTAGCGGAAGACGGTTCCTTACAACTCGCGCATGTAGATGTGGCGATCCGAAGCATGGCCAGCGCGATGATTCTGTATTCCTTCACTCCAAGTGATCCTCCCGACGGAGATGTTCGTGGTGGCTTGCCTTGGTGTTCATCCCGGCGTGGATCGCCAGCGACGATCGCACCTCGCTTATGTCCATCCACAATCCGCTTGTTGCCTCGGTACAACGGACGATCAAAACCTCCAAGTACCGCAGGAGCTTCCAAAGTTCGGCGTAACCTCCACAACGCTCACCATAGGTGCAGGCGAGGCATCCGTCCACAAGACAGAGAGGGTAAGAACAACTTAAAACAGCGGAGAGAGGGAAAATTTTAGCAATAGATGAGTCTAGAGAGACATGAGAGGAGTTAAGCAATAGGTTACTCTTGCAAGTTAGTTTTCCTTTAGAAAATAGTTTGGACTCTCTAAAAACGGCCGATCTAACTAAGGTCAAGACCTACAAATCAATATGGCTCGATACCACCTCTGCCGGGACCCAAAATGCACTGCGGACCCTTCGTGTATTCTGCACTAGTCCAGATCACGCTAGTGCACACAGTGGTAACATAGGTGAATATCAATCCACACAAACGAAATATAACATAAACGAATAGTTTGAGTAACAACTTAGAGTTTTGACCTTAAGGTCGAGGTTACAACTTATTAAGCCACGCAGGGCTAACACTAAAGAAATACTGCAGCGGAACGAAATAAACTCTGGCAAACTCCAATCAAGACACCACGTGCAACCGATCGATCGATGACCTAGCGATCAACCTTCTTCCACAAACTCCTCCTCGAAAGCAGGCGTAGACTCCTCCACTTCTGTAGGTTTGGACGCAAGTTTTACAACAAGCGTGAGTACACAACCGTACTCGCAAGTCATACCACGAATGCAATATATAGATGCGAGCTTATTCCAAAGGAATGGCTTCGTGGTTATTTTGCGTAAATGCAACATTTGCAATTGAATACAAGTAATAGATTGAAAGCATAATTGAAACAAATAAGCAATAATAACTTTTAACAGTTGTTTCCACAAAGACACAAAGCTAATTAGATTGATCCACACAGCCACATAGCTTATGCCACACAACTATCCCATACCCAAAGTTTTATGAACACTACCCTCATGTGAAATTCCCGAGCGTGTCCATGACCATGACGCGCTATTCGAATAGATTGTTTAACACTCTGCAGAGGTTTGTACACTTTACCCACACGATACAACTAGTGTAGCTAGCACCGATCGTAACATAACAGTTCGAAACTTCGTCTCAACATTGACGTTCTTAATCACACGATCCCATATCACAAAGCTTAACCTATCCACCAACCCCAATGTTGAAACTCCGTAACCTACTAAGTTAGGCCTCACACCGACATGTGGTCGTGACAAAGATAGCTCAGTTCAAAGTCGCACAAAGTTAAGTCCTTAATTGACCAAGGCAAGACTTCCAGCTTTTCTAACTAAACCACACGATAAATCCCAATCACAAAGCCACCGGTTCACACAAGATCCACCACTTGCCTCGGCCTAAATCTTTTACCACCCAGTTGGTTTAGTGCAACACATGCCATCACGAATAATAGCACACAGACACACAGCTTTATCACACGCCCATACTCACTTAGTCAATTTCATAATTGCACTCACATGAGATGATGACTCGTAGCATGGCTAAGCAATTCTAGTCGTTCTAACCCACCATGTTGGCAATATACTAATACCAACTACGTAATAAACCAATCTAGGCGACAAAGATGAAGGTATACAAGTAGGCAAGGTGAACATAACAAGTGGGATCAATAACTAGCCCAAAAGCATTTAAATACATAATTAAAGTAAATGCAATAATTTAACACAATGTAATTTGGGAAAACTGGGATTCAATATGATCAAAGATATGACTTGCCTTGGAAAAGGTCTATGTACTGGTCTTGAACTTGGTTGAAGCCTTCTTCGACGAAAACTCCCAAGTATCGACGTCTCACGCACAAACGAAGCGAGAACAAACAAAACAAATAAATAACAGAGGCAAAACAAACTCCAAAAATTAAATAAAAATCTCAGATAGCTAGATCTTGAATTTAGACAAATTTAGAAATTTGAATGGACTCAATCGGAGTTAGGATGCAAAAGTTATGAGCTTTGGAAGATTGAAATTACATAAAATGCTGAAAATCAGATTTTATGAATTTACTGAATTATTTTCCTAAAGGAAAATCAGATTTATTGCGCAACGCTGACGTCAGCGAAACTTTCGGACGGGGTGACTGTGGATCTGACAGGTGGGTCCCACCCGTCAGTGGCTCGGCTCACGGTAGACTAAGTCTACCGAGCCTCGGGCTCTGGAAGCCGGTGGACCAAGCCACGCAGGCACGCACGTGGCTGCTGACCAGGCGCCACGCGGGGCGACACGTAGGCGCGGGCGCTGACACGGCGCTGAGGTGGCACCGACGTGGACGACAACGGCAACGGCGGCGTACGGGACCATCCGACAACGGCGATCGGCGGCGCTTCGCTGGCGGTGGGTGGTACCGGGAGGTAGAGGCGGACGCGGGGATCTCACGGGTGCACTCACTGGTGCACGGGGTCCACGGGAGTGACCGGCGGCGAAGTTTGAGCGGCGGAGGAGGTACGGGCTTGTCGGGATCGGAGCTCCGGCGATCGTTCGGCGAAACCAAGGATACCAGGAGGTAGCCCTCGATCTTGCGAACTCGAGGAGGCGGCGACGGGTTTGAGCAGCTTCAACGACGACGGCGAGCTCAACGGAGTTGCGGCGCACCGAGCTCTCTTAGGCGATTCGGCGGCTAGGGTTCGATCTCGGCGCGGCGGCCGGGAAGGGGTGCGGAAGCCAGGGTCCTCTCCTTTATACACGCGCCGAGGAGAGTCCGGGGGGAACGGCGAAACGAAGCGGCGGCGGAGATAAGGAAAGAGAGGAGTCCAAGTCGGGGCGATGAACAGTGCCCAAGGTGGGTCCCGCATGTTAGCGACGGAGGCTCGGCGCGGCGCGTCGCACACCCGAGTGCGGCGGCGGGTGGGGTCGGGAGCGCGCGCGCGAGCGGGGAGGTGGAGGTGGGCTGCGCTCGGGAGCGGGCCGGGAAAGCGGGAAGGAGATGGGCCGAGCCAGAAGGATTCGGCCCGCGACTATTCTGAGATTTTAAATAGGTTTTCTATTTTAGAAAATACCAGAAAATCAAATAAGCAATAGAAAATAGCAATTGAACTCAGAAAAATTCTAGAAAAATCTAGAAAATATATCTGAGCACAAGGAACCCAAATAAAATAGTTTTGGCAAATGTTCATGTTGGGATTATTCATATTAAATGTTTTTGTTTGCAAAGTCCAATATTAAGCTTTTGAATTAAACTCAAATAAATCCAAATGGTGAATTTTTCCCTACTAACTATTTAAAAGATTTTTAAAACACTGAAAATTGGGATGTTACAGTGGGGGTAAAGGAGTAATATTTTGTTTGTATGTTGATGACATACTTATCTTTGGGACAAACATTGATGTGATTAATGATGTTAAGTCATTTTTATCCCAAAATTTTGACATGAAAGATCTGGAAGATGTTGATGTTATTTTCAACATCAAGTTGATCAAAGATGAGAATGTGATTACCCTATTGCAATCCATTACGTGGAAAAAGTCCATTTTGGCTATATGGAAAGCAAGCCCTCTCTGACACCCTATGATCCTAATCTAATATTTGGAAAGAATCGAAGACTAAGAAAGGATCAATTGAGGTACTCTCAGATTATTGGTTCACTCATGTACTTGGCTAGTGCTACTTGCCTTGACATCTCTTTTGCTGTAAGCAAATTGAGCCGATTTACCACTAATCCAGGAGATAATCATTAGCGTGCACTTGAGCGGGTTATGCTCTATTTGAAAGGTATAATGACTTATAGAATTCACTATACTGGGTATCCTGGTGTACTTGAGGGATATAGTGATTTTAATTGGATTTATAATGCTGATGAGATAAAGGCTACGAGTGGATATGTATTCACTCTAGGCGGTGCTATTGTCTCATAGAGGTCTTGCAAACAGACTATACTGACAAGGTCAACCATGGAGGCAGAACTCATAGCATTAGACATAGCCAGTGTTGAGGTAGAATGGCTGTGAGAACTCTTGATGGATTTACCGATGGTTGAAAAACCAATTCCAGTTATCCTTATATACTATGATAACCAAACAGTTATCATAAAGGTGACAAATGCAAACGATAATATGAAATCCTCAAAACATGTGAAAAGACGGTTGAAGTGTGTCATAAAATTTAGAAACTCCAGAGTGATAGTTGTGGATTATATGCAAACATCTAAAATTTGGGAGAACCCTTTACAAAGGGTCCATCATGAAATGTGATTAAAATTGCATCGAATGAGATGAGAATGAGACCCGCGTGAGTTACACACAGTGGTAACCCAAACCTATGTGATCAGAGATCCTGTGAAATAGGCATTGAAAAAAACAAACTGTTTAGGTAACAATAGAGTACATTCTTACTTTATATCTCACTCTGTTGGAGATGCATTATTCTAATTACTGTAAGGCAGGATGACTTTCTCTTAATGTATTTTGACTTTTTGAGGCTTAACAGCAAAAAAATACCGTCCTACAGGGTATTCGTGTAAGAACACACCTATATGAGTCCGACTGTTGGTCACTGTTCATGAGATGTGGGTGATCTCTAAGAAGCTCATGAAGTGACACAAGAGTATGACCTATATGCTCCACCCGAGGAGTAGCCTGTCAGCGGCCAACTATCAGCAAAGGTCTTAGGTGAAACTTGTATGCACAAAACTTCCAATTCAAGGTTTAATCTATTGTGTTGTTGTGGATGAGTGTAGCTTGAGGTTCTCGGTAGATGTTCAACATTAATCGGTCTCCACCAAAAAATGGGTATATCAATAACACTTTGGAATTATTGGCAAATTCGTGGTGCTTTTGGGATCTGGTGTGGGATTGTTGGAGTTTTAGGCTGGGGCCATTCAATATTATAATTAAATTCTAGGAAAATTCTAAAGGCCCACTCATACATGGTGGAAGGTGAAAAGTTTAGTATCATATTACTAGTCTAGGTGAGAGGAGACCAATATATAATGTGGAGTTGTTTTTACCTAGTTGAAGCAAGCAGAAGAAGAACACACATGTGCACGGTCGCCACGCCACGCCACGCCATTGCCTGCCAGCGTGTGCGCGATGTGTGCATGAATGGTTCAACGACTTTGTGTCCGGTTGGTCGTGGAGCTGCAGCTTCTTTTTGCACCTAAAAACCATGCATACGAATTAGAAACTGAAAATTGAATACACTGTTTGAGTGAGGCTTTTATGGCGTACTTTAACTGCGTTTAAACAGAGTAATGAGTGCAGTTTCTTTTGGTTGCTGCTAGTTCTATATAAGGGAGATGGCTCTTCTCTCATAACAGAAAAGAGAGAGATCAGCACCCAAAATAAAGAGCCCTATTCCTTTGTGCTGCGCAACCTCGGCTACCCCATCCCTTCTTCAGCATGCACCGACCTGGGGAGAGTAGTGTCTCCGAAGCCGGTGTTCCTCGTGATCCTGCACGGGTTGTGGCGAATTAGGTTTTCGGGAAGCATTTATGTGACTATTCACGGCTTCCTCCTTCTCTATTATCCTTTGCGTGTCGTCTTCTTTGCATCAAACTCTACCGCGACCTTCGTCGGAGCGATTCTCTGTAAGTCGCGGTGATATCATTTTATATGGCTAGACATTGCTTCTGAGATATTTTTTATGTGATTATCTTGATACCTACTTCTGTTAGTAGCGTTCTTGTTCTAAGTTTTGCCTTGTTAGTGTATATATTTGAGTTGATAATCATGTTACTGTTCATAGTTACAAATATACCTAATATATATGATGCTGTTAATTCAATTATTATTTTAGGAATTATATATGATATAGATATATTTGAGGGGATCAAAACTGGGTTCACCGGTGCCCGACTTCCAAAAGGAAGGAATGGTGACGGTCTGGCAGCGAGTGGCCCGCGCCATCGACAGCAGGATCGACAGCGGTACGTGTTAGCGTGGCTGCCCCCTCAATATCGCCATTCGCCACGCCATCAATCCATCGTAGCTGTGTTCACATGTATGTGTGTTGCAAGATAAGCTAGAAATTTTGGTCGAAAGGTCAATTGGCTCTGCACCGGTGTCTTAGGAGACCCATCAAATGACCGGATTAAGATCATCTGTATTGAAAATCTCAATATAGAGAATCTATAGTGTATGAACATTATGAGTGATCTCGTTTGTCCAATCGAAAATCAAAGATGCAGAGCAGCGGCAATGATATTTTGCTGCAATACTAGGGAGTTGGTTCGTCCCCTACAAAACACTGTACACGCACGGAGACCCCGGATCCCAAATGGCCTGTGTCGATCGATCCGAGCCCGTCTGAACCGCACGCTGGAGTTGGTAGCGAGTCCAAATCGGACGGGACCAAAGCGATCACTAAAAGAAATCTAAGCGTCCTACTTTCCTAGAAAGCTGCCAGCAACTGCTGTGCTAGGACATCAGCAAACAGTAAGTGTTTGGTTTGTAATTGCCAAAGTGCTGGCTAAGCTTACACCAATAATTGTTGTTGTTTTTAGTGTGGAAAATTGCAGGCTGCCCTTCGATGGGTAGCTTGTTTCTTTGTGACTACGCTTGCGAGAAGAAGAATATTTCATTTGCAAGCATCGTAGGCGCCACATGTACAGTCCCTGGATGTTATCCTGCAGATATTGATGGGCGGCACACTAATCCTGGTGCGACACGTCATGCACAGTAAATAGTGATGTCAGTTTGTTATGTTCACCACGTTCAATCCTGGTGGAGTTTACATGCACACCGGTCAGGTGGAAATTAACATGTGCAATGATTGGCAAAGTGGAATTTTTTACAAGGAAAATAGCATTAGCGCTATATGTATGTATGGTTTTTACAAGGAATTTTTTTACACTGACTGGCAAATCCAATACCACTGGCCAAGTGACCATACTTGATATACACTTGGATACATGTATGCATGTATGGTTTGGACTGTCCATAGGACCACCCTAAAACCTGGCTATCAAATCCATCCTTAAATCAACATTGTTTCTCACCCTTGAAAAAAAATTGTTTCTCGTTGACCTCCACTCGTGAAAAGGGTTCAAGAAACCAGCCAACTCTTGAGAAACTGAAATTTGAAACTTTGCACAGTTATTACACACGACGAATACAAACAGGTGGAGTTGGACATCGAACCTTTAGACGAATGACCCGAGATCCGGATCAAAAACTCATATATATATATATATATATATAATCAACGACTCGAGACTTATATATATATATATATATATATATATATATATATATATATATATATATATATATATATATATATATATATAATCATGACTTCGAGACTTAGCTCGTAGTCACTTCACATCGAATACGAGACTAGAAAATTACATACACAAATCAACACGATGGCATATACAGTGTAATTAGTTACACATCTTCATGCACGTGTTTGGTTTGGGACAGTAGAAGAGTTGTAACCACATGCCGATTTCCGAGGCACGGTTGCTGACGTAACATCACGTCGATGCAAAGCAGCTGCAGTGCTTAGTAGTAGTAATAATCACATGGTGGACCATGCGGAGGGGTTCTCCTCGCGGACGACGACCAACCACCACGGCTTGCCACAGCCGCAACCTTCGTGCTTTGAACAGTCGCACGGTGGCGGAGGCGGTTTGCAGTTGCAACACTTGCACAGCTCCGCCGCCGGCGGCGGCGGAGGTTTGGGGGCAACAGTGGCACTGCTGTGGCGGGTGTTAGAATTAGGCTCTTATTTGTAAAGGTTCATTCGTTTTAGAAATTTCAAAGTATGTATAGTTTAATTTTTTTTGTTGATAGTACATTTCTCTATTTTTAATTAAGTAGTCCATAAGATCAGTGAGAGTTTTCCTTAGACCACCATTGGACCTCTTCGAAGATCCTCTTAGACCTCCCTTGAAGATTTATGAGGATCACTTCAAGAGAGTATAGTCGGAACACTGTGGTCCTATTGGACCTCTTCAGAGATCCTCTTGGACCTACCTTGGAGATTTTTCTTAGACCTCTTTGAAGATTCTCTTGGACCTCCCTTGGAGAATTTTGATGGCCACTCCAAGAGAGTGTGGTCAGAACACTGTGGTCAAAATAAAGTGGTCAAATCATAGTGGTCCAAATAATGTGATCAAAACTGTAGACCAGTGGTCAATGCTGAAGACCAACGTATAAACAGGATCTGATAAATACTACGTAATTACCACTAAATGGTTTTGAATTAGCAGTTACCAGTGTTCTAATGTGTGCCTTATTGAGCAGTTACTAGAGAGTAATTGACTTGACCCTTAAAATGATCTAAAGACATCCAAACCAAGGCTAATCTTTTCCATTCCAATTTTCTTCTACTTCCTTTCTATTCTCTTATGCTGGAGGGTTGTGTTGCTTGAACCAAGTCATGCCTTCTCCTCGGCGTGCACTGGGAAAAAGGGTGAGCGGGTATCTCCAAACTATTATCGCAGAGTTCACCTGCACGGGACGGTAATAAGGTTTCTTGGCAGCGTATCTGCGCGACCGCTCGCTGCGATGCATCGTCTACGATCTGCACTACATCGAGTCTACACTTCTTCCTATTCTTCATCGACCTATACTGTAAGTTAGTTGTATGACCAGTATATTCTGTTTTAAACCTGTTATTGAGTATGTTTAGAAGTGTATTAAGTTGCCTACTTTTAGTATTGTTTTATGCATCTTTAGTTATTTATAATCTTTGCCTAAAAATCAAATATGGAATTAAAATATTATTCACATTTCCAACAATCCAGAAACTTTATTGCAGATATTTTTGTAATCTAGCAATGGCTGGTGCTTCTGATGTTATGAAACCTGAGAGGTTTTCTGGTTAGAACTTTCGTAGATGGCAGACAAGGATCAAGTTTTGGCTCATGTCTTTGGGGCTGTGGTGGGTGATCCATTCACAGTATCCAATTACGAGTGAACAGACCATGCGGTTTAACACATATAACAACACCGCCCTTGGTTGCATACTGACTATACTATCCGACCAGCTCTATGATGTGTACATGGACTTCAAGTCCGCTACAGAGTTGTGGGATGCACTCGAGCACAAATATACCGAAGCTGAGGTTGGTCGTTGGCTCTATATGTGCGAGCAATTCTTCGACTACAGCATGGACGATGCTAAGTCGATAGTTGCACATGCTCATGAGCTATAGTTACTGGTCGGAGAGATTGCACATCTGGGTTATGTTTTGCCTCCTAAGTTTGCGGCTGCGGGCATTATTGCCAAACTTCCTGCTTCATAGAGGGGTTTTGCCACTAGCTTAAAGTACAAAAGGGAAGAGATATCTATTGAGAATCTCATTGCTGCCCTTGATGTGGAAGAAAAGGCAAGAGCAAAAGATGCACCAAACACTTCCAGTCTGAACAATTAGATCAATGCAAATGTCATAGAGAAGAGATATGACAATAACAACAAATGCTTTAAACCAAAAAAGACAACTAGTTTTAAGAAGAAAATTGAGAAGAAGGATATAAGAAACATATAAGAAACATCACCTACTTTGTGTGTGGGAAAAATAGTCATAGCGCTGGATCGGCACCCGTGGCCATAATATTACTTCATAACATATGTTATCTGTAGCCATCTACATAATTTATGAAGAATAGATTTTGCAACGCATATTATGCGTAGCCATAATATTACTTCGTAACGTATGTACAGAGCGTTACAACGTATGCGTTGGTAAATGGGTGTTCATCTTGTAGTATCACAGACGGTTTTTGAACTATCTATGATGCAGACTATCACAGACGGTTATTAATTCAGAACCATCTGTGATAGTTGACTATCACAGACAGTTTGTAGATGAAACCGTCTATGATAGCTTATATATCATAGACGATTTGTACATGAAACCGTATTTGATGACCTCTTCTCTATAAAGTCTCTGAGTAGTGGCTGTTTGTGTCTTTAAAACTGGCTTCACATATACATACATACATACATATATATATATATATATATATATATATATATATATTGTAGTCCCTTGTTAGCTAACTCGAGGCCTGAATTCAGCTAGCTCGCTCCTTAGGTGTTCATCCTAAACATGCAGGTGAACCACGGCCTACTTTATCGAACCTGACACATGGAGTGTGTGATTTGCTTCATGTCAATCCTCCAAGTGCTTGTAGAATCCTCCTAAACCATAGCCTCAGAAGTAATAGCAGTAGAACTGAACTTGAAGTTATTAATTACAAGCATTTAGTTGTCTTTAAACCCAACAAGAACACCAAGCAACTTGAGTTCTGGTTTATATGTAAGGATGGCCTCACCGTAGAACTTGACATGAAGGAATGGTTGGTTGCTGATATATGATGCCACTTTTCAGTCGGAGTACCTGCGCGTCCACACCACTTTCTGAACACAGCGACGTCCAATTACCTATCGACGATATCTAGTTAGTTGGATGTCCACGTGCTCTCCGCAATCATGCTTCTTGAACTTGTAGGCTCGATGAAGTAGGTCGTGGCTGCTGTCTCATCCTCCTCATGCTGCGTGGACGACCCCTTGAAAAAAACAATGCTTTGTGGTGGGCTTGGTTGCTTTCTTAGACATACTTGTCGTCTTCTTCAAAGCAGATGCATATCATTCTCTAGGAATGGAATAGTAGGACGTCCATGCGACACAATGGAGAACTTACCGGCATGAACACGGTTACACAGACATAGGTGAATGAAGAAAGACAGGTGAAGAGGTGTTGTAGTAGTTTTTGACTCATTTAGTCTTGTTTTGGAATGGAATAGCAAATTTTGCGTTCTATGATATTCTTTTGTATTGTAAAATTAATTATGAATAAAGCATATTTCCAGCACCAATTAAATGAAAAAAAATTAACATATAAGCATGTGAATCCTTCAAGTCATATAAACATATAATTTCTGTAAGTCAATTAATCAGGATAAAATGCTCAAAAGATAAGATAAGCAACCATATGAAAATAGCATATTGTTCAGTTTGGAATGTTTATGATTGTTTCAGATGTAGAGTTGTACATCTTGGCTTCTCGATACTTGCCAATATTCTTTATCAATTAAATGTGATAGCAATAAATCAAACTTTTGAGCTCAAATACTGCTTCACTGGTATGTCAAGAAATAACTTCTAAAACATCAGTTTTATATTTTCAGTCATCAGAAGGTCATTCAACTAACAGTGTGTAGAGATGCTCTATTATCATATTAGCCAATTAGTAACCAGTTAAATAAAAACTGAACAAAATCTCTAATCTGATATTGCTATCACATCAATTTCATAATATGACAATTATCCTCATCAAGCAATTACTAGATCCCAACACAATACCAAGTCTAATCTTGCTGCTTAGTACAAAATGACTATGAGAAGTAATCCAAATAGCTCGTTTGATATTGCTATCACATCAATTTCATAATATAAAAATTATCCTCATCAAGTAATTACCAAAGCCCAACACAATACCAAGTCTGATATTGCTGTTTAGTATAAATTGACAATGAGAAGCAATCAAAACAGCCCAAGTTTGATATTGCTATCACATCAATTTAATAATATGACAATTATCCTCATCAAGCAATTACTAGAGCCCAACATAATGCCAAGTCTCCCAGTGCTAGTCAAGACATATTGAAATACAACTAGCACATCACACTTAGTAAAGTAAATTAATTCTGAAAAACAGAAACAACTCATAAAGGGATGGCAAGAACCACCAAGGATGCACTGGCCGAGTGCGCAGGGCTCGAGGAGGAGGCGCGCTGGGCTCAGAGGAGGAAGCACATCGGGCTCGAGGAGGAGGCGGCATCGAGGACGGCGACGATGGGCTCAGGGATGGGAGGAGGCGCCCGGGCTCGAGGAGGAGGCGGCGTCGAGGACAACGGCGACGGGCTCGGGGGTGGAGAAACTTAATCATTTGAGTGGGGGGCACAAGCAAACCCTAGAGTTTGAATATAAATAGGGATACAAATTACATACGGTTCTAAAGTAGAACCATCTGTGATAAATACGCATCACATACGGTTCTAAAGTAGAACCGTCTGTGGTAAAAACACATCACAGACGGTTCATATAAATAACCTTCTGTGATAATATAAATACATAAATGCAAATTCAGAACATATGACACATTCACATATTAGTAAAGAATTATATCTGAATATTTGCTAAAACTAAGCTAAAACCTCTAATTTTATGGCAAGTAATTCAACACATGTGCAAAGAACTTGGCACACTCATGCCTAATCCTACAGTTGTCGCAGTAGAAGGCGACGTAGTCATCCCACCCTTCCATCATGCTGTAGCTGGTGCTCGTGCACCGGTGAACGTTCTCCGACAGCGCCCACACCTGGCCCAATGTCTCGGCCATCTTCTTCCACGCCGCCTCCTGGACCACGTCCGCAGCGAGCCTCCAACACCGCCTGCACTCTTGGTTGGTCCTCTTAGCCGTCTCGCACCCATCACTGGCCGGCTCGGTCTCGACCTGGATAATGTAGTGCTTTCCAACGTCACATGCCTCGCCGGCCATGTAGAGGAGGAGGCCTAGCACGTAGGCCGCTGCCTTGTGGCCGGCGACGGCCGCCCGCTCGAGGCTCACGAGGCCGTGTTGCATGTTCTGGTGCGCGAAGACAAGCAGGAGGCTGACGATGAAATAGGCCTCCAGGTTGTTGGCGCCGGCCAGGTGGTTGACTATGGCGAGGTAGCGCTCGTTGTCCAGCCACTTCATCGTCTCCTCCCACTCTAGCACCATACGTTTCCCCACGGCGCGCTTCTTGGATGCCTTGTACATGGCCTTACAACTAAAATTCAAGACGATAAAATCTTAATATAAGAATTACTCTATAAGAGAAAATTAAAAGGACAAATTAAGGTCATTGTTGCTAGTCAGATTAGTGACGTATTTGTTAAAACAAGAACCAAAATCGATATTTCTGTCAAACTAAATTTGCCGATATTTCAGATAGAACAAACACAACCGAGACTTTCTCCTTCAGTTCATAACTGGATATTGGACACAAAATGAAATCAACACGAGATTATTTTGCGCCGTATCAACTGATACGACTTTTTGGTTTTTCTCCTTTTTATAGATTTTCATAGGAATTACAATTAGGTAATTCTCTATTGGTCTTTGAAACCGAAACGAACACCTGAAACTTTCCAACAACTAGGATGATACGCTACAATCATCTTCATCTGACTTTGAACAAAAATAGAACAGAATACTGACTCCTTTCAGACCTACCAAAAATAAAAGAACAGAATGCATACGTGGCTCGTAGGCTGTAGAGGTCAGCCATGGGCTGAGGAGAGCTCAAGGCCGACGATGTGGACGACGATATCGTAAGGAAGAGCGACGGCGATCACCGACCTCCTCGCCTTGGTCCTCGCCGTCATGCTCCGCGTGCTCACCATGGTGTACGTATTCAATACCGTGCATGCCCACCATGGCGTGCGATGATCATTCTTATAAACAAAGAGTAACATCGAGCGCGAGATGAAGGGATGGATCCTAACATCGGCGAGCGGGACGAAGAGACACATCACGCGGTGCATCGTAACATCAGCGCTCAAGACAAAGAGACGCATCACGCAGGAGATGAAGCATTGAACATATCGCAGACGGTTCCAGCCACAAACCATCTATGATACGTAATTATCACAGATGGTTATAAAGTAGAACCGTTTGTGATACGTAATTATCACAAACCATTATAAAGTAGAATCGTCTGTGATAATTACACATCACAGATGGATCCAATAAATAACTGTCTGTGATAAATATACATCACATGCGGTTTCAATAAATAACTGTCTGTGATATTATATACATAAATACAAATTTAGAACATATGACGCATTCTCATATACATAAATGCAAATTAAGAACATATGGCACATAAACATATATTACTTGTTTTTCACTGGTCAGTAATGCCATCATGTACGACGTTATACCGAGACAATTTACATCTATAGAAGACAGTAATTAAATACAAATTCAACCAGTTTTTTTTTGTATTTATATATGAGCAAACAGCGTGGCCAGTCGTTTCTTACAAAGATTAAAAAAAGTAAAGCCTAAATAATCAAAGTTTTTCTAGTGGCGGAGGTAGCATGTTATCTCTGTCTTCAAAACTTTGTAGGCGATGTTGTTGGTATCGGACGGTTCGTGATCATCAGTGAATGAAGCCCGAAATGCGTCCACCCACTGAC
Organism: Ampelocalamus luodianensis; assembly: GCA_036346255.1. NCBI lineage: Eukaryota > Viridiplantae > Streptophyta > Magnoliopsida > Poales > Poaceae > Ampelocalamus > Ampelocalamus luodianensis. Next base: position 27,756,576 of record CM070624.1, on the reverse strand, counting down.
GTGCTCGTTCGAGTGTCTCCCGAAGACCCTCTGACTGTTGAATCAAGAAGAATTGAGCCAACAGGCTCTCTTCCCTTGCTTGATGGGTCTCGGCAAGGTTGACTTGGTCGTCTGCCGCCTCGATTAAGTAGTCCAAGCGACAACAAGCTAGCCTACTGGAGACATGCAACGTCGTTGTGGAGGACCACGTCGATGGCGAGATTAGCTCGCCGAAAGTGGGAGACCACCCGAAAGACGCGGCGGAGGAGGATGCCAAGACGACGGAAGGTGGCCGTCACATGCTCCGACAAATCCTCAGACAATGAGGGAGGACATTGTTGGCACCGTGTCCTCCCTCAACATCTGCCAGCGTACGGCCGGAGAGGTGCTCGTACAGGATGACTAGGTAGGCCATCAATGTCGACGACAAGGAAACATAGGTGGGATCCATTTTTGCTTTACAGTAGAGTGATGTGGGGATGGTCATCTTCGATGGCGGATGATCCTTTTTATAAAACAAAGAATAAATTTGGCAAGTGAGACAAAGATACACATTGGGGAGCCGAAGTGACATTGATATGATGAACAGACGCATCGACGACAACGACGATGAAGAGACTCATCAGGAAGCCGAAGTGACGTATCACAGATCGTTCTTATTAATAATCGTCTGTGCTAATATCATAGACAGTTATAATTAAAAACTATCTATGAAGTCGACAATTATCATAGACGGTTCGTATTAAGGACCTTCTGTGAATTATCACAAATGGTTCATGATATGAACAGTCTATGATATTAGCTCATCACAGACGGTTCTTAGCATGTCCAGTAACAGAGACGGTCATGCTGGTAAAACCGTCTATGATTACTATTAACACTGATGGTTTTGGAAAACCGTCTGCGATGAAGCGTTCAGTATTAACTTTTTTGTAGTGTATATTCAATCGTCAGTAAAATACCAATTCGCGTTGGTTGCGATCAGCCAACAAGAAAATGATAATTTTTCATGGCGGGCTTCGCCGTTAAGAAATTCGTCCCTGATCGCATTACAGAGAAAGCAAGGACTACATACGTAGAGTTAAAGAGGCATCGAAGTACACAAATATATTCACGTACATGATATATTTCCTCCCTTGTAACAGCAGTGTTACTATTACAGGGAACGTAGATGCAGACAATTACACTTCAGGAACAGCGCAAACTACACATAACCACCACAAGCACAATAACTAGCTAACACATTGGACATGCATTTCCTTCATCCACCGACCATCGCATCATTTGAATCTGCAGCAGCTGAAGATCATACACATCAGTACGTCACTGCCGTAAACTTATTTAGGTACATATCATATCAATATTATATCGTCGATCTGACGTACGCACGCCAGGTCAACGAAGAGCTGATCGATCTGACAAGAAACTAATCAACCAGCACGCGCAAGTACGGTGGAAGGGCGGCGGTTTACTTATTGCTCGCTTTGCAGTTACATGACGGCGCAGGCGCCGTAGGGCGGGTTCTCCTCGGAGACGAGCAGCGCCGGGTACGGCATAGGCGTCGACGGGTAGGAGCAGCAGTGGCACGACGGCCACGTAGGGCATACACACGTGGGCGGTTTCGATGGCGCCGGCGGAGGCGGAGGCGTAGGCGGTGGTGACAGTGGTGGTTTGGAGGGGCACTCGCAGTGCGAAGTGGGGCAGCCGGACTCGCACGGCGGCCACGTCGAGGGGGGGTGCTGTGGGTATGGGTACGGGTATGGCCATGGCACCAGCTGGCATGTGACCGGCTCGGGCTTGGGCTCGGGCTTCGGCGGCGGCTTGTCAACCTCGATGCCCTTGATAATCTTGCCGGCCTTGCACCAGAGCTTGCAGTAGAGCTTCGCGGCGTCGAACGGCCCCGACACGAGCACCTTGTCCTTCTCGTACGAAATCTTGTCGATGACGAACTCACCTCGATCTGCGCACCCAAAACTTGCGACCATTAGGAAATTAAGAAACCGAGCAGAAGATATATGCTACTAATAGCTAGTACCCTGGATGCAGCAGAGGATATTCTGGATCTTGGTGATGCAGCGGCAGCATTGCGGGTCCACCGTGATGATCAACGTCGGCATCTGCAGCGCACACAAGCAAGCTCGTATATATAAACATACACGCAACGCAACGAACAAATCTGATTAAACCGCGATCAACAGCACGTACGAACGCATGCATGCGTACGTGCATGTGAACGTTTTAGCACTGCATAGCATCGATCTCTGCTCCTTCATATCATAGATCATGCATGTTCGGGACGGAGACAGGGGACCGGTGGAAGCTCTGGTCCCACATGATTGATGAAACTTTTTACATAGTTTTTAGTTTGTTCATGTAGAATAAAAAAATATTTATACTTAGTACCTTTCTATATTTTGTTATCACCATATAGCTCCTAGAGTAAAAAATTTCCTTGTTCCATCCCTGTGCATGTCGACCGATCACCGGCGTCAAGTAACAAAGGGCCGGCTAGCTAGCAACCATGTCCATGCAGGATTAGTTCTGCATTTTCTTCTTCTCTCGTCTTTGGATGGATACATAACTTAACCAGAGAAAGAGAGCAGAGAATTGAGCGAATATCCAGTACCTTTGCGAACTGCGATTCTGAAGCAGCGCAGGTTCCACGAGTAGATAAAGCGGAGGCCTGAGAGCTAGCTAGCTGACCAGCGAGGCGAGTGTTATAGTCGCCAAATTTATAGACATTTGGCTTTTGGGGTGTCACAAATAATTGAAGAACCTTTGGGTTAGTAGAGCACCTTTAAAAGTGGAAGTTTTTCTTTGATAGACTTATCTTAATAGGATTTAGACCGCTGATCAGCTTGTGTTAAGAAAATGAAAAAGGGGATAACAAGTGCTGGCTTTGTGGGATGGTAGAAGATGCAAACCATGTTCTATTTCAATGTGTCATGGCAAGATTTGTTTGGTCATGCATTAGAGAGATCGTTTAGTGGGAAAGAAAACCGAAGTCTCTTGATGATTTACATCTTGGTTGGCTAGATAATCGGGGTGCTAATGATTACCATATTGGTTTATTCAGTTTTACAGATTTTGCTTGGACACTTTGAAAAATCATGAACAAAGGGGCGATTGAGAAAACTTTTCCCAAGCAGCAACCAACTGAAGTTGTATTCAAATTTGTGTCGTGTTTGCAACGTTGGCTCATTCTAGCCTGAAAAGATTATCAAATGAAGTTAGAAGGGTTGCTGGCTTCAGCGGAGGACTGACTGAGAAAGTTTCGGGCTTTGGATAGGATCTGATTGCAGTTTGTTGATGTGTTCCTTTGCTCTTCAGTTTAGATTGTCATTTTTGAGTCTTTAGAGTGATGTTTTTGTTGTAAGTTTCTGGTCATGGATGGGAAGTTATCCAGAGTGGGCTTCTTTGTTGCTGGAATCCCCAGCCTGAGCCTGTTTTCTTTTGTACCAAACTATGATGTAATCCGTGTTATTAGCTTTCTATAAAAGTTGGCTTAAAAAAATGTTATATTCATTGTCTGATCAAGACGCGGCAGAGACAACCCGCTGACAGTTGGCGCCGGGATCACGTCTGAACGATTTGGACTTGAGTGCCCTTTTAAACCACGTGCAAGGCAATGCAAAAAGATGACGAGAGGAGAAGTGGCATGCGTAGTCTTTCTCTCCACTGTATAATTTAAAATGAACGGTCTATATCGATTACTGCAGTACAGCGTTCGATCCGGATACGTGATTTGGTACAGGTCACATCTGAACGGTTGGCCAGTAGTTTTAATGCTACTGCTGCTGCTTGGAGCTATCGAGCTACGACGTGGAAGGGTGGCAATGGACGGGCAGCGATTTCGGCAAGGACGTACGCATGGCTTGGCCAGTTGTCATAGTCCTCGCGATGGCTTGCTCTTCTCTTCTCACCGAACACTTGTGTTGCATGCATGTTGACTCGGATGGAATCAGCGGCTCGGTCGTGATGTGAAAAGGAAGCTGCGACGTAGGTGGATGTGTCAACAATTAATATGAGGGATCGACCAAACATGCACCGCGTTGCTGCACCTGAGTAGACCCGTTAACTAACCAGAGCACGTACTGTACACGCGCGGCGCGATCGAAGAGTCCGGGGCGAAAAGTCATCTAAGCTAGCCATGGGACGAAGGCGCGCGTAGGCACGTTTAATTTACAACTAGCAAGCGTGCGGGGATCCGAATTCTCTGGTGGTACTGCAAATAACACAGTGTGAACAGTGATATACAATAGTACTATAGCAGACCACTGTAAAAACAGTGCGTGTATCTCTGCCCATCCGAAGCAAATAACACAGCGTAATTTGACCGAGCAACCATGCATGAGTTTTCTTTCCCTCCCTCCCTTCTTACGCTCAATCAAGGAAAAAAAAAGCAATGGTTTGTTTGATCCCTATCCCTATCCATCTGAAGGATTGAGTAGTACGTACCCATCTCTCTGCCTATCAGAAGGATACCAGGTCTAATTAGTGCATATCCAAAATGAGCCATAAGGGCATCTTCAATAATGTCGTCTCTAATTTGCTATATTAACTTCACATTGTTGAAAGACAAATTTAGAGACAACACCTTTAATAAGATGTCTCTAACATTTATGCCAAACTTATAATATTCCTACCCTTCACAACTCTCTCACATGCACTGGTTGCTTTATCTTGTTTTGTTTGTACAGATGGTTCTTTGAGGAAGAGACGTCTTTTCTTCTCTCTCATATTTCTCTCTCTTCCACTTAAAATTTTACTGACATGGAAGGGCTAAGCAACGGCTAATATGACACTATTGGAGATGTCCTAAGTAAGTAAAACCAGGGTGAATTCAGGCCTGGGTAACCTAGGCTTCAGCCCTAGGTCTAGGATCTAAAGCTCATGGAGAAATTATCAATAAATAAATAAAAAGATAGTGAGCTCAGCCAAAGAAGGAGCTAGCCCCGTCCGGGCGTGGCCTAAGTCTGGCTCCACCCTTGAGTAAAATGGACATCTTATTTCCCCTGCCTTCCGTGTTCAGTTACCAACTGCGAATAAACGGCTCCATCAAGGTTGTCAGAATCACAATCTTGAATCGGATCGGAGGTTCTTAAGCAGGATCGCGAATCATATGATCGATGTAGAATCTAAGATTCTATCTGATTCTATCAAAGAAACATTTTTTTTTGAAATCTACCTTGTATTTTTACTCTTCTACATTTTAAAACTATACTTTTAGAACTTTTGTTTACCAAGATGTAGTGCAAAGGAAAGATCGTTTCTTATTTATGCAAATTATAATAGACATGAAGAAAAAAAAGTGAAAAATACAATGAAAGGGACATATGCAAATAATTATTTATAATAAATCACTAGAATCGGGTAGGATCGTATGAAAATTTTGATCACGATCCTACAAAATTTTTGTTAGAATCGGAATAATATTAGAAGGGGGATTGGATCATATACCCTCCCTGAATTTCAGGATTTCAGGATTTACCCTCCCACCTCAATGACATGTGGGGTCACCATAGGTCAATGACATGTGGGCCAGGAGGGTAAATCCTGAATTTCCATCTAAGGGGAGGGTATATGATCAAATTTTCCATATTAGAATTACACCAAATTAAGACTCTACCATAAGATCAGATAAGTCCAGTCAATCTGGGTGGTAAAAACGTAGGATCGTCCTTGATCACTGTAGAAAGCATGCACACAAGACATGTAGCGCACACTTGCATTCACACACTCCCAACAAGAACAAGAACACTGAATCACATACAAACTCGCGCACACGCGCATACACACAGAGAGAGAAATTTCACAGATGACTGAATTATTATTGGCAGTGGTAAACTAAAACCGGGGTAATGTGAGAGAATGAAGCCCCCTCCTCCTCAGCCTCCAGAGGCATTAGTTGTTTTAGATGGAGAGAGGGGAGACCTGGAAGAAAGGCGTAGCCTTCCCTTGCCGATCACTAGACTTGCCTGGTTTCTTCTCCTCCTCCTGCATCGCTGCAGTGCTAGTACGACTCAGTACCACTGCATCCGCGAGTAGTATTGCTCAGCTCTCTGCCTCCACATCTCGTTCTAGCTTGGGCCACTACCACGGCCACTGCTGGTTACAACAGCTAATGGTGCATCTAACCTGTGCTTAATTAGCCTCTGCTTATGTAGACATTGGCGGTAGCAAGTTACTAGCAACTGACTCTGACTGATCACTTGGTAAAGTGATCGCTGTGAGCAATTGGTCATGGGGATCGATTGCATAATTGACTGGCAATGGTGGATTCTTTTTCCATCTTGTCGTGGATTCTGGCTCGAACATAAATCTGCACCCACTTATCTGTAACCCGGCCACTGGGATTCGAGCGATTTCATGCTTGAAACTTTTCCATAAAGGAGGCATTAAGGGCTTAATCATGCAACCTTTTAGCCTCACAGGGACCTTGCAAGTGCCCAGTTAGTTAGTCCCCACTGAAGCGAATGTTTTTCCTAGTCAGTGTGGGATCTTCTGAGGCGCATTGGATGGATGGATGGATCGGAAGGACACCTGTCAATGCGCATCCCTGGCAAGAACAATTATGTATGTTTTCTTTCGTGAGTTCAATAGAATGTCAGCGAATCTCATTTGTTTTGATTACTTCAATTCCGTAGGCTGTGAAGAAGAATCATTTTCCTGTGGTTCTAGCTCTAATTCCTCAAAGAATTTGTTCAGAATGTTACAAGATAGCATTGCCAGGTGCCAAAAGAATTTTCGTTCTGGGCCATTCAGTCTGGTATTAGTCCTCACTAGGGAAGAAGGTTGCATTGGGCGAACGTTCCCCTGCACGATCTGTAACAAAAAAATGCAAAAAAAAAAAATGCAAAAAAAAAAAAAGCAAAGCAAAAAAGGAGCAGAGAAACACAAAGAGCTTTTCGGAGAAATTAAGCACGATCGAGCTCGTCAACCTAAAAAAACTACATCCATGATCCATCCATCCATCAATACGCGTTATGTCTTTTGGAATCAGTCGAAGGCAAAAAGATGAACAAATCCAGTGCTGTGTTAGCACCATGGTTCATTCGGATATTGCTGTCTCCGTCGATCGCCATCCAAATGCGACACCAGTATGTGCGTGCTGAGATCATGGAGGCTGGAGGCGTCGTTTTATGCACACAGCCACACAGTACTACAAAAGGAGAACACTGCAAGATTCAGCATCCACCTGAAGTTACCTTACCCAAACCATTAGTCCATTACCCAACTCTATCTGAATGTAAAGCAGAGGCGCATACTCCGTGTAGGGTTAGCGTCTGTATTTTGCACTATCTTTTACTTACTCGAAAAGAATCGCCTCGCACTGTCTTATCGTAGTTTTGCTGGACGCCTTTTCTCATGGTGGAATTATGCTGGATATGCTGGTTTATGTCACCTAAGTACGACACGCCGTATCGGGCCGTACAGGTCGGCCCATCTACCGTACCGTGGTTGGGCCAGCCCGGCGGGCACGGCCATTTGGCCGCCTCTGCTTACCGCCGCTTTCCTCCGAAAATAAACATGTCGCCCCCAGCTCCCACCGCACCCTTCCCTCCGCCCTACCTTTCCCTCTCGGACCCCCACCCCGACACCCTCCTCCTCCTCGCCTACTGCCGCCTCACGTGCAACCGCGCCCGCCATCACCTCCTCCTCCTCTTCCGCTCCTCCCTCCGCCACTCCGCGCCACCCACTCGCCTCTCCCTCCCCCTCGCTGTCTCCGCCGCCCGCTCGCGCTCTCCCTCCACGCCGTCGCCGTCGGTCGTGGTCTCCTCCTGTTCCCGCACGTCGCCAACGCCCTCGTCTCCCTCTACGCCAAGAACGCGCTCCCGGGCTCCGCGCGCAGGGTGCTCGACGGAATGCCCGCCCCGGACGTCGTCTCCCACAACGCCCTGATGGACGGGTACGTCCGGGCCGGGCGGGTTGGGCTCGCGCGGGAGGTGTTCGAGGGAATGCCGCAGCGGGACGCCGTGTTGTGGGGCACGATGGTCGCCGGGTGCGCGAAGGCCAGGCGGTGGGGCTGTATGACAGGATGAGGGGGGAGGGGCTCAGGCCGGACGATGTCGCGTTGGCTGCAGTGCTGTCGTGCTGCGCGCAGCTCGGAGCGCTTGAGATGGGGCGGGAGGTGCATGAGTATGTGAGGCGGAGCAGGCCCCGACCAAATGTGTTCTTGTGCACAGGACTTGTTGATCTGTATGCCAAGTGTGGGTGTGTCGAGGTTGCCAGGGAGGTGTTCGAGGCTTGCCTCGAGAGGAACGCGTCCACGTGGAATGCGCTCATCATCGGATTGGCGATGCATGGGCATGGCATGGTGGCGCTGGGGTACTTCGACCGGATGCTGGCTGAGGGGATTCGGCCAGATGGGATCACCTTCTTGGGGGTGTTGATTGGTTGCAGCCATGCTGGCCTTGTGGACATGGCAAGGAGTATCTTTTATGAGATGGAGGGCAAGCACGGCGTGCCTCGGAAGCAGAAGCATTATGGGTGCATGTCTGACCTGCTTGGTCGAGATAACTTTCATGTTCTGTTTTCTTCCTTTTTCACATTAGAAGAACTGAACATCATAACATAAAGCCTTGTGTTATCTGTTTATCTAACACACATGGAACAGTATTAACTGATCATCAAAATGGAAAATCAGAGACATCACAGGAATGCAGGCCTCCATATATGTATACATGCCAAAGAAAAGGTAACGAGTACAATTGAAAAGCAAGAAGGAAGGACATCCTCACTTGCTCAAGTTCAATGCGAGTGTAAACATCATTCTTCGCCAAAGCCATGATATCACTGTAGAAATAGGTTAAGATTGAAATTAAATTCTTCCAAGTGAACAACAAATATGACAGTTGCAAAATAATGGCATCAGCTAACTAAGTCTTTTCTCTTAAGATAGTGTTGCAAAATATCATGTCAAAGCTGCATTGTTTGAGTAGATCAACTCAATATTTTATGGAAATTATACAGAAAACAATTCAGTAAGGACCAAATGAGATAAATAAAAAGGAGACAAATTAGCAGACGGACAATAAAGCTGATCGGTTCTTTGGTACAACTAAAACTAATTTAAACCACAAATTAAACAAAGCTTGTGTCGAATGGACCCAAAAGTTTAAAGTTTGTTTGTGTTTCAACATTCAGGACACAGCTTTAGTGCATGCATCCCATTCTTTTATCCTATTAAATGGATCAGTGATGTGCAGATAGACAATAAGGAAAGCAGTGCACATTTAGGAGATTAGGATGATGGTCACTAATATGGTAAAAGTAGTGTCCCTTTAGGAGCTTAGGAAGATGATCAGAAAAATGACAGCAGTGCTGGTAAGATACCAACGGGACAAACAACATAGGTCTGCCAACTCCTAAAACTCTAAAAACTTAAAAGGCCGAGACAGTGAGACACTACTACAACTTGTACCACCCTCTGAAAATCAGACGAACTCGGTCAAACTAACCAGAGATTTAGAGTCACAAGACAATTTCTTTTTTCAAACTGAAACACATTGATCATGTTCATCTTGCTGTAAAGGGAATAGACAGAAGTGGTAGATGGATGAAGCGCTAAATAGGAGAAATGAGGCAATGGATGACCAAATAATAGTGAAAGGGTCAAATGTAGGATTTCACGACCTTTTTACAAAATCAGAAAGGTTTTATGATTTTCTAAAAATACATAATTATCCCTCAAACATGAATGTAATAAGGAATAGCTAATTACTATATTCTTATCATACTAAAAAGTTCACATCCTTTCCAAAAAAAACAAGCTGTAGCTGCCCAAAATAATTCTTGCTTTCAGTGTTGGGGAAGACAATAAAAGACCAGACAAGGACCAATTTCTATGAGTACGGTTTTATTTTAAGGTCCATCATGTCATTGCACAAAGATAAATAGAGTTCAAGCCCCAGTGGACAGCTTCATCAAGCATAGGTCAACTGATTCTATCAATACAAAAGAACAAAACAGCATACCAGCATGGCAAAAGAAAATGGTATGGTATGCAAACCTGAGTGAGTAGACGTCGAGGAGGGACCCATTGTCATCAACTATAGGAATAGAGCTTGCTCTATCTGGAGGGGAAAAAGAAGCAGCAAAATTCAGTAGCTGTTACTACATAAGGATGTAAAATATTATTTCTAAATATTACATCAGCAAGTTAAGGAATAGCACATGCAGTTCAAAAAGGAACAGGCTTAAAGGAGAATCTCAACATGGAAAAATAAGTTAATCCTCATCCTTGTATTTTAAGCATTTCAAATGTGCTTGGTAAAAGTTGAACTCACATCACAACTTTACACCATTAAGACATCTGTGTGAATCCCTAGAGTTAACAATACTAATATAATCAATAACCTTAAGATATAAAGCAATGTTAGTATGTCACTACCTCAGTCACTAAATTCTCCAAATGGCTAGTAAAGGCATCATTTTCCAAATGAGGCACTGAAGTAACAACGATACAAAATCAACTATATAGGCATCGAAATGTATTTTCCCTTTTTGACTAGCATCAGGTTTTCCCATAATCATGTATAAGTTTTATAGTGTTGCAATTTGCAAATGCAAGTAACAGAATAGCTGATACGGCTTGGTTTGAGTTGATGTCGTAGGGGAGAAAGAAGATGGAAGCGAGACTCCAGGTTGGAACGAAGAGGGTATGGCGAGCGCTGGAGATCGCCTGTGGTCTCTGGTCAGGACTTGTCCCTGGCCAGAGCTGATCGTCTGACGGTAGAGGAGGAGAATAAGATAGCTAAACTGATTTATTGCTTAAAGCTTGTAGTACAACTTCAGTGCCCTTTTATATGGAGGACTAACCATAACTCGTATCCGAAAGGGATACCCTCTAATCTCTAACTATCCTGGAGGGATATTTCCTAATATAACTTATCTAGGAAACTAACACAATATCTATTACGTTCTGCCTAATGTGCAATGCACACGGACAGAGACCAAGACCTACTCGGTCACATTATGGACTCTGATTCAAGGATCAAAATACCGGTACCGGGTAAAATCCCACCGGGCGGCCGGTAACCGAAAAACCTAGGAAAAACCCGGTCGAAATTCGTCTGAAGAAATTTGAATTGGAGATGTAACCGACTGGGATTTTGAATTTAAATTTAAATTTGAAATTTTTTAGCTAGTTTTTTGGATCCCGGTCACCACCGGGACTCCGGTAACCGGCGGGATTTTGATCCTTGCTCTGATTCAATTCAGTTTCGCTTGGAGTTGTTGCCGGATTCCCCACAGTCGTGTCTGGCAATTGCTTCTTCCGACGCACATATTTCTTACCAAAGAATGAGTCCATAACATTTCCGCCGTCCTAGAGAAACAACTCGTCCTTGAGCTGGATATGAGGATAACGCTAACAAAAATCCAAAACCAAAAGCCAAGACGTCTCAGTAGCAGGTCAATCATCCCAACTGACCAAAACCTCCTAGTCAACCAAAGTAAAACGGGATCGTAGAACTTGAGCCGGTTTGGGAACAACACAGCCATGATGAATTCAGGCAATGGAACAATCTGAGTTGATGGCTCCCCATGAAACGGTTTGAACAAAGTGACATGAAATACATCGTGAAGGCGAGCACAAAGAAGTAACTTTAAACGGCAACGGTACCGATGTGCTGCACAATTTGATATGGGCCGAAGAAACGAGGGGAAAGCTTGCCACGAGCCGAACGCCCCAAAGATACTGCAGGGCGCTGATGAAGACGAAGCCAAACCCACTATCCGACCTCAAATTCAACCTCACGATGTGTTTTATCGCAATCTGTTGTGAATTTCAGTAATAAATTCATCACGTTCCACGAGCTGATTATCAATGGCCACAAGACGTGCAACACTAGGCTCATAAGTGACCAAAACGGGGGGGATCACGCCCATAGACAACGCGGAAAGTAGTAGCACGAAGGGTTGTCTGAAAAGAGGAATTGTAACAAAATTCGGCCCAAGGAAGCCCACGAAGTCAATCCTTTGGTCGATCCCCAAACAGACAACGAAGATACCTGCCAAGTATGCGATTGACGACTTCTGTTTGGCCATCAGATTACAGGTGAAAAGCTGAACTGAGGTGCAACTTGGAGCTGGCAAGATGAAATAACTTAGACCAAAATGAGCTGATAAAAATAGGATCACGATCACTCACAATACAAGACGAAATACCATGAAGCCAGACAATATTGTCAAAGAAAACACGAGCGACTGAACTAGCTGTGTATGGATGACCGAGTGCCACAAAGTGAGCGTATTTTGAGAAGCGATCCACGATGGTAAGAACCACTGACTTGCCATGTACCTTAGGAAAACCTTTCACAAAGTCCATCGAAATATCATCCCAAACTTGGTGAGGAATGCCAATAGTTGGAGAAGACCAGACAGATGTAAATGTTCAGATTTGTTACATTGACAGACGGCACAACCATGTACAAACTCCTGAACCAGGCAACGCATACCAAGGACATAAAATTGAAAGAGAAGACGATGAAGAGTTTTTTGCGGTCCTTAGTGACTCGAATGGTGAGCATCAGCTAACAATGTTGTCCATACGGCAAAATCAGCCGGAACGAAAATACGGCCATGAAACAAGTAGTCATCCACTACAGACCAACCAATAGCCGCATTCCCGGTTAGGATGTCAGTCCGTCGCTGAACCAGGTCGGGCCGGTTGAGGATTTCTCGATGAAGATTATCGAAGAGAGCAAAGCGAGGGTCGGACACAACATGAAGTGTTAGATGGTCCTCCATACGGTGCAGGTGGATGCAGTTGGGATGCCATAACTTCGCCGGTTGGTCCTCCGGTTTGGAACTTCTCTGTTCGCAAAATACGCAAATCATGGTTGTCCAACCGATGATTCAACATGGATAGCTGAGCGAGAATTTGATCTAGCTTTGCCGAATCATCTCGTCCATGGGTGGTGGGCGCCGCCTGAGCTTCAGGGTCGTCGTCGGACATGGAAGATAGCTTGGCATTTGGCTCTGAGCCTCTGATACCAAATTGATACAGCTTGGTTTGAGTTGATGTCATAGGGGAGAAAGAAGATGGAAGCGAGACCAAAGACTCAACAACGTGGACGAAGCTGGGGTAGCACCAATCGCCGTGTGTGGTTGGAAACAAGACCCAATCAAAGAGCTGAAGAACGTAAGCAACGAGGTGCGTCCTAACGACCTCGTCAGGTGCAACCTACGGGCATTGACTGAAATACCTTAGCCAAGTCGGGGGACACCACGTGCATGCTCTGGGATAGCTAGGGCGAACCGATGGTCCAGCCTGGCCTTCCAGTCTGCCGACGGATGGCCTGGAACAAGTGGGTCACCCCGGATCGGGAGACCGATCAAGAACGAGATGTCCTGCAAAGTGGTCGTCATCTCACCCCACCGAAAGTGGAAGGTGTGCGTCTCGGGCCTTCACCTGTCGACAAGTGCCGACAGCAGACTTGCGTCTAGGGTGAACCAACATCCGACAGAGAGCAGTCTCGCAAGGGGCAACAAGCCCATGTCCCGGAGGATTGGGACGTAGCAAGCATCCAGCTCCTAGTAATCCCTCCCCAACCAAAGCGATAGGGGCGGAGGGCCATCTGCTTCACCGGCAATCAATAGCTTGCATCGGTGGTTCTCATCGTAGAAGTGTTCCAGAAACACCGGTAGTGACATGGCTTGCAACACATGGAATAGACAGAATATTAGTGAGAAGATTGATAATGACGATAAAATACTGTAAATTAAAAATTATGACCAAATGAACACTATAAATTAATGTACACTAATTTACTAGTACAAAATTAATATGACTATTTAAATATGACTAAATTAATTGAATTAGAATGAATTGATGCACAGGAATTTTTCTATCTAAATCGCTAAAATTTACATGCTCTGCTACCTGTGTTAGGCTATCTTACTACTGAAGTAATTTACTGCACACTACACACTAGCTAGCTACACACTACACACTGTGATTGTGATATGCACCATCATCATATTGTTCACGATCAGCTTTAGTGTGTTTGATATGCACACACTAAACACTACATATTGTTCATAGAAAATGGTCGAGAGGCCAGTATCTAGCTAGAAGACAAAGCATGCAGTACCACCATGGATTGCGAAATAAAGAACATATAGCGGTATATAATTGATTGTACCATGCAATTTGTTAGTAATCTTGACATAATTAGTCCTCAATTAAACACACACCAATGCAAGACATGTTTAAATTATGGATTAAGTACATTCTTCGTCCCTCAACTCTTGCCCTATTTTAATTTTCGTCCCTGAAGTTCAATACAGGGTATAACGCGTCCTCGAAGTTTCTAAACCGTGCAAAACCCGTCATGTTTTCCTTTTAAAGGTGGTTTCGTGCCACGTGGAAAAAAGAAAATATTTTCTCTTGCCACTAGGCATCCACGCTGGCACACAAGAGTGAGAGGGGGATTAAGAGGGAGCAGAGAGCAAAGAGAGAACAGAGAGGAGGGAGGCTCAGCCAACAGAGGAAGCCAGGGGGAGGCACTAGGCAGTGGGCTGGACGGCGTCGAGCAGCAGCCGGAGAGGCGGCGAGGGTCGGAAAAATGGGTGGCCGGGGTGGGGAGGAGGCCAAGGGAGGCGACATCGCGACCGGGATGGCGCCGAGGAGAAGCCGACGACGGCGGAAGCAGACGGGCGCGGCGGTCGAACAAGGGCGCCGGTCAAAAGCTTCTCTGGCAACAAGCCCCCACCCCTGGTCTGTGTCTTCTTCCTCCCTTCCCCTCAGTGATCTCCCGGCAAGAGCAGCGCCGGCACCACCGGAATCCATTGACGCGACCGAGCTGAATCGCTAAGGATCCTGAGGCGGAGGAGGAGTGGAAGGCCCCATGAGCCTCACTGGGCTCCACCGAGGCGCGCTTGAGCGGTGGGTGCACCTCGATGCGCGGGGACCACCGCTGCTCATCGCAAGGCGCCGAGGCTCGTTGCGCTCGACGAGGCTCGCGCGGACATGACATCGGCGCGATCCGGTGGGGCGACACGCGCGGCCGAGTCGGTGGCGGCAAGCCACGGGCGGCGATTGGGTCGAGGCGGCGCCACCGAGCCGCGCCGGAGCCGGTGGAGCGGAGGTGGACGAGGCACGGGACCGAGGAGGCGCGGTCGCGCCAGCGCGCTACAACGGCCGGTGGGGCCAAGCTAGAGGGGGCCTTCCCACGGTCCAGGAGGAGGCAGAGCACTAGCCGGAGCGCGAGAGGGGATGCCGGCGGCCAGGCGCAACGCCGCCCAAGCCGGGGGCCATAGCCGAGCCAAGGGGGAGAGAGAAAGAGGCGGCGGTGACGAGCCAGCAGCTAGAGGCGGCAGCGGTAGGCCAGCAGCTAGAGGCGACGGCTCTAGGAGGGAGAAGGCGCCAGGAGGGAGTCGGCCATGGAGCGAAGGGATCTAGGAGGGAGGAGGATGGGAGATGAGGAGTTGGGAGAAGAGCCTGGAGCAGGAGATGTGTTCGGCGATGAGATTAGAGGGGAGAGAGAATGTGGAGAAGGTGTTCGCCACATGGACGCACAGGTGGCAGAGAAAAATATTTATTTTTTCCACATGGCACAAAACCGGTCTCCAAAGGAAAACATGACGGTTTTTGCACGGTATTGATACTTGGAGGACGCGTTGTATCCGGTATTGAACTTCATGGACGAATTTTAAACTAGGGCAAGAGTTAAGGGACGGACAATGTACTTAACCCTTAAATTATTAGTAGTAACCAACTAATTAATTGGTGTTAGTTAAGCCTAGACCTGGGCAGTGGGTCGTGTCGTGCCGGCACGGCATGGGCACGATGGGCCATGGGCTAAGACCGGGTCGTACCAGCCCAGCTCGGCCAGCACGCCGTGCCGTGCTAGCATGGCACGAGTCGCCTCCGCCAAGCCCAAGCACGGCCCAGGCACGCCGTGCCACCGCCGTGCCGTGCCAGCCCAAGCACGGCTCGTGACTCTGTGAGCAACTACAGCAGGAGGAGAATGAGTCGGCGACGCGCGTACGGGCGGGTGGCGTGGGAGAGCGAGGCGGTGGCGGTGGAGTCGGCGGAGCCGTATGAGGACTTCCTGGAGTCGATAGTGGTGGAGAAGGAGCTCAACTCACCACGTGGGACGACCTCAATGAGCTTCTCCACCAGTTCCTCTACCTCAACTCGCTGCGCTACCACCAGCTCATCCTCCACGCCTTTGCCTCTTCCTCCACCACATCAACCTGGCCGTGAGGCGTGAGCCCGTGACGTTCGGCCTCTTCCTAGCACGCAAGGTGTCCCTGGTGCGCGCGCTGCTGTACATGGTGGCGCAGTGCCTCGGCGGCTCGGCGCCATGTGCGGCCTTGCGGGATCGGGCTCGTCAAGGCATTCCAGAGTGCCTACTTTGTCAAGTATGACGGCGGCGTCAACACGGTCACCAGAACTGTGCCACCATGAAGAACCTCACCTGCACACTCTCGGTGAGATGGTGAGTCAGTGACTGGTGAAGTGGTGAGCACTGGGCACGCATTGCCTTCTTTGATTAATCTCCTCTAGTCCTCTTCTGTGGTGGCGTGCGATAGGCGTGGTGTGGCCACGTGGGTGTGGGCGTGGCGGGCCAGTAGGCGACGGCGTTGGGTGGGGTTGTGCAGCAGCACGTGCCGCTGTGCCTTCGTGCGTGCTATGCCGGCTTTGGGCTTTTCAGGCTTGAACGTGCCGTGCCCGGCCCAAGCACGGCACGCGACACCGTGCCGTGCTGTGCCGCCGCCGTCGTGCCGGATTTCTAGGCCCGGCACGGCCCTAGCCTTCGTGCTGTGTCGGCACGGCCCCAACAGTGACCGTGCCGTGCTTCCTCCGTGCCCGGCCGACCATGACATGGGCCAGCCCAAAAAGCCCTGGCCCAGGGCCCAGGTCTAGTTAAGCCCATGCTTTCGACTACTAAATCAGTTCATTTTGCTGCTAATAACTCCTACGTAAGTGCATACCGTTTCTCAACTGCAAATTAAAGACATTTAATAGTGCATTCAAAGTTCCAAAAGGTAAGGATAACAAACCAACTTCACAAAAGTATGTACTTGAACCATTACATAATTTCATTTATTTAAGAATCTTTTCTCCCTTGCCCATGCCACAAAAATAAGTTACTACTTGACCGCATCAGAAACGGTGCACAACATACACACACACATACAGAGATATCCTAAGATTTCTCTGATTAGAGAACAAAGCCAAGGTAGAACTCATTAGCCAATTATTCAGAACTGCAATATAGTTTTGTGTTTCCACACACTGTTCATCGTGACTAATTATTTGGTAACTAACTAATGGCACCTCAAGAATTAAAACTAATTAATTACGTAACATTAGTTCAAATGTGGCTAATTAAATATGACTAATAAAGTCAAACAAATTTTCCTACGAAAATTTTAAAACGCCTATAATAGGTGCACCTGGAAAATCACATCTATTTAAGTACGTCGTTAATAAAGAATTTATGAACAACGAAAAATCGACAGAGATAAAAATTATCTGCTAAATTGACTTCTAATTATGGCAGTTAATAACGCTAAAATATCCACAAAAATATAATCAACAGAGCAAGAGAGCAACCGAAAGAGACAGAGAGAGAGAGAGAGAGAGAGAGAGAGAGAGAGAGAGAGAGAGAGTGAGCGGGCGATGGCAAAACGAAATCGCGCTCGCTCACTCGCTAATTTATAGCCACTGCGGGAGGGAATCTGTGGATATCATGGGGATATGCTCATGATCTTAGGATGATGTGTCAATTGGCAATGACGTTGAAGGTTTGCGGAAACACGAGTTTTAGGCAAAGTTCAGGTTCTGTCAGGCCTCAGGCGGTCAGACCGGCCTTGGTGGCGGTCAGACCGGCCATGCCTCAAGTGGTGTATCGGGTGAACAAGCTGGCGGTCCGACCGCCGAGCGGCGGTCGAGACCGCCGATGTGGCGATCGACCGCTACCACCGAGCGGTCGACCGCCATGAAAGTCGTTTTGGAATTTGGTGGGCCAAAAATAGAGGTGTAGGCAAGTAATGGGATCAAATGGTGATCAAACTGCTTGCTGCTTGCTACGTGAATTACATGATGTTGTAGAAGCAATAGAGCTAAATATGCCAAGCTTAAGAACAATTAATTCTCGCTACTTGTGCTTCATGTGAAGCTCTTAAGCTTGAAGTTGCTCTTTATAAGGAGAGGTTTAACGCTAAAACTTGTGATTCATGTGTTAACCTTAGAAAAGAAATTGCTTACCTTAATGACACATTAGAAAGATTTTCTAAAGGTAAGAAACAGTTAAACATGATTCTTGACAAGTCAAAAACTCCTTATAAGAAGCAAGGGTTAGGATACAACTTTGCCTGTGATAAATCTAATGACATTCAAATTTTGAGAAATGGCTTAGTTGAATTTGATACCCAACCCGCAAAGATCACTTTCAAATCGCAGTTTTGCCCAATCATCTGCTCACCAAAAGGTGCTTCTCCCGGTGGTACCAAGTACCATTGCACCTATTGCAAGAAGGATGGGCATTTGGTTGAGTTCTCTGGCGTGAGGTTGAAAATGCTAAGAAAAATCTTGCTAGAATGTCATCTAATCAACCTAGAGCTTTTGTGAGACATGGTAATTGAGAAAGGAAGAAACCTGGTCTAGGATTTATTTCTCATGCTAATCATGCTCATGCTCCTAGACAGATAACTCTCATGTTAGAGTAACCATTGCTCACAACATAATTTCAAATAGAATCAAGGATAACACTTTTACATACTACTGCAGACATGTGTCTCGATCGGGTTCCCAAGTCATGTTTAACTAACCCCAAAGATTGAGACACATCGCTCTTCCGTGCCTTGATTTTCGTGATCGCCGCGAAGGAAGAACACATGGTTCATCGACCCACTGCTCACGCCACATGACCGGAGACTCAAAATGGTTCACCTCCTTCACGCCGGCCGATAGGTGATGTCCTCATCACCTTTGGAGACAATACCCAAGGGCGGATTGAAGGAACAGAACAATCGTTGAACAACAATTTCATCCTAAAGGACGCCGCCTTGTGGACAAGCTTAGGTTTAACTTACTACTTCTTGATGATGGTTATGAGACTATATTTAAGAAAAATGCTTGTCGGGTGCTTGATTCGCCGGTGAGCTCGTTTTTGGGATTTATAGAGTTGCTAGGATCTTTGGAGCTGATTTTTCCCAATCTCTTGGGTTCTCTTAAATGTTTGTTTACCCTTCTTCTAAGTTCGCTTTGGCACCGACGTTTGGGGCACATTGGTTTTGATCATCCGACGTGAGTTAGCAACCTTGATCTCATGAGAGGTTTGCCCAAACTCAAAGCCGCCAAGGATGTCAGATGTGCGCCTCGTAGGCATGGCAAGCAAGTTGCCGCCTCACACCCTTCTGACTTTGGTCATGTAGATCACGGACCGACAGCTTGCTTCATATGGATACCGTTGGTCCCGCTAGGTTCGGTCAATTGGTGGCAAGTGGTACATTCTTGTCATAGTTGATGATTTTTCGAGATACACTTGTGTTCTTTCTGCTTCAAGGATGAAGCTTTTGGTCATTATCGTGATCTTGTTCTTCGCTTGACTTCGAATTTTCGGTGCCTTGAGAGCGATCCGCAGTGACAATGGCACGGAGTTCAAACTGCCTGCTTGCTGCTTTTGTGCCGAGCGCGATTGAGCATCGCTTCTCTTCTCCACACGCCCTCAACGTAATGGCGTTGTGGAAAGGAAGAATGTAACCTTAGTCGAGATGGCTAGGACAATGCTAGATGATTATAGCACACCGAGGAGGTTTTGGGTCGGTTATTTCTACACTTGCCATATTGCAAATCATGTCTACTTGAGACCTTCTTTGGGCAAGACTTCTTATGAGCTTCGCTTGGTAGAAAACCCTCTGCTTCTCATTTTCGAGTTTTTGAGCTAAGTGTTTCATTCTCAAGACAGAAACCTAGATAAATTTGAATCAAGGACTTTGATGGTTTATTTCTCAGGTTATCCCGCACATTCGAGGGTTTTCGGGTTTTAATGTTGAAACTAACATTGTCCAGAGACATGCAATGTCACTTTTGATGAGACTAGCCTTGGAGCTAGATCCGACATTTCGTGATACAGTGTGACAGAAAGCATTTTTGTGGAGGAAGATGATGACGGCCGATATTTGTCCTCCACTGCCACTGAGGCTCTCGTCCAAGTTCCGAACTCGCACGATCGCTTCACCTCCAATTGAGGCTCTCGCCGCATCTTCTTCATCAAAGCAGACCGCGGAGGTTGAGGAGATATTGTCTCCCGGCGCCCACTTCATATTCAGAGGCATCATCCTCCTGGATCGATGATTGGTAATCTTAATGAGCGAGTCACTGCGCCTGTATCATGATCAACTGCTTGCTCGCTTGCTATGAACACGGCGCTTTAAAATGCGTGGGTGTGTCACCCGCTTGTTTTGGGCCTTAACGGAGCCCATTAGGGAGACTCTATTAGAAACCCTAAGCCTGCACTATAAATAGAGGAGGAGGTGGCTGCACCTTGCCCCGATCTTTCGACGCTTCATTTCATGTTGTTCAAATTGTTGTGGAGGGTCGTTCTCGGGGTTACATAAATGTCGGCCTAAGCGAAAGAGCGAAAACAACCAATAAGACGAGCAACACTTAAACAAAAGAGCAAGCAAAAATCATCCAAATGCGTGAAATTTATACACAAGGTAGAATAGGAATAAACCTGGACATAGAAACTGGAAAAACCTAATTTGGATTTGTGGTGCAAAGGTATTCCCTAAAACCTATTTTCGGCCATAATTAGGTACTGTAGCAAAAATATTTTCTAGAAAGATTTTGAAGCTGAAACTTTTATGGTAGCTACCTACTGGTATAGTGATAAGCCATATAAAATTTCAGGTCATTTGGAGTTATATTGAAAGAGTTATGATTTGTCTAAATTGTTTAGGGTATTAAACAAAAATATGATCCTTATGATTTTTAAAAATAGTAAAAATTGTGGAACCAATTTTCCTAGCAAATACACTATCAGTGGAAGCTAATCCAATTGGATTCATACAAAAACAAGCTATAGATAAAAAGATATGCATTTTACAAGTTTGCTAAAAGTTCTGAAAAACAGTATTAAGTTCACTTATTTACTATTTTTGAAAATGGTTTTCCAGGTTTGATCATGGTCTCCAATTATTTTTCCAATTAATTTCAAGGTATAAGGAAGCTAAAAAAATTGGAATCATCTAATTTGGATCTATAGTTACAGAGATACAAAAATGACAAGACCCTAAAGTTCTTCAGTTTTTGGACTTAGCATTTTCGGGGCTTTTCCTAACAACCGGAGACGTGGACGATTGAGAGCCGTTGATCTCTGATCGGACGGCGCGAGCAACCGGGAGCACAGCGCTCGCGCCCGCACGGAGGTAGCAAACGTGGGCCGTTGATCTTCGATCCAACGATCCCGATTGAACCACGCTGACGCGTTTGAAAACGCGCGCGTGTGGCGGAACAGCGGCTGTGGACCGTCGATCTCAAGATGGACGGCTCACAAGCAACGCGACACAGTGCACAGCGCAGATCTAACGAAATCTTGACCGTAGATCTATGGACGGACGGCGCACATCGGGCCACGTCGCGCACGCGCCTGGCGCGTCCGGCAACGAGCCCGATGGCTTCACCGGCAAAGCGCCGGCGACCAAAGGCACGGCGGTGCGAGAGAATGCCAGAAATGGGTGCGCAATAGCATTGCGCACCCTCTGGTACCACCCACACCGACGGTGGTGGACCAGAGCGGCGGCGCGACGGCGAGGGGCGGCGCGGTAAAAGACGGCAACGACGACAAGCGACAAGGAGCTCCGCAGCAGTTCAACCAAGCGGTGCCCGAGCATCTAGGGACTACGGCGATGCTACGAGTGACGCGAGGTGCGAGAGGACGACCGGCGACCCGGCGACGAAGCTCATGGCGGCAACAATGGCGGCAACGAGGGGAAGATCACCTAAGCCAAAACAAGGAGCCCGCGTGATCAAGATAGGTCGCATAACACCCACTGATGCCACCAGAAAGAGGAATTGAAGAGAGAAGGCCTCACCGGCACTGGAGACAAAAAGAGGCGCTCGCGGTCGATTTGGGGGAAATCCAAAATCCCGGTGCTCCCGTTGAAGCAACTTGAAATGGAGCGGTTGTTAAGCACCACCGAGGTGAGGGGAAACAACAGGAGCAAGGAGGGAGCCAGGGAACCACTGGAGCACTGGGTTCACCGAGAAGCTCCGCGGGCAACAATGGCGGCGAGGAGATTTCGAGCGCTCGGGAGCTCCACAAGGGCAGAGGGTGCACGGGAGAGCTCAAGGGGTGTGTAAAGGAGGGTAAAGGAGGACAATGGGGGCTTAAGTAGGCCTAAGGAGTGAGGATGACACCGTTGGCCGCCTCGGGTTCCCGCTGCCGCTGCGGTCACCGTGAGCGACGGGAGCAGTTGAGACGACGACTAAACGGGGCGGTGGAGTGACGGGCATTTAATGCGCTGCAGACACCCGTTGCGAGGTTGCCGGATGGGACAAGGCATCGCGCGCCACGCTCGGCCGCCATGGCGCGGCCGCGCGCGCGAGGAAGGCGACGACGGCCAGCCGTCTGATTTGCATCCAGCGGCTCCCGTGCGATCGAGTTGGAACGGCCGCGCACAATCGTCCACCGTCCGATGGGGATCCAACGGCTGAGAATCGGAGGCAACCGGAGTTGTCCGAATGCTTACACGAATGAGAGCCGTTCGATGGAGATCCAACGGCTGATGACGCGCGCGCTCGCTCGACCGCGCCGGGTGCGGTTAGTTGACTCGGCCGAGTCAGTTGGCTCGAGCCCGAGTCTGACTCGCACCCGAGGAACAGTGAAAACCACTTAGGGTTTGATTTTTGAACTGAAACTTTGGGGATTTAATTGAGGCATCAAATCAACTCCAAAATTTATGAAATTTTAACTGGAGCTTCCTGACCTTAGGGTTAACCTTCCATAACATTTCCAGAGGTTTTTGTGCACTGGAATTTTCTCAAGAAATTCCAGAAGGTGATTTCAGAGGTTTGACCAAGGTTTGACTTGCCTCTAAAATATTTCAAATAATTTCCAAAAATTATGAAATAATTCAGAGGTGTTACCAAGCAACCCTAGAACCCAGGAAAAATTATTACCAAGGGTTTGTCATAAGATTTCACCCAGAATGTTTTGACTTGAGATAAATGAGGATTTTGATTTTGAATTTCCCAAAATTCCTTTACAAGAATTTCAGAAAAGTTTCAAGATTAAAAGGATGAAGGAAAAGTTTTAATTTACCCTCATTTTATTACATTTGAAACACAAGCCAAAATGGGGATGTTACACAATACAAGTCTTCCGATGTGCATGATTGATTGATCTTCATTGCTTTCATAGCTATTGGAGTGAGATTCGTATTGAATTGAATTTGGGAGAAAAAGAGATCGTGCTCCTATTCACCCCCCCTCTAGTCGCCTTTTCGGTCCAACAGAATCCTTCCCCCCATGCGAGCTAATTGAAATTTGCATGCATGCATCAGACAACGATGTGACAACGACGGGACAGGGAATAAAGTGGCGACAACGATCGATGGAAGTGACTGGAGGGGAGATGGGCGGTGGAAGGACAGATGAAGGGGAAGGGCCTGGCTTCGGAGGCTTGTCCGAACGACAGATGGACTGGATACCGGCAGTTTTTGTTTCTCTGGAGAACTGGACCGGTTTTTTGGGGATTGTTTTAGGGAGGGGAGGGCACGTGGCTAGAGGGGAGGGCGGGCCGCACGGTGGTCGTGCTTGAGCGCCTCCACCGCTCGGTGGTCGTACAGCACTGGGTACGTGTCGTTCGTTGGTAAGTACCGCGCGGTGGCCGTGCGGTCCAGGATGCCATTTCTGTAAATACCGTGCGCCGAGTGCGCTAATCCAAGTGCAAAACGTGCCAATACGACTGAAGAGACATAGCATCGAAGTACACAAATATATTCACGTACATGATATATTTCCTCCCTTGTAATTGTAGTGTTACTATTACCCTATACATCATTACATTCTCATAATGTAGATGCAGACAATTACACTAAACCCAATAACAGCTTGGATTCATCCTGGGCCATATATGTATTTTTTTTCCGTCAGGAACAACACAAACTACACATAACCACCACAAAGCACAATAACTAGCTAACACATTGGACATGCATCTCCTTCGTCCACCGACCATCCCATCATTTTAATATGCAGCAGCTGATCGTACACATCAGTACATCACTGCTGTAAACTTAATTAGGTACATATCATATCAATATTATATCATCGATCTGACGTACACGCGTCGGGTTGATGAAGAACTGATCGATCTGACAAGACACTAATCAACCAGCATGCGCAAGTACAGTGGAACAGTGGCGGTTTACTTATTGCTCGCTTTGCAGTTACATGACGATGCAGGCGCCGTAGGGCGGGCTCTCCTCACAGACGAGCAGCGCCGGGTACGGCACGGGCGTTGGCGGGTAGGAGCAGCAGTGGCACGACGGCCATGTAGGGCATACACACGTGGGCGGTTTCGATGGCGCCGGCGCCGGCAGTGGCGGTTTGGAGTGGCACTTGCAGTTAAATTTACTGGCAGTAGTAGCATAAGGCTAAAAAATTCTGATGATGCTCTGAATTTATAGGCTCAATTAATCTAAACCTGAGAACCATGAAATGTTATTCAACAGCATACTATATATAGCGACTTGTGAGCCCCTATGGAGGTAACTCCATAGTTTGTGATGAGTAATTTACAGTGCTTTGTATGTTTGTCGAAGTTTGAGTTTGGTTTGTGTGTCGAAGTTTGAGTTTGGTTTGTAATTGAACAAAATTCAGAGCTACTGTTAGGTGGTAGGCGGTCAGACCGACCAGAGTGATGGTCAAACCAGCTGAGGCTGGTGGTCTGACCAGCCAGAGGTGGCGGTCAAACCGGTTGAGGCCGGTGGTCTGATCGGCCAGGGGTGGCGGTCAAACCTACCGGGGATGACAAAGTTGAATTTTTTGGATTGTGATCAAACACTTGTGTGGAAGTATTTGGGGATATGTTTGCACCAGGTTTCATGGAAAATGAAGACTGGACACGAAACTAGATAGAGTAGCCGAAAAGTCTAGAGAGGGGTGTTTTCAGGATTTGAGAATCACCGACCGTCCGTTAGTTGGCGGTCAAACCGAAGGGCAGTCTGACTGGCCAAGGCGAATTTCTGGGTTGAATATTTTGTTGATTTGTTTGAGGGCTATGACAATGGTGCAATGTGTTGCATGTTGTGTTTATGACTAATGTGAGCTTGGTTGGAATAAACTTGTGCCCGGAAGTAGTTTGCTTGGTCTATTATTGTGCAGGTGGTTCCGGACTCAACAATGGTCAACGATGAGGAAGACCGATACTTGGTTAGGAGAACCAAGATTCAGAACGGTCATGGAGGCCGGGTGAGATAGTTTTACTCGGACAAGGCGCAAGATGGACAATGGCTATGGAAGGCACAAGTGGTCAAGGTCAAGTGGGACGTGTGGTGCGCCAAGTAACTTGGGCCCGTTTACAAGCTAGGATTGTTTGATGGGATTTGGACATGTGAGAGGCTTGGCGGGAAGTCACTGGGGCCACATGGAGGATGACGAAGCACGAGCAATGCTTCGAGGAGAAGGATTCAGGAAATGATGGTTGAGGGGCAATATGGTCCTTTACCAAAAACTGGAAAAGCGAGTGGCTTGCAAAACCACAGTGATGTCCTAAGTGGATTAGGTCAAGGAGACTTCATGGAGGATCAAGCCAAGGGTGAAAAACGACGCTTTGAAAACTGTGCGTGACTGAAAAAACCGATTGTGTAATGGGTTAACGAGTTGCTATGGGTGTGTATAGTGGATGTGATCCACTTTGTAACTAGGTTAGAGTTTCTTGT
Source organism: Ampelocalamus luodianensis (assembly GCA_036346255.1). NCBI lineage: Eukaryota > Viridiplantae > Streptophyta > Magnoliopsida > Poales > Poaceae > Ampelocalamus > Ampelocalamus luodianensis. The sequence goes on along the minus strand of CM070624.1, from coordinate 27,730,686 downwards.
GAGCCACCACTATATGAGGGGGCATTAGAGAGAGATAACTAGGTTTTGTAGTTGAGCTTCAAGAGAGAAATTAGGATTTGGTTGAGAGAGCTAAGTGTTACCCTCGGGGTTTTGTCCTCCAGGTGGAGTAGCTGTAATCCTTCCTGTCCAAGTGGTAATAAAATATAAAACTTGATCCACCATGTCTTATTTGTGTTCTTATTTGATTCTCTTGCTTTCTTAAGGTGTTCTTGGTAATTCTTGGTTCCATCTTATTCTAGTGAGATTCGTGTTGAGATATAGCTTGTTAGGGCTTGTAGGAACCTATCTAGAGTCATCTTTGCTGCCTAAATCTCACGAGCATGGGTTGATCAAGTTTTTCCTCTTTTGTCCGGTTCTTGGGCACTCTTACCTATGATGGATAAAGATGAAACCTTGACAACGATTTTTGAAATTATTGGCTGGAATAGGTTCCAAACATTCTAGGGTAGTTGTGTTTCAAATTTGGTGTGATTCGAATGAGTAGATCAAAAGTTAGGTGAAATCCCTTGTTGAAAATCGTGTTGTTTTCAGTTTGTCAATAGGGCAGAGGTCAGACTGCTAGCCTTGCCGGTGAGACCGCCTACCACCGGTCAGACCGAGTGGTGGTTCCTGGTTTGACGGGTCGACCGGTCTGACCGCTTGAGAGTTGGCAATCATACTGGCCTAATAAGGCGACTGTCTAGTTCTTGGATGTAAGGCTGCTTCTCATTGCTTGCAAGTTCAATATGTATCTTCACAGCTGCTTATAGCTGCTGAGTGAAAAGATTGCCAAATACCGTTGGGTAAAATTGTCGTTGTCATTCACCCCTCTTAGTGTCGTAACCGATCCTACACAAGCATTCAATTATTCTACAGAAAACATGCTCCAAATTTTACAAACTCCCTGATCGCATTACAGAGAAAGCAAGGATTACATACGTATATTTAAATTGCATCGAAGTACACAAATATATTCACGTACATGATATATTTCCTCCCTTGTAATAGCAGTGTTACTATTACAGGGAACGTAGATGCAGACAATTACACTAAACCCAATAACAACTTGGATTCATCCTGGGCCATATATATATATATATATAACCACCATAAGCACAGTAACTAGCTAACACATTGGACATGCATCTCCTTCGTCCACCGACCATCCCATCATTTTAACCTGCAGCAGCTGAAGATCGTACACATTAGTACATCACTGCCGTAAACTTAATTAGGTACATATCATATCAAATATTATATGTCGACCTGACATACGCGCGCCGGGTCGATGAAGAACTGATCGATCTGACAAGACACTAATCAACCGGCACGCGCAAGTACGGTCGAACAGCGACGGTTTACTTATTGCTCACTTTGCAGTTACATGACGGCACAGGCGCCGTAGGGCGGGCTCTCCTCGCAGACGAGCAGTGCCGGGTACGGCATGGGCGTTGGCGGGTAGGAGCAGCAGTGGCACGACGGCCATGTAGGGCATACACATGTGGACGGTTTCGGTGACGCCGGCGCCGATGGTGGCGGTTTGGAGTGGCACTTGTAGGACGGAGTGGGGCCGCCGCACTCGCACGGCGGCCACGTCGAGGGGGTGTGCTGTGGATATGGGTACGGGTGTGGCCATGGCACCAGCGGGCACGTGACCGGCTTGGGCTTGGGCTCGGGCTCGGGCTTGGGCTTGGACGGCTTCTTGTCGACCTCGATGCCCTTGATAATCTTGCCGGCCTTGCACAAGAGCTTGCAGTAGAGCCTCTCGGCGTCGAACGGCCCCGACACGAGCACCTTGTCCTTCTCGTACGAGATCTTGTCGATGACGAACTCACCTCGATCTGCGCACCCAAAACTTGCGACCATTAGGAAATTAAGAAACCGAGCAGAAGATATATGCTACTAATAGCTAGTACCCTGGATGCAGCAGAGGATATTCTGGATCTTGGTGATGCAGCGGCAGCACTGCGGGTCCACCGTGATGATCAACGTCGGCATCTGCAGGGCACACAAGCAAGCTCGTATATATAAACATACACGGAAGAACAAATCTGGTCAAACCGCGGTCAACAGCACGTACGAACGCATGCATGCGTGCATGTGAATGTTTTAGCACTGCATAGCATCGATCTCTGGCTCCTTCGTATCATATATCATGCATGTTCAGTGACGAAGATAGGGAACTAGTGGGAGCTCTGTTTCTCCATAGTTGATAAAATTCTTTATATAGTTCTTAATTTGCTGATGGAGAATAGAAAAATATTTATATTTAGTATCCTCGATATTTTATTATCGCCACCATATGACTCTCTGATTAAAAATTTTCTGATTTAGTCCCTATGCATGTTGACCGATCACCGGCGTCTCAAGTACCAAAGGGCCGGCTAGCTAGCAACCATGTCCATGCAGGATTAGTTCTGCATTTTCTTCTTCTCTCGACTTTGGATGGATACATAACGAAAACAGAGAGAAAGAGGAGAGAATTGAGCGACGATCAGTACCTTTGCGAATTGCGATTCTGCAGCAGCGCAGGTGCCACGGCCCACGAGTAGATAAAACGGAGGCCTTGAGACTGAGGAGAGAGCTAGCTAGCTGACCAGCGAGGAGAGTGTTATATTCGTCGTCTGAACATGACGCGGCATAGACAGTCTGCTGACAATTGGCGCCGGATCACGTCTGAACGCTTCGGACCTTGTGCAAGTGCATGCATTAGCTCCTTCTCTTCGCCGTTGATTCAAAATGAGATCTGTACAGTAGACGATTCGGATGCGCGATTTGGTGCCTGGTTACATCTCAACGGTTGGGGAGAAGTTTTAATGCTGCTGCTGCTGCTGCAGGGAAGTTTTAATGCTGCTGCTGCAGGGAGCTATCTAGCTACGACGTGGAAGGGTGGCAACGCAATGGGCAGCGAGTCCGGCAAGGACGTACGTGGCTTGCTCTTTTCTTCTCTCTCTCCTGGTCCTAGCTCTTTGCGTTTTCTCCGACAAGTAATTAAGTGCTACACCGGAAGGAGCAAATAATTTACGGCAAATAATTTACGGTTGGTACGCTGTAACGTCTACAGGAAGTTTGTTAGTATCTGTAAAGGAAAAAAAGTCTTTTTAAGCATATTATTCAGGTTGTCGTTGCATACAAAAAATAAAAGTATCATATATGAAATAACTTGGTTTTGGTTACAATGTATACTTTGTAGTTTATAGAAACACCTGTTTCAGCTGAACTTGAGTTTATTGAGCATCTTAATAGCGTCTCTGACAAACTGTGTGGATGCAAGGAATTTGCAATATTCATAGACATGTTGTCGGTCAACCGATTCTAAGTATTCTTTACATAGAGAAAGTTACATGGATAGATAACTGTTGCATAAAAGAGGAGCCTAACTGTGGCCGATGATGAGCATCGTAGGGACATCGCATAGTAAACCAGGTCCTATGTAGCGTAGCAAAAGGGCGATGGTTCATGATGATTGATGGCTGAACAAAAGCAGTTGTATGTTCATACCCGTTCATGTCATAAATGATGCCTTGTGGGAGAAAAGGGACAACTACATTGCTTTGAGTATCATGCACGACACTGTAGAGGTTAGCCATGGAGTTAGGAGAGCTCGCGGCACGTGGCCGACAATGTTGACGACAACATCGTGAGGAAGATCATCGACGACAATCGCCGACCTCTTCGCCTTGGTCCTCGCTGTCATGCTTTGTACGTGATCGCTGCGTATACGTATGATCAATGCCGTGATCGTATATAGAGCGATAGGATCAAGAGGTTATATATATATATATATATATATATATATATATATATATATATATATATATATATATATATATATATATATATATATATATATATATATATATATATATATATATATATATATATATATATATATATAGTGATCGATGTCCGGATGATCGATCGTCTTCGATGGCGGATCAATTAATATCTTTTTTATAAAACAAGGAATAAATTCGGTGCGTGAGACGAAGAGACGCATCGGGGAGCCGAAGCGTCATTGATGCGAGCGAAGAGACACATCGATCATCAACGATGGCGAGCGAAGAAACTCGTGGAGCTGAAGCAATATTATCATAGACGGTTATAGTTAAAAACCGTCTATGAAGTCTACACAGAAGGTTCATGTTTAGAACCGTCTGTGAAATATACAATTATCACAGACGGTTCGTATTAAGAACTATGAACCGTCTGTCATATTACCTCTTCATAGACGGTTTTTAGTGCAACCAGTAATGTAGACGGTTTCTAAACCAAAATCGTCTGTCATTGCATGTAATACAGATAGTTTTGATCAACTGTCTGTGCTGAGGTGTCCAGTATTGGCCTTTTTGTAGTAGTAAGTGAATTGCAAGGATAAACATTATGTGCTGAAGCTATAGATGAACTCATACCAATCCAATTCAGTGAACACACAAATAAATCTAGTACAACAGATGATAACCAGAACGGACACATACTCTCTACATCTTCTAAAGAATCCAAACAAATGAGTGCTCATATATTCATCTGGTTTCTTCAAATATTATCATATTCCATAGCCTGATCATCCATCTAGGCTTCTTTCCGACTTGCGACTCAAGAGGTAGCTTAGAGAGATGGCAAGAGATGCCACTACAACAACCAACAAAAGATAAAGATATTTAATCTAGGTACATAAAATGTCTTGCAAGATACAATAAAGCAAAGGACACATAAGACTGAATTTGTACTATATGGAAAAATAATCAATTCAATCACCTGTAACGACCTCAAAATCCTTAAGTTGGTTTAGTAGAGCATCTCATGTATTTGTGTAATTTTGGAACAATTTTAAACTTTTGTTGTTGTGATAAAGTTAACTCAGAAATTAAACTTTTTACTTGATTGCAAGCTTCCTTTTTAATCCAAAAAAATGTGTTCATAAAAGTTTCTGGAAATAATGTATTAAAATACTAGATTATTCATGTTGATTTGATATAATTTTTCCCAAATTTTTAGAAGTTAAACCCACCTCACCAAAATCCAAACCAGCTCACAAATGCAGATCTGAAAATTGAATTAATTCTAACAACTGAAGAATGAAAAGTACATGAAACAAATTTTCCTAGGTTCTAATTGAGACTGAGAGCACTCACACAATTTCAGGATTTTTAGATTTTATCTTATATTTTTAATCGCTTGGTCAAAACCAGAAGGCAAAGTCAAATATGTTTTCAAACTCAAACCCTAGCGGACCAGACCCCGACCAAGCCCAACACCAACTGGTTCGACCGCACTGCCTAACTCGACTGCACCGGACTCCGACCCAGACCCGAGCCAACTTGACTGCTTCGCACCCGCTCGCTCCCGCAATCGCTGACGTGCCGGGCCCACGCTCTAGGCCTTCGTCTCCACGCGCGCCGCTCAGAGCTGGCCGAGAGCATGGCAGCGCTGCTCTGCCATCCCTCCATCAATGTCGTCACCCACCGCCCTTTGCGACCAATCCCCGAGCACTGCATGATCACAACGTTTCGTTCTCGGTCCTTAGTCTCGCACAAAACTAACTCTCCCCCGTTCTCTCCACTCACTTCTTTCTTTGGCCGTGGGAGAGAAGGAAGCAAAGCTCCCTTCCCCATCCTGGTAAGCGCCACTGCGACCATGCCATTCTCTTTCTCCTTCGGTGTTGTTTCTGTTTTTGCTAACTCGAGCCCCTCATTTGCAGCATAACGCTTGGAACATGGCAGTGTCTTCTTCGTCACCGGTGCACGCCCCGTGGCGCTCCGCCGTGCCATTCATGCTTCGGTGAGTCTCGGGCCCTCGAACCTCGTCCCTCGTGTTCACGCCATCACGCTGAACTCACCTGAGCGTTTAATTGCTTTTTGTCGTAGCATCAAGGGAGAACCGAGTCGTCTTCTCCAACTTTAGTGAACCACCACCGCCAAGCGATTTGTCCACTCCAGTGATCATCCCTTAGTGTTTAGTCTGTTGAGTTTCTGAGGTCCTAGTTCCCCATTCCTAAGCTTCCCTCGTGCCCTGGTTTGATGTGAAGCCCTACTGTCATAAAGCTCCATAGCCGCACCGTCGTCGTCCCTGTTCCGGCCGCTGCAGTGTCGCTCTATCTTCATCGACCGACATTTCGTGTTCCTGGTAGCTGGGCAACCCTGACGCACACCTCCCCGAGCACCCTCGATCCATGAGTACCGCCCCGCCGTCTCCGCCTCCGGCCACCTTGTACTTGCCACCGACGACCATCGGGCCCTGCACCACCCTGGGTGTGTTCGCCAAGAGCCTGGCTACCCGATGGGGAGCCTCGCAGTCCCGAAACGTCACCGCTGTGCCAGCAGCCTCATCGCCGCACACGCGCGCGCTCACGACCGACGTTGAGCAGAGCCGATGGCTCGCCGACATGTGGGCCCTGCTTTTTAGGTTTTCGTTAGGCGTTAATCCATCATTAACTCTAAGTAATTGCTAAACAATGTATGACATGTGGGCCTGCGGACCATTTAAAATCAAGTTTAATGACGAAATACGTTTTCGGTATAAGGAGGCATAGTTCTTGAAATGCGTCTTCGACGTCACTGTTCGTCCCAACCCTTGGCGCTGACTAGGTCAATTTTGACCTCGGGCCCCACCTATCATAGACCATGGCTAGCTCAAGCCTCGGTGTAAAAAGTATTTAATTCATTTAGAAATTTTGAAATGAATTAATTTTGCACTAAAAGTTCAAATTATTTCAAAAATTCATAACTAATTCTAAACAACTCCAAATTGAAGGAAACCAATTTTGTTGGTTTGTATTTTTAATGTACTTTCACATGGTATAATTTTTAAATATGTTACTGTCCCAGAAAATTTCAAAGTTAGAATTAAATTCGGGTTAGTATTATTTTTACACTAAAAATGCTTTTAACCTTGAAAATTCAATTCAATTGAACTCCAAATGAGGTGAATCAAGTTTTGTTAGTCTTAAAATCTTTTTCTATTTCTAACCATGTAATCCTTATCTCCACCACTGATATACAATTTTTTGCAAAATAGCTATTTTCGGATGAACAGTAACCGAGCTTGATTTTTCAGCATTTTCCAAATGCTGATTTTCAAACTGCTGTAACTCTCACATATAAACTCCAAATGAAATAATTATTTCACCTAAATTCATATAAAATATTAATCTACCTACTGTATAAATTTCATGCAATTTGGAAGGTTTTGAATTTTTGGGATGTTTTCGGTGTTATTGTTCTTATACGATGTTTTCGTGTGTTCGTTAGTTTACGAAAATTCAAGTGTGATCGGGAGTGGTATTCAGCAGCACCTGGACCATCCCTAGCAATGGCAAGCAATCTCCTCCTTTGATGCACGTTGATTTCCTATTAGTTTCAAAAGTATCTATGTTGATTTTTAAGTTGCCCCTTTGGACCGGGTTTACTAGCTAATGCTAGTAGCTTTTCCTTTAGATTGCTACAATGTGGTGGTGATTAGTCGAGCAGTGGCTGGTTTTGGTACCTTGATTCACTAGCATGAGTCTTCTAACAAGGCTTGGATCCTGATTAAAGTTTTGGTGCCCTCGTCTGACGTGGTGCCTAAAAGCATTCTAGTGGTTGTTGGTGATGAACCAGGTGCTAAAGTTTGGGATGTCTCTTGCCTTATCTTGCAAGAAGTCTCGGTGGTGCAACCTCCTGATGAGGATCTTGCCCCCGAGTTCGGGAGGGAAGCACATCCCCAGCCCCCCACCACTCCCTAGGTGGTTAGGGTTGGTTAACTCAGCTCTCTGCTCCGCAAGCAAGCTCCGGTAGCTCAGTTCAACGTTCAGGGTGATGTTCGTCCGGATGGGGCACCTACCACTGAGGAACCTATTTTGGAGAATCATCTTCCAGTGGTTGTGGAGGAGGTCGAGGGGGATCCTATTTTAGAGGAGGTGAACTTGCATGATCATGATCTTTTCTCAGGTGGATGATTTTGGGGCTGTTGTTGAGATGTTAAATTAGGAGAACATTTTCACTGCCTTTGGGGTTGATGATAATCAGATGCTGCATTAGGAAGATAACTTGACCTTGGTGCTGATGAGGGAATCTTTACCTGATTTATCTTTGTGTTATCCGCAAGTTGGTGAATTTCAGCTCTTCCTGAACTGTCTGTCCATGTTCCTGGATCTGAGGGCCTTTCTAGATCCTAATCACTTTTCTGTGATCGCTTGTCTTTGGCATTCTGTGACCGTGGAGGATGATCTTTGTCAAAAGAAGTTATTTGTTTCAGTGATTACTAGGTCGAGAGTGCCCAATGTAGTTTGTTCTTTGCTAGAGCTAGAGGAGGATGAGGTTGCGGAAGTGTCGAGACCGGTTCAGACATCTCTGAAGAAGTGTCGTAGAAAGTTCCCGGTGCTGCTTGACAATAGCCTGCTTAGGCGCAATTCCAGGCTGAATGCAGCTAAGCAAGATTTCAAGGACAAGACAAGCGCTGAGCTTTTGGCGCCTCTTTTTGAAGGACGTAGAAGGTCCCAGTGCTCGGCAGCTCCTCCTTTCTTGTCTGTTAGCATTGCACAGAGCATTGGGGTGGACTTTTGCTAGACGTCTCCTTGTGAAGTGTCTATAGAGGCTCTCCTAGAATCTGATGATGATTACTGCTTAATGTTTAGCTTGGCCTTTTGCTTATCTGGACTGCCTTTTGGCTCCTTGGTTTGGGGCAACTGGCAGTCACGTTTGTCGGATTATGCTTTTGGTTTTCGGTTGCATCTCTTTACTGCTATGTTTGGTTTAAATATTGGTACTCTATCCTTGTTACTTCGTACCTGTAAGATTGTGTTCTACACACTTGAGGTTATTATGCTAGTATGCCTAGAGCAACTAATTTGGTTCTGTTGCTTGAGTTTAGCCTCATGAGTTCCTTCAGGAATTGGAATGTTCTCTCGTGGAACGTTAGAGGAATTAGCTCTCCAGGAAAGTGGAGTGACTTTAGGGCTAAAATTGAAGAAAGCTCTTGTTCCATTTTCTGCTCCCAAGAAACAAAGAAGTCGAACTTTGATAGCTCATTCCTTCACAACTTTGCCCACAGGCGCTTTAACAAATTTTGCTTTATCCTTGCAATTGGTTCTTCTGGTGGCCTCCTTACGGCCTGGAATGGAGTTATCTTTGATGGGTCTTTGGTGCATCATAATAACTTCTCTTTGATGGTTAAGCTCACTTCGACCATGAATGTGCAAAGTTGGTTCATCACAAATGTCTGTGCCTCTTGCACTTTGGCTGGAAAAGTTTAGTTTTTATCCTGGCTACTCAGCCTTGATTCCTCAGGGTTTGATCTCTGGTTGTCTGTAGGGGATTTCAACTTGATGCGTAGTCCAGATAATCGGAACAAACCAGGGGGAATATTAATGAGATGCTACGTTTTAATGAGGCTATTCAGCATTTAGGTTTGATTGAAATCCCTCTAAAGGGTAGGAATTTCACTTGGAGTAATATGCAGGAAGATGCTCTTCTTCAAAAATTAGATTGGGTTTTCTCGTCAGCAGCTTGGTCGATCTCTTTCCCGAATACTTTGGTCATTCCCCTGTCAAGGCTCACCTCAGATCATATCCCATATTCAGTTCAGATCGCCTCAGCCATCCCGAGAGATGCAGTTTTTCGCTTTGAGATTTTTTGGGTTGATTTTGATAGCTTTCTCCCCATAGTGTCGTCCCTCTGGAATCTACCCTCTCAACAGCACAATGCAGCTCAATCAATTTCCTACAAACTCTAGGTGTTAAGACGTGGTTTAAAGCTCTGGAGTAAAAATCTCTCCAACTTGTCTCAACTCGTCACTAATTCTAGATGGGATCTAGCTTTACTGGATGGTCTGTGTAAGGACCTCCCTCGGGTTGCACCAGGAGAGACCTCCGAGTTCGACAGGACCATCTGGAGGTCTGGGAGGTCCTCCAAGACCACCCGAGGAGCCGAGGAGGTCTCCATGACCACCTGGAGTGCCTCCAGGTCCACCTGGGAGAACTTTGAAAGTCCACCCGGAGATCCTAAAAGGCCACCCGAGAGGGTCCTAACCTTTGTGCATGCTGAATCGGTCCCAAGATCAGTTCTGCTAGCTCGCACAGACATACAGTCGTGTGATCAAATCCATACAACAAGCTAAAGAAGAAGCAATGGACAACTTAACATATATTAACAAATGACCTTTTCGGTCAAGCTTCTTACAGGAGTTTGCTACACGGCTTACAACAGTGAACACTTAGGAGCGGAAATGAAAACCCAAAATGCGTAGAGCCAACCGACAAGCCCACAGGCTATCGAGTGGTAGACGTCCCCTAGCACGCATGGTCTTCAAAGACCTCTTCTTCATGGAGCTTTGAGCTCCCTGGAACTTCCTGTTCTGCTCATTAAAACAGAGGGCACAAGCCATGAGTACTTTGAATGTACTCAGGAAGCCATGGGAAGATTGTATGCAAGTGATATTTATGCACGGCTTGACAATGGAGAGCTGAAAGGTTAGATGCATAAAGCAATATTTGATAGTGAAATAACATAAAGAGCAAAACATAAATGCATTGTTTCAAAGGTGATCGTGAGCACCATCTCATTCCCAAGACCACGTGTGGGAGGTCCTGGCCGCACCCACGTCCAGGATCACCCCCACGACCACCCTGGAGTACCAACTCTAGGCCTCCCAAAAACCACTAAAGAGCTCCAAGACCTCCTCTAAGCACCAACCCGGGCGTCCAAGACCACTCTAAAGATTTCCACGACCAGCCCCTAGACCTCTTCACGAGCTAGCCACGACCTCTCTAGAGCCGGCCAAGGTCTCTTCGAGAGAAAGCCATGGCCTCTCACAAAGCGTCCAGGAACACAAGTTTAAGAAAAACTACTCTTTGCGCAAAATCATCAGGCAATGTCCATGACCAAGGACTTGGCTATTCGAATAGTTTTTTACACTCATCAGAGGTGTACAACTTTACCCACAATTCACGACCTCTCTAGCGCGGCGGTTTTCGTTGAAACCTTGCCCATTTCCGAAGATGAGCAGCCTAGAGAGCACGACAAGGCCTTTACAAAGCTTGGAACTGGCTCAGAGTTACCCGCTAAGGTTTCGCAAATCCCCCCGCCAGGTTATCGGGTGCCCCCTCTTGCGCCAGCGAATCACATGCTTAACCACAACAGAACTAAGCCAGCTCCTTACTAATTATTCGGTCCAGACACCCCCATAAAGTGGTCTTGTGGTTGCACAAAAATACCCAGATCATTGGATCACAAAGTAAAATCCTTAGTTGCTGCTCAAGCAAGACCATCCACAACCCAAAGTGACACTAGGGAACCACCCTAGAGCACCCACTGCTTACTTCCGACCTTTTTACCCGAGCAAAAATAGTTTTAGGGTTTACCCAAGCCAAAGGACCACCATGTGAGACCCCGATTTATTCGACTTGTAATGCTTAGCCTTCCATTGACCCTAGCATCACAAATCAAATAAACCAAGTCTCGAGATATGTATACTTCCCAGAAATACAGTATACACACCCTGTTACAAAATCATGAAACAATTCCATACATCACAATATAACAAGTCTAGCAAAAGACATACATAAAATAAAGTTGTTACAAGAGGGCCGACCGGCCAAAAGACATCAAGTATCAAATAACAGCGGAAGCAAAAGGTGCCATAAGATGGCTTTAACCAAAATTACGACCGGTTAGCCATAACCCACAAGGCAACTAACCGGGCCGCTAAGCTAGCTAGTCGTCCACACCGCAGCAACAACTCACCAAAGTCGATCCTTTGGGGATCAACCTTCTTCCTCTACAACAATTAAGCAAAGCAAATGAGTACAAAAATGTACTCGCAAAACTTACGGGTAACAAACCTAGTTACTACTACATGCAGGCTTTAATCAAAGGAGAAGGCTCAAGGTTAATTTTCAGCATAAAGCAAGTTTTATTTGCAATAAGTAATAGTTTGAAAGCAATTTTGACAATCTGAATTTTGTTTGCATAAATAATAGCGAGACAATAAGTAATAACATAAATACATCCTGGAGATAACTAACCCAATAGCCATCACAACAATAGCACGAATTACCCATTCGTACCACCCATGTCAAGTTTTAATTTAAAAGGTTGTAGTCTAACTCTTGAAAGACCTTGCCAAGCGTGTCCATAACCTAGGACGAGGCTATTCGAATAGTTTTAACCCTGCAGGGGTGTACCAATGTACCCACATTTTAGACCTCCTTTTTGCCACTAGATGAAGCACACTTCCGAAGGTATGCCGGCAAGGCTAAGTCCTACGAGACATTTCCAATATTGTGTATGAACCACGAGCCGCTCATATGGACCGAAGCCCATACACTTACATTGTAAAGCCGAAAGTCAACTACTCTATAGGGGTAAATCTTCCAGACAACTACAATGCTCCCACACATAAACCACCTCATTTTACCACAACACAACACACACACGCCCACCTGCGACTCGTAGCTAACACACGCCAAAGTACTAAGTCAAGAGAGGTCCCATACTCTCTAATGTGGTTAGCACGCAAAAATGCTTGGTTTAGTGTAACAAGATGTTCGGTCCTTGTTGACTCGGGCACCATTCCAGTCACACCCAAATTCACACCAACGTACCAATGTGCCCAAGTCCAAATCATTTTATTTTCAGTTTTAGTTTTTCACAATTAACCAAAGAACAAAGGCTGAAATCATACGTCATAATAAGTTTTGTGTGATCAAGGTTATCGACAAGTCGATAACCGCTCAATTCTACCGGTAACTAGGCATTGTTAAGCATCATATCGCAAAGACAATAAAAAGACCATAAATCATCCACCGGGCTCTAATTCACTAATGAGGATAATAACCTAGGGTAGTGGCGGGGGTGAACAATTTCAGAGAAACTATGCAATGGGATTAGCTACCTCTAATCGATAAAATAAATCTTGACATAAAGAAGCATGCATACTTATGTTTTGCAAACAAGATATTAGACTTTTAAAAGTAATAGGAGCAATATGATCAAATGATGTTACACTACTTGCCTTGCTGGAGATCACTTTCTTGCTGCAGAGGATCACTCACGTAATCAATAATTTCTTCGGAACCTAACGCGAAAATGCGATAAAACCCGATCAGAACGAAGAACACTAAACAAAACTCAACAACAAAAGTTATCCAAATCCTATGAAATTTATACAGCAACTAGGGTATGATTTTAGACAAATTCAGGAACAAGAATCAAGTTATTTGGACTAAGTATGAAAAAGTTATAGCTAAAACAATTTGCCTCGCCTGTTAATTCAACTAAATTAATTACTGGTACTGTTCATGGAATAAATTTTGGAATGATCTAAAGTCTGAAATTTTTGTGGTAGTTAGGTTATGACATCCTAAGGTCAGCAAAGTTGAGCTTACCAAATTTGGAGTTATAATGAAATACTTATGATTTTTCTAAGTTGTAAAACTAGCACATATCATTTTTCAGAAGTGAAATCATGATCAAACCTATTTCATATTAAAGTATGCTAACAAAGGAATTTTACAAAATTTAGTTTGCTCAGATTGGAGTTATACAGAAAAAGATATGCATTTTACAAGGTTCAATTCAATTTCTGGAATATTCTTAAATGGCTGAAATCAAGTTAATATTGTTTATAAAACTTTCTATTACAGAAATATGTCTAAATACATTTTTATATTAAACTTTAGTTAAACATGAATTTAACCCCACTGGAATCATCTAAAAAGGATTTAAAATGAATTAGCTACGAGTTTTCGAAGTTTAATATAATTTTCAGTTGATAAATAAAGATTTACCGAAATAAAACAAAGCTTATCAAAAAGGAATCAACGTGAACGAACGTGGGCTCTTGATTCGGAATCCAACGGCCCACACGCATGGAGAATAGCGCACGCACGCGACCCTAAAGAAGCTCACCGTTGGATCTAGATCCAACGATCCACGTGGATTGGGCGTTCGGACGACACGGACGCCACGATCAACCACGGCCGTAGATCTCAAGATGGAGGGCTCAGGGCGCTGCGCACTTCGGGTGACCTGAACAGCCCACTCAATCCCAGCCGCTCATCGCGAATGGACGGCCGCGCGATTGGGAGCTTGGGTGGTCCGAACGGCCCAAACGACCTAGACCGTTGATTTAGAGATGGACGACGAAAAACGATCGGGGCACTAAGAACTCAAAATGCACCGAGGAGGTCTGGCCCGTTAGATCAAGATCTAACGGTCCAGAGCTATTGGGGAGGTCCTAAGGTTAAAGATCTACGGAGGAGGTCTGAGACGGTCAAGATCTACCAGAGGAGGTCTTGAACGGTCCAGATTTAATCGGGGAGGTCCTGAGGTTTTCTTTACAAGGACCGGGGTGGTCTTTGCAAAGAGGACCCCGAGGGAGGTCTTGAGGGTGGTTTTTGCAAAATAACCACAAGGTGGTCTTTTTGCGCAGGATTGATCCTAACGGCTTGGATTGAATTTAAAGAGGTCTTGAACGGCTAGGATCTAACCAGGGGAGGTCTTGGGACTAAATCTTTTTCAGAAAGAAAACTAGGGCTCAGATCTAAACCTGGGGAGGTCGTGAACGACTAGGATGAGCTTGAGGAGGTCTTATGACTTGAAAAAATGTGACAAAGTGCAGACCACCGTGTTGAGTTCGCCGGCACGTCACCGACGACCACGGCCACGCCGGCGCTAACCAACTAAACCATTATGTTCCTAATACTATTGCGAACCTAGTGGGAGCACTCTTGGCGGCGGAGCAGGCCTAGAACGCCGGCGAGCCGGAGAGAGGCGGAGGACCACTTTCAGCAAAAACCGAAAACGGCAAAAAGGTGTGCTAAGAGCTAATCTAGCTAGTCCTTGAGCTCAACTGGACAAAAGCGAACTCACCTGAGTGTAGGGGAGGTCTAGAGGAACTCGGAGGAGCGCTGGCGGTGGAGTAGGTCACCGAGATGAAGAAGATGACGACGATAAGGTGCTCGGAGCTATCGGAGGTAAAAAGGATGGTTAGGAAAGCTTTGCGATAACTCGAAGGTGGTCCGGGACCAAGGGATTGAGCGGAGGAGCCCTTACCGGAGATGGGGACGAAGGGGAGCTCTTACGGCCGCGAAAATCCCAAAACCCAATTAGGCTGTTCCTGCGAAAACAACCCCAAATTGAGTAGGGAAAAGACTTGCGACGACCAGGGGTCCAAAAGATAAAGTGAAGAGTGGACTAAAGAACCACTGGAGCTCCGATGACGACGAAGAGCTCCAAGGTCCCGAAAATGTCGGATTTGGTGTTTCCGGAGTTTTGAGCTCCACAAACAGAAGGTGAGATGGGGGTGAGTGGGGGTGTGGAAGGGAAGCAAAAGGGGGAGCTCGGAGGCCTTAAGGAACCAGCGAACAACGGCACAAAGAGAAGGGGGCCCCCGTGGTGAGCTACGGCAAACCCAAATCCGCGACAGAGCTGGGACGGCGGGAGCAGCGCGAGACACGGCTTTGGGCCGAAAGCATTGTCACACAGCTACTGACTTGACAGGCGTTGACGAGGGAGCATGACAAGAAAGGACCATACACAAGATCGCTGTTGCGCGCGCAGCGAGGAAGAAGATGACCAGAGAAGCTCGAGCGCTCGTGAGCGGTTGGATTTCAATCGGACGATTAAGATTGCCCCAAAGCCCCTAGTGTTCAAGGAGTAGGGGAGGTCGTGAGCCCTTGGATCAAAATCTAACGGCTCACACCTCGCGCCCGAGTGCGACTTAAAGACTTGGTCCAACCGAGTCAAATGACTTGGGCTCGGGTTTGACTCGAGCCCAAGTCTGACTCAGACCAGGGTTTGAACTTTGGGTTTTTAAATCGAGCTGGACTTTGAGGATTTATTTGAGGTTTCAAAACCACTCCAAAAATTCTAAATTTTTTACAGAAGCTTGCTAACTTCAAGATTAACCTTGTGTAAAATTTCCAGAGGTTTTCATGTAGTGAATGTTTCCTCTAAAAATTTTGCAAGGTGTTGAGCTAGGTTTTGACTGAAATCCAAACAGGTTTGACTGACCTCAAAATGCATTCAAACAATTTCTAAAAATTGTGAAATTTTTCAGAGGGGTCACACATCAACCCTAGAACTTGGGGAAACTATTTCCAAGGGATGATCAAAAGATTTGACAAGATTGTTTTTGGAAGACAAGGTTTTGGATCAAAAGACTTGTGACTTTGTATTTCCATAATTATTTTTACAATAATTGTTTAGATCATACAGGAACTACAAGATGTAAGAAAAAGTTTTAATTTCTACTTATTTTCTTACATTTGAAACACAAGTCCAAACTTGGGATGTTACACACCAAGTCCTGGCACATGTTTTACAAAGGTGGCATCACACCATAAATTCCATAGTTCGTTAGACAAGATTATTAAAGAAAGAAAAACAAGGTTCTCGAGCCACGGTCCTAAACTAAGCTAAGCACAACTACGACCCCCTGTTGGCGAAAACAAAGAGTGCGAATAGAAAACTGCCCAACTAAGGTGTCCACGGGAAGTCATGTCAACATGAGGCGTACAAATATCAAAGGAGGTATAGTGTCAAGCAGGAACTAACTATTACCCAAACCATTTTATGAAACTAGCCATGCAAGTTTATATCAAAACAGGGTACTTTTGTGAAAATAGGTTCAAATATGATCAAGGTCCATGACTTGCCTCCATTGATGAGCAAAACTTCGGTCAAGGTGGCTGAATCCACGAACTCCTCAACAGCAACCGGTATCTACACGTTTGCAAAGAAACGAAATAAATACATCAACTTCAAGAAAAACCGAAAGAACTTAACTCGAAAACGAAGGAGGAGAAGTCCACAGAGAGGGAGGTCCGAGAGGGAGATCCAACGAGAGGGAGGTCCAAACCAAGGAGGTCTGAACCAGAGGAAACTGGGAGAGCTCACCAGGTCAGAGAGAAACCAGAGGAGAGGTTGGAGTGAAGAACAAGGAGGAAGTGGGTGCCCCTTGGCGCTCTAGTTAAAGGCAAAGAGGGAAAAAGGAACACCACCAAAAGGAAGTGACCAGATTCAATGTAGTGTGGCAGAGGCACACTGCCAGATGGTACAAAAAGGATTAGAATAGGTAAAGGAGGGGACATAAGAAAGGCTAACAACACTAAAAAGGCACAGACTTTAGCAAAATAAATGATGGGACAAGAGGTAGAAAAGGTACTAATAGGACTGACAAAGGGGATATGTCAGGACTAACAAAGAGGCCAGTTAAACTAGGGTAAACAAACTAGCCAAAAGGGGGGTGGTCTCAACCCGCAAAGGTGGTCTTTACAAAAAGACCAGGGGAGGTCCGAGAGGGCAAAGAGGTCCTGCAGGCAGGGAGGTCTTGGACACAAGGTCCAACCCAAAAGGGTGGTCTTTGCAAGAAGACCCGAGGTCATGGTCACATAGGGTGGTCGTGATAAAAGAGGGTGGTCTTTGCAAAAAGACTAGAAGGGGTCCTGAGGAAGAAGTCCTACAGAGGTCGTGGAAGTAAAGGTGGTCTTTACAAAAAGATCACGTAGAGGTCTTGGGGACAAGGAGGTCCTGACAAAAAGGAGGTCGTGAACCAAAGGGGATGGTCGTGACCAACAAGAAGTCTTTGAGGAGGTTCATGGGAGGTCCTAAGTGGTTCAGATTGAGCCACGTAGGTGCTCCAAAGGAGGAGGTCCAAGGGAGGACGTCAAGGGAGGAGGTCATGATCGGAGAGAGGTCTTAACCTGCAAGGGTGGTCTTTGCAAAAAGACCACGGGGAGGTCCTAATGGTCAAGATCTACAAAGGGGGAGGTCCTAATGGTCAAGATCTGCAAAGGGGGAGGTCCTAATGGTCAAGATCTACAAAGGGGGAGGTTCTGACGGTCAAGATCTGGAAAGGGGGAGGTCCTGACGATCAAGATCTACAAAGGGGAGGTCCTGATGGTCAAGATCTGCAAAGGGGGAGGTCATGACGATCAAGATCTACAAAGGAGAGGTCCTGGCAATCAAGATCTACAAAGGAGAGGTCCTGGCAATCAAGATCTACAAAGAGGAGGTCCTGATGGTCAAGATCTGCAAAGGGGGAGGTACTAACAATCAAGATCTACAAAGGGGAGGTCTAAGAGGAGGAAAGCTAGGCCGAGGGACACACTGGGCAAACAGAGAAAAGAAGCTAAAAGCCAAAGAACTCCAACAACTTGAGATCGACCAAAAAGAGTTAATTGAAGTTCGATTAGTTCATATTAAATCTCCAAATTTTCAAAATCTACAATTTAAGCTTGAGCAATTGACAAAACCAAATGGTTATTTTTATTTTGAAGTCTTTTTAAAACTCTGGACAAATAGGACGTTACAAACCTACTCCCCTTAAAGGGAATCTCGTCCCCGAGATTCGGGTTGGCTAGAGAATAGGTTCGGGAACTGGGTTTCGCTCACTCTTCCAATGAGTTTCTCTTTTGAGGGAAACAGAACCGCAACTAACACTGCACTGAGCAGGGATTTACCAGGAAAGGGGCTCCGAGCTGGCTGGGCTTTCTCCGTGGCAACATGGTTCTCTTGGCCTTTTGTAGAAGGTGTTGGAGATCTGGCAGCTTGACTAGTAACTTGGGGAAGGGCTTGCTTCCGCGGGTGACACTGGGGGCAGTTACTGGCGAAATGACCCCACTGACGGCATTTAAAACACTGAACTCCTTCAGCAGACTTGATGCTTTTGGGTGGCTGCCTGTTGTTGTCTATAGTGCGAACACTCTAAGAAGCTGGGCGAGGTGCTGCAAAGGTCTCAAAGGCAGTAGGAGAGGCAAAACCGGCAGGGTGCTGCACACTCCTCCTAGCATCCGTGGGGTTCTGACCTCAAAAACCTTTTTCCGTGGGCACTTGCTGGCGTAGTGCCCCTTTTCCTGGCAGTTGAAACATGTAACACTTGAGGCACGAGAGGGGTTCTTCTGTGTGGGCTTCCCAAGAATGTGCTGGGGAGCAATAAACTAGGCGGCTGAATCATGGTTGCTTCTGGAGGCATTGGTAGGCCTAAACTTCTGCAATCATACAACTGCGACAAGATTCTTCGGTTGTTCTTACCACCTGCGGCTGGTGTTATGGTTGCCATCAAAGTAGCTTCTGGAATGTTGCCCATGGTGACTGCTAGGTGTTCTTGCGGGCAACCTTTGGCAAAAAGGTCCATTTCTTGGCACTTGAAACACTGATTTCCTGCCCCTAATGTCTTGTCCTGCTGAGATTGTCCATCTAATATACAAGACTTGGAGCTCCTTGTAGTGTCTCGCACTTGATCTTTTTATCTTCCTCTTGTGACCACTGTCCTGTTGCGGGTAGGGAGCTTGAAGGTTGAGTGTTTTGGGATTGGTCTGGGCTTTTTGGGTTTGAATAGGGGCAGTTGGAGTACTCAAACACTGATGTTGAGCTACAGGGGTCAAAGATGTCTTCAAGAACTCTTGATCTTTACTACTGGAGCAAAGGATTGCTGCTTGAGGTGATGCCCCAGGTTCTTCAGATCTGTCTTTTGGTACAGAGGTTGCTTGAGGTGCTAGATTTTTCTGTAAGGGGCATTGCTTGACAAAGCGCCCTTCCTTACTGCAGTAGTAGCATACTTGATACCGGGCTTCCTTCTTCCTGGGGCACTTGCTAAAATGGTGCCTAATGTGATTACAGCCGGCACACTGTATTTATTGCGTTGACTTCCCTTCTTGGGGACACCCATAAGCAATACGCTCTTGGTCACTACATCTGTAACAGAGGGCGTACCCCCAAGGGTGGCTGCTTCTGGGAGGGAGGTGGCTTACATCTTCATCAAGAGAGGCTTCTGGTGGCGTATCCCTGGGTAATTCTTCAGGTGCTGCAGGGACAGAAATTGAGGGAGCCTTGCTAGCATCCAACTGTTGTATTATCTGCCGCATCAGCTGTGTCTGGGTGACCAAAAACTGATTCAAATTTTGAAATGTTTCTGCTGTCAAACTTTTGTTTTCTTTCGAACTGGCACTCTCAGGAACCTTGCAGCTGGCTTTGCTTCCATCTTTCGAGTGACGAGGTTTTACCATCTGCCGGGTACTTCAGAAGGTTAGGGGAAGAAACCAAGGATAGGAGAGGGACAAGGAAGACCAAGAGGGGATAGAACAGAAAACAACCCCGCAAAGAACCAACTCAAAAGTATTGCGGAAACGAGCTTATCAACTTAAAACGCTCTACTAAACGGCACTCTCAAACTGGCAAAGCGACTCTATACACAGAAAGAGTCTTGGCGACCAAAAGCTATATGGCTAGGCTGACGAGACAAACTTCAAATCACGATCTTCGGTAAGCCTTGCGGGTTGTCCTTGAAGGTTAGAGATGACGATGCCTCCTGTCTTCCATCTAGCTCTCTTCATGAGCTACTTGCCACAACCAGTGCTAGGTGCTAGCTATCAGGTGAGGATCTGCTTCCTATGTTACTAGATCCAAACTTGTGATTAAAGAGATCCACCAGTCCTCACATCTCGAAGCCATCCAATTGGAAATCCAGTCCAACAATTAATCTCCCAAAATGTTGGCAAAGCAACACAATTCACAACTCTTTTCTGGGCATAAGCTTAGGTAATTCAATAATCCCACCATTTCAATTCCGTGCTTCTTCTCATAACAATCATCACCTCTTTCCATCTAGAATCCCAAAGTCACTCTAAAATCACTATATCCACAGTGAAACAAAGGTTCTCCCGGAAGCCTTTTCACAACCCACAAGTTCAAATTTGATCCACCAAATTATTATCACCCTCTATCTAGCCTACTTTAATCAATCCTAACATCAGAAAGGTATACTTCAATCATATCCAACAAGGTCCAGTATAACTCACACAATCAAAAAGCAAGCTTCCAATCAACAATACAATCTACTCAAGATCCAAAAGTAATCCAATACCTCTCAGCAAACAAATCAAAATTTCAAAACCCTATATCCTTCGGGATTCATCAAATCTTTCTTCCAAGATCAGTTTTAATTGCACCATCTATACAAATCACTAGTCCTTTCCTCTTCAAACCACTCATAAACAAGGCATAACCATTAACATACTCCATAATCCACTAGAATGTCTTAAGATCATCAACGAATCCCTAAACTCTTTGATCCCTAAAATCAGAGTCAACAGGTTTCTCCAAAGCTACTTAGCCTGGCATCCCAACACACTGATTATCCTCACAAGCCTAGCTCTTCAAGAGCCTGGTGTTGTGGAGCTGAACCAATGGCACCATCTTCCCAGGGCACCCAGCGCTTGAACACAAAGGGCTTGGCCCTATAGAAAGTGCTGAGATAAGTAGATCAGTTTAAGTTAGAAAGCAAAGTTCCGGAAGGGATGAGATGCCAGAACCAAAGAAGGAGAGAAGAGGAGAATAGAATAAGAGAGGAAAAGAAAGAGACAAGACGAGAACAAAATAGAACCAGACAATAGAAGAACCACTAATCTGGTTTTCAAGTTGGTTTGGTTTAGAAAATAACTTTTAAAACTGACTAAAACGACAATGCTAAACTAAGGTTACGTCCTACAATCAATATGGAGCTCTGATACCACCTCTATAAGGACCACCCTCGGGTTGCACCAGGAGAGACCTCCCACGAGTCCAACGGGACCACCTGGAGGTCCGAGAGGTCCTCCAAGACCACCCAGGAGGTCTCCAGGACCACCTGGAGTGCCTCCAGGTCCACTTGGGAGAACTTTGAAAGTCCACCCGAAGGTCCTACAAGGCCACCCGAGAGGGTCCTAACCTCTGTGCATGCTGAACCAGTCCCAAGATCAGTTCTGCTAGCTCGCACAGACATACAGTCGTGTGATCAAATCCATACAACAAGCTAAAGAAGAAGCAATGGACAACTTAACATATATTAACAAAAGACCTTTTGGTCAAGCTTCTTACAGGACTTTGCCACACGGCTTACAATAGTGAACACTTAGCAGCGGAAATAAAAACCCAAAATGCGTAGAGCAAACCGACAAGCCCACAGGCTATCGAATGGTAGACGTCTCCTAGTACGCATGGTCTTCAAAGACCTCTTCTTCATGGAGCTTTGAGCTCCCTGGAACTTCCTATTCTGCTCATTAAAACAGAGGGCACAAGCCATGAGTACTTTGAATGTACCCAGCAAGCCGTGGGAAGATTGTATGCAAGTAATATTTATGCACGGCTTGACAATGGAGAGATGAAAGGTTAGTTGCAGAAAGCAATATTTGATAGTGAAATAACATAAATAGATTTCAAAGCTCAAGTTAAAAGAGCAAAACATAGATGCATTGTTTCAAAGGTGGTCGTGAGCACCATCTCACTCCCAAGACCACGTGTGGGAGGTCCTGGCCGCACCCACGTCCAGGACCACCCCCACGATCACCCTGGAGCACCAACTCTAGGACTCCCAAAACCACTAAAGAGCTCCAAGACCTCCTCTGGGCACCAACCCCGGAGCGTCCAGGACCACTCTAAAGCTTTCCATGACCAGCCCCTGGACCTCTTCACGAGCCAGCCGCGACCTCTCTGGATTCGGCCAATGTCTCTTCGAGACAAAGCCATGGCCTCTCACAGAAGCGCCTAGGAACACAAGTTTAAGAAAAACTACCCCTTGCACAAAATCACCAGGCAATGTCCATGACCAAGGACTTTGCTATTCGAATAGATTTTTACACTCTGCAGAAGTGTACAACTTTACCCACAATTCACGACCACTCTTGCGGGGCGGTTGTCATCGAAACCTTTCTCATTTCCGAAGATGAGCAGCCTAGAGAGCGCGACAAGGCCTTTACAAAGCTTGGAACTAGCTCAGAGCTGCTCGCTAAGGTTTCGCAAATCCCCACCGGGTTATCGGGTGCCCCCTCTTGCGCCAGCGAATCACATGCTTAACCACGACAGAACCAAGCCAGCTCCTTACTAATTATTCGGCCCAGACCACCCCCATAAAGTTGCCTTGTGGTTGCACGAAATATACCCAGATCATTGGATCACAAAGTAAAGTTCTTAGTTGCTGCTCAAGCAAGACCATCCACAACCCAAAGTGACACTAGGGAACCACCCTAGAGCACCCACTACTCACTCTCAACCTTCTTGCCCGAGCAAAAACAGTTTTAGGGTTTACCCAAGCCAAAGGACCACCAAGTCCTAGCACAAGTTTTACAAAGGTGGCATCACACCACAAATTCCATAGTTCATTAGACAAGATTATTAAAGAAATAAAAACAAGGTTCTTGAGACCCACGGTCCTAAACTAAGCTAATCACAACTACGGCCCCCTGTTGGCAAAAACAAAGAGTGCCAATAGAAAGGAATTTCAGGCGTATTCTCAAGACACATTTACTAAAGCTGTTAGAAGCAAAACGAACTTACTAGAAACATCGAGCTACTATTAGATGGGTACAATTTGGGGATAAAAATTCTAAATTTTTTTCAATCCATTTCCTCTTCGACCTTCAGGAGGAATTATATTGCTCATCTATATCTAGATGATGGGTCTTGTATCTCGGATCATACACAAAAGGAGGCGGTGCTTTGGACTTCCTTTAAAGCTCAGTTGGGGTATCTGAGGTGAATATCTTGCACTTTAACCTGGATTCGTTGGTTTCCCTGTGGATCCAGTCATTCTTACCAATTTAGACCGATTGTTCTCACCTGAGGAAATTGATCAGGTAGTGAAAAGTATGAAGCCGAATCAAGCTCTTGGTCCTGACGGCTTCAACGGAATTTTCATGAAGCGTTGCTGGAATTTAATAGCTAAAGATTTTTATCATCTGTGCAATGAGTTCTGTGAGAACCAGTTGAACATTCAGAGTATTAATTCTTCTTTTATTATTCTGATTCCAAAAAAGTTGAACCCTAAAACAATTAATGATTTTTGGCCTATTTCCCTTTTGAATAGCTCGCTTAAATTGTTAACAAAGCTTGTGGCCAACCGGCTCCAATCAGTTATCCTTCAAGTAATGCATACGAATCAATATGGTTTTCTTAAAGGGAGAACTATCCAGGATTGCCTGGCATGGGCCTTTCAATATCTTCTTCTTTGCCATCAATCAAAGAGGGAGATTGTGATTTTCAAGTTGTACTTTGAGAAGGCGTTCGACAAGGTGGAACATCATGTAATACTTGAAATGTTCAAGCACAAGGGTTTCAGTGTGAAATGGCAACAGTGGATTCGACAAATACTGTGCTCTAGTACTTCTTCGGTATTGTTAAATGGGGTTCCAGGAAAGGTTTTTCATTGCAAACGTGGCGTACGATAGGGGGATCCTCTTTCACCGCTTTTGTTTATTCTGGCTGCGGATCTTCTTCAATCGATTATTAATGAAGCTGCTCGAAGGGGTTTATTTGCATGTCCTTTGGCTTCGGACTTCGGCCAAGACTTTCTTATTGTTCAATATGCCGATGATACGCTCCTATTTATGCCTACAGATGCCCTTCACCTCTTTAAGTTAAAAGGACTCCTTCGTGCTTTTGCTGACTCTATGGGCTTAGCGATGAACTTTCATAAATCATCTATGATCCCTGTTAATGTGGAGGCAACGAAAATGCTTCTTTTGGCGAACACTTTTAGGTGTTAGGTTGGGTCAACGCCTTTTACTTATTTGGGGCTACCTTTGGGCTCGTTGAAGCCTAAGTTTGAGATTTTTTGCCATTACTTGATAGAATTAGTCGACGATTATTAGGACTATCTTCTTTTCTATCTTATGGGGCGGTTGGTTTTGATCAATTCAGTTTGTTCCTCTCAAGCAATCTATCATATGGCCTCCTTAAAACTTCCAGCCAAAGTAATCAAGCATATTGATAAGTTAAGAATGCATGCATTGTGGCATGGATCGGATATCAATAGGAAAGGTGGTTATTTAGTGGCTTGGAAGCAGGATTGTTGGCCTAAACGGCAAGGTGGCCTTGGGATTCTAAATATTCATTTACAAAATAAGACCATGCTGATGAAGCACCCGCATAAGTTCCTCAACAAGGTGGATGTTCCTTTGGTCCACTTAACCTGGCAAGCTCTTTATCATAACCGATTGGTTTTAAGGACGAACAGAGTGTGTGGCTCCTTTTGGTGGAGGGATCTGTTGCATTTGTTGGATGAATTCAAGGGCTTCTCAAGATGTGAAGTTTTTGACAGACGCTCTTGTCTTTTCTTGAAGGATTTATGGAATATTGTTTATCCAACTTTAAGTTGGCCCCGTCTGTTTTCCTTTGCAAAGAATCAAGATATTTTGGTGGCTCAGTTCTTGGACAACACTGATTATCTGTGGCACTTCAAGCTCCCTCTCTCTCCGACAGCCTTGTTGCAATTTCAGTGTTTCTGTGACTCAATGAGCTCTTTGGTATTGCTTCTAAAGTGATCAGATGAGTGGTCTTATATTTGGGGTTCCTCTGTCTTTGCTCCTAAATAGGTCTATGGTCATCTGTTGGGTCACAATCTCACCCCTCATCCTTTTGTTTGGCTCTGGAAGTCTCATTGCTTAAGTAAGCAGAAATTCTTTTTTTGGCTGCTCTTGAGGGATATGTTAAATACCAGAGCTCTCCTACAGTGCAAGAATTTATCTCTTAGGAGTTATGAGTGTGTTCTTTGCTCTGGGCACCAGTCGAAAATAGTGAAGCACCTTTTCTTCAGTTGTTCTTTCAGTCATTGGTGTTGGAGATTTATTGGTTTTTGTTGGGACTTGTCTTTTCCAGTCATTGATCTCATTAAAGTTGGCAAGAATACTTTTGCTTGCAAATGTTTCAAGGAGATAGTCATTACTGCGTGCTAGTCTATCTGGATTCTTAGGAATAAGGTCATTTTTAACAATGGGATTGTGTCACTGTTAGCTTGGAAGAGGGAATTTAGAGAAGTCTTTGCCATGGTTATCCATCGGGTCAAGCCTTCTCTTCGGTCGGTTTTTGTAGCTTAGCTGAGAGATTTTGGCTAAAGTTTAACTAGCCCTTTTTGTTTTCTTCTCCTCGTCTCCTTGTGCATATTTTTTGCCTTTTGAATATATATAATATATACAGTAGGGGTCAATCCCCTCCTGTTTTTAGTCAAAAAAAGTACTCTATGAATTGCTTTAATTTCAAGTACTTGTATGTCAATTGGGTAGAATTAGTTATATCCTCTTGCTGCATTTGCTTTCCTTTGAAAGTTGGTTGCCCTGTTACCTTGAATGATTAGGGTTATATGTTATATGGGTTTGTTTGCTAATTTGTAGAACAATGCTTAGCCAGGCAAGTAGTTGTAGTCGAAAGCGGTTGGTGGAGCTAGTCCATCAGTCGATGGATTGAATTGAATCTTGATAAAATTTGAGGAATGTGTGGATTGAATTATGTTGAATTTGAGGAATATGTTCAGATCTTCGAATCTGGTTATTGTGGACTTGTTGGGTAGTGTTTTTGTGGGATGGATATGGATGGGTGATAGGGTGATGAAGGGAGGTTGTCCCGGATTCGTGTAGTCCCATCCGGGTGATTAAGGACTGGTCTGTGGTGTGTCAAACCAAGTCTCATGTGCAACCACACGCCGGGTTTATGGGCGATGGCTTGGCTAAATAATTTGTTATGTGTTAGTTATCAAAACACAATTAGATTAACAACTGTTGTTTGAGCACCGGTAGTTGCCGATGCTTTACGGTAGCTCATGTTTTTCTGTTGTTGTCTTGTCAATCTAGTGGGGGCATGTTAAGTGTCATCTTACTTGCCCTTAAGGGTCTCTTGTGTGCAAGGGACTTACTTACACAACAGGGTGTAACTGTGGTTCAGGCGAATGATAGCCTGCCGTGGGGTGGATCCCTAGGTGGTTTGATAGTTAGGACATGACATTGTAACAGTCTCATTATGGTATCTTAGTCACACTCCTATGGAAGAGTGCATAGGATATTATGAGGTATTCATATCGTGTGGGGAAAGCGGTACACCTCTGCAGAGTTTAAAAATTCATTCGAATAGCCGTGTCTCCGGTTATGGACATCGCTTGGTGAAACCATGCATAGTTAGCTTATGGGAATTTGGGCTTGCGGAATGGTTGGAAATGCTACATCATGTGTTGAATTGTTCAAATCTTGTATGTTGTCACATATGGGAAGTTCGCGTGTTGATTTGTTAAGAAATGATTTGTGTCACAAACGGGAAGTTCATGTGTTTATTATAATTAGAGTACTTATTGTCGTTGATCATGAATTGGAAATACCTACTATTATCTATAATGTTTCTAAATGTTTAACTAATGGTAATTTGAATTTATATCGGTTATCTCAAGGAAAAACTTGCTTTATGCTGAAAATTGACTAGTGTAGTAGCCTTTCTTTGCCACTTGAATGCATTTATTATATGTTGCTATTTGTAAGTCTTACGAGTATGTTTTTGGGCTTAATCGGATTGTCCATGCTGCAGGTGAGAAGTTGTTCGAATCGGGTTTAAGTACGACAGATGCTTCGATTTTAACTCTAGTTGGTTGCTTGTGGGTTTGGGCATGCCAACTTGGCTTTTCTCTTTTATTTCTTTATTTATCTTTCGCTGTGATTTAATTTGGTTATAATTAAATTTGACTGGTCGGCCCTCTTATGCAAACTTGTACCTTAAGGTTCCATTTAATGATGTTGTAATAACGATTCTATTATGCTTGTATATTTGTGTATGAATGTGATTGCAATGTTGTGTTTGGATGTGTGCATGTTAGCCACTGATCCTTAAGAGCTAACATAGGACACATATCCGGGCACTCGAAATTGCTTTTGTTGCTTGTTAAGTGTTGTGCCTCCGGTGCAATCACTTGACTTGAAACAGTCCGATTTCTAGGCGCCACATCACCTCTCTTTGGAGAGGTCTTTATGACGTAAATACCTCTTTCACTGCAAGTAGACTTAAGTAAATGATTCAAATTGTACTCTCCTCATGATTTTGTATTTGATTATAGAACCAAAAAAGATAAGTAAGATCTTCGTCGATATTAGGTTTCGTGTATCTCTCAGTAAGGATCATTATATGTCTCTCATAAGATACATATAATATGTTTCTCATAAGATACAACAAAGTTTCTTTTGACTTTGTATATGTATTATGTAGGATCCCCTCTAATTAATGAATTTAAAATTCTCTAGGAAGATATGCTCATTGTTTACAAAGAAATTAGTTACATATTTCTTGGTTTGGTTTTGAAAATTTAAGCCACGAAAGAATCCATAAGAATTCAGTTTCTGCTAAGAAACAAGGGACTTAGTCCCTTGGTCTGGAGCACATCGCTTGTTAGTTGTTTGGTACTCATGTGAGACATTACATGTTTTTAGAAGTGCAATGTTGTTGGAAAGATATAGCAAAATATTTTTTGTTTTGAGCTGATCCACTTATTATTCTAGATTTAATCAGTTTTGCATTTGATTATAGAACCAGAAAACATAAGTTAGACCATCACACAATGGCAGCCCCTCAAATTCTCTTCTGCTAATGTGACAAAGAGGTCTTGGTGATTCCCATCGTGTGGAAGTGTGAAGATGATTTCCATTTGCCCAGGAAACTTGGGGATGGAAATGTGCCAATTTAATAAAAGTTTTTTTTGAAACAGAAACAAACAATTTTATTAGAAAAGCGTAAAATAATTGGGCTAATATTGAGTGGGTAATATAAGTGAATTTTTTTTGTTTGAAATATATTTGATATCAATTAAGTTTGCTTCTTTTCTCTTAGAAGCGAAATATAAGTAAAACACCATGCAACAAAATATATGTTGGAAAGAACAAAATTCAAACTTGTAATGCACTTATGGGCCTATAAACAATCTTTCTCGTCTCACATCGAATGAGGTTTTTATCCCTTAACAATGCTTTGTTCAATCTGAAAGAAGATGTAACCCATTAGAAATAGATTTATGGAAATCAACTACTGCATTGACAATTCTTGAATTAGTACCCCACATAGGTACAACACAACAAAAGGTGCTTAACTGAATGGAAAGTTTGTCCTGTGATTTTATCCGTTTTCTAGTGTTTTCTTTGGGAAACATATCAACACATTGTTGTGAGGAAACATTGTATATATTTTATCTCTCATTAACACCTACAAAAAAAATATGCATAAAAGCATTATCTCGATATCAAAATAAAATGATTTTGTTCTGAAAGAGTAAAGAAAAACCTCAGAAAAGAGTATCCGCGAAAATAGATACATAGGAGGGGAGAGAGAGTAGATGGATAGGACTTTAGGATGAGAGACAATGCTCAAGTGAGGGCTATGTAGTGCACGAAGGGGTTTTATCTACTAATCCTAGAAGTATAAAAGACAAAGTAGGTCATAGGAGAAACGCATAAGCATTTGAATGACATCCTTGCTTGCCTTCTTCATTACACCTATAATAATTCTCCCAATGTGATTCATTTTGATGGATATGCTTATTCAAGTCTAAATTCAACTACTATTCTCTCTAGCTGTATGTAGTAATTAATGTTCTTTTTCCAAGTCAACATAGTTGGTCATTAAATCATATCCTATCACTCACTAATGGCAAATTGAAATTATCGGTGTTCTAAAACCGATCTTATGTAAAGATTGTTTGATTCGGGGGGTCTCCACAATTGATCACGCAGAAAGAACGACATGGGGATATTTATACAGGTTCATGCCTTCTCCGGAGAGAATAACAACCCTACTCCTGTGTGTATTATATTGTGTATGCTGGTTACAATCAAGGTAAAGTCTAATACTTGTGCTCTTGATTGCCTCTGCCCCTATTATCTCTGACTAAAGCCCTTTTATAGTGTGTAGAGAGGTAGTCGTTCCTCTAGGTCAAGGGGTGCCTCATTATTCCATATAACAGACGTAATAATAGTAGTAATCATCGGAGTAGTAACCCCTCCACGTCGCTTGGCAGTTGCTTGTCAGAGATAATGGCACATTATGTGCAGTTACTCCAGAGAATTACAACGTATATTGACCGCTTAGATCGTCTAATCAATAGAGACTACAGAGAAGTGGACCCTAAATGATTACGAGGTGGTTGTAGAAGAGCTTACGACCAGGTGGTAGTCGTAGAAGGACTTACGACTGGGTACTGGTCGTAGAAGATCTTACGACTGGATAGTGATAGTAGAAGAACTTATGGTCATGAGGTAGTCGTAGAAGGACTACGTCTATGGGGGTGGTCGTAGAAGGACTTACGACCACCTGGTTGGCTTCTCCCTTATAGTTATAAGGGGTATACTCAAGAATCGTATTACATCATATTTACCCATAATAAGAATTACAAATAAATAATAAAATGAGGATTATTATATCCTCGTCATCTAGCCCCCCCAGCTTCAAGTGAAAGTAACTTACTTGGGAAAGGAGTTGTAGATCATCCTACGATCACGAGGTGGTCGTAGAATGATGGTCGAAGGAAAAACTCTTCGGCGTGTATTTCATTTGACCAAAAATATACTTGGTCAAAAAGATAATTGGAAATCTTACAACTATAAGGTAGTCATAGAAAACCTTACGACTACGAAGTGGTCGTAGTATGGTTATCGGAAGTAAAACTTTTCTGACTTCGTGCTACATTTGACCATAAATAGACTAGGTCAAGAAGGTAATTTCACTTGAAGTGTAAAGATAGATTCAGTTTTCTCGAACGGACATATTCAAGAATTCCAACCGACTCTCACAAATCTGTCCGTTGGGATGATTCCCGAAGCGGTGAAAACTGTTGATCATCTACGCCGCTTCGGTTCAGCCGTGTAGTTATAAAAACTCACTGCAAGGGTAGTTTTATGGTTCTTATCTTTTCCTCAATTGCTCCAACTATTCATCGAGCTCTCGCATTTTCCGCCACCACCCAACTCGTACTCTTCCTCAAACATTTTTTAGTGGGCCGAATCAGAGATGGACGAGGCGAAGATAAATGCACTGGCCACCATCGAGAAGATTTCAAAAAAGGCACTCACGAAGTGGATCGAAGCTACTGGGCAGCATTGGCCGTTGGGGGAGTTAGGTCAGATCCCTGTCTTCTAGGCATACTGTGAGTGCGGCCTGCGACTTCCTGCCCACCCTTTCCTCACACTCGTACTCGAGCACTTTGGGGTGGAATTGGTGAATCTTGTTCCCAACTCCATCACAATGCTCAGTGTGTTCATGTACTTGTGTGTGGTGTACCTGGGGATTCCAGCGAACCTCGAGCTCTTCTAGTACTACTACGGGATGGTTCATTAGGCTGGAATCACTGGAAGCTGCAGTCTTAAGCTCCACGATGGGAAGTCAAGGGAGTACATTCAGATATTCACCCAGTCGTCGTGGCCAGGGTGGAAGAAGAGGTGGTTCTACTGGGAGACCATGATCGAGGACAACCTCTCATTTGCTGGGAGTGCTGCTGAAAGGATTTCCTCATGGGATTCAATTCCCAAGGACCTCAACCAGATCGCCCCCTACATTCAAGCTA
This sequence comes from Ampelocalamus luodianensis, assembly GCA_036346255.1. Taxonomy (NCBI): domain Eukaryota; kingdom Viridiplantae; phylum Streptophyta; class Magnoliopsida; order Poales; family Poaceae; genus Ampelocalamus; species Ampelocalamus luodianensis. The sequence continues at coordinate 27,699,375 of CM070624.1, read as the reverse complement.
TCAAAGACTTGAAGGCGGAGGGGCTCACCGGATGGCACATGGTGAAGGATTTCATCACGCGCCGTATTAGCCCTCTGAAGAAACGAGTTTCTACCATGCGAAGGTACTCGGGGAAAACAGACCCGACCAAAGATTACGACGAGGGTAAGTAAAATTCTACTTTTGGTTCTCGTTTTGGTTAATCTCGAACTGGTTTGTTGAATATTTTATCTGCTTGCATAGATCTTTCACAGGTGCAGATTGACACCCGTGTCAAGCTCATCTATGAGAAAGCTCCACCAAATGTGGCGGCTCCTCAAATCCTAGCGGTTTTGCCTGCGGAGGAGAAGAAGGAAGGCCTAAAGGTAATCGAAAATTGACTTCGTCTTTAGGCTTTTATAGTCGTAGCAAAACATACGACTAGGTGGGTTACCGTAGAATATGTTACGACTAGGTACTGGTCGTAGAAGAACTTGCGACCAAAAGATGATCGCTGAAGAACTTACGATCAGGGGGGTTATGTTTCTTTTTCTGATCCGCACAGAAAGTAGGTATGGAAGACCGCCAAGATGATGCGGAGATCAAATTGGTGGTTATCGAAGCAATGGCAGAGAGGAGCAAGTCAAAGCTCCTCCGACCAAAAAGCGTCGGCTTGTGAAAGTCGCTGACAAGGGCGTCGCAAGCTCGAGCCCTGTTGTTTCGACCAAGCCTTTTGCAAAATTCGCTGCAGACAGGGCTGCTACAGAGAAGGCAAAGGCAGCTGAAGTGGCCATAGCTCTTAAACGCAAAGCCCCCAAGGCCAAGGTAACTTTGTACTACAACAACAAGACTTTCACAGTTTCTGCCTCTCGTGGCTTTGTCAAACAGCTAGAAAAGGAGAACTGAAAAAGCTACTTGTCTTTTGTGAAGAAAATTACTACTCCAGCAGAGCCTGAGGTCAAGGGGAGCAGCGCTCTTGAGGTGGTCGAGACAGGTCTCGGCCATCCAGGGAGTCAGGAGGCTCAAGAAGTAGTGACCCCTATTCCCCTGCTTGAGTTCCGACCAGGAGGGGTTGAGAAGAAGTCGAAGAAATCTTCTTTAGGGAAGGTTTCTTGTCAATTCAAAGTTAGGTCCAGCAGACTAAGGTATGCGAAAAGACAAAAGTGTAAGAACATCATTTACCTTTTGCTTTTTATAACTTAACCTGCTTGCCTTCTCAGCCCGACTCCTTCAGCCCCCAAGGGTGTTTCTATCGAGAAGCATGCTGCCTCCTCTTCCGTAGTTGAAGGAATGGTAGCAGGAGTGGTCGAGGGATCAACCACTGCCCCTGTGGAGGAAGAAGCCACTATGGCCGGAATTAGGTCGTCTACTGAGGTAGTAATCGCCTCTGAGACAGCTGCGACCACTGACGTGGTCATGGAAGCAGAAGCAAGGACAACGAAAGTATCTGGACAAGGGGGTGGTGGAACCCTCGACCACCGCGCCAGGAAGGAAGTTGTCGAAGACATCTTACCCGATCCTCCAGGAGAAGCTTCTGATGTCGCCATGGCCGAAGAGGAGGAAGAGTTAAACTTTTTCAACCATCCCCTCGGATTTTTTATCCCTGCAACCATTGTGGGGTCTTGTGCCTTCAGATCTTGTGATCGAATCACTCACCTTAAGGACATTCCTAATAGAGGGAATGTTTTTGACGACGAGCGTCTTGAGAAGGTGTGGTGGGACCGAGTTCAAGAGATCGATGGACTGAAGGACCCTACAAGAGTATTTTCTTCGTTCGCCCGAACAAGTATTGATGTAAGTATCTGCTCCCAAATATTTGCATATGTGGTTATTCTGTGCTTCTCACTGTCCTCCTTTTTGCAGAAAGCTTTAGAACAGATTGTCACAGTCGGTGAGTACCACAAACAACTTCTAAAGCTATGATAGGAGAAGGCGAAACTCTGCGAGCAGGCTGAAAAATGGCAAGCCACTACAACTCATAGTCGTTTATATTCCTACTACCTACACTGCTCATAGGAGTTGTCGTAGAAAACTTACGACTAGAAACTGATCAGAAACTGGTCATAGAAAAACTTACAATCAGATAGTTGTTGTAGAAGAACTTACGATTACGTACTGGTCGTAGCAATACTTACAACCGGAAGGTTGTCGTAGAAGAACTTATGACCTTGTAAAGGTCATACAAATACTTACGATCAGAAGGTCATCGTAGAACAACTTACGACTATGTGAGTAGTCATGGAATAACTTACGACCACTTGATTGGTGCTCATGTGTACTCTCAACCTCTGCAAGTTTAAAAGTGACGAAAAGACCCTAGCTGATTCACTCGACTATGAAAAGCCGAGACAAAAAAGCTAAGGGAGAAAATAGAGGACCTTCTAAAGAATCTTCAGGAGGCAAACTCTGTGACTCAACAGTTGCAGGCAAAAATAAATAGTAAGTTCTAAACTTAAGACTGCTTATGACTCTAGTCTTTATCTTTCTTAACTTTTGTTTCTCTTCAGAAAAAGAAGTCGAAGTGAGAACTCTCCAAACCGAGGTCAGAGAGAAGACCTTGGTTGTTCACGAGATCTCCCGCATCGCCAAGGACAAGGATCAACAGATTGAGAAGCTAGATTCTCAATTAACGGGTAAGTAATTCTTTACCTGCTACCAAATTGGTTTTCCCGTCTCTTAAGGGTTATTTTATCTGACCAGTCTTACTCTTTTCAGAGCGAGTGGTCGAAATAAAACAACTCCATGAGGCTTCAACTCGTACCCAGGAGGAGATGAAGTCAATGAAGGTCAATCTTCAAGACAACATCTCACTCCTGAATAATGTACTCGGTGGGCTACGTGCTGAAGAGGTCACTCCTCGTGAAGACACGATATCTACTCACACGAGTGCCATTGGGGAACAAATCGGTACTTTCAAAGAGTTGGTGACCACTCTAAACACCAACCAGACTAGCACGATAAGGGAGGCGATCAAGGGGACAGTAAGTTACGTCCTAGCAAAACTTAAAGCTCGTCACCCCAACCTTAATCCTCAGTCAATCGAAGCTGACTTCGACTACACCACAGTAAAAGCGGAGCAGTTGATTGAAGACATGCAATCGGTTGGCAAGAAGGTCACGGAAGAGATGCAAATAGGATCTCCTTCGTTAGAGTAATCTGTAATAGGAACCTGTAAAGACAAACTTTTTGTTGATATATATAATCTTCCCTTTTTCCTGCAAATCATCTCATAGAGTAGTTAGTAACTCATAAGATAATGAATGGAAAAGAGGTTAAGACCAGATATATGTAATCCTTCCTTTTTTTCTCGTTTTTCCTGCAAATCATCTTGTCGAGTAGTCAATAATTCATAAGATAATGAATAGAAAAAGAAACCAAGACTAAGAATTGAAGTCAAATTTATAAATTTATCCTAGCCCCCGACTATTTGCTTAGTTTATGTGAATAAACTAAGTAAATAGTAAAAAAAGGGTTTCTGAAAATAGAGAGGTTTGGTTAACTTATAAATTTCGATCACGATTATCCTGCGCTGGTCAAAAGAGTATAAACAAATCGATGCTAGAAAGTTCCTTCTAGTGGGCAGGATCACGTGCAGAGAGGAAAGGCTTCGACTAGGTGATGTTACCATCTCCAACCAGATTAATCAAATCAAGAATGACAACTTGAGTTAGACAAACGTCTAGAGGACCTGTAATATCCCGAAAGTGAGTTAAGGTTTGAATCAAGGAAGATTAATTTTATTTCGGGAGAGATCGATTAATCGGGGAACGATCAAACGGGCGTCGGAAGGACTAATTGGTGTGTTGTCAGTGCAGCAGTTTTTGAGGGGGGAAAGAGCAATTTTGCGGCAACTTGGGCCTGGGCCAAGGCCCATGAGGGTGGCCGGCCAAGGGGGGGGCTTCCCTCCCCCAAACCCTAGCCCCTTCCCCTCCCCTCCCCCTTTTCCCCTCCCACCCCAACCGGCCGCCCCTCTCCCCTCTCCCCACCTCCCACCTCTCCACCTCCCTTCCTCCCTCCCTTGCGCCTCTCCATCTCCCCATCACCTCCATTGCTGCTGTCCATGGTGGAGTAGGAGCTCCCTTGCAGCCGGCCAAGGAGGAAGAAGAAGGAGAAAAGAAGAGAAAGAAGGGGAAGAAGAGAAGGGAAGAAGAGGGAGAAGAAGGGATCCGCAGCGGAAGCATGGTGGTCATCATCCCCGCTGCGTGCTCTTTTCGTTTCGGCAAGGGTAACCCGCGATTTGTTGTTTTGGGGTCGTTTTCTAGTTGTCTAATTTTCGGATGCCAGTTCGTCGTTATTCTGCAGCAGGAAGTTTGTCGGTTTTGATTAAGTTAGAGGCAGATTTGGGTCTGGGTGTCTCCTAGAAAGTTGTAGCTATCGTAGTTACCTTTCATTGCCGACAAGAATCAAGTCATTTGGACTTCGGTAGCCAAAGTTATGAATTTATTAGTACTTCTGTGTTTCTGGAGAGAAGCAGATTTGCTAGTGTTAGTTAACCTGATAGAAGCGCGTATTTATAGGGGTTTCCAGAGGGTCTCACCATAACGAAAAATGAGGCTAATCCTCTTAGCTTTCAGGAAAACTAAAGATCACTGAATTTGGACGAACGTAGAGAAAGTTATGATAGTTTCTTTGTCGCTGTCCAGAAACCCGACGTGAATTATTTGCTCTGATTAAATAGATTGGTAGGTCTGGTAGATGGCCGAATCAGAGGGTCTCCCCAACTAAGTTTATTTAGACATTTCAATTACCTTTTCAGATTATCCAAGATCATCCTATTTGGACTCCTGAGCAGAAAGTTATGAATTTTTGAAGTCTGCTGTCCGCAGTGACCGATCGCTAGAAATTAGAAAAGCTAGACGTGATAAGAAGATTAGCGATTTCGATTGTAATGTGATGTATGATTTTGGTCCAGTATGTTATTCTTAGTTTGGGGTTATCTTCTTGTCCAGGTGGCAGCGAGATCCCAAGGGCAGCAACCACTTCGCGTCCGCCGCTTTCACGGTTGAGGCAAGTATTCGGGTTATAGCGTATTTTCGGTTGTATGATATGATTGTGGTGATTGCTTGTTGTAGCCTTGCACGAATGTTAGCGTAATGAGTTTTCCTTTATATTGATGAATGCAAGCTATGGTTAATGTTTCCTTGAGCGTTGCTAAATCATACATGTTGTTATGTACATGTTAAATTCGGGTATATGAAAGACGTGGGCATGGAGCAATTGCATGTTCCAATCGTGTTGAGACTTGGTCATACATGCATGTTTTGATATATGATAGCGAAGTAAGGTTGCTGGCATGATGTTTATATTGAGATTGGTGAATGCTCCAAGTATGATTATGCTCTATTTATGTCTCATGTTATTGTATCGGGTATATTGATGATGAATAGATGTTGTGCATGTGCATATTGAGATCATCTTTGAAGCTTGGTCACGTGGTGACCAAGCATGCATTCGTTGAGGTCCCCGTCATGTATTGACGGGCTTGAGGTCCCCACATTGGTGCAATGTGGGCTATGAGCAAAGAGGTCCCCATCATTCGGATGATGGGCAAAGGTCCCTATACATGTGGTGTATAGGCTTTTGGTCCTGTGCTAGAGGGCACGGCAAGGGTACACAATGACGGTTGTATACCCCGCATTACCGGTAAAATGCGAAAGAGATAAAGTTAAAAGGTGCATTGCATTGGTTGCATTCACATGAGCATGAAGGCTTTACTCGGTGCATTGTTTATCTTGGATTATTGATGCTATGAATGTTAACTTGCTTAGCCTTGTTGGTACTTGCGAGTCTTTGGGCTCACTCTTGCTTTGATGTGTTTTAGGTACAATCGCAAGACTGGCATGCATGGGAGGAGTAGATGAATTGGAAAGCACGCACTACCTCACAACATTAAAGCAATTGTCATTTAGTTCCATATAAGAATAAATAGATCACTGAGAAATACCCATGGTTGTTTTATGATTCGATTATGGTTGTGAGAATAGTGTTAATTTGATTACATTCCTATGATTATCTCTTACGCATGAGTGAATTGGATTATGAAATTATTGTTAAATGTTATGTTCACTGTTAGAAGCTATGGATAGTTTGAGTTTCAAAGTTAATGTAATAATGAGAATAGAAAGTTTTGGTTATGTTTATGATATTATTCTACAAGCTTGAATGAACTCGATTATGATTATATTGATAAATGCCTTGATCAATTGTTGGAACCTCGGATATGGCGACTATACAAAGGAGGTTTTGTCGAGATTTTGTAATTGGTCTTAGTTTAGCTTAGTTTAATTTAATTTTAGTAGCATTCGTGCTCAATGTTTGAGCCTGGGTGTTACAGCTTGGTATCGAGCTGGTCAGAGGTCCGTGGTGACTGGATAAAAAAATTGCTAATGTTAATCAACTTAAAAGTTTGACACACCGAGCACGATGAGGATGGGATGGGTCAATCTTTGCATTTACGTTCGTTATATCGCTTTGATTATTAATGATATGAATTGAGGTTGGTCGCTTATTAATTAATTATTATGATTATTATGAGTGGGATTAGTCGTTGTTGAGAGGTTAAGGTCGTGGTTGTGACCCTGGGCTTTACCTGGTTACACCACATTTCGTGGAGTGGGTATAGAGAAGTGCTACCCCGGATATCTTAGTACAGGTGTCGATAGCGAGAATCTTTAGAAGAGTTGCTCTCTTCCCTGAATTTGAATTTGGTCAACTCTTAACCGGTTGCGATTGATGGGTTTCTTGGAAATGTTTGGTGTGTTTCCTTTGGCTTAACTTGCCTCAGTAAATCAATTATTGTTTTTTCCACCGCTGAGTTATTCTCGCGATTGGTGAATTTTGCTAATCGTCAAGATTGACTTTTGTAGGGGAGTTTTGTTTTTCTTATTGGAAAGCTTGACCTATTTTATTCGCTTGATGTTTTTGGTTAATGAAAGTTTCTTTTGTAAGTCCTTTAGTTCATGAAGGCTTTGACTCAACGTATCTCTTTTGGGTATTTTGAGCGTTGAATATTAATGGTTGTGTTATGAGTTTCAAGTTAAGTTCGCAGTTTGTGCATGATCGATCTTAACTAAGGTCCTTATCAAAGAAAGTTGAATAAGTGGAGGTTGTCCTTTAGTGGTTCTTGATGAGTTATGACTATGAGTATGACAATATTTAGTTAGAATCAATGGAGTTGTTAAGAGGTGTGGTATTTTGATGAATTGGTCTGATTGTTAGGATTGGGGAATCAGGTAGATTTATTGGATAGCATGGAGTAATGTATCTCTATGGATTAGCTTACCCATTAGTGATGGTTATGTTAAGAATGTGTTTGAACGATGCTTTAGAGGATATCAGATTGGAAATTTTCGTAAACTAGTTACTTGATGATCATACAAAATTGCTAGATTAAAAACATGTATATTAGATTAGACGAACGTTGAGGTAGCTTGTTGTGAAACCACGTTGTGCAGTGCGATGAGATTATTAAATGTTGACTTTGTGTTTACAGATGGTTACGCGACTACAAATGCAGTAGGACCCTATTTGTATACATGATTCATACAATTGACAATTGTTAATGACATTGGAGCGGTGTGAGTAACACTAATGGTTGAGTGGGTGATTGAGTAAGTGGCCTCTGATAGTGTGCTTTGCGAAAGTATCATTTGATAGTATGAACTAGTTAAAATAGGTTTGTTTCAACCTTGTGGCTTGTGTTTCCTTTGGAGAAATTTATGATGGGATAAGAGGCTATGATGAGTCTCGCTAAGAGTGTATTGTCACATTACTAGTGTGATTGTCAGTAAGGGATTATGATGATAATATTGAATGTTTTGTATAAAGGGACTGGATCGCTCGCGAGATGTTAATTAATTGAATATGTTTCTAGTTCGCATTTGTGATCTTTCAGACCTCATGTTGATGTGATAGCTGAATTTGTTTAGAGCAAAGTGACGGTTGAGAGGTTTTATTAGTTCCTAAGTGGAATAGGTGTTGTGATCTTCAATTACTCTTTGTCGAAATGCCATGGTGATGCTATAACCAACGAAAATCGAGTAAAGTGGAAGTATTTGAGATTTAAGTAAAGTTTCATAACTTGCGAATATTAAAGTTTGTCTAAAACTTTTGTTCTTGCCATAAGAGTTTTCCGAATTCTAAAAGCGTGTTTTATTCTCACTGAGGTTTGATATTCTCTGAATGTGGACGTCGCCTCAACTTTGAACATATCTTTTGATTTTCGAGAACAGCTTTATCCGATTGTTTCTCTTGATCTTGTAACTACTGTAAGTGGTAACGCTTTCTTTTGAGCTGAAACTTATTTCTATTTGTCTCTTCTTCTAAGAAAGGGTTAACCGATCTGTATTGTAAAGTCTCGTAGGTGGTGTCTTGGCATCTAGATAGTGGTGGCCTAGTAGATGGTTTGATGAACCCTTAGGTGTCAAGTCGTCTGAGAGGCTTGGAGTAATAAATCGATTTATTGGAATAATCCTTGGAGAGGAATTGAGTTGAAAAGAATATTTGTCTTTGGAGTTAATAGATTTCGTTGTCGCAACTAGTAGGACCTATAACAAGTTGTAGTCCAAGATTTGGTGTTCTTTTGACCGAGCATTAGAATTAGCAAGTATGGAAATCGATCAATTTATTAGAGTATCGCAATTTGGTAGTATTGCAGGCTATGAAAGTTATTCTTGATGATGTGGTTTAATGAGAGTGGGGTTACAAAGTAATCAAATCGCCATGTTAATTAATGGGATAATGGAAAATATTGAGTAACGTCAAGAGTGATTTGGCTTTAAATGAGTAACCTTCTGAGGGTTATAATCTTTGTAAAGGTAAATCGGTCAAGAAAATATTCTCATGATGATGTTAATGAGAGAGTATGTTGGAATTATGGGATTTTACGGATTTAACTGAGGATTTCCTATCTTTTATATGAGAAGTTCGTTGTAGGAATCTTGGAGTTTAATTTGGGCTTTGCAATTTTAGCTAGGACTTGGGGCACCCAATGATTATGTGTAGAGGAGGTAGATTAAGGGTGGGTTTGAGCAGTTGAGATAATCATTGATAGAGCCCTTTTAGAGAAAGTATATGACTGAGAGAGTCATGAATTCCAAGTTGTTTATTCCTAAAACTTTGAGGGGATGTGATTGCGTGTGTAATCTATTTTGACATGCATTGGAAGTCATCTGTCAAATTAATCATGTAGATAGAGGAGTTGTTGAGATAAAGTTTGTGCGTCGATAGAGCCTTTATACTGGAATTGTGGATGATGTATTTCAACTTGAGTGTAACATTGAGAATGTAAAGTTAAGAAAGATGAGTTAGTGTGTTTTGTGATGAACTGAAACTCCAAAGTTGAGAGAGATTTTATTCTTAAAAGAGATATCGAGAATTTGATACTTCCTCAAAGGAGTGAATTGTTTCCTCGATTCTCGCTTGAGTTTTGTGTTGTTGACCAATATCTTTCGTAAGTTGAGTTTGACTCGATTTTGGTATATATGATTCTTATCGGTTCGAAAGCATAAAAGAAATGATGGATTTGGTTAATTGAGTGGTTTCTCTTTTAGCGATCGTGGTGTTTATTTGCAAATTTTCTAATTGAAGGTGGAAAGATTTTCGTGTTAAATCATCGATTTTGAATTTGACTCCTTTTAGTACCGAGTTGGTAACGTTTGGTTGCGTTGAGAGTTCTTCATTTTCAGCTGAGCTTTCTTTGGTAAAAGAGTGTGTTTAGGAAGAGTATTGTTGTTGTGTGTTTCGTTAAAGGAGGTGATTTTTGCTTTAGTGAGGAGTATAATTGAGCGGTGGAACACGAGTTCTGTGTTCTATGTGCATGTCGTGTGGATCGGTATCTTTGGGAGGTTTAACCCAAGATACATTGGGTTGTTTTCGCTAGTTGGCGTATCGCCAGGACTGTCTCGAGTCCATGCGCGGAGTACGTAACGTCTTGTAACCTGGGAGATCCAGAGTTTGAGGTTTCGATTGCGCCGTTAACCATCGAGTGAGGTCTTACCCTCGAGTCTTGTCCGGTGAGTGTACCTGGAATGTCGAGTGGAGCGTTAGTACAGACGTCGATTTACGTCCTGGTGTTGTGGTCTCTTCTGTTGGAGAGAGAGGAGTTGGAGAGAGAGGTCACTTGAGAGTTGAAGTCTCACGTGAGCGAGTTTAGTAAGAGTTGATCGCATTGGTATCTGTTGTTAAGTTCTAGTCGTGGTTTTCTGTCGGGAAGGTTGGCGTTTAGATTCGGGGTCGAATCCTGTTAAGGGGGGTAGAATGTAATATCCCGAAAGTGAGTTAAGGTTTGAATCAAGGAAGATTAATTTTATTTCGGGAGAGATCGATTAATCGGGGAACGATCAAACGGAACGTCGGGAAGGACTAATTGGTGTGTTGTCAGTGCAGCAGTTTTTGAGGGGGGAAAGAGCAATTTTGCGGCAACTTGGGCCTGGGCCAAGGCCCATGAGGGTGGCCGCCAGGGGGCTTCCTCCCCAAACCCTAGCCCCTTCCCTCCTCCCCTTTTCCTCCCACCCCCAACCGGCCGCCTCTCCCCTCCCCACCTCCCCACCTCTCCACCTCCCTTCCTCCTCCCTTGCGCCTCTCCATCTCCCCATCACCTCCATTGCTGCTGTCCATGGTGGAGTAGGAGCTCCTTGCAGCCGGCCAAGGAGGAAGAAGAAGGAGAAAAGAAGAGAAAGAAGGGAAGAAGAGAAGGGAAGAAGAGGGAGAAGAAGGGATCCGCAGCGGAAGCATGGTGGTCATCATCCCGCTGCGTGCTCTTTTCGCTTCGGCAAGGGTAACCCGCGATTTGTTGTTTTGGGGTCGTTTTCTAGTTGTCTAATTTTCGGATGCCAGTTCGTCGTTATTCTGCAGCAGGAAGTTTGTCGGTTTTGATTAAGTTAGAGGCAGATTTGGGTCTGGGTGTCTCCTAGAAAGTTGTAGCTATCGTAGTTACCTTTCATTGCCGACAAGAATCAAGTCATTTGGACTTCGGTAGCCAAAGTTATGAATTTATTAGTACTTCTGTGTTTCTGGAGAGAAGCAGATTTGCTAGTGTTAGTTAACCTGATAGAAGCGCGTATTTAGAGGGGTTTCCAGAGGGTCTCACCATAACGAAAATGAGGCTAATCCTCTTAGCTTTCAGGAAAACTAAAGATCACTGAATTTGGACGAACGTAGAGAAAGTTATGATAGTTTCTTTGTCGCTGTCCAGAAACCCGACGTGAATTATTTGCTCTGATTAAATAGATTGGTAGGTCTGGTAGATGGCCGAATCAGAGGGTCTCCCAACTAAGTTTATTTAGACATTTCAATTACCTTTTCAGATTGTCCAAGATCATCCTATTTGGACTCCTGAGCAGAAAGTTATGAATTTTTGAAGTCTGCTGTCCGCAGTGACCGATCGCTAGAAATTAGAAAAGCTAGACGTGATAAGAAGATTAGCGATTTCGATTGTAATGTGATGTATGATTTTGGTCCAGTATGTTATTCTTAGTTTGGGGTTATCTTCTTGTCCAGGTGGCAGCGAGATCCCAAGGGCAGCAACCACTTCGCCCGCTGCTGCACGGTTGAGGCAAGTATTCGGTTATAGCGTATTTTGGTTGTATGATATGATTGTGGTGATTGCTTGTTGTAGCCTTGCACGAATGTTAGCGTAATGAGTTTTCCTTTTATATTGATGAATGCAAGCTATGGTTAATGTTTCCTTGAGCGTTGCTAAATCATACATGTTGTTATGTACATGTTAAATTCGTATATGAAAGACGTGGGCATGGAGCAATTGCATGTTCCAATTGTGTTGGAGACTTGGTCATACATGCATGTTTTTGATATATGATAGCGAAGTAAGGTTGCTGGCATGATGTTTATATTGAGATTGGTGAATGCTCCAAGTATGATTATGCTCTATTTATGTCCGTTGTTATTGTAATGGGTATATTGATGATGAATAGATGTTGTGCATGTGCATATTGAGATCATCTTTGCTTGGTCACGTGGTGACCAAGCATGCATTCGTTGAGGTCCCCGCCATGTATTGACGGGTTGAGGTCCCCACATTGGTGCAATGTGGGCTATGAGCAAAGAGGTCCCCATCATTCGGATGATGGGCAAAGGTCCCTATACATGTGGTGTATAGGCTTTGGTCCCCGTGTGCTAGAGGGCACAGCAAGGGTACACAATGACGGTTGTATACCCCGCATTACGGTAAAATGCGAAAGAGATAAAGTTAAAAAGGTGCATTGCATTGGTTGCATTCACATGAGCATGAAGGCTTTACTCGTGCATTGTTTATCTTGGATTATTGATGCTATGAATGTTAACTTGCTTAGCCTTGTTGGTACTTGTCGAGTCTTTGGGCTCACTCTTGCTTTGATGTGTTTTAGGTACAACTAGCAAGACTGGCATGCATGGGAGGAGTAGATGAATTGGAAAGCACGCACTACCTCACAACATTAAAGCAATTGTCATTTAGTTCCATATAAGAATAAATAGATCACGAGAAATACCCATGGTTGTTTTATGATTCGATTATAGTTGTGAGAATAGTGTTAATTTGATTACATTCCTATGATTATCTCTTACGCATGAGTGAATTGGATTATGAAATTATTGTTAAATGTTATGTTCACTGTTAGAAGCTATGGATAGTTTGAGTTTCGTGTTAACTGTAATAATGAGAATAGAAAGTTTTGGTTATGTTTATGATATTATTCTACAAGCTTGAATGAACTCGATTATGATTATATTGATAAATGCCTTGATCAATTGTTGGAACCTCAGTATAGGCGATTATACAAAGGAGGTTTTGTCGAGATTTTGTAATTGGTCTTAGTTTAGCTTAGTTTAATTTAATTTTAGTAGCATTCCAGGCTCAATGTTTGAGCTGGGGTGTTACAGGACCTTATAAATTTGTTCGACCTTTTTCGGTGTACTCGATAGGTTTGCCCTGGTAGCAAGAGTAGGAAATAGGATGACGCTAGGAAGTTCCTTCTAGTGAGCAGGACCACGTGCAGAGAGGAGAGACTTCGACTAGGTGTGTTTCTTCCTCCGACCAGTTAGAACTGACCGAGTTTACCAAAAGCAGTCGAATAAATCTCAAAAGTGCACTCTGCTTAGAGTATTTTTCAAAATGAATGAAGAAATAAACTAAGGTGAAAAGAGGTGGCTTAAAATCTTTCGATCATATTTTTTGAACCCATCATCTTTGTATTGGCAGCAAAAGTTAGGAACAATGCGACACCAGGAAGTTCCTTCTAGTGGGCAGGACCACATGCAGAGAGGAAAGGCTTCGACTAGTTGTTGTTACCTTCCTTCGACCAGTTTAAAGAAAAACTGAGCGTCTAAAAAATGATCGAAAGATTATAGAAGCACGACTCAATGTAAGACAATAAAGATAGAAGGAACCTGATACTTTATTGTCGTGGTGGTTTGTTACACATAAAACTTGCGTAACTGGTTGATGTTCCAAGAGTTTGAGAGAACCCGACCGTCTTCCATTGCTAGTCGTACCAAACCTGGTCGCGTAACTTCGACCACAGTGTAAGGACCTTCCCATTTGGGGGAAAGTTTGTTCCAATTAGACTAGATTGGATAAGCTTTAATACCAAGTCATCTACAGCAAGGCTGCCAGGTTGGACCTTCCGATCGTAGTATCTACGCAGGGCTTGTTGGTAGACCACTGAATGGATTAAGTCTTGGTTTCTCTTCTCTTTGAGCAGGTTAATGCCGTCCGCTCAAAGTTGTTCTTGGGCGGAGTCGTTAAAGTTTTCGACACGTGCTGACCTGATCTTTAGTTTTGGCAGAAGCATGGCTTCGGCACTGAAAACTAGAAAAAAGGGTGTTTCACCTGTAGCCCGACTAGAAGTCGCACGAGCCACCCATAATACTGAGGGTAATTCTTGTACCCAAGCCTACGAGCGCTTGACAAGCTGGTCGAAGACTTGGATTTTGATTCCCTGCATTATTTGGTTGTTTGCTCATTCGACTACCCCATTACTTTGGGGGGTGGGCAATGGAAGCGTAACACAGCTTGGTACCCAACTCGTCGCAAAACTCCTAAAATTTTGCACTCAAAAATTGCCTACCATTATCTGTGATTATTCGACTTGGAACTCCAAACCGAGTAATCACATATCTCATCATGAACCGTTTTGCTACTTTCGTTGTAATCCTAGTCACAGGTTCGGCCTCTATCCATTTGGTGAACGTATCAATAGCCACAAAAGGAACTTGAAACCGCCTGGAGCTTTGGGGAACGATCCTAGGATATCAAGACCCCAGGTCGCAAAAAGCCAAGATAGAGGGATTGTTTGTAATGCCTGAGCCGGTTGGTGTATCTGCCTGCTATGAAACTAGCATTGTACACATTTCTTAACCAGCTCTTTGGCATCATACAGGGCTGTTGGCCAGTAGAAACCTTGTCGAAAGGCTTTACCGACCAGCATTCTGAAGGAAGCATGGGTTCCACAGATGCCTCTGTGTATGTCGTGAAGGAGTTTTAATCCTTTGCTTTGTGGAATGCATCGCATGAGCACCCCTTGAGTGACTCGTTTATAGAGTACTCCTTCAACCAAAGTATACATTTTGTCCTTTCGAGATAAATGATCTGCCTCGAGATCATCGTCGGGTACAGAACCCGTCTGAAGATACTTGTAGATGGGAGTCATCCAGGTCTCTCCGATAGGAGATTCTAAGACAACCCCAGCCCCTGAGCTACTTAAAGTAAGTGACCCATCAAAGTAAATCGTCCACTAGTCGTGGGAATCGTACTCGGGATCCTGAACAGGTTCAGGATTTGTCCGTTCGGAGACAAAGTCTGCCAAGATCTGGGATTTAATGACTGTTCAGGACACGAAATGGAGGTCAAACTCTCCAAGTTCGACTGACCAATTTGCCATGTGTCCCGTTGTTTCCTTATTCTGGAGGATTGCTCCCAAGGAAAACTCAGACAACATAGCTATTTTGTGCGCCTGAAAATAATGCCGCAGTTTCCTCGAAGACATAAGGAGGGCATATAGAAGTTTTTGGACCTAAAGGTAACGCTCCTTAGGCCCGTATAAAACTTTGCGTTCTACGACCAGTACTGCGCTCACTACGTGTGGCATGGCTGCTAGATAAATTATGAGCGACTCTTCTGGTTTCGGAGAAACCAAAATAGGAGCACTCAAAAGATTCCTCTTGACATCCTCAAAGGCTGCGTTTGCCTCTTCCGACCACTCGAAACCCTCGTGCATCCTTAGAAGTTTGAAGAAAGGTAGTCTTTTTCTCTCAGGTGTGCGATGAGACGACTTAAAGCCACTATACATCCTGTGAGTTTCTGGACTTCTTTCTTCGTGGTCGGAGGGCGTATTTGCCCGATGGCCTTTATCTTTTGAGGATTTGCTTTGATTCCTCGTGCAGAGACTAGGAATCCAAGCAATTTTCCTGAAGAGACTCCGAACACACACTTCTCAGGATTGAGTTTCAAGCGGTGCTTTCTGAGGTTGTCGAATGTTTCTTGTAGGTCGGTGATGTGATTAAGTCATTTGATGTTTTTTACGACTAGATCGTTAACATAGGCTTCCAAATTTTGACCTAGTTGAGGTGAAAAAGTCGCTTCCATCACGCGCTGAAAAGAAGCGCTAGTATTTTTTAGACCAAATGACATTTTGACGTAGCAAAATATACCACATAGTGTAATAAACACGGTCTTTTCTTCATCTTCTAGACACATATTGATCTGGTGATAACCAGAATATGCATTTAGAAACCTTAACACTTCACAACTAGCAGCAAAATCAATCAATTGATTGATACGAGGTAAAGGAACATCATCTTTTGGACAAGCTTTATTAAGATCAGTGAAGTCTATGCACATACGTCATTTGCCGTTTGACTTCCTAACCATTACAGGGTTGGTCAACCACTTTGGGTGGTCAACTTCTCTTATAAAGCCTGCTTTAAGTAGCTTGTCCAATTCTGACCTAATAGCATCTCATCGATCAGGGGCAAATCTTCATAATTTTTGTTTTATGGGTACTTTGTCAGGCCATAAAGCTAGCTTGTGCTCGATCACTTCCCTGGAGACTCCGGGCATGTCGGACGCTTACCACGCGAAGACATCTGCATTTTCTCAAAGGAAAGTAATGAGGTCATGTCTTCCTATTTGGGGTCAGAAGTATTCCCGATGCGAACAGTCTTCGAGGGCTCCTCTGCGTCCAAAGGAACCTCTTTGACTTGGTCATTTGGCTTTGTTGCAGCTTTAGGCTTTGACTTGCTAGTCAAAGGCTGACTTTCTTCTCGAGCTGGTATCTGACCAACCATCTCGAGGGATCGACGGTCACAAGTATGTGTCATCTTCTTGTCACAATAAATTGTGATCACTCTTTTGGGACGTGGCATCTTAAGACATTGGTACCCATAATGCGTAGCTATTAAGAATTTTGCCAAAGTTGGTCGTTCGAGTATGGCGTTATATGCCATATTGAAATTGACCACATCAAAGGAGATCTTCTCTGTCTTAAAATTACTTGGTGAACCAAATGTTAAAGGAAGAGAAACTTGGCCAATAGGTTTGGACGAAGACCCCGGTACGATTCCATGAAAAGAGTATCGTACCGGTCTTACCTTAGTCCTGGGTACCTGCATCTCGTCTAGGGCACTCGTAAACAGAATGTTTAACTTACTACCACCATCAACTAACACTCGATTTACTCAACAGTTGTTAATAGTGGGTTCAACCACGATTGGAAATCGACCTGGTCGAGTCGAAGGGATCGGGCAGTCACTCTTCTCGAAAGAGATAGTGACTTCCGATCACTTCGGCATTTTATTGACAAGAGGAGAGTCAATAGAGTTTACCTCACACTCAACAGCCTTGACTCGTATGCCGATGATCCCCCATAGATGTGATCAATGGTGTGCTGCGGATCTTGAAACGGCATCTCCTCGTCGTCGTCCGACTCCTTTCAACCACTCGTTTGCCCTACCTGCTCAAGAGTAGGAAGCGGCCCTTTACCGAGTAATAGTTCTCGAGTTTTCATTGAAAAACTCGGCAGTTGCGAAGGTCGTGTCCTTCCTTTTTATAGAAAGGACACCACCTAGGCTTATCGTTCTTCCAATCGGGGCACTTACCTTTGCCTCGGTCAGAGTTTTGTTTGGAACTGTGTGGCTCCTTGTCGCTTACGGTCAAGACCTCCTTGGAACCATTGGCTTGAGGCTTTTGACCCTTCGCATTGTTCTTAGATTTCCTAGCATTTTTGTCCTTTTTCTTACCACTTTCGCCTGTCTCTTGAGGTATGTTGTCCTCCTGATCGATGGTGTTATTCCACTCGACTGTTTTAGCAGTAGTTGTATACCGATCGGCCATCTCAAAGAGTTTGACGACAGTGGCAGGAGGATTCAAAGCGATGTCCTCTGTTATCCTTCTACTGCGGACTCCTTGCTTGAAGGCTCTGATAACAGATAAGTCAGAAACCTCCGAAATTGAATTACGAACCTGACTAAAACGCTTGATAAATTGGCGTAGGGTCTCGTGGTCATTTTGTCTCATCTGGTGCAGGTCGTCCTCCTTTCCAGAGCGGTTGTAAGTGCCCTGGAAGTTCGCCAGCAGAAGGTCGCAGAGGTGTTGCCACGAGTAGATTGATTCGAGTGGTTGGTTTAGCAGCCACGATCGAGTAGACCCTTCGAGCACAGTTAAAAGGTAATTCGCCATTACATGCTCTCCTCCTCCTGCTGCTCGAACAGCTGTTGTGTAGATATGAAGGAATTCGATAGGATTTTGAGATCCATCGAACTTCTCCATATTCACTGGACGAAACCGTGGCGGCCAGTGAACAGCTCGGAGGTCAGGTGAGAACGCCCTACATCCAGTAATAACTTCTTGATGCCTTATTTGCAGGAAAGAAGGGTTGACATCACAAGGTGATCGTACTTGATGATACCCGGTTACAGGTGGACTTGACCTATAGTAGGCCTCACCTTACGAGGGAAATAATCCTTGTATTCTATCTGCTACTGCATATTTTTACTCCACAGTGGTGAGCGATCACCTCTCCTGGGAGCTTGTTGATAGTCAGATGATTGAGGAACCTTTCTTCGGTCAGGAGAGCGATGTGATTTGCGGTCGTGTCAATCTCCATGCGGTGAGTTGGTCGAACGACTGGTTGCTGATGGAGTCGTACTGCTATGACTTCCAGAATAATGTCGGCAAGGATGCTCGAGTCTTGCCATTGTGCTCCGAAGCCTTCGTGTGATCTCTTCGGCGAAGAGGTTGTAGCCTGGCTCTCGAGCAAGCTCTCGAGTTGGATTCTCGAGCAAGTCGTTGATGTGTTGGAGTTCCTAGGCTTCCTCCGACTGGTACTAAGCACGCCCAGGAAGATTTTTCTAGGCTGCTCTTCTCCTCTGTCGAGTTGTCTCAGGATCATCCACATCTGATCCTTGAGTTAATCTCTGTGGAGTGCGAGTATGTCGAGGATTTCCCACACACTCATCATGGTGTTGACCCAGTTCATCACCAGCGGTGCTCTTGCCATTGTCACGAGGGGGCACAGTGTGTGCCTGTCAGGGAGCATAATCAGTCTTGCCTCTGAGAAAATGATCATTATCAGAGGGAAAGATGAAGACCTCCCGTTGAGGATCTCCACTCTTGCTCGAGGCCTCCTCGCTTGAGGAGTAGTCAAGAGACACCATCTGGCGACTTGGAGTAAACCCCTCCAGGAAGGAGAACTCTGGGTCATAACCATCTTCGTCCGCAGGTGTGCCTGTGAAGGGATGGTCGAACTTGTAGGAAAAGCGTGTTTGATCCCCTCCTCTGTGGGTTTAACCGGAGAGAGAGGACCACCAGGTGCTGATGAAGCTCTAGAATGATGGCTTCCAGAACTTGCCTCGCCAAGTCAGACTACCTTAGGTGGACTCAAACATTCAAAGGGAGAACTTTCGTCATGTTGTGAGCCTGCCTTGATGCAATCCTTGTTATGGTCGGATTGATCCTTGCCCTCTGAGGAAATTGATCCCTCAGCTGGACGTACTGTTGTGGGGGATAAGGATCCTTCCTCAACTCCATCGGTGATATGGTCTCCGTGATCTAATGGAAGATCTCCGGAGGCAGCATTACCATCGGACGAGTTACTCGACTCGTAATCAAAACCAGCATCTAATCGGCCAAATCAAACCAGTTCTCCTCGTTCCACTCTCCTGCCATAGAAGCATTAAGAGAAAAAGAGAACCTGTTGACAAAGAATTACCAGAAGATCCCCATGGACGACGCCAACTGTCGGTGTTCTAAAACCGATCTTACGTAAAGATTGTTTGATTCGGGGGGTCTCCACAATTGATCACGCAGAAAGAATGACACGGGGATTTTTATACAGGTTTGGGCCTTCTCTGGAAAGAATAACAACCCTACTCCTGTGTGTATTGTATTGTGTATGCTAGTTACAATCAAGGTAAAGTCTAATGCTTGTGCTCCTGATTGCCTCTGCCCCTATTATCTCTGACTAAAGCCCTTTTATAGTGCGTGGAGAGGTAGTCGTTCCTCCAGGTCAAGGGGCGCCTCATTATTCCATATAACGGACATAATAATGGTAGTAATCACCAGAGTAGTAACCCCTCCACGCCGCCTGGCAGTTACTTGTCAGAGATAATAGTGTGTTATGTGTAGTTACTTCAAAGAATAACAACGTATATTGACTGCTTAGATCCCCTAATCAATAGAGACTACAGGCAAGTGGGCCCTAATTGATTACAGGGTGGTCGTAGCTAAGTTGGTCGTAGAAGAGCTTACGACCAGGAGGTAGTCGTAGAAGGACTTACGACTGAGTACTGGTCGTTGAAGATCTTACGATCGAATAGTGATTGTAGAAGAACTTACGATCATGAGGTAGCCGTAGAAGGACTACGACTATAGGAGTGGTCATAGAAGGACTTACGACCACCTGGTTGGTTTCTCCCTTATAGTTATAAGGGGTATACTCAAGAACCGTATGATATCATATTTACCCATAATAAGAATTATAAATAAATAATAAAATAAGGATTATTAGATCCTCGTCAGAAACGATTCAAATTCTGGACACATGAGAGTTATACATGTCAAACACAATTCATATATTTAAGTGTTAGGTGAATCAGATGTCCTTGTATGTGTCTATACCTGATATATGTCTCATCTTTCCATTTTATTTTTAATTGACAAGTATTTGTTGTGACCTTAAAACGTTGGTCGTTTTGTCTTAGTTGTTAAAAAAAAGTTGTTCTGATGTAATCTCAAGGTAGTTTTTGGTATGCATATCTAACTTCAATGACGGAGAGGAACACTATCACAAATAATATGTTGCCATTTTCTTTTAAAACCAACTTTTATGAAATTCGCTTACATATGCTTCCTAAAATGATAAAAATGCAAACCTTAACCGTTGATTCCGAATATAGGTGTGGGGTATCTTACTTTTTTCTTGATCATGGTTCTGCTTCCTAACGGTATGGGCATTTGCCGCTAGTGATTGTTTCTATCCAGCCTAGGTCTGTGGTTTTAATCAAACCTTGGCTGCAAGTTTACTACTTATCTAATATGGTGCCCTTTGCAAGAAAGGTAAACCTTATCACCAATGTCTAGTGATCAGACTAACAGCTTCATGGCAAGCTTATTCGAATATTTATTACATATCTCCAAATAACCTTGGGGTGGGAATTTTTGGAATTATTTAAATAAAGCTTATGTTGTGCTAACACAACTTATGTTAATGGAAAATGCAATTGCCTTTCTGAGAGAAATTGGAAGCTAAACATGGGACCCTTGCACTCACATCCAGCAATGATAATTGAAGCGCAAATGGTAAAACTGTACCGCCCTAAAATAAATTTGAAACTTAACAGTATGTGATCTGTCGAAATGCTCTCACCATGTGATGAAATCGAGGCGGACGATGCCATCATCAAGTGTGAATGACACATCCGTCGTTCGCTCCGCCTTGCCATTCACCACCCCCACAAGTGTAATCTACAAACCAGTAGCCCCCCATAAGCATGCACACTAAGAAGGTGAAATAAAGACAGAGGAGAAATTGTTGGCAAACTCATGAAGAGTGAGGAAAAGCATACGTTAGTTGTGCCGACGTCGTCGACAACAAAAGGAGCACCCTTCTTACCGGTGCCAGATTGCTGCGCATCGATGATCTGCTTCATGGTGAGCAGCATAGTGCTTGATGCTTCCCGGATCTGCAATGCCGTTGACTTCTGCTGTTGAGATGTGCACAGTCGCAGCCACCGGGAGTCTCTAGCACAACTGGTTGGTGTCGCGGCCGTAGCCAGCTCCGTGAGCATCGTCCTCATGGCCTCGTGTAGAACAACAAGAATAGAAATTCATAGAAGTATACGCTTCCATTTAATCCATTCACAACAATAAGTACTTCATTCACGGTTGAACAAAAAATCAAGGCTTTGTTGCTCAAACAAGTATGCACAAAACAAAGAGCATCGGCTCACAAATTAGTAGAAATTGGAGCAAAACAGACACACAAATCAAAAGCATCGGGCTAGCTCTCTTCCTCGGTAGGTTTTGACTCAATTTTGGGCCACGATGAGTGGAAGAAAGAAAAGGGAGGGATCACTATGGGGAGAGGACCTCACCTACCGTCTCTTACTGCAGTCATTCTAGGCCTCACCGGCGGCTGCTCTTCGTGAAAGGTCATGATGGACAAGGCTAAGGAGACGCTAATGACGTCCTAGGATTTAGGCATGTGGCAACCCAGGAGGCGGGGAGGAGGGAGTTGTGGCGGGGGGGAGGAGACGGGGACAACGTGGAAGGCAGAGAGGAGGGAGCGGTGGTGGCGGTAAAGGCGAGGGAGGAGACAGGGACAACATGGAAGGTAGGGAGGAGGGAGCGGTGAAGGCGGAGGAGGAGACAGGGCGAAAGCAAGCATGAGGGTAGGGAGGAGGTGAGGGATGCTAGGCGAGGTCAAGTGCGGACGAAGGGGAGGGGAGAGTGGCGAGGGCTACCCGGGCAAAGGGGAGGAGGTGGGCAATGGGTGCGGCGTGGGCAAAGGGGAGGAGGCAGGCGACAGGGGCAACGTGGACGAAGGGGGGAGGCATGCGATGGGGCGAAGGGAAGTAGGGAGCGGCAAGGGCGACACGAGCGAAGGGGAGGAGGCGGCTGAAAGGGAGGATAGGGTTGCCAAGGTAGAAGGTGGGGAGGCACGACTAAGGGTGGGGAGGAGATGAGGGATGGTAGGTGAGGGTAGCCGAGCGGAGGAGGTGAGGACACGAGTGCGAAAGAGCGCGTCGCGCTGCGTTAAGAGGAAGAAGGCAGGAACCTTCACACGAGCGCCAGTGCAAGGCCATAAAATAGGGAAGCCCACGATGCTGAGCTGATAGCTAGCCACACGCAGTGACGCCATTCGTGTAAAAACCAGCCAGGAGCCCTGAGACTTCGATGATTCTACGCGTGAAAGCATCTAGGCCCCTAAAAATAATTTTGGTAATTAATGACAATAATATGTTATGGGACTAACATGTATGCTAAGATGTTTAAATGTTTAGTCCTAGATTTTGGATGACAACATAGAAATGGCATGCAAAGACGATAAAAGATCGACACAGTTCAAGACCAAGGTATTATGTAGCCCAAGGACCATTTTATAGTTTTTACCGGTCTTGGTGATTGGTGGAAAGACCGGATTTATAGGCTAGATGTTGTACTATAAAGAGGGATCATGGCTAGTAGCTTGATGACTTATTTTGTGCCATCTTGATCAACTAAGTCATGCATGCATCTTGAACTGCATTTAAAAATAGTTGTCAGTAAAGCCGGTATGACTACAAGAATAATTGTGGTACCACCAGCTCGCGGTATAATGACACATGAAGTGCGGTACTACCGCAGTGTAGTAGGTCCGAATTCTAGTTGGCGGTATGTTATTCCTAGAGTACATGTTTTTGAGAGTATTTCCTCCTCTGGAAATCGGTAATACCGATTGAGCCGAGCGGTACTACCATCGAGAGGTAGTATCGGACCATGTGAGTGTGGTAGTACCGCACCAAACTGTAATGGCTAGTTCAGAAGCATTTAATGAACCCCTTGTGACCGTTGAACAGTAGGGGCAGTAGTATCGGCCGAACAATGGTGGTAGTACTACACCTGCTGATTTTTTAGGGAATTTTCTCAAACAGTCATTTTGGTAGTTGGGGATTATAAATATACCCTCACCAGCACCAAGCTCAGAACCTCTGACCCCATTGAATACATTTGAGCTTTTGGTGCATTCTCCTCTACTCATTTGCTCATATTTCACATTTTGAGGTAGTTGAGAGCATTGAAGTGCATTTGCATCATTTGTCGATCTCTTTGGTACTTAATAACCTTCAAGCAAGGGTTGTGATTTATTCCTCTTGGTGTTTGCCGGCACCTAGAAGACTTGGAGGAAGATTGTGCGGTGATCTCTTCAAGAAGGTAGTGAATAGGCCCGGCACCATTTGTGAGTGGTTCATTGCTTGTCATCTTTGGAGTGGAGAAAGAGCAACCCTAATGCAATTGACGTTCTTTAGGATCAATTCGTGGAGCCGGTCCAATTCATTTGGGCTTACCTCAATGTGGACTAGTGAAGACTGGCAAGTCTTCGATACCACAGGAAAACATGGATTGTCTTCATTGCGGTTTTTTCTCTTGTCTTTACTATTTTCACATTTACTTTTCTAGGTACTCATTTGTGTAGAATTGCTTATCTAAAATTGTATATAGTTTTGACCTAGCCTTGGGGTGACTTAGTGAAAACTTAGAATTTACCTCTTGACTTGTGTTAGAAATCTTTAATTAGACCATACTTTCTAAAATTGTTAATTAGAGAACAAGTCTTTTAGAAATCTCCTATTCACCCCCCTCTAGTCGGTCATCCTTGATTCTATAAGTGGTATCAAACTAGGTCTCTCTTTAACTTAGGCTTAACCGTCTAAGAGAGAAATGATGACTAGTGAGGGTATATCCATAGGCAAGGCACCTTTATTTAATGAATCAAATTATGTTTATTGAAAAATTAGGATGTCTATTTTTTAAAGGCCATGAGCCCAAGCATAAGGAGGATTGTAAGTGAGTGTTTTGTTATGCCACTTGATCCTTCACACCCCACGGGTCTTGAGGAGCGAAACTCTCACCTCAATGCTCAAGCAATGAACACTCTTTTTGGCACTTTGAACACGAATGAGTTCAATCGAGTAAGTAACTTAGAAAACGCTCATGAGACGGACCACGCTCTCGAAATCCATGAGGGCAAATCCACGATCAAAGAAGTCAAATTGCATTGGCTTCGTATGAAATATGAGACATTTATAATGTTACCTCATGAAAACATCACTGAGATGTATTCTAGACTTAACAACATTGTAAATGATCTCAAGGGCCTAGGCACTAATCTAATTGATGTTGATGTTGTGCGCAAAATATTTAGGGCTCTACCGAAGAAGTATGAGACATTGGTAACTCTATTTCTCAACCCACCTGAGTTGTCAAGGATGACACCAACCGGCCTCTTGGGCATTCTCATAACCAATTAGTTGTACAAGAAGGATAAGGAGGAGCTTGTGGAGCAATCCTCCTGCAAAAACAAGATTACTGCTTTCAAAGCCATAGCGGTATCAAGTGATGAGTCAGAAGATGAAGAGGATGACTCTGAAGATTAGTTTGCTCTCCTTGTGAGGAGAATGAAGAAATTTATAAGAAAATGCTCAAACCAGAGTGCAACAAGAGCAAAAAGGGGCACTCCTCCAATGACAACAAGCACTATAGCAATATATATGACTATGAGTGCAATGAGAAGGGGCATATTGCCTCTCATTTCCCAACAAAGAAGGATGATAAGGTCATGTGAGACCCCGGTTTATTAAACTTGTAATACTTAACCTTCCACTGGTTCTAGTATCACAAATAGAATAATCCGCGTCTCGATGAATATGTGCCTCCCAGAATAAGCAGCACACATACATCAAATCAAAGCATGCATCAATTCCATACCACAGAATATAACAAGTCTACCAAAAGACATACATAATATAAGTTATTACTGAGCAATAAATGCCAAATGACATAAGTAGCAAATAAGTAACAGTGAAGCAAAAGTTGCCATAAGATGGCTTAAACCAAAAGAGCATTGGTTAGCCACATAACACCACAGGGCAACCGACCGGCCGCCAAGCTAATCGCCCTTAAAGCGCCACAAGACAACTCACAAAAGTGAGGTCCATCGGACTCACTATCATCCTCTGCACAACACAAGCAATGCGGTGAGTACAAAATGTACTGCAAAGACTTACGAGTAGCAAGCCTATACATAGCTACATGAAAGTGTATTCAAAGGAATGTGGTTATATGGTTCTTTGGGCGCATGAAGCAAGTTTCATTTGCAATATTGTAATAGATTGAACAATGAGTTTGTAAAATCTGTTTTAAGCATTTAAATAACAATGAGTAAACATAAGTAACAAGTATCCACCTAGAAGTGGCTTTCCCAAAAGCCACCACAACATAGCATGAATCACGATTCATACCACCCAACAAGTTTTACTTTTAAAATGGTCTGTAGTCTAACTCTTGAAAAGCTTATCCAAGCGTGTCCATAACCTAGGGCGAGGCTATTCGAATAGTTTTAATCCTCTGCGGTGTACCAATGTACCCACACTTGGACCGCTTTTGCCAAGCTATTAAGCACACTTCCTTTGGTATGCCGCACGGCTAAGTCCTCTGAACCCTTTCCAATGGAACATGCTAATCAAGAGACATACGTATGGGGTTAATCCTTAGTGATCTGTAAGACGAAATATGGATCACAAGGACCCATACGTGGAGCAAGATACACCGGCCTCGCGGGTGTTCTCCTCCCTAGTGTCCATGTTGCATATAATCAAATATGCAACCCACCACGCGACTCATTAATTAACACAGAAAGTACTCAGCTAAGAGAGGTCTCATATCCCTCTAGTGTGGTTAGCACGCACAGAATGCTCGGATAATGATACTCACAAGTAGTTCGGTCCTTAATTGACCGGGCACCATTCCATTCACACCCAAAGATCACACCATCTTACCATTGTGCCCAAGTCTAAATTGTTTTCATTTTCAGTTTTAGTTTTGCAATTTAGACAAAGCACAAGGTGAAATATACACATAGTAATAGTTTGTGTGATCAAAGTTATCGACAGTGGATAGCATTTCTACCGATAACTAAGCATGGCTAAGCATAAAGACACGTAAACTACTAAGTGACAAGGGTCCATCCAAAACCCAAAATCACTGACAAGTAACCTAGGCTTCATGGTAGAGGAATAAACATTTCCTCACGATAATGCATCTAGTAGGCCAACTATCGACAATAGTTTAAAACAACATAGCAATGCATACATAGAATTTGCAAACAATATATTAGACTTTGAAAATAGTAGGAACAATATGATCAAATGAATGCTACATCCGCTTGCTGGTCAAGTGCGAGGATCGATGGCTGGCTTGTGGCTCAATATCAAGATTAATAATATTGTCTTGGAACCCTAACGCGAAAAGGCGATAAGCAAATAAGAACGAAGAACACCAAATGAAACTCCAACGACAAAACACATCCAAAACTAATAAAATTTACACAACAGCTAGGGAATGACCTAAGACAATGATAGGAACAAGAATTATGCAATTTGGACTTAACATGCAAAAGATATGAACAAAATGCTCTTTCTCACCCTTACAACAAACTAATTAATAACTAGCAATGTTCATGGCGAAATTTTGGAATGATCTAAGGTCTTGAATTTACTAAATTTGGAGTTATACACATTTACTTATGATTTTTCTAAGTTGTAAATCTAATGCAAGTCATTTCTGAAATTATGAACATGCTCAAATCTTATTCCATATGAAAGTATACTAACAGATGAATTTAACAAAATTGATTTTGCACAAAATGAACTTATACGAAAAGATATGCATTTTTCAAGATTAAACTATTTCGGAATATTCAAAATGACACAATTTATTACCGTCGGATTATCTAAAAAGAAGTTAAAATGAATTAGTTACGAGTTTCTAAAGTTTTATATCATTTTGGTTGTTAAACAAATACTTCATCAAATCTGACAAACTCAAATAAAAGAATAAGGCGTGGATAACTCCCAACCCTTGATCTAAAATCCACGGCTCACGCGCTGCTAAAAAAAGCGCCTGCGCCAAATCTAACGGAGCCCACCGTTGGATCAAGATCCAACGGCGCACCCGAATGTATGCATTCGGACGGTGCGGTTGCATACGATCTTAGCCGTTGATCGAAAGATCGGCGGTCGAAACGATCAAGACATCCGGAGGTCCGAGCGCACACAAAGATGCGGCTGCGATTTAAAATGAGCGGTAGATATTGATCGCGATTCAAAGGAATCTCGACACGCGGGACGCATGTCGGTGACCTAGAGTCACGATCGCGAACGTTTAACCCACGCCGCACAGCGCACTAGGCCCACTTGTCGGCCGACGGTTAAGACCAAATTAATGTCATTAATGATTAACATTGAATAAACACTAATGACTTCTGAAATTTGATGTTAACCCCTCGGGCCCACAAGTCAGCGACCGCAGGTGATTTCGGCGGTGATTAAATGCCGACACATTAATTAATCAGCGATTAAGCATTAATGATGTCCGAGCGATGCGAGGTTGCGCCGTGCCGCGATTTAAGGATGTTGGGCCCACTGGTCAGTGGCTCAACGACAACAATTAAGACACCATTAATTAACTAATAATTGGTAATTAACGTGTCCTAATCAAATGACGAAAACGGGACCTCCTGTGCCGGCAAAACCCGAGCGACTTGCACGGCTAATCGCCGGCGACACTGGCCGCGGCGGCGCCGAACAAGACCCAAAATGGAATCGCAATAGCACTGCGAACCCAATGGTGGCATTCTCGCCGGCGGTGAGGGACTAGAACGCCGGCTAGCCGGAAAATGAAAAAGGGAGCTTTTACTGCGAAGCAAGAAAATCGCGATGAGCTCCGCTGCAAACCTAGGAAGCGGTGCCAGAGCTACTAAGGACTAATAAGAAGCTACCTCAGAGACGAGAAGCTTCAAAGATGGCCGGAGATGCTTGATCACAGAGGAAGCTTGCCGGACTTGGAGAAGAAGATTTGAAAATGACCCCCGAGCCAAATGAGTGATACCAAAGCATCAGTATAGCTTCATTAAGGTCCACAGAAGCTTCATGAGCAAGTAATTAGAAAATGGAGCACTCACCTGAGCTGGGGAAGAAGATGACCAATTTCGGCCGAATTTGAACAAACCCCAAATTGGACAATTCCTGAGAATCAAATCCAAAATTAAGTGAGGGAAAATGTTCAAGGAAGTAAATAGATAAGGATAGGGCAAAGAAACATGAAGGAGAACCACTGGAACACCAAGAACACCGAGAAGCTTCACGGGTCAACAATGGCGATTTGCCATTTTTGAGGTGTTAAGCTCCAATATTGAATGGGGCTTGATGGTGGTCTAAAGAAATACCAGGAGGCATTGAGAGAGTTTATAAAGCCATGAAAGCATTAGGGTTTGCACCACAAATCTTTGGCGGCAAAACCTGAGCACAAGGTGCGGCCTACAAGGAAAAAAAAGATGTGTAGCGTGCATTAGGGCATGGCTTGGCTCAGTACCTCCATACCCTAAGCGTCGGCTAGGGTGACTTTAGGGAGCATGAAACGACATCTGCCATTACTCCCCTCTCACTGCTCGCCTGACCATCGAGGTAGAAGATGACCAGCGCAAAAGGCTCGGTGATTTTCACCGTTGGATGAGACACGGACGGGTGAGATAGCGCCACGCCTCCCGTTTAAAAACGCAAAGGTTGCGAGCCCTCGATTAGAAATGAGCGGCTCCGGTGCCCACGCCGCAAACTCAATTTACAACGAAGGAACCGCGAGCGTTGGATCCTAATCCAACGCCCGATTCAAACCAACAACGGAGGGTCCGAAAGTTGCGGAGGATCTCGGCGGTTGGATGGAGATCTAACGGTCGACATTCATTTAAGCAACGGAAGGTCCGAAGATTTACACGCGCGCGGCCGTGCGATTTAGATCCAACGGTCGAGATCGATCACGGGATTTTCAAGCGGCGCGGTGCAGCTAGTTGATGGACCGAGTCAATTGGCTCGAGCCCGAGTCCGACTCGAACCAAGTAACAATGAAACCGTGTTTGACTTTGAAATTGGAACAGAGACTTTGAAGGATTTATTTGAGGTAGCAAATTAACTCCAAAATTATGAAATTTTACAGGAGCTTGCCACCCCAGATATTAACCTTGTGTAAAATTTTCAGAGGTTTTATACTGTGAATAAATCTCCAAAAATTCTGCAAGGCTCTGTTTTAATGTTTGACTAGGAGTCAAACAGTTTGATCGCTCTAAAAATATTCAAACAATTTCTAAAAATTGTGAAATTTTTCAGAGGGGTCACATACCATCCCAAGAACTTAGGAAAAATATTTCATTTGACAAGATTGTTTTGGAATAACAAGATTTGGATCAAATGGACTTGTGACATTGTATTTCCATAATCCCTTGCACAAGAATTGTTTGGCACAACAGGAAATACATGATGTAAGAAAAAATTTTAATTTCTACTGGTTTTCTTACATTTGAAACACAAGCCCAAAATTGGGATGTTACAGGTCAAGTCATCCAAGAAGAAGGAATTCAATGGAAAGAATAAGCTTTTCAAAAAGCTTCATAAAGATGGCAAAGGCGAGACTCACATTGGGGAGTGGAACTCCGATGAGGAGTACTTCGATTCCGACTCCAACTCCAACGATGACAAATCCTCCAAGAAAATGGGACTTGTCGGCATCGCAATACAAGAGGCTCCATCACTCTTTTCTACTCCTACATACTTTATGACAAAAGGAGACAAGGTAAAGTTAGTTGAAGATGGTGAGCCTACATATGATGAATTGATGGATATGCTTAAAGAATTAAATGAATTTCTTAGAAAGGAGAAGTTAAAATTTAAAGTCTTGAAGAAAGAATATATCTCTCCAAAAGATTCTTATGAGGAGCTAACGTAAGCTCATGACTCACTCCTTATAAAGGATTTTAACAAATCTCACTTAAATATAGGAATCACTTGTGATATCTTAAATGAGATGCCTAGTATAGAAATTGCTTCTATGACCTTTCTAGAACTAATACTTCTACTTCATGTGATGATTTATTAGCTATGCTATGTTGCTCAAAAATTGATTATAATTATTGTATGGCTAAATCTTGTGATCTTTTGCTCGTTGTTCAAAACAATGAATTAAAAGAGCAAGTCACCAAGTTAACCAAAAGCTTGAAAACATGTTTCAAGATAAAAGCTACCCTTGACAAGTTTTTGAGTGAGCAAAGGTGCTCATTCAATAAAGAAGGATTTGGGTTTATTCCCAAGAAAGGTAAGAAACCGGTTTACAAGCCCATATGGTTTGTAAAAGAGAATGGAGAATATTTCTCTAAATGTCAAAATGTAGGACATTTACAAAATTCATGTTCCATTGTTAAAACTAAATTCTATGGTATTTATGATCCATGATCATGCTTTAAAAAAATCTAAAGATGGTAAGGTTGTAGCTAAATTTGTTGACACTTCAATTTTAGGCCCCAAAAAGAATATTATTTGCATACCCAAAGCCTTGGTTACTAACCTCTAAGGAGCCAAATAAATTTGGGTACCTAAAAGAACTTGATTATCTTTTGTGGGTGAACTACAAGACCAGTGGAAAACATTAGGCACTTGACAGTGGTTGTACCCAACACATGACCGGAGACCAGAAAATGTTCACCACATTCGAAAATACAAAAGGAAATAATAACAAGATCACATTTGGAGACAATAGCAAAAGAGAAGGTAATAAGATTGGGTAAAATAGCTATATCCAATGACCTTTCAATTTCTAATGTGTCTCTAGTTGAATCACTTAATTTTAACTTGCTCTCGGTTGCTCAAATTTGTGATCTTGGTTAACTTGCGCATTCTCTCTAGAAGGTGTTACCATTTCAAAGGAAAAAGATAACTCCTCGGTTTTTAAAGGTTTTAGATTTGAAAATCTTTATTTGGTGGATTTTTCTTCAAATGATTCATGTTTAAAAACATATTTAATTGCAAAAACTTCTTTGGGTTGGCTTTGGTATAGGAGACTAGATTATGTCGGGATGATTCAACTCAATTTTTTTCAAATATAACTTAGTTGTTGTCTTGAAAGATGTGAAGTTTGAGAAAAATAGATTATGTAGCTCTTGCCAAACTGGGAAGCAAGTTGCAAATTCATATCCTTCTAAAAGTATCATGTCAACCTTTAGACCATTAGAACTCTTACATATAGATTTGTTTGGGCAAACAACCTATAAGAGCATCAGAGACAATAGTTATTGTTTAGTCATTGTGGATGATTACTCGAGGTACACTTGGGTTTTCTTTTTACATGATAAAGCCGAAGCCTTTGCCATTTTCAAAAGTTTTGCAAAAATGGCTCAAAATGAATTTGATTTCAAAATTAAGAAAATTCATAGTGATATCAGTTCCGAGTTCAAGAACACTAAAATTGAAGACTTTTGTGATGAATTTGGAATAAAACATGAACTTTCCACAACCTACACTTCGAAACAAAATGGAGTAGTAGAAAGGAAAAATCGAATATTAATTGAAATAGCTAGAACAATACTTAATGAGTATAATACTTTTGATAACTTTTGGACGGAAGCAATCGATACTACTTGTCATGTCATAAATCGTCTTTATTTGCATCGCTTTTGAAAAGGACTTGCTATGAGCTTCTAATTGGAAGAAAACCGAACATATCATATTTTTATGTTTTTGGTTGCAAATGTTATATTTTACGGAAAGGTATTCGTCTTTTAAATTTTTAAAGTTGTTGTGATGTTGGATTTTTACTTGGCTATTCTTCAAAGAGTAAAGCTTATCGTGTCTTCAACAAAAACTGTAATTTAGTTGAAGAAACTTGTGATATACAATTTGATAAAACTAATGGCTCTCAAGAAAAGCAAGAAAATTTGGATGATATAGGTGACGAAGTATTAAAGGAAGCCATGAAGAACATGCAAATAGGCGACATCAAGCTAAAAAAAGAATTGAATGACTCGCCATCCTCCACTCATGTTGAACCTTCTACCATATCCACAACAAATCAAACTCAAGTGGATGAAGTAAGAGAGAAGGAAGAACAACCACCAAACCTAACCCCAAAGATTCACAACGCAATTGAAAAAAAATCATCCAATGGACCAAATATAGGGTGATGTGAGTAAGGATGTTCAAACTAATCTCATGTTGCTTCTTATTGTGAGCATTACTCTTTTATCTCTTCTTTTGAGACAAAACATGTTGATGAAGCACTCAGCGATCCAGATTACACGAATGCAATATATGAAGAACTAAATAACTTTGCCCAAACGATGTTTAAATATTGGTGGAAAGACCCAAGGAACATAACATTATCGGCACAAATGGGTCT
Source organism: Ampelocalamus luodianensis (assembly GCA_036346255.1). Classification (NCBI taxonomy): domain Eukaryota; kingdom Viridiplantae; phylum Streptophyta; class Magnoliopsida; order Poales; family Poaceae; genus Ampelocalamus; species Ampelocalamus luodianensis. The sequence continues at coordinate 27,666,947 of CM070624.1, read as the reverse complement.
TTAGGAACAAATAAGACGGAAGTGGAGTGGTGGTAAGAAACAAGGCAAGATTGGTCACTGAAGGATTCACACAAGTCGAAAGTTTTGATTTTGGAGAAACTTTCGCTCCTATAGCTAGACATGAGTCCATTCGAATATCATTGTTTTTGCATCTTATTTGGATATTAAATTATTTCAAATGGATGTTAAAAGTGTTTTTCTAAATGGTAAAATATCCAAACTTATTTTTGTTGAACAACCACCCGGTTTTGAGGATCACAAGAATCCAAATCATGTGTATAAACTCTCCAAGGCGCTTTAAGGTCTCAAGCAAGCTCCTAGAGCATGGTATGAATGCTTTAGAGATTTTCTACTCTCAAAAGGATTCAAAATCGGGAAAGTTGACACAACCATGTTTACAAAAGTTTTAAATGATAAATTCTTTGTATATCAAATATATGTTGATATTATCTTTTGGTCTACTAACCAAGAATTTTGTAAGAAATTTGGTGATATGATGTTTAGAGAATTTGAGATGTTCATGATTGGAGAACTTAGCTACTTCCTTGAACTTCAAATCAAGCAACTAAAAGATGGGACAATCGTGAGTCAAATAAAAATACGCCAAAGATTTGATCAAGAAATTTGGCATGGAGGATGCAAAGCCCATCAAGACTCCCATAGCTACCAACGGTCATCTCGATCTTAATGAGGGAAGTAATCCAGTAGATTTATAGCTTTATAGATCAATCATTGGTAGTTTGTTTTATCTTACCGCATCTAGGCCTGATATTATGTTTAGTGTTTGCATGTGTGCAGATTTCAAGCATCACCAAAAGACTACCACTTAGTGGCCGTGAACAGAATTATTAGATATTTAAAGTATTCCTCTAGCATTGGCTTATGGTATCCCAAAGGTGCCAAATTTGAATTAATTGGATATTCGGATTCCGATTATGCGGGTTGTAAAGTAGATAGAAAAAGCATCTCAGATAATTGTCAACTCTTAGGAAGATCTTCAGTTTCATGGTCATCCAAGAAACAAAATTCAGTTGCCCTATCCACCGCTGAAGTCGAATATATTTCCGCGGGTAGTTGTTGTGCATAATTTCTTTGGATGAGACAAACCTTGATGGATTACGAAATTAAATTTGACAACATGCCTCTTTTGTGTGATAATGATAGTGTCGTAAAGATAGCAAATAACTCGGTCTAACACTCAAGAACCAAGCATATATACACCATCATTTCTTGAGAGATCATGTGAGCAAAGGAGATATAGTCATTAACCACATACGGACCGAGGACCAATTAGCTGATATCTTCACCAAACCTTTAGATAAAAACCGCTTTTGCAAGTTGATGAATGAATTAAATGTCATAGATTATTCCAATATTGCTTGAAATCATGTATCATGCCATTTGTTCTTGTTTGGAGTTCTTGGATTTCTTGAGAAAATTTAATTTAAAATTATTTTCCAAAAATCTCTATATTGGTAAAAACTATGTTATTTGGGTTTTCTCATACATAATAATTTTGAAGAGGGTGAGGGTTATTTGAGTATTTTTACTTAAGGATCATTTGTATTTTCATCGAAATTCAGAACTTCCTCAGAAGAACGGCACGACCGCTCCTTCGATACGGTACTACCTCCCAGCGGTACGACTGACCTTTAAATGCGGTAATACCAGTCTCCGCCAGGTGATCCCAAAATCGCAAGTAATGAACTCCTTATCTCTCTATATCCTCTCCTTGAACTCCAGTCATGACTTTGGCATCAGAAAACCATCGAAAAACTTCTCTCTCTATCTCTCATTCCCCACAAAAACTCCACTCCAAATCTTTCAAGCTTGTGGAGATTTCTTGGATCTTTTATTGAGCATTGGTGTTTGAGATCATTTCTCATCCATCCCACTAGGTAAATGCCCTTAACCATCTCCTCTCTTCTTTTTTGACATCTACCTCAAATTCTAGGGTTTGAGCATAATGTGCATACATTAGTTGAAATCTTTTGGGCAAATTGGTAGAAACTAGTGTTTGGTGACCTATTATGTCTGTTTCATGGATTAACCCATGTCAAACATCAGTTCAAATCAAGATTCGGAAAAAGGCCCTAAATTTCTCCACAGATGCGGTACTACCGCTCTACATCGTGCGGTACTACCACAGGCTAGTGGTACCGTTATGTGCATTCGGTACCACCGCATTTGTTGAGGAATTCCAACTGAGTTATGCTATTTAGTTTAAAACGTTTTCATCTTGTTCTAAATTTCTTCATTCTTATAACAAGAATGAAAAGGAACAAAAACTCCTTTAATAATCCTTGTGCCCTTTTAGCAAAAATGTCTCGAAACCCTACTCTCCCCTCTTCGTCAAAAGGAAAAGCTCCAATTGAAGATGAGTATGAAGAAGAGAGTGAAGAAGAAGAAGACATTACTGACAATGACACAAGTGATGAAGACTATTTACCAAATCAAATTCCTTTATTTGCTTTGGATGAGAGGAGGATCAAGAGTGAAAAGTATACAACTTTGAGGCATACAAATCAGTTTATTCTTCCCAAAAGTGCATCTGAAGCATTCTTCCATACCAAGTTTTGAGATGATATCTTTTATCATTTATATGAGAAGATCTTCGCAGATCATCAATGGACTTCATCATCAGTTTCAACGAGTGAAATTGGACAACTTTGTGGCTTTGAAGTGCGATTATCACTCTAGAACCATAAAGCAATTCTTTGCTACAGTCCATGTCTCTCCTGAGCTTGATTCTCAATTGGATGACAGCCTCACACCAACTCAGTGCTTCAATCCTTCACAAAGCGACGGTAGAATCCAGCAAGTCCTAAAAAGCTTCGTACCTGTGTGACCGTGTTAGGAGTCGTCCAACTCTGTATTGCTTCAACCTTGACTTGATCAACTTCAATTCCCTGTGGAGTAACAACATAGCCAAGAAACGCGACTCGATCGGTGCAAAAGGTGCACTTCTCAAGGTTACCAAATAAACGTGCACCACGTAAAGCATTAAAAACAGCATGTAAATGGTCAAGATGTCCCTCTAAGGATTTGTTGTATATCAATATGTCATCAAAATAAACCACCACAAATCTACCAATGAAAGCATGCAAAACTTCGTTCATTAGTCTCATGAAGGTGCTAGGTGCATTAGTTAAACCAAAAGGTATTACTGACCACTCATATAACCCGAACTTAGTTTTAAATGTTGTTTTCCATTCATCGCCTAATTTCATGCGAATTTGATGATATCCACTACGCAAATCAACCTTCGAGAAAACAACAGAGCCACTCAATTCATCAAGCATATCATTTAACCTAAGAATAGGTTGATTGCTCTACAATCCACACACATGCGCCATGATCCATCTTTCTTAGGCATTAAAATGACCGAAACCGCACAAGGACTAAGATATTCATGCACATACCTTTTAGCAAGTAATTCTTGAACTTGGCGTTGAATTTCTTTAGTTTCTTCCGGATTGGTTCTATATGGTGCATGGTTGGGCAGTGATGCACCGGGAATTAAATCAATTTGATGCTCAATCCCTCGAAGTGGTGGCATAGGAACAACATCGCAATCAACATAATCATGGTATGAACCCATAGAAAAATATACTCTCACCATTCGTGTTACCTTCAACTTACCACTATGGTTGAACCATTGAATATGGTACGGGTGGGGATAAGAGTTGGTCGGCAAAGCAAACTTCTCCACCATATCCATACTCGCCAAATTGTTACAGCTCCCACCATCAACAATTATGCAAATCGAGCGTTCCATGACAACACCCTTGATTTGGAACAAATTATGGCGCTGATTTTGCTCAGCATGAGAAACTTGAGCACTTAGTACGCATTGCACTATAATGCTCAAATACTTGTCAGCATCTTTGGTGTGAGGACCCCAGTTTATTTGGTTTGTAATGCTTACCCAATCATCTGGCCCTAGCATCACAAATCAAATAAACCAAGCCTCGAGACATGTATACTTCCTAATCAAAGTATACACACTCTACACAAAATTATGCATCAAATCCATACATTACGATAAATACAAGTCTAACAATAAGACAACAAATAAATAAGTAAACAATGAGCGTAAATGCCATAAGATGGCTAAGACAAAAACCAACCGGTTAGCCACATAACCATTGGAGCAAGCAACCGACCGCCGCCAAGCTAGTCGTCAAACCAGCAAAGACATCTCACAAAAGGGAAGCCCTTGGGGCTCACCTTCTTCCTCTGCAACAAAAACATTAAGCAAAGCATCTGAGTACAAAAATTGTTTTTGTACTCGCAAGACTGACGTGTAAGGGTAACAGAACTATAATTAACTACATGCAAGCTTTATTTAAGTGGAGGGGCTCTGGACTTACTTTTAGCAGAGAGCAAGTTTTCTTTTGCAATAATGTAATAGTTTGAAGGCAGTTTTAACAATTCAAATTTTATTTGCGAAAATAACGCGTCTGAATGATACAGTAGTAGTAACATAAAACATCCCGAGATGACCAACCCATTGGCCATCACAACAATAGTATGAACACCCGCTCATACCAACCCATCAAGTTTTAATTAAAATGTTGTAGTCTAACTCTTGGAAGACCTCCCCGCGTGTCCATAACCTAGGGCGAGGCTATTCGAATAGTTTTAACCTCGCAGGGGTGTACCACTGTACCCACACTTTAGACCGCCTTTCCACCACCACGGTTAGCATACTTCCTTTGGTATGCGCACGGCTAAGTCTAACATGACGTTTTCCAATATTGTGTATCAACTACAGTCGCTCGTATGGATAGAAATCCATACGCTTACATGGTAAAGCCGAAAAGGCAACAAATCCCATCACGGTGAAGCTTTTCGGACAACTACCATGCTCCCAACACCATCCCTCCCGCGACCTGCGACCGGAGCCAATACACGCAAAGTACTAAGTCAAGAGAGGTCCCATATACTCTAGTGTGGTTAGCACGCAAGAATGCTTGGTTTAGTGTAACAAGATGTTCGGTCCTTGTTGACTCGGGCACCATTCCACCACACCAAAAATCACACCAACTTACCATTGTGCCCAAGTCCAAATCATTTTATTTTCAGTTTTAGTTTTCACAATTAAACATAGCAAAAATGTTGAATCATAAAGTTATAATAATTTTGTGTGATCAAAGTTATCGACTAAGTCGATAACCGCCCAATTCTACACGGTATCTAAGCATGGCTACATCATATCGTAATTACAAATAAAAGGCCTAAATCATTCACGGCTCTAATTCACCAAAGTGAGAATAATATTCCTAAGGTAGTGGCGGGTGAACAATTTTCGTGGCAACAATGCAATGGGATGAACTACCTCTAATCGACAAAATTACTTTGACACAAAAGCATGCATACATACAAGTTAAACAAAATATTAGACTTGAAAATAATGGGAATGAACTGGATATGATCAAACTACTTGCCTTTGCCTTGCTAGAGATAATCGACTTGCTGCAGAGGGTTACTCTCGAAATCGACGCCATCTAACGATAAAGACTGACAACGCGAAAAACAGCGAATAAATACCAGAACGCCAACAGGTAACCAAAAATCAATAACACAGAAAATAGATCATGAATTTAGGAACAACAAATTAGCTGATTTGGAGATTATTTAAAATTAGCTAGGATTTCTTTTTACAGTTCTTTCCAAACATCACTTATTTTCCAAGATAATCATACCATCAAAATTAAACCTCTTATATGCTCTCCTCTTTCGGCAGACTTTGATGGATTGTGTGCACAACTATTAGCTACAACATATTATCACACTTTAATTAACTAACTATTCTAAGCAACTATTACTGCTATAAGTTCATTTAGACAAACAAATTGGCTAACTCACTTAGTGACCTAATTGTCTTACACAACATTTTGCTAAAAGAAAACATAAGGTCTTTCCTTAACACACCCCTTCTTTTCTGTGCACTAACCTGCAACAGGACAATCCCCTGATAAAGAATTACAGGTGCTGCTAACTATCCCCCTAAAAACAACTTTCAGATTTTAGAAGCTACTGGAAACTAATTGCCCAACTAGCCAAAATAGTCTGAGACAAACACTTACTACTGGATTAGCAAAGTTACTAACCTATCGACAAAACTTACCATTTTCATATTACTGCTTATGCACTACAACAGTAAAAATCCTCTCTGGACAAGAAGGAATGATTCATTTAGTTCATCAAAACTAATAGTTGCAGAAGCTAATCCTTCCCAATCACTAGCTCAAGGAAGTGACAAAATGGGCACAAAACTTCTGTTCATGCATCCAAAGTGAGGAACAAAACTGAGAAAGGATGTTTGATATCTACTTCCAACATCCAATTTAAACCCACCCTTTTTAGTAATCCGCTAGCTAAATGAATCCATAGCATTTCTTACTACTGAGATTAGGATAACACAAGCCTATTGTCAGATCTGACTAGAATCAGACTTCCCTCTCCATTTAAACAACCTACAACAGAATAGTGCTCAGGGAAAAGAGACTGTCAACTGAACTTCTCTTTTCTGCTTAAGAGTTCATCCAAGGGACCTCTACAGCTGGACACTAAACCTGCCTACTAAATCAATCATTCTCAATTGCTTTGAAATTAGATTGCTACTGTTAAATAATTGTTGAACAACTCAAATAATCAAAGACATTTCTATCTACTGCAGTAAACATGCCAAAAACCTATTGACAAATCAACATTTTTCAGTTATGCTCGAGTAACTACAACATAGCACCTGCTAGGTCTACAATTGAGTTTACTGACAACGCAAGATTTTCTTTTAAACCTTTCTCTTCTCTGATCATTCAACTGTTCAACTATCAGACAAAAGGGACCTCTTCAGCACTGAAATGCCAAAACCCTAGTGAAATGAGCACATTCAAAAACAAATTCCTAAGCACATATCTTTCATCTCCAAGCCAAAGAAACCAAGACACTAACTGTGAAAGCTAACTACTTATGTGGCCATCACAGATACAGGTTCGAACATTCATACAATTTGCATCATCCACAACTAACCTACTGATCAACCATCATGACAAATGAACCTTGCTGATCATACAAGCACTCACCTAGTCATACATACACAGAGAGACATCTTCAGACATACCGAGGGGAAGCAAGGGGGAAAACCGAAGGCGGCGTGCTATGCCGACGACGACGGGGCGACGGTGAGCCGACGGGGATGCCCAGAATGAGTTGCTGAGGGGGAGGCGGTCCTCCTGGTGGCAGCCTCGAGTCTTGAAGGCGGTGGCGCTGGCGATGAAGCCGCAACGGCACGCGTGGCAGGCGGCAGAGTGGGCAACGACAGCCCAAATCGGGAGCAGAGAGGCGATGGTGGCGGTGGCGTGCGGCTGCCGGGCGCGAGGAAGACCGGGAGGAGACGGCACATGGGCGCGTTGGCTCGGCCAGGTGAAGCGGCCGGCAAGGCTTAGGCGAGGAGCCGGAGCCGTGGCGCCAGAGGCGGTAGTGGCGCCGAGGAGGCGGCGGCGTGACGCAGAACCGGCGAGGGAGGTGGAGGCGGTCGGCCAACCAGGGCAGATCAGGCGACGCGGGCGGGCCGGCGGAGGCAGGAGGTAGGCGCGCGGAGGTGGATCGGGGCGGAGCAACCGGGGAGCGAGGCGATCCGGAGGCGAGTCGGGGAGGCGGTCGGGAGGAGCACGCAGATCCGTGTGAAGGAGGGTGCTTAGAAGAAGGTGCGGCGCGGAGTCATGAGCTTCGGCAGCGAAGAGGCTTCGGAGGTTAGGCGATGCACTGGAGGTGGAGGCGATGCATCATCATTCGCCTTCTTTGTTATGCGGCGAGCGATGCAGGATGCATCGGTGGCTTGCACGCATGCGAGCGTAAAATTTGCAGGAGAAGGCACTTCAAGCGGGGTACAAATAAGTGAGAGCATATGTTTCATCATCAAAATCAAAAATAAAAGGGTTTGACTAGCGTTGAAGAATACCCAAAAATTCCACTCGATTCGCTTAGGAAAATTAATTTTAAACATTTTGTATATTAAAATTTGTTAGAATTAAATTATTTTCAAATCAAAATCACTGTTTGATTTGTTTGGACAAAATCACTTCTAAAAGCATCATGTGTCCATAGCCTTTGCACACCGATGGCATTGAATATCCTTAGTTCATTCATCATCGCCTGTCGAGGCAACCAAGATGAGGTTTTGCGTGCTTATGGTGCCGATTTGGTGAGGTTTTGCGAAGCTTAAAACTCGTGGTGCCGGATTTGAAGTAGCGGGCGCGCTTGTTGTTGAAGGGCGCGCTGGGGTGCACCGTGGTCGGGCGAGAGGGCGTGGTGTCCATGAATTTGTGCTACCTGCAGAAGAGTTAGATCGTGTCCTCGTCTGGCGTCCCTGCACTTCACGTTCAGCTTGCAAGTAAGATGAAACAATTTAGTAATAGAGTTGTAATCTTTATAATCAAGGATGTCTTCAATTTCTCGATTCAAACCTCCCAAAAACCTAGCCATTGATGCCTCCTCATTCTCATCTAAACCACAACGCAACATACCAATTTGCAATTATTGATAGTAGTCTTCCACAGACTTTGTACCTTGTCGTAAGCGTTGTAATTTATTTAACAAATCACGAGCATAATACGAGGGAACAAATCGATGTCGCATAAGCAATTTTAAAGCTTTCGAAGTGTTAGGTATGTTATTGGGATGTTGACGGCAATATTCTTTCCACCAAACAGAAGCAAAGTCGGTAAATTCACTAGTAGCAGCCCTAACTCGTCTAATCTCAGGAAATTCATGACAAACAAATTTTTGATTCACAGCTAGTTCCCAATTAAGATAACCATCAGGATCATATTTACCATTAAAAGAGGGTATAGTGAATTAACCTTAGCAAAAGAATCATCGTGGTCACGTACCTCATATCGGGGGGGGGGGGTTCTTGTCGCATACCATGTCGATTAAAACGCAACTGTCGATGAGCTCGATCGTTGTTGTGGTTACCCATGTCATTGGCCTCGTGACGCCACGAGTCGATTCATCTTGCCCTTCTACCACCGGTAGAAGGGGAACAGCAGGGATGCCCGGGCAATCTCGCCTAGGCGCCATAATACCCGCCAAAAGTGTTAGTGACACCTTGCGCCTTCCATCGCGCAAGCGTGGCGCTTGTCTCAACTGGCGCCTCGTTGAGCAAGTCGCCATTCGTGACTCGACATCTTCTCAAGACCCTCCGTACGAAGGTTCATGATGCGCCGAAAATGTTGTACGATTGCCTTTGTACGAGGGGTATGAGATGTATCCTCATCCAAATGCTCCGCAGAACCTGCCATTGTTAGCAAAACACAAGTATATGTCCCTAGCAACTACTAGGATGTGGTGGTTCAAAAGTCGCTCACACTCAAGCCTTCTATCGAATTCTTACCAAGCAAACAGGGGTGATCGGCAACCAGCGGTGTTAATGTATCTCCGAAGATTGGATGGAGCGATTGCTAGGTGAAGTTTAGCCTGTACGGTGTAGAAAAGGTGTAGCTGTAAAGGCTCAAGTATGGTAGCAATAGATTAGCAACTATCAAATCAGAGAATGCAAGGTGAAAAATCGTTCAACGCCGGTCAGTGCTGGTCCTAGGCTAGACCGTACTAGAGACACGAGCGTAGAACACAAACGACAGCACGGTGCGGCAGAAGCTTGAAAAAGGATGTCGTCTTCATGGGGAACCTTAGAATCACTTGTAAAAGGGCTGTCAATTTTGAGCAAATTCTGAGAAACTTGATTTTTTGTCGCTCTTTTTTTTTGCTCCTCTTTTTTTTTTTGCAAATCTGCACCTCACTCAAAACTCTTTAAAGTCCTCTTTCGGGCCCAGGGAGGTATATGGGTCACAAACTTTTTGTAAAAGATAGGGATAAAAAGGTAATTAAAAGATACTCTCTCTCTCTCTCTCTCTCTAAACTTTGATTTTTTTTATCGTGTTGCCGAAGTCAGATGAATCTTAGGTTTCCTTCTGGTAGCACGAAAACAACCTCTTTTTTCTCTTTTTTTCTTCTTTTTCTTCTCTGTCACAATTCGAAACGAACATTTGTTCTTGGTTAGAGTTTCCCTTGGTGTGGCGGCGGTAGGACGATGGTGGCTTGCTACGATAGGAGGATGGTGGCTTACTGCGACAGGAGGATGGTGGCCACAGTAGGGCGCGGCAAGGGAAGGCGGCAGCGCAGGTGGTCGCGGCGGCGCGAAGGCAGAGACAGCAGCGGCTCTGCCGGGCGCGGCAAGAACTGGCAACCGTAGAGGTAGGCGGCAAATTGAACCTAACCGTAACTGTGCGACCAAACGTGAGCAGAACTCGAAACTCCAAAGGAACTAGACACTAAGACCAGCAAAGGACACGACGATGCAACTGAAAGTTCAACAATGCAATGCACTAAAAAGAAAGATGCAATAGCACAATCGGTCTTGGACAGATAGGTGATCTAATCCTATTATTTTTCTTTGGCTTTTTGTGGATTTTTGGAATTAAGCAACCTAACTACGAAAAAGAGTAAATTCTCACCAAGCAACCTTGAGCTCGGATACCACTTGATGGCGGCAGAGTGCCCGATCTTTCGATGAGATTGATAACTTTCGATTTTGGTGGAGGTGACTCTTCGATCCGACTACAACCGTACAACGACGCTTGCGCCTTAGCAATCGTTGAACTAACTCTGAGATGTTATTGACCTTGCTGGAAGCGCGATCAACCTGAACACGAGGTTCAATTCCTGCAAGCAATCAAAGAACTAGCAAGAATAAGATGTAGTCAATCTGTTATTGCGAATAGAATTGTAGCATTTATAGTATTGAAAACAAAGATGGGATCCCGAAGGCTGTCTTGACAGGTGGTCGACAGACACAATTGAAGAACAAAAATTTGCATAAAGGTTAAACCTAAACTCAACGAAATCCGAGTTCTAGCCAGGGAGGCGGTGGCTCCTATATGGGAAGATGACCAGGGGTGGCGGCCAGGGAAGCGGACGCACGCCCCTAGAGTTACAAGGCCCATGGGCCCAAGAGGAGGTAGCTCAGTACCCTTTTTGACTCGGGCTAAAAAATAGACGTGGATTGTTTTATTGATTGTGGTCGGCTCGGCTGGAATTTAAAGTTGAGGTTGGATCCATTGGAAAGTAGACTTGATAAGCTTTCAATAAAGTCCAAGAACGTCCCAAACGGAGTCCATATGAAGAAGTTACGGCCGTTTGAACTTAGTGTTGTCACAGTAGTCCAAACTCGAATCCAGAACGAGCCCAACTTGAACTCTTGCTTGGCTCGGACCCAAAGTGACGTGATGACCTCCATTATGCCTTTATGCTTGTCTATGACTCCACATACCTCTCCTTATTCCTTTCCCATGTTCCTAAGCACAATTAAATCACTTGCATTAGGTAGCGATCTATTCTCAGTAATATGTAAATCTATGAACGAATTCATCTGGTGATTAAGTTGGCGAGCACGAGCTCGAGTAATTGGTCCTTGTAACACTGGTTGTGGATCAGTTGTGTGTGTAGGCGCGGTTGTATCTGAGTTAGGAATGTCCTCATCACTTAGGGTTGATTTCCTCATCATATAGCTGTGTGCATAGAACAATAACTAGACTTCTACCCCTTCCTAACAACATATATAGGATAATAAGAGCCACTTTCTTTCCAAAAGGAGGTAACAATGATGAGATTCTTGGTAGATCTTGGAATGTTATAAATCACATTCTGAAGGGTACCAAGTTTGATGTTGTGGACTTTATCATAACTAAGATATCTTTATCAAAAGAGGATACGGAGAAAAGCATTTATTATGCTCCCTACATCATGAAGCTGATTCAAAACAAATCTACCTTCCATTTTCCCTATGAAGAAGTTCATCCAGAGTTCAAACCAAGCAATGCCTCTCCTCCTGCCTAAGGCTTTATGAAGAAATCCTTTTTAGGTACTTGATGCCAAAGGGGGAGAAGTAGAAGTAAAGATCAAAAGTGGAGAAGAAGATGAAATTACCTCTATCTACTATCTAGTACTATTAGCTATTTGTGTGGACTTTCGATAATGTTACTTAGTTGTCATCTTAATGCTTCTTGGTTATCCTTGCTACAACTATTACTTAACATGCTTCCACAAATTCAATAAATAAAGGAAACTCCGCCAAAATTTTCAAAATTCACACATGTGTATGAAAATGACCTCATGAACTCATATGCACATGTTTAGGGGGGAGTTTTGTTTATTTGTTTATCAACCTTTGTGCAACTAATTCTTCATCTCGTTTGAGCCCATCTCAAGAATTAGTTACAAACCAAAAGTCAAAACAAGAAAAATACAACTTGTGTTCAAACTTGATGTATTTTCAAATCCTTTACTTTATTCACATTGACTAGGTTATCATCAATTACCAAAAAGGGGGAAATTGAAAGCATCTAGGTCCCTAAAAATAATTTTGAAAATTAATGACAATAATATATTATGAGACTAACATGTGTGCTAAGATGTTTAAAGGTTTAGTCCTGGATTTTGGATGACAACATGAAAATGGCATGCAAAGACGACAAAAGATCGACATGGCTCAAGACAAAAGTATTATGTAGCCCAAGAACCCTTCTATAGTTTTTACAGGTCTCGATGATTGGTGGAAAGACCAGATTTATAGGCTAGATGTTGTACTATAAAAAGGGATCATGGCTAGTAGCTTGAGGACTTATTTTGTGCCATCTTGATCAACTAAGTCATGCATGTATCTTGAATTACATTTGAAAAATAGTTGTCAGTAAAACCGGTATGACCGCAAGTATAACTACAGTACCACCACCTTGCGGTATAACGGCACATGAAGTGCGGTACTACCGCAATACAGTATGTCCGAATTCTAGTTGGCGGTATGTTATTTCCAGAGTGCATATTTTTAGAGTTTTTCTCCTCTGGAAATCAGTAATACCGATTGAGCCGAGCGGTACTACCATCGAGAGGTAGTACCGACCATGTGAGTGTGGTAGTACTGCACCAAATTGTTACGGCTAGTTCATAAGCATTTAATGACCCTCTTGTGACCATTGAACAAAAGGGACGGTAGTACAGGCCGATCAATGACGGTAGTATCGCACCTGCTGAATTTTTTTGGGAATTTTCTCAAATAGCCATTTTTGTGGTTGAGAGCTATAAATATCCCTCGCCAGCACCAAGCTCAGAACCCCTGACCTCATTGAATACATTTGAGCCTTTGGTTCACGCTCCACTACTTATTTGCTCATATTTCACATTTTGAGGTGGTTGAGAGCATTGAAGTGCATATGCATCATTTGTTGATCTCTTTGGCACTTGATAAACTTCAAGCAAGGGCTATGATTTATTACTCTTAGTGTTTGCTGGCATCTAGACGGCTTGAGGAAGATTGTGCGGTGATCTCTTCAAGAAGGTTGTGAAGAGGCCTAGCACCGTTTGTGAGTGGTTCAGTGCTCGCCATCTCTGAAGTGAAGAAAGAGTAACCCTAGTGGAATTGAGGTTCTTTAGGATCAATTCGTGGAGCCGGTACAATTCGTTTGGGCTTACCACCACGTGGACTAGTGAAGAGCAACAAGTATTCAATACCACGGGAAAACATCGACTGTCTTCATTGCGGTTTTCTCTCTTATCTTTACTATTTCCGCATTTACTTTTCTAGCTACTCATTTGTATAGAATTGCTTAGCTAAAATTGTATCTAGTTTTGACATAGCCTTGGGGTGACTTAGTGAAAACTTAGAATTTACCTCTTGTCATGTGCTAAAAATCTTTAATTAGACCATACTTGTTAAAATTGTTAATTAAAGAACAAGTCTTTTAGAAACCTCCTATTCACCCCCCTCTAATCGCCTATTTGCTACTCCCAGGTGTAGTTACTCCCATTATATCTATCGTCCATCTGTCTCGAATACTACATGTGCTTGATTGAATTATTGGATTGGATACCACTCCACAACAATCGCTAGCAACCCGTTAGCATACTACGAAATTTATTGCCTTGCAAAAGAAAATCAAATAGAATATCCAACTCCCGGATACTACGTAATTGAGTTTTGAATTTGGCAATTAATCACTCCTGTATAAGCCCGTGTTGGTTAGTCTTTGAAGTTTTCTACATCAGCTGAGAGTTGATTACTTGCCGTTGTTCCCTCCAATGATTACGTAATTTCCATTTAGTGATGTTCGTCATGTACTTAGGTAGTATGTATATCTATTGGAGTATTTTAGTATATGTACTTAGGTAGTATGTATACCTAAGGGAGTATTTTAGTACATGTAGTTAGATAGTATGTATACCTAAGGGAGTATTTTAGTACATGTACTTAATTAGGTAGTATGTATACCTCGGGAGTATGTTAGTACATGTAATTAGGGAGATATACACCTACAATAGTATATTAGTACATCTGTACATGTATTTGGGAAGGGAGTATTTCACATATGAATGTGCTTTATGTAGTATGGAGTATGTTACATAGTACATCTGTACATATATTAGTATCTTACATAGTACAAGGAACGGCGAACAGGATAGAAACATTTACCAAAATGGCGCTTGGTCAGTTGAGGAATGCAAGCTCCAAAATCTCGCTTGGTCAGTTGAGGAATCAATTACCAAAATCACATGGTATCTCGAATGGAATGGGGGCGGCGACAAGGAAAGTATCAATTACCAAAATTCCGAAAATCTGGGAAGGTCTCGAAGGCACGCTCGGTTGAGAAATTTGTGAGCCAGGATTAAAAGTTGGATGACTAGCGTAACGTCAGATAGGTATTGGATCGAGTTTCTCTCTTATCCTTGATTTTTATGCCCATTAGGTTCAGAAATACGCGCAGATCTCATCAAGGATTAAACGGTGAATGGAGAGAGAGTAACTACCCTTGAGAATAGATAGTATTTTTCATATATATATATATATATATATATATATATATAGAGAGAGAGAGAGAGAGAGAGAGAGAGAGAGAGAGACGTACCATGGGAAACATGCTTGGAGTTAGCAGTAGTATCTAGTGCAAATGGGTATTTGAGTGCTAAGGTGCAAATGCCCACTACGAACGTTGGATCTAGATTGAACAGCCCAGATTTGGGTGCTAATCCCACCTCCAATCCACTTATGCAGTTTTGCAATAACCCCCCTTCTCCCATCTCCTTTCTATTCCCCCCCCCATTTCCTTCATCCCCAATCCAACCCTTCTCCCTCCCGCCCAGCGCCGCCTTCCTCCCGGCCCTCGGCGCCGCTTTTTCTCGCGGCAGCCTGCCTCGCCTCTCCGCCGCCGCCTTCCTCCTCCTCGCCGCACACTCGCCCGCCACCGCCTCTTCCTCCCGGCCGCGCCTCTCCTCCCACGGATGGCGCCGAAGGCGAAGGAGGGCTTCGGGCCGGAGGCGAAGGGGGCCAAGGGGACCCCGAGGCCGGCGCCGGGCGGTGAGGTGTTGCGACGCCGAAGTGGGGCTTTGGGCCGGAGGCGAAGGGGGCCGAGGGGACCCCGAGGCCAGAGCCGTCGCGGCGAGGTGTTGCGGTGCCGAAGGAGGCCGCGGCGGAGAGGAGACCGGTGCGGGGCTGGCCGAGAGGGGGAAGGAGGGCGGTGCCTAGGACCAGGGAGGGCCACTGCCGGGAGGGAGCTGGAGGGCGGCGGCGCCAAGGGCCAGGGAGGGCGATGGACCAAGGGGCAGGGGCACGGGCCGGAACGCGAGGGAGCCGAGCCGGGAGCGGCGGTGGCGCAGGAAGCCGGGAGCAGCCGGCGGCGGCGACGCCACGCGGGAGCTTTGGCTGGGCAAAGAGGGGAGAAGGGATGGATTGGGGATGAAGGAAATGGGGGAATGGAAAGGAGATGAGAGAATCCGGGGGGTTATTGTAAAACTGCATAAGTGGACTGAAGGTGGGATTAGCATCCAAATCTGAGCTGTTCAATCTAGATCAAACGCTCAATCTAGATCAAATACGTAGATACATATATATATATATATATATATATATATATATATATATATATATATATATATATATATATATATATATATATATATATATATATATATATAGACACACACACACGTACCATGGGAAACATGTTTGGAGTTAGCAGTAGTAGTCATCAGCCAGCTAGCAGTACTGTTATTTATTTATTGTCTTAGCTGGCCCGGTTTATTCGTCGATCTTAATGAATGTTTGATATATAGACGTACCATGGGAAACATGCTTGGAGTTAGCAGTAGTAATCATCAGCAAGCTTGCAGTGCTGTTATTATTTATTGCCTTAGTTGGCCCGGTTTATTCGTCGGTCTAAATGCATGTTTGATATAAGGTGACTTAAATTCTTTTAAGCATAAGTCATATTTTCTATTCATTGGATCAACAATAAAAAATATAGCACATCAATCTCTATACAAATCCGGTGTGGTAACAAAATTTTATTTAGACTTAAGAAAATTTCAGACGACGTAGAACTACAAAATCCGTTGATTTATGGTACTGCTATCTAGGGAGCAGTGGCGCATGGTGAGGCCAGAAAATAAACACAGGGTGGGCCGGACAAATGCAACTACTTTTCATACTTAGCACTAAACTGAAAATTTCGTTGTACATGCTCGGAAGATGACATGTACATGCTCCAAGTACCAAACACATGCATCTTCGATGGCGGTATACATACCTAGAAATTCATTTAGCATGGAAGACGAAGGAGAGTAAGAAATTTTTTGGCGGGATGGGGGGAGCCGTGGCCCTCACCGGTCTCCCTCTCCCTCCGATGCTACCCGGGAGTAAGCACGTACAATGGAAAATTTTGGGACTTTAAAGTTTAAATCTTTGTACAATGGATCTCATCCTCTCCTCAATCCCTCGGTGTAAATTCATCGTCTCCTCTGCTCTACCATCAAACCCTAGCCGCTACGTACCCTAACATTATGTACTAAGTGGTATACACAAAACATACCCACCAGGGTTCAAACCCCAGGTTTGGCCCTGCGTGTCTCATTTAGGAGGATTTTCTTTCAGTGGGAGGCGACGTACCCGTCGCAAGCGAGACGCCGGTGGTGACTTCGTCATATTTTCAAGTTCCGCTCGTCCGATCTTCCGTAGACGTCGTGTGTGTGAGTGCTTGCTATGGTGGTATACGTGTGTGAGGGCATCTATGTGTTGTACTTCTGATTTCTGGCGGCCGGTTGGCCGGACACTCCCGCGCGTGTGTATGTACTGTACAGGTACGGCCGCGTGGTCCGATCTGCTTCGGTTTCTGTGACCCTGTGCCTTGTGGCCCCGCGCTGCGCGATGCACGTGTGGAGGACCCTTGCTGACTAAGGGCAGCTGGTGGTGCAAGATGGCCGGCTGGGGAGCGCAAATAAATCCTTTTAAGACTTTCTTACATTTAGATCTTTACTTGGATCTTTTTCAAATCATAGTAGGCAGAGGATCTATGGTGATTAGCATTAGAGCATTATCTTCACCGTATGATCTAAAATAAATGGCAAAGAGCGAGTGCTACAGTACCAAAGGGAACAGTAGAATCACATCGGTGTTTTCCGCTGCAGTATATATATACACATGCACTGGTTCTACCGTGTTTGCTGTGGTTTACGGTAGATCATCGTTCACATAGTCTCGGAACACTGTTTGCACAGTGTTATTTGCAGATCGCTGTTCACATAGTCTCAAAAACACAAACAGTGTTATTTGCAGTATACCAGAGAACCCGGATATATCCCCGCACACATGCTAGTTGTAAACGTGCCTAAGCGCCCCCTCTGTCGCCTGGCTTAGCTTGGATGACTTTTCGCCCCGGGAGTCAACTCTTCTTTCCCTTCGTACGCTCAATCAAGGAAAAAAACCAAGCAATGGTTTGTTTGATCTTATCCATCTCAAGGACTGAGTAGTCCGTGTTGGATTAATTTCTGTTATGTGAACTCACATGGGTTAAATAAATATCAGCTATCTATTTTAATTGGTCTAAATATATAAAGTGATTAAATATTTATTAAGAGCCAGAGTATCTATTAGGAAAAAATATGAACTTGGATTTTAAATCTGTGTAGAGACCTAATTGAAATCTATCTCTAATTATAGGATAAAATAGGGCTCCATACCTAAAGACTATAAATAAAGGGTCCGGTCCTCTCAGCATGATATCTTATGCCATACCACCTATCCCCATCAGTAGTTGGAGTTTGTGGCAACCTCTTGCTAGGAAAGGCAAAACCCTAGGTAGATTGAGCAATTGTTCATCTATTATTTTAGATTATCCATACGACGAACAATGACATCATCATCAGGTACGCTTCCGCGTTTACAGATTTTATAGGTGTTGCAATTACCACATATGCGATCTTGTTAGTTTTGATCATCTTGTTTAGATTAGAATTATGCTTTCAGTCCGTACCCATCTCTCTGCCCATCCGAACTTCGAAGGATACCGGGTCTAATCAGTGTCTATCCAAACAAGCCATAAGTAAGTAAAACAAGGGCGGATTTAGGCTTGAGGCAACTTAGGCTTCAGCCATGGATCTAAGATCTAAAGAACATGAAGAAATTATCAAAAACTAAGAAGATAGTGGACTCAGCCAAAGAAGAAATATTTTTTGAAATCTACCTTGTATTTTTACACTTCTACATTTTAAAACTATACTTTTAGAATTTTTATTTACCAAAATGTAGTACAAAGGAAAGATCGTTTCTTATTTATGTAAATTATAATGAACATGGAGAAGAAAAAGTAAAAAAAAAATTACAATGAAAGGGACATGCAAATAATTATTTAGAATCAGATAGGATTGTATGAAAATTTTGATCACGGTTCTAAAAAAACATTTGTTATAATCGTAGTAATATTATGATTCTACCAAATTAAAACTACCACAAGATTAGATCGGTTCAATCAATTTGGATCATAAAACATAGGATTGTATGACTAGAATCAATATTATGACAACCTTGATGATCACCAATATTCTGACAACCTTGATGATCACCGTAGTAGCATGCATGCACACGAGACATGTAGCACACACTTGCATTCACACACTCCAACAAGAACAGTGAATCACGGACAAACTCGCGCACACACGCGCAGAGAGAGACAGAGAGACAGAGACAGAGAGATTCCGCAGATGACTGAATTATTATTTGCAGTGGTAAACTAATACCGGGGTAATGTGAGAATGAAGCCCCCTCCTCCTCAGCCTCCAGAGGCATTAGTTGTTTTAGATGGAGAGAGGGGGACCTGGAAGAAAGGCGTAGCCTTCCCTTGCCGATCACTAGACTTGCCTGGTTTCTTCTCCTCCTCCTGCATCGCTGCAGTGCTAGTACGACTCAGTACCACTGCATCCGCGAGTAGTATTGCTCAGCTCTCTGCCTCCACATCTCGTTCTAGCTTGGGCCACTACCACGGCCACTGCTGGTTACAACAGCTAATGGTGCATCTAACCTGTGCTTAATTAGCCTCTGCTTATGTAGACATTGGCGGTAGCAAGTTACTAGCAACTGACTCTGACTGATCACTTGGTAAAGTGATCGCTGTGAGCAATTGGTCATGGGGATCGATTGCATAATTGACTGGCAATGGTGGATTCTTTTTCCATCTTGTCGTGGATTCTGGCTCGAACATAAATCTGCACCCACTTATCTGTAACCCGGCCACTGGGATTCGAGCGATTTCATGCTTGAAACTTTTCCATAAAGGAGGCATTAAGGGCTTAATCATGCAACCTTTTAGACTCACAGGGACCTTGCAGGCAGGGTTTTTTTTATCGGACGTTTTTTTTTACCGGACCCAGCCGATACAGCCGATAATCGGAAATTTTCGGCTAATTTCGGCCGAAAATTTCAAAAATTTTTTTTGAATTTTTTGGATTTTAAATTAAAAATAAAGTCAAATTCGAACAAAAATCATCAACTGAGCTAGTTAGCATGGTAGCAAGATTTAGATGGATTTGTATTACTTCACTCATTCATCAAGTGAACAAAATTCAAGCAAATTTGATTTTTTTTGGACAAATTTTATCCAAACTTCAAATTTCGGAACTGGTTTGAATAGCTAGGGGCGATAGAAACAAAATTTCCGATAATCGCCGATAATCGGACGATATTTTAATCCCTGCTTGCAGGTGCCCAGTTAGTTAGTCCCCACTACTACGTCAAAAAAAGTTAGTCCCCACTAAAGCGAATGTTTTTCCTAGTCAGTGTGGGATCTTCTGAGGCACATTGATGGATGGATGGATCGGAAGGATGCCTGTCGATGAGCATCCCTGGCAAGAATAATTATGTATGCCTTCTTTCATGCATGAGTTCAATAGAATGTCAGCGAATCTCATTTGTTTTGATTACTTCAATTCCGTAGGCTGTGAAGAAGAATCATTTTCCTGTGGTTCTAGCTCTAATTCCTCAAAGAATTTGTTGAGAATGTTACAAGATAGCATTGCCAGGTGCCAAAAGAATTTTCGTTCTGGGCCATTCAGTCTGGTATTATTCCCCACTAGGGAAGAAGGTTGCATTGGTCGAAGGTTCCCCTGCACGATCTGTCACAAAAAATGCAAAAAACAGCAAAGCAAAAAAGGAGCAGAGAAACACAAGGAGCTTTTGGGAGAAATTAAGCACGACCGAGCTAGTCAACCTAAAAAACTACATCCATCCATCAATATTGCTGTCTCCGTCGATCGCCATCCAAATGCGACACCAGTGTGCTGAGATCTTGGAGGCTGGAGGCGTCGTTCTATGCATATTCATATGCAACAATTCATAAATGTAAAATTACCTTAAAAATTCCTTCTAACATTCCTTCTACCTAGTGTTTGCATACTTGGGGCCCTACTCATTGATTAGCTCGCTCGCTTGCCCGGCCCAGGGCCGGCCCTGCACACAGCCACACAATACTTCAAAAGGAGAATACTGCAAGATTCAGCATCCACCTGAAGTTATCTTACCCAAACCATTACCGAACTCTTATCTGAATGTGAAGCAGAGGCGCATACTGGACGCTTCAGTTATCTCCGTGTAGGGTTAGCGTCTGTATTTGCTTCAACTTGCATCAAGTGCAGGTCATCATTTTGCACTATCTTTTACTTACTCGAAAAGAATCGCCTCGCACTGTCTTATCGTAGTTTTTTTTACGTAAAAGCTAGAAAAATCTCTACCTTATGACCATTATATGTCTTATCGTAGTTTTACTAGACGCCTTTTCTCATGGTGGAATTATGCTGGATATGCTGGTTTATGTCACTGCTTTAGTTTAGCAGCAATTCATTAGCTAAAGATAAGCCAAACTGTATAACTAGTGGAAGCCGAATCTTCCTTGTTGTTTATCATCTTCTTCTTTAGAGATAAGAGTACCACACTGAATCTTTTTACGGCCATGAGAAGAGACTATACATGCTTCCAACAAATGTGGGTGGGCAGTGAAGGTTTGAAGGGGCCACCGTACCAACACGAGCTAGCAATATGGGGCCACAGCATATAGACAAGACAAGGTGTAGTAAAACATCATTAATTTTTATTATAATAAATTTATAATAGTATAAAAGTAGTTTTTGAGACAAATCTGTATAAAAATATTTTAATATATCATATTTAAATATTTAAAAAGATATACATCACTAAAGTTTCAAGAGTATTTTAGAAGGACATGTATTTGTGACCGGACGGGTACAAACCGAAAACCTTCGATCCAAATCATGCTTACCGCTAGAGGTGGTCAAATGAGCGACACATCCTAGCTAACTAAACGGATCGTGCCATACCGGTCCCGTGGGCTTGGCCGCCAAATGGGCGACACAGCCTAGCTAACTAAACGGATCTTACCATACCGGTTCGTGGGCTTGACCGCCAACTCAGACACAACACGACACATGCAAGCTGACAGGTCATGTCGTGGAGGTACGTGAGTTGAGTCATACTGAGCACGGTACTGTACAGATCGTGTCGGGCCGGTCTACTCGGAGTAGTAGCGACCTTAATACGACGCGCCATATCGGGCCGTACAAGTCGGCCCATCTACAGTACCATGGCTTGGGCCGGCCTGGCCATTTGGCGGTCTCTGCTTACCGCCGCTTTCCTCCGAAAATAAACAAGTCGCCACCAGCTCCCACCCCACCCCACCCCTTCCTTCGCCCTACCACTCCCTCCCCAACCTCCACCACCACCACCACCACCGTGCCCGCGTCCCCCTCCGCCTTTACCTCGCCGCGCACGCGCTCGCCACCGTCGCCGGCCACCTTTCCCTCCCGGACCCCCATCCCCACACACTCCTGCTCCTCGCCTACTGCCGCCTCACGTGCAACCGCGCCCGCCATCACCTCCTCCTCCTCTTCCGCTCCTCCCTCCGCCACTCCGCGCCACCCACTCGCCTCTCCCTCCCCCTCGCTGTCTCCGCCGCCCGCCGCTGCCTCCCGCTCGCGCTCTCCCTCCACGTCGTCGCCGTCGGTCGCGGTCTCCTCCTGTTCCCGCACGTCGCCAACGCCCTCGTCTCCCTCTACGCCAAGAACGCGCTCCCGGGCTCCGCGCGCAGGGTGCTCGACGGAATGCCCGCCCCGGACGTCGTACTCGTCTCCCAACGCCGCGCGGGTTGGGCTCGCGCGGGAGGTGTTCGAGGGAATGCCGCAGCGGGACGCCGTGTCGTGGGGCACGGTGGTCGCCGGGTGCGCGAAGGCCGGGCGGTGGGGCTGTATGACAGGATGAGGGGGGAGGGGCTCAGGCCGGACGATGTCGCGTTGGCTGCAGTGCTGTCGTGCTGCGCGCAGCTCGGGGCGCTTGAGAAGGGGCGGGAGGTGGCATGAGTATGTGAGGCGGAGCAGGCCCCGGCCAAATGTGTTCTTGTGCACAGGACTTGTTGATCTGTATGCCAAGTGTGGGTGTGTCGAAGTTGCCAGGGAGGTGTTCGAGGTGTGCCCCGAGAGGAACGCATCCACGTGGAATGCACTCATCATCGGATTGGCGATGCATGGGCATGGCATGGTGGCGCTGGGGTACTTCGACCGGATGCTGGCTGAGGGGATTCGGCCAGACGGGATCACTTTCTTGGGGGTGTTGATTGGTTGCAGCCATGCTGGCCTTGTGGACATGGCAAGGAGTATCTTTTATGAGATGGAGGGCAAGCACGGCGTGCCTCGGAAGCTGAAGCATTATGGGTGCATGGCTGACCTGCTTGGTCGAGCTGGGCTTATTGAGGAAGCAATGGAGATGGTCAACAAGATGCCAATGGAAGGGGACACTTACGTCTGGGGAAGTATACTCTCTGGCTGTAGAATGCATGGGAATGTGGAGGCGGCAGAGGTTGCAGCAAGACATTTGCTGGAGCTGAACCCTAATGACAGCGGGGTATACTCTGTCATGGCTGGGATCTATGCAGATGCTGGTAGGTGGGAGGATGTTGTGAGGATTAGGAAATTGATGGATGAAAGGATTGGTCAGAGGAATGTTGGTTGCAGTTCGATTACCACGGAGCACAAAGGCAGCATCCCTATGCTGGGCTGATCGTGGCATCATTGTGCTATCTGAGTATATACTCTACTTGGAAGGTCACTATTGCAGAGTAGAAAGTGGCTCAAGGAAGAGGACCGGTAGGAGTTTCAATGACAAGGTTGCCATGGTATCAACTTTTCAATGTGAGGATTTCAATAATTCAAGATTTATTGCCCATATAGTTTGACCACCTTGTGAATTGCGATGGCCAAGTCTCACACTCTATTCCGCAGGGCTCAGCATCAGTAGGTTGGCAGACTTTGTTCTGCAAAGTTCGTGTGAACATTAACTGATGAATTGTGAATTGTGATAGGGAATCATCTTGCAGTTCCAGGCAGAATCAGATGACTGCGTCTTCGTGCATGACATTACATATTAATGGACTTTGTGGCAAGTAGATTTTTTATTTTTCATGTCAGATCAACTGCTCATTCACTCACAACTACCACATTTACTCGTCGGTTTGGTATTTTTGTGGTTCAGGACTTCAGGTGATACGTCGGAGTCGCAGAAAATTATTTGCTGCAGCACCATCCATCCATACTTAAAAGAGGATGAAAGAAAAGGAAACAATATTACTTCCAGATGAGAAAAGAAATCATATGTTGTTCACTTGCTCTGTGGATTATAATTTGCCGATGCTTCCCAATTCAAAGTTGGGCTTCAAAGTTGGGCTCCAGGACTAAAACTCCCACTGAAGGTCTTATAGCTCTTAGCTGAACCATGTATGACTTTAGTTATAAAGTTTGCTTCACTATAAGAAAACCAAAGTTCCCATTGAAGATGTTCACAAAATAGTTTGCTATCTGTTGATGCTGTCTACTTACTGGCATGATGTGAAGTATATATCATGAATAATGGGCTGATTTAGAGCATAATTGTTCTTTTGAAGAAAAAAAGAACATAAATTAATTTACACTCCTTCAGCTGAAAAAGCTTGGTTTGAATTGTATATTATAGCAAGGGTGCATTCGCCGGGCAACTGTCATGAATTCTTGATGACAAAATACACCTTCCTTAATTTTATCTTAACTAATAAAAGAAAGAGGATTGAGGCTCGTCGCCGTGAGGCACAGGGAGACAAACTGCTGACAAAAATTATACATCACATGATTATCACCCAGTCAAATCTTCAAACTGATTCTATAGCTCTCAATCCAAGGATTTTCCCCTATATATCAGCCAAGGAGAAGCCTCATGATCTCTCCCAATAGATCTTGAAGCATTCCAATGGTGAAAAGCACAAATCCTCATGCCCCACGAATATAGGATAACCATCACCTACCTGTTTTTTAAAACATTTTATAGTGGAAAAAGGTTGCGGCAGTACTGGATGCAGTCGGTCCGTCCGGTCTTCGTACCCCCGAGGCATTATCTGTTCTTTTCTAGGCGATTCAATTGTGCAATTCATGGTATTATAAGCTTCATAGTAAAAAAAAAAATGAAGACATGACTGATTTCACGCAATATGCAATCCTCACTTGCTACATATATGACCATGCACATGCATCTCACAAACTAGTACCTGGAATAGACAATTGCTGCAACACCTCAAGCAAGGTACTCGTGTTCAAACAGGTATGACAGTGTCTTCGGCCATTCACCTGGTATTGTAGCTCCAAAGCCTAACGAGTGAAAGGTAGAGTGAAATTATTATCTCAAAGAGAATAAATTCACTTACCTAAAAAACACCTCAGTGATTCAATTATTAATGCAACAGAAGTTGTATTTAAACGAGCCATTGGGCATCAGCCTGGCCAGATAACTTTCATGTTTTGTTTTCTTCCTTTGTCACATTAGAAGAACTGAACATCATAACGTAAAGCTTTGTGTTATCTGTTTATCTAACACACATCGAACAGTATTAACTTATCATCAAAATGGAAAATCAGAGACATCACAGGAATGCAGGCCTCCATATATGCATACATGCCAAAGAAAAGGTAACGAGTACTGTCAGTGTTTTAGAACCGATCTTACGTAAAGATTGTTTAATTCGAGTGGTCTCCATAATGGATCACGCAAAGAAAGCGACAGAAGGATTTTTATACAGGTTCAGGCCTTTTCTAGAGAGAATAACAACCCTACTCCTGTGTGTATTGTATTGTGTATGCTGGTTACAATCAAGGAAAAGTCTAGTGCTAATACTCCTCCTGATTGCCTGTCCCCCCTATCATCTCTGACTGAAACCTTTAAATAGTGCACGAAGAGGTAGTCGTTCCGCCAGGTCAAGAAGCGTCTCATTATTTCATATAACAGACGTAATAATGGTAGTAATCACCAGAGTAGTAATCCCTCCACGTCGCCTGACAGTTACTTGTCAGAGATAATGGCGTGTTACATGCAGTTATTTTAGAGAATAACAACATATATTGACTGCTTAGATCTCGTAATCAATTGGGCCCACTTGTCTGTAGGTTCTATTGATTACATGGTGGTCGTAGCTGAGCTGGTTGTAGAAGAACTTACGACCGGGGGTAGTCGTAGAAGAACTTACGACTGGGTACTGGTCGTAGAAGAACTTACGACCAGAGGGTGATTATAGAAGAACTTACGATCATAAGGTAGTCATAGAAATACTCACGACTATGGGGGTGGTTGTAGAAAGACTTACGACCACCTGGTTGGCTTCTCCCTTAAGACTGTAAAGGGTATACCTAAGAACCGTGTGATGGTATATTTAACCATAATAAGAATTATAGATAAATAATAAAATGAGGATTATTAGATCCTCGTCATCTAGCCCCCCAGCTTCAAGTGAAAGTAACTTACTTGGGACAGGAGTCGTAGATCATCTTACGACCACGAGGTGGTCGTAAAATGACAGTCGAAGGAAAAACTCTTTGATGTGTATTTCATTTGACCAGAAATATACTTGGTCAAGAAGATTGTTGGAAATCTTACGACCACAAGGTAATCGTAGAAATCCTTACGACCACGAAGTGGTCGTAGTATGGTTATCAGAAGTAAAATCCTTTCGACTTTTTGTTACATTTTGCCATAAATAGACTTGATTAAGAAAGTAATTTCGCTTGAGGTGTGAAGACGGACTCGGTTTTCTCGAATAGACAAATTTAGCAATCCCAATCGACTCGCACAAATCTACCCATTGGGATGATTCCCGATGCGGTGACAACTGTTGAGCATCCTCAACAAGAGATCCTCGTGCATCTAGCACAAGTGAGTCGAGGAGAAGCGCGCTGCGCCCTGAACGACATCAGAACAGCGGCTCCTGGGATGCTCGGTTTGGAAGGTGTAAGCGATGAACTCAACCTCCATGAAATGACAATCTCGATCCAGAACCTAGGTCTTCCAGGCTCTGAAGATGGGCCAGTGGAGAATAAAATAGCTAAACTGATTTTTTGCTTAAAGCTTGTAGTACAACTACAGTGCCTTTTTTATTTGGAGGACTAACCATAACTCGTATCCGAAAGGGATACCCTCTAATCTCTAACTATCCAGGAGGGATATTTCCTAAGCTAACTTATCTAGGAAACTAACACAATATCTATTACGTTCTGCCTAATGTGCAATGCACACGGATAGAGACCAAGACCTACTCGGTCACGTTATGGACTCTAATTCAAGGATCAAAATACTGGTACCGGGTAAAATCCCACCGGGCGGCCGGTAACCGGAAAACCTGAGAAAAACCTGATCAAAATTCGTTTGAAGAAATTTGAATTGGGGATGTAACCGGCGGGATTTTGAATTTAAATTTAAATTTGAAAATTTTCAACCAGTTTTTTGGATCCTGGTCACCACCGGGATTTCCGATAACTGGCGGTTACCAGCCGGTAACTGACAGGATTTTGATCCTTGCTCTGCTTCAATTCAGTTTTGCTTGGAGTTGTTGCCGGATTCCCCACAGTCGCGTCCGGCAATTGCTTCTTCCGACGTGCATATTTCTTACCAAAGAATGAATCCATAACTTTTCCACCGACCTGGTGAAACAACTCGTCCTCGAGCTGGATATGAAGATAACGCTAGCAAAAATCCAAAACCAAAAGCCAAGACATCTTAGTAGCAGGTTGATCAACCCAACAGACCAAAATCTCCCAGTCGGCCAAAGTAAAACGAGATCATAGAAATTGAGCCAGTTTGGGAACAACACGGCCACGATGAATGTCAAGCAATGGAACAATTTGAGTCGATGACTCCCCATGAACGGTTTGAACAAAGTGACATGAAATACATCGTGAAGGCGAGCACAAAGAGGTAACTTTAAGTGGTAAGCAACGGTACCGATACGCTGCACAATTTGATATGGGCAAAGAAATGAGGGGAAAGCTTGCCATGAGCTGAGTGCCCCAAAGATACTGCAGCGCACTGATGAAGACGAAGCCAAACCCACTGTTCGACCTCAAATTCAACCTCAAGATGTGTTTTATCATAATGTGCCTTCATATAATTCTTAGCCTGAAGCAATTTGTTGTGAATTTTAGCAATAAATTCATCACATTCGAGCACATCTCTCCACAGGCAAGCGACTGGGGAAACCTGTGTGCGTCTGATATTAACCAAAGACTTGGATAATATTGGATGCACGCAAGCACCGACGGAGTCAACTGGACTGAGGCGAGACCTAGACTAAAAGAACTAAACTACTCCTCATCATCTCCTGGGCCTCCAACTTCTGGATCCTCATAGTAGTCGTAATCTCCCAGTTTTCCTGGTTTTGAGGATTTTGGGGGAGAGAGCGAGAATGAGCACAACTTTCATGCTTGTGAGCCAACACACAATGCAATAATATACATGCAAGGCTTAACAAGGATGTCTCGGGTTCTTTTATTTGCTAAAGCAATGTTTTCAATTATCATAATTACAAATTCCTATCACTCAGCATTTTAACCAAATTGCATTTTATTAACAAGAGTAATTGTGCAATATTTAATAACAGCAGAGGTTCCCTCTGTCAGAAACTCTACCTTATGCTTATTTGATTGGGCTATCCCCACTTATTAACATCGCTGAGTACGGCGACCAGGAAAAACCAACTTTAGGGCTAGGTGAGCCCGCCACATTTTTCATACCACCCACAAAGGTTTTTGAAATAGAATTAACTCTAGTTAAGTTCCCATGTCCGCCTTTGACCGTAGGCACGGTTGTTTAAACAGTTTAGATTCTGCAGAGGTTGTACACTGTACCCACAAGACATAATCATACTTATTACCCCACATGATTTCGTAGTCATGTAGTTGAGCGATTATCACAGTAACATTTCAAAGTATCTCACCCCTTCCGCTATCTCACCCATATGGGGTTACGCCCATACGTTGAGTGGGATGTTGTACCGTAGAATCTAGCATAGTTGGACTACCCATGATGTTGGCAACTTCACCCTGTATCGGTGTCCCATTCAAGCTGGATGTACCGCACGCTTGCTCGTTCCCTTTATCTGTCCAGCGAGATGACATTTAGGGTTTAATAAATTTACTAAGTCAAGTTGCAGTTTGCATACTTGTGGTTGTACTTATTTTACACCGGAGATCATCATCGGATTAAGTTCTTAGGGTTATTTGGGCGGTTCTTCCACATACCATCCACAAAATAATATTCCTTGAGCTACATTAGCACCCATTATTATACCATCCACGTCACCATCCACCCAGATAGTAACAACAAGTTATTAGGGTTTTTGAGGAGTAAAATACAATCAACTCAACTATCTCAGTCATTTACCCACAATGACTGCCCAAAACCACTTTTATGTTTAAAAGATGATGATTAGGATATTTTAATGTCCCGATACCTAAGCAAGACTAGCATGTCACTTAAGTACAACCTATAGCTAGTAGTTACCGTATAGTTACTAGGGTGACATGGAATATGGATTCAATTATCAAAGGATGGGATAATAATTAATTAATCATCAAATGGGTATTTAACTATCTTAAGCTTTAACATACATTTGCTTAAAGAATTAAAGTATGCAATTTTGGTAATTTAAAGGAATATAATTTGCATAAAATGTAGGTTCAATATGATCAAAGTATTGACTCGCCTAGATGAAAGGTAAGAGAGTCTTGATGGTCTTGTTCTTGATCAACTTGGAGATCTCCCGCGTCTTTGAATCCTAATCGGTCGATTGAACAGGGAAAAGACACAAACAAGCAAATAGAGCAAATAAATACAAAAGGAATAACAAATAAACACCAAATGAAACAAGACCTATGCCATTAGCAAAATCTTGAATTTACAAAATTTTAGAAACAAATTTCATAATTTTTAGAGTTATGACGAGGGAGAACGGAGCTTCTGAAGTTTGAATTGGAATTAAATCAAGGAAATTAAAAAGGATAGAGAGAGTGTTTCATTGACAGGTGGGGCTTGCTGTGCAATGATTCGGTCTATGCCATAGTGCATGACCCGGGTCCATGCGCACCGGTCCAGGGGGGTTTATTGTGGCCAGGCCCACTTGGAAGAGAGACAAAGGGGGAGAGAAGAGGCCAAGGGCTTATGACAAGTGGGGCCCTCAATGTCATTGACTCAAAGTGAAAACAACCATTCCCCATTTTATTTCAATCGGCCATAGAGGAAAGGGGAGTAGAGGGAGGCACGGGCGGTAGGGAGTGGTGGCGACGTCGGCGAGGTGGATGGTGGGGCAGCCGGCGATGGGCGGAATGGGGCCCCACGAGGGTGGTGGCCCCACTGGATGTGGCAGCGGAGGTGGCGGCACGGGTGTGGAGGTGTGTGACGGCACCGGCGACGGGGTGGCGCGGAGGGGCGGGCGGCATGCGCATTGGTGGCGTGAGGGCATGGGGAGCCAGAGGTGGAGCTGGGGTGGCTTGGGGGCGGCCGGAGTGGCGGGGCGACAGCGGCCGCGAGCGGAGAAGAAGGGTGGTGGTGGTGGCATTCCTCAGCGGTGGGGAGGACAAGGGGAGGTGGGGGATGGAATCCTCGCGTCGTGGGGCACCTCATGATGGTGTTGCACAACCGAGGCGCTCACCGGTGTGGCGGCCAAAAGGGGCTTGGGTGCGGCGGTTTTTGGGGGAGGCTTACCAGGAGAGGAGGGCATCGAAGGAAGGCACAAACACTACTACAAAATAGGCTATAGTTGACGCCCCATCATAGACGGTGTAATACCCTGGCCTACTCATAGTGCGGCCCATGTGACCCATGAGGAGTCATGTGGTGGGATTAGTCCCATATTGCTTATCTAAAGTGAGTTGTAGTAGTATATAATGCCTGTTGGGTCCAGACTTAGCACCTCTGGGTTAACCCTTTTACACGAAGCGAGGATGAAAGTGTAAGTAGGGTGCTATGTGTGCATGGGTCCACCCCATGGTGGGCTGAGCATTGAGCGGATTTTGGGCCAAGGTGTTACAGATGGTATCAGAGCATCAACCTTCGCTGCACGGACGCGTGCGGAACAGGGGCACGAGCATATGGCGCATGACGCATGTGGTCCCGGAATGGACACACGGCATGGCATATGTGCCGGCACTGGACGCACGGACGTGTACCGAGGGATGGTTCCGGCATTTGCCGTGGTATGCGGTGGTGTCGCCATGGGCGCCACCTGAGGGGAATGTAATACCCCGGCCTACTCGTAGTGTGGCCCATGTGACCCATGAAGAGTCATGTGGTGGGATTAGTCCCACATTGCTTGTCTAAAGTGAGTTGTAGTAGTATATAATGCCTGTTGGGTCCAAACAGAGCACCTCCGGGTTAACCCTTTACACGGCGAGGACGAAGTGTAAGTGGGTGCTATAGTGCGCGGTCCGCCCACGATGGGTCGGGCATTGAGCGAATTTTGTCAGAGAACATGACGTTCCTTTGGAACCGCTCTGTTGGGTCTGTCCGATGCGCATTTGCATTGCCACTTATCACGCATAGCTTAATTCACGCATAGCCTTATAAGAACCATCTATGATTAGTCGGATTATCACGCACGGTTTGTGAATAGAACCGTCAGGAATTATCACGCATGCTTCTATTTAAAACCGTCGTGATAATTAGTTATCACGCACGCTTCTAATTAAGAACCGCTTGTGATATCCTAGCATTATATAAATTGCGCTCGACACATCCTCTACCGCATCGCCGCCTCGAGGCACTCGTGTCCACCGCCGCACTACCGCTGCCTCTACCGCCTCGAGCAACCCCGCCTCGCCGCAACCCCGCCGTTGTCTCCACTTGATCTATCGCCCTCCCATGCGCCACTTCCTCGCACTAGCTCCCGTTGGGATACGGTAGGCTACGCTAGCAACAATTCAAAAATTTCTACCACGTAAACCAGATGCCAAGCAAGATAGATGATCACGCATCATTACCACCGCACGCCAGCAGGCAAATGGAAGTAGAGTCGAGCACCTAGTCCGACGATGAACGCTGCCGATGTAGTGGTCGAGATGATCGCCCGCCCTCTTAGTCGATCGTCTCTCCAGCAGCCTCCACGCTTCCTAGTGAAGATCGCGATCGCCCTCGCCGCAACAAATGACCGCAGAGCGCCTACGCATCCACACGCCCGAGAAGGAACAACCGCACGCCGTGTACTAGCACCAAGTCGCACAGAAGGCTCTCTCAAGAAGATGGCGGCTAGAGTTTCGTGGAAACAACTCACGTGTCTCACTTGTCCCCAAACTAGCCTCAAGCATCTCCTTATATAGTGCCCGTGTCTGATCCTATCCGAACACATTTAACGAATCGTATTCGCATCGGGTTTGCTCCATCCCATTAAGTGTGTGACCCGTTAGGTTTATGTGTAATCGGTTGTGACTGAAACCCTTCCGACCACAAGTCGTAGCGGTCCCTAGCAGACATAACGATTCCCGAATACACACAAATTATATCTGACTAACCTTAATGCAATATGATCTACGACTAGGTCCTCATCACTTACGATCGTGTCCTATCTTTATACGGCTATCACACTCTGGTCACGACCAGTTCAGAACTCCTCACGACCGTGTTTCACCACTCAGGATTTCGCTCGATCGCCTACGACTTGCTCGTATCACCATACGACTTGTTTGGATCCGATCGAACTAAGCTTAATTTATTCTAGTATTTTTCCTTTGCCTCACGATATCCGGTTTGAACTCCGTGAGATAATGTGTCATCCATGGACTGTTCAATGTTTTCTCGATCGAGTTGTCGGATAACCTTACGTGGTCGAACACTTCGATCACTAGTGGCATGGCCATGCACTTTCTTTATCCGACTACTGAGGCCCAGACATCTCTCCCGTTATGTTAGAGGGGCAAATCCCATATCCGACTGGGCCACATCCTCCGTATGTTTCATAACATACCCAAAGCTACCTTTATAACTACCCGCATACAAGTAGCGTTTGGCAACCCCTAAGAGTGCTATTACACATGTAGCGAACCATGCTGATCTCAGGTCTAAGGATTATACATCATCATTGCTTGAGACCAACTAATGACACACAGGATCATAACAATCTCAATAGTGTCTCAAGGTGGGTCGATCCAACCCCATGTTCTCTAACATGTGTTCACATTACTGATTCAATATCCCTATATCCATGACCGGTGAAACATGGTCATCAATCAATATATGCGCTGGTCGTTGAGTCACTGGTGTTCCGATCAGTGACATTCGACTAGGGATACTTTTAGAACGACATCATACAAGTCGAAGAGTTTCACCAACAAGTCACATACTCGTTGATCTTCAGAACTAACGATTCATTCAAGGAACAGAATAACATTTATTCAAAAACTCATAAACATAGACGTGATACAATCATCTCCATGATTGCCTCTAGGGCATATCACCAACAGCTCCTCCCCTATTGCGCTAGCTTAGAGAGGAGAAGGTTGGACCCCTGCCCCTAGCGCCTCCTCCACCCCGTTGCCTCCTCCCCCATTGCGCCACCTGCACCTTGTTGTGCCTCCACCCCCATTGCGCCACCTTAGAGAGGAGAAGGAAAGGAGAGGAATCGTATTTTCTTCGTGAGCTCCGAGGGTAATGATCTATAACCCTTTATGTTTGCTATAAATTAATCACTAATCAATTTAAGTATGTTTAGTAAATAGGAAGAGTACGTACTTGCGGTTTATTAATCTAATTTGACACTAATTTGTTACAAGCGTAACGTAGATGGACCGAAACTGGATGTATGGTGTGAACTATGTGAGTCAAGAGTACATTAACGGCGTGGTTGCTTTTAGAAGAGCCGCCGAGCAGGATATGTTGAAGAAGGGGATAAATTTTATGTACTGTCCTTGCATTGATTGCGGTAATATGAAAATGTTTAACAACGTGGCGCAGATCGAAGCACACTTGATTTGAAGGGGTTTCAAAAAAGGGTATACATGTTGGACCAGTCACGGTGAAGTGCAGATTATATCAGAAGAGACCTTTGCTCCTGTCGCTAGATTAGAAGTCATTCGCATTTTGCTAGCTTTTGCATCTTTTAAGGATTTTAAGCTTTTTCAAATGGATGTCAAAAGTGCATTTCTTAATGGTTTCATAGAAGAAGAGGTCTATGTCAAGCAACCACCTGGCTTTGAAAATCACAAGTTTCCAAACCATGTTTTTAAACTCTCCAAAGCCTTATATGGATTAAAGCAAGCCCCTAGAGCTTGGTATGACAGGCTTAAGAGTTTCTTGCTTGATAATGAGTTCAAAATGGGAATAGTTGATAAAACCTTGTTCACTCTCAGGCATGGCAGTGACTTTTTACTGGTTCAGATTTATGTAGATGATATCATATTCGGTGGTTCTTCTCATGCTTTGGTGTCCATATTTTCAGATTCTATGAGCAGAGAGTTCGAGATGAGCATGATGGGAGAATTGACCTTCTTCCTTGGTCTTCAAGTCAAGCAACTGAAAGAAGGCACCTTTATTCATCAAAGTAAGTATACAAAGGACCTTCTTCGGCGTTTCGACATGGGAAGCAGTAGACCAATGTCTACTCCCATTGCCACGACCACCGTGCTGGACCCTGATGAGGATGGAGAGCCCGTGGATCAGAAGGAGTATCACAAAGATGATTGGCTCCTCCTCTACCTCACAGCGCGAGGCCGGACATACACCTGCTGTGTGTTTGTGCGCTGATTTCAAGCTTCCCTCGTGCTTCTCATCGCAAGCAAAGGCGGCGCATATTCAGTACCTCCAAGACACTCTTGACTTTGGACTCGGTTTTCTTCGATTCGCTCTCTCTATTCGGCTTTTTCTTATGCTGATTTTGTGGGTGTAGAGTGGATAGGAAGAGTACTGCACTTGTCATTTCTTGGGCACATCTCTTATTTCTTGGTCTTCTCGAAACAGTCCTCTGTTGCACACCCATCGCCGAGGCCGAGTATGTAGTCAGCAGCAGCGCTGCTCTCGTGTTCTCTCGATCTTGTCTACTTTATGCGAGATTATGAGTTGTTTTTGGATAGTGTTCCTCTTTCTCGTGACAACACTAGTGCCATCAACATTGCCAAAAACCAGCAGCAACAATCTAGGACCAAGCACATTGATATTCGATATCACTTTCTTAGAGACCATGTTGAGAAAGGTGATGTTGTGCTTCATTTTGTTGAGTCTGAGCTGCAGATGGCTGATATTTTTCACTAAGGCTCTTGATTCTTCTCGTTTTGCTACTTTACGGGGAGAGTTAGGGGTTATTAGTCCTCTTGGCCTGTTTTGAGGGGGAGTTTTGCTCTTTTGCATTCATTGTATCATAATGCATTTTCAATTCTACAACTTGCATTGTAATATAATTTCATAGAGTTTTGATTATTATCCTTGTATGACTTGATTTCATACTTTATACCTTGCCATGTCTTGTGCTAGTGTGCTAAGACTTCTGTTATGGCTTTTCATATGTAGCTTAGCTTTTGCCATGATAGTTTTATTATATGTGAGCAAATTGTATCAAAACATGACTCCTTGGCTCTTCTGACTGGTTTTTGCCATAGTGATCTTCTTATGATTCACGCCAAGTCATATACGCTTAATTGAGTCTTGAATCTGCTATGAGTTTTGTAATGAGCTCTGGAGTTCTTAAGTCAAACAAATGAAAAATGAGCTTTTCTGTGCGAAAAACTGATCTCACCAATTCTTTCTCATGAGACGGCTTGCCATTGCACTAGGCATGAACTCAGGGGGAGTTTTGTATGACCTAGATCACTCTCTTAAGCTTTTTGCTTGGGATGGTCGCGGCAAGGCTTGAGATCTAGCATAATGCTAAAAAAACAAATTGTCTTTTGGTTGAAGCTTAGGAGGCAGTTGTGGATGGCTCCTAGTCCAGGACTTGCTTTACTAAGATAAAACTAGAAGTCTTTCAGCAAAGTGCTAAAATGTGTTAAATTCCAAATGCTTGAACAAATTGATTCAAAATTGAACTCATACTGCTCAAAATTAACTCTTTTTCTAGTTTATGGCTCCATTTTGCTTATAGACATGGCTTGAATCATTTTTTTGATACCTTTAGTTAAACTATGATCTTGAGCCTCTTGTCATGCTAAGCTTTATTTTCGTTTAAATTATTGTTCTATTGGCTTTAGCCTGCTATATATGTTTTGCCATGATGGAACATCGCTACTTGCCATAAAATGGCTTGGTGTAATACTTGTCTAGTCTTCTTTGATAATTCTCATGGCTCCTGTTACTTAAAAACATGAAAAACAAAAAATTGTAGCCATTCCATTCATGCTCTATCTACTTTCATGTATCTTGATGAATCCATTGTCAAAGGGGGAGAAAGATTGATAAAAATGTTGTTTTCTTTTAGGTCATATTGAAAACTTGCTCTTTCCTATGGACCTTAAGTGAGAATTTCTGATTTTGAAGCTCTCTTTGCTTCTTCCACCTTATCTCACTTGCTGAAGCTATTCTGAAGCCAACTTGGTTATTTCCTTGTATTCTCTTGCTTTTAGGACAAAGTTGTGCCTTTGTGCGAAAAACTATTTTTCTTTTCTTTCAAACCTTAAAACATTCATTTTTGGGAAATTGCCAATGTGTTCATCAAGGGGGAGATTGCGAACACCATGAGAATATGCTCATGATCCTAGGTGATGTTACAATTGGCAATTTGGTTGAAGGTTTGTTGGAATTCTTGTTTTTCAGAATGTTTCAGCAAGTGTCAGGATTTTCGGTCTTACCGGCGTGTAAGGTGCGGACGACCATCGTGCGGGTAGTACCAACAGTAAGGAGCTGGCACGATCACTGCGTTGTACCGGCTTTGAAAGGGCGGTAGTACTGCAGTGTGGTAATACCGAAATTTACTTGGCGGTTGCTTATTTCCAGAGAGCTTGTTTTTGGGGATTTTGGGAATTCTCCGAGAGCGATACGACCGCAATGCTGAGAGCAGTACTACCGTGATGCGGTAGTACCGGGAATGACTTGGCGGTAGTACCGCATTTGCACTGAATGATGATTCTTTCAGAGAATTGATTTTGGGATAAGTTTATTCATGTTTATCTTTGCATATGAGTTGCATATTGCATGTTTTGAGCTAACGTGGGTCAAGTTGTGAAGAACTTGTTCCCGGAGACAATTTCTCTGTCTATTGCTGTGCAGGTGTCTTGAAGGTCAATGACGGTCAACGGCGAGAGGATCTGGACTAAGCTTGGAGAGTTGAGGTCCAAAACGATCATGGATGCCGCGTGAGGTCAAATGACTCAAGTGTGGTGCAGAATGGACGAGGATGACCGAACGGGCAGTTTGGTGCGACGAGTTGATCAAGCGGTGCGGGGGTCGGTGCAAGTGCCTTGGTGGTTCCGGTGGGATCCGGACGGGAGAGACTTGCCAACATGATGAGAGTCGTTGATCAACCTACACGTGGCGGAGCAGGCGATTGCTTCGACAGGATTGGACTCGGTCCATGGAGAAGGATCGAGAAGGGGTATTTTGGTAATTTACCAAATACCGACTTTGTGACTTGTTGGCTAAACCGCGGCGCTTGGAGAAGCGGTTTAGGTCAATCGAAGACGAAGATGGTGCTTTAAAATGCGTGCGTATGTTAACCCGTTGTGTGTTAGGGTTTGACGAGTGCCCTAAGTGGAATATTCCTAGATGCTAGCCTCTAGTATAAATAGAGAGGGGGCTGCCACAATAGCCCCAAGCACTTCATTGAGAAAAACCCTAAGTTGTTTAGGGCTTATGAGAGAAGGAAAGAGAGGTTAGGGTTCTAGGGATTGTTTGATTGTGTGCTCATGTATTGAGTTGTGTCCTCCTTATGGGAGTGGTTGTAACCAGCAACAATCACGAATCAATCCATGGATGATTGTCCAAAGATGTGTCTCTTTGTGTTCTTCCTTCTTGTTTTATGATTTTGAGTCCATCTTTGATCCTTTGGTTTTTGGTTGATCTCTTGCCCTCTTCTACCTTGCTGTGATGTGTGGGAATACATCTATGGTCATCTAGATCATCCATCTCCCACGAGCAAGTGTTGGATCAAGTTTTTCGTTTTTGCTCGGTTTTGAACCCTCCTTCGGTAAAATGGAAAAAGGTCAGAACTTTGACGTGGATCTTCACTATCGTCACTTGGAATAGGTTCCTGACTTTCTTAGGAAGGTGTGTTTCAAATTTCGTGAAGTTTGGAGTTACGGTTCAAATGTTACGTTGATTTTTGGTTTTGTTTTCAGGCTCTTTACTATTCATTCACCTTATTTTACTATTCATTGCGGTATGACCGGCACTGTTCACACAGTTGTACCGGAGTGTGGTACGACCGGCACTGTTCACGCGGTATGACCAGTACTGTTCATTAGGCTGATTTTTGAGTGGGGGTTTGAAGGGGTTTCAGTTCAAGACTTCCACTGTGCTTATATATATTGATCTTCATAGTTTGTATAGCTATTGGAGTCAATATTATGGTTGAATTCGATCTTAAAGCGAAAAAATTAATTAAGCTCCTATTCACCCCCCTCTAGTCACCTTTCCGGTCCTACAGATACAAAGACGAACCATTCGTACTGGCTAACCAAGTTGTTCAAGTCTTCTATGTAACCTACCCGACAAATAAGAAGCACCACGTAGTTCTTCATGGAAAAAGGAGGATTGTTGGAGTTGAGAATGTAGTGGACGAGGAAGAATACAATCAATTTGACGAGTTGCCTCCTTTCGGAGACGGTATCAGGCTCGAGGAAGAACCCAATGAAGAAGCTAGCTATATGTGCGCCGATCATCATGAAGGGCTATATTTTAATTAAGAATTTACTCTATTGTAATTAATTTATTTCATAACATCATGTGTTATGGACTTGTAATATCTCATATATTTTGATGTCAACGTGGAATTTTCATGTGTTAATGTGTTATGAACGTGTCATCTTTGATATTGATGTCAATATGGACGTTCATTGTAATGTGGAGTATCAAAATTGGTTTCACTTGATTTGGAGTTGAGTTGAATTAGAGATGAATTTTTGAAGTCAAATGTGTTATGAGCTTGTCATCATACTTGTCACCAGGTTTTGTTAGGATATCACAGATTGTTAGTTTATCACAGACGGTTCTATTAAAGAACCATCTGTGATATGTTCCATATCACAGACAGTTCCCTAATAGAATTGTCTATGATATATCATAGACGGTTTCCTACTACAACCGTCTGTGATATGGAACGTATCACATACGGTTCTTTTAGGGAACCGTCTGTGATTCCTTATCACAGTCGATGGTTCTATTAAAGAACCGTCTGTGATAGCCTTTTTATAAGGAGGGAACCGCTAGGGTTTTTCTCTTACTCGTCACTTCCTCTCTCACGCCCCTTAGGCTCTCGTGCGCTCTTTCACCTCCTCTAGGGCTCGCCCGTTCACCGCCGCCTACGACCTCGGCGCCTCTGACCTCGACACCGCCGCCCCTGACCTCGGCACCTCCGACCTCGCCGCCGCCGACCTCGGCGCCTCCGACCTCGCCGCCTTTGACCTTGGCACCCCCGACCATGACGCCCCCGACCTCGACACCCCCGACCTCGGCACCTTCGACCTTAGCGCCCGACCTCGGTGCCTTCGACACCACCGCCTCTGACCTCAGCGCGCCCGACATCGCTTCTTCCCTCCTCGCACCGGCTCTAGCACCTCCCCCGGTACTCCCTCATGCCTTCCTTGCTCTGTGATGGGTTCTGTTGATGCTTTGTAATGATAGTCGAAATCAAATGATAGTCGAAATCTGTTGATGCTCTGTGATGATAGTCGAAATCTGAAATCAAATAGATAATTAGAAACAGACTTGAGCTTAAGCATATTGCTTTATATGGTCAGTTATAATTAGTAACCTTTATATTCTTTGTTTTCAGTTATAGCTGAATTAAGATTACACTTGTATGTTCTGTGATCTGATTGATCTTCTGTGAGATATTTGCATTTCTATTCTCAATCTGTCAATTATGCTTATTGTTGATATAAATTTGTGAATTATTTTGAAGGCATATGATTAGATGTTCTGTTTACAGAATGCTTTATGTGTTGTTTTTGTGATTTAATTTCACTAAGTTTAACTACTACTCTGAGATAACTTGACATATGAGAAAGTTGTAGTTTGAGCTCAAGATCTGTTTTGTAATTATCAAAATTGATTGGTGAAGAGATTTTGACAGAGGACTGAGATTGCAAAGATTATGTCTTATGCAATTAGTCAGCTGAGAGCAATTGAGCAATCTTATTTGCTTAGCTTAATGCTGTTTTTAGTTGTTCTCATAATGAATATGTTGAAGTTATTCATACACTGAAATTGATTATCATCCTGGACATTGCGAGTGTTCTGATGGTTAGGGTGAATTTTGTGGGCTTAATATTGCTCTGTGATTGGAATGGTCTAATTCTGAAATTGGTGGAATTACCAGTTCAATTTTGAGCTCTACAATATTATGTGATTCTATTTTGTTTCTATGTCTTCATTAAAGGCTAGTCTTCTGTACATGAAGCATTAAACCTTTGCTTAGCATTTCTTCGTCGATCCTAACACACTTGAGTGTACCTTTGCATAAAGACTAGTCTTTTGTACATGAAGCATTAAACCTTTGCTTAGCATTTCTTCGTTGATCCTGACACACTTAAGTGTACCTTTGCTTCATGCCAATCCTCCAAAGCATGAAACAAATGGTACACTCCAGTGTGTCGGGCTCGATGAAGTAGGCTCGGGCAAAGATGGGCTCGGGTTCTATCTATGCAAAAGATCCGTATCACTAGTTTGTATCTATACAAAGATCACAAGAGATTGTTATACATGTGATTGTTATGTCAGTCTAGTTAAGCTTTGGATAGAGCTCAAAATATGAATTTTAGTGTTCTTATCCAATTTATGAAGAGAATAGGCCTTAGTGATGACATGGCCAAGTTTGTTTCTCGTGCAACTCACCATATGAGAGCTCACATTAATTTCAAATTTTTGTGCTCTGTGCTAATTTCATTCATATACATGCGGTACATGTTTTGCATTTCAATTAATTTAAATGACTTGAATGATTTACATTTGATTATGTTAATTTGGTCCTCCCTCGTGCCTTGTCTGTTGATCTTCTCGGTGGTTTTGAGTACCATCGTCGTTGTGAGTATTTCAACATATTGTGCACTGTCTCTTTGCATATATGTGTGTGTGTGTGTGTGTGTGTGATGTGCATATTGTTCCTTTTAAATGACTTAATTGATTTTCTTAGTCTTATGACTATTGTGTCATTTAATTGGTTAGGGAACTATGCTCTATTCATAATTATCTATGTTGGAATTAATTATTGTTTCATATTTATGTATATGTAAATTATATAGATAGCAAGTAAGCGAGATGACAGAGGCACCGTCTTCGCTGTCGTCACCGACGCCGCAGATGGCAGAGGCATCGTCTTCGCGCCGTCCCTGACGCCGTAGATGGCAGAGGCGCTGTCTTCGCCGCCTAATCCGTCGACGATAATGATACGGAAGCGAGATGGCAGAGGAGAATCGAAGATGCCTATGGGCCGACTGGTCATCACGGAGGTCAGTGAGTTTGGGGTCCCTCTGCGTCCCAAGAGCTTAGCGGCGAGATTCTGGACCATGTGTGAGATACTTGCAAGGAAACGGTTCTCCATCACCACACCAAGGTGGAAGGATCTAATGAAAGAAGCGAGAGGCGGGCTGTGGACAGAACTTTCAAAAAATTTCACTATCCCAGAAGCAGACATGGCACGCGTGGAACGGACGGCGATGCTCACGATCGATAAATCGTGGAGGACCTTCAAGAGCATTCTAGTCACGAAGTACGTGAACACGGGTCAGACGCCCTTCACGAAGTATGCATTCTTGACGCGGGAAACATGGGACGCCTTTGTGGCTATGAAGACGACGGCCGAATTTAACGAGGAAGGTGCGGCGCACAAAGCTCTCCAGACACGAAACACTCACCCGCACAGACTCAGCACCGCTGGGTACGCGGGTAAATACGAGGAATGGGCGGCGGAGGAGGAGAACGCATTTCCTAATGCCACAAACCCGCGTTCCCTAGCTTGGTTAAAAGCGAGGGCAAAAGTCTCATCTTCGGGCAGCATCTCTTTCACAAACCCGACAGACCAGGAAGTGTCCCAACGTGTGGTAAATATGTCGAACTACCTAGTTGTTAATAAGTCTATAACTTCATAGTGTCTATAATAACATGATGACCTCTTGCAGCGTGAATTGTCTGCCCAAACTTCCCAATGCTCCTTCCAAGCAGACAGGGAAAAAGATATACTATCTACGGCCCTGGGAAACAATGAGCACCTGGGTCACACGCGAGGCCTTGGGGTTAATGTACCTTGGAGTCATGGATTCGCATACGACTACTGCACGTATAGGAGTAGGAAGAGATCCAAGGCCGAGCGCGAGGACCGATTGGTACAAATGATTACTAAAAAATTTGAAGAAAAGCTAGTGTAATACCCCAAGTCTATTTAAGTGAAAAGAAAGAATTAGAGAGAATAACCAACTAGAAA
The DNA here is from genome assembly GCA_036346255.1 of Ampelocalamus luodianensis. Classification (NCBI taxonomy): domain Eukaryota; kingdom Viridiplantae; phylum Streptophyta; class Magnoliopsida; order Poales; family Poaceae; genus Ampelocalamus; species Ampelocalamus luodianensis. Next base: position 27,624,660 of record CM070624.1, on the reverse strand, counting down.
AAAATAGAATTAACAGAGGATTAGAGGGGTTTCTGCAATTATTCGACAACCTGGGCCTCAAGCTTTGGCCCAGGAGGCCCAGGAGGGGCCCGCCACCAATAAAAGGAGGGGGAAACCCTAGGGGTGGTACTGTAGCACGGCGTGCTACAGTAGCCACCACTGCTACAATACCCCCATGAACAGTACCTCCCCCGCCTCCTTGCGTCGTCTCCTTCGGGTGCTGCCGACCAAGAAGAAGAAGAAGAAGAAGAAGAAGAAGAAGGGGAAGAGGGAGAGGATCTTTTTTGTAGGGGTGTTTCGTCATCTCCCTGCGATTCTTCAAGGGTAACCTCAATTCCCCTTTGATCCGATGCATTTTTGGATAGTTAATCAATGTCGGTATTTCTGTCTCCTCAGGACAGATCACGTTAGAGGGACGTTTTGTTGTAGTTAAGTGCGGATTCAGTCTCGGGCATCTCCTAGAAAGTTGTAGAGGACGTCAATAGCTTTCAATGAAGTGCTAGATCGTATTTTTTGGACCTCTTTAGCAACAGTTATGAAATTATTAGTGCGACTGTTCTGCAAATATGTCAGTATTTTGACAGGTTTTAGTAATCTGACTTGTGTGATTAGTTAAAAGGAGAATTAGAGGATCTCAGTATAACGAAAGTTATAGATAATTCTTGTATCTTTCAGGGAAGCACAAGAACGCAAAATTTGGACAACCGAGCTGAAAGTTATGATAGTTTTAGTGTTCTGTCCAGAGAACCTGACGTGAAATTGATGTTTCGTTAATCAGCTTAAAAAGGATATTAGATGGCTGAATCAGGAGGCTCACCAACTAGGTTTAGTTGGGGAATTTGATAACCTTTCAACGAAGTCTAAGAACACCTCATTTGGACTCCTTTACTAAAAGTTATGAATTTTAGAATGTGACTGTCCACAGAGGGGACAGAACAATATTTAGGAATTGGAGTTGGGTTCGCGCTAAAGGAACTATTGCGAGTTCGTGTTTGCTCTTATAGTTTGTTTGGTCCATTAATGTTGTCTTATCATTCTCTTAAATTAATTTAGGTGTGGGACTAGTTCCGAAGGCGGCACCCTCTTCGCGTCCTTCGTTCCCGCACGATTGAGGCAAGTGCATCGTTGTTACCTTGTTTGTGATTGCTTGGACATGAATGCGTTTTTGATGCATGTTAGTGTCGTATGGTTGTTGGCAAGTGTGCATAATAAGAGTGGTGAATGTTCAAAGTATGACTATGCTTTATTCATGAATGTTGTTATTACCTTTAGTACTTTGATGCTGAATAGAGATGGTGCATATGCATATTGATATCATGTTGAGGCCTGGTCTTGTGATGACCAAGCATGCACATTTTTGAGGTCTCCGTCATGTATGTGACGGGCTTGAGGTCCCCACACCTATGGAGTGTGGGCTTGAGGTCCCCAATACTTGCGGAGTATTGGGCAATTGGTCCCTGCGCTTGCAAGCACACGCATGGGTATGCAGCGACGATTTCATACTTTGCATTACCGGTAAAATGCAAAAAGAAATAAAGAGAAGGAACCCTTGAGCATTGCATATGCATGTGGAATGATTTAATGTCGTGCTTCTGAAAATGGATGCTGATGTGGTGATTTTAATTATGTTCTTTTATATGTACTTGCTGACTCTGTGGACTCACTCTTGCTTTCTTTGTTGTTTTAGGTACCCAGAGCAAGAAAAGCATACATGGGAGGGAGTAGCATTATGATCTCACGCACACCGCCATGAACCTTAATTCTCGACTATGCCTTAATAATTAAGCAATCGCTAAAGGATTCTTCATGATTATGTTTCCGCATTGATTTATTTGTAATGATGATGAGTAGCATAGTTGGATGCTTGAGGATTTGTTTAGTTGATTAGCAAGTTCTGTCGCTTATTGATGATTTTGAATGTTGCAATATTTAGTTATAAAACCCTTTTATCTGTTGAAACCCCTGTGAAGTTAGAAATATAAAGAAGGTTCTGCTGAAATTTAGTAAATTGTCTTAGCTTATATTTGTGTAAGGTTACCTTAGTAGCATTCCAGGCTCGTGTGGGGCTGGGGTGTTACAGCAGCAGCATTGTAGGATCAAATGAATCAACTCCTGAGCCAGTCGTAGTCGCAAGCTGCTCCTGTTAATTTGGGAGCCAGTCTTTCTCAACATCGGAGTAGCGTCGCGTCCACGTATTATTCTGAACATGATGACGTCCAATTACCGATAGGCGACATCAAGGTAATGTGCATCTATGGAATGCACCAAAGATAGGCCTATAGGACGCCTTAGCTTATTGTGTATCATTTTGTAGGAGCTGACGGCCTGCAAGCTCCAAGTGAGGTTAGATGGGTCCATTTCTATTGAGGTCTGGGTGGGGGATGGTGCAACCATACCAGAAGGGGCGTATGGGCGGCAAAGACAAGGTCCGTGTGGCGCAGGGTTACGCCAGGGTGGAGGTGGGCATGGTACATGAACATTTCATGGCCGTCCCGCTGGAGATTCGCCTGAACGAAGAGATCACAACACTAGGGGATGTCGTACAAAATTTTATCCAGTGGACCAAGAAGGACATCGTCCTGGACCCAGCAGTGCCGCGATCGCAACACAACCAGTGGAGAAAACGCCAAAGGAACAATAAAAGTGTGCCGCCGTATCGGGTCCCGAGTCATCTCGTAGGAAGACGCTGCCAACCTTAAAGCCAAACCGAAATCGATGAACGTTAAGGCGCCTCCCAAGTCCGGGAAGTCCGGGATATCCGGAAGTACATCAACGGAAAATCGTTGTGCTCCGACGCAGTATTAGGGCACGCTGGATATGCTTGTCAGGCTTTGCATGCGTGGTACTTGGAGAAGACCCAAAAGGAGGGGTGCGATATTGGAATCACTGTCAAATACGAGCATAAGCATTTCTTCAACGGGACGAACCACTTTGTCGTGGGCATCAACGACTTATATGACCTATTCAACCTCGTTGGCCTCGACGCCTCGCTTCTACGATGTTGGACACTGTAAGTGCGTACAATCAAGTTCTACATTCACGTAATACCGATAAATATCACAACTCATTGCTTATGTATAGATACATGATGAAAAATGTCCAAGAATGGAAAGAACCAGTGGGTTTCCTCGACCCACATGTGGTATCGTTGCAAACCATCCAAGCAAACTCGTCCTTCATCGAGAAATACATAACAGAGGCGTTGCTTCGTCAGCAGAACATGAAGTACATAGTGGTGCCCTACAAGGAGGGGTAAGTGTCACTAATTGCTCTACAAATTTTATTTGTACTTTATACGTAGCACGAACTTAGGTTTAATGACTATAGCGGCATACATGAGTAGGTACCACTAGATCCTTTTAGTCATTACACCAAGGAGGAACCATGTGATATACCTTGATTCCCTTATCCACCGCGACCACAAGTTCAGCATTCTGAGAGGAATACTCGACACGTATGCTCATTTCTCCATACATAACTCTATTGTAGTCTTCATTAGTTTGAAATGGTCAAGGATAACTTTTTGGAATCATGTAGGTCGTTCATCGACTATGTTGCCAACAAAGGAATATAGGATGGAAAGAGCGCCGAACTAACACACGGATGAAATTTTCGGTACACGCTACAACACGATAATCCTATATCATACTTCATAATAACGCATCTCGAACTGATATATGTCAGAGATAATTAAGGACACCGGAGAATTTCACCGTCCGACCTAGAGCATCACCCCGCCGACACCTCTGAACCACCTTCAAACAATTGACTCAATTGTGATCCAATTTATTTTGTAACAATACTTGAACAAATGCGATCTTTGTAATTTATTTTGAGTAATGATCAGTTTGAGTTTGTCAACAATTGATTATCTGTGATGTATCTGTAAATGTATCTATTTTTCTGCATGCTTGTTTTCAGAGGGCATGGCTAGCAATTCCTGAGGCTAGCCAAAAATCAGTAAAAATGTAGTTAGTGTAATGAACTATCACGCACGGTTTTGTATTAAACCCGTAAACCCGATATGAAGGCTAGTATCACGGTTCTATATCTGAACCGTCTTTGAAGGCATAGTATCACAATACACGAACCGCTCGTGATACTATGCCTTCCTGAAGGCATAGTATCACGCACGGTCCGCCGAACCGTCTGTGATAACCGCCTGTTATCAGAGACCAACTTATTTAGACGGTTCAAAAACCGTCTGTGATGATGGTTTCGAACCATCTGTGATGACCCTCTTTGTAGTAGTTTTATAGCCAGCGATGGAGGAAGGAAGAGGGGCAAGGAGCCGTTGAGCTCTCATGGTCCCGAGGCATGGCACAACATGGGTGAGATGGGCGGAAGCGGCGGGCACGGGGAGGGGATGGAGCATCGGCAGGAGTTGCGGGCGTGGGGATGGGCGGCTCTGCATGCGACATGGGCATCGCTGGTGATGTGACATTGCGAGGAGTTGGTGGCGGAGGTGACGCAGGTAGGTAGGTGCTGCAGGCGGGGCAGCATGGAGCGACATGGGTGCATCCTAGCGTAGAGCAGAGCGCATGGGGCTGGCTTAGGTGGCTTGGGAGAGGAGAAGGAGGGGTTAGGTGATGAGGACATCAACCCTAAGGATGCATCCACTGCTTTGACTCGCTGCACTGCATCCACATCTTCTCCGATCGGACTTTCGGTGACTGCATTGCCATATTTTCCAGTTGGACCGAGCTGCCTCTACTCATACATGTCGGGCTACGTCTACTGCTTCTACTCATACGTGACGGGCTACGTCTACATGTCATGGTGCTGCGTCACCAATTGTTGGCACATGGGCTTTGTAATAAATGGGCTGATTTGGCCTATATGGCCCACATGGCCCGTATGACCGTCCCACCTAGGGTTTTGGTACTATTCATGTGACACTATTTATGCATAAACAGTACCTACACCGCCTCTTCCCTCTCCTATAGATAGTGGCCGCCATCCCCTTTAGTTATTTGGGTTTTGTTGATTGAAGTTTAGTTTTGCTACTTTATTCTTTGTCCTCTTGGTCGGCAAGATCAACAACAACATTGTTCTTCGGAACCCCACCTATCAATACATTCAATTCATATTCGTAATTTTAGATTGCTTATTTATCTTGTTCTTATGTGCTTCTTCGGTGTATGCAGGAATCGATCTTCGTGATCAGGTCAACTGGGTTTTCATGCAAGGTTGATAACGACTTGTCGAACAGTTCAGCGATTACGTGGTTTCAAGCCTTGCGAGTTCGTAGCCAGGATCATGAGAGTTGAGCGACTACTACTGAACATATCCTTCTCACCGAAAGATCGGGCCAAAATCAGGACCTTTGTGGTTCATCATTAGGGGGAGGATGGCTCGGGTAGGCCGAAAGGAGGAATGGGCTGAGGGCCCAAGGGAGGTCACGGGCTGAGCCCAAGAAAGAGAGGAGGGCAAAAGAGAAGGGACCCAAATTCGAAAAGATGAATTCAAATTGAAATTTGAATTTGGGAAATTACAAAAGGTTTAAAACACAAACCCGAGCTTAGAACAAAACTAGAAGATTTTGAAAATACCTGATAATTTGACATACGGAAGAAAACCAAAACCAAATTAGTAAACACTATTTACGGTCCTAAAATGGACTGTTACGTATGGGTACAAGTACGGGTATGGCCATATTATCAGCCCGGGATTGCGAAATAAAGAACATATAGCAGTATATAATTGATTGTACCATGCAATTTGTTAGTAATCTTGACATAATTAGTCCTCAATTAAACACACGCCAATGCAAGACATGTTTAAATTATTAGTAGTAACCAACTAATTAATTGGTGTTAGTTCATTTTGCTGCCAATAACTCCTACGTAAGTGCATACCGTTTGTCAACTGCAAATTAAAGACATTTAATAGTGCATTCAAAGTTCCAGAAGGTAAAGATAACAAACCAACTACACAAAAGTATGTACTTGAACCATTACATAATTTCATTTCTTTAAGAATCTTTTTCTCCCTAGCCCATGCCACAAAAATCAGTTACTACTTGACCGCATCATAAACGGTGCACAACATACACACACACACACACAGAGAGAGAGAGAGAGAGAGAGAGAGAGAGAGAGAGATCCTAAGATTTCTCTTATTAGAGAACAAAGCCAAGGTAGAACTCATTAACCAATTATTCGGCACTACAATATAGTTTTGTGTTTCCAAACACCACCGTTCATCGCGACTAATTATTTGGTAACTAATTAACAACGCCTCAAGAATTAAAACTAATTAATTACGTAACATTAGTTCAACTGTGGCTAATTAAATATGACTAATAAAGTCAAACAAATTTTCCTACGAAAATTTCAACACGCCTATAATAGGTGCGCCTGGAAAATTACAACTATTTAAGTACACGGTTAATAAAAAAATTTATGAACGATGAAAAATCGACAGAGATAAAAGTTACATGCTAAATTGGCTTCTAATGATGGAGGTTAATAACGCTAAAATATCCCCAAAAATATAATCGACAGAGCAAGAGAGCAACCAAAAGAGAGAGAGAGCGAGTGACGGCGAAACGAAATCGTGCTCGCTCGCTCGCTAATTTATAGCCATTGCAGGAGGGAATCCTTCCCCGCACGAGCTAATTGAAATTTCCATGCATGCATCAGACAACGATGTGACAACGACGGGACAGGGAATAATTAAAGTGGCGACAGCGACCGATGGAAGTGACTAGAGGGGAGACCGGGTGGTGGAAGGACAGATCAAGGGAGGGGAGGCTGGCTTCGGAGGCTTGTCCAAACGACAGATGGACTGGATACCGGTAGTTTTTGTTTCTCTGGAGAACCGGACCGGTTTTTTAGGGATTTTTTTGGTAAGGGAGGGGAGGGCGGGCGCACAGTGGTCGTGCGGGAGCGCCTCCACCGCTCGGTAGCCGTGCGGCACTGGGTATATGTCGTTCGTTGGTAAGTACCGCGCGGTAGCCGTGCAGTTCAGGATGCCATTTCTGCAAATACCATGCGCCGAGTGCGGTAATCCAAGCGCAAAACGTGCCAATACGGCTGAAGAGACAAGGCATCGAAGTACAGAAATATATTCACGTACATGATATATTTCCTCCCTTGTAATTGCAGTGTTACTATTACCTTAAACATCATTACATTCTCATAACAGGGAACGTAGATGCTGACAATTACACTAAACCCAATAACAACTTTGATTCATCCTGGGCCATATATGTATTTTTTTTTCCATCAGGAACAGCGCAAACTACACATAACCACCACAAGCACAGTAACTAGCTAACACATTGGACATGCATCTCCTTCGTCCACCGATCATCGCATCATTTTAATCTGCAGCAGCTGAAGATCGTACACATCAGTACATCACTACCGTAAACTTAATTAGGTACATATCATATCAATATTATATCGCCGATCTGACATACGCGCGCCGGGTCGACGAAGAACTTATCGATCTGACAACAAACTAATCAACCGGCACGCACAAGTACAGTGGAACGGCGGCGGTTTACTTATTGCTCGCTTTTGTAGTTACATGACGGCGCAGGCGCCATAGGGCGGGCTCTCCTCGCAGACGAGCAGCGTCGGGTACGGCATGGGCGTCGGGTACGGGTATGGGTACGGGTATGGACATAGCACCAACTCGGGCTTCGGTGGCTCGGGCTCGGGCTCGGACCTCGGCTTCGGCTTGGGCGGCTTGGCGACCTCGATGCCCTTGATAATCTTGCCGGCCTTGCACCAGAGCTTGCAGTAGAGCCTCTCGGCGTCGAACGGCCCCGACACGAACACCTTGTCCTTCTCGTACGAGATCTTGTCGACGACGAACTCACCTCGATCTGCGCACCCAAAACTTTCGACCATTAAGAAACCGAGCAGAAGATATATTGTTGGACCGGAAAGGCGACTAGAGGGGGGGTGAATAGGAGCACGCTCAACTTTTTCACCAACGATCGAATTCAATACGAATCTCACTCCAATAGCTATGAAAGCTATGAAGATCAATCAATCAAGTACAGCGGAAGACTTGTATTGAATCCAATCAAAACCCAAGTAGAATCAACAAAACTCAAATCACGTAGTCTCGGCGTCCGACCTCTCACGCGCGGTCGACCGTTGGCCTAGCGGTCCGACCTCTCGTAAATCGGTCGAATATTTTGCCTAGCGGTCGACCTCTCACACGGGCGGTCTGACCGATTTGCCTAGCGGTCTGACCCTCTCAAGTTGGCGGTCTGACCTCTAGCACGATGAACAGGAAAATCAGCCCGAAAACCGAAACTAAAATCGGTCTAACTTTTGATCTACAAGGCCAAACTTGACCAAATTTGGAACACACCTTCCTAAGGATATTAGGAACCTATTCCAAGCAACGATTGAGTAGATCCACATCAAAGTTTTGACCTTTTTCCATTTTACCGAAGGAGGGTTCAAAACCGGTCAAAACGAAACTTGATCTAGAAACTTGCTCGTGGGTGATTGATGATCTAGATCATCCTAGATGTGTTCCCACATGTCACAGCAAGCTATATCAAGAGAAGAAACTAAGCCAAAAGCTCTCAAGAGCAAAACCCCAAAATCACCCTTTCTTTCACTAAAACCGGCAAGATCAAAACTTAGATCCAAAAGCTTGCTCGTGGGTGGATGATGATCAAGATGACCTTAGATAGGTTCCCACATATCCCAGCAAGCAAGATCAAGAAGAAAACCAAGTAAAACTCCCTGATCAAAGAAAGCCCCAAAATCACAAATAGAGAGGATGAACACAAAGAGATACAATTTGTGAAATCTTTCTTTGGATTGATTGGATTGGATAGATGGTATGTTTACAGCCACTCCATCAAGGAGGACAAAGCTCAACACTTGAGCACTCAAATCAATCCTCTCTCTAGAACCCTAACCTCCCACTAATCTCTCCAAGCCCTAACAACCAAAGTTAGGGTTTCCAATTGAAGGGTTGAGGAGGTGTGGCCAGCACCCTCCTCTATTTATAGTGGAGGCTAGATTCTAGGAATATTCCATTAGGGCACCCATTAGACCCTAACACACAATGGGTTAACACACGCACGCATTTTAAAGCGCCGTCTTCATCTTCGATTGACCTAAACCGCTTCATCATGCGCCACTCGCGCGCGGTTTAGCCAAAAGGTCACCAAGACGGATTTGGTAAAATTACCAAAATACCCTTCTCGGCCCTTCTCCAAGACCGAGTCCAGACAGCGGCACTCGCTGTTCGCCACGTGTAGGTTGATCCAACGGCTCTCATCATGCTCGCAAGTTCTCCCATCCGCCCCACCAAACCACCATGGTACTTGCACCGACCCCGCGCCGCTTGATTCAACCCGCCGCACCGAATCGCCTGCTCGGTCACCTTTGTCCATCTTGCACCATACTTGAGTCCACGACTTCACCCGCATCGCCGATCGCTCGACCTCGCCTCTCCAAGCCTAGTCCCGATCATCCTCGCCGTTGACCGCCGCTGACCACCAAGCAACCCGCACAACAATAGACAAGCAAATCAAACCGGAACAAGTTCTTCACAACTTGACCCACGTTAGCCAAAACATGCATCATGCAACACATATGCACTAATGAACATGAACTTGACCTAACAACACACATCGCCGCCACGCAGACGACAAACCAAGTCACAACCGGTCGATCGCCACCCTTGGCGGTCCCGATCGCTTTCACGGCCGATCGCCACCAAAGGTCGGCTCGACCGCCACCCAAGACTTAGCCAAATTCCAGCTTGAAATCCGCAACCTCTCGGAAATTTCAAACCAATAGAACTTTTGTTCGAGGCTCCAAAATTATGGGACCAAGAGCAGAGAACCTCCTCTCTGCCTACACCTCTATTTTTGGCCCAACTAAAAATCCAAAGCCACTTTCATGGCCGGTCTCGATCACCAGAAGAGCGGCCGATCGCCATACCGGGTCGGCCGGATCGCGCCTCGCCGGCCGGACCGCCACCACTCACAAACAAAACAACCAAAGGCACGCCGGCCCGATCGCCACCATGGCCGGCCAGATCGCTGCACTGACAAAGACAGAACTTCACCGAAAACGAGGGTTTCTCCCAACACTTCGACGCTATTGCCAATTGTTCAACACACTAAGATTAGGATCATATCCACATGATCTCCACAATCTCCCCCTTGATGAACACATTGGCAATCTTCTCAAAAATGCAAATTAGAGGTTTGAAAATGAAAATACCCGACGTTACAAGAAAGGCACAACTTGGTCCAAATGCAAGAGAAAGCAATGGAAAAGACCAAGCTGGCTTCTAAATAGCATAGGCAAGTGAGATAAGGCAAAAGAAAGCATGAAAGCTTCAAATTCCAGAGAATTGACAAAAATCTCACTTAAGGTCCATATGAAAGAACAATTGCTCGATTTGACCTTTGATCATTGTGAGTCTTCAAGAATTGCAATTCAAGTTCGTAAAAGACACTAAGATCAAAAGAATGCAATTTCAAAACTCCCTCACTATGATCATCATTTTACAAGAGAAAAGCTAAAGCTCCCCTTTGGCAATGAGAAGCCATTTCTTCTCCCTTTACAAAACTTCTCCCATAACATCCCGAACTTCTCCCCTTATCCCGAAAGCTCTTTTCACATTTTTGCCAAAACTTCTCCCCTTTGACAATGGATTCATCAAGGAATCATAACTTCCTCTCATCCAGAGATAACAAGTGCAACAATACTAAGAAGCAAAAGAAAGAGCATGCATGAAGTGCAATGGGTGGCTTCATTTTTGTTTTGATTTTTCAATTTTTAGTAAAAGAAGCTTTGGGGATTACTCAATTGAACAGCTAGCATTTCTACCATTACTCAAGATACAATAAGCCCGACAAAACTAGCAAGATCATATTAAGACATGTATAGCAAAGCTAAGCTAGTGAGCTCAAAATACCACATGTTGTTGGATTGCTAAGCAATGCTTCAAAATTAGCAAGTTCAACAACAGTATCCTAAAGTGATAATGGCCATGTCGAATGTCATTGTGAGATCCGAAGCTAGCAAAGACCATCTTAGAGACAAAAGTCCCGAAATGAATCATTTAGCTCAAATTGTCTCAAAGCCCAAATTTCTCAACAGATTTCATTTTCAATAAATATTGAAGTTGAGTAAAGGTCTATCTTGGTAAAGAAGATCCCGGACTATGAGCCATCCACAATCTCTTCCTAAGCTTCAACCAATTTGACAAATTGCATTATTAGCCATGTGCTAGATCTCAAGCCTTGCCACGACCATCCCAAGCAACAAAAGCTTAAAAGAGTGGTCTAAGTCATCCAAAACTCCCCGAGTTCATGCCTAGTGCAAGGCAAGTCGTCTCATGAGAAAGAATTGGTGAGATCAGTTCTTTCGCACAAAAGAGATCATTTTTCATTGATTCATAGAGCAATTATAGATTCTTAAAAGAACAAGAAGCTCCATAAATGTTCAATTCTAGATTCAAGAGCTAACAAAGCAATTTTGACAGGCCAATGTCACAAAAGATCACTAGTTGAGCAACTAGCTAAAAGATCCACAAATTACAATTTTTAGTTCAAGTTGTTTAATAGTTTTAGCTCGCTTAGCAAAGACATTGCTGCACATGTGAAAGCATGATAATTCTAGCAAGTCAAAGAACTAGACACGATCTTTGAGCAGAATTGAAATACTAAAGCTCAAGAGGGTAATAAGCAAAGCTTCATCAAATTAAAAGACGTATAGTAAAGCTTATAATACAATGCATCTTTTGGATTTTTCATATGAATGCAATATGATACAATGAGATGCACGAAAGAGTAAAAGCCTAAAAAGACCGAAAAGGATCCGAAGAAAATACCACTTGAAGAAGGTATCAGAAAAGATCCACAAAACGTTCACATGAACAAGGAAAGTTCAGATGAACAAGGAAGGTTCAGAAAAGAACCAACTCCCCCTCAAACCAACCCATAGGGATAAATTATCCCTAACTTGCTTCTCAAGGTGGCAAACCTTGTTTGGTCAAAAAGCTTTGAGGGGATCTGCCAAAAGAACCTTGGACTCCACAAAAACTAGCACAAAAGACTACAAACTCCACAAGATCTCTAGGGAAAGCAACTCGAAAAGCTAGGGAGCGAAACACCAACACTAAAAAGACCTACAGGCAACTCAAAAACCTGCTAAGGACTAGTGATTGGTAGACAAGCTCGACCTAGGCTATGAGAAGAGTGCATCCTAGCAAACCATGGGATAAGAAGAGTGCCTAGAAAAAACACGTGCTAGAACAGAGCCTCCTATCTACCCTGAACACAACAAGCCGAACACCTGACACAAACCAGATGCAATGCAAGGTAGACTAGGGATACCATACACAAGAGTAAGGTATAGAAGCTCGAACCTGAGTCGCACTGCTTGGTAGTGAGATGTAGTCATGATGGATGAAGATCCATTCCTTGAAGCTCCAAAAAGTAGCTGCGCTCACCCATCATCCTCATCTCAAAATTCCTTCGTCTCTTAGAAGTGATAGCCAGCATTGAATGCACAAATGAAGAAGAACCAACAATGAGTCTTTGACCACTTGTTGGACCACATGTTCTTCTTCTCAACCAAAAGGCTACACCAAAGAGATGAAAAAGTCTATGCCTTGGCATCGGGTTAGTGAAACATTATCTAAGGAAAACAAGTATCAAGACACACGACTAACAAGGATAGCAAAGAAGTGATCCAAAGCTCACAAAAGCATATAATCAATAATTCGAATATGAGCATGAAGATAGACAAATCAATTGCAGACATGCTATCCAAGATATAACAAAGCTCAAACTATCCTTAATCCACAATAAGGCATAGGAGCAAGCAAACAAGCACATAGCATATCACATACCACAGATACAATCAAGGATAAAGCATGTCGGTGAAAGCTATGGCAAGACTCATATATCCACAATTAACAATAATGCACAATAACCATGTAAGCATAAAGCAAGTTATAGACCAAGTCATGAAAAGGTATGCTAACATAGATATCAAGTAAACATGTGGATACACAAGGCAAAAGTCAACAAGAGCAAGATAAATCATGTACAGAACAACACAAAGCTCATGAAGACAGTAACAAAGCATATACATCCATGGAAATAAAGAATAACAGTCTAAGACATGGATACATAAGCAAAAATCAATCATGAGCAATATAATAAAGGTACAAGACAAAGACAAGCTCGTGATGACAAAATCATGCTCATACAACCATGAAAATGATGAACAACAATATATTACATGGATATATAAGCAAGAATCAACAAGAGCAATATAACAAAGGTACAAAACAGCACAAGCTCATGTTGACAAAACCAAACTTATATACCCATGAAAATAATGAATAACAATCTAGTTCATGGATACATAAGCAAGGTACTAGCAAAGGCATGATAAAAGATATCAAAAGAATAACACATGCCAATATGATACCAAGTGAGCACAAAACAATCACAACATGCCAAGATTGAATAATCATGAAGGTAAATGCATGAAGGTATAAGATTGCTCACAAAACATGTGAAGACACCGATCATGAAAGCACATGCCTCTTGGAGGCCATTATTGAGGTGGAGAACCATCAAGAGTCCCAATCAAGTAATGAAGCGTAAGATCGAATCTTTAAGTCCATGTTCTCCAACCCGTGTTCCTGTGACGTACACATGAGAAAGGCAAGGTGTCCAAGTCTTGATCCCGAAGGGTTAGAGAGCAAATGCTTGGGAACCCAAACCTTGGACACACCACCACCGTAAGGTCGAAACATTATGTGAGTTAGCATGATGCAAATGATGATCCATGCAAGAAGATCCAATATCATCCTTGAAGGCATGCCGCGAGTGGACAGCTCGATGAAGAAAACGAGGTCCATCTCTAGAAAAGCGGCGATGACCTTGCTTGAAAGCACCAAGATGAGAACCAACAAAAGCATCAAAAGAACTCACGCAACCTCGCCGTGGGTGTGTACCTCGATGAACAAAACGAGGTCCACCTTTTGGAAAACGGCGAAAATCCTGCCTTGGGGCAGCTCGTGGACCAAAACTAAAATCATAGAAACCATGTCCACGATGCTGTCCAACACCACTAGAAAAGGTGTCAAGGAAGCCATCAACAAAGCGAGTCATCGTGCTAGGCTTTTTAGTGTGCATGTCATGAGAAAGACTATGCCCACTAGGAGACTTAGAAGCATGAGCTCGACGTAAATGTTTTGCACGCCGAAAACAGAAATCTACATGATGTCCATTCTTCCCACAAAATGAGCAATGGTGTAAAGGTCTACTAGTAGACATGGTCCGAGAGGACGAAGCACCATTGTCACTCAAAGAAGAAGTCCTGGAAGAACTAACATCATGACTCGTCCTCGTATTTGCACTAGACTCACACATGCCATGAGAAAGACTATGTGTGTTCCTAGAGATACGACGACGCACTCGATGCTCATATTTCAAACGGCGAAAGCAAAACTCGAAAGTGTGTCCATTTTTCTTACAAAAGGTGCAATGGTACTTCCTTTTTAAAGATGTAGTACCATTTGAAGAAGAAGCACCTTTGTCTTTTGAAATCCCATGAACAACACAAGAAGAGTCACAAGAAGTCGCACTAGCTGAGGAAGAGCTACTCAAGGCGATGGCACAAAAACCAACATCAAGTGACTCACGTTTAGCACAAAAAGACTCAAACTCCGAATGCAAAGAAGCAAGAGAAATCTTAAAAACATCAATCTCGGAGTTGAGGCAAATACAAGAGTCACAAGAATTGGCGCTCATATCATCATCGCAATTTGTTCAAAGACTCCACTTCACTTTCAAAGAAATGCAAGATGTGCAAGAAAGTAATGATGCTTTTGTATTTAGCATGCAATTCAAAGCATCAATTTCAATTTCTAAACAAGCACAATTCTTGCAAGAGACTAAACCATTCTTAAGCAATTTTTCATACTCTAAGCACATGCTACAAGGTCTAGTTTCAATTTCAATAATATCAACCCTAGCATTCTCTAATTGCTCAAGATGAATAGAATTAGTCAATTTTAACTTGTCAAATTCAACAAGCATGCCTACATGAGAATCACAATTATTTCTAGCCATAGAAGTAAGATTGCCTATTTCTAACTTAGCATTGTCAAGCTCATGATGTAAGGCAACACAAGAATTACATGGCATAGAAGCATTTGATTTCAATAATTCATTTTCAGTTTTTAGGCATGCTAGAGAATTATTCAAGTTCTCCATGTCTACAAGTAATGAATCATAAGCATTCATGGAGGTTTTCAATTTGGAGAGCTCTTGAGACATATCACCATTTTCTCTTTCTAGCAATTTTATTTTCTTCCGAAGAGCATGCAATTTATATTCATATGACACTAAGCCATCAATGAGTTTTTCTTTGCTCACCTTGCTTAGCTCAAGTAGGGGATCATCCTCGAAGAATCATCATGATCATCTTCAAAAGCTCTCCAACATGTTCATCCTCAATCGCTACTCCGCATATGCCACCGGCTCCTTCTCCTGCTCTAGGCGAATCTCATCCTCAAACTAGGACAATCAAAACTAAAGAGACCACCACAAATATCACAGGAGAATCCTCCCGAACCGACAACACCATTATTGCATCTTCAAACGCCTTGTAATGACTCACATCAATGAAAAAGAATCATGCCAAGATGCAAGGAAACGCCACAAGTCGGCACACTAATCGTCATGCTCAAAGATCGGTTAAGATCACAAAAGAGCAAACTTGGCTCGATACCACTTGTTGGACCTGAAGGCGACTAGAGGGGGTGAATAGGAGCACGCTCAACTTTTTCACCAACGATCGATTCAATACGAATCTCACTCCAATAGCTATGAAAGCTATGAAGATCAATCAATCAAGTACAGCGAAGACTTGTATTGAATCCAATCAAAACCCCAAGTAGAATCAACAAAACTCAAATCACGAGTGACGGTATTTGGTAAAATTACCAAATACCCTTCTCGGTCCTTCTCCAAGACCGAGTCCAGACAGCGGCACTCGCTGTTCGCCACGTGTAGGTTGATCCAACGGCTCTCATCATGGCAAGTCTCTCCCATCCGCCCCACCGAAACCACCATGGTACTTGCACCGACCCGCGCGCCGCTTGATTCAACTCGCCGACCGAACCGCCTCGCTCGGTCACCTTTGTCCATCTTGCACCATACTTGAGTCCAATGACTTCACCCGCATCGCCGATCGCTCGACCTCGCTCTCCAAGCCTAGTCCCGATCATCCTCGCCGCTGACCGTCGTTGACCACCAAGCAACCCGCACAACAATAGACAAGCAAATCGAAACCGGAACAAGTTCTTCACAACTTGACCCACGTTAGCCAAAACATGCATCATGCAACACATATGCACTAATGAACATGAACTTGACCTAACAACACACATCGCCGCCACGCAGACGACAAACCAAGTCACAACCGGTCGATCGCCACCCTTGGCCGGTCCGATCGCTTTCTTACGGCCGATCACACCAAAGGCGGTCGACCGTCACCCAAGACTTAGCCAAATTCCACTTGAAATCCGCAACCTCTCGAAATTTCAAACCAATAGAACTTTTGCTCGAGGCTCCAAAATTATGGGACCAAGAGCAGAGAACCTCCTCTCTTGCCTACACCTCTATTTTTGGCCCAATAAAAATCCAAAGCCACTTTCATGGCCGGTCGGATCGACTCCAGCAGAGCGGTCCGACATATATGCTACTAATAGCTAGTACCCTGGATGCAGCAGAGGATCTTCTGGATCTTGGTGATGCAGCGGCAGCATTGCGGGTCCACCGTGATGATCAACGTCGGCATCTGCAGCGCACACAAGCAAGCTCGTATATATAAACATACACGCAACGAACAAATCTGATCAAACCGCGATCAACAGCACGTACGAACGCATGCATGCGTACGTCGGTACGTGCATGTGAATGTTTTAGCACTGCACATAGCATCGATCTCTCGCTCCTTCGTATAATAGATCATGCATTTTCAGTGACGGAGACAGGGACTAGTGGAGCCCTGATCCCATGATTGATGAAGCTTTTTTATATAGTTCTTAATATGTTCATGTAGAATAGAAAATATTAATACTTGACACTTCTTATTACCATGTGACTCTGTAGGTAAAAATTTTCTAGCTTCGTCAGTCACTGTGCATGTTGACCGATCACCTGGGGCCGGCTAGCTAGCAACCATGTCCATGCAGGATTGGTTCTGCATTTTCTTCCTCTCGTCTTTGGATAGATACATAACGAAACCAGAGAAAGAGAGCAGAGAATTGAGCGGCGATCAGTACCTTTGCGAATTGCGATTCTGAAGCAGCGCAGGTGCCACGAGTAGATAGAAGCGGAGGCCTGAGACTGAGAGGAGAGCTAGCTAGCTGACTAGCGAGGCGAGTGTTTATAGTCGTCGTCTGATCATGAAAGAACCTGCTGACAGTTGGCGCCGGGATCACGTCTGAACGCTTCGGACCTTGAGCGCCCTTTGAAACCACGTGCAAGGCAACGCGAAAAGATGACGAGAGACGCACAGTGGCATGCATGCGTAGGTCCTTTTCTCCACCAAAATAAACGGTATAAATCAATTGCTGTAGTAACAGCGGCCGACGCGATTTGGTACCGGTCACGTCTCAACAGTTGGGGGGAAGTTTTAATGCAGTGCCGGATCACATCTCAATGGTTGTCGGGAAGTTTTAAGCCTCCTCCTGCTGCTTCGAGCTATCTAGCTAGGGTGGCAATGGACGGGCGTCGAGCAGGGAGTTCGGCAAGGACGTACGTACGGCTTGGCCAGTTGTCAGGGTCCTCTCGATGTCTTGCTCTTGTCTTCTCTCTCTCCTGGTCCTAGCTGTTTGCGTCTGCTCCGGCAAGTAGTTAACGGGTAGCAAGGAGAGGAACCGTTGGACTGGAAACGAAGCACGATTAGCTATATATGTACTCTCACCGAACACTAGTTGCATGCATGTTGACTCGGAAGGAATCAGCAGCTCGGTCGTGATGTGAAATGGAAGCTGCGACGTAGGTGGATGTGTCAACAATACGAGAGATCGACCAAACATGCATGCATCTGTCTACCAACATGCATCGAGTTGCTGCACCTGAGTTGCTGCATCGATGTCTTGCTCTTTTCTTCTCTCTCTCTCATGGCCCTAGCTGTTTGCGTTTTATCCAACAAGTAATTAAGTGTACTAATATGGATTAATTAAGTGTACCAATATGGATCTACGCCGGAAGGAATAGCAAAGAATTTACGGTTACTACGCTGTAACGTATGCAGGAAATTGGTTAGTATCTGCAACGGATAAAAAAATTGTCTTTTTAAGCACATTATTCAGGTCGTCGTTGCATACAAAAATAAAAGTATCATGTACAAAATAACTTAGCTTTGGCTTTGGTTACGGTGTTTACTTTGTAGTTTATAGAAACACATGTTTCAGCTGAACTTGAGTTCATTGAGCATCTTAATAGCATCTTAGCAGGAGGTTCTTGTTTCACCTTAGCAGTATTCTTACACTTGTATCGGGATGTTTTGCACACGGGACATACATGCATATCTGCATACTCTTTACGGTATAGGATACAATCGTTCGGACATGCATGTATTTTTTTCTACTTCCATTCCCAATAGACAAAGAACCTTCTTGGCTTGGTAGGTGGTGTTGGACAACATGTTTTCCTCTAGAAGGATGTCCGCTAGGAGGCCTAACAACACCGTGAAACTCTTGTCGGACCAACCATTGCTTGCCTTCAATTTCAGCAATTCAAACACGGTTGACAACCTTGTGTATTCCGGCTTGCAGCTAGGGAACAAAGGTTTCCCAGAGTCCTCTATTAAGCGCTCGAATTTACAAAACTCTCTCTCACTGTAGTTCCCTTCTGCATCACGTAGCATCTTATCCAGATTGTCATCGTGTGACCTATCCTCATCAAAAGCACAGTCCACATCCGGCATATCGTTGACTTCATCGGCGATGTCGTCATTACTAACTTCCTGTATAATCTGCTCTTCACCGTGACTGGTCCAACATGTATACACTTTTTTGAAACCCCTTCGAATCAAGTGCCCTGCAATCTGCGCTGAGTTGTTAAACATCTTCATATTACCACAATCAATGCATGGACAGTACATAAATTCTATCCCCTTCTGCAACATATCCTGCTCGGCGACTCTTTTGAAAGCAAACACACCATTAATATACTCTTGACTCACAAGGTTCGCACCGTACATCCAGTTTTGGTCCATCTACACTACGCACGTATAACAAATTAGTAGTATTAAATTAGATTAATAAACTGCAAATATGTTACTCCTCCTATTAAAGATTAACCTAGAGCAAATATAAAGATTTAGTATAGATCGTTACTCTCGGAGCTCACGACAAAAATTCCAAATATCCTGCGAGATTCCTGATGATGACCATCTCCTTCTCCTCCCTTCCTCCTCTCTTTAGCTTCCTCCTTTTCTTCACCTCTCTAAGGTGGCGCAATGGGGGTGGTGGCTCAAAACAAAATTGGGTCAGGGGTGGAGGTGCAAGGGGGCAGGGGGTCTGTCGAGCCCAATATTTATAGTGCCAAAATATCACAGACAGTTCCATAAAATAACCGTCTGTGATATGGAACATATCACAGACGATTCTATAATGGAACCATCAGTGATATGCACCATATCACAGACGGTTATTTAAACAAACCGTCTGTGATAGCGACGTTCGGACCTGATGTATGGGTGGCCCGATCGAGATCTAACATGTAACACCCTGTTTTTGGGGTTTTTAAAATTTCCAAAATAAGCGAACCATTTGGTTTCCTCGGTCTAAAAGCTTAAACTAAGATTTTGGAATGAGTTTCAAATGACTAACTCCAACTTCAACTAAATTCCTTGTTGGTTTTCTCGGGTCATTGGAGTGATGGAGTTCTGGTGTTCCCTCCCTTTCTGTGCTTGTTCTATTTTCCCTTCGGCCAACGCTTCTCTGTGTTTTCTCTTTGGTTTAGACCTCCTTTGTATTTGGACCTCCTCTTTGTCCAGACCTCCCCATGGTTCTAACCTTCCTTTTAAGTCACAACCACCCTTGAGTTGTTTTAAGCTCGGGTTTGTGTTTCAAACCTCCTTTGATCTCATCTTGACCATTAGGACATCCCCTTTGTGAGATCTTGACCGTCAGGATCTCCCCCTTGTGAGATCGTGACCGTCAGGACCTCCTCTGGTTCCGTCTTGGCAGTTAGGACCTCCTTGGACCTCTTTCCTTGGATATCCTCCATTAGATCCCCTTCCCTTTAAATCTCACCCGTTAAAACTCCTTTGTGCTGGACCTCCCTTAGGTCCAGATCTGGTGTGCGTCTTCCCTTCCCTAGGACCGTTAGATCTTGGTTCCATGGCCCGATTAGGAGGAGGCGTTCGAATGGTCCGAACGTTCACTTGCATTATGGTGCGTCCGATTGAGTTTGGATGGCCCAATGTAAGTAAGCGTTCGTACAGCCTGAACGTTCCTATCTCCTTGGAACACCCGATCAAGATTGTATGGCCCTGGTTCGTCGTCTTTTCCTTTGTCTTTTGGACCTCCTCCTCCTCTGGTCTTTTTGCAAAGACCACCCTCTTGGTCAAGACCACCTTCTGTGGTCAAGACCTCTGGTCTTTTTGCAAAGACCACCCTGGTGGGACAGGACCTCATTTGCCTTCTGCGGGACCTCCTCAGGACCTCCCTTCCTTGACCACCTCGTAGTTGGACCTCTCCTCTGGTCACGACTTTCTCATGTTGCTTTGACCAACCTCTTTGTTTGAGCCAACCCTGTCCGTTTTTCCCTTTCTGCATGCTTACAGCAGAAAGTCTCTAAGCATTAAATATTGCTACGGCACATTAAATGTTGTCACCTCCGTCGTACCTCTCTTTTTCTCTTGTCCCCTCCTTTACCTGCTCCCGTCCCCTCCTCCACCTATCCTTGAACACATGTGCCCTTGAAACTCACAGCAACCCAGGCCTTATAAGCTTGGACAGCTCTCTATCCTTGCCTTCTTCCTCACTTCAGCTCTCTTGCTCTTGCAGCCAGCTCTTTGGGACTTTCTTCCCAAGCTCTGGAGCTCCTCCGACCAACTCTCTGGACCTCCTCCAAACCTTCAGAGTTCTTGTGTTGGTTCTAGTGGTGCTTTCTTTGTCATTTTTTTGGTTTTGCTTGAGCTTGGGTTGAATTGGCTTTGTTCTTTCATGTAGATTGCGAGGACGCTGAGAAGCCCAAGTACTTTGAGGAGGAAGATCTCTAAGCCTTTGAGCAAGGCAAGTCATACCCTTGATCATATTGACACCAGTATTTCACCCTAAGTACTTTCTGTTCAAGCTAAGTGTTGCATGCATATTTTACTTAGTATTTCAATACCAGTGTTTACTCTCTTAGCTAGACCAAACTCCTTTGTATGGCCATTGTTGACATTGCAACTGAACTTGTTGTCACCTTAGTTAAAAACCTAATTAATGCTTTAGTATAACCAGGACCTATCGAAAAAAAAATGCTTAGCATGCTTAAACCAAAATCTTGATTTAGAAAGTTTTACAACCAAAGATCAATGTTTTACCTCAAATGTTTTAGCCACGATATTGGCTTGTCATGGAAACCTATTCTTGTTTTTAAAGGCAAATGTTGGAAAATGGTTTGGACGTGGGCGAACCTTGGTTGGTTTTATGGTGGGTGCACAGGGAGTGCACGGGGGTCATGTCAGCCGATGCCCCAGGGTTGAGGATGTCGTCCAGGTCAGTTAAGGATCGGTCTTTGAGCATTACTTTGCTATGCCCCTACGTGCAACCACAAGTCTTGTATGGGCAGGACCTGGCCGAATAATTTGCAATATCTCACTATGGTTGTCCTTTTGGATGTGTGGGGTGGTCCTTCATAATCTACTTTCTTACATTCCCACCTAGCGCAAGAGGGGGCCTAAACCCTGCGGGTGGGTAGCCCAATGGGGGTGAAACCTTAGCGAAGGGGGCTGTGGTGAGAAGGAGTATTGTAAAGGCCTTGTGATAACCTGTTAGTCGCACACCTTCGGAAGTGTGTGAGCAGACAATTTAATTGGTTATCTCTTGTGGGTAAAGTTGTACACCACTGTAGAGTGAAAATCTATTCGAATAGCCGTGTCCACGGTCATGGACGTGCTGGCAAAGCCTCTCCAAGTTAGACTTTGTTTTGTGTTTTCAAATGCTTTTGAAAACTGGTTCTAGATTTCTATCTAGTGTGTTCTGGGCTGGGAGCCCTGGTGGATTGCTTGGTGTTAGGAGGTTATCCTACACCATTTACTCTTGTTATCAATCAATCAAAACCTTGTTACAAAATGAGTTTTATGTATAGTTTAACCTGCTTTAAAACTTACTACCTGTATGTTGAAAGAAACATGGCTTTATGCAAACTAACCTTACAAGCTCTCCTTTGTGATATCCTTTATGCATGTCATTCTGTTATTTGACGGGTGTGACTTGCGAGCACGGTTGTTGTGCTCACTCTTGCTTGAAATAATCTTTTGAGCAGGTGAAGAGAACTTTGCTGAGGACCAAGAGGTCCTGGACGACTAGGCCACGCCCTCCAACCAATTGCCTGTGGTGTATTGGATAGACTTGTCTTTTGATTTCTGATGTGTAAAATTGCCTTTTGTTGGCTTGTAAGCCAACCTTGTAATCAACTCTTTTGCTGTTAGTAAAGGTCTCGTTGATGTATGATTATCACTTGCATTTTCTACGTGAGCTAGCTGTTGATCCTTGGGACTAGTTCAGAACACAGGAGATGTAGGACTATTCTAAGTCCCACGACCTCCCCGGGTTGGGTCTCTTGACCTCCCCCAGGTCTGGTAGTAGCATTTGGGGAGGTTCTGGGTCTCAAGACCTCCTCGGGTCAGGTCTCTGGACCTCCAGGTGGTCCTGCTGGACCTCCTGGGTGGTCCTGGAGGTCCTCTCGGGTGGTCCTGTTGGACCTCTGGGAGGTTCTGGTGGACTTCTCGAGAGATCCTAGAGGACCTCTCAGGTGACCCCTAGCCGGGTCGTGACATAACGGCCCATAATCGTTGCGTGTTCGGATAGTCCGAACATTTCCGCTTGATCTGGACGGTTGATTTAAAATCGAACGGTTGGGCGCGTGAGTAGTTCGGACTACCGAACACGCAACCCGTGTGGATCGTGCGATCTATATCGGATGGTCCTAAATGGCTCTAGTTGATCTAAGATGTTTTCGGCAGGCGGAGGTGTAGAAGACGACGTGTGCACCGGAGAACGGAGGTGAGGGAGCTCAAGATGCTGGCGGCATCATGAAGAGGAGGATGGCTTGACCAAGATGATGCAGATGCGTTGGCCCGGGAGGCTTCAACGGCGGAGAACGGCGAGGAGAGGCATGGTGCCGGCTTCAGAGAAGAAGGCCAGAGGCGGCGGGCTTGGCGACATCTCGACGGAGGCAAGCTAGGGTTCTGGAGGAGACGTGACGAGGCAGACTGGGGGCGCACAAAACGAGTATGCTCGGGGCTTTAAATAGCCTCGGGGTATGCAGACGCCCAGGCGGCGGCGCTGCGAAGAACGCATCGGCTGCGAAGATCGTCCGGACCTGGTGTTTGGGTGGTCCGGTCGAGATTTAACGGTCCATAATCGTTGCGTGTTTGGTTGGTCCAAACGCCGCTTGATCTGGACGGTTGATTTAAAATCGGATGGCTGGGCGCGTGAGTACGTTTGGACTGCCGAATGCGCGGCTCGTGTGGATTGTGCGATATATATCGAACGGTCCTGTATGGCTCTAGTTGATCTAAGTCTAATTAGGGTTGACTGAGATTTTTAACTAAACTGCCACTTTGACCTTGGTCGTATAAATAGAAATAAATTTCCTAAAATCTTGAAATAAATATCGCAGATGGTTCAATAATGGAACCATCTGTGATATGCACATATCACAGACGGTTCTTTAATGGAACCGTCTGTGATAGCAATGTTCGACCTTGTGTTTGGGCGGCCCGATCGAGATCTAACGGTCCATAATCGTTGCGCGTTCAGATGGTCCGAACGCCGCTGATCCGACGGTTGATTTAAAATTGGGCGGTGGAGTGCGTGAGTACGTTCGATCGCCGAACGTCGCGCCCATGTGGATCGTGCGATCTATATCGGACAGTCCTAAATGGCTTTGTTGATCTAAGTCTAATTAGGGTTGACTGAGATTTAAAACTAAACTACCACTTTGACCTAGGTCTTATAAATAGAAATAAATTTCCTAATATCTTGAAATAAATATCACAGGCGGTTCTATAATAGAACCATATGTGATATGCACCATGTCACAGACAGTTCTTTAATGGAACCGTCTGTGATAGCGACGTTCGGACCTTGTGTTTGGGTGGCCCGATCGAGATCTAACGGTCCATAATCGTTGTGAGTTCGAATGGTCCGAATGTTTCCGCTTGATCTAGACGGTTGATTTAAAATCGGACAGCTGGGTGCGTGAGTACGTTCGGACTGCCGAACGGGCGGCCCGTGTGGATCGTGCGATCTATATCGGACGGTCCTGGATGGCTCTACTTGATCTAAGTCTAATTAGGGTTGATTGAGATTTAAAACTAAACTGGCACTTTGACCTAGGTCTTATAAATAGAAATAAATTTCTTAAAATCTTGAAATAATTCATAGGGCTTCCTCGGAAGGTCTAGTGTTCATAAAAATTCTTAAACCTTACTTTTCGTGATTTAAATTGTATAGTTTATATTCAAACCTAGAATAGGTCATTATATTAAGTTTAAATTTTCTGTAGGTGAAATATAGTTCCAAAAAATTGGTAAAAATTATATTAATTCATGATAATTATTCTAGTATTTGAATAAATTGGTTCCAAATGATGATCATAAGTTTTTATTTCTGTTTTCTTTTGGAGAGTTGTTGTAGGTTAAGGTTTAATCTTGTGATAAATCATTGATGGTGCATAACAACATGGTGCGTAAAGAGAAGTTCTCTCGTTTGTAAGTCTGTGATAAATACATAAATGCAAATTGAAAATTCAGAACATTTGACACATTCTAATATAGATAAATGCAAATTCATATATACATAAAACCGCTAATTTTACGGCAAATAGTCCAACACCTCTACAAAGAAATTAGCATACTCATGTCTAATCCTGTAGTCATCACTGCAGAAGATGGCGTAGTCGTCCCACCCTTCCACGCCGCAGCCGGTGCTCGTGCATTGGTGGCCGTCCTCCGACAGCGCCCACACCCGGCCCAACGGCCCGATCTTGTTCCACGCCGCCGCCTGGACCATGTGCGCAACGAGCCTCTGGCACCACCTACACTCCCGGTTAGTCCTCTTGGCCATCTCGCACCCACCGCTGGCCGGCTCGCCCTCAACCTGCCTGATGTAGTGCTTTCCAACGTCGCGCGTCTCGCCGGCCATGTAGAGGAGGTGGCCGAGCACGTAGGCCGCGGCCTCGTGGCCAGCGACGGCCGCCCATTTCTGGAACACGAGGCCGCGCTGCATGTCTTGGGGCACGAAGACAAGCGCAAGGCCGACGATGAAGCAGGCCTCTGGGTTGCCAACCCCGGCCAAGTGGTGGACGACAGTGAGGTAGCGCTCGTTGTCCTGCCACTTCATCGCCTCCTCCCGCTGCAGCACCACGCTCCTCCCCACGGCCTGCTTCTTGCATGCCTTGTACATGGCCTTCCAACTAAAATTCAAGACGATAGAATCTTAATACAAGAATTAATTACTCCATAAGAGAAAATTAAAAATCATCAATCACATACGTGGCTCGTAGGCTGCATAGGTCAGCCATGGGCTGAGGAGAGCTTGCGGCCACGAGGCTGAGGATGTGGACAACGACATCGTCAGGAAGAGGGGCGATCGCCGACCTCCTCGCCAGCTTGGCCCTCGCCATCATGCTCCGCGTGCTCACCATGTGTATACGTAGATCAATACGATATGCGTGCTCACCATGGCGCGTGATGATCATTCTTATAAAACATCGAAGAAACGCATCGTACGTAACGTTGGCGCGCAAGACGAAGAGACGACGCATCAATCACCCGTCGGCGCAGGAGACGAAGAGACACATCGCACGGGTACCAAAACATCACAGATGGTTCTTATAAAACTCGTCTGTGAAGTACAATTATCATAGACGGTTTGTATTAATAACCGTCTAGGATGTATCACAGACGGTTGTTTGTTGAAAACCATCTGTGATAGTTCTAAATATCACAGACGGTTATTTTTATGAATTGTCTGTGATACTTCACATACGGTTCTTAATACGAATCATCTGTGATAACTCCTATCACTAACGGTTCCCTTTGGAACCATCTGTGATAGGTACAACACAGACGGTTCCAAAAGAACCATCTCTGATGAGGCGTCTAGTATGACCTATTTTGTAGTAGTAGGTAAACCTTATCACCAATTTTCGGTGATCAGACAAACAGCTTCATGGCAAGCTCATCCGAATATTTATTATATATCTACAAATAACCTTGGGGTGGGAATTTTTGGAATTATTTAAATAAAGCTTATGTTGTGCTAACACAACTTATGTTAATGGAAAATGCAATTGCCTTTTCTTAGAGAAATTGGAAGCTGAACATGGGACTCTTGTGCTCACATCCAGCAAAGACAAATGAAGCGCAAATGGTAAAACTGTACCACCCTAAAATAAATTTGAAACTTAACAGTATGTGATCTGTCGAAATGCTCTCACCATGTGATGAAATCGAGGCGGCCAGTGCCATCATCAAGTGTGAATGACACATCCGTCGTCCACTCCGCCTTGCCATTCACCACCCCCACAAGCATAATCTGCAAACCAGTAGCCCCCCATAAGCACGCATATTAACAAGATGAAACAAAGACAGAGGAGAAATTGTTGGCGAACACAGGAAGAGTGAGGAAAAAGCATGCGTTAGCTGTGTCGACGCCGTTGATGACAAAAGGAGCGCCTTTCTTGCTGGTGCCAGATTTATGCGCGTCGGTGATCTACTTCATGTTGAGCAGCATAGTGCTTGATGCGTCCCGGATCTGCAATGCCGTTGACTTCTGCTGTCGAGATGTGCACAATCGTGGCCACCAGGAGTCTCTGGCACAACCGGTTGGTGTCGCGGCCATAGCCAGCCCCATCAGCATTGTCCTCATTGCCCCGTGTAGAACAACAAGAACAAAAATTCAGAGAAGTATACGCTTCCATTTAATCCATTCACAACAAGAAGCACTTCATTCACGTATGAATGAAAAAATCAAGGCTTTGTTGCTCAAACAAGTATGCACAAAACCAACAACATCGGCTCACAAATTAGTAGAAATTGGAGCAAAATAGACACACAAATCAAAAGCATCAAGCTGGCTCTCTTCCTCGGCAGGTTTTGACCCAATTTTGGGCCACGATGAGCGAAAGAAAGGAGAGGGAGGGATCACTACGGGGAGACGACCTCACCTGCCATCTCTTTCCTGCAGTCATTCTGGGCCTCACCAGTAGCTGCTCTCTGTGAAAGGTCGTGATGGACAAGGCAAAGGAGATGCTGATGACGTCCTAGGATTCAGGCGTGTGGCAACCCAGGAGGCGGGGAGGAGGGAGTTGTGGCGGGGGGTAGGAGACGGGGACAGCGTGGAAGGCGGGGAGGAGGGAGAAGTGGTGGCAGCGAAGGCGAGGGAGGAGACAGGGACAGCATGGAAGGCGAGGAGGAGGGAGTGGTGGTGGCGGTGAAGGCGGAGGAGGAGACAGGGCGGAAGCGAGCACGAGAGTAGAGAGGAGGCGAGGGATGCTAGGCGAGGGCAAGTGTGGACAAAGGGAGGGGAGAGCGGCGAGGGATACTAGGGCAAAGGGCACGAGGTGGGCTATGGGTGCGACACAGGCAAAGGGGAGGAGCCGTGTGACGGGGCGAAAGGAAGTAGGGAGTGGCAAGGACGACACGAGTGAACACTACAACAAAATAGTCTACTAGGGATGTTTTTATTTAGACGTTTTTTATTACGTCTCTACACCTAGAATCAGATAGCACGTAAAGACATTTCTCGAGACATTCTAGAATGCATCCCAACATTTAGAGCCCAGCCCATTTAACAAACACTAACCCCACCCAAATCACCTGTTAGCCTCACCCCTCCACTCAAATCCTGTCGTCCTCACCTCTCACGTCCCCACAGGCGCGAGGCGCCAGTTCCACGCACATGCAACAGAGCCCATAGGCGCGAGGTGCTGAGCAAACCTCTAATCCCCCACTAATGCCCGCGCCCCTGTGGCCCCGCCCCTCTACCTCCTCGCGAGTCGTGACCTCGCCCGCCGGCCACCCCTCCCTCCACGCCCGATGCCTCACCCTCCATTCCCAGTTCCCACCCAAGACCCAACGCTGCGCCTACGCACCTGCACCCACGGGCCACAGGCCACGGCTTCCGTCCCCGCCCAGTGCAGTGGTCGCCCTCGCGGCCTCCATCCCCGGCTGGCCATCTCCCCGCCCAGTGCCCAGCATAGCGACCGCGCCCATGAGCCACGACCTTCGTTATTTGGAGAAAATCTAGGTGGCAGCCGTGGAAAATTTCCCAATCCAACGTCGAATTCGTTGGCAGCCAACGCTAGCAACAAGATCGCAACACCAAGCTGGTGCGAATTCCATTCTCGATTATTCAAATTTAGTTCTTGATTTCACCGCAGATCGAATCACGTGGGCTCGATCTTGATCAGTAGTATTTGGTTAATTTCAGTGTTATCTCATGGGATTGTTCCCGATCATATATTTTGGTTGCCTCTTTAGGATGGCTGAATGAATTATGACTTGACGAATCGATGGGGTCTCTGCTGTTATGACTGTTAATGATATGTTTAAAGATTACATATTTGTCGAGGAATTCTCCATTAGATGTTTCTGAATAAGTAGCTAGACTTCTTGTTAAATTTTTTGTTTGCTTAAGGACACAATGCTTATGTTTTTAATACTAACTCGTGCCTTAGATGGTGCAAAATGTATGTCAAGATATGGTGATTAATTTTTGTCGCCTTTGATGTTTCAGAAGCACGTTTATATTAATGATGATTTTGAGCTCATAAATGGTCCCCAGTCCATGTCAAACTTCCATTTTTTTTGCCGGGCAATTTTTACGATTGGTCACTAATTTATGTAGTGAGGAATTTGAAACTCAGTGTGAAACATATTGATTTTGCATTGTTAGAATCTTGTGGGCAATGAAATTATGACATTTTTGTGTGCTTGGATTGTCATGTTATTCTTGGAGATGTCAGTGCTGACAAATCTAGCTTGGTTCTTTGGTTTGTAAAAGGACAATTTGTTGAATTTCAGGCAAGTCTTTGATACAGTCCTTTTGTTGATATAACATATCAGTAGGTATTTTTGCTGAAATAAAAATACTATATTGTCCTATCTGGCTGCAGGAATCGACAATTGGAGCGGCTTTCTTCTCCCAGACCTTAGCAGTCAATGACGCGACCCAGCTAGGTTACAGATAAACTCTTCGTTATTTAGGTAGTTAATTTGTATCTCTAAGATGCTATATTATTTATGTTTTACCATGTTTTTCTTATTTTGAAGCATTTTTGCTAAAGCTTCATGTCAATGAAGCATTTGTGGCTTATTTTTTATGATGTCCTAGTGTGGGTAGAAATTATCGTTAGTTTTAAAAGGTTAGTCCATTATAATTTAGCCCGAGGCGTGATCAAATCCTAGATCTGTCACTATCCATTACCATCCCTGAGCACACCTGATTTGATTAAATTTTGTGTTGGATAGATATTAGATCATTTGTGGTATATCCTTTTGGTTAACTACAATCTCTTGTGACAAAAGTTCATTACTGGTTGCTTGTGATAAAATTGGTTCTTGTACATGCGAGGAGTTAGTTGGTTATGTGGGTAGACTTGGCCAATTAATTAGCAATATTTTGATTTGGTTCTGTTTTGGTTGATTATGGCGCAAGAGGGGGCTGGTTCGAGGCGAATCCTTAGCAAGCAGGACTGAGCCAGAACAGAACTTTATAAAGGCCTTGTCACGTGCTCTAGACTGCTTACCTAAGGTAGTGAACGGTGGTATCGACGGATGCCAAACAAACTAGAGAAGTCGTGTCTTGTGGGTAAAGCTGTACAACCTCTGTAGAGTGTAAAACTATTCGAATAGTCGTATCCCTAGTTATGGACAATGCCTAGTGATTTCACACGAGGGGTAGATTTTCTAAAAAAAATATTGGAATGGTTTGGATGGGAAGTGATCGGGTTGTTAGAAAGGTTGGGAAGTGAACAGGGTGTTCACTAGTTGTTTCAAAAGAACTTGTTTACTTGTGCATAAATCTTTTAACTTATGCTTTTCAATCTACTTACTGTATTTACTGTCAATATTGCTTTATGCAAAATAGCCATAAAGCTATCCTTGTCAAGCCTTGCATGAATACTATTTGCATACATTTCCCTACGATTTGCTGAGTACATTCAAAGTACTCACAGCTTTATGCCCTCTGGTGTATTAGTCTCCACGGAAGAACCTGAACGCACCGCTCTCTTTGAAGAGTTCTTTGAAGACTATGCGAATTAGGTCGCGTCCTCCACTCGATTGCCTGTGGGCATGTCGGGTGGCCACCACGGGATATTTTGGTTCCGCTGCAAGTTTACTCTGTGATCTTTAGCCCTCCATGGCAAACTCTGTAAGACTTGACCATAAGGTCCTTTTGCTACTAAGTAATATTAATTTATCTGCTTTATCTATAGTTTGTTGTGTGGATATAATTTCATCTATGTTGTAACTGTGTGAGCTAGCTACTGATCAAGGAACTAATTTAGAATGCATAAAGGGTCTCGGGGTTGCATACCCGGGTTCCGACAGCTTGGGAGGCGCCTTAATGTTCTTCAATTTTGATTTAGCCCTAACGACTCACCCGCTACATGTCTTCCTGTGAGATGACTCGAAAACCGATACGGTGACATGCTTTTCTTGTTCCTTCGGTGTCTTCTCCACAGGAACCAATGTGGTGGCCTTCTGAAGTGAAGGTTGAGGTGGAGTCATCGAGGGTTCTATTGGAGAGGCATGGTCGTGTCAAGATGGCGGCACTACAGGATCCAGGGCGATGTCCTTCTTGGGCCACTGGATAAAAGTGTATCTGGCATCCCCTAGTGTTCTGATGTCTTCATTCGAGTGAATCTCCAGCGGGACGGCCATGAAATTATCATGTACCATTGTTGGAACTCTCAGGTGGCAAGCAAAAAGAAGCAAGAGCAGTATTCAACTAACCTGAATTACATTGATCTCATTATTAAAGTTCCATTACCAAATGCAGCATACATGTCTTATATAGACTACATGAACCGACCTATACTCTTACCAACTCAAGTACAAATTTACTTTTACAGCTCAACAAGCTACACAACTATCTCATGTCCAGTAAGGTAACAGCTCTGATACATGGTAAACAAGTTTGCTTTTGATTCGTTGCAGCCATTCACTTGAGCTTGCACCAACTCAGCTTTTCTTTCTTGTGCTAGAAGCTTCAAGTATAACAGTACACTAATTAATTTCCTACTCATGCCGACTTGTTTCAGCATGCATGTCAAAATTCAATTTGACTTTCTCAAACTCAAGATAATGAATTAACATCTAACAACCATGTCCAACAGGACCCTGGCGTAACACTGCGCCACCTGGGCACCGTGCTGCACTATCCCTTCCTGGCATGAATACGCCATCCCCACCTAGCCTCGATAGAAATGGACCCAACCATCCTCACTTGGAGCTTGCAGAGCATCGGCTCCTACAAAATGATACGCAATTAGCTAAGGCATCCTATAGGTCTATCTTTGGAGCATTCCAGATATGTACATTACCTTGATATCGTCGATAGGTAATTGGACGTCGTCATGTTTAGAATTTTGCATGGACGAGACGCTACTCCGATGTCGAGGAGGACTAGCTCCCAAAATAATGGGGTGTGAGACCCTGGTTTATTTGGCTTGTAATACTTAGCCTTCCATTGGCTCTAGCATCACAAACAAAATACACCGCGTCTCGATGGATATGTGCTTCCCAGAAATTACAGCACACATACATCATACAAAAGCATGCATCATTTCCATACATCATAAGATAACAAGTCTACCAAAAGACATACATAATATAAGTTATTACAGAATAGTCGACCGGCCAAATGACAGAAATACTAAGTAATAAGTAACAGCGGAAGCAAAAGGTGCCATAAGATGGCTTAAACCAAAAGACGACCGGTTAGCCACATAACACCATAGGGCAACCGACCGGGCCGCCAAGCTA
This sequence comes from Ampelocalamus luodianensis, assembly GCA_036346255.1. NCBI lineage: Eukaryota > Viridiplantae > Streptophyta > Magnoliopsida > Poales > Poaceae > Ampelocalamus > Ampelocalamus luodianensis. The sequence goes on along the minus strand of CM070624.1, from coordinate 27,592,402 downwards.
ATCGCCCCACATACTGCCACAGCACAACTCACAAAAGTGAGGCCCTTCGGGCTCACCTTCTTCCTCTGCACACAATAAGCAATGCAGGTGAGTACAATAATGTACTCGCAAGACTTACGAGTAACAAGCCTATACATAGCTACATGAAAGTTGTATCAAAGGAAGGTTGGTTATATGGTTATTTGGACGCATAAAGCAAGTTTCATTTGCAATAATGTAATAGATTGGAAGAAATTTAACAAATCAGTTTTTAAGCATTGAAATAACAGCGAGTAACAATAATTATCAAGTAACCACCTAGAAGTGACTAACCCAATAGCCACCACACATAGCATGAATCCCTGATTCATACCACCCATCAAGTTTTAATTTAAAATGTTGTAGTCTAACTCTTGAGAGACTTCCCCAAGCGTGTCCATAACCTAGGACGAGGCTATTCGAATAGTTTTAACCCTACAGGGGTATACCAATGTACCCACACTTCAGACCGCCTTTAAGCCACAAGCTTAGCACACTTCCAAAGGTATGCCGACACGGCTAAGTCCTACGAGACGTTTCCAATATTGTGAATCAACTACGAGTCGCTCGTATGGATAGAAACCCATACGCTTACATTGTGAAGCCAAAACCAACTACCCCTCGGGGTAAAGCTTTTTGGACAACTACAATGCTCCCACACACAACCATCTCATTTTACCACACGCAACACACACACACCCTCCTGCGACTCGTAGCCAACACACGCCAAAGTACTAAGTCAAGAGAGGTCTCATGCCCTCTAGTGTGATTAGCACGCAAGAATGCTTGGTTTAGTGTAACAAGATGTTCGGTCCTTGTTGACTCGGGCACCATTCCAGTCACACCCAAAAATCACACCATCTTACCAATGTGCCCAAGTCCAAATGATTTTATTTTTAGTTTTAGTTTTGCAATTTAAACATAGCACAAAAACTGAAATACGGAGATCATAATAAGTTTGTGTGATTAAGGTTATCGACAAGTCGATAACCGCCTATTTCTACCGATAGCTAAGCATGGCTAAGCAACAAACTCGTAACCTACTAAGTGATGAGGGTTCATCCAACGAACCCAAAACACAGCAAGATAAACCTAGGCTCAGTAGTAGAGGATAAACATTTGCCTACTGATAATGCATCTACTGGGTTAACTATCGACAATAGTTAAAACGACATAGCAATGCATACATAGATTTTGCAAACAATATATTAGAATTTGAAAATAGTAGGAACAATATGATCAAATGATGCTACATCTGCTTGCCTTGCTGGAGTGTAGGATCTGATGGCTGTGGCTCAGAATCAATATCGATATTATCTTCGGAACCTAACGCGAAAAGGCGATAAACTAATAAGAACGAAGAACACCAAATAACTCCAACAGCAAAAGGCATCCAAATCTAATGAAATTTATACAGCAGCAAGAATAGGATTTTAGATAATTTTAGGAACAAGAATCATGCAGTTTTGATTTAGTATGAAAAAGTTATAGCTAAAATACGCTCTCTCAGCCTATTAAATCAACTAAATTAATTACTGGTACTGTTCATGGCAAAAATTTCTGGAATGATCTAAGGTCTAAAATTTTTATGACAAGTAGGTTATGACATCCTAAGAACAGTAAAGTTGAGTTTACTAAATTTGGAGTTATAATGATTTACTTATGATTTTTCTAAGTTGTAAATCTAACACATAACATGTTCCAGAAATATAACCATGTTCAAAACTTATTTTATATTAAAGTACACTAACAGAGGAATTTAACAAAATTGATTTTGCACAAATTGGAATTATACAGAAAAACATATGCATTTTACAAGATTTAATTCATTTTCTGGCATGTTCTTAAAATGGCTGATATCAAATTATTAGTGTTTGTAAAGCTTTATGTTACCTAAACTTATCTAAATACATTTTTATATTAAATTTTAGTTAAACAGGAATTTACCCTAACTGGAGTCAACTAAAAAGGAATTAAAACAATTTAGTTATGGATTTTCTAAGTTTTCCTTGAATTTCAAGAACATTAAATAATGGCAGAAACGAATCAATAAAGCTTATAACATTTTCTGTTGTAAAAACATGGCTCCATGTATTTTTAAATTAAACTAAAGTGAAACATGAATTTACTGCAGTTAGAATCATCTAAAAAGGATTTAAAATGAATTAGTTATGAGTTTCTAAAGTTTTAATACAATTTTTAGTCGATAAATAAATGCTTTCTGAAATAAAAACAACTTATCAGAACAAAAGAGACGTGGACGGCTATGGGCCTTAGATGCAGAATCTAACGGCCCACGCGCGCTGAGAATAGCGCACGCACGCGATTCCAAAAGGAGCCCATCGCTGGATCAAGATCCAACGGCTCACGTGGATGGAAACATTCGGACCGAGCGAATGCCCCGGCCATCCACAGCCACACATCTTGAGATGAACGGCTCAGAGCGCACTTCCCTTCGGGGAGTCCGAATAGCATACGAATCCCAGCCGTTCATCGCGAGATGGACGATCCAGAGCGATTAGAAAACCGGAAGGTCCGAAAGTTCCCTAGATCTGGGCTGTTGATCACAAGATCGACGGTCCACGATCAACAAGACGTTACACATGGGGCTTATGTGCGCGGGGGTTAATGCGGGCCCACATGTCAGTGAGACAATGAACCAGATTAAGACATACTAACTATCCCTAATGATTGATAATGACTAGATCATTAATGGTGTCCTAATGACCACCGAAAACAGGCGATTACGCCCGACAAAAACCCGAGCGGAAACTATGGCTTGTCGCTGGCGACTCCGGAAAGTAGCGACGGTGACCAACTTGGCTAAAAGCGAAAATACACGAAAAGCTCCGCGGCAGTCTAAAGAAGCGTGTGCCAAGCATCTAGGGACTAATTAGAAGCTACCTTGACCGAGGAGGGCTTCAAAGATGGCCGGAGGAGCTTTGACAGAGAAGGAACTCGCCGGAGTTGAAGAAGACGATATGAAAATAACAACCTGAGCAAAATGAACACCACCGGGTAGTCATAATAGCTACAATATAGCCCATAGAAGCTTCATGAGCAAATAATTGAGAAATGGAGCACTCACCGGAGCTAAGGAAGAAAGGGGACGGTTTCGGCCGAATTTGAACAAACCCCAAATTTGTCAAATCCTGAGAATGAAACCCAAAATTGAATGAGGGGAAAAGATTAGGGTGCTAAGGAGTTCAAAAGGGTACAAGAAAAATTGAAGATGAACCACTGGAGCACCAAGATCCACAATTGAGCTTCTCGGGCCAACAATGGCGATTTGATGTTTTTGGTGTATTAAGCTCCAAAAATGAAAAAGGAGCTAAGGGTGGTGTAAAGGAACACGTTTGGAAAACTAGGGTTTGGCAAAAGGAGTCTCTCGGGTGACATTGGCTTAGGGCACAATATGTGGATCGAAAAGAAGAAGTGATAGGGATGTAGGAGTAAGGTGAGATCGTGGCCGAAAGTGCCCTACAATCCCTAAATATCGACTAGGAGTGGCTGTCGGGGGAGCACGAGTTGACAAGGTCATGCCTCTCTCTGTCTCTTTCTCTGTTCACGCACAGCGCGAGGTTGAAGATGACCAGAAAAAGGCTCAGGCGATTTTGAGCCCTTGGATTTTGATCGGGCGGCTGAGATCGCACCGCGCTTCTGAGATTTGAAACAAAGGGAGAGATCGGGAGCCCTTGGATCAGAAATGAACGGCCACGATTAAAAGTGTCCTTCGGAGGTCCGAATGTTCTCAGACAATCTGGACGGTTGGATCAAGATCTAATGGTTCAAATGGGTTAGCGCAATCGCGGGGTCCTAGGAAACAGGGAGTCATCAGGATGAATAGCAAAATGGACGGTTGAGCTTGAGGCGTTCGACCTCCATTTCATCCCACGTACATCAATCAAGTCCTAGACAATAGCAGAATTCATTGCCGAATGGACAAACCCTGAACCCACCCAAGGGCCCGAGTACGAACACCATGATGAGCGGACAATGTACTTTGACGGTTCCTTGATGCTCCACGGCTCGGGGGCTGGGATCGTCTTGATTTCCCCTACTGGCGAACAAATAAAGTACGACATTCAGTTAAACTTTCCTGCTACTAACAATGTGACAGAATACGAAGGTTTGCTGCAGGACTTCGAGCAGCTTGTTCTCTCGGGATTCGCATATTGCTAGTGAAAGGCGATTCTCAACTAGTAGCGAATCAAGTGGAGAAAGAGTATCAGTGCTCTAGTACCAAGATGTCGTCATATCTGGCGGAAGTACGGAAACTTGAAAAAGCATTTCTTCGGTTTTCAGATCCAACACATTTCTAGAAAGGAAAACTTTCTGGCAGACCAGTTGGCACGGATGGCTTCTACAAGGACATCCGTCCCGCCCGGAGTTTTTCTCGAGAAACTCGATTCACCCTCGGTGGTCGAGCCTTCCAAGGATATAGATGTTCGCAAGGAGGTTGCACACCTCGATTCTGCAAACATGGATGCTCCACAAGTCGATGATGGTTAGCGCCATCACGATCACGGTAGAGATTGGATGACATCGATCTACAATTATCTTCAGCATGACCTCATTCCAAAAGATGATGTAGAGGCCGATCGTATAGCACGAAAAGCCAAATCATACACTCTAATTGAACGTACCTTGTACAAGCGAGGATCTCACGGAGTGTCGATGAGATGCATATCTCAATCAGCTGGCATTAAATTGCTAACCGAAATTCATGGAGGAGTCTGTGGAGCCCATCATTCCTACAGAACGTTGGTTGGTAAAGTCTTTAGGCAAGGATACTACTGGCCAACTGCCCTTCATGATGCGAAAGAGCTCGTGACGAAGTACGTACAATGTCAGTTTCATAGCCGACAAGTACATCAGCCGTCCCAAGCTTTGCAAACAATGCATCTTTCTTGGCCTTTTGCAACCTAGGGACTAGACATTCTGGGACCTTTCCCAAGAGCACCCGGGGGCTTTGAGTTCATTTTCGTCATGATTGACACGTTCACTAAATGGATCGAAGCTGAGCCAGTTGTGAAAATTACAACTGAGGCTGCCAAGAGGTTTCTCACAAAAAAAACGTGATAACACGATTTAGTGTACTTAGTCGTATAATCACGGATAACGGTACCTAGTTCTCAAGCAGTAATTTTCAGAAATTCTGTGATAACCTAGGTATCAAGATACATTATGATTATGTTGCACATCCGCAGAGCAATGGAGCAGTTGAGCGAGCCAATGGTATCATAATGCAAGGAATCAAACAACGAGTTTTCGACCAGTTAATTACACGGTCATGGGCTTGGGTTCAAGAACTTCCTTCTGTGTTATGGGTCGTTCGTACCACAACTAGTCGTGCGACCGGTGAAACACCACTCTTTTTGGTTTACAAGGCTGAAGCCATGCTTCCTCCAGAACTCAAAATTGGTTCTGCTCAGACTGATTGCTTTTCTGAAAATGATCAGTGTGAACGACAACTTGATGACATCAATTTCCTTGAAGAACGACGAAATCAAGCTTTGATACGATCAGCAATCTACCAACAAACCATGCGTCGGTACCACAGTCGTAAGGTGCAACCTCATAGCCTAGCTGTAGGTGATCTGGTTCTTAGAAAAATTCAGAACCAAGCGAGTCGCAACAAACTTTCACCCAAATGGGAAGGTCCATACACTGTGGTCGAAGTCACCCGACCAGGATCGGTACGATTAGCTATGTCGGATGGGCAAATCTTATCTAATTCTTGGAATATTGATCAATTGCGTAAGTTGTTTGTATAATTTCCTGTATTTATTTTATTTCATATTTTGATAAAGATGCATTTCTTTTTCAAAGATAAGTATGGTTGTTTATAATTATTATTCATTGCTCATGGCCATATACCATTATTATTGATGATTGGTCAGAGAATACACTCATTCTCTCCGATATTCCTTTACAAACAATTAGGAGGGATCTCCATTACTCATGGGTGCTGACTTAATTGTCAAATGCCACACCGGTCTTTGTCGTGATCATTGCTTCAATGATACCCACGCACGACCACATACTCTTTTCTAAAGAAACATACGGGTATCAGGAGTACCACTCACACAATTTATATGTTTTGTTATTTCTCGAATTCGAAGATTACTATTTTATTTTAACATTCTGTTCTACTCGAGTTTGGCTACTGGTCGGGACACAAAAAGCCTCCTAGTCGAAGTCTCTCCTCTCTGCACATGGTCCTGCCCACTGGAAGGAGCTTCCTAGTGACGGTCCTTTTCCTACGATCCTCGCTGCCAGTCGGACTTGAGCATGAGCACGTTTCACAAAATATTTTACAAATCTTCAATTCTCGGGATTCATTACGACTAGTTTCGAATAATTTATATAAACAAAGGTACTTATCATTTCCTTTTTTGCATATTTTCTTATCATCAAAGCAAGACTTGTTATATCTTCAGACTATATGTGGTATCTCACAGTGATTCGATAATGGACAAGATCTAGACTTGTCGAAATCATAAACCGGTTCCGACCACATGATTTCCTAGTTTTCACTAGATCATTTTTACAAACATTATCATCACTTCTACCATGGTCGTCATTATTACTCAGTTTTTTGGTCTATTGCTTCTTTAGTAAAGTTCATCCACTAAAATAAGCAGTCGGGGGCTAGAGATATATGAGTATTTAATAACATCGATAAGACAAAACAAGAACTTCATTGATGATAAAAGGTAGTAAGTTTCATTTACAAAGTTTAAATTATACATCCATCTACTTGTTAGAACCACCAGACTGGTCGTTGCGTGATGGAGATCCGACTTCCATTTTCTCAGCAACTTTCTCTCCGAGAGGCCTTACTTCCTCGAGAAGTTTTGTTACTTCATCTTCGGAGCAGTGAGTCTTCTTCAATAGCTCCAAAATGAACAGAGAGGTTGGAAGCCTTTAGTTTTGCCAAGGCAATACTAACTCTATTTGCGATGGCTTCCTTCATTGTCCTGGCATGGTTCTCTCGAAAGAGTGTTATCACTTTCTTGAGATCTTCGAGTTGATGGCCGAGAAAATTGATTCTCTCTGCAGGGTCTCTTAGAATGGGCAGTTGCGTTCCCGACCCCAGGTCGAAGAGCATCTTGTTCAGAGCCTTGACTTTGTCCTCAAGACTCCGGTCAAGTTCAGCCTCTTGGCCATACTCAAACTCGAGGGTTCTTTCTGCTCGTATAAGTGCTTCAGTTTTTTCTGCACAAGTGGATAAAAAGATAGAGTCAACACGCACTTTAAAAATTGAAGTTACGGAATACTGGTTAAGTCTACACCAGTTACCTTTGATTTTCTTCTCACAAGAGTCGAAAACCTCCTTTTGCCTGGTCATCGCATGCTCGATCGACCGGTCTTTACTTTGATTTTCTTCCCTAAGTTTTATTATTATGGCTTTCTTAGCCACGACCTCTTCTTTAATTTTCTCTAAATCTATCAAATATAATAGAAAGAAAAGATTGAGTTATGAAAGAGATGCAGGATGATAAAATATAGGAAGTCAAGCTAAAAGAGAAAAGTTCTTACTTCTCAATTCGGAATGTTTTTGCTCCAGAGTTTTTATTCGCTGGGTCAGTCCTCCGACCACAGCATAGTTCTCGACCATATGCTAAAAAAATAAGTCCCTTTCTTTGGTAAGTTTTCAAAGAAACTTCAAAAGAAAGAATTATAAGGATGGTCGTAGAACACTTACCCGAATTGCTACGTCATTATATTCAGCAAAAATCGTATCTGGACCCATCTCAACTTGACGGTCCGATATCTTTCCCTAGGCCTCGTCAAGTTTCTTATCCTCGATAAATCGGGGGGGGGAGAAGGAAACTTGTTAGCCTGAGGAGTATTTCCAAGAGGAGGTGGAACCTGTTGGGGATCTCTGGAGATGACTACCTCTGGAGATGGAGTGAGGATCACTAGATGATCCTGAGCAGATGCCGGTACTAACACCTGCTCGGGGGCTTCTTTAACCACTTCATCCTCTGCAGTCTTAGCCTGAGGAGTGTCCTGATCAGGAACCTCCACGACCACCTCTTTCCCATGAACCTTTTCCTGAGGGGTATTCTGGTCGGAAACAACTAGAACACCAGAAGATCTACGAAAGAAGACAGTAAGGAAGATCAAGGTTCCAACATATCAAAATATCCAAGGTATTTATGTACATGACTTCTTCATTTAAATATACCTGGTCGATTTTTTGAGTTTGACCTTGTAACGCATCGGAGTAAAATCCGTTGCGCTGACTTTCCTTTTCTTCTCAACCAATTTCACCGGTTCTGAACCGGCAGGGTTGACCAGATCTTACACATCTACTGATTGAAAATCAAAAGCAATATCCATGACCAGTTGGTCAAGGATAAGGTCTTTGATCGCCGGATCAGTAGGTGTAGATTCGTCGACCTTCAAAGCAGTAGCCTCAGTAGCCACTGGTGGGTCCTCAGCGACCTTGCTGGAGGGTACGACTGTCGGGATACGGGTAGGCTACGCTAGCAACAATTTAAAATTTCTACCACGTAAACCAGGATGCCAAGTAAGATAGATGATCACAGATCATTACCACCGACGCGCGCGCGCGCGCAGAGTCGAGCGCCTAGTCCGACGATGAACGCGCCGATGTAGTGGTCGTAGATGATCGTCCAACGTCTTTGTAGTTGATCGTCTCCTCCAGCAACCTCCGTAGCTCCTTGTGAAGATCGCGGATCATCCTCAGCGCAACAGCAACCGCAGTAGCGCCTCTACGGTATCCACACGTCCAGAGAAGGAACAACCGTACGCCGGTGTGCTAGCACCAAGTCACACGGGAAGGCTCTCTCAAGAAGATGGCGGCTAGGGTTTCGATGGAAACAACTCACGTGTCTGTCTCACGCCGCCACACTAGCCTCAAGCATCTCCTTATATAGTGCCCCGTGTCGGATCCTATCCGAACACGTTTAACGGATCGTATTCGTACTGGTTTGTTCCATCCCATTAAGTGTGTGACCCGTTAGGTTTATGTGTAATCGGTTGTGACTCGGAAACCCTTTCCGACCACGAGTCGTAGTGGTCCCTAGCAGGACATAACGATTCCTGAATACACACAAATTATATCAGACGAACCTTAATGCAATATGATCTACGACTAGGTCCTCATCACTTACGACCAGGTCCTATCTTTATACGACCTAGGGGTGTTCATTCGGTTTTTTCGGTATATACAGTTCGATAAATATGGTTTATACGGTAAATACGGTATTATTAATTTGATAAATACGGTATTATTTAAAATACGGTTCGGTATCGGTAAATACCACTTTATTTCGGTACGATATCGGTAAATACCATACTTACCAAAGTTGACGCGAATTGAGATTCGATAAGCGAGTCAAAAATACATACGATCACAAAATTTGAAGCTTCAGTCTTCACAAAGTTCACGGCTGGGCATAACTCATAAGCATTAGTTGTTAGTCACTTAGTGCATTACTAGCTAGTACTAGCTACTGCACTAGTACACTACAGTCTACATACTACGTTGGTGCATTACTAGCTAGTAGCTACTTCACTACAATCTACAGTACATCGCACTAGCACACAATACACAACACGGCTGTTCTCTATTTGGCAAGTTGGTTAGGGAAGAGCGCCACTGCGCCAGAGGCCCAAAGGCAAAGCAAAGGCGATCGCCTCTGCGAGTCTGCCGCACACCGCACTTAATCCTCGCCTCTGCGCCCCGCGGAGAGAAACCGCGCTGGTTGTCGGGTGGATGGGCCGAGCCTGCGAGCCAAAGGCCCAGAGCTACGCATGTTGGTGGGTGCAGACTGCAGAGCGATACACGATTTCGGTTTGCTCGGTTTTTAGCCGGTTTTTACCGAGAAAACCGAACTCCCGAAAAACCTAATTTTTGAAAACCGTACCGAATACCGGTCAAACCGAGTTGACCAGTACGGTTCGGTATTTTCGGTACGGTATAGAAATGAACACCCCTAATACGACCAGTTCGCACTCGGTCACGACCAGTTCGTAACTCCTTACGACCAGGTTTCGACCACTCTGTGATTTCGTTCGATCAGTCTACGACTTGCTCGTATTAACATACGACTTGTCTGAACCTGTTCGAACTAAGCGACTTACTCTAGTATTTTCCCTTTGCCTCACAATATCTTGTTTGAACTCCAAGTGAGATAATGTGTCATCCATGGACTGTTCAATATTTTCTCGATCGAGTCGTCGGATAATCTTACGTGGTTGAACACTTCGACCACTAGTGGCACAGCCATGCACTTTCTTTATCCGACTACTTCGAGGGGCCCAGAGACATCTCTCCCGTTATGTTAGGAGGGGCAAATCCCATATCCGATCACTCACATCTCTCCGCATGTTTCATAGTATACCCGAAAGCTACCTTTATAACTACTCAGCTTCTGAGCAAAGATTTGGCAACCCCTAAGAGTGCTATTACACATGTAGGAACCATGCGATCTCGTGTCTAAGGATTATACATTATCATTGCTTGAAACCAACTAATGACACACAGGATCATAACAATCTCAATAGTGTCTCAAGGTGGGTCGATCCAACCCCATGTTCTCTAACATGTGTTCACATTATTGATTCGATATCCCTATATACATGACCGGTAAAACATGGTCATCAATCAATATATGCGCTGGTCGTAGAGTCACTGGTGTTCCGATCAGTGACATTCGACCAGGAATACTTTTAGAACGACATCATATAAGTCGAAGAGTTTCACCAACAAGTCACATACTCGTTGATCTTCAGAACTATGATTCATTCAAGGAACAGAATAACATTTATTCAAGAACTCAGATCATCTCCATGATTACCTCTAGGGCATATCACCAATTGGTCAAGGATAAGGTCCTTGATCGCGGATCAGTAGGTGTAGATTCGTCGACCTTCAAAGCAGTAGCCTCAGTAGCCACTGGTGGGTCCTCAGCGACCTTGCTGGAGGGTACGACAACCGCCTAAATAAATCATCAAAGATAATTAAGCGATCAAAATCATTTGTCTAAATATTATTCATGTTCAGTCACCTACCTCTGGAAGGCTGACATCCTGTATGGTCGTAGGGGTGGTCGGATCATCAATCGGCTCACACTTTTCAGTGGCCTCGTTGATCCTCAACCTGAACGACTACACATCAAAGAGGATTTATGGTATACCGATCAGAAATAATATGTACAACAAAAGCATAGTTGATAGTCTTACCTTAAGTCTCTCGATCCTTTCTTTGGCGGAAACAACCGCTAAGATTTGGGGGAAACTAGCCTTGTCACCAGGCTCTCCAGCGCAGATCATTTTGATCCGGCTTCTAATCTCGTCAGAAATAAAGCTATAGAGGCAAAATAAAAGACTTAAGGATACAGAAATAATCAACTAATATAGGCAAACTGGTTGGAATCACTCAAGGCTTATCCTCTTTGGAATCTTTGGTCGTATCATCACGACCAATATACCAGAGCATCCGGTGTGCTCAGGCCTTCAAAGGACTAATACGGCGCATGGAAAAATCCTTCACTACGTGCCAGGATGTTAGACCCTTGACACTAAGAAGCTTGATAGCTTCGGTCCATCTCTTTATCTTTCCCTCCTTCTCCGTGGAGGAGCGCCATCTCGGATTCTCGACCGCCTTCTTACCAGAATAATAAAGGTTGTCTTTCTTCGTGACCGTCATATAGAACCAACTCTTCTTCCACGACGACCACGAAGATTTTGAGTACATGAATATGTACTCATCGACTTTTCCGTCATGGAGGCGCAATGTGCACTTTTCAGGCGTCCCTATCATTTTTTCAGACTTCGTCATCCTGTAGTAGTACTTGAATAGATCCAGATCTGCGGGAATCCCCAAGTACGCTTCGTAGAGATAGATGAAAATACTGAGATTGGCGATAGCATTGGGAGCAAGATTTACCAATTCGACTCCATAATTCTCCAAAACTTTGGGAAGAAAGTGGTGGATTGGCAATCTAAATCTGCATTCAATATATGCAAGGAAAACCAGAATTTCTCCAGCCGCTGATCTCCAAGAAATCAGACTCTTGCTGGGAAGCATCCCGATCTTCTCCAAGCTCTCTAGCTTCTTCTCGCTCAAGTCGAAAACCGACCAGTTAGTGATTTAGTCCGACATGGTCAAGTTTCTTTTGGATGAGGAAAGAAAAGGAGGTCGGAGGTAGCTTTTTACTCGGGAGATGAAGAGGGAAAGTAGGAAGTGAAAAAACCCTAAGTCTACAAAGGAGTTTTTATAGCTTCAGAATTTCTAACTGCAATCAGGAGTTACCCAAAAAGTCCAACAGACAGAAATCTTTTTTCCAACGGACGCAAAAACTCTTCGATTCCCAAGGCAAGTTCTTAATTTTAAAGTGAATATAAACCACTTCAAATGTCATTGCATTTAATAAGCGTCGGTCCTACATGACTTCTTCGGAAGAAAGGTGTTCACACGACCTATTTATTTAAAGTTCGAGGGCTAGCTGACAAGGATTAAAACCTTTATGTATTATTTTTAATACATAACAGACTATACGTCTTCATGGTCGTAACCCCTGAGGTGCACGACCTCACTGGTCGTAGAGATTTCAGAGGTTACACAATGAGTACCCTGGTCGGACGAAGGCCTGAGCCAAGCTCCTGACCAGGAGAACTGCTTATAAAAGGTATGAACTGATATTTGGAACTGATTCTAGGTATATTCTCTACAGTGTGATGAATGGAACACGTGCATATTCTATACCACACGATATTTCTTATCCTGAAACACTGATGAACAACTACCATGCGGTTAAGTATCTCATAAGCATACAACCGCCGAACGGTTGACTTTCCATCAACCGTCATTTAACTCCGACCAATCGCGACGTTTCACATCAGACGTCTTCTCCAGAAGTAACTGCCGCCTCTTCAAGAGCTATTTAAAGATGGAGCATGGACGGAGCAAAGGGACATGGGCATCAAACTGGAGCATAGACCTTAGATTCGTGTTTTAAGCTTGGCATTGTAAGATAACAAGTAGTGCTCTCAGTGTAAACAGGAGTAGTTCACCATCTAGTCAGGAAGCATCCCCTGTAAATCCCAGTTCATACTAATAAAAGAGCAGTCCCATTATCTCCCCAGATTTCCCACGTTATTTTCTCATTTTCCTTTCGTAAGATCGACGTCTTGATCGTCGACAATAACCAAGAGTAGAAAACACAGATCATGTCTCATGTTATGGAATAAATTACAATAGAATAAATTCTTAATTAAAATATAGCCATTCATGATGATCGACGCGCATATAGCTAGCTTCCTTACTGGGTTCTTCCTCGAGCCTGATGCCATCTCCAAAAGGAGGCAACTCATCAAATTCATTGTACTCTTCCTCATCCACGACATTTTTAACTCCGACATGCTTCCAACAAATGTGGGTGAGCAGTGAAGGTTTGAAGGGGCCACCGTACCAACACGAGCTAGCAATATGGGGCCACAGCATATAGACAAGACAAGGTGTAGCAGGAGAGGGATATCGAGAAAATAAATCTTCTGCCAGTGGGGGCTCGGCGAGGGCCCCGCATCCGATGTCCGTCGTGCTGCAGTAGCAAGGAGGGTGGGGAGATCGGATGGCGTGGGGAGGGACCTCTCAATTTGTTTTCGGATATCGATATGTCATTAAAGCACAACTTTAATTATTAATTTTTATTATAATAAATTTATAAAATCTAATAAATTTATAATATTATGAAAGTAATTTTTTAAGCAAATTTCTATAAAATATTTTAATATATCCTATTTAAATATTTATTTTCAAGAGTATTTTAAAAGACATGTATTTGTGACTAGAGGTACGAACCGAAAACCTCCGATCCAAGTCATGCTTACTGCTAGAGGTGGTCAAACAAGCGACATAGCCCAGCTAACTAAACTGGTCGTGTCGTACCAGTCCGTGGGTTTGACCGCCGACCCAAACACAACATGACACGCGCAAGCTGACGGGTCGTGTCGTGACAGCCCAAGCACAATTAACCCGACAGACTAGGCTTGTGTATCTCATCTAGCCACCGCCGTGGGATTTACCGACCATGCTAGCCAGGCAGTGTCGTGGCTGAGTCGAGACGTGTTGTATCTGAGTTGGGCCGTGCTAGGCACGGCCGTATCAGGCGGTCTACTGGGCCGGCGTAGCGACCTAATCATGACACGCCGTATCGGGTCGGCCTATCTACCGTGCCGTGGCTTGTGCCGACCCGGCGGGCACGGCCATTTGGCCGCCTCTGCCTACCGCCGCTTCCCTCCGAAAACAAACATGTCGCCACCAGCTCCCACCCCACCCCTCCCTCCGCCCTACCACTCCCTCCCCAACCTCCTCCTCCACCACCGCGCCCGCCTCCCCCTCCGCCGTATCCTCGCCGCGCACGCGCTCGCCGCCGTCGCCGGCCACCTTTCCCTCCCGGATCCCCACCCCCACACCCTCCTCCTCCTCGCCTACTGCCGCCTCACGTGCAACCGCGCCCGCCATCACCTCCTCCTCCTCTTCCGCTCCTCCCTCCGCCACTCAGCGCCACCCACTCGCCTCTCCCTCCCCCTCGCTGTCTCCGCCGCCCGCCGCTGCCTCCCGCTCGCGCTCTCCCTCCACGCCGTCGCCGTCGGTCGCGGTCTCCTCCTGTTCCCGCACGTCGCCAACGCCCTCGTCTCCCTCTACGCCAAGAACGCGCTCCCGGGCTCCGCGCGCAGGGTGCTCGACGGAATGCCCGCCCCGGACGTCGTCTCCCACAACGCCCTGATGGACGGGTACGTCCGGGCCGGGCGGGTTGGGCTCGCGCGGGAGGTGTTCGAGGGAATGCCGCAGCGGGACGCCGTGTCGTGGGGCACGGTGGTCGCCGGGTGCGCGAAGACCGGGCGGTGTGAGGAGGCAGTGGGGCTGTATGACAGGATGAGGGGGGAGGGGCTCAGGCCGGACGATGTCGCGTTGGCTGCAGTGCTGTCGTGCTGCGCGCAGCTCGGGCGCTTGAGAAGGGGCGGGAGGTGCATGAGTATGTGAGGCGGAGCAGGCCCCGGCCAAATGTGTTCTTGTGCACAGGACTTGTTGATCTGTATGCCAAGTGTGGGTGTGTCGTGGTTGCCAGGGAGGTGTTCGAGGCGTGCCCCGAGAGGAACACGTCCACGTGGAATGCACTCATCATCGGATTGGCGATGCATGGGCATGGCACGGTGGCGCTGGGGTACTTCGACCGGATGTTGGCTGAGGGGATTCGGCCAGATGGGATCACTTTCTTGGGGGTGTTGATTGGTTGCAGCCATGCTGGCCTTGTGGACATGGCAAGGAGTATCTTTTATGAGATGGAGGGCAAGCACGGCGTGCCTCGGAAGCTGAAGCATTATGGGTGCATGGCTGACCTGCTTGGTCGAGCTGGGCTTATCAAGGAAGCAATGGAGATGGTCAACAAGATGCCAATGGAAGGGGACACTTACGTCTGGGGAGGTATACTTTCTGGCTGTAGAATGCATGGGAATGTGGAGGCAGCGGAGGTTGCAGCAAGACATTTGCTGGAGCTGAACCCTGATGACAGCGGGGTATACTCTGTCATGGCTGGGATCTATGCAGATGCTGGTAGGTGGGAGGATGTTGCGAGGATTAGGAAATTGATGGATGAAAGGATTGGTCAGAGGAATGTTGGTTGCAGTTCGATTACCACGGAGCACAAAGACGGCATCCCTGTGCTGGGCTGATCGTGGCATCATTGTGCTATCTGAGTATATACTCTACTTGGAAGGTCACTATTGCAGAGTAGAAAGTGGCTCTAAGGAAGAGGACCGGTAGGAGTTTCAATGACAAGGCTGCCATGGTATCAACTTTTCAATGTGAGGATTTCAATAATTCAAGATTTATTGCCCATATAGTTTGACCACCTTGTGAATTGCGATGGCCAAGTCTCTCACTCTATTCCGCAGGGCTCAGCATCAGTAGGTTGGCAGACTTTGTTCTGCAAAGTGCGTGTGAACATTAACTGATGAATTGTGAATTGTGATAGGGAATCATCTTGCAGATCCAGGCAGAATCAGATGACTGCGTCTTCGTGCATGACATTACATATTCATGGACTTTGTGGCAAGTAGATTTTTTATTTTTCATGTCAGATCAACTGCTCATTCACTCACAACTACCACATTTACTCGTCCGTTTGGTGTTTTTGTGGTTCAGGACTTCAGGTGATACATCGGAGTCGCAGAAAATTATTTGCTGCAGCACCATCCATCCATACTTAAAAGAGGATGAAAGAGAAGGAAACAATGTTACTTCCAGATGTGAAAAGAAATCATATGTTGTTTACTTGCGCTGTGGATTATAATTTGCCTTCCCAATTCAAAGTTGGGCTCCAGGACTAGACAAACTCCCTTTGAAGGTCTTATAGTTCTTAGCTGAACCATGTATGACTTTAGTTATAAAGTTTGCTTCACTATAAGAAAACAAAAGTTCCCATTGAAGATGTACACAAAATAGTTTACTATCTGTTGAAGCTGTCTACTTACTGGCATGATGTGAAGTATATATCATGAATAATGGGCTGATTTAGAGCATAATTGTTCTTTTGAAGAAAAAAAGAACATAAATTAATTTACACTCCTTCAGCTGAAAAAGCTTGGTTTGAATTGTATATTATAGCAAGGGTGCATTCGCCGGGCAACTGTCATGAATTCTTGATGACAAAATACACCTTTCTTAATTTTATCTTAACTAATAAAAGAAAGAGGATTGAGGCTCGTCGCCGTGAGGCACAGGGAGACAAACTGCTGACAAAAATTATACATCACATGATTATCACCCAGTCAAATCTTCAAACTGATTCTATAGCTCTCAATCCAAGGATTTTTCCCCCCATATATCAGCCAAGGAGAAGCCTCATGATCTCTCCCAATAGATCTTGAAGCATTCCAATGGTGAAAAGCACAAATCATCATGCCCCACGAATATAGGATAACCATCCCCAACCTGTTTTTTAAAAACATTTTGTAGTGGAAAAAGGTTGCGGCAGTACTGGATGCAGTCGGTCCGTCCGGTCTTCGTACCCCCGAGGCATTGTCTGCTCTTTTCTAGGCGATTCAATTGTGCAATTCATGGTATTATAAGCTTCAAAGTAAAATAAAAAAATAAAAAAAATGAAGAACTCCCACATCTGCGGAAATAACATTTTTTTATTTTGTTTTTTCACAATCAAATACAACAGGCTATCATGTATGGCTACACAAATGTTATCCAAGGAGGAATGTAAATGCGTCTCTCAATGAGATTATTCCTTCCACGAATCTGGTCCTCGGTTGAATAATGACAAGCCGCCGCACCCCTGACAAGACATGGAATGTCAGAACTCAGAAATTTAAACCAATCTGGCAAATTTATGTCAAAATTATAAATTTACAATGACTGATTTCACGTAATATGCAATCCTCACTTGCTACATATATAACCATGCACATGCATCTCACAAACTAGTACCTGGAATAGACAATTGCTCCAACACCTCAAGCAAGGTACTCGTGCTCAAACAGGTATGACACTGTCTTCGGCCATTCACCTGGTATTGTAGCTCCAAAGCCTAACAAGTGAAAGGTAGAGTGAAATTATTATCTCAAAAGAGAATAAATTCACTTACCTAAAAACCACCTCAGTGATTCATAAAAATGGAAAATCAGAGACATCACAGGAATGCAGGCCTCCATATATGTATGTATACATGCCAAAGAAAAGGTAACGAGTACAATTGCAAAGCAAGAGGGAAGGACATACATGCTCCACAGTCACTTGCTCAAGTTCAATGCGAGTGTAAACATCATTCTTCGCCAAAGCCATGATATCACTGTAGAAATAGAATAAGATTGAAATTAAATTCTTCCAAGTGAACAACAAATATGATAGTTGTGAAATAATGGCATCAGCTAACTAAGTCTTTTCTCTTAAGATAGTGTTGCAAAATATCATGTCAAAGCTGCATTGGTTGAGTAGATCAACTCAATATTTTATGGAAATTATACAGAAAACAATTAAAAAAGGACCAAATAAGATAAATAAAAAGGAGACAAATTAGCAGACGGACAATAAAGCTGAAGGTTCTTTGGTAAAACTAAAACAAATTTAAACCAGAAATTAAACAAACTTGTGTTGAATGGACCCAAAAGTTTAAAGTTTGTTTGTGTTTCAACATTCAGGAGACAGCTTTAGTACATGCATCCGATTCTTTTATCTTAAATGGATCAGTGATGTGCAGATAGACAATAAAGAAAGCAGTGCACATTTAGAAGATTAGGATGATGGTCACCAGGATCAAAACCCGTATCGATAAATGCCAGGGTAAAAGTACCGAAATTTTCCAGGTGAAATTCGCTCGAATTTGATTAAAAACCATTCAAAATTCAAAAATCAGAATTTGAATTTTAAAAACCTGAGAAAACCGGCCGGGATTTTATTACCGCCGGTTTTTGTATCCCTCACTAATATGGTAAAAGTAGTGTTGAGCTTAGGAAGATGATCAGAAAAATGACAGCAGTGCTGGTAAGATACCAACGGGACAAACAACATAGGTCTACCAACTCCTGAAATTCTAAAAACTTAAAAAGGCCAAGACAGTGAGACACTACTACAACTTGTACCACCCTCTGAAAATCAGATGAACTCAGTCGAACTAACCAGAGATTTAGAATCACAAGACAATTTTTTTTTTCAAACTGAAGCACATCGATCATGTGCATCTTGCTGTGAAGGGAATAGACAGAAGTGGTAGATGGATAAAGTGCTAAATAGGAGAAATGAGGGCAATGGGTGACCAAATAATAGTGAAAGGGTCAAATTTAGGATTTCACGACCTTTTTACAAAATCAGAAAGGTTTTATGATTTTCTAACAATACATAATTATCCCTCAAACATGAATGTAATAAGGAATAGCTAATCACTATATTCTTATCATACTAAAAAGTTCACATCGTTTCCCAAAGAAAACAAGCTGCAGCTGCCCAAAATAATTCTTGCTTTCAGTGTTGGGGATGACAATAAAAGACCAGACAAGGACCAATTTCTATAAGGTTTTATTTAAGGTCCATCATGTCATTGCACAAAGATAAATAGAGTTCAAGCCCCAGTGGACAGCTTCATCAAGCATAGGTCAACTGATTCTATCAATACAAAAGAACAAAACAGCATACCAGCATGGCAAAAGAAAATGGTATGGTATGCAAACCTGAGTGAGTAGACATCGAGGAGGGACCCATTGTCATCAACTATAGGAATAGAGCTTGCTCTATCTGGAGGGGAAAAAGAAGAAGCAAAATTCAGTAGCTGTTACTACATAAGGATGTAAAATATTATTTCTACATATTACATCAGCAAGTTAAGGAATAGTACATGCAGTTCAAAAAGGAACAGGCTTAAAGGAGAATCTCAACATGGAAAAATAGGTAAATCCTCATCCTTGTATTTTAAGCATTTCAAATGTGGTTGGTAAAAGTTGAACTCACATCACAACTTTACACCATTAAGACATCTGTGTGAATCCCTAGAGTTAACAATACTAATCTAATCAATAACCTTAAGATATAAAGCAATGTTAGTATGTTACTACCTCAGTCACTAAATTCTCCAAATGGCTAGTGAAGGCATCATTTTCCAAATGAGGCACTGAAGTAACAACGATACAAAATCAACTATATAGGCATCGAAATGTATTTTCCCTTTTTGACTAGCATCAGGTTTTCCCATAATCATGTATAAGTTTTGTAGTGTTGCAATTTGCAAATGCCAAGTAACAGAATAGCATCCAAAGGACATGAATTAGAATTACTACTAAGTTTCATCCTTTGCTATACTGCTACCGTGGTATATATTTCAAATAACTTCCCTGACATGACAATCATATAATTCAGACTGTACAAAAGGTAGTACTATGTACTTGTAAGTACTATTACCATGATTTCCACCTCTGGGGATGCAGGTTCACTCCAAATTCTATTTATTATGCGCTCAATGAGACAATGAGAAAAGCACAGATATTTGTAGGGAAGACAGTGTACAAATCATCTGTAAAGGAATCTAGACAGTCTGAAAACTGTTCTTGCGTGTATAATAATTAGCAAATATTCTTAATTTCATCTGCCCCAGTCTTCTGTCTCTATGATAGGTTTCCAGGAATCCAACAGCTAAAAAACTGATAATTATAAATATAGCTGTCCAAATTTCTCAGTTCAGACTTTGCAAAGTATAATTCAAGGGGAAAAATTCAGAGTACATGTTGTCAAAACCGAAATGTATCACTGTAAAAGATGAACACTAAAGTAATGCGGCATGATCCTACCTAGCATCTACGACATAACAAGTTGAAGGCTTTTGTACATGTCACGTGGTAAAATTTATTTCATACCTTAACTGTTGAATTGAAAATGATTATCTGCATTATTCAAGAAGAACTAATCACATACTTAAGTTGATTCTGTAGCCAACAATCACCCCGCTATAGTCTTAAGAATCAGTTGGGAAAAATAATATGAATACTGGCATTTGAAATGTCAATTATATGGTACCTTCAAGCAGAAAATCCAGGCAGGAATTTAGAGGAGCACTCGATCGCAAAGTTCTAAGCTGTCTATTACTTGCCCTGCCAGTATGTGGCGACCATGTACCAATACGAATACTGACAATCTGATTTTGCAGAAACAGATAACCTTCAGGCTGTTCTTGGAGCTTTGAGCAAAGAACTAAATACACCATCAAGATAAAGTGAGCTAAATTTGAGACACAGGTAAAAACTAAGAGTATGACCAGTCAGTCTTATAAACAATAACGTACATTTCAAAATCCCTGGAAGGGTTGCAAGATTAAGTAAAGGCATCCCTGATGAATCCGGCAAGGACTTGAAGATAGGAACTGAAGATATTTCATTTCTGGTTATAGTAAGTGCCACATCCATTAAATTATCTGAATCCTTAACCTGAAGAAAGACATGTAGCACCATAAGAGAAAAAATCACAATTATTTACTAGTAGTGTTAAAAGAATTGAAATGAAGACGTGATTCCATCAATGTTCAACTCCTATCAAATATCAATACAGAAGATTAAAACTATCAGGGCTTGTTTGGATGGTGGGATTTCGACTTTGGATTAGCCAGACCCAATCATGCCACATCCAAACAAGCCCCTAGTTTAGCTGAAAGAAACGCAACAATGAAATGTAGAACACTCAATCTGCAGGGTCAAGTAATTATAACGAAATCACATTCCAAAAGTAAAAGACAGGAGTTATATGAACAGCAGCCTTGATCGACGACCCCACTTCGTTCATCATCGGCACAAACATTTTTCTACAAGCATTTTGACAGATTTTGAAGAAAAAAAATGATAGTAACATTTACTAGTGTCCATTTAATCCCTCTTTCAAGATCTGTCGATTTGTACTTCTTCTGCCGAAAAATGGCATTAAGTTCAGCATGTGTTTCCTGACCATATAGAGAATTTCTTACACACAATTTGTTTTCCTATTTTGTCGGTGCTGATCTTGAGACTGTTTATACAGCAAATCAAATGAAAGAGGTCTGGCAAGTATATAGGAAAAATACATGAATTAATGGCTTTCTCTGTATTGAAGCAACATCAGGTCCCCCATAAAACTGCAGTTTTGCTTCTTTCCAAGCAGAAACTGAATGCATTTCAAGCTCCTCATGGCCAAGAGCTCGAATGTTTCTCTGCAACTGCAGACCCAAGAATTGGTAAAAATGTAAAATGCTTGAGAGGAGGAGAAATACAGTAATTCAATCTCACCTTTCTTAAAATTAATACAAAATCAGAGGCAGTTAGCATGCCTGTTATGGTTTGCTGTTGATCATCCCAAAGAGGACCCAAAGCAAGGCCCTAGAACAAGAAAAGTTAAACTGTGTACTAGTCTTACAGTATTTAGTTGACAAGGGCAAATCACATGTTGGCTAGTGGACCGCACCGTACATGAATACATAGAAGGGCTAATGATAATTTACCAGACAAATAGAACCTTAAAAGGGAACAATTGCTTTGCCTTAGTTAATTTTTTGCTGAATGGAGGTACAGTGGTGTCAGTTATTCTATGTAAAGATAAAGAAATGCCTGCTGCTAGATGAAGTGTTTACTCAACAGTAAAATGGAGAAAGAAAAAATGAATTGCTCCTAAAAAGGAGGCTAATTCTTGCAAGCATATTTTAAAATTCTTCAGCAACATGATGACCAAACATTGCTAAGTTACAATGAGAGTAAACAGGCACCAAAACGAGAAAAAAAACTGAAGTATAGGAACAATTCTTGCAAACACATACCTCATCATGCATGATTTTAAATGCTTGCTTGACAGGAAGCTGAGCATCCAAAATTGCTATCTGAAATGCTTATATGAAATATGATTATTCACATGGTCTAAAACAAAGTGTTAACCACAAAAGAAGAATCTAACCTTGCTAGAATCAGGAACAACATCATATATGGTATTATTTAATAATATTTCAGAGACCCGATGGCGGAAAACTGTTATCTGCACGCCTGAGTTTTGAGATGATGGTTCTGGGGGCATCTGTTTGGAGATTTATGGCAATAGTACATAACTGACCATTAGTTATTCGGAAGATTCTACTATTGTGCAAATCCAAGACAGAAAATACAATGTGAAACTTTGGCACGTACTGTTGTCAAAATAGTACCCTCATCCATATTCATTCCTCTGATGGAAGAAAGCTCTGGCTGCACAACTGGGTGGGTATTATTTTCCACAAGAACTTCATTGCTGATCAACCCATATTCATCGTGTACACAAGGTTTAGTCTCATCACACCTCCAGACACCATCAACCAAAAATCGGTACTGAATTATACCAAAAGACCACATAAATGTATGTAACAGCAACAAAACATAGGAGCAGGAGAATACAATATGAAAATAGCAGGGCACTGGTACAGAAACAATAGAAAAAAATCTATTATCTGCACACTTTTCACCATTACAAGATCATGTTCAGGTTGTTTGCTAACCTAAGAATGGAACCAAACAATGACATAGTGAACATCATAATTCACAAGTGATAGAATGACCAATAACAAGTGAGTAAATTCTCTACCAAAGTGCAATGGATCCAACAATTGCTTAGAAAGTGGGTTGTTAAAGCATAGAAGCAAAGCGCTTTTATAGTGGATAACAAATAGTATTGATATAGCAGGTACGTCATGCTTGGCTACATTTCCAAAAAATATGATGTCACCCAATCTTAAAGCAAAACATCCAAAATATGAAACCCGATATGACTATGCCAAATATCTAATACTTCTATTAATTGCTAGATAAGAATTCAAAAGATCTAGAAGAAATACATCAAAACGATGGATTGCTAAATAAGAAAGTAGTTAAAAGGAAGGTCAACAAACATGAAAAGTCCAGGAAATTTTTTGTATAAATGCAAGTATTAATTGCTTCCAGCAAAAAAGAGGTGCAATAAAAAAATCCTAGAAAAGATGGGATAAATGGCAAACACGAAACCTGAAAGACTAAAGTACCTTCCTACTAAGTGCCACTACGCACTATACGTTACAAATGGCATTAGAGGGACACTTTGATTCTGCAACTGTATGGGCACTCAAATCTACAGAAACCGTTATGTAACATCTTCTTGTCTGGAACTATGGAGACGGGAGCAGCGAGCTGGTCCCCCCTATGCTAGGTATGCCCCTAATTGTACACTAATTTGTTTAACCCTTAATGACTATTTCCATACGGACTAAATTCACAATATAGATATGCATGTCTATGGTTATGCAATAGGTAGAACTCCAGACCGCAAAACAATGCAACTTCAACTTGAATTCTTATAATTTTCATACAAGTCAAACTGCAAAACTAGATTTGTCAAAGCTAACGATGGTGCAGGTGAAGCAAGGGCAACAGTCAACCCAAGTTTCGTTTTCTCTCAAAAGGCCAACTTTCCATTATTCAGAGAGGCGGGCTTTTTTCCCCTCAAATCCCAGGTTTTTTTTCTTTGTTAGTACAATGCTCTATAATGACTTGCAATAATATCGGAAATAAAATAAACAATAGTTACCTGTGAGAGTATCATGATAAAAATGTTAAGAGTATTGTGTATTCTACATTCTCTCTCTCTCTCTCTCTTGGCCCATGTAACCCTTATAGCCCATGAGGCCCATGTATCTATGTCTATATATATCCCCTTCATTAATGAATAAGATGCAGAGTTGTGAATAGCAAAACCCTAGTCTTATATTATTAACATGGTATCAGAGCAAGTAAACCCTAACCCTAGCATCCACCGCCGCCGGCTTCTGGCAGCAGGGAGTTTTTGCTCGGGCCGGAGGGCCTGAGCTGCTCTCCTCCGCCCGGATTGGAAGCAACGTGCAAGATTCGGATCAAGCTCGGAGCTCGCGCCTCACCTTCATCGGATCGAACTCGACGCCCGCGCCGTGCACTGAGGTCGATTCGCCGACCGGCGCGCTCGCTGCGTGCCGCTCGCCGGTGCCGCCGCTTCGTCGCGAGTGGATCCTCTGCGATCCTCGCTTCCTCGACGCAGATCTCTTCGCTTCGCCGTTTTCACCATCCGCGCGCGAGGTCGCCGCCAGGCTGTTTTCACCATCCGCGCGCTCGAGGTCGCCGCCAGTCCGTTTTCGCCATCTGCGCTTGAGGTCGCCGCTCTCCATCGCCGAGCGATCCTTCGCTTCTCGACGCAGATCCTTCTTCGCCATCCGCGCTCGAGGTCGCCGCCGCGCTGCCTTCATCATTCGTGGCGCTCGAGGTCGCCGTTTCCATCGGCCGCCGCTCTATCGCTCGAGAGTCTTGGTTTCTCCTCAGTCCGGAAGTCGACGGTGATCTCCTCTCGTTGCTTTGTTTTTGATATTGCTTGGCGCGTATACCGCTTTGTCGCTGCTCAGTCATCGCCGTGACCGCGATCGCTATTGCTCGAGATTAGTATCGCTGTGGTGATTAGTATCGTACTCTTCTATACCGTGGTATGGCTAGATCCGACTCAATGTTTGGGGGTAGTTCATCTCTTGTGTTCACTGACATCAAACTCGACGGGTTGAATTACCGGCATGGGCATTCTCACCAAGACTACTTTAGGGGTTATGGTTTAGCCTCTCATTTGACTGACGATCCTCCTGATCCAAAGACGGTTGATGTTGAGGTATTAAAGGCTTGGCAGAAAGAGGATGATCGTGTTATGACCGGTATTGTGCTGAGTGTTGATATTTCTCTGCGGATGAGTCTTGAGTATCATACTTCAGCCAAGCAGATGTGGACATACTTTGAGAAGAGATATGTTCCGTCCAGTGGTGCTCTTCGCTTCACATTGCTCAAGAATATTCATAGTCTTCAGCAGTTGAATGATCGCCAATGGAGGAGTATTACAAGAGCCACTCATATCATCGGTCCTTTAGAGTCTATGACACCAAAGGTCATTGCTGTTCGCTGTCGCCTTGTCGCCAAAGATGAGTATGCTCACAGACGCTCATGTATCGGTTGTGATGGGGCTTCGATCGAGTTTGAGCCTATTCGCACTCGCTGCTCAACCATCCCACTCCACCGACTTTGACCGAGGTGCTCTCTAGTTTGATTGCAGAGAGACTCGTCTTCATTCGCTTATGTCTTTCTCAGATCCTCACCACATGCCGCTCGAGTCTCTCACAATGTCCGGATCTACCAGAGTGACACCCACAGGAGTGTTGGTATGTTCCCATTGCAAGAGGATCGGTCATCATGTTGACAAATGTTTCAAGTTACATCCGATCGCCTTATTGCTTATCGTGCTAGACACCATCCGATCGCCGCCGTGGAGCACCTATCGGGCCTTCTAGAGCGCCATCGCCGCCACATCCACATCTCCCGTGACTTCGGATCGTTGTCGCTATGACATCGCTTGCACCTTCGCTTCTAGCCGCCATCCTTGGGTTTTGACTCAGTGCTTCTTTTCATGTCACTTCGATAGCTCTCGCCTTGTTGCTCGAGGCTCCGTGGAGTGATGCTACATATGTTCACACCGCCGATGGTACACCTTGCTCTATTACCCATCAAGGCATTCTATCTACATCTCGCTTCTCTCTCTGATGTGTCTTTTGTTCCTCGCTATCTATGAATCTTCTTTCTGGTCAACTAACTGATATGAACTGCTTCATTGGATTTGATGATTCTTCTTGTTTTATTCAGATCGCCGAGCGTAAGAGTGATTGGTTCGCCATCGCCGTAGAGGCTCTCCTAATCTCTATGTCTTGGACACCTTACACCTTCCTTCCACCAAGACGTCGAAGGTCTTAGTGTCTTCGCTATGTCATCATCTCGCCTCTGTTGGGTCTTCCTTCGAAGTGGCATCATCGACTTGGTCATCTTTGTGGAGCTCGCCACGACCCTAGTTCACCGGGTTCCTTAGGTCATGTCACCGTTGAGTCTAGTTTTCATTGTACTTGTAAGTCGGGAAACACTACAACTTCCATATCCCAAAGAGTAACTCTCGCTTCCGATCCTTTGATTTGGTGCATTCGCATGTACGGGTCCATCTCCTTTGTTTCGGCGGTGGTCATAGTTATTATGTCATATTTGTGGATGATCACCCTCGATATACTTGGATCTATTTTATGAAACATCGCCTCGCTTGATTTCCATTTATCGTCTTTTGCTAAGATGGTTCATACACGCTTTCTTCTTCCATTCGTGTTTTTCGCTCGACTGGAGAGAGTATCTTTCCTCGCCTTTCGCCGCCTTTCTTCGAGGTACTCTTCCTCGCCTCGTGGTCCCGGTGCTCATGCTCGTAATGGTGTTGCCGAGCGAAGCATCGTCACATCATCGAGACCGCCGCATTCTTCTCATTTCCTCCTTTGTCCTCTCACTTTTGGGGAAGCGCTCTCACAAAAGCTTATCTTATTAACCGCCACCTCTTCCAAGCTTCAGGCAAGTGTCTCGCGAGGTCCTCGCATGCAGCACCCGCTCACTATGCTCATCTTCGTGTTTTTGGTTGTGTCTGCTATGTCCTTCTAGCACCTCGTGAGCGCACAAAGCTGAGCCCTCAGTCAGTTGAGTGTGTTTTTCTGGGTTATAGTCCTGAGCATAAGGGCTATCGTTGCTATGATCCCTCAGCACGTCGCATTCGCACCTCTCGTGATGTGACTTTTGATGAGGGACGACCTTTCTTTCATCATCCTTCTACACATCCCACTTCTCCTTCAACCGATTCCACTTCTTTTTTGTGTCTACCTCCCATTCCTTCATCAGACTTGCCTTCTCCAGATACACCTTCTCCACCAGCTCCAATAGTTTCTCCACCAGCTTCTCCACTAGCCCCACCAGTTTCTGACACTTCTACTTTTCCCTTCCACTATAGTCGCCGACAGAGAGTTCCTTCGATCCTCGCCCTCCTCTCCACTTGATCCTCCCGCCAAGCACCATCGACTCGACGATCGCTCTACTACATCACGATATGCCCTACGTGATCGCTCTTCTATTCGTGCACCGAGAGATGGGGTTTTTCTCGCAAGTGCAGAGAGCGAACCGAGTACCTATCGAGGTCAGCCGATATACCCGAGTGGCGCTTGGCTATGACAGAGGAGCTCACAAAGATTAGAGTGCACAGACACTTGGGATCTTGTCCCGCTACCATCCGAGTCGTTCCTATTACTTGCAAGGGGTGTACAAAATAAAGAACAAGTCGATGGGTCAAGAGAGCGATACAAGGCTCGCCTTGTTGCCGAGGTTTTCAGCAGCTTATGGTCGAGATTATGATGAGACTTTTGCTCCAGCTTGCTCATATGACCACAAATCCAGCACTCTTATTGCCGCTGCAAAGAATACGCATTATGGACTATATCTCGGATGGATGTCAAGAATGCTTTTCTTCATGGTGATCTACATGAGGAGGTCTATATGCAACCACCCCGTGTGTTGAGGTTCCTACAGCTATGTTTGTCGCCTTAGACGCACTATACGGCCTCAAGCGAGCTCCTCGTGCTTGGTTTGAGCGCTTCGCCTGTAATTCGAGCCGCTGGTTTCACTCCGAGCGAGCATGACCTCGCCTTGTTTATTCACACTTCTCGGAGGTCGATTTTGCTTCTTTTGTATGTAGATGATATGCTGATCACAGGGGATGACCTGGACTACGTGGCTTTTGTCAAGAAGAAATTAAGTGAACAATTTATGATGTCTGATTTGGGACCATTGAGCTATTTTCTAGGAATTGAGGTTCATTCTGACGCTGATGGCTACTATCTCTCTCAGCATCGCTATGTTCAGGATCTGCTTGCTCGCTCTGGGATGACAGATACTGCATCGCCGCCACACCCATGGAGCTTCACTCAGCGCGACTCTATAGACGGTGTACCCTAATGCATCCTTCCCGCTATCGCCGCCTTGTTGGGAGCCTTGTCTATCTCATCGCTACCAAAGCCGCACATTGCTCATGCCGCTCATGTGCTCGGCCCGCTTGTCGCTGCTCCACCTCGCTTCACTATAGTCATGTTCTTCGTGGCCGAGATACTTGAGAGAACTGCGCCCGGACGGCCGTTTATGCGCTTCGAGTCGGCTTCACCCACGCTTACTCGACTCCACTTGGGCGAGCGATCCCGCGATCGCCGATCTATCACCGCCATCGATTCTCTTGGTACTTCGCTTATTGCCCGAAATCCAAGCGGCGCATCGCGTTGTCACGCCTAGTGCAGAGGTCGAAGCCGCACTTGCCGCTACAACATCGAGATCATTTGGCTCGATGGCTCTTGATTGATCTTGGTGTCCTTGTGACAATCCTACCCTCTCTTTTGTGATAATACAAGTGCCATTCAGATTGCCAGTGATCCAGTCAAGCATGAGCTGACCAAACACATTGGTGTTGATGCATCCTTCACACGATCTCATTGTCAACAGTCGACCATCGCCCTCAAGTATATTCCCTCAGAGCTTCAAGTTGCAGATTTCTTCACTAAAGCTCGACTCGAGAACATCATCGATTATCTACTCAAACTCGCATCGATCCTCCTGATCCACCTTGAGTTTGAAGGGGGGTGTTAAGAGTATTGTGTATTCTACATTCTCTCTCTCTCTCTCTCTTGGCCCATGTAACCCTTATAGCCCATGAGGCCCATGTATCTATGTCTATATATATCCCCTTCATTAATGAATAAGATGCAGAGTTGTGAATAGCAAAACCCTAGTCTTATATTATTAACAAAAAATACGGCATATATCCATCTACTACCTAAATTCTAGGGTGTCATTGATTCAACTTTCTTTTACTACCACCATACATGGTTTTGTTAAACCAGTATATTTTAATCTGCTAGTGCACAGGGCATAAAATGATAGGCACTTCAGTATCATATATTACCAAATAAAACATCATTGATGTTAGACCATTTGTACATGGTTCTAGACCTAGTCCTTCTGATTCTATGTCTAACCAGGGATTTTCATCTGGCTGCTACACTGTAATACGGTCACTGGAATGCAGCCAGTAAGGGCCGCATAAAGCCTCAACAGCCAACGGTACCTGATACCAGTATACCACCCATGATGCATATCGTTGAGATCATCAGATGTTTAGTTTAATCACTAAGTGCATTTCATGTCAGATCACCAGTTCACAGTTCACTAACTGTAAGCTATCCACCTGTCACACTGAAGGCAAATGGGTACAGCTGCTGTGCACAAAATAGCTCATCCCAATAACTGACTATATTTTCTCTTGCGTGTTCAACAATCACAAGTTCCACCGTGCATTTAAGCCCGAATGCATTGCTCCAGCACATCTCAATGACCATCCACCACAACTACCAACTAATCTTAGATGCAATGCCGCCCAAACGCACGTCCGACAAAAGAGGCGCACCAAGATACCAAGCAAAATCGGCCGGATAGGCCCTCAGCAACTGCAATTCGATCCTACTCTCTTTCTAAGCAATCATCAAAAGCTCCTGCAAGCAAGCCAATCAAGAACTAGCAAGCCTAGAACACCCATAAACAGTTGTATAACAAAGCAGCACACAGATACATAATCAAAGCGAAGAGCGAGCCAAATCCGAGCAATTCGAGCATCCCACCTGATAAACCCCGGGGGGAAGATCGAACACCACCTGGAACTCAGCCCCGACCAGCCCCATGGGGCACTCCCTCCACCTGCGCGCGCACACAGACACAAGTAAAAAAAAATCAGCATTTCCGCCGCAAAAAGATCCCGCCTTTCGCCCAAACCCCACCCCAAGATCGAATCTTTCCGACCCACCCGGTGAAGCTGCCGCAGAAGGAGGCGCGCTGGCCGCCGTACGGCCACGCGAAGCGGCGCAGCACCATTGAGAAGCCCGGGCCAAGAACCCTAGCAGCAGCCTAGCGCCCCGCACCAAACCCAGGCCTAGTCGAGACCCGAGTCCATCCAATCCAAGAACCAGCCCGGATTGGGTTGAAGTAGTAGTAGGCGAGGGCAAGGATGGTATGGATTAAATGAGGTAAAAAAAAAGAGGAAATTTGGTGTGAAGAGGGGGGAAGGGAGGCGGCGAAGCAAGCGAGGGAGGAGTGAAGAGAGAGAACAGAGAGTAGAAGGCAGAAAAGCGTTGGTGTTGGTGTTGGTGTTGGTGTTGGTGTTGGAGCGTGTGTGTGGGCGTTTGTTTTTTTTCGCTTTTGCTTTGGGTTTGTTCTTGGAGCGTAGACGTAGCGTAGTCTAGTGATGTTTTTTTTCCCATCTTCTTTTATTTTTTTTCTCTCTCCATCTGTGAATTTTTTGGGGGGTTTTGGTGTGTTGGTGGTTCTTGGGCCGGCGGCAGGTAATCATTGGGCGTTGCTTAGGGCTTTTCGTGTTTTTTTCTGCTTGGGTTGTTGTGTTTTTTCCTGCCCTTTCTAGCTTTTTAACCATTTGTTCTTTTTACTTTTTGTTAGGGCTTTCTTTGGATTTTTGTTGAGGAAATAGGTTCTGGAAGGAGCTTTTTTGTTTTTAGTGCCGTCAAATGGTTATGTGGAAAGAGATATTGGACGGATGCTCGATTCGTAAAAGTTTATATAATAAGCCGTATAGTGCTAACAAGGAACATGTAAATTTTTCGTTTTCGTGGTTCACATGCCAAAACTCCAGAACTCCATGTGTAGATGAAGTATATTGTATAAAATAGTTTGGCCGACAAGCGGAAAGGCAGAGAATAGCAACAATAGTGACCGCCATGAATCATGGGTCACAAACAATTTGATTCACGGTTAGAGAAGTCAAGCAAAAAAAAAAAAAAAAAGACAGTATATTGTTTATCCTTAGAGTGGACTCTAATCTAAGCATTACAGGCTGAAATTTCGCGCCTATAAAACCGATCACAGGCATCCTCGCTGGCATGGATGATAACTCCATCTTCGAGGAAGTAGAAACATATATGGTTATCTTTTCTGCTTGAACCTTTGGCTGCAGCTGATGAAGAAAACTTGGATGCTATCAACCTTGAGAGCTGCGAGGGATCGACATGGGGAAGAAGAATTGTGTTTGTTTATCAATCCCCTTGTCTCTCCGTGAGAATAGAGAGAGGACGAGGTAAATCGTTATAAACTTAAAATTATAGTACCATAGTTGCTGAGCTGCAAGTTAATTTCTAGAGCTAAAGATTCCAGACCTTAAAGTAGCCTATCTTCCAACTATATTCCCTCAATATATGAATGCTCTGGCGCTTATTTCAAAAGAAAATTCTCAAGTTAATAGTCGTATAGCATTTTTGTTGGCCTCCCAATCCAAGGAACAAACCCGCGACATCATTTGATCCCACAGTTTCAGCTCTCTGTCTCTTAACACCACTATGCATGCACGTCCCAATATCCCATCCAAATTAACTAGACTTGGTTATATGCACAATGTCCCCAAGATAACTGACTCCAAAATCCAAATGACGTATTGAAAACATCCTAAGAAGGAAGGACATATGGACACTCCTTGGAGACGACACAAAAATGCCAATGTGGCAACTCATGACCAAGGCGGCTAAACTGTCTTCAAACTTCGCAAGCACACAAACTTGTATTTTTCTAGCTTTCGGATACTTTTGGAGGAATGTGATAACATAAAGTAGTCCTCGTCGTGTGGTACAAAGAATCCTCCATCTTTTTTTATTGGGAAAAACGAAGGAATCCAGCATGACATGGGTTTTCTCAGGTGACACCAAACATCGTTTTGATGTGACGTAAGGCTTAATTAAGGGTGTATTTGGTGGGTAGGATGAGATTGAATGGGATGGTATGGTATAGGTGGGATGAAATCGTTTTAAATGAGATGATTCGAGTATGGTGTTTGGTTGGTGGGATAGGGTGATACATGATTTTGTTTGGTTGGTGGGATAGGATGGTCCTAGATGGTTCAAGATAGTGTTTGGTTGGTGGAATAGGATGATACATGAATGATATTTTTTGCACTGAAACATGCCAAGAGTGATCTTGTTTTATTGATTGAATGACAAGGAACACAGCGGTTCAATCAGATCGCAAATCGGATACTCGGTTTATAAAATATGATCATTTGAAGCTCGTAAATCAAACTATTTTTTTCGTGCGCGTCTTGGAATTCGAGTGAACGGCGTGGTTCGGATTTTTTTTTTCCCGAACGGGATGATACAGCATAAATATGGAATATTCCTATTTCTTGAACCATCTCATCCCGAATGGTTTGGTTTCATTCAACTAACCAAACACCTGAACGAGCTCATTTCCCGTACCGAACGGTTCAGAACCAAATGATTCAACGAACCAAACGCACCCTAAATTAGTGTTCAGCGCATGCACACTGAATAGCTTATTGTGCGCGTGGACCGAAGATCGCCGCACGCGCGGGCGTGATGCACCACGCCTCCCGCACTCACGTGCCACGCCCAAGACTCCACGCTTCCGCCGAGATCGGCAAGAACCCCCGTTAGTAAAAATGGCTCGATACTGTTCTAAAAACAACGATAAAAACTGGTAAAAACTATTTACTGTCGTTTCAGCGAGAAAGATGGGACCGTAATGTACAGGATGCTGGTTTTACTACGAAGAGGACATCGCGTTATTGATCCACTTAATGAGATTGTAGATTCAGTGATTGTTTTTTTAACGTAAATGAGGCGTGGTATTACTTCGAGAGGCACGCCGTTACTACCGTAATATACGGCGGCT
Source organism: Ampelocalamus luodianensis (assembly GCA_036346255.1). NCBI lineage: Eukaryota > Viridiplantae > Streptophyta > Magnoliopsida > Poales > Poaceae > Ampelocalamus > Ampelocalamus luodianensis. The sequence goes on along the minus strand of CM070624.1, from coordinate 27,559,252 downwards.
TGCGCTTTTCTTGTAGTTACTGTAAGTGTGGTAACATTTTACTGTTGTTTGAAAAGCATATTACTGGTATACCGCAAAAACGTTTCCTTACTTTATGTTATGCAAGTACTTTTAGGAATCACAAATTTTACTATAAAAATGCAAGTGTCTTTACTGATAGTTACACAAAGGTTTACTCGAATGTTTACGAGTACAAAAAATAATGCTACTTCGGCTTGCTGCGTGGCCTAAACTTCTCCAGTGCGTCAGGGAGGGGCTTGACGATGTTGACCTTATGGAACAATAGGCAGAACATCAATTGTGTCATGTACTCATTCCCCTTCTTCTACATACAGATGATAAAAAGTCACATGTCAGACATTGTACATCTAATTACTGTGAGTTGTTGGGGTGATTACTTCTACCGCTCTATTCGTGTGGCTAGCATCTGGCCTTCACCGTCCCAGAGCTCCAAGAACTTTATTATGAAGAACACGCAGTCGGTCGTATAGGGATTCAGCGGGCCACAGCAAACCGAAGTAATGCATTAGGAAGCACATAAGATCCATCCTCTCCAATCCCTCGAGGTTGAACTTCAACAGGCCGCCGAATCCCAACCTTGTGACCTCATTCATCTGCCCTAATGTCAGCTCGTTGATGGTAGCGACAACAAGTGTAGGAGCACACCTAGTGCACGTCGTCCAAGGTCCTTTCCCCTATCACCCAGAGCCTGCATTCGACGTAACATAATTTTACTACCGTTGTGGCTGAATAATTACTGTAAACATAACTCATGTTTACTGCTAAAGTAAAAAAAGATGCATGTCGGGATATGATCAAATTACTGTAATATGAATGAGAATTTACTATTATATGTGCATAACTTTCCCATGGCAGGCTCGGGCGCAAGCTCATCATGGGGTGTCAAGTGGCGGCATCCTCTTGCGTGGCACCGCTGCCTTCCTCTTCTTGCTAGGTGGTTTCTTCTGAGAAACACCTGCGCCAGCGTCTGCAGCAGGTTCATCCGATGCTCTTAAGGTGATCGGTTGGGCTTTGGAAGGGTCCAAGTAAATCTCCAATGCTGACTAACTGCCCTCAATGGTTACCTTCCTCACCTTGGATGGTGCGTCGCCGGATGTCCTCATTTACTGCCAGAATAGGGGTATAAAGAAAAAAAAAAAAGGGATCATGTGAATTACTGCATGTGACCAGTTGTTTTACTTATAATTTGGAGAGATAAAACTATCCCAAAATGCTCCCGAATTTGGAAGGGAAAAAATCGCCCAAGGTAGCAAGATTATAAAGTTTGGGGTTAATTTACTGTGCGGAATCCTAGAAAAATCCACTTTGCACGAGAGAAAAACATCAAACTAAAAAATTAGGGGTATTCTCTGACCTTGCGAAGTCCCAGGGGGTGAGAGGGTGCTCGAAGCGAAGATAGCCTCTACTCCTGCCGAGAATGCCGGTGGAGCTTGCCGGAGACCTTGCGTTTTTCGTTCCCTTGAGGGTTGAGCGCGCCACCGCCAGAAAGAGAAAATATGATTTGCTGTAGTGCAGGGAAACACCCGGAGGATGTGGCCCCCACGCACGTAATATACGCGACCTCTGCACCCATTCAAAAAAGAAAAAACAAACAGTTATACGCAGTAAACTGGAGTAAAAATTACTACATGGTACATGCAGAATTACTACAATATTACTTTTAATGAAATTCTCGTATGTGTTTACTATAAGGTACTAGTAACTTTACTGTTGCCTTTCGATTGCTTAATTATTGTATGTTCGAATAGGTTTACCATATTGTAAGTGCGTTTTTACTATCAAAATTGCGTGTGAGTAGATGTTCTATTAAGCGTTGCCCAAACGATCTCTTCAACGCATCAATGTCGCTTCGGCTCCCGATGCTTCTCTTCGTCTCACATGTTGAAGTTACTCCTATTTTATAAAAATGTCCATCTACCACCAAAGATGGATTACCACATCACTCTACTCTCTTCGCCCCCTCTAGCACATACGAAATAGAAATTAAAAAAATGGCTCCCCACTCTTCTTCTCTGTTGCCAGCATTGATTGCCTACCTAGCCATTCTGTACTAGCACCTCTCCGGTCGTACGCTAGCGAATGCTGCGGAAGGATACTGTGCCAACAGTGTCCTCCCTCCTCTGCCTGAGGTTATGCCTAGGCACGTGATGGCCACGTTCCGCATTCTGGACATCTTCCTCCGCCGTGTTTTCCGGGTGGTCTCTAGCTTCTAGTGAGCTAACCTCGCCATCGATGCAGTCCTCTATAATGATGTTGCACGTCTTTAGGAGGATTATCATCACTTCAATGGCTACATCGAGGCTGTAGGCGAGTGGATCAATCAAGCCGAGACACCCCAAAGCAAGGGAAGAGAGCCTCTGGACGCAATTCGACTTGGTTCTTGAGTCAGAACGTCTTGGGCGACTCTCCAATGAGTGTGTCAACAGGTAGACGTGTTTTGGGCTACCTACACTGATCCCGAACCCTCCGATGCTGGCGACATCGCCTACAAAGTTTTGAAGACCGAGATAGCAGTCTACCTCGTAAAAGCATCTAGGCCCCTAAAAACTGTTTTGGTAATTAATGACAATATGTTATATGAGACTAACGTGTTTATTGAGTGTTTAAAATGTTTAGTCCCGTTTACGAATACAACAACATAGAGATGCATGTTAAAGGTCAACATGAAGATCAATATGGTTCAAAGACAAGGTATAAGTAGTCTAGGATCCTTTTGAACTACCGGTCTTAGGAGAAAAGGATGGAAGACCGGATTTTAGATTAAATACTGTACTATTAAGAGGGGTCACGACTAGTAGCTTGATAGTGTGTTCTTGTGCCATTTGGATCAATCTAGAATCATGCATACACTTAGAGTTTGTTTTAAAAGCCAACTGTGTTTTTCTCAGTAAATCTGGTAGTACCAAGGTACACTTAGTGGTACTACCGCACAACGGTAGTACGGTGATCTTTGGGCGGAACTACCAGAGTCCGGTTGCACCGAACCAAGAGCGTTATGTTTTTTACAAAACGACGCTTTTTTGGAGTCTGTTTGCTCTCTTAGAAGTGTGGTAGTACCACAGTGCTTTTCGCAGAACTACCACAACCCGATATAACCGAGATTTATGAAGCGGTACGTTATTTCCAGTAAGGACCATTTTCGGACCTCAAAAGGAAGCGTTGTACCACACTTGAAAATCGGAATGACCGGCAAGCGAAACTACCGCATGTTCTATGGTGGTAGTACCGCGCTGTATTTTCAACAGCTCCTGAAGTGCAATTAATGCATCTGCGCTAGACATTGGTGTATGCTTTGGGAAGGTGCGGTAGTACCGGCCGATGAACGCGATACTACCGCTCATGCTGAAAAAGTTCAGATTTTGCTCCCAACGGTCGTTTTTTTTTACGGAACCCAACGGTCGTTTTTGGTTGTGAAGGGTATAAATACCCCTCTACCAGCTCTTGGACAAAGAGATAGACTTCATTTAACATACTTAGAGCCAAGAGCGTTATCTCTACACCTCATATTCACTTATTGCATTCATTGTGAGGTGGTTGAGCCAAAATTCAAGTGCATTCATTCTAGATTGATCCTTAGCACTTGATTGTCATCAAGCGAAAATTGTGATTCATTACTCTTGGTGTTTGTCAACACCTAGACGGCTTGGCGGAAGTTCGCGCGGTGATCTCTTCAAGAAGATTGTGAAGAGGCCCAGCGCCATTGTGATTGGTTTGGTGTTCACCATCTCCGGAGTAGAGGAAGAACAACCACTAGTGAAATTGAGGGAATGCTTAATTTGTGGAACCAACTTGATTGGTTCAAGGTTCCTCAACATGGACTAGTGAAAACCGACAAGTCTTCGATACCACGGGGAAAACGTCCTAGTCTTCATTGTGGTTTATTCTTGTCATTACTATTCCGCATTTACATTTCTAGTATTTCACTTGTGCAAGCTTTGCTTAGCTAGAATTGTATCTAATATTGTCATTAGTTCCTTTTGTCTTAAATAGTATAGTAGTTATATCATCTTAATTGTGCTAGAAAGCTTTGTTACAAGTATCTTGTTTAAAGTTTTAAAAAGTCAAATGGTTTTATAACCTCATATTCACCACTTTTTAGTCGGTTATCCTTGATCCTACACCTCGGCCACTAGAAACTTGACCTTTTAGGTTTCTACTTTTTTTTAATCTTTTGTATGAAACGATTGCCCACGCTTTTTAGCCATATAAAAAAACAAAATGGATATCCAGTTTGGACTTGTAGTTACTATTTACGATGAACATGTTTACTGAATAATGTATTACAGATTACTGCCTTCTATATATACAGTCCAGGTAAAACGTTATGGCTACATTAACAACCTGTGAAAACAAAATCATACATATCACTTATGAACACATTCACTTTTACTATTCTACGAATGCTCGTTTATTGTGTGAGTCTACTCAGTATGACAAACTAACATAATTACTTTACATATAGCTAAGATTTACTGTCCATATCACAGACTTTTTACTATCGAAAAAAAAGATAGCTCGTCCACAAGTGTGGTGCGGTGGTAAAAAGGGAAATACGATTTGTCGGACCCGGATGTTCTAATCCTGAATCCTCTGTGAAAATATTGTGCTACTCCCTGAATCAGTAGATAGCACTCACAGGCACATTGCTGAATCATTCATACATGATGTGAACCAAAGTACCAAATTTATTACAACCATCAGAGTGACATAGACCACGTCGGGTCGAGTTTTACAAAAGGGGCCGATCAGGCCAAAAGGATTGCATTACATAAAAGAACGTCGGCTACGGCGGAAGCAAAAGGGGTAGAGCTCATCTCTCCACAGGCAAGCGACTGGGGCAACCCGTGTATGATTGATATTAACCAAGGACCTGGATAATATCGGTTGTATGCAAGTACCAACGATTCTGCTAGACTCGGACGAGACCTAACTACAGAACTAGACTGTTCTTCTTCGACTCCATGCCCATTGACTTCTGGATCCTCGTAGTAAGCATAATCTCCTTCGTCGGCTTCATCTGAAGGGTTTTGGGGAAAGCGAGAATGAGCACAACTTCCGTGCTCGCGAGCCAATACACAATGCAATATTATACATGCAAGGCTTACAAGGATGGCTCGGTTCTTTTATTTGCGAAAGCAACATTTCTAAATATCATAATTACAAATTCCTATCATTTCGCATTTTTAACAAATTGTATTTTATTTAAAGAGAGTAGTTAGGCAATAATTTTGTATCAGCAGAGGTTCCCTCCACCTTATGCTTAATTTGATTGGGGTTAACCCCATATATTAACATCACTGAGTCTAAAAACTCAGGGAAAATCCAACCCAGGGCTAGGTGAGCCCGTCATAATTTTCATACCACCCACAAAGGATTTTTGAAATAGAACTAACTCAAGTTAAGTTCCCATGTCCGCTTTGACCGTAGGCACTACTGCTTAAATGCTTTATAACTCAGCAGAGATTGTACACTTTACCCACAAGAGACAATTAACTCGGTCTCTACACGATTCGTAGTCGTAGTAGTCGAGAGGTTGTCACAAAACTTTTCAATTCATCTCGCCTTCCGCACATCTCACCTATATGGGGTTGCACCCATACGCTCGTATGGATGTTCACCCCCGCTGCTGGTGTAGTTGGATTGGACTATCCACAACGGTAAGTGACTTCACCCTTGCCTCGGTGTCCCTTTCAAGCCGTATTTACCGCAGGCTTGCACGTGCTCATACCGCCAGTGAGGTGCATTCCAGGTTTGATAAATTTACTAAGCCAAGTCGCAGTTTGTTGCAGACTTGTGATTGTACTTGTTATACACAGGAGGTCGTGACAAGATTAAGTCCTTAGGGGTTATCTGGGCTGTTCTTCCATATACCAACCACAAAATAACATTCCATGGGCTACATTAGCACCCAATGTTATACCATCCACCTTTCCATCCACCTAGATAGTAACAGCAAGTTTAGGGTTCTTGAGAAGTAAAATACAATAATTCAACCATCTCAGTTATTTACCTGCAATGACTGCCCAAATCATTTTATGTTTGAAATGATGATGATTAGGACATTTTAATGTCCCGGTACTTAAGCAAGTCTAGCATGTCGCTTAAGTACAACCTATAGCTAGTATTACCATATAGTTACTAGGGTGACAATGGTTAAGGGATTCAAGTTGTCAAGGATGACATATTAATTAATTAATCATCAAATGGGTATTTAACTACCTTAAGCTTTAATATATATTTGCTTAAAGAATTAAAGCATACAATTTGCTATTTTAAAAGAATATAGTTTGTATAAAATGTAGGCTCAATATGATCAAAGTATTGACTCGCCTTGAGTGTAGGGAAGAGAGTCTGGGTAGTCCTATTCTTGATCGACGTGGTGGTCTCCGGTGTCTCCGAACTCTACGCGGGCGAAGTACCTGAAAAAGACACAATAGGCAAAAGAGCCAATAAATACACAAGAATACACAAATAAACTCCAAATTTAACAAGACCTATGCCATTAGCAAGATCTTGAATTAACAAATTTTTAGAAATTTACTTTATAATTTTTAGAGTTAAAATGAGGGAGATACTAATTTTTGAAGTCTCACTTTTGAATTAAAATAGAAAAGGAAAATAAAATCCAACAAAATGGAAAAAGGCCAAGACACGACGCGAGATTCGCCTACCCACGGACATGCCGAACAGGCGCTGCGCGCGAGCGCCCACTGAATGCGCGCGCGCCAGCGCGCGCTGCCCTAAAGGCCGAAGCGCGGCGCGCCAGTGGCGTAGGGGAGAACGGCGACGGCAGCGACCGGAGGGGAGAGGAAGGGACGGCGCGCGCGCGACAACGGAGGGGATCCCGGGGCTCACGACAACGGCAACGGAGGGGAACGGTGACGACGGTGACGGGAGGTAAGTTCTTGTCCGGCTCTTCTTCTTCTTCCTCTCTACCTCTTCTTCCTTCTCGGCTCTCTTCTGGCTTGGTGGGGGGGGGAGAAGGTGAAATGGGGGAGGAGGGGGGGTCCGGGGCGGGGCGGCGCGGCGCAGGGGGACAAGGGGACCGGGGGCAAAGCCGGGGAAAGACGGCGACGGGATGCGCACGACGGTGTCGGGTGACGGCCGTTGACGCGGGGAGTGCGGGACAAGACACACACTGGCAAGTGGGAGTAGGTGGGGGGAGAGGTGACGGCGTGGCAGGGGCGGTCGCGGGCGAGGCACGACGCTGGAGCGGCGAGGACGGCACCGCGCGTGGTCCCGGGGAGGACGAGCACCGGGAGGCGACAGGCGCCACTTTGGTTGCTCGGCACCGTTGTCAACGCCGGCCTGAGGGGGAGAGAGAGAAGAGGAGGAAGAAGGAGGTGTTACACGACATCGTAAGCTGTTATGTTTTCCGCCGACGATGAGCTCAAAATAGCGGCCGCTCACAACGCATGCGCGGTGGTTTTTACTGCTGATCCCACATGGAAGACGCGGCCTACGCTGTGGCCCATGCGTAGAATAAGCTCACCATGTGTGTGATTCATTTATTTGTAGCGCAAAGCGCAGACTTCCAACACACTAACTCTATTATCTCAGGCATAAAATCTGTAGGAAAATACCTAGTGAATCATAACTAGTGGTTTATTGTTTGTATGGAGTGGATTCGCAGAATTAAAAGCCCAAACTCAATTGGTGTCAAGAGAAATAGAAATAACTGGATAAGTTCGTTATGACTTAGGGCATCTCCAATAGTGCATTTATTGTCGTCTCTTAGGTATGTCACGTCAATAAAATCCTACGTGGAGGAGAGAGAACAGGTCGTCTCTTCCTGAAGAGACGATCGTGCACGCGAAACAAGACATGATGCATTAATTTACTCTAGATGACATGTAGACCCGTTTTAAAGAAAAATTATAAAATATAAGTGTTGGAGAATGTACTAGAGACTGTCTATTGGAGATGTTGTCTCTAAATATGATATAAAATATGTTAAAGATAAAATTATCTCTAACTATTGGAGATGTCCTTATGAATAAAATAGAACGAGTTAGTAGCTACGTGCGCTTACATTGAAATCAGTGTAATTTATACTACTAAATGACACTATTTGGATAAGGATAAGGGGCGGCAATATCAAGGAAATGAGCCCAAACATAAAGAAATAAAATCACAAGAAAACTAAAAAGAGACACAATCAAATGATTCCATCTTGTATCGATTATTGCGATGACTATTTAGGGCATGTACAATGGTATGACAAACCTGCCTATAGAACTATCCATGTCACCTATAGACAAAGACTAAAGACAATTTCATACAATAGGTTGTGATAATACAAATTCACTATAGGATTACTGCATAACACATAATCTTTATTGCTTTTCTTGGTTTTGGTGCTACAAATGGTCAGCAGGATTATAGACAAGAATATTCTCTCTTCGTTCTCTTTCATCCACGCCAAGAAAATCTATATGGCAAATGCTATAGACGCATCCGACATGCCTATCAGACATGCTCTTATACGAGGCAATCAAGAACTAGCGATTGAAGTTGACCTAAAAAATAAAAATCCGTAAATTGTTACGGGGAATCTAGTTCGTGCCCGAAACGGAAACCCGTGGGATGTAGCAGACTAGCAGTGTAGGCTTTGTTTACATATATTTATTCAGAGCTGGATTCTAGAAAAAAGAAGAGAGAGGCCATGTACTGGTACAAGTAATGGGCCGAATTTAGCCCAAATATGAAGTCACACTTCAGGCCCATTTGACTAATCTGCTCCCACTGTAGGCGCCGTTCCGCCCATGCATGCATCGCTTGAACGGATTTCGGCCTTGAGCAAGACGGACAACCAAACCATTTTATTTTTAATGGAGCGGAATGGGGGTAAATATTCAACAGGTCTGCCTATTTTTACGGATTTTTCCTCTGTGTCGCTTTTTTTCATTTAAGTTTCTTAGTAATATAATCTCTCTGTTTCTCACAGTTTTGCGTGCTTACGGCCAATGTTATCACGATCGTGATTCTGAATCGAATCGGAGGCACTTTGATAGAATCGCATTTTAAGATCGAATCGTAAAATCTAAGATTCTACTTGATTCTACAATAAAAATATTTTTTTTAATGTGTTGTGTATTCCAAAAATGATATGAGTGTTTATTTGGTCATTGGCATCTACTTTGATTGATAAATCTCTAAATCGTAGTTTAGATTCCATGTCATTTAGAGCTATAGTTAAAATATTAATTTTAATAACCTTGTCATTACCTATATGTTTTACATAATAAGTAAAATAATTAATTAATTATAATAATTTTTATTATTCCAAACCTCCAAATCTTAATGTCTAACATACTAATTACTTAGTACTTATTATATAGCTTGAATTGAGGGATAGCACACAACTAAACACCTAAATCTTTTATAATTTGAGGTGATACATGATTCTACACGATTCTACCCGATTCTAAACTAGGAGCGCGATTCTACTATGTGCAACTCAAAATACGATTTGGTTTGTATTAATGTTGTAGGATTGTCTGTATGATTCTACGACTAGAGTCGCGATTTTAACAACCTTACTTGCATCTAAGCTGTTAAAGCATGCATATGGAGTAATTAACAAAGTAAAGTCCACTTATGACATCACTGCAAGAAATTTGGTTTTAGACGGCATTTGGATTTAGTTGTTTATTTGTGTGGGTGTAGGAATGCGACATGGCAAAGGTTATATTAAGTCTTTGATGGTACGCTCCGGATTTGGGTGGAAATCATCTTGACTCTTTAAAAGGACTATTTTGGAGACGACACGTATGGAGGCAGCTATTGTATAAAAAAACATTTTTTAGAGCATCTAGTATTTGCTAGTACTACCATGCAGACAACTAACACGGTAGACTAAGGCGATTAATTAGGTCCTTTTATCGTACACTCAAGTTAACACAGATTGTTCATTTTTTTTATCTAATAATTTAGATTAGTTAAGATTTAATTATATTATATCTGGTAATATGAATAGTAGAATTTCAATAGGGTAAAATTGTAATTGTCTATGTGAAGATCACATGACAAGATTAATATTTTCAATCGTAGTTAGAAAAGTCCATAATACCCTTATAAAAAATTATAAATACAAAGAAAAATCTATTACGCTCTTAACGAATTAATGATCAAATTTGATTTATAATAGGACCATATACCACCGATAAAATATACCTTAAATTTCTCATTAATTAATCTTTCCGCTTCTGCTAACTGAATCTAACGATTCAAAAAAAAACCTCTTTATTGATCTGCTCCTTTCTTCAAGAGAAGAAGAATACCCGTAGTAAAAACCTGCAAAACAAAAGGGCTTACTAGCAGTGAAAAATTACCCAACGATACGCAGGATGCAAACCATGGATCGATGAATCGAGTACATGACTGCCTACCAAGCTAGCCTTTCGGTGTGCACCATCACCAACCTCCCCCTCTCTCTGGAACTTTCTCGATCAGCACGTACCGCAGTCAAAGGAGCACGTGTTGTGCGCGCTCGATCGCGCGCAGCGCTGCAGCTGGCAGCGGCAGTGAGCGAGCGAATCTGAACGTATGAATCATCCCGGCAGATTCCGGCACAATTATTGCTATTGACGCACAAGGATCACGGACGAACGGCGATGGCTACTCGCTTCCTACAGGCAGGAGCAGGCGACGAAAGCGATGGTCGACGGAGTCTCCGTCGGCCGTCGCGCGCGCGCTCGTGGACCCCGAGCTAGCTAAGCTAGTCAATACCAGCTGGTACAACAAGAGTGGCGATCTTTTTTTGCCCTTGTTTCCTTTGCTGTATCTGAATGCTAATTAATCTCCCTGTTATTTTCAGCTTTTTGACGAGGTGGAAATTTTGATGCATCACAGAGGATTATCTTAACTCTTTAAAAGATTCTAGTGGTGGTGAGTAATGTGTTTTTTACTTTTCTCCCACTTATTTCTTCTACATGTTTCTTCCAAGTCCACTTGTGAGTTCTGAACGAGTTCAAAGGCACCAGGTCCGTCTTGTTGGTTCCGCACGCAGAGAGTGGAACCTCTCGCGCCGGATGTCGGCGGCGGCCAGCTCCGGTGACCACTAACGTCGTAGATCCCCGCAACTCATGAGTGCATCGTTCCTACCCCTGCTTCGATCTGAGCTCCTACTAGGTGGTAAGAGTCCGATATATAGGGCCTGTTTGGCATGGCTCTAACTCCAGTTGGAGCAGCTCCACTCCAGAACTCCAGGTGGAGCTGGTTCTGAGTGGAGTTGGAGCTGTCTGTATGGAGTGTTTGGCTAGAAGGGTACTCTCAGCTCCAGAATTGTGGTTTGTCTGTGTGGATTGCCCACTTTGCCCTCGGTTGACATGAGTGGAGTTCAATGATGCGTGCAGCAGCATAACAGTAACACGTATGTTCTCATGTATCGCTTAGCTAAACTGTATGAATCCGAGATACAAGTCCGACAAGCATGTAAATAAATTAAAGTACCAACATATATCAAGATAATCATGTCCAACCAAATTATCCAAGATACAAGTCCATAGTTTCAAAATACAATTACATTAATTCCAAGCTAAGGCGACGGATGTAGCCAAACTATCACGAAATGAGTCCATAGTCACAAAGCTTGATTCCGAAGTGGATCCATCAGAGGCATGTTGAGACACATCATATTTGTTGTACCTTTCCGGGATAGTAGGCACATAGTTCGGATCTCGATCGAAATTCGCAAAGTCCACATCCCCACTAGCATGCTCACGTATGAAATTGTGGAGAACCAAGGTAGCAGCTACAATCTTTTTTTTGTGTAAGCATGGAATATGGAGGCATCTTATAAAGAATTTGCCACTTCATTTTTAATAGTCCAAATGAACGTTCAATAACATTACGAACAGATGAATGGATCCGGTTGAACTTCTCTTTTGGAGTGTTTGGTTCCATACCTCGATGCCACTCAGGTAAATGATACCTTTCACCCTTGTATGGAGCTAGGTAACCTGGACGATTAGGATAGCCCGCGTCCACAACATAGTACCTGCCTACACATGTGAAAAAGAAAATAAGAATTGCATGGTACAGTACACATTTGAGGACAAAATGGAGCCTGGACAAAATATTTTTTTACCTTGTGGAGGATGTGGGAAGACTTCCGCATCCACTTCCATTGCATGGTACAGTACACTAGTGTCATGCAAAGCTCCCGGCTGACCCGCAGCCACATATGTGAATCGCATATCAAAATCACAAACGGCAAGCACATTTTGAGTAGCAATTCCTGTCTTACCAATGTACCTCACTTGTTCCTCAGGTGAAAGAGAAACACGAATATGAGTTCCATCTAGTGCTCCTATGCAATCCCTAAAGTGTGGATATGCTCTTTTATCATCCCTTATTCTTTTGTGAACTGTCCGAAAATTAGGATCAGTTGGTCTCAAATAATCTTCAGCCATTGCAACCACACTATCAAGAACTTCATGGAATTTCCTACTAATGGTTTCACCAGAGTGCTTAAACCTATTTTGCCCTCTTCTATTTGACTCACATCCACCACATGTGAATAGAAAAATTGCAAGCATTTCATAGGTATTCATGTGTTTTGACGGTCGCAAACCATACCTCTCAACCAGCACATCATGAAGATCCAAAAAGATATCCTTGTTCATCCGAAGCATTGTGTGGCATTCCCCCAGAGTGTTTAGGGTCTCAGTCACCCATCCCATTCCACTGAGCTGTGAGGTCCTTGGCGGTGCCTTGTCCATACAAATGAGAACATAAGCTTCTGCAAGTTTAGCACCACCTTGAATGAGAGAAAAAATTGATGATCATCATCGCTATTTTCATCACTCTCACTTGTAGACATTTGTAAAATATAATGGTATAGAAAATTATAAAATGAGTTCATACAAATGTAAAGCATAATATAAAATGAGTTCATACAAATATCAAGCATATTATTACAAGTCTTCAATCATAGGAAAATAAAACATATTGCAGGATACAAGAGACAAGCCATAGGAAGCACTCCTACTTTCCATGCTTGTCATTATATTTCCTACTAAGCCACTTGAACCTAATGTCATCGATGAGGCAAGGTCATAAACATCTCCCTTTGCTCCTTCTTCACAAACAATTCAGTGGCCATGTAGTGTTCATTAGTTTCATAATCGGCACCACAAGCAATCACAGCCTCCATCACTTGATCAATAGTGAATTTTCCTTCTTTCTTGGAAGCATATTCATTTGCTGAACTAGCCATACTAGTGACAACTTCTTGAATGAGGACTGCATTCGCTGCCTTAGCTTTCTTGCCTATATCTTGGACAGGCCTTGCCGCTCTTTTGGCACTACCAGGGGAAGGGGTAACCTCCTCTACCTCCTCACCTTAAGCCAAACCTTCTGCCGCACCTTGTGCCGATTCTTGTGTCGCACTATCAACTGTAGGTGTTGCATTGCCGCCACAAGGGGACCAATGGTCAACACCAATATTAACGATGCCTTGAAAACAAGTCGTCAACTCATCTTCATTTTGAAGGGGTTGCTTCCTAAACTTCCCGCAGCCTGGAATGTCCTGAAAATATCCAAGAGAGCAACACATATTAGTACAAATAATAACAGCAACTAATTGAAAAGGTAACATTCCTATAAATACATATAACACTTACAGCTCTAGCTTTCTTCCACCATTCATCGTCCATATCAATAGTGCCATTATTACGGTTCCAAACCGGTTCCTGTTTGCCTCATCTTAAGCTTTTTCCATGCCTTGAAATCTTCCTTCAATTTATCTCATTTGTTCTTGATTTGCGCCTTGGTTAATTCAATACCCGCCCTATCTTTGAATCCTTTTTCAACCGCAAAGATAACCAACCGATTCAAGAATGTATTTGGCGATTTCCTTTCTCAACTTGTTCGCCATCAAACCACATAGGATCCGAGTGTTCTCTACGTTCCAATCAATTTCCGGCATCTATAGCAACTCCACACAAGCTTTCAGAACATACACAGATTGCTAACATGAACTACAGAGGAACTATTTCTTAACTAAAAATTTCACCTTGCACAAATCAATTTCACCTTGCAGGGTTGGGGGGAGCTTGCCGGAGCAGGTCGTCGGGCGGTGGCCTAGGATGCGGAGGACGCCGGCCGTCGATGAGGAGGACGCCCTTCTTCTCTTCTCGTCGAGGCCGGGGCAGTTCGTCCTTGGGCGGGCTCGGCCGTCGATGCGGCCGGGCGGGCGCGGCGGCGGCGTGGCGGCGGCGCGTGCGGAGGTGGGGTTGGTCGGGCGCGCCGACTGCGGGGTGGGGCGGGCGCTGGGCGATGGGGAATGGAGGCGGCGGTGGGAGCTTGCCGAGCAGTCGTCGAGCGGTGGCCTAGGATCGGAGGACGCCGGCGTCGATGAGAGGACGCCCTTCTTCTCTTCGCCGAGGCGGGCGATTCGTCCTTGCGGGCGGGCTCGGCCGTCGTCTGGCCGGGTGGCGGGCGGGCGGCGGGCGGGCGTGGGCGGCGGCGGGCGTGCGAGGTGGGTTTGGTGGGCGCGCGAATCACAAGGGGGCGGGCGCTGGGCGATGGGAATGGGCGGCGGGGTGGGACGGGCGGTTGGGGAGGATAGAAAAAAAAAACGATTCGTTGGGCTGGAGTGTGTAATCGATGGCAAAGGTGGGTAATTTCTTTGAAACTCTATGTCTAGGTCTATTTCAGGTGATTGTAGAGCTGGAAAATAGGTGCGCCAAGAGAATGAACTAGAGCTCCAAGAACTCTATGGAGTTAGGCTGCTCTAATTTTTTTTGGAGTTGGGGTGTTTGGCTAGCTCTACCCAGCTCTAGCCTGGAGTTGGGCTCTAGAGCCATGCCAAACACCCCCATAGTATCAAGAGCTTCGGAAACTAGATCTTTAGTGGGAGGTGTATGGAATTAGAAACATGAGGTTTTCTTAAATTCGGTTTTATATGAGTTTTTGCTTGTTGAATTGTTCTAGGATTGCGTAGTTCTAAGTCCTGGTCGTTTCTAGAGTTACCAAGAAATTCACGTTCTTTTTTCAGCTGAAAAATTATGCTAGGTTAGATGTTAGGGGAGTTTTATTGTCAATCAGTACCATCTTAACCCAACAATTTTCTTTACAAGTTTGTTAGGGAAGCTAATAAATAGAAGAGGGAATTGGGTGAGACGTTCGCACAATGTCTTGACATATACCATAGAAAAGACCGTGCTGCCAGTATAGCACGGCCAGGAGCATAGCTTGGTTGTGATACTTCCCATGCTGAAGCTGCCAAACATGAAAAACAGTAGCACACATCAGTGACCAGATCGGAGATAAAAAATCTCAAAGCACAAAAGAACAAAGGAGGAAAAAAAATCCCCAATTACAATATATTTATTTCATCTACTAACACACCAGTTCGGAGAACATAAGGATTCATATTTAGACAACAAAAAAACCACGAGATGGTCGAGGGTAGAAGGGAAACCAGCAGCAATAGCCTCATCGCTGCATGTGAGGCCATATTACGTCTGGATCTTAGCGACCGCCTGCCGGAGGCACTCAACCAGATGGACAACGCACCGGTGGGTGGCATCCAGTTCGGTGTCCTTGTCTGACAGCCACCATACCGTCGTCGTCGACGACGCCATGCCCATTGACGGCGGCAGGGCTGGGACTCGTGCCACAGCAGGTGCAGTGGGAGGTGTCAATGGCGAGCACAACAACACGTGTAGAAGATGGGCGCAAAAGCGGCAGGGACGTGAGGTCGCGGGAGGGTAGTCGTGGCAGTGCAAGTCGGAGAGAAGGCCTTAGGGAGTCGTGGAGGTACGTGGCGAGGAGAGCACCGACGTTACGTTTGAGAGTAGAGGACGCGTAATTCGAGGGAGGCGGGTGACACTTGGAAGGTGCTGCACTGCGAAGAGAATAGAAATGACGTGTTTGTTGGGCTTACGCGGCTCCACCAAAATATTGGTGAGGGGAGAAAAGTAAAGAATGTATCTCTCATCACCACCAAAGTCTTTTAAAGAGGTAAAGATAAAGATAAGCTCTCCTAACAATTAGGCAGAGCACCTGCTTAGATTTTTTTGGCTTCAAAAAATGTACATTCTTCCCTCCATCGTGTCGAAATGCAGGCGTTAGTCTCTTGCCACGTTCCTCGCGGGAAGAAAGAAAAGGCGGCATCGATCGACGTGCTGTCGCAAGCCAAAGCTACGAACTACTAGCTCCGAGCTGACAGTGATAACTCGACTTGGAACGACTGCCTTTTTCTGCTTGGATTTCAAACTGGTCCCTTACCCCCGGAGAGCGATTTTGGCGTCTCAGTTTGCGGCAGCAACTTGGGCATCTCGATCGGTATCTGGACTCGCACGAGCTTTGGATGCATGCGTGCATCATGGATACATGGTGGTGCGCTAGCCCGGCTATTTTGACTCCCGCCTGCGCAGGAACAGCCGAGCAGAGCTAACTAATCCAGTACTACTAATTTCCGTGACGCTAGTTCATCACTTTTTTCAGAAAAAAAAAAAGTATTAGGATACCGGTTGGTGGGAGGTTTGGGTGTACGACACCATCACCTAGAATTCCAATCATCTTCGACTCGAATTTAAGTTTATTTCTTCTTCTTAACGAAAAGATACATAGTTATTCTCATTTTTTATCGATACTCTAGATCCAGTCCACACCATAATCATCTTTGGGTATACTCTTCCCACGTGACCCATGATACGGGAGTGGGACTCCATGTGACGACAGTCCTACGTAAGTGGCCTCTCCTTTGATCCTTCCCATCACCCTAGCCAGCTCACTACGACCCGTTTATTTGGAACACGAGAATTTGGTAGGATTCCGACAGGAATAGTATCATTTCTTGTGAAATTATCGTGTTCCAAATATGTCCTAAGCTGCTAACACCTCAATGTGGCACCACCACCCTCAGTGCTGCTAAGTCCACATCATAATTTGTCGGACCCGGATTTTCTAATCCGAATCATCTGTGAAAACAATGTGCTATTCCCTGGATCAGTAGATAGCACTCACAGGCATTGCTGAATCATTCATACATGGCGTTAACTAAAGTACCAAATTTATTACAACCAACAGAGTGACATAGACCACGTCGGGTCGAGTTTTACAACAAGGGCGTCAAAGCCAAATTGATTACAATACAGAACACCGAATACGATAGCGGAAGCAAAAGGGTAGAGCTCATCTCTTCACAGGCAAGCGACTGGGGCAACCTGTGTACGACTAACATTACCCAAGGACCTGGATAATATCGGTTGTACGCAAGTACCAACGAGTCCGCTAGACTGGGACGAGACCTAGACTACTCAACTAGTCTACTCTTCATCAAATCCTTGCCCATGGACTTCTGGATCCTCGTAGTATGCATAGTCTCCTTCATCGGTGTTATCTGAAGGGTTTGGGGGAGAGCGAGAATGAGCACAACTTCCGTGCTCGCGAACCAACACACAATGCAATACTATACATGCAAGGCTTACAAGGGTGGCTCGGTTCTTTTATTCGCGAAAGCAATATTTTCAATTATCATAATTACAAATTCCTATCATTTAGCAGTTTTACAAATTGTATTTTGCTTAACGAGAGTGATTGCAATATTTGTATCAGTAGAGGTTCCCTCCTTCGGAACTCTACCTGATGCTTATTTTAATCGGAGCTACCTCCAATTATTAACCGCGCTGAGTCTGAAACTCAGGGAAAATCCAATCTTAGGGCTAGGAGAGCCCACCACGTTTTTCATACCACCCACAAAGGATTTTTGAAATAGAACTAACTCAAGTTAAGTTCCCATGTCCGCCTTTGACCGTAGGCACTACTGCTTTAAGCAGATTTATAACTCTGCGAGATTGTACACTTTACCCACAAGAGACAATTAACTCGTTGCCCTACGATTCCGTGAGTCGTGTAGTCGAGAGGTTGTCACAATAACTTTTCAACTACCTCGTCATTTCCATCATCTCACCCAAATGGGGTTACGCCCATACGTTCGCGAGGATGTTGTACGCGGCGCTGGATGTACCGCATACGCGTTGGCAACTTCACCTTTATCGGTGTCCCCGTCAAGCTGGATGTACCGCAAGCTTGCGCGTGCCATTTATCCACCAGTGAGATGACTTTCAGGATTCGATAAATTTACTAAGCCAAGTCGCGGTTTATCGCAGACTTGTGGTTGTACTTGTTTTACACGGGAGGTCGTGACAAGATTAAGTCCTTAGGAGTTATCTGGGCGGTTCATTCCACATTTCATCCACAAAATGACATTCCGTGGGCTACATTAGCACCCATTGTCATACTATCCACCTCTCCATCCACCCAGATATGGTAATAGCAATTTTAGGGTTTTGAGAAGTAAACTACAACATTTCAACCATCTCAGTCATTTACCCGTAATGACTCCCCAAATCATATTGTGTTTGAAGAGATGATGCTTGGGACAATTTAATATCTCGATACTTAAGCAAAGCTAGCATGTCGCTTAAGTACAACCTATCGCTAGTATTACCATATAGTTACTAGGGTGACAATGGAATTAAGGGATTCAAGTTGTCAAGGATGACATAATAATTAGTTAATCATCAAATGGGTATTTAACTACCTTAAGCTTTAACATATGTTTGATTAAGGAATTAAAGCATGCAATTTGCTATTTTAAAAGAATATAATTTGCATAAAACGTAGGCTCGATATGATTAAAGTATTGACTCGCCTTGGTTGTAGGGGAGAGAGTCCGGGTAGTCTTGTCCTTGATCGACGTGGAGGTCTCCGGCGTCTCCGAAATCTACGCGAGCGAAGTACCGGCAAAATAAACGACAAGCAACGAGAGCAATTAAATACACAAGAATACACAAATGAACTCCAAATTGAACAAGACCTATGCCATTAGCAAGATCTTGAATTTACAAATTTTTAGAAATTTATTTTATAATTTTTGGAGTTGAAATGGGGAAGATATAAATAATTGAAGTCTTACTTTTAAATTAAAAATAGAAAAGAGAAAAGAAAATCAACCAAAAAGAAAAACTGCCGACGGCCCAAGGACAAGATGCGGCCCGGCCCACGGCACAGGCCGAAACGGCACGCGGCGCCCCAGCGCAGCCCAAGAGGGCACGGCGCACGGCCCAGGCGGGCGACGACCTAAAAGGGGGGAGACAGAGGGGGGGGCGGCTCGGGCGACGCAAGGGGGAAAGAGAGGGCGGCGGCGGTGCGCAGGGGAGGAAGGGAAAACGGGGGAGAGGGAAGGCTCAGGCCATGGTGGCGAAGCTCACCAAGCGGCGAGGAGGGCACCGAGCAGCGGCGGCGATGGGATCGACCGGAGGAAAGCAGGAGGTAAGGGCTTCGGTCTCTTCTTCTTCCTCTCTTCTTCTTCCTCTTCTTCTTCTCTTCTTCTTCGCTTGAGGGGGGGGGGGGACGAAGGAGGAAATGGGGGGAACGAGGGGGGGAGGAGGCATCGGGCCTTTTATAGCCGGGGAGGAGGAGCAGGGAGGCTCGGGGGAGGGGGGTCCGGGCGAGAAGGACGAGCGTGCGGCGTCGGGGAATGATGACGGCTCGACGGCGTGCGGGAGGGTGCAACACGGGAGCAGGTGGAGGTGGCAGGAGGTGGCGTGTGCGCGACGGCGGCTCTGGCCACGGGGAGAAGAGGGAGGGGGGGTCCGGCGGGTTGACGGGGGAGAGGGATGGCCGGCGGGGTTGACCCGGAGAAGGGGGGAAAACGGGGCATTACATAATCGTTGTTCAATCCCTTACCCTCAATAGTAATTTCTCCCCTCGCCCCTGCTGTAAGAAAAGAAAGAGATTAAGTAGCTGCTAGGAGCCGAATAATACCTATTTTTAACTAACCCAAGTGTTTTGAATATCAATGACCAAATAGATGTACCACAATTAAGACACGCGTGCACGTGCCGTGTGTTTGGTTAGTAAGATGAGGTTGAATGGGATGAGATGATATTGTATCATGTGGTTCCATTGTTTTGAGCGAATGAGATAGTTCAACACCTAGATGGAATATTCTTCAAATTTGTAATACCGCCATCAGGATAGGATGGTTAAGTGCAAGTAACCAAATACATATATGACTTTTATCTTGAGTCATTATATATATGTATCACTTGATACAAGCAACCAAACACACTCTAAGTTAACAAATCAATGAAGGCATTACAAGAACGGATCAGTCAGGATCGGACGGGCAAGAGCATCCTAACTAGAGGTAGACCCAACCCTGCTAACTATATGGAACTAGCTAGTTCAAGTTATGCTATTGAAAAATCCTACACGTGTGAACAATTATTCAGAGTTTTTGGTTAAATGGCACTGTTGGAGACATTTTTTACAAAATTAGCCGTTCACACGCCGTATTACAAAAAATGACACCACTGACGTGTCGTCGGCCGACATGTGTCCAAAACGGTGAATCCCTAGCCCGAATTCAGCCTTCGCCGCTCTCCTGGCGCACGGACATGCCTTGTTCATGCACCCAGTGCCCGGACACGCCTCTGCCGGTCCTCTCTAACCCGGTCGTCCCACGTGGTCCGGTGCCGCTCGCCCCTAGAGCAGTCGCGGCTTAACCGCTCGTGTGGTGCATGGACATGCGGCCCCGTCAGCCCCTCCTCACCTGGCAACGTCACATGGCCCGCCTACGCATGCCCTACGCCTAGTAGCGCCTTCGGATTTTCCGCCACCACCCATCTTTTTGCCCAATCCATCACTTTTGCACTGCCCCCTACATGCATGCAACATGCAAAATAACATCGTGCGGGAGGGAATTCAATTCCCCTCTCGTTGTTGCGCTGTCTGTGGGAATTACGTTCGCGTGGCTATAAATACCGGAGTCGCTCTCGCTCTTAGTCATTCTCGATTTCGTTCTCGCGCTTGTCGCTGAGAACACAAAGAATAGTAATAAAATTTATTTGGAAATTAAAGAGTGTTTAGAGCAGTTCTTAGGACCATATTAGTATAGAACGGTCCCTCAGAAGAGAAGATATTTTTTCTCCACTGCATTTGTCGTAATTATTGTAGTAGTAGTTAATTAGTCTTAATCAACTAGTCGTAATTAATTTAGTTAGTAGTTATAATTAAATAGCCGTAAATAATTTAGTCATAGTTTATTACTGCTTATTATTAAGAGGTAATGAAGTAATCGTAATTAATGTATCAGTAAATAATTACTGCTAAATAATTATTGGTAATTAATTAGTTTTTATCATTTAAGTTTGAATTAGTTAGTGGTATTTAATTAGTTGTAATTAACTTAGTGGTAATTAGTTAGACATAATTAATTTAGTAGTAATTAACTAGTCCTAATTAATTAGTCCTAACGAGTGACAGAGCCTCTCCTGGTGCGTGGCCTACTCTGAACGCTCTGGTGGAGGACGAGTGAGTTTAGTGCGCGACTGTGGTATGTACCATTCAATGTACTGACGACATGTCTATATATCATACAGTCGCTGCTCCTGTAGGATCTCGATGTGTGCCGTCTTCATCAGAGCCGTAACCTACTCATGCTGTACTACTTGTCAGTTGTCAGTCCTTAGCACGTCAGCCCGCCCTTGATTGCCTGCCTTTGAGAAGGATTGATGTTGAAACAGCGGATGTAGGTATGAAGTATAAACATTACTTTGATGGAGTTGGACTCACAAGTGGACGACTCGCTATAGGATCCTGACGTCGGGAGGGGGCACAAGCTGGTATAGATCGAACTGTTATAATATACGCTGCGACGCGTAAGACTCCACCATATGGGTAAACACCAGGTGGTAGGTCGTCGTCCGTAATCCGGCGTCCTGCGTGCATTACACGGACAGTCCGTGTGGCACTACCATGTTCACGAAATCTGGGCTCCATGGAGCTCATATGATATCGTTGTCGTGCAACGATTCGAACTTGTTGTGGAACAACGAGTAGCAACTCGCCGGTCTATCCTTGGCCTAGCATAACTGGACAAAAGTCCACCGATAGCCCATAGTGGGCGTGTCTATCGGGTCGTGCAACTCAAGGTACGAGTGCACTGCTTTCCCGAAGGAGGGTCGTCCAACACGGAAGTGCTCCCAACTCCACAACTACAGGAGCACGTAGTAGAAGGTAAGACCGGTGTCGCGCGGCAAAGCATCACACAACTCCCTGTATGTGGCGCAAAGGACGGCTGATCGTCAACTGTACTGAGGCATCGCCCAAGCCTCTGCGTCAGCCAAAGACTCGACGATACAGACAAAGCTGGGTACACCCAATCACCCTGTGTGGTGGGAAACAGGGCCGAACCCAAGAGATGAAGAAGGTAAGCGACGAGGTGTGTCGTAACAACCTTGTCAGGTGCATCCACCAGGCATTGACTGAAATTCCTCAGTCGTGTCCGAGGGACACTACAACCGCTGTCCGGGACAGGTATGCCAAACAGATGCCCTAACCAGGCCTTCTAGTCCGTCGACGGATGTCCTGGAACAAGTGGCTCACCCCTGATCGGGAGATCGGTCAAGAATAGACCTGTTCACGGGCAGCCCGTCCCTGTTCGGGCCGGGCTTGGGACTGCAGTTTCGACCCGAAAGAAGCCTGGCCCGGCCCGAAATCTGGAATAAACACAATAACAAAAATGGAAATATGTTTTTTTAATCCTGGAAATAAATTAAATAATACTTTTTTATTCTAAAAAATGATTAAAATAATATATTTAAACAAAAAATGAATTTTCAGGTTGGGTCGGACCTGCCCATTTGCGACTAGGCTTTTCAAGCCCAGCCCATCCCGACGTTTGAACAGGTCTAGTCAAGAATGAGACATCCAGGAGAGTGACTGTCATCTCTCCCTACCAAAAGTAGAAGGTGTGCGTCTGGGATCTCCACCTGTCGACAAGTGGTGACATCAGACTGTCGTCTAAGGTGAAGTAGCGTCCAACCGAGAGCAGCCTCGCAAAGGGCAATAAGCCCGTGTCCCGAAGGATTTTGACATAGCGATCGTCGAGCTACCAATAATGCTTCTCGGACCAAAGCACAAAGGGTGGAGGGCAATCCGCGTCCCTGGTGATCCACAACTTGCACCGGTGATGCTCATCGTAGAAGGTTTCTAGTAACTCCCGTAGAGGCATAACTTGCAAGAGATAAAAGTCACAGATTATTAGTGAATAAATTAATAATGACGATAAATTACTAGAAATTAAAAATTACGACTAAATACAGACAACAAATTAATATAGACAAATTAACTACGACTAAATAAATTATAACTAATTAAGTACGACCAATTAATTAAGACTTAGTTAATTGCGACAAAATAATTATGACTAATTAAGTACGATTAAATTAGTTGTGACTAAATTAACATGAGTAATTAAATACCACTAAATTAATTAGGGCTAATTAATTACACAAATGAATTAGAAATAAAGAATTATGACTTGATAATGACTACTATATTATTTAGGACTAAATTAATTATGATGAATTAAATGTCACTAAATTAATTACGACTAATTAATTACTATAAATTAATTACAAATAAATAAGTATGCCTTAATAGGGGCACTAAATTAAGTATGACTTAATAAGGCCAGCAAATTAATTACGACTAATTAACTATGACTAAATTAATTATAACTAATTAATTAAGACTTAATTAACTATTACTAATTAATTATGACTAATTAATTAACTAACACTAACCAATTAGGACTAACTAATTCATAACTACTTTACTATGCCAAGAAAAATTATGTATTATTAATTTAACTATGACTAATTAATTACGACCTAATTAATTGCAACTAATGAACTAACACAAAATTAATTACGACTAAATGATAACGACTAAATTAATTACGTCTAATTAACTACACCTAATTAACTACGACTAATTAACTATGACTAATTAACTAACTATACAGTTAACAAAGAAAATACATACGATAAAAATATTACTTGCTAATATGACCGCTAATGACGGCTCTAAACAATGCTTAATCATCTATGAAAACGAAATCGGTCGAGGTTGTGAATGACAGCGCTACTCGGAATTTACAGCCGCACAACACAAATCACGGCCTACCGCCAAGCGACACGAGGAATCGGATTCCCTCCTGCGCACG
The DNA here is from genome assembly GCA_036346255.1 of Ampelocalamus luodianensis. Taxonomy (NCBI): domain Eukaryota; kingdom Viridiplantae; phylum Streptophyta; class Magnoliopsida; order Poales; family Poaceae; genus Ampelocalamus; species Ampelocalamus luodianensis. The sequence goes on along the minus strand of CM070624.1, from coordinate 27,535,197 downwards.
GCCTGCATGCATGCAAGTGACAAGACGGTGATGGAGATAGGGAATAAAGGGCGTCCAGGCGCGGGACGTGTGGAATTACCAACGTGGACGTGTGTCTGGGCTTCTGTGGTGCGGCGTCGCCCACGTGTCGCGTTCGGGCGAGGGGGCCTGCAGAGCCGGCTGTCCGCGCGCCAGTGTGCGGGCGAGAGATGTCCGAGCGAGAGGCGTGCGGACAAGCTGCGTCCGGGCGCTAGACGCACATGCAAGGCATGTCCGTGCGCTAGGAGAGCGGCGGCGCCACGTGGCGGGAGGAGACAGGTCCGAGAGCGAGATGAGCGGTGGAGGTTGAATCCAGACCAAGGATGCACGATTTTGGACACATGTCGGCCGTCAACACGTCTGTGGTGTTATTTTTGGCAATACGACGCATGAACAACTACTTTTATAAAAAATGTCACCAACCATGCCATTTTTTTTAAAAAAAACTCCCATTATTCACTCTGTGAAATCGTTATGGACTGTCACTGACAAGTAACCTCCAACCTGTACAGTATACCAACCGCGAAAAGATATTTCCTTGGTTGAAAAGGGTGGCTAGCTCGGAGCGCGCCATATAGGAAGTCTCAGAGGAAAGCGACGCATCGCGACAAATCAACTGATAGCCCCTGCCTTGAAGGTGACCAGACAGAAGAGATCGTGAGCACACTGGCGACGCCGTCGTCGACTACCGCAGAAGCAACAAGAAGCAATTAATGGAGTAGTACTAGCTAGCGCCTCATGCGTCGTCGCCGAAGCTTCTTCACGGCTCCACCTCGCAATGAAACGAAAGAGGCGTCCAAGTTCGATGTTTGTGCTGATCAATGGCACGCAGGCCAAGAATTAAGAATCTAGCCAGAGAAAGAATCTCGAGATCCTTCACGTGGGAACACATAATATTGGATGTCATCTCCCTCCTCTTCAATTCATAGCTCCTTTCCATTGTCCTTTTCCGCCGCCCAATCAAACCATGCAGCCAGCAAGTACTTAGGCTCGCAAAATCTATAGCTTTAGAGCAATTTTTCTGAGGCTTACGCCACTTATAGGAGACTAACGATCGATACAGAAGCAAAAGGGCTAGGTGGATCTATCACTAGTTATCTTGCAGGCAGGAACTGTAGGCCGTACATACACACATGCAAAGTTTCAGAATATTTTTTCCCTAATATCCTAGTTTTTATTTCAAAATGTAGAAATAATATTACTTTTTTTATTTTACAGAAATAATCATCTGTCGTTCAACCGTTGGGCGACTAGCCCAAGTCGCTAAACCGTTGAGCGACTTGGACACTTGTCGCCCAACGGTACAATACATACCCTGCGAGCTGAGCAACCTGTTGTCGGACCCGGATTTCGTAATCCAGAATCCTCTGTGATAAAGCTGCGCTATTCCCTGGATCAGTAGATAGCGCTCACAGTACATATTGCTGAATCATTTTATACATCGCGTAGACCAAACCATTCATTAAAACAAGCATCAGAGTTTAAATAGACCACGTCGGGTCGAGTTTACAATAGGGCCGATCAGGCAAAATGAGTTCATTACAAAATCTCGAGTACGATAGCGGAAGCAAAAGGGTAGGACAAGTCTCTCCACGAAGCGAGCGGGTGGTGCAGTGTCTGACCGATATTAGCCAAGGCTTGGATAATATAGGATGTACACAAATGCAAAGCAGAGCCAACTAGGCGGCGAGACCTGACTCGAAACTATACTACTCCTCTTCATTTCCTTGCTCCTCGGCGTCCAGGTCCTCGTAGTAGGCGTAGTCTTCATGATCTGCGGTTTCTGAGGGTTGGGGGAAAGAGCGAGGATGAGCACAACTTCCGTGCTCGCGAGCCAACACACAGTATGCAATATTATACATGCAAGGCTTAACAAGGATGGCTCGGGTTCTTTTATTTGCGCAAAGCAATATTTTAAATACCAATAATAGAAAGTCCTATCACTTAGCATTTTAATCAAATTGTATTTTTGTTAAAGAGATTATTTATGTAATATTTATAACAGCGGAGGTTATCTCCACCTCATGCTTATTTTTTATGGTAGTTACATCCACCTATTACCATCATTGGGGTACGTCCACCTAGGGAAAACCAAAAGCAGGGTCACAACGACCCATCACATTTTATCCCGCCCACAAAGGTTTTATAAACAGAACTAACTCATGTAAGTTCCCATGCCGGCCCATGACCGTGGGCACGGCTATTCGAACAGTTTATTACACTTTGCAGAGGTTGTACACTTTACCCACAAGAGACAATCATCTTGACATGTACACATGTTTCCGTAGACATATGAGTCAAGGGAAGATTGTCACAAGGCCTTTACAATGCATCCCCCAGTATTTGTCACACCCGCTAAGGTTTCACCTGAGAAGGGTTACGCTCACATAGATCCGTCAACCCTTACCCAGACTCCCTCTTGCGCCACACGGCTTACGTTCACATAGACCCGTAAGTCGTACACCCCAACCCATAACCACAAAGGCTTATGGCGTAGCGCGTCATCTGCCTGGTGCAACTCTTACTCTCTGAAAATTTGAAGCTATGGTAAAATCATACTCTCTGAAAATTTGAAGCCATGGTAAAATCAGAGAGTAAGGAAAATTCTAAGCCATGTTAAAATCAGATAGTAAGGAAAATTCTAAGCCATGGTAAAATCAAAATCACAGACGGTTGTTAATCCCAACCGTCTGTGATGAGGATACACACACTGACGGTTGGTATCACGAACCGTCTGTGATGAGGTGTCCTCATCACGCAGGCGGCTTCTTCTTCCGCTGCGTGATACTTCCTGACGGTTGGTATAAGGCGTGCGTGATGAGCACTATCACGAGCGGTTCTTATTATGAACCGTCGTGAAGTATCACAGACGGTTGGTAATAAGAACCGTATGTGATGAGACACTATCACAGACGGTTCCAAAGGGAACTGTCTGTATAAGTTCAACACAGACGGCTCTTTTGGAACCGTCTGTGATGAGGTGTCTGGTATGACCTGTTTTGTAGTAGTGATAGTATTATTTCTGTATTTCAGAATAAAAACTAGATTATTTAGAGAGAAAAAAAATCCCAAAGTTTTCAGGCCATGACAGGTACGTACAGCCACTCGAGGCACGCACTACAGGCCCATCCGTGCGAAAACAGCGCCCGGCCGATTGGGATCAGAGGACCACGCAGGTGCGCAGAATCACATCACAATCGTGAGGAAGTCCTTTGTAATTGCTTTCCAAGTCATGTGTAGCATTGAGACATTCAGGACGCATGTGCTGATCAATGGCATGCAGGCCAAGAATTAAGAATCTAACCTGAGAAAGAATCTCGAGATCCTTCACGTGGGAACACATAATGTTGGATGTCGTGTAGCTAGTGTCTGTCTAGGCGTCTAGCTAGTTAGGTGCCTTAGAGCATGTACAATGAGTTTATGTCAGTCGTCTATAGCATTTGTCACATAGGATTTTTGCTGACGTAGATGAAAGAGAACGAAGAGAGAGAATATTGCAGTCTATAATCCTGCAATGATCAGTAGCACCAAAACCAAGAAAAACAATAAAGATTGTGTGTTGTCTGTAATTCTATAGCCGGCTGTATTATCACAACCCATTGTATAAGCTGTGTTTAGTGTTGTCTATAGGTGACATGGATAGTTGCTATAGACAGCAGCAGTCTATACTATTGTATATGCCCTTAAGCGTTCGTACAATACAATCGGAGAGGAAGATAGTTAGGACACCAGGTAGAGCTAGAAATTAAGATGACGAGTGAATTGATCTCGTGCTGACTCATATATAGTCCCGGTCAAAAACAAAACTTCTGACCCAGGACAGATCACGAGAAAGTGTACTCTAGCTTGTTCGTTCCATCTGCAATGTGTTAATTCGTTAGATCCAAGATATCGAGGAAGAGTTAGGCATCACGCGTTCAGAGAGAGAGAGAGAGAGATCCATTTCCGGCTCAGCATTGGATCGAAGACCAATTAAAAAGGTTTCCATTTCCATGAATCTCTTTCAATCATCTCGGTTAATCGTGTATGGAGCATTATTCAAGCCAAGATTCCAGTCGGTTCTAAACACGATGAAATTAAGTAGCATTCATATTTGTACAAGTTATACCCTTTGCGATAGAAAAATGTACAGTTTATCCTATAATAAGAACAAAGTCATCTTTTATTGCAGCAATACACATGTTGGTTCAAATTCAATGTGACATATGGGCTCAATAATTGACTAGGGCATTTGTCAACCGTAACTTACCACGTGTAGAGAGTTAAGAAGAATGTGCACATTTGTCTCTCTGACGTAATAACCCCTACTGTCTGACAATAACTACACAATGGTTGTGCCTAGAGAATGTCTCGCTGACAGTAACTGCTCGACGCATGCGGATGGATGGAACCAACGGGATGTCTCTCTATGGGCACCAACTGCCACCCTTTCAACACTATATAAGGGATGTCGGAAGATAGAAGGACATGACACAAGAGAAGAATAGCCTTAGTTGCATACTGTTCATCCCGAACACTATATGCAACCCCATTGTAATCTTGTTTAATATAATAACACAAGAAGTAGGATTGTTATTCTCACCGGAGAAGGCCCGAGCCTGTCTAAACCCCCTGTCACCTCTGCGTATTCCTCTAGACCATGTCTTTCGCATTTACTTCGTAAGATCGACAACATTTCGTCAACAATTGGCATTGTTTGTGGGGATACTACGACAAGCATCCATTTTCCATTGGCCTTCACGCATTTATGGCAAATGAGTGGAATGCGACTAACTAGTTTGACCTCTTGGATTACACAGGGATTGACATTGATGCCTGCTACAACAAACTAACCATTTCCTCTGCTTTCGCTCATCGTCAAAAATATTCCCACGAGTAGGAATAACCTTGAGGTGGGGAGTCCGATCACATGTCCTCCAAGAAGTCCCAATCTCTGGAATCCAGAAGAACTCTAGGAAGAAGTAGTCCTCCTCCTCACCTCCCTCAGCAATATTTGAAGGTTGAGGGTCTGGCATTGGAAGTTGAGGACGATTAACCTCCGCCTCTTCTCTAGCTCGGGGGCCTTGGTCTCAACTCCTAGCAACCCTAGGTGAGCGAATGGCTGGGTCCATGGTTCAGACATTAATGTCCTCCAGGACCTCGTCGATCAGCTGAGTGGGGAAGTCTTCTATTGCTTTGGCCTAGACTTCGACGCCACTGAAGCAATAGGGGTTTTAGGGGCTGGAATCCACTCGGGAGAAGCAGTCTTCTCTCTTGAAACCAGCTCGGGGGCTGCAGTAGCAGAACCACTTGGAATTTTACGTTACGAGTGTGATATTGCGTCTTGAAAAACTTCTTTCCAAGTGGATAACCCCAACACCCGTCGGGGTTTCCTCCGAGTGCATGGCCGGACTACAAACAAAAACCAAAGAAAAATAAAAGCCAAACAAAAAGGGAAGGTAAGTAAAGATTCCATTGGTCATTTTCACATACTAGGGTTGATTCACCTTAACTTTGAATTTGGAGTGCATTACGCCCAGAGCACTTGAGGTGCTCTTTTCCTTCTTCTTCTCGACTGATTTCACTAACTCAAAGCCTTTAGCCTCCGAGTGGCTTTCAGCTTCAGTAGTAGGGGTGGGCAGACCCTGCTCAACCTCAACTGGTTAAGAGCCTTCAATCGACATAAGTCTTTCCTTTGCTGGTCTCACCAGAGGTTGGTCGAAACTGACTTCCATGACCACCTAGGGGCTCGGGCTACTGACTTCAACTATTTCTTGTGGTGCCTCAGTAGCCTTCACAAAGGAAATAAAAATTTTCGAGTTCTCTCTCTTTCACTTTCTTTACAAGGGCAAGAGATGGAGAAACTAATAATGTTGTGGCATCGTAATAGAAAGGTACCTTCGAGTGTGAAACCTTTTTTTTTCTTCAGTTCCACTACCTTCTTATCCTTTTCCGTCTCCCCTACCACCAATGCATGGAGCGAGTGATCGAAGAAGTTGGTGGTGTAGAAGCAGACGATCCTTCCCTTGTCTTCTTGTACGCCACCTTTGTTAAACAACATTTCTTGCTCGGAGGGGCATAATCGTCCTCTTTCAAGTCTTCCTCTTGAGAGCCCAGATCGATATCACTATCGTCTAGGGACTCTTGAATGCCCACGAGCCACAAAAAAGAAAATCAAACTAATCAGTGGTTGAAACTCCAACCACCAACCACTTAAATTGATCTTAATTGGAGAAGCTTACCTTCAATCGAGCCTTCCTCTCATCGTCAGGAGCGACAACTAAAATTTGAGTATTTACCATCCTTGTAGTCTCTGGTCAGATCGGTGACCCCCTGACCCCTTGTACGCCCACATGGGATGAGCTCGTTTCTTCAAGAGGCTAATGTGGCACATGATGAAGTCATTCACCACGTGTCATATCCTATCAGCCCCTGCTCCCTATGGAGATTAATTCCCTTAATGAAGGGAGCAATCTGACCACCACCGCTTGAGACCATGTCCCACGGCGCGTGATGAAGTCATTCACTATGTGCCATCTGTCAACCCATGCTCCCTAAGGAGATCAATTCCCTTACTAAAGGGAGCAATCCGACCACTACCGCTTGAGACCTTGTCCCATGACTTGGTCTTTGTCGATGCCTTCTGTCGGGACCGGATTCTGAATTCGAACCCTCTATGTATTTTTGCACCAGTCCCTGATCAATAGCTAGTGCACATAGTGGATACAACGTTGATAACAAGTTCGAATCAGAATTCAACATAAATAAACAACTGAGTACCGACATTATGACCACTTATTACAATAGAGGTCACAAGACCTAGAGTTTTACAGCAACGGAAAATAATAAAAGGTAAACTCCGTGATGACCCATCTAATCGCTCACTAAGATTCGACTAGGGAGCACTTTCTAGTACTCTGGGTGTCCTTCGTCAAAACCGCAGGTGAAGAAGTCATAATCCTCCTCAGCGTTGTTGAAGGCTTCTGGGATATGTTTTGAGTGTAGCATGTGAGTATATAAAGTACTCCGCAAGTCTGGGGAAATATGCTTATGCATAGCTTTAACAAATGGACTTATATGGTTCTTTTGCACAAAGTAATATTTTATGTTTAAATGTTTCACATAAAGCACATTTGACAAACATAGTTCCAATAACTAAATTAAATTGATTCTCTAGTGAAGGTTCTAGCTACCGGTCACTATTATTAAGACTCTAGCCGCCAAGGTTTAACGAGTAGGGCTTTAGTTGCCCAACTGGATCTAGCTACTAGAATATCTACCCGAGAGACCCAACTGCTCTCGGGTTCCCAAAATTTATTCTTTGAAAGCAAAACCAAATCTACCATGTAAAAATGCACCTTGTCTGTCCTTGACCGTGTGCATGGCTATTCAAATAGTTTTCACTCTACAGAGGTTGTACAACTTGACCCACACGAGATAATCAACTTACAATATATGTCGGCCATGACATGCTTTCTTGGGCGTGTGACTAAGCGATTATCACAAGACTTTTATAATACTTTATACTTACATTAGCCTGCCCGATGAGCTTAATTAATCGCAAGTCATGGACATCATTTACCATCGACCCGGGGCTCATCGGTGTAGGGGATAACCTGCCCGGACATAGACGTCAATTACAATTGCCCGGTGCAAGCCTGGACATACATGGACATCAATTACCATCGCCTGCACTACCCAGGCAACTCCTACCCTCTACCGCCTATGGGCTAAATATCTCAACTTAGCAAATTATTCAGCCAGGTCCTCTCTATTCTCGACATGTGGTTGTACGTTATTGCTCAGTTTGAATAGACATAAGCATCGGTCCTTAATCGACCATGGCAAGACAATCAAAACTCATACCACCCGCCTTAGTCTAAACAAATTTTCACTATTTTATTTTCCAATTACTGATATTACATAATGTCATACATTTCTCAAACTATTTTAGCATAAAGGGTAATAATGGCTTTCCCCTAAATGGGTGATCATGACCGAATAAGCATGTCTAAGCAATTGCACCCTTTTTTCAATCTATTCCACAATATTGTAATCATTATTGCGAAAAGGCTATGCTAGGGTGACAAAGGTGTATGGATAACAATTATCAAGGGAAAACATTATCAATTTTAGGTTTAACCGTTTAACTAACAATCTACGATTTGAACTCATCATTTTATGTAAATAGCAAATGCGTAATACTTTTGAAACTAAAAACATAATTGGAAAATCATAGGTATAGAATGTTTAAAGAAGACTTGCCTTCATCGAAGGTTGAGGTTACTGCGTCCGGTTGATCCAAATGGACTTTGGTGGCGTCGGAATCTACACACGCGAATCGAGACAAAAATCAATAATAGAAAAACAAATAAAATCTAAACATTATAAAATTAGTACCATTAGAGAGATTATTAATTTAGATGAATTTATGAGCAAGAATCGACTAATTCGAAGTTCATACGGAAGATAACGAACTCCTATAAGATTTGCAGGAAAGAAAAATCCTAAAAATTGGAAGGGAGAGGAATATTCCTTCAGTTTTAATAATACAAAATCACAGTGGCTGACACATGGGGCCCTTTGGTCAGAGACAACAAGTGGATTAGAGAGAGTGAATGACATGTGGGATCATACTATCATAGAGAGAGAGAGAAACAACATAGAGCAGAGGAAAATAGAGCAGGGGTGCAGGCGGCACGGGCATGCGGCGACGGCGGCGGACGGCGGCCATCAGCGACAACTAAAATGGAACTCTGGTGGGGTTCCCTACCTACGGGTGGTGGCACGGCCGGAGGAGCACAGGGACGGCAGCGGCAGCGGTGGCGACGGCTTGGGCGTGCGAGCGTGCGACGACATCGGCAGTTCAGTGGCGCATCGAGAGAGGTGACATGTGGATGAGCACGACGCGGCCACGGGGAACGTGCCAGGTGGGTTGGGGTGACCGAGGGGTAGCCGAGGCGTCGGGGCAATGGTGCTGGCGCGGCGGCTTGCTCCAGTGACGATGCAGCCGAATGGAGAGGAGGAAAAGGTGGTAAATCTCTGGGAACATGTGATGACGCACAAAGCAAGGCTCGGTGTTCACCGGAGAATAAGATCGGGCGACGGGGGTGTTTCAACCGGGAGGAAGAAAATAACGAAATCTGGCGATGAACTGTGACAACAAGTGAAATTGTTTGAGGGGAAATGTTCAACATACTCAGGAACACAATGCGACATGGTTAGAAATCCAAAAATCTCATCGGAGCGACGAGAGCACGAAGCGAGGAGGCGGCCGACGCTGGGGAAGATGACGAATTCAACAGCGACAGAGCTCCGAAGGCTATGGGAGTTAGAGGGGGTGTGAAGGGGGTGAAGGAGGTCCTGAGGCTTCAATTTATAGGCTTGGGTGGAGTTTGAACGGACGCAGCCATGAGCATGATCAATGACGAAGTTACTGTCTCGAATTTAGAAATCGTTGAAATGACAATGCATTGATGGATTGCGACAATGGTGGAATTGAATGTGCACGACGATGCCGGCGGTGTGATGAGGCAGACTGCACGGGCGAAACACACGCAAGCGGGGAATGTGCACATGGGCGCGACTAGGAGTGAGCATGGCTCGGCACGAGCGTGACCAGGGCGTGGGCTGGCACGGTTGGGGCACGCTTTGGCGCTGCGCCAGCTCGACAAGAACAGAGTAAGGGCAAGGAAAAAAGAAAGGAAAGAAAGAAAGAAAGAAGAGGAAAAATAAAGCGGGCTAGAGAAATGGGCTTCGACCTAGGAGAGAATTCGCAGGAAAATTCCAATTTACAAAATTTGGATTTGGATTTTGGAGATGAGCTTTGAATTGAGACGATGGAATTTGGATTTGAGTATCGGATTTGGATTTAAATAATTGCAAAAACTTCTAAAGAAATCCAACGCTTTGAATTAATTAATTTGAAATAATATTTTTAAGGAAGAAGTCCATTCTACCCCCCTCAAGTATCGACATGCGGACACCTAACCCCCTGAACTAAAAAATCGACCCTTTGACACTCCAAAGTTGCAAAATCGGACAACCTACCCCCTCTGGCTGATGTGGCATCCGGGTGGCCCGATTTCGCCAGATCAGCTAGGTGAGCTAGCTTCTTTAGCACTTGGGTCCACCTGTAAGTGAGCCCATAGCTTCACTTTTACTCCATTACTTCTCTCTCTATTTCTTCCAAGCCTTTTTCCCATCCCCCGTTCTTCTGGCGTCGCCCCTCCCCAAGCTGGTCTCCGGTTGCCGTTCATGGCCCTTGCGCCCCTCGCCGGCTCGCTGTCCCGTTGCCTCATCTTGGCCGCGCCTCCCCTAGCCTAGTGCCACTGGCCTCCTGCTCCTGGCCCTGTGCCGCACCCGTGGTGGCTCGATCGCCTAAGCTCGACTCTTCTTGCGCCCCGTCCCAAGCTGGTGACCAACACGCTGTTCCGGATGGACGGTGCGGCGATCCTCCTCTCCAACCGCCGCGCCGATTAGGGCCGCGCCAAGTACCAGCTCATCCACACGGTGCGCACCCACCGGGGCACTCACGACCAGAGCTTGGTGCATCACCCAGGAGGAGGACGAGGTCGGGGAGGTCGGCGTTTCCCTCTCCAAGGAGCTCATGGTGGTCGCCGACAAGGCCCTCAAGACCAACATCACCACACTCGGCCCGCTCGTCCTGCCCATGTTCGGTTCCTCGCCACTGTCATCCTTAAGAAGGTCTTCTGGGCCAACGTCAAGGCCTACCTCCCCGACTTCAAGCTCGCCTTCGAGCACCTCTGCATCCACGCTGGCATTCGCGGCGTGCTCGATGAGCTCGAGAAGAGCCTCAAGCTCAGCCCAAAGTTGGACCATGGGCGCGTGGGGAGGAGTTGGGGGGGGGGGGCGGCACCGGCCGTTGGTGGCCAGAGCGACCAAGGCCGAGCGAGAGGGAGAGAGAGGCAGCACCGGCGGCCTACAGGCCGGGCCGGGCCACCAGGTGAGCCGCGAGGAGGCATAAGTCGGCGGGCAGCGACGGCCGGAGGCCAAGCCACGCAAGCGCTCAAGACCGGGTATGTGTAGAGAGGCCGAGCAGCGGCGCTGGACACTAGGACGCGCCAGAGAGCCGAGTGAAGCGGAGGTGGACCAAGGCGCGGAACCGAGGAGGCGCGGGAGCCGGGCCGAAGGACGGACCAAGGCGGCGCAGGTGGCGGCGGGCCTGCGACTGGGAATTAGCGGCAAAGGCTGCGCGGGGCGAGGAGCCGACGGCACCGTGGGGATGCCGCGCTGGCAGTCGAAGGCCGGGGGGGGAGGAGTCGAACCGGAGATAGGAGGAGGCGGCGCCATAGGAGATTAGAGGCGGGAGAGAGAGGCTCCAGGGGAGAGGATTTTGGAAGAGAAGAATGGGGATAAGGGGAGTGAGGAAGGAGATGAAGAAGAGAAGAAATTTAGAGAAAAGCCACATCAGCTCCCCACCTGGCGAAACCAGCCCGACCGTATGCCACGTCAGTAAAATCATCGCACAAAACAGCTGGAGGGGGTACGTTGTCCGGTTTTGCAACTTAAGGGGGGTCAAAGGGCCGATTTGTTTTTTCAGGGGGTTAGGTGTCCACATGCCAATACTTGAGGGGGGTAGAATGGACTTCTTCCTTTAAAAAAAAAGACCAAAATTTGGGATGTTACACCTTCCTCCCAAAGTGCAATCGGTCTTCATTGGTGGCGACCATATAGAACCACTTCTTCTTCCATGTAGACCAAGAAGACTTGGTATAAATGGGGATGTACTCCTTTCCTTTCCCATCATGAAGGTGCTAAGAAGCGTTCCCGACGATCGATCCGGAGTTCTTCGACATACAATAGTAGTATTTGAAGAGTTCCAGATCAGGTGGAATCCCCAAATACACTACCGAGGTACACAAATACACTCAACATTGTAATGAAGTTGGGTGTCAGATTCACCAACTCCACCTCAAAATCTTCGAGCACCGTCACCATGAATGGATGCGATGGCAACTAAAAGCCGTACTAACAATATGCTTGGAAGACAACAATCTTGCCTTCCTCGCCTGATGGGAAGTATTGCCCCACTGCTTCATTCCATGTCACCAAGATCCGATCTAGAATTATGCCCTTAGTCACCAGGGCATGGATCTTCTTGTTGTTCATCTCAGGCCCAACAAAGTTGGATTTATCCGCCGTCATCACTTCAGATCTAATCTAAACCTCGAACTCTTGTGGCAGAAGATTTAGAAGTTGGGGAGCGAGTTGAAGAAGAAGAAAGCTCAGAGGAGGTGAATCAGTTAGGATAAGAGGTAAAAATTCCGGAGTCACCCCGTCAAGACATATTTATAACCTCTCGCCTGTGGTGAAAAGATCAAGAAGGAGACAATGGTTGGAATCCTGTGGGAACTGCTCTTAACAGGCAGAAACCCACATGACTGTTTGCCTTCGTTTTCCGTTCACACAACAATTAAGTGAGATAATTTTACATCTCCAATAAAATAACTTCCTTGACTAGGTCCTAATCCGGTCAAGTGACATGTTGGCCGGGAAGTTTTTCCCTACCAGTACCGCAAAACCTATCCCAAGCAAGCCATTTCGCTTGGGGGGGGGGTTTGATAACAACGATTAAATAATATGTAATAAATACCTTACTTTCTACGGGTAAATTTGTTCAGTGCCATCGTAATTGTTCGTGAGTTGCAAAATACCATAACGATCAAGGTCGACTGGAAAATATCATCACAAACACGAAAAATTGTGGAAAGTGTCATTACCGTCACGTTTTCCGTCCCAAGGGTACGAAATAAGTCTTCTACCCTCACTCTTCTTCTATTTTTTTTGGCTAAGGCCGGTCCCACATGTCATTCTACCCTTGCTTCTCCTCCACAAGCCGCTGCCCATAGTGAAGGACAGTGGTGGCGCGTGGCTTGGCTTAGGGTGTTGTTCAAACCTTCAGCTTGGCTAGCTCGAGACTGAATCCGATGCTGGTTTGGCCGTTGCAACACACGGTACTAGTTGTTTGAATAAGTCCTGAGCTTGCTAACTTTGGTAAGTAGAAGGTAGATTAGCGGGCTGTGCTAAGAATGGCATGTCCCAGATTGTTGGGATGGCAACAATTGCTCACGAGCAAGCCGTGATTGTCTCAGTCATTTGTATCCATATTTTCCTGCATGTAATTTGCTTATATAGGAATGAAAGATCAATAGAAAAGGTGAACATTTGCACCAAAATAAGCGCCTCATGCGTTTCTTGATTCTTCGTCGAGAGTTGAGAGAGATCGAAAGAGAGCACAACTACATTTGGTATCAGAGCAAGTGTTACGATCATGGTCGGCACACCACCGCCGGCGGCCTCCGCCTCCAAAACGCCTGAAAGATCGGCATCCCAGCGTCGCGCGCGCTCACCAAGCCGCGGACGGAGCAGGGTAAGGAGGAGTGGCGGCGGCGAGATCATGGTCAGGGAGATCGTGCGCGAGGGCGGTGGCGGTGGCGGTTCCGTCACGTTCCCCACCCTCACCAAGACGAACTACCAGGAGTGGCGGATCCTGATGCGGATCGCGCTCCAGGGCGCGGGCCTCTGGGAGGCCGTCGACACCGGCGACGCGACTGAGCGCCAGGAGCGGCAGGCTCTCGGCGCGATCCTCAGGTCCGTCCGGCCGGAGATGGTGCCCGCGCGCCCGCCAAGGACGATGCCAAGATCGCTGGGGACACGCCGACGGCAATGCGCGTCGGCGACAATCGCAGCGTCGGGAGGCGCGTCGCCGAAGCTCCGCAAGGACTTCGATGCATTGGCGTTCAAGAGCGGCGAGCGCCGAGGATTTCGCCCCGTCTCTCGAGCCTCCTCGGAGCTGCAATCTCGGCGACAACACCATGCAGCTCGACGCCGTGCAAAAGCTCCTCCGCGTCGTGCCACCTCGGTACGCGCAGATGGCCTGTTCCATCGAGACGCTACTCGACCTGAGTACGCTGTCGATCGAGGAGCTCGTGATCGCTGGCCGCATCCGGCGCGCGGCGCGCCGGCGGGGACGCCGAGGTCGCCGCTTCTCACTCCGGAGGAGGGGCATCCCGCCAGCAGCGGCAAGCGGGCGGGATCGTCGTCAGCACCAAAGGGGAGCTCAAAGCAGAAACCCCAAGGCGGCGGCGACAAGGAAAAGGGCGCGGCCAACGCATCCGGCGGTGGTGGCAACACGGCGCCTCGACGCGCCGGCAACTGCCGCTACTGTGGCAAGCCTGGGCACTGGGCAAAAGAGTGCCGCAAGGCTGCCGTGACCGGGAGAAGCGCGCGAGTGGCCAACCTTGCGAACGCCGAGGAAGAAGAGCGGTGGGGCGTTGATGGCGCGAGCACGCACACCGGTGCGAGATCTCGGCGCCGTCGACGCGCAGGAGGTGAACCTCAACGAGGAGAGGTCGTGCGCGCCATCGCTGCCGGTGTGGTACACGGACTCGGTGCTAGCAGCCACATGACGGGCTGCCGCAACATGTTCACCACGCTGGACGAATCCGTGCACGGCACGGTACGGTTCGGAGATGGCTCCGTCGTTAAGATCCAGGGGCGAGGCACCGTCGTTTTCGAGTGCCTCACCGGCGATCACCGCGTCCTCGGCGACGTCTACTTCATCCCGAGCTCGCGGCAACATCGCTCTCCCTCGGACAGCTTGACGAGAACGGCTGCAAGATCACCATCGAGGGTGGCGTTATGTGCATCCTCGACAGGACACGCAAGATCCTCGCGCGCGTCACCCGCACCGGCAATAGGCTCTACACCGTGCGGCTCGAGATCGCGTTGCCCGTGAGTCTTCTTGCACGGCGACGGCGGCGTGGCGTGGGCGTGGCATGGACGCTACGGGCATCTGCACTTCCGCGCCCTGCACTCATTGGCGCACAAGGGGCTGGTGCGTGGCATGCCACCAGTCGAGCACGTGGAGGAGTTCTGCGACGGCTGCGCCATGGGCAAGCAGCATCGCACGCCGTTCCCAAGAGCGCGCGGCGTTCAGAAAGCCATTGAGCCGTGCACATGGATGCATGCGGACCGATCACACCGCCGACCGCTGGCGGTAAGAAGTACTTCCTGCTCCTTGTTGACGATCACTCGCGGTATATGTGGGTCGAGCTGATCAGGTCGAAGGATGAGGCCCTGTGTTTCTTCAAGAAGGTGAAAACCTTGGCGGAGAACGAGCGCGAGCAAACCGCCGCGTTCGACGGACCGCGGCGGCGAGTTCAACTCTGCGAGTTCTCATTCGCGAGAGAACGGCGTCAAACACTTCACCACGCGCGCATACCGCCCGCCAGAGCGGCGTGGTGGAACGGAGGAATCGGGCCGTCGTGGAGATGGCGGATGCTGCTCAAGGCAATGGCGGTGCCGGGGCCGTTTTGGGGAGAGGCGGTGAAAACCGCTGTCTAACTGCTCAATCGGGCGCCGTCGAGGAGCCTCAGCGGCGTCACCGTCGCACGAGGCACGCACGCGAGAAGCCCAATGTTCATCACTGCGCACCTTGGTGCCGCGCGCATGTGAAGAAGCTGGACCGGGCGGCACAAGCTCGCCGATCGCTCCACGCCGGGCATCTTTGTCGGAGCACGAGGAGGCGCCAAGGCCTCTGCGTGTCTCGACCCGTCGGCGGCGCATCGTGACCCGTGGCGTCGCGTTTGAGGCGCGTGCATGGAGTGGGACATGGCGAAGGGCGCTCACAAGCTCTCCGCCGTCAACCTTCATCATCGAGTACACCATCGAGCACGTGGTGGAGGAGCGGGCACAAAGCCCTGTCTCAGCGAGCACGCAAGTGCGGGAGGCGGTGCTGAGTTTAGAAATCGAACTTGACGCGGCACTCCAGCGCGCGGGCAGCGACACCATCGGCGCCGAGAGTGGAGTTCGCCACTCCACCTAGCCACGGCGGCAACCTCGACACCGACTCGGCGGGCCTCACCGCACTGGCGTGTCACGAACTGTCACGACACCACGTTGCGGTGAAGGAGGAGGAGACTCGGCGATCACGGCCGAGGAACTGCAAGCCTCGGCGCTTGCGCTTGCCGATCGGCCCTTGGCGCAGCGCGATGGAGGCCGAATCAAGTCCATAGAAGACAATGCCACGTGGTCACCGTCGTCGTTGCCCAAGGGACACCGTGCCATTGGCATGAAGTGGGTCTTCAAGGTGAAAAGAGACCGACCGCGCGTCGTGAAGCATAAGGCGAGGCCGGTGGCGAAGGGGTACTCACGGCGTCGGGGTGGATTTCGGCGAGGTCTTCGCTCCGTGGCGCGCTTGAGACGATGCGCTTGTCGCTCGCACTCGCGCGCCGCGGCAAGTGGGAAGTGCACCATATGGACGTCAAATCGGCGTTTACGAGCGGGGTCCTCACCGAGAGGTGTACGCGTCAGCGGCCTCCGGTTCGCCATTAACAAGGACGCCACCAAGGTCCTCAAAGCCGACAAGCGCTGTATGGTCTTCGTCAAGCTCCACGCGCATGGAACGCGAAGCTCGGCGCGACCCTTGTGTCGCCGGGTTCACGCTACGCTCACTCGAACATGGCGTCTACGCGTGGTAACTCAATCTTTTACGCGCCGGCGTCTATGTCGATGACCTTGTGATCACAGGGAGCAACACTGGCGAGATCATCGAGTTCAAGACCCAGATGAAGCAGATGTTCGAGATGAGCGATCTCGGTCTCCTGAGTTACTACTTGGGGATCGAGGTTCAGCAATGGCGGGGAGATCACGCCGACACGAGCGGCATCGCGGAAAATCTGGAGCGTGCAGGACTTAGCACATGCAACCCCTGCAGCACACCCATGGAGCAGCGCCTTCAGCTTCAGAAGGTGGTCGACGGCACCGTCGTCGACGCGACGAATCTGAGGTGTGATAGGTAGCCTCGCTACTGGTCAACACCGCTCGACATCGCCCATGCCGTGGCGTCGTGGCGAGCACATGGAGGCGCCGCAAAGAGCATCGGGCGGCGGTCAGCGGTCTGCGCTACATCCGTGGCACGCAGACTTTGGCCGCCGCTATGTGCACGGGAGGCGGCGCGTCTCGTCGGCTTTAGTGACGGCGACCATGCGGCGACATCAGCGATCGCAAAAGCACCACGGGCCGTGTTCTTCTTCAACAACAACTGATCTCGTGGTGCTCACGAAGCAGGAGGGTGGCGACCTCCTCTGCGCGAAGCCGAGTGCGTTGCGGCGGCGGCGCGTGCCAAGGAGTGTGGTGAGCAGGCTCGTCGGCGAGCTCATCGGCAGGAGCGACCAAAGTTCAAGCTCTTCATCGACAACAAGTCCGCCATTGCTTTATGCAAGAATCCGGTGCACCACACCGCGGCAAGCACGCCGACACCAAGTTCCACTACGCGTGAGCAAATTGAAGGCAGAGTATCGGAAGTCGAACATGTGAGCACCGAGGAGCACTGCGATATCCTCACCAAGGCCCTAGGCATAACAAGTTCGTCGAATTTCGTCAAAAGATCGGCGTCACGAAGATCAAGCGGCGGGTTTGAGGGGAGAAATGTTGTTCAAACCTTCACTTAGCTGGCTCGAGACCGAATCCGATCTTTGGTTTGGCCGTTGCAACACACGGTACTAGTTGTTTGAATAAGTCCCGAGCTTGCTAACTTTGGTAAGTAGAAGGTAGATTAGCGGTCAGTGCTAAGAATGGCATGTCCCATTGTTGGGATGGCAACAATTGCTCACGAGCAAGCCGTGATTGTCTCGATCATTTGTATCCATATTTTCCTGCATGTAATTTGCTTATATAGGAATGAAAGATCAATAGAAAAGGTGAACACTGCACCAAAATAACTGCCTCAGCTCGTTTTTGTTCAGTTCTTCGCCAGAGAGTTGAGAGAGATCGAAAGAGAGCACAACTACATAGGGGATAGGCAAAATGGAATGATGTAACATTAAAAAAAATTAGAATAAATAATTCAATTGTATTTCAGAAATAAAAACTAAAATTATGTCGATAATATTTAATTAATCTCAAAATAACCTATTTAACTACTTTAAAATTTTTATAGAATTTTGAGAGCTATCTTGCTATTTTTTCTAGTTTAAAAAGTATTTTTAGCTTTTAAAAATTATTTACTATGTAAAAATAAAAACCAAATTTAAATTAAGAATATTTTAATTAAGCTCAAAATACCCTATTTAACGACTATGAAATTTTATATAATTTTTAGAGCCGTCTTGCTATTTTTGTAGTTTAAAAAGTATTTTCAACTTTAAGTTGAAAATAATTTTTATAGGTGCAAAATGTCTGAGGGAATTTCTATGAATTATCCTAGAATTTTTTTAAGCTTTGTTTGGTATATTTGTGGATTTAATCTGTGTTTTCTTGAACTATTCTCTACGAGGGATAATGTTGGTATTTTTGAAAGTTTCTCTCTCTATGAAAGGCACTAACGACTATTTTGGACGAAAAACGTGACGACAATGGCATTTTCCAGAATTTTTCGTGTTTACGATGGCATTTTGCATTTGTCTCTCTGACAATAACTACACAATGGTTGTGCTTGGAGAATGTCTCACTGACAGTAACTACTCAGCGCATACGGATGGATGGAACCAACGGGATGTCTCTCCATGGGCGACAACTGCCACCCTTTCAACGCTATATAAGGGATGTCAGAAGATACAAGGACATGACACAAGAGAAGAGTAGCCATAGTTGCACACTGTTCATCCTGAACACTGTGCATCTCCATTGTAATCTCGCTCAATATAAGAATAGAGGAAGTGTGGTTGTTATTCTCTCCGGGGAAAGCTTGACCTGTCAAAACCCCATGTCTCCTCTATGTAATCCTCTAGGCGGTGTATTCCGCATTCACTTCGTAAGATCGACGTCAATTCATCAACAAGTAACATCGATTTTATGACTATTGGGGTAGTTCAATTGAATTCCTTGGGATCCTCCATGTGTGGTGATTAACCTTTCTCAATTATTCACCGTGGTCCAGCTATTAAGGCATCAGGTTGCTCTAGCAGCAAAGCAGAGCTTGATCCCTCTATGAATACTTTGTTGGCAGACATGATTTTTTTAGAACTAGCAGACTAGCCGCGCAATTGCGCGGTTTGGTGTACTATTATACCTTTACTTAATTCATTTATATTTTGCTATCTAAATTTGAATTTGTGGATATTTCATTTATATTTAATTAGCAAAAATTATTTTGAGATCTCTCTCCTTATGTGTGAATGAGAGGATTGAGAGGTGGATCCATCAAGCAAATTTACACTCCCAACCTTTGAATTGAACGTAGTGCTACTGATTTTTTTTTTCAAATTAATATATCTGTAAACCAACTATTGAGTCTAAACATTTACTTATAAAAATCTAAGCCATTATAAGTAGGGTCCACCAAATTAACGGTTTGATATTTTTAGATATTTTTTGAATTAATATATCTCTAAAACAATTATCGAATCTAAGGCTTTAAAATTAAGGCCCACCAATTTAAGGTTCGGATGTTTTTTCTTGTTTAATAAGAATTTCTAGCATATTTCTCTTTTTTTCTTAGCAGCTATAAAAGGTTTGTCTCCGACATTTCATATATAATAGATATGTTGGTATTTTATTGTATTTTATTTTTGCTCCACAATCTCTCAAATAACTGTATTATTTTCAAGTCTTTAAAAAAGTTAGAAACCATTTCGTTTGCCGGTATTTTTTATTGGAAAGATGAGATAATCTTCTTTCAAACCAAGAAAACAAAAAATCGGAGACACACATTTACTTCTCTCATGTAAGGTACAACTTAGAGGAATATATATGTTGGTGCATGATAGGAACAGCCAATTGCACTAGGGGAGATCGATGCCACACGGTTGTACTTTGGGTGTACGATAACTATTCCATCCAACGATGTTCCTCCATCATCCGAATCTCAATTACTTGTGAATTGTTGCATACATTACTTGTGAATTGTTGCATACATATATATGATTGGCAGCAACCAACCTAGCTACACGCAAGAACTCGACAATGAATATTACCTTGATATGTTGTGCCGACCAGGACGACGTTGATATGCACACCTACGCTGATATGCACACCTACGCGTGTACGATGACATCTATAGTACAACTGCACAAGGATAAAAAAAGGAAACGTTAAATATTTTCATATTTGTAACAGCAGGTAAAGTAATAGAAAAAATTGGACAATATTAAGGAAATGGAGTAAACAATATAGTATTATTACTAGTAGCACAGACTGCAAAGTCAACCGGCTGATGTCAGAGAAATCAAATCAGCACGCGTGCAGCAACTGCATAAGAAAATGCAAATAATGCCCACAAATATACTTGCAAGTCGGCACTCGAAGGAAACAAAATTAATCTTTCTAAGATAACCTTACGATGGATTAATTTTGTCAAAAGCTAGAAGCATGACAAAGAAAATTGCCGAGCTAGCTGGTGAGAACACAGAACAATGTGAACTAGCCGCAGTATAACATAGTTGACAATTTAGCACACAGCAAGCGATCGATCTCACCCTTGAAACGTGGACGCTACTATCATACTGCCTCCACTTCCCCTAACCTTACTCCAATTATTGCTGTAAACAATGTAATTAAAATACAAAAACACATCTAGGTGAAGCACGTAACAGGCAATCGACGCCTCTGAAACTGAAATTCAACACAGTGTTGTTTTCAGTGAATGCGCGGTGCTGTGCACGACAGGTTGAGCTTTCGCCGCCGTGTACCGCGCATCGACTTACCATCCCCTGTCGCGCTCGCTGAGCTTCAGCAACTGGCCATATAGAGAGGTGATGGGATCAGTGAACCAATATGATAGATACTATCAAGCTGCATGGGTTCAATGGATGTGCAGCAGTTATGGTAGAGTTGACAATTTCTTTTATAATTCACAGTAAAGAAACCATTCCACTTGGGAAAGCCTTTCACATGGTCATCCTGCTCGCTCTGGTGGTGATGCTGCTTTGCACGGCCAAACAATTTGACTAAATGGCCCTACTGACGCCGTTATTACCAAAAGCAGCTGTTGACGTGCCAAAATGTTTTTTTTTTGTCACAACGGACAGACTTGACTAAGTAAACTATACTATTTTATCATAATTGTGTCATTCAGAGGTGTGGGTGTCGTGAAAAGTTATTATTATTACCCATATGGCGCAAGAGGGAGTTATCATTTGGTATGAAACCTACGGTAACGAAACCTTAGTGGGCATAATTACGTTGAAATAGTGTAAGGTAAAGGCATTGTGATAGTTGCTTAGTCGCACTCTTATGGAAGCGTGTCTTGGTCGATATGATAAGCAAACTATCTCTTGTGAGTAAATCTGTACAAACTCTATAGAGTATTAATCTATTTGAATAGTTGCGTCTGCGGTCATGAACATGCTGAGCAAAACATTTCATGGATTAGACTTGGTTTTGGTTTTAAAATATTTTTTTTAAACTCAGATGTTTTTGGATATCTTATTCAATTGGAAAATTTGGGCAGAAAAGCTTGGTATAAGGGGGTTAGTCCTTCACCATTTGTGTATAGAAGTTTATCCTATATTTAAAAATTGATGAATCAAAATAAAAGTGAATCAAAATAAAAGTTTGACTTTTAGTTATAAGTTAAAAACTACCTTAGAACTTAGTAAATGTATTTAAATTTGAAAATATAGCTTTGTGCAAAACAGTCATATAAGCTTTAATTTGACATTATCCTGCATGCATTATATCTGTTATCGGGTATAACTTGCGGAGTATATTTTTGTACTCATCCTTACTTAATAAATTGTTGTTCAGAAGATAATACTACCAAAACGGTGAGGACTTGGAGGACTAAGCTGCGGCCCCAGATGATTGCCTGTGTCAAATTGTGTAGCCTACTTATTTACTTATGCTTTCCGCTGTATCTTTTTATTTGGTCTTATGCCTAGTTGTAATAAACTCTGATTATTATTCAATAAATGCGTGATATGAATTTGCTATCATTTTTGTTTAACTGTGTACACTAGCTGTTCCTAAATTAGTGTATGAAACATAGAGAAGCTGAGATCCTTCGTTCTCGGGTTTGACAGTTACTAGCTACTATTTACCACCTCTTGTGAATTTTGTAACCGAGAATGTTGTTGATCAACGCAGAAAGTTGCCAGTGATCAATCCAACTCCTTTTTCACTGTAACAGAAACCTGACAAGAAAGTGGTACACAAGAAGATGAGTGCCTTTCAAGCTCCATGTATGTATGTGACCTTAATAGCAGTAGACTATATAGGGGTCAGATGATTTGGGAGTGAGACAATCAATGGAATCTGTAAATAGATAATGGGGACAAGAGAGGTTATGGTAGTTGTGTCTCATGTGCTGATGCTGCCTATCAGGCATCAATCAGATCATATTCCCCAGCAGACAGAATCCCTCCCTTGGGAATTCATGACATCTGTTGCAAACAGGATTGAAGGTTGAACTAAGATTGATTTTTTTACAGGAAAAACTAAGATTCATTCAGCAAAGAGATAAACAAAAACAAATAAGACACCTCAACAGTGCCAAACTAGGGCAATATCTTCTAGCCTTTTAGCTATGTGTTTGCATGAGAGCTGATTTGAGCAGTGAAGTGCGTGACTCTTGGCAGCAAGAGGGGGCAGAGAGAAACATTGGACCTGTTAGAATGATCTCAGGGCATTTGGCCGAAACATTGGACCTGTTAGAATGATCTCAGGGCATTTGGCCCAACGGCCAAATGCCCCCTGCTCAGCATACGATCGGGCGCCCGATAATAGGTCGGTGGGCCTGTCGCCAGCGTCACATATAAGAGGTGGGGGCCGGGGCGGCACGCAAGCCAAGGTTCACCGTGCCGGCCACCATCCCCACCAAAAACCCTAACCCGATCTTCAAGGGGGCGCTCCAGCGACGGGAAGTTCCACCACCGCCGCCATCTAACGCCGCCGCCAACGAACCAACAATGGCCAGCTCTTCATCCTCTACGACGGACGGTCGGTACCCCTAACCCTCTCTCTCTCTCTCTCCCTTCCCTCTCAGATCTAGACCCCAGGCAAGAACAGTGTGCGGCAAACAATGGTATCAGAGCCACGGTTAAAGGGGATCGGGCTTACCGGGTAGCCGCGCTGCCGCTGCTCCACGTCGGGTCCCGCCGCCGCCGGCCCGTCCCGATGGCGCCGCCTTGCTCCTTGCGGGCGCCGCCGCCACGCCTTGAGGCGCGGTGCCCGCGCCGATGCCTTGGCCGCCGCGTTTCCCGCGGTTCGGCGCCGAGCACGGAGCCCCACGCCAGCGCCGCGGCGCCCACGCCACCGCCCGCCTTGCGCTGGAGCTGCCGCCGCGTCTGCGCTGCTGCCGCCGGCCGCCGCCGCTGCCGCGCATCGCCGCGCCCGGCGCCGTCAGCGGCGAGCTGGGGCCGGTCGCGCGCCCGGCGATCGCGGCTGGCGAAGCGATCGCCGCCGCTCGCCCGCGCGGTAGCCGCCTCCGCCCCGTGCGCCCGCAGCTTGCCCGATCCGCCCGTCCTCTCCGCACGCGGGAAGCCGCCGCCGCCCGTGAGTGCCCGCAAGGGGAGCCGGATGTGGGCTAGGTTTTAGGGTTTCGGGATTTTGATCCCGCTGCGAGCGCGGTCGGCCGTCCGATCCGCTCGGATTCGATCGGACGGCTGAAGTCCCTCCGGCCGATTTCGGCCCAAGGGAGAAAGAGGCCTTTTGGGCCGGCCACGCGCGTGTGCGAGTGCCGCCGTGGGCCGCGGCTGCGCAAGATGGGCCGGATTGTTGTTATGAACAGTAAATTCGTGAAAAGAAAGTTAATGATTTTCAGAAGTATTTATGAGTGAATTTGATTGAAATTTGATCCTAAATCTCTGTAAATTTTTGCACCAACGTGTTAATTTTTTCAGAGATTAAATGTGTACAGTATAATGAATTATTTTAGAATAATTACAGTTTCCGCTGCAAAAGTTAATGTTGATTAATTTTTCATTATTAAATTCGAACCAACGGGAGAATTTAATTTTGGAGAAATAGATATAATTTCAAGAAATTTATGATATTGTTATTTTCTGACCAACGTTGATAATAACAATATTATAATTTTTTAATTGATGATTTTATGCATTATTTCTATTTCTGCCCAACGGTGATGTAGATTTAATGTATAGATAAAACACAATAAAATTGATTTAATTGTATGTCGTATTTTTGACCAACGTTGGAAATAAGGCATATAATTTTGCTGTTATGTTCTCACTGAATATGAATTGTGTTTTCGGAGGATACTCCTTGATGGGCTACATCGGGGATATCCGGTTCTCAAAGGAGATAACTACGGTGAATGGAAGAAAAGATTGACTGGCCTTCATCTTGGTGAGGTGGGTGGTAGTTACCACACCGTGTCCCAGCCCGTGTGCACCGGTGAGAATGAAAATGAGGCTGATCTTTGCTGGCGGACTGCAGACAGAGGGACTATACTCCCATAAAAATGGTATATGATCTTGATCATAAAAAGTGGGTCACTGCCAACAAGAAATGTTTGGCTGTGATAAAGAACACGATTGAGCCTGCAATATTGGGCTCAATCGCAGAGTGTGACACTGTCACAGAATACCTTGAGAAAATAAAGAGTCAGTTTACTGGTTCTTCAAAGACATATGCTACACAGCTGATTAAGCAGCTTGTGACAGAAAGGTACTCTAGTGATGGCAGTGGCATAAGAGAACACATACTAAGGATGAGCAACTTGGCATCCAAGCTTAAACCAATGGATTTGGCTCTCAAGGATGAGTCCCTTATTCATTTGATTTTTGCTTCCTTGCCGGAAAAGTTTGACACCTTTGTTGTCAACTACAACATGCAGCCTGAGAAATGGGACTTAGAAAAGTGCATAGCTATGTGTGTGCAAGAGAAGGAAAGATTTAAATCCTCACATGGTGGTTCTATCAACTATGTGAAGGACAACAAGAAAAAGAACTTCAATAGTAACTTCTCCTCAAGGAACAAGGGAAAAGCCCATGTCCATCAGCTTCAACAGAATAAGTTTGCAGTAGACAAAGATCAATGTCTTCACTGCAAGAAGATGGGACACTACAAGAAGAACTGTCCCGATTACTTAAAGATGATAATGGCAAAGAAAGGTGAGAACATTATTACCTTCATAAATGAGTCCCTGTATGTACAATATTCAAAATCTACTTGGTGGATTGATTCAGGTGCAACTGTTCATGTTGCCAATAATATGCAGGGATTCCGTTTGACGAGGAATACGCAAAGAAAAGAAAGATGCATTAAAGTCGCAAATGGAGTCCAAGCTAAAGTTGAAGCCGTTGGCGATCTTTCATTAGAGCTAGCTGATGGTTTCACTCTTTTACTTAGAGATGTTCTTTATGTTCCCTCTTTACAGAGGAATTTGATTAGTGCTTCATGTTTGGACAATGATGGTTATGATTGTCATTTTGGAAATGGCAAGTGTGAAATAATGTTTAATAAAGAATGTGTTGGTCTTGCCATCTTACAAAATGAGCTTTATTTGTTATCATTATGTGATGATGTGAATGTCGTATGCGAAAATGGGAGCGTCGCGTGCGAAAGTGAATGAATCTCGTCTCTGAATGTAAACAGAAGCGAAAGAGAACTCTAGATGCGTCGTCGAAATTATGGCACTTTATCGTTTAGGCCATATTTGAGGGGAGAATAGAAAGACTAGTTAAGAATGATATTCTTCCTCCATTAGAGTTCTCGGACTTAGAACAATGCAGAGAGCGCATTAAAGGAAAATATGTAAAGAAAATTAAGAAAGACGCCAAAGAAGCACATGAATTCTACAAATTATTCACACGGATATTTGTGGTCCTTTTCATGTGAAAAGTGTGGATGGATATGACTCGTTCATAACATTCACGGATGATTACTCCCGTTATGGATATATTTATCCAATCAAAGAAAGAAATGAAGCCTTGGATAAATTCAAAATATTTAAATGAAGTTGAAAACCAACACGATTTAAAGATTAAGATAGTCCGATCGACCGTGGGGAGTACTACGGTCGACATACCCCATATGGACAAGTTCTGGACCTTTGCAAGGTTTTACGGGAAAATGGTATAGTGGCCCATATTCTACACCGGCGAACCTCGTGAGAATGGAGTAGTGAAAGACGCAAACCGTACCTAATGGATATGGTGCGAAGCATGATGAGCTATTCCACACGCCATTGAGTCTATGGATGGGCGTTAAAACCACCATTCATATTCTCAACGAGTTCCTAGTAAGTCGATGCCCAAAACACCGTGCGAGTTGTGGACGGGAAGAGTTCCTCACTAAACCACTTGCGTGTGTGGGGAGTCTCTTGAGGCTAAAGTATTTAACCCAAACCTTGGGAAGCTTGATCCCAAAGCAGTAACTTGCCATTTCATTGGCTACCTAAAAAGTCAAAGGTTTTCGTTTCTCTTGTCCGACAGGATATACAAAGTTTGTAGAAACGAGATCTGTGTCTTCTTAGAGGATGAAATGATGAGGAAGCATGGTAGCTCGTGAGATTGACCTTGAAGAGAAGCGGGTGTATCGCCCACTCCGATGATTCAAGAGCCATTCTTCACACTACTGCTTGTCATTGCACCGACGTGCAAGACAGCTGTGGTGCCGACACTGTTATTATTCCTCCCGTGGCAACAATGAATGAGAATGAGGAACTGCTCCTCATGATCCTATAGAACCCATTGCCACGGATGAGGGGAGCAACAACGACCTCAAGCGGAAGATGTACCAAATGAGGAGGCCCGAGGAGGTCTCAAAGAATAAGAAGATCACTATTTACGATGATTATCGATTTATCATACGAGGAATTTCAAATGGAGGATGATCCCATCTCATTTGAAGAAGCCATGAGAAGCGAAAATTCTTCAAAATGGCTTGAGGCCATGGAAGAGGAAATGAGGTCCATGAAGGCTAATAAAGTCTGGGACTTGGAAATTATTCCTAAAGGAGCCAAAACAGTAGGCAGTAAATGGGTCTACAAGACAAAGCTTGACTCCCAAGGGAATGTAGAAAGATACAAAGCGCGACTTGTGGCAAAAGGCTTTACGCAAAGAGAAGGGATTGATTACAATGAGACCTTTTCTCCAGTCTCATGTAAAGATTCCTTAAGAATCATAATGGCATTAGTAGCACATTATGATTTAGAGTTACATCAGATGGATGTAAAGACGGCATTTCTTAATGGGGATTTGGAGGAAAATGTTTACATGGCACAACCGAAAGGTTTTGTCGTGGAAGGAAATGAAAGAATGGGATGCCGCCTAAAGAAATCGATTTATGGGTTAAAGCAAGCTTCAAGGCAGTGGTACTTGAAGTTTGTGATACAATAAGAAATTTTGGGTTTAAAGAAAATGTAGAGGACAAGCGTGTTTATGCAAAGTTTAAAGATGGGAAGTTTATCTTCCTAATCACATATGTGGATGATATCCTACTAGCTAGTAGTGATGTCGATGCACTCTTGGAGACAAAGAAATTTTGTCCTCAAACTTTGATATGAAAGATCTTGGTGAAGCCGTTCGTTCTAGGGATCAAATTCACCGGAATAGAAATAAAGGGACATTGGGACTATCGCAAAAGACATACATAGAAAATCTTAAAGAAATTTGGTATGCATAAATGTAGTCCTTCACTGCACCTATAGTCAAGGCGACGGATATGGGGATTTTCAATGCCCGGGAACCAGATCTGAGCTCGATCAAATGAAATCGGTTCCATATGCTTGGTGTCGGAAGCTTGCGGTATGCTCAAGTGTGTACGCATACGACTTAGTGTTTGTTACCGGGTTATTTGGCGATTCGAGCAATCACGGAATAGAACATTGGAAATTGATAAAGAAAGTCTTGCGTTATTTGCAAGGAAGAAAAGGCCTCATGATGATATCTGAAGATCGATTCACTCCATATAGTGGGGTATCTGATTACGATTTTGCGGGAGATGATAGAAAGTCTACATCCGGATATGTGTTCACTCTCGCTGGAGGAGCTATATCGTGGAAAAGCTCAAAGCAAACCGTCACTACATCGTCCACAATGTATGCCGAGTTTGTAGCATGTTATGAGGCTACGGGGCAGGTGAACTGGCTAAAGGAGTTCATACCCGGTTTAAAAGTGGTTGACGACATCAATAGACCACTTAAGTTGTACTGCGATAATGAACCCGCAGTAACGTATGCCCACAACAATAAGTCAAGTGGTGCTGCCAAACACATTGACATAAAGTACTATGTTGTGAAAGATAAAGTTCGGAATCAAATTATAAGTCTTGAGCATATAAGTACCGCAAAGATGTTAGCGGATCCGCTTACTAAAGGCTTACCACCCAACGTGTTCAAAGAACATGTAGCCGGCATGGGTTTAAGGGAAAGCCTATGATTCCTGGACTAAAAGATGACCCAAAAGATTAAAGTAACTATTTCAGAACAGAGAGGTGTATTGTAACTGTTAAATCTATCGGTAATTGACCGTGACGATGAGATATGTTCTATGCACTAATCTGTGATGGAATGTGTAAAGGCAAAAGTAATTAAAGATAAAGTATAGATTGAGATCAAGGGGGAGAATGTTAGAATGATCTCAGGGCATTTGCCCCAACGGCCAAATGCCCCCCTTGCTCGCGCCCTGATCGGGGGCGCCTAGCCCAATAGGCTGGTGGGCCCCTGTCGCCAGCGCCACATATAAGAGGTGGGGGCCGGGGCGGCACGCAAGCCAAGGTTCACCGTGCCGGCCACCATCCCCACCAAAAACCCTAACCCGATCTTCAAGGGGGCGCTCCAGCGACGGGAAGTTCCACCACCGCCGCCATCTAACGCCGCCGCCAACGAACCAGCAATGGCCGGCTCTTCATCCTCTACGACGGACGGTCGGTACCCCTAACCCTCTCTCTCTCTCTCTCCCTTCCCTCTCAGATCTAGACCCCAGGCAAGAACAGTGTGCGGCAAACAGGACCTTCTTGTCGTTAACCTTCTTTCTTTTATGAAAATTCAGTTGTCAGCTTTGGTATGCCAAGCTGCTAATTTCAAAACGTACCTTTCACAGAGTCGTGCAAGAGGTTTATGGAATTAATAAATAAAAAAATACTTGCAAGTCCATTTGCTTGCTGTGTGTTGGGGAAGACTTGATACACATGACATACAGCAAATGATGATTTCAAAAAAGGAAGGTCTCAATAGTCGGGAAACTTCTACTTTCGACCTCTCGTTCTACTTTGGAGGGTGTGGGTTATTTCTAATGAACTAACTGATCTTGAAAAGGGAAGAAACCTAAACTTAAGTTCCAGATAAAAATAGACAGATGATTGAACATCATGCAGCATGAAAATATAGTGCTTTGCTAATGTAATGTAGTTCTGACAATAACATTAGACTACTCTAATTTGGATCACCTCATTTAAGGTTCAAATAGTTTATTCACTGTCCTTAATTATGTTGTAGAAACTAAAGCTACAATAATTTTCCATAGAAATTTGAGAGAAAAAAATATTTCATCCGATCTGAAATTTTAAATAATAGGATAAACAAGGATATGTTTTTTTTCCATGAACTGTTTTTTTTTTTTCTGAAGAAATGCATTAGTCAAAGGCTTGAAGGTCAACTCTCAGGAGCACCATTAGTTTTAAAAAAGATACTTATACTAAACGAAGCAACTAAGATTCGCAATCCGTGCATCACGCATCAGTACAATCCGTTCCACGAACCGAATTCAGATTAGTTTTAATCAGCAAGAACCATCAGGTTCTTCTACCACTACTACAAAAAAGCTAATACTGGACGCTTGATTATAGACAATTGACCAAAACTATCTGTATTAAACACAATCACAGACGATTTTGGTTTAGCGACCGTTTGTGTTACTTTCTGCGCTAAAAACCGTCTGTGAAGAGGTAATATCACAGACGGTTCTTGTTCAGAACCGTCTGTGATACTTCTTCACAGACGGTTCATGTTCAGAACCGTCTGTGATATTATGGTTAACACAGATGGTTTTTATTTGAAACCATCTATGATTTGCAGCGTCGGATGACGGAAATTTTTGGACGCGTGCATGGGAGACGAAATGTTTTGGACGCGTGTGCAGGAGCGAAATGTTTTAGCGATGTCCTTATATATTATAGCCACCCCTGCCTTGTCTTCCATCAGTATCTCCCTCTCCCCCTCCCCACACCGAGCTCCGACTACGCCGACTACCATCGTGAGCTTCTCTGCCTCCGGTTGCGATGCCACGGTTCACTGCACAAGGCATTCTTGTCGTAAGAGTGTCTTGTGCAGTGTCACTGTCGTGAACAACGGTGATGCTACCGCTGCCTCTCCTTCATTGCTGGTGATATCCCCCATCTGATCCCCTCCCCTCTCTTCCTAGTTGATATCCCCAATGCCAGTAAGTGATCAATCGCTTGTCGCCTCCCCCTACCTTGTTGCTTTTGGTGGCTCTCAGTGGTGACTGTGGTTTTTTTGTGAATGAATATATCAAGATAAGATTACGGATATCGACAGCGAGAACCGCGGTATCCCTGACTCTAAGTACTAGGCCATCCTTCACCTCTTCGTCCGGACTTATTTTCGCGCACTGTCCGGTAAAACAACCATAACTTTTGCGTACGAACTTGGATTACAACATTCTTTGGCTCGTTTGAAAGCTAACAAAAAGTTCAATCCAAAAATCCATAAGACAAGGTCAAATTTATTCGGGAGGCTTCAGAAAAGTGAAAAATCCAAAAAAGATAGTTTAGGGCCTCAAAACTGCCTCCGATGTTTCAGCACCTATTTTCGCCGTTTGTTCGCCGTCCAGTTTGAGTTTTCTTTCATTCCAGATTATGTAATCAACCATATACAGATACTTAGGTCCAACTGTCCAACAATTGATTGATTTAGCTTAAAATCCGATTTTTTTTGCAATAGAAAAAACTATCATAGACGGTTCTGAACAAGAACTGTCTATGATAAGTAATTAAACCGTCTGTGATAGTTTTTCACAGACGGTTCAAAAACCGTCTGTGATGAGACCTCATGTCATTACTGATTCATAGACTCAGACAGCTCACGAAACCGTCTATGATAACGTTTTTGAACCGTCTGTAAAGATTTTTTCTGTAGTAGTGTGCAAGCATTACACTTGTACATTATGATGATATTGGTTTAGGGGATCTGTGTTTAGCTGGACAAACCAAGAAATACTTTGCATAAGCAATTCTCATGTAAGAAGGTGATAATTGTATGTATCTATCATTTCCCTTTTTCTCTCTATGATCTCACCAAGTTATCCATTTGTGTGACTTTCGAAGTCAATTGGACAATAACTCACTTTCAGATCTTGAGATTGGAATTAACTAGCTAGGTAACCATTGTTAACAATTCAATCCAATGCTAAAAATTACCACAAATGCACAAGGACCATATTCGCATCTTTAAATGTCATTTCTCTGCAATCCATTGCTTGTATGTAAACACACACGGAAAACCGAACTGTGTGATCGGAATCAATAGTTGTGATACTTGAATGGATAAACACAAGCATATATATGTGCAAATGGACTCTTCTCAAAGTCAACGGGGAAAGTTAATACATGAGGCTAAAAGCAATTAAACCGTTAGCTGCCTGCCTCAGATGGGCACTGCACCTGCGTTCAAGTATTCAGGAATTCTGTTTGGATTAATACAATTTTGAGGAGCATGAACAATTTTTTTTCAGGGAGCAAACACACTATAATTGCAGCATGATGATCTGGGGTCCGGGGAAGTTGCTGAACCTATGTGAAATGTAAGTTCGGTCTACCTTTCAGGAAGCCAAGGGACATATTAAGGTTTTGAATATCTTGACATATAATTTTAACGACAACTACTTGAAAGATTAATAAACTATATCTGCTTTGCAAGTTGAATTTGAACCCTAAAAAAACTGCTTTGGAGATAACATGATATTCAACATACTAAATGTAAATTGGAAATGTATATATATTTCTAGATCTAGTAAATACCAAGAGCGGGAGGAAACGACCATGTTAATAATTAGAACCAACACAGGTTGAGGGCGCTAAAATGCAAGGATAAAAATCAACAAATCACTATCAGGAATATTTTGTTAGTGTTACCATGTTGTGATTCAAGCAACAAAGAGAGGTCATGTAATCAAATCCTAAAAATCCATAAGCAACCTAGGAACTAGTAGATCTTTTTGATGGACAGAAGTGTTGCTTTTCCCGGCAACACTTTTACATGGAGATCGAGTGTTTCCTCGGCGCGACAGTACAGGAATGGTGAACCAGGCAACTGTCTCCTGTCAAAGGCCACGCTGACTGATGTTTCTTACATGAACAAGTGTTACTCCCCTAGATGATGGCAGGCCTAATAGACTTTCTAAGTACATTTAGAACATAAATCCTAGAAGCCTTTTGATAAAATTTATATATTTCTAACTAAGTTTTTTTTTATTTGGATGAGATTTGAAACAATACTAATTAACAGTCCGGACAAACTTTAGTAAAGCTAAAGGAAGATATTCATTTTAATTAGAACCTTTTTTATGATTACAAGGTAGACGCACATACACCCACCCACCCACACCGTCATGAATGCACACCATATGCACACACATGTGAGTGCGTCCCCTTAGCACATGACTAGAAATACGAAGGTCGGAGATAAATCCACGACTTCACAAAATTCCTATTGAAACGTACTCATATATGCGTAAAAGTAGGCATCATGATTTGAACTCTGTATCCACAACATCACCACCCCTACCAAGAAGTGGTTTCCCATTTTAATAGAACTTGAAACTGCCTTTTAAAATTAAAATACAAACTCTTGATCTTGACCAGGTTTAGAAATCGTTTGGGGCAAAAAAAAAAAAAACCTGGCTGGTTCTAATTTTTGATTTTGCAGATTTTCAGGTTGGGGTGGAAACTAGAAGCAATTCTAAGAATTTTGATGTAGAAGTTGATCAAAGAGGGTGGGTTTAGAAGACCCGGTCGAAAAAAGGCGTAGGCCGGCCGGTTCTGGTTTGTCCGTCGGTAACCGTTAGTTTTCTGAACCCTGATCTTGACCATCCGATCGGCGTGGAAATGAATCAGACATGTTAACTTGAAATCAGGCTGCTGTGATATCTAAGTATGCAGGAATTGCATACAGGTTGTAATCAATATAAATTGAGAAAATTTTGATGCAACAAACCGATTCTGCTATCTGCTTCTTCCCCCAATTAATGTAACCTTACTATGTTTTTTTTTTATAAAAAAACCGGTAGGAGGATTACCCGTTATATTAATAGAGAAGGGTAGAGTCAAAGCCGCAGAGTACAAAATTAAAAAAGGCCTTAATTACAGGAGATTAAAAAGCTCCAAGCATTTGGCCCCCACAAGGGACCAAGTTCTACCATCTTCCTTAATCTTCGCTATCAGTTCCTGCGGTGCGGTGGCTCTGTTGTTGAAAATTATTGTATTTCTTTCCTTCGATCTCCCAAATAATTAGGATTAGAGTCGTGATCATGGCCTTCGTGGGGGAGCCTTTCCTCTCTACTACGTTGGATCACTAGTCCAGGATGCTCGTGCTAGGGGACCAGAGGGATGGCTGTAAACTCTCGGTTCCTAGCCAGTCTGCCATATGCTTCCAGATTCTTGATGAGAAACGACATTGGGCGAAAAGATAGAGGACCGATTCCGGAGTGTGTCTGCAAAAGGGGCAAAATCGTTGGTTTGGCCACCTTCGTGCTTCCAGTCTGTCTGAGGTCCAAGGCTTGTTTTGTATTGCCAGCCATACGAAGAATTTGCACTTTGGCGTGGGTTTTCCAGATTAGGGTTTTGAAGTTTGTCCCAGTGGATCCCAGAAAATGTAAAGCATAGGCGGATTTTGAGGAGTAGTTTCCGTTCGGGGTTAACTTCCATGCAATCTCGTCCGGAGAGCCATGCACAGTTGGATTTGGTCAAAGTCCCACAAACTGTTGGATGTGGTCAACTGAGAACCCCCCTGGATATTTATGTCTTGCACCCAACGTCCGTTCTGTAAGGCAGAAGCCACTGTTTGTTTTTTTTTCCTTTTGGAGGTTTCAAAAATCTTAGGGGCAAGATCTTTGGGTGCCTCCCCACTCAACCAGGCCAAGTACCAAAAATTTGTTGTCTTACCGTACCCGAGGGAGATCCTGGTTGCTGCTGCAAAAAGGCTTCGGTCCTCCTTGTCACAGAGTGTTTCCATTCTGCTCCAAGGTTTGGACGGAGCCTTCCATTTTTGCCATAACCATCTGAGTCTAATGCCGCAGAGAATTTTGGAAGACTGAGGACATCTAGGCCAACAAGCTTAGTTGGGCGACACACTTTGTCCCAGTTGATTTTACACTTGCCCCCAGAGAGGTTTTCATGGCCAGCCTATGGGAAATGACGCCTGATTCGATCGAGGGCACGGAGTACTGTCTTGGGAGTTTTGAAAACTGTGAGGTAATAAATTACTATGTTAAAAACGACAAGAAACATGTGTATAAACTTACCAGTACTGTAGGAAAACAAACTGGATTTAATTTGCATCAAGTATTGCATGGAGGAAGCTAGTAGATCAGAGAGAGAGAGAAAAGGAAATCTTTGGCGGCCGAAGACTAGGAAACATTTCTGCTCTCCACAACTCGCCTTTTTTCTATACTGCCACTGCACTCAATAATACAGTTCACATTTCTTTATCGTTTCCGTGGAAATTTGGACAACAACTACCCCAAGTCTCCGCTGCCCAACAGTGCAGCCTTTTTTCGTTTTGGCTCTTCGCATGCCGCTCTATTTAAAGAAACCTTCTCCCTCCATTACTCCAATGCAAGGGGACTTCGTATGACAGCTTCCTCTCTCCTTGTTACTCTCCTTTGTTCCTCTTAAGCTCGGACCAAACCGCCGGCTAGGGCCGGCCGCCGGCCGACTGAACTTCGGCGTCCAGTCGGCGCCGCCGGCTTGTGCATCGTCGCCAGCCTCGTCTAGCCAGGTACTCACCCTCTCCTTCTTCCATCCATTCCATGGCTTGTTTCTCTCATATGAGGAGAGATCTTGCTTCTCTCGTATAAAGAGAGGACATCATGTCTTGTTTTTTTTTTAAAAAAAAAATTCTGAAGGTTTCGTCCATTGAATTGAAGGTGTAGCTATCCTTGCTATGCTTGAACTGAAATTGCATTATTGGAAAGATTGTGTATACAAAGGAGTTCTTTATTTTCTCTCTGTAATTACTCTTTTAAAAAAAAAAACCTCTTTACCGCTCACTAGCAAAGTTTTGGTTCTATGAATTTTATTCCGGGACCCACATGTCAGTGTTAGTAGTAAAATTTTCATTTGTACAAGTATCTAGAAATACCCCTAACATTAGACAGGTGTGGAAGGTTGGGACTTGGGAGGTCAAGGGTGGACCCAATTTGATTGATTTGTGATCAGATTAGCCCTTATTATTATTATTATTGTCTTGGCCTTTGGAACTAAGCGAGGGCGGTGTACATGACCCAAGGGGATCTGTATAAAATAATAAAAAACTACTACCTTGCGTCAGGTTCCGGAGGGTTTGGTGTGTCTGTCGTCTGGAGGTCAATATACGTGATTATACTATTGGAGTGAGTCTACCTCCGTTTCTTTTCAAGATAGTTCTTCTATGTTGAATAAATATGTATGATATATATTCTTGAAATCCGAATTTGGTCACTCCATTAGACTTGCTTCATCATGGGCACGGAGTACTTGGCTTGTCTGACTAAAGTCGTCTTCACTTGTGCATGCTAGGGATACTGGGATAGTGAAGTGCTGTGTATAGCAACTTGTGGCTGATATGTGGAGCCTACTGATGCTTGTGGCCCACGTATCAGTGGCAGTTCATAAAAAAGTTCCTTAAAAAGAACTATTTGCATACATAGGATAGCATAAATCTGAGCCGGCTCTGCTGTCAATTTCTGGTATCTCTTAGGGCATATACAATGGTACAAACAGCTGTTGTCTATAGTAATTCTCTATGTCACTTGTAGAAAACACTAAAGACAGCTCATATAATAGTTGTGGTGACACAGTCGGTTACAAGATCGTAGACAACACACAATCTTTTAATGCTTTTCTTGTTTCTGGTGCTACAGCTGACTACGGGATTGTAGACAATATCTTTCTCTCTCTTCATTCTCTTTCATCCACGTTAGCAAAAATCCTACGTGGTAGATGTTATAGACAGCTGACATAAGTCTATTGTACATGCTCTTAGGCTATGTACAACGGTGCCACGTAGGTCCTCTATAGCCCATGCCATCTCGGATTCACGTTGCTGAGTTATTAGGTGTCGGCACCGTTACCCAATGAATCTTGAGCATTTTAATCACCCCGTTGCTTAGTAACAAAGGCGCCCATCTATTTTTTTGGGTACTTTTTTAAAGCTTCCATCTTGGTTAAGAGCATTTACAATAGTTCATATCACTTATTACTAAGGGATGAACACATCAGCATTTAGGTGATGTAGAGGAGAGATGGTGAGGAGAGAAGGTGTGCTTGTTTATAGATAAAGAAACAAACAGGTCGTCGATACCAAGACATAAGAAATAACAAAATATCTATTGGAGATTTGCTTGTTACTTAAAAAACTTATTTTGTGGATAGCAATTGAAGTAGTAATTAAAGTCTTAGATACAAGTTCAAGAAACAATCCATTGGAAGGCTTGTTTCTTTTTTATTAGACTGGTTACTCTCTCTTCTTCTTAGTAACCAGCTAAGAAACAAACTATTGTAGACAGTGGCGTAGTCAGGATAAATATTATGTGGGGTCAATACCTTTAACATCTTAGGTATTTTATAGACTTATATGAAACTATCAATAGAAATAAAGCTATATTGCAAAAACCTGTGGGGTCAGTTGACCCCACAGCTAACACCTACATCTGCCACTGATTGTAGATGCTCTAAGCCAACTCTTCTTGTAAATGTAAAAAAGTTATGCTTGGTTTTCACACCATCATCAGCTGAAGTCTTGGGACCATTGATGCAGGCAGAAAGTGCTGCAGGAGCCTAGAGTTTGATATACTACTCCAGCACGGCCTCCACAGTTATAGGAAGTGCAGACAACAGCAGCAAGAAATCAGAAATGTCGCTCGAAGTTGAGAATTCGCCGAGCGCAGAGACGACCAACAGGCTCAAGCGCCACGACTCGCTCTTCGGAGACGCAGAGAAGGTCACCGGTGCGAAGTACCATGGCTCCGAGGTATGCTTCTCCTGCAACTTGGTGATCATGGTGCAGGAACGCTCTATTTTCAAGGGAACAGCCTGACTGTAGTTTGATTTCCTTTTGTGTGACGCAGGGGAGCTGGGCCCGGACCCTGCACCTTGCCTTCCAGAGCGTCGGCATCATCTACGGCGACATCGGGACTTCGCCGCTTTACGTCTACTCCAGCACATTCCCTAATGGCATCAAGAACAACGACGATCTCCTGGGCGTCCTGTCGCTCATCATCTACACCCTCATCGTCATACCGATGCTCAAGTACGTCTTCATCGTGCTGTATGCAAACGACAACGGAGATGGTAAGCTCATACCTCTGAAATTTGGGCATGATAGGCTGAAGTACTTAATATACATGCCTGATCTTCAGTTGGTACTTAACAACAACACACTGTTGTTATAGGTGGCACGTTTGCGCTTTACTCGCTGATATCACGGTATGCGAAGATAAGACTGATCCCGAACCAGCAGGCAGAGGATGCTATGGTGTCGAATTACAGCATAGAAGCGCCAAACTCGCAGCTGAGGAGGGCGCAGTGGGTGAAGCAGAAGCTTGAGTCCAGCAGGGCGGCCAAGATTGTGCTCTTTACCCTCACCATCCTCGGCACATCCATGGTGATGGGCGATGGAACCTTGACACCAGCAATTTCTGGTAATGAAACAGCAAAAGGAGAGTTAACAGTACTATTGTGTGTTGTAATCAGTTTACAGAGTACTAATACGTTGTTCATGGATGTGCTGCAGTGCTCTCTGCAGTGAGTGGGATCAGAGAGAAAGCTCCAAGCTTGACTCAAAGTATGTGAAAAAAAACTAGTAAGATCGACGATTAATTCTTACCCTGTGTTCATCGCATCTAATATTTCTGATGTTGTTCTTTGTACAGCTCAAGTGGTCTGGATCTCGGTGGCCATTCTGTTCATGCTCTTCTCAGTCCAAAGATTTGGGACCGACAAGGTCGGGTACACCTTTGCTCCAATCATCTCAGTGTGGTTCCTTGTCATTGCTGGTATCGGAATGTACAATCTCGTTGTTCATGACATCGGTATTCTACGGGCCTTCAATCCAATGTACATAGTACATTACTTCAAAAGGAACGGGAAGGATGGATGGGTTTCACTTGGTGGAATTATCTTGTGCGTTACAGGTAACCTTTCTGACAAAAAATGCAACTGAAAAGGGATTCCAAAGCCTGTAAGACTGTAATCTGAATTCACTGTCATATGCAACAGGCACCGAAGGTATGTTTGCAGACCTAGGACATTTCAACATCAGGGCTGTGCAGGTAATGACCAGACTATATATATATATGCTTTTCGCTTCACTGTTTTATCACTCTCAGGTCTCAACTCTACATCTAGTTTTCAAAAGTAACAATCTGTCCCTGAGGTCTCAGAAGTCGGAACTGAAGCATCTTACAATAGTTTCTGTATTTTCGCTTGCAGATCAGCTTCAACGGTATCTTGTTCCCCTCGGTGGCACTATGTTACATAGGGCAGGCGGCATACCTGAGGAAGTTTCCAGAGAACGTTGGAGACACCTTCTATAAATCCATCCCAGGTATAAACACATTAAGACTACAGTTTTGCTTCTTGGAAATGACTTTGTAAACATATCACAACACGGAGTCTCTATGCCGCTGCAGCACCATTGTTCTGGCCAACCTTCATCATTGCAATTCTTGCTGCCATCATAGCAAGCCAAGCCATGCTCTCTGGTGCATTTGCCATCCTCTCCAAGGCCCTATCTCTCGGCTGCATGCCCAGGGTTCGAGTGATCCACACCTCGAAGAAGTACGAGGGGCAGGTATACATTCCTGAGGTGAACTTCATGATGGGATTGGCGAGCATCATAGTCACGATCGCCTTCAGAACCACCACCAGCATCGGCAATGCTTACGGTAAGTTGCTAGCAAAGGACGAGACCTTTGTGTTTTGAGGCTTCCAATGGAGCACCGAACACGTTTCATTCATCTGATCTGATATCGCCGATGCGCAGGGATCTGTGTCGTGACCACATTCTCGATCACCACCCATCTGATGACCGTTGTGATGCTCATCATATGGAAGAAGCACATCATCTTCATCATGCTGTTCTACGTCGTGTTTGGCTTCACAGAGTTGATCTACCTCTCTTCCATACTGTCAAAGTTCATCGATGGCGGATACCTTCCATTCTGTTTCGCGATGGTCCTGATGACCCTGATGGCGACATGGCACTATGTCCATGTCAAGAAATACTGGTACGAGCTCGACCACATCGTGCCTACTAACGAAATGACAGTGCTGCTCGAGAAGAACGAAGTGCGGCGGATCCCTGGGGTGGGCCTTCTGTACTCGGAGCTGGTCCAGGGTATCCCCCCGGTGTTCCCTCGGCTGATCAAGAAGATACCGTCTGTCCACTCCATCTTCGTG
This sequence comes from Ampelocalamus luodianensis, assembly GCA_036346255.1. Lineage (NCBI taxonomy): Eukaryota > Viridiplantae > Streptophyta > Magnoliopsida > Poales > Poaceae > Ampelocalamus > Ampelocalamus luodianensis. The sequence continues at coordinate 27,495,657 of CM070624.1, read as the reverse complement.
TTCATGTCCATCAAGCACCTGCCGATCCCGCACGTGGTGCCTGCAGAGAGGTTCCTCTTCCGGCAGGTCGGCCCGAGGGAGCACCGGATGTTCCGGTGCGTGGCACGGTACGGGTACAGCGACACGCTGGAGGAGCCCGAGGAGTTTGCGGGGTTCCTCGTGGAGAGGCTGAAGATGTTCGTCCAGGAGGAAAGCGCGTTCGCGCAGAACGAAGCGGACAACGACGAGACCAGCTCCGCCGTTGAGGTTTCGGAAGGCCAGACGAGGCCGAGGCACTCCGCGGTGCACAGCGAGGAGGCCATCCAGCCGCGGGCGAGCAGCCACTCGGGGAGGATAAGCTTCCGTACTGCGAACCAGTCACAGTACTCAGTCGAGGAGGAGAGGCAGCTGATTGACAGAGAGGTGGAGCGAGGCGTGGTGTATCTGATGGGGGAGGCCAATGTGACAGCGGGTCCCAAGTCATCGATCATGAAGAAGATAGTGGTCAACTATATCTATACATTCTTGAGGAAGAACTTGCCGGCGGGGCACAAGGCGCTCTCCATTCCGAAAGACCAGCTGCTCAAAGTTGGGATCACATATGAAATATAGCGATTTTGCCAAAGTATGTGGTGAGCCTGACCAAGCGTTTCTTGCCGCCGCATGATGTTGATTTGAAAGGGCAAAGAGTCATTGTTGATTTCATAACGAAGCATGTGTGAGTAGGTTTTTTCTTTTGGCCGGAAGGTTTTCTTTTTGGTTTTCTCTGTACAGTGTGGTGCTATCAGAATGTGTCGAAGTAATAGTTTGACTCGTGGTGTGTTATGTATGTTTTCCAAGATACTCCCAGGCACATGCAAGTTTACCCTATTTACTGCCTATTATTGATGCTAAAACAGGAGTGAGTGGGCACTGACAGCAAAAAAAATGTCTTACCAGCAATCCAAGATTGCACCCTTCTCTTTCTGCTTTCTCCCATACGAGATTGAAGTCATGCTGCAAATGTAGAAGAAAGTTTATTCAACAATATTCAGCCATGCAGGATGCATAAAAATGAAGTGCCAAGTGGCACTTGAAATTTATTATCGTCTTTTAACGAGTTAGCAGCCATACTTTCTGCTTATCAGTGTTAACTCTTCTGTCTGGTTCGAGAGGTGAATGTGTACGTAAAATTACTATACAAGATAATACCAACAGAAATTACAAGTTTCTCCACCTTCGTGCAAATTCTTTGGTTAGACAAAATGGGAAAATCCATAGTGTCATCACATTCAACCAACTCACTGTCTTCTGTTATTTACGACTAGTTGAATTGGCCCGAGGTCGATATACTTGAGACGATTCACCGCAGCAATATCCAAATTAAAGGGCAGGTGCACAACTAAAAATACTTTATGTGTGTACCATCAAAGGAAAAGAACATGATAAACTGTATAACAGGCACGACAGCAAGTGGAACAAAAAGGAGAAAAGGCAAATCATGCAGAAGTGGCATAACAGTCAAAGTTATTGGTTTGGAGCCCGGTTTTAATCATACAAGTGCTCTCAGACAGATACACAAGGGAGCAAACAAAAGAGCGTCAAAGCAAATCTAAAATCTTGGCGCTAATGTGGTTGTTTTACTCATTCCTCAGATATTACCTGCCGGATCGATGGTTTTATCCCACCCTTTTAGTCCCTTGTTTTACTCATTCCTCGGATATTACCTTCCGGCTGCGTCGGGAGTCCAATGCTTGTAGTCGCTACCGCTGTCTCGTAGTCGCTTTAGCTCCTTATCTCTTGATGTCGTCAGTCGCTTAGGGTTGCATCCCCTTGGCCTCAATTCTTTAGCCTCCAGGCCTACTTCTTTCCGTTGTTTGAGCGTTTCAGTGTCTTAATTGTTGTTATTTGGTAATTTTAACTCTTTCTACTTAATATAATGACGTACAACTCTTTTGCGCGTTTTAAAAAAAAAAGTCCCTTGTTTCTCTCAAGGGTTGGCCCCACTACTTTCAAATAGTACTAATTGGTACCTCTCTATTCCAAAAAAATATGTCAATGAGTTCTCTCTAAGAATTTTGTAAACTGACAAATATGTTACTAGGGGCACATATGCAAAGGGAGCACAAGTGCAAACCTTGTCTTGGAGCACCTGGTAAATCGTCTGGAAAATTCTCCAGTGAAAAAACGATGATCCGGTTTATCCTCTATTTTCTACAAATTCATGCACCTGACAGGCTCTGAAAATTCACAGCAATGGTAAAGAGAGAGAAATTCCCTAGAACTTGACCAAATTTCCACACCAAGATTCATTTTGTAGGAGAAACAGAAGATAACTGAAATCATAATTAGCTGCACTTCCCCCTCCCTCCCTATATTTTAATGACCCATGAGCTCAATATTGCACAAATTTAGTGACTCATTAAGGTCAAAGTTAAGGTTGCACAACCTACGGATACTGTAGTCTATTATTAATGAAAATCCTACAGAACATTAATAAAACATACTGATAATATGTTTAACATTTAGAATGAAAATCATTGTTATAAAACTATGATTGTACAATGGAACAAGTTTTAGAAGTATGGTAATAATTTATATGACACGTCGCAACTCCATTGTGTAATTAACACTAGGACATCATAAATTACAAATTTTAATATATTTAAAATAAACTATGTTGTTGTCAGAAAACCGCATTTCCTCCTTATTCCACTGGAGATAATAAAACTGAGGTAGAAAAAAAAAGTAAACAATAGCGAGTTACCCAGTCCAATGCTGTTACTGTTACCTTACATAGCACTGGCTGGTTTAAGGCATGAAAGACTACCAGCTTTACAAGATAATAACATGACATTCCTAACTATAATACTTCATTACTGCTTCGTAATGAATCAATAGATGTAGCCCTCATATTGCAGATGGAAAATGACAATGGGATTGATCAATCCTTGTGACTTGGTCCAAGGAACTAACTACTTATTTGTCTTTTGCTGAAACGTGTGCTCCATTTAAGAAGAGAACAAAACAATTATTGTGTGTAGAATGAGGGCCATGCCAAACATGGGTGACAAGGATTACATAATCATCTAGTCTTACTTTCAAGATGTCAATTGAGCATTCTCCAAATCTAGTCTTACTTTCAAGATGTCAATTGAGCATTCTCCAAAAAGAAAAGATGGCAATTAAGTTGATGAAGATTGCTCATTATTCGTTAATACTTACCATACCTCTAGTAGTTGAACATAGTTTCTACGCTATACTTGTTTTGCACAAGTGTCAGCACAATTAGGAGAATTCACATCATATCTGATGAATTGTAAGAAACAGTTTTCAATGAGTTTGTCGGACCTGGATTTCGTAATCCAGAATCCTCTGTGAAATCACTGCACTATTCCTTGGATCGGTAGATAGCACTTACAGATACATCACTGAATTATTTTATACAGAACGTAAACCAAACTATTAATTTATTACAACACATCAGAGTCAAGTAGACCGCACCAGGTCGAGTTTTACAATAGGGCCGATCAGGCCAAATAGATACATTACATAACAGTGGAAACAGTAGCGGAAGCAAAATGGGTAAAGCATATCTCACCACAGGCACACGACTAGGGTAACCTATGTACGACCGATATTATCCAAAGACTTGGACAACATTGGTGTACACGAGCACCGATATAGCCTGCTAGACCGGAGCGAGACCTAGACTAGTTCTAGATCCTCGTAGTAAGCATAATGTCCTTGGTCCACGGCTTCTGAGAGATGGGGGAAAGAGTGAGGATGAGCACAAACAACCATGCTCACGAGCAAACACACAGTATGCCATAGATGTTACATGCAAGGCTTAACAAGGATGGCTCGTGTTCTTTTATTTGTTAAAAACAACATTTTTAATACAATAATTAGGAACTCCTATGACTTAACATTTTAACCAAAGCATATTTTAGTAAAGAGAATTTGTGCAATATTTATAACTGTGCAGGTTCCATTCACCTGTTACATGATTCCATCCACCACATGCTTCATTTTTATTTGGGTTACATCCATCCAAGAAAAATCCAAATTCAGAGTTACATCCACCCGACGAGTTTTCATCCTACCCACAAAGTTTTTATAAATAGAACTAACTCGCGTAAGTTCCTATGCCCGCCCTTGACCGTGGGCACAGTTGTTCGAACAGTTTATACTCTACAGAGACTATACACTTTAGCCACAAGAGATAATTATCTTGTTGTACTCCACACGTTTCCGTAGGCATGTGAGTTAAGAGATCATCATAAGGTCTTTACAATGCATCCCCCAGTGTAAGTTACACCCGCTAAGGTTTCATTTAAGGGTGGTTATGTCAGCCACACCCAAACCCCCTCTTGCGCCACACGGCGGCTTACACCAGCGACACGATCTGTGTCCATGACAGCTTACGCCAGCGACACAACTCGTGGGTCACTCCAATGGTGCAACTCGCACTGGTGGATACACATTATTTAGCCAGATTAACACTATTATAGATTTGTGGTTGTAATATTTTACATTAGGATGTCATCACAAGATTAAGTCCTTAAAGTCATCTAGGGAGTACATACCACATACCACCAATTCTCGTGGTATATCCGCACCAACCAACATACCATCCGCCCGGATGCGGTAACAGCAAGTTATTAAGGTTTTGAGATGCATAAATTAATTTATCTCAAATATTCCAGTCATCTACCTCCAACGACTGCCCAAATCCATTTTCATGATTAAATGATGATGATTAAGGCAATTAATGCCCTGGTACTTAAGCAAGACTAGCATGACGCTTAAGTACGACCTATAGCTAGTAAAGTTACCACTTAATTATCTAGGGTGACAAGAATCATGTGATTTAAATGTCAAAGGATGGTGTAATAATATTTAATTATCAAGTAGGTATGTAACTACCTTAAAGATGTAACATACATTTGCATAATGAATTAAGCATGCAATTTGATATTTTAAAAGAATATAAATTTGCATAAAATATACATTCAATATGATCAAAGTATTGACTCACCTGGTTCAAAAGCAAGAGGGTCTTGAAAGTCTTGAGCTTGATCAAACTGGGGTTCTCCCGCTTCTTCGAACTCTACTCAAACGATCGCATTGGAAAAAGAATAAACACGCGAGCAAAGAAAATAAATACAAAAGAAATATCAAATGAACTCCAAATTGAACACAACTACTTCTAATAGAAAGATCTTGAATTTATAAAATTTTAGAAACACAATTCATTTAATTTGGAATTACAACGAGGGAGAAGAGGCTCTCCAAAGTTTATTTTTGAATGAAATCTAGAAAAAGACAGAGGAGAGAGAAACTCCCTCACTAACATGTGGGGTCCATTGCACAGTGCTCGCTCACCACACGGTGCATGGACCTTCGGCCCACGCGCACAGTTCATGGGTCCACCAGGGGTCTTACTGTGCAATTAAAGCCTCAGGCCCGCATGTCACCGACTCAATAGAGAAACCAGGTTTTAATGAACCTCATTAATTAAGCACCGGGTCCACGCGTCAATGACTCAGAGCGACATTAAACCAACAACAATTAACACACAAACTCTAACGCCAGAGATTTAGTGGTTTAATTGCGATGCTACAGGACTTGTCCTATTCGGACAAAACAAGGGAGCCCTAGGGCTTTCTTGGCCACGCTTGTCGCCAGCGAGAGGGGGCATGGCGGCGGCCGGCAGGGCCCAAAATGGAATCCTCTCCATCAGGCGATCCTAGGGATGCCGACGACAAGACCCACGGCGGCTCGTAGCGGTGGCGCTACGATGAAGAGCGGCGGTGGCGTTCGGTGCTACGGTGGCAACCACGCACTGGTGATGCTTCAATCAAGAAAGTGAGCGCACGAGCAACAGGGAGGCTCAAGGAACTCACCGGGACATAGAGGGAAGCTAGAGGTGGACAGAGGACGGCGGACGGTGATAAGGAAGGTCTCGGTCGGAGACGAAGGAGAAACAAAAATCCGACGACGTCCGTGGACCAAAAGCAAATTAAGGGTGCGTTTGATTCGTTGAATCATTTGGTCCTGAACCATTCGGTATGAAAAATGAGCTCGTTCAGGTGTTTGGTTGGTTGAATGGAACCAAACCATTCGGGATGAGATGGTTCAAGAAATAGGAATATTCCATATTTATGTTGTATCATCTTGTTCGGAAAAAAAAATCCCGAACCACGCCGTTCACTTGAATTCCAAGACATGCACGGAAAAAATAGTTTGATTTACGAGCTTCAAATGACCATATTTCCTAAATAGAGTATCCGATTTGCGATCCGATTGAACCGTTATGTTCTTTATCATTTAATCAATAAAACAATACCATTATTGGCATATTTTAGTGTAAAAAGTATCATGCGGGCCCCACGTATCATAACATCCCAAAGTTTAGTGCAATCCAAGTACAACCTCATTCATCAAACCAAACACCATCTTGAACCATCCAGGACCATCTTATCCCACCAACCAAATAAAATCATATATCATCATATCCCACCAACCAAACACCATACTTGTATCATCTCATCCAGGAGGATCCCATCCTACCTGTACCATCCCATCCTATTCAACCTCATCCCACCAACCAAACGCACCCTAAGTTGGAGAAGATGCTCCTTGTGCTCTGGAACACAAGGTAATGGGGACGGCTGAGAGGGGAGCTCACCGGAGTAGTGAAAAACTGTAGGGGCAGTGCGGCAGGCAAAAGGAGAGCTCGGGCTTGCTTTCGATTTTGCACTTGGTGGGAGAGGGAGACGAAGTGGGGAGGGTAAGGGCGAGGCTGGGGGCTTCTTATAGCTGGGGAGGGAGGATGGAGCCATTGGCGATGCCTTGATGGTGCGCGGCTTGGCGTGCGACGTGGCAAGAGCGGCAGGCGCGGGCCGAGGCAAGCGGCGGGGAGAGAAGGGAGGAGGGGGGTCCGGGCAGGGCACACGGTGCGAGGGCGCAGGACAATGCGCAACAGGGTCAAGAGCGCGTTCCAGGCGTTCCAGCGGGGCAAGGGGGAGGAGATTCTAGGTCGGGCTAGAAGGGAAAAGGGGAGATGGGCTGGGCTAAGCCTAGGGGAGGATTTGAAATCCTTTTGAGAGAAAGTCTTGCAAGTTTGAATTCAAACTGAATTTTGAAATTCCTTTACAAAGCAAAAACAGGATGTTACAAATCCTACCCTCCTTAAATAGAATCTCGACCTCGAGATTCGAGCTACTTCGAAAATAGAAACGGGAAGTCTAACTTCAGCTGATTTTCGCATTCCCAAGTGGCTTCTCTTTCCGAGTGGTTGCTCTACTGAACCTTGCAGAGATGGATGATCTAGCGTCTTGTTTGCTTCTCCACGACATCAATAATCTTGATAGGATGTTCTGGATACGTCAAGTCTTTATGGACTTCGATGGCCTCTACTGGGGTATGCTCTTCTGGTATTATGAGACACTTCTTGAGTTGAGAGACGTGGAACACATTGTGGACGTCCGCCAAACTTGCAGGTAATTCCAGTTGGTAGGCTACTTCTCCATGCTTGGCGGTGATTGGGAACGGTCCTATGTATCTTGGCACAAGCTTGCCTTTCATTTTTAAATCTCTTAGTTCCTCGAAGAGGTGATACTTTGAGATACACATGCTCTCCAACTTCAAAGGTTAACTCCCTGCGACAATTGTCGATATAACTCTTTTGTCTGGATTGGGCAGCTTGTAGGCGATCTCTGATCAGTCGAACTTTCTCTTCTGCCTGCTTAAGGGTATCTGGTCCGAAGATATAACCTTCTCCTGATCTTAACCAATACAGAGGGGTTCTGCATTTCCTTCCATATAATGCTTCAAACTGGGACATTTTCATACTAGACTGGTAACTGTTGTTGTAGGAGAATTCTGCATATGGTAAACATCTTTCCCAGTCTACGGTAAATTCCAAAGCACAAGCCCGAAGCATATCTTCTAAAATCTGGTTTACTCTTTCTGTTTGTCCATCAGCCTGAGGGTGATAAGTTGTGCTAAAGGCTAGATAGGTTCCAAATGCGTCATGTAGACTAGCCCAGAAATGCGAGGTGAACTGGGAACCTCGATCCGAGACTAGGTACTTCATGCAGACACACGATACAAGCCATATACAACTCGGCTAGTCTATCTCCCTTGTAGGTGGTCTTCACTGGAATGAAATGGGCGACTTTTGTCGATCTGTCAACTATGACCCATATAGAATCATATCCGAACTTGGTTCGTGGCAGACCAGTAATGAAATCCATTCTAACTCCTTCCCACTTCCACTAAGGTATCTGTAGTGGTTGAAGTAATCCTACAGGTCTCTGGTGCTTAGCTTTGATCCATTGGCACATATCACAACAAGCTACAAACTCGGCGATATCTCTCTTCATTCATGACCACCAATATAGAATCTTCATGTCTTGATACATCTTGGTACCATCAGGATGCAGGGTGTATGTTGAGCTATGAGCTTCCTTAAGTATCAAATCCTTGAACTCCTTCTGGTGGGAAACAAAGAGACGTTTCCCATACCATAGGACTCCTTGTTGATCTTCGATCATCTTAGAGGCTTTTCCTTTGTCCATGAGGTGTCCGAATCTCTGGACTCTAGGATGTCCTTCTTGAGCAGCCTTGATCTGCACTTCTAGGGTCGGTTGAACCTCCATAGCGGCTATGGTGCCTTGCTCTATTAACGCAAGGTTGAGTGCCTCCAATTCTTTGTAGAGTTCAGGTTGATGTTCTTGAACCATGACATTATTGCAATAGGACATATGGCTCAATGCATCAGATACTATATTAGCCTTTCCAAGATAATAATGAACATCCAAATTGTAGTCTTTAATCAGCTCTAACCATCTTCTTTGTCGGAGGTTGAGATCTGTCTGGATGAAAATGTACTTGAGAGTTGATACTCTTGTGGTCAGTGTAGATATCACAATGATTTCCAATCAAGTAATGCTGCTAAATCTTTAGGGCATGCACTACTGCTGCTAACTCCAAATCATGAGTTAGATAGTTGTCTTCATGGGGACGGAGTTGTCTGGACGCATACATCACGACTTTTCCTCCTTGCATAAGTACGCAGCCAAGACCTTGGCACGAAGTGTCACAATAGACCTCGAAGTTCTTGTGTATGTCCGGTAGGACTAACACTGGTGCAGTGGTTAACTTCTTCTTCAACTCTTGGAAACTCCGTTCACAAGCTTCTGACTATTCATACTTCTTCTCTTTCTTGCATAGATGGGTCATTGGTTTGGACAGTTTGGAGAATCCTTCTATGAAGCATCGGTAGTATCTGGCCAATCTGAGAAAACTACGCACTTCAGTCACTGAGGTGGGTTGCTTCCATTCCAACATAGCTTCTACTTTGGATGGATCAACTGCTAATCCTCCAGTGGATACAAATATGTTCGAGGAAACTGATCTCTTGGAGCCAAAATTCATACTTGTTATACTTGGCATAAAGTTGTTTGTTCTTTAAGTTTCTCTCGGACCAAATGCAGAAGTTCATCGTGTTCTTCATTTGTCTTGGAGTAGATTAAGATGTCGTCTATGAACATGACTGCAAATTTATCTAGGTATTCTATGAATACTTTTTTCATGAGGTTCATGAAGTAGGCTGGCGCATTGATCAGACCAAACGACATGACTGTGAACTCATACAGGCCATACCGGGTGGTAAAAGTCGTTTTGGGGATGTCACTAGCCCTGATCTTAAGTTGATGGTATCCTGACCTTAGGTCTATCTTGGAGAATACTATGATTCCTGACAATTGATCATCAATGTGGGGGCAAGGGATACTTGTTCTTGATGGTCACATCATTGAGGGCTCTATAGTTCATACACAATTTGGCGATGATGTCTTTCTTCTTCACGAAAAGCACTAGCGAACCCTAAGGGGATGAGCTAGGTCTAATGAATCATTTCTCTTGCATGTCTTCAATCTGTGTCTTAAGCTCTTTAAGCTCATCGAAGACCATCCTATAAGGTCTCTTGGTAATTGGGGCTGCCCCTGGTTTTAGGTTGATCACAAACTCTATGTCTCTGTCTGGCGGCATGCCAGGCAATTCTTTTGGAAAAACCTCTGGGTAGTCTTGAACTATAGGCGTTGTTTCTAGTGACAACTCTTCAATGTTATGGATTGCATGATCCAAAAGAGATGGACGGTCTACATTAACCTTTATGGTAAATCCTAGGTTCTTGGTGAGTATCACCTTTCTGTTGGCGCAGTTTATCATTCCTTGGTATCTGGCCAACCAATCCATCCCTAAGATGATGTCTAGAGTTTGGGATTGTAGCACCAAGAAGTTTGCTAGGAATCCAGAATTCTCCATGAAAATCTCTACTTTGGGACTTACTAAGGTAGTAGTTAAGGGTCCGTCGGGTGAGCTAATGTCGGGACCCAAAAATACAATTCTAGACCCTCTGTATATACTGCACTAGTCTAGGATCACGCTAGTGCACACAGTAGCAACATCGATGAAATATCATTTTCATATACAAAGATGACTAACCAATAAGCAAATAACAATAATTATCAAAGTAACGACCTTAAGATCAAAGCTTACAATTAATGCCCCAAGAGACGAATAGCTCAATTAAGCTACAGCAAAACATAACGGAATAACTTCAGTGAAGCCCATCCATATGCCCACAGGCAATTGGCTGGGGTAGCGCGACCTACTTCTCCACGATCCTTGAAGTAGATCTTGTTGACCGACAATGATCTGATGTAGCCTTCTCAACTGAAGAATATTGCGTATAACAAGAATGAGTACACAACCATACTTAACAAGTTGCACCACAAAATGCAATTATAGATGATGGTTTATTCCAAAGAAAATAACTTCTGTGGTTATTTTGCAATAAAGCGGTATTTGCAATTGAATACAATAATAGATTGAAAACATAATTTAAAACAAATAAACAATAATAATTTAACAACTATTTTTCACAAAGGACACAAAGCCTAATCAATTTCTTTCACATAGCCATATGAATTTAACCACACAGCTATCCCATCCCAATGGTTTTTTGAAAATCTACCCCTCGTTTGCGGCCGGCTTCCACCATTCTTTTCTCATTTTCCAGTATGAGGGCTTTATTAACCAAGCGATGAAAGTTGCGAAAGTCTTGGATGATCAGCTGCACTCTCATATCTTCGTGCATTCCTTCTAAGAAGCGGTCAATCTTCTCTTCTTCATCAGCGACATCACTTGGGGCGTAGCATGCAAGCTGGTTGAATCGAGTGAGGTATTCATTGATGGATATGTGGCCTTACTTTAGAGCTCTGAATTCATTCTTCTTCATTCTCATGGTGCCAGCTGGTACAAAGTTGGTCCTAAAGGCGATCTTGCATTCACTCCAAGGAATTGTATGCCTCATTGGTTCTGTCTCTTCTTCCATTTGCACTTCAGCATCTTCTTCTGCGGCTTGGTCTTGCTGTTCACCGGCTTCTGGTGTTTCTTCTTCGTCAGACTCTTCTTCGGCAACTGGACTTTCTCCTCCTCAGGCGGCGAGGTAGTTTTCCCACCAGGCAGACGCGGTTCCTTTGAGTTGGTGGGTGGCAAAGTCCACTTTGTCGTCTTATGCACACTGTGCAAGACGAAGCTTCTTCTCGGTATCACGAAGCCAATCCTCAGCTTCCAAGGGTTCACTTGCGGATGCGAAGGTTAGAGGTCTGGCCCTAAGAAAATCCGCCAACTTGGAGTTGCGACTGGCTGCTCCTACCTGCTGACTGGCAAGCATCGCCTAAAGAATCTGAGTTTGCTGGGCCATGACTTGGGCCATGATTGGGTGCACTGGCGGTGGGGGAGGTAGATCTTGTCCACAGCCACGGCCTCTTCCCCGGCCTGCGGCAAATGCACCACATCTTTGGGCAGCGGCTCTCTTGGGTGCCATCTGAGAGAACAATTGAGGTTTAGACTAGAGGGTATATATGAGGGTTCACTAGCCCTCTAAGGCAAAACAAAAGAACTCAAACCAAATGAGGAAAACGATTAAATATAATACAAATCCTAAGGTGGCTATAGTATTGACGATGATTAAATCTCTAAATATTACTTTAATATTTAATTATAGACCGCACGTCCTTCATGGTCGTAACCCCTAAGACTAACAACCCCTGTGGTCGTAAGGATTCCAAAGGTTATTCTATGGATACCCTGGTCAGAGAGATCCTGTACCTACTACCTGACCAGATAACTGCTCGTAGGAGCTTTGAACTGGCATTTGGATCCGATTCTAAGTATATTTCTTCCATGTGATGAATGAAACACATGTCTTATTTGTTCCATACCATACAATGTTTCATGGCCCTAAGTCATTGACAATAACCACTACATGGTTATTATCGCCCACTGACACCAACCGATGATCAGTTACCAATTTACCAAATAACAACTGCATCCCCGACCAGTCGCATCACTTCCAACAGGCGTCTTCTTCAGGAGTAACTGCTACCTCTTCGTCGGTTATTTAAGGGAAGATCAAGAGGTAATTGAAGGATCCAGAACCAAAGAGATCAAACCAATCGAAGGACACAAGATCTAGCGATCTCAAGACATCTAATGCAATAGCATACTTAGTGTAAATTAGGATTAGTCCATCACCTTGTCAAGGGCACCCATGTAATAACCAGTTCATTGCAATAAAGAGCAACCACATTCTCCTTCCAAGAGCTCTTTGTCATTTTCCTCTATTTATTTCGTAAGATCGGCGACTCGATTGTCGACAGCCGGTGCCGACCATGGGGAGAAGGCACTGATTTCTTAAAGATTCTTCACTCAGCAATCCTCAATCACTTTTCTTCCATTCCATTATAGCTCATGCGATCATGGCAGGGACTTGGGATGAGGAAAACTGGTTCGACATGGCGGGCTACTCCAACCTCGATATGGACGCATGCATCCGCACCATGGAACATGACGCAATGTCGTCATCATCCTCTTCTGTCGCAGGCTCACTGCTCGCTGAAGCCAGCGAGATCGACCGGATGGAGGAAGACTCGCCACCAGTGGCGCTCCTAGAGGAATCATTTGTTCCGACCAGTTCGAAACGTTCGAACGCCTCTGCAAGCCCAGTTCTTTCGACCGACAAGGATGGCGACAAAAACTCAGTACTGCAACCTGAGAGTCAATGCACTCTCGATACGGTCATGGGCGACCAGTATTCACCAACGTCTCCTAGCTATTCCAGGGGCCAACCGACATCTAGTAATGGTGTCAATGAAGCTACCATCGGTCGAAGGCTAAGTGGGAATGATCAAACTCAGCCTACGATCGGGCATCCGCCGGATCAGGCTGAGTCTACCACAAAGCCCATCAGGGGTGGTAATCTCTGACCGCTTTTCATCGTGGAGGCTCCTTGCCGAAATAGTGGAAGACTCTCTATTAGCTACAATGAGAGTTTGTCGGAAGACCGCTGTTGGAGGCACGAGGGTAACACAATCAATGGTACCGATCCGGATGCCGTGCACAGCCCGCCACCACCTAAGTATTTCCTAGGAATCACCCACGTAGTATTGGATCGTAAGTTGATATCTAGTTGATGACATAGTAAGTATATTACTATTACGTCAGATAAAATAAATAATGCCATCTCAACAAACAAAGGTAAGATCTAGCTGCAATGCTTTCACTAAATTAAATAACAGCAATAAGTGCACCTAAACTAATATTTTGTGGGTGTCGAAGGCATCTAAAGGTTGCCAGCTTAATGCTACTTCTTTTGACAGCAAGTTGTTGGCAGGTTGTGCAATGAACGGAGGTGAACTCATTTGTCTATTCATCCCATTAACCAATTAGATTCCTAGTCATCGGAGCCAGCTAGAACAGCAAAATTGGTAAATTGATTAATGATGTGAGTTTATTAGTCAGAGATAATTATATCTTAGTACAAAAAATAAAAAACATGTTTACTCCAAGCAAAGCTGTACGGAATAAACAAGAAATGACAGCGAAATGTGAAGGCAAGAAATTCCGCTCTTTTTTGTCTCTATGAAAGAACACAACGAAACTGACAAAAGATGCAGCTGTACATCATTTTGAATTGATATACTGGAAATAGCAAATAGAATGGTACTGCAATCAGCATATGCTGAGGACAAACAATACAAGAGTCTGTTTCTTAGAAATTTACAAAGGCACTCCTTGTCATCAAAATTAACGACCACTCAATTCGATGCATATTGTTTCATAAGTGCATTTCAGATTCTTCAGTGAAATTAAGATAGTATGCATTTTGAGGATCGTTATCAAAAACCTTCTCAGAATTATCCTTTGTGAAAATACAGGAAAATGTATGGTACTTCTGGGAGAAGGTGCTGCCAATAACCATGTTTGCAATGTATTCCCACAAAAAAAAACAGTACTTTTCTATTGTGTGCAACATGTTCATATTGAGTACAGTAAGTACCTAAGTCACTAGAAATAGCATATAATATGTTTTCAAAACGTTTGTACTAGTGAGATTACCTACTCCAAAAACATTCTAAAGACGTCGTTCCACAGTAAAGTCATATGCATATTTTTATTTTCCATGTAACAGACATGTATTTGAACCTGCACTGCATAGACCTGCACTCTAAGAGCTCCCCTTCCAAGTCTATATAAGCAGCACAGGCTAAACGTTTCCTGCTAATCCAGGAAGAAGTTTCGAGTTTCACAAATGGCTCTTGAAACCGATAAACAGGAGCCTAGAGAAGGAAAGAAAGTTGGTAGAATACTCCAGCGTCACGACTCGCTATATGGGGATGCAGAAAAAGTTCCAGGTGCACGAAACCATGGCTCTGAGGTCAGCTTCTCGACACCATATTTTGGTCTCTAATGTTTCATATCTTTAGCCAGTTTGTTTTAATAACTATCTTTAGCCAGTAGCAGGATGAATTTCTGACTTGATTTACACACCGTTCCTAAAATATGAGAAGAACACATTGATCTGTATGAGATACAAGTATCAAGTATTCAAAGAAACATGTTTTTGTGGAAACTTGAAAAACTGCTCAAACGTGTCACCTTTTGTGCTTCTTGTCCAGAGAAGCGAAGAGAGTTTTCATTGTTACTGACAAACTATCAGTTTATAATGCGGAAATGGTGATCTTCCAGAACACACAAAATAAGTGGCACCTCTGGTCTGGAATTCAAATCAGCAAGGATTACACTTAGATTTTGTTGGAAACGCAAAAATTTCATAGGAAGCAATTCAATTCCTACGAGAATCTAGAATTATTTTTCTCGTTTTCCAAGGTTGAGAAGACGTTTACACTTACTATGTATTCACCACATGAAACAGGAAAATTGGGTTAGGACATTGCGTTTAGCATTCCAATGCATCGGAGTGATATATGGTGACGTCGGCACCTCACCACTCTATGTGTATGCAAGCACCTTCACAAGTGGCATCAGCAATGTCGATGACCTCTATGGAGTCCTGTCACTTATTCTCTACAGTATTATTCTTCTACCCATGATTAAGTATGTCTTCGTTGTGCTGTATGCAAATGACAACGGGGATGGTAAGTTTCCCTTTTGAAAAACCCTACAGGCTGAAGTAACTTGGATCACAACATAACCAAAGTATATCACTAAATAATTGACTTCTGCATTAACCTTCGAGTGTTTTCCTTGCTATCATAATATGACAAGAAGAATGATAGTTCAGAGGCAAATCTGTTTGCAGACAAGAAAAATATAAGATTGTGTTGTGCTACTAGAAGTAATAATTATGTCAAAACTTGTAGAAGCACCATTTGATCTAAGCATTTTTCTGATAGAACATAAAATTTGGGCTTTACTAGGAAAAAGTTACATTCATACATCGTAAAACGGATGCCAGTTTTTGCTATTAAAAAAGTGCCAGTTTATATATCACATACAGTATTTTCTACAGTAGTTTTTAAGAAGAAAATACTATTGCAGGTGGCACCTTTGCACTTTATTCATTGATATCGCGCTACGCAAAAGTGAGCTTGATTCCAAATCAGCAAGCCGAAGATGCAATTGTCTCAAGCTATGGTCTGGATACAGTATCAGCCCCTATGAGGAGAGCTCAGTGGATCAAAAAAATGTTGGAAAGTAGTACTGTGGCTAAGGTTGCAATTTTCCTGCTTACCATCCTGGGCACCTCAATGGTCATCAGTGATGGTGTTTTAACTCCAGCAATATCTGGTAGCTACAAAAGGAAATTCCAGTTTCGTTTCTACTAGCTACTCACATAGTTTTCATATTTTCTCTTTCCATTTTATCAGTACATCCTAGTAATTGTGGTAATATATTTGTGATTTAAAATAAGCAGCTAGAAAGTTTCATACAAATCAGGCACGATAGTTGGCATTTTCATCCTACTGTTAGTGTCAACTCTTTCATGAAGTTTTGCTGTATAGTAGCGAGATTTTTCTTATCAAATAAGACTTGCAAAATGACGAACAATTTCAAATATTCCTTTCTTTAATAATATTTTAAAATAACCTCTGCTCTAATTTGTTTTCAAAAAATGACCATTTTTCGCCACGCCATCGCTGGTGGTGTGGCAAAATAATACCACTCAACCACTAGAGTGGCAAAGGGTGCTACGCTGGTGCAATGGCGTTGCAACCTTTGCCATGCCACTAGTAGTAGAGTGACAGTGCTGTTTGCCATGCCATCGACAGTGGAGTGGTAAAAAAGATCATTTTTTGGAAATAAGGTTGGACTTGTTCGTGGCGTGGCAAGGTTCATTTCCACTACCAAGGATGGCATTTCAAACTGGGGCCATTTTGGAAATAAGTTATGGTGGGAGTTATTTTAAAAATATTATTCAAATCAGAGTTATTTAATAAAAAATGTTTGTGGAAATTAGTGAGATTTTTCTTATCAAATAAGGCTTGCACAATGACATGACAAATTGACAATCTATGGTTTGTAGATACTAGTGAGGTTTTCCTTATCAAATAGGACTTGCGCAATGAGTCAGTGACATGACAAACTATGGTTTATGCATTTGTTTCAGTGCTCTCTGCAGTCAGTGGTCTCCAAGAGAAAGCACCTCAATTGAAACAAGGTATGTGTGAAAAAAAACAGCTATTTGACATTAGTTATAAACAAAAGAATAAAAAAGTACAACAAGAAACTTGTGAAAAGCTGAAACTATTGCTATGCATACCAAGAAAAGCAACTGCCTGAAGATTTCAGGTCAAGAAGTGGATAGTGCTTGGTTGGTTAAGCACTTGAGTTGTACAATGGGTGTGGGATGAATTGATGCATTTGGCTTCCTAATGTATTTTGCTTTCGCGCAACCAATTTAGCAACATCTCCTCAACTTGCATGAATTAATGAACTCGCTTGTTTTCGTGTACTCCACATCTCACCATTGGACCTTAATCACTTCAACTGGGGGTCGCTAAACCTTTTGCCACCGCTAGCTGGACCTATCTGACCTTCACAGGGCATTCCTTGACTATGCGAGAGATCGTAGTTTAACCTTGTTTATGTAAGTCACCAAACCCCTTCTCAACTCATGTTGCATTATTTGTTACAAGGAATTAAACACTATACCCTGTGTCCAATAATCTAGAATAGTGATGCACAACCAAAGAACCCCCTAATTGTAGCTTGTTGGTGCCAGATTCAACAGATAATTTTCCTCTAACACCCTGTTTGGATGTTAGATGTTGGAATTGAGGAGGGAATTCAGGAATTGGAATTGGAATTGGACTTGATGAATATCTCCTGTTTGGATGACCCAAAGAATTGAAATTGGGTTTGGGGCCAATACAATGGTATTGGCAGACAACTGGGAAGAACCCTCCCCCAATTCAGAGGTCCAACCCTTTGATTTGAGTGAAATTGGCCATCTCCTTCAACTCGATCGCCTCCCCTTGACTTTTTTCGAGAACACATAAAAGAATTGTGCGCCATTCTATTAAGAAAGTAAAACACAACAAGAACGATTACAAAAATGAATGCACAGAGCCTAGTACAAACTCAGGAGAGGGGAAACAAGGGAATGTAGAGTCAGGCTTGACTGAAGCCAAGCGAGGCAGGCTCGACAGAAGCCAAGCGAGAATCTAAGGGGACTAATAGAATAGACTACACCGAGGCTGACAGCGCCTCTAAACGATGAGAATCTGCCATGCGCCAGTGGCGGTACTCCTCACAAATCCTCAGTAGAAGCTAGTCGACCGTAGTTGAAACTTGGTTGAACACTCTCTCATTCCTCTCCTTCCAAAGCATCCAAGAGATGAGGATGATGCCGGAGTAGAGACCTCTTCGGTGGTTCCTCGGGACAGAAAGGCGAGTAGCTAGCCAGTAGTTTTCCAAGGACATCCGGCCTGCAGGAATACCTTGGTGTAGCCCCACCAGCGGGAGGAATCGTGCCAAACTTGGGAAGTAATTGCACAGCCTATGAGTAGGTGATCGATCGTTTCGCTGGCCAAGCGACAGAAAACACATACCTCTTGGTTTGCAAGGCCGCAACGCTTAAGATGATCTGTTGTCTAACAACGGCGACGAATTGCTAACCATAGGAAACACTTGCATTTCAGCGACGCCCACGCTTTCCATTCCAAATGGTTGTCGCACACTTGAAGGACTGGGAGCCGATGAAGAAGGCGTTGTAAGCTAAACTGGATGTGAACTGCGCAAAGGGATTCCAACGCCAAGTGATGGAGTGGCGATGGAGTCTTGCTGGTCCTGCGATAATCGGATGGACTGAAGCAAATCCCATAGCCGTAGATACTACACGAGTACCTGAGCATCGAGGCAACCTTTAACGTCCAAGATCCACTTGTCGTTAAGTAAAGCTTCTGCGACCATTTTTTTCTTCGGATTACGTTCGGGGCCGATCTGATCAGACACGGTCTAACAGTCGGGATGCTTCGCCCGTTGAGCCAGCGGTCCGACCAGAATAGCGCGTGTTCGCCATTTCCAAGCCGAATTTCCAGCGACGCCTGGAGCATGGCACGCTCCGTAGAACTAGCTTGAGAAGAAAGACCCTGCCATGGCCTCTCAGATCAAGTTCGCTGGAGCCAAAGCTATCTGATGCGCAATGCATGACCGAGGACTCGGAGATTACGGAGACCCAAACCCCCACAATGCGTTGTACGACAAACCGTTGGCCATGCAACCAAACAATGACCTCCAGCCACCGACTCGATTCCTTTCCACAGAAACAACAGGCGTCGTTTGTCAACTACTTTTATCACCCAAAGGGGCGGTGTCGTTTGTCGACTACTTTTATCACCCAAAGGGGGGGTCGTAAGAAGCGCCTTCACAAGGACTAGACGACCTCCTTGTGAGAGCTTGTCGGTCGGCCATCGCTTCAACCGAACGTAAACCTTGTCTAAAAGCGGTTGAAAATCGCTCTTAGTGGGCTTCCTCAAGGAGAGGGGCAACCCTAGGTACTTGCAAGGGAAGTCAGTCGGGGTGCAATGGAGCTCCTCTGAAATAAGCCTAAGTTGTTGATTCGAACAACGGATTAGCGCGATGGAACTCTTGGCCAAGTTGGTTCTCATCCCTGTGACTTCTCCGAAAACCTGAATGACGTTGCGGATAGTACG
Organism: Ampelocalamus luodianensis; assembly: GCA_036346255.1. NCBI lineage: Eukaryota > Viridiplantae > Streptophyta > Magnoliopsida > Poales > Poaceae > Ampelocalamus > Ampelocalamus luodianensis. The sequence continues at coordinate 27,476,161 of CM070624.1, read as the reverse complement.
CAAATTCAAGGGAACAGGAGAGAAAGAGGGCCGCATCATCCGCATTTAGAGATAGCCGACGAGGGATACTCCTGGATCTTTCAAGTGGTTGAAGAAGCCATGATGTTTCGACCAACAAGAGGAGGCTGTTGAGAACGTCAATGATTATGACAAAGAGCATCGAGGATCTCCTTTACATAGGCGTGTGGAGGAGGAAAACATAATGCAAAATCAAGGGGACGACTGATCGGCTGCGGGTTGCGTCGCTCTTGAGGAAGACCGCCATCCAAGAAAAGGATCGACTTGCCTTGCCAGCGGCTCTTGTAGTGTTTTCCTTTTTGACCCGGCGAGCAGCCGCCAGACGAGGGGGAGGCGACCACGGCTCCGACAAGGGGACAGAACACAGCGGCGCCATGGGGGAAGGCAGAGGCGAAGGCGACCTACGCCTGAACTCCACCTAGTCCGGGCTGGAGAGGGTAGATTCACACCATCTCCGCTCCATCTCCGACTGCCTGCCAAGGACGGCTGCCCGGAAGTCCAGATTTGACGACGAACAGGCCATGGGGGCTCGAAGGGAGGTGGAGATGACGCGCTAGGGTGGCTTTCGTGGCCGCCACCACTGGAGTGGCAGGCGGCGCAACCTTCTGTCGAAGAAGTTGAATCTGAATTTCCCCCTCCCCTTGTCTTCATCTCCCTCTCCCCTTCCTCATCCGACCACCACCGTCGCCGGCGAGACCTCGACGAACGCCGGCGAGCCCTTGCCTGCCGCTGACCGCTTCCCCAGCTCCTTCTCCTTTCTTTGTCATCTTCGGTGCCCCGTGAAGATCCGCCGCCGCCGGCCCCGTCGATGTCCCCGACGACCACCACCACCACCTCTTCTCCTTCTTCGTCATCTCCGGCGCCCCGTGGAGATCCGCTGCCGCCGGCCCTGTGGAGATCCGCCGCCGCCGGCCCCGTCGACCTCCACTGCCGCTGTCCCTGACGACCACCGTCACCACCTCTTCCCCTTCGTCCTCGTCACTGGCGCAGCTCAGTTGACCTCCACCGCGGCTGGCGCCGTTGAGATCGGCCGCCGCGCCTCCGGGTCCCCGACGACCACCGCCACCAACAACAATTGGAATTGATTCGGATCCCATTTCCATTTTAACAATTTTCTTGCTAACCAAACAAAAGAATTTAAATTGCAGGCTATTTTCATTTCCACTTGAAATTGAATTGGGACTCCATTTCCACGAGTCCAATTCAATTCCGCAAACTAAACGGACCCTAAATGTTGTCTACATGGAATTATTCATAACTCATAAGCAGACCGAAAAGAGCAAGAGAAACTATGTGTCAACACATTTTGTTAGTTAGAGGATTTCTGTGCTCTCTGCATATTTCTGGGTAAGACAGAGTGAACGAAGCACTAGGCAAACACACCCTTTGAGCTGATTTATCGAGTTTAGAGATAAATGAGTAAAGTAACGGTAGATGAGGAAGAGCTTATTAATAAATAAAACAATTTGCAAAAATGGCTTATTTATATAACTTTTATTTCAACGAATCTTTACATGGATAGTAATAACAATCATTTCCTGAGCTCTGGTTCACATTTTTCCTGATCTTATTGAGCAGGCCAAACAGTATGGATCTCTGTCGCTATTCTAGTTGTGTTGTTCTCTGTTCAGCGTTTTGGCACAGACAAAGTTGGCTACTGCTTTGCACCCATTATTCTGCTGTGGTTCCTGTTCATCGGTGGTATTGGGTTTTACAACTTGATCAAATATGACGTGGGTGTTCTGAAAGCATTCTATCCAAAATACATTGTGGATTACTTCAAAAGTAATGGAAAGGATGGATGGATATCCCTTGGAGGCATCCTCTTATGCTTTACAGGTGATTTTACAATGAATAAAAGCAAATCATAAAATGGATTCTCTATTAGGCAGACACTCAATTCAAAATATTTTTGGCATGATTCAGGCACGGAAGCTATGTTTGCTGATCTTGGCCATTTCAATGTAAGGTCAGTTCAGGTATGTATATATTCTTTCCGAGACTAATACCAGAAACGGATCTAAAGGAAATCATGTTAAGGTTTCATTTACACCATGGGCATGGCCAGTTATAGTAAATTAGTAACCAATCTGAGGTGCTGAAAGTAATGGTTTACGCCTTCATGATTATCATATTATAACAGCAATCACTTTGTCTTATGTTTCAGCTTAGCTTCAGCTTCGTTTTATTCCCAGCGGTATCTTTAGCTTATATTGGGCAAGCTGCATACCTTCGGAAACACCCAGAGCATGTTCTGGATACTTTCTATAGATCAATTCCAGGTCAACTATTTTGGGTGACGCTTGCTTCTTAATTGGAACTTTGTTTGAATCAAAATATCAAACGCAACTATACCTTGGTTGCAGGACCATTGTTCTGGCCGACCTTCATAATTGCTGTTTCCGCTGCTATTATTGCGAGCCAGGCTATGATATCTGGTGCATTTGCGATCATTTCACAGTCACAAACATTGGGCTGCTTTCCAAGGGTCAAAGTACTCCACACCTCAAAACATTATGAGGGGCAGGTGTACATTCCGGAATTGAACTTTGTTCTTGGGTTGCTTTGTGTTATAGTAACACTCGGCTTCCAGACAACGACTAATATTGGCAACGCATATGGTAAGACAAATGTGACCTCCTACAGTTATACACTAAGACATAACCATAAACCATTGCATCGTTAATTAAGCTAATAAGATGATAGATCTTTTAGACACAGTCACACATGTGTTTGTTAGCGAAAAAAAAGGCTATAATGTGATGTTGCAGTCGTTTTAAGTACAAATTGAAAATCTTCAACAAATAGTGGCTATACCTTCCAGTATTCCACGGGTTTACCTGTTTCAGGTGCTCTTTAGTCATTAGCCATTATCTTATTTCCTTTTAAACCCAAGCAACAATATACTATCTATATATGTTTTTCATGAAATTCATATTGCACTGCTAATCACACCCACGTAACTATCACGGGCACAGTAATAGCTTATCTATTTTTTATGCTTTCCTATAAAAATTCTAGAATTTGATATTTCCATTGGAAAACTTCACAGTGAGTTTGTTTGGTGCAGGAATTTGTGTTATTTCTGTGATGACTATTACAACTATTCTGCTGGTAATTGTGATGCTTCTCATATGGAGAGTAAGCATTTGGTTGATTATACCATTCTGCCTGGTATTTGGTTTAGTAGAGCTCATCTATCTTTCTTCAGTTCTATACAAATTCAAAGAGGGTGGCTACCTGCCTATAGCCACTGCAACAGTTCTGGTGGCAATAATGGTTATATGGCACTACGTTCATGTAAAGAAATATTGGTATGAACTGGAACACATAGTTACAAATGAAGACATGAAAGAATTGATTCGAACACATGATGTGAAAAGAACTCCTGGAGTCGGCTTCCTCTATACAGAACTAGTGCAAGGCATCTCACCTATATTCCCCCACCTTATCGAGAAAATACCCTTTGTTCATTCAGTACTAGTGTTTGTTTCAATCAAACACTTGCCAGTCCCCCATGTGGAGGTCTCGGAGCGCTTCCTCTTCAGAAAAGTCAAGTCAAAAACTTCCCTGATATTCCGGTGCGTGGCACGCTATGGATACAGTGATACACCAGAAGGGGCCAAGGAATTTGCTGCTTCACTTAGTGTACATCTCCAGTCGTATGTTGAAGAGGAGCATTTGATCACAAGCATTCAAAGTCAAGAAACCGAGGCTCAAATAACCTCCATAGTCGACAGTAACACACTGCCTCGTAATGTCGGGAGCTCCACAGTGTACATTGAAGAGACACTGAGGACTAGTGAACCTATGGAGCTCACCCAAGCTCGTATAAGCAGCCACTCAGCACACTCATCAGGAAGGATTAGTGAAGACCAATCCCGCACGATTGCGGAAGAAAAACAATTCATTCAGAGGGAGCTACAGAAAGGAGTGGTCTATATTCTCGGAGAAACCGAAATTAAGGCAAGGCCTAATTCTTCATTTATCAAAAAGATTGTGGTCAACTACATGTACTCGTTCTTGAGGAAGAACTTCAGGCAAGGGGAGAAGGCTTTCGCAATCCCAAGGCAGCAGGTGCTCAAAGTGGGAATGGTCTATGAAATCTAAGCAAAAACCCTGAAGATGTTACCATCGTGGTTTCTCCTAGTGTTTGGTATTGATCAGTGTATGTCTATGTTACTTTTTCTTTAGCACATCTTGCACTTCCTTTTGTAGAACTGGCATTAGCTTTCCTGAATTCCTAGTGTATGACTTGCAAAGGTAATGCTCCTGATGACGTGATTTCTGTATGTATTCATAAGCTTGTGATGCTGTAGACAATGTATGTGTATTGTGTTGTGCAGTGAATACCATGTACTTACTTGAGTGCTAAATAAGTATTACTTCTGTAAACTGGAATCATATGCTTTCATCTAAAACGACAACGCATTTCCCCCGATTTTTTTGAAGAAGCTTACATTGTTGGCCCAAGCACTCAGCTCAAATTCTACGGTGGCACTTAGATCATCTTTCTGATTCTTATTTTATTCGCTCCGACATACACGCCCAAACAGATGACCACTCACCAGGCAGCAGTAAATATAATAGGAAGAAGTTCATTCACCCTTCAAGTATCGGCACGCAGACACCTAACTTCATAAACAAAAAAACCGAACCTTTGACACCCTGAAGTTGCAAAACCGAACAACCTACCCCCTCCGGCTGTATTGTGCGATGGTTTTACTAATGTAGCGTCCGGTTTCACCAGGAGGGGAGCTGATGTGTCGTTTCTCTCCCCTAAGTCCATTTCTTCTCTTCCTCATCTCCTTCCTCTCTCCATTTCTCCATTTTTCTCCCACTGGAGCTTTGCTCCCTAGCCACATCTCCTCCGGGCGCCGCCTCCGGCCGGCCACACCGGCGCCGCCGTCGCCGCCTGCACCTATGTCGCCTCTGGCCTGCTCCTCCCTGGCTTGCTCCCATGCGCCGCCTCCCTTGGCTCGCGCCCGCCCGCGCATGGTTGTGCCCGTGGCCATGGCGGCTCGGCCACAAGCGCAATGGCTCGACCGCCAAGAGGCCGGGGTCGACACGACGGCGGAGGCTGAGGAGTGCCACGCGTAGGCTCTGGCTCTCCTTTCCCCTCCCACACCGGAGCATACGTGCCGCCGTCTTTCTCTTTCCTCCCTGCCACCGGCTGCGCCGCCCCATCTTCGTTCTTCCGCTTCAATGACACTCTCGCCCCTCTAACTGTATCATCCCATGTTCCGGTACCTCCTCTTCTTTTCCCCCTACTTCTCCTGGACGATTGCTCGCCGTGGTGCTCTCCCGCCACTGCCCCTTTCTTCCCCGCCTCCGACGCCGTCACTACACCTCCACGGCCACCCCCTTGCCTCCCCGACCCCAACATGAAGTTCCCCTCGCGCACTCCACAGCCCGAGCGTCGCCGCCCCGTGTACCCCGCCGTTGTTGTGCACCTCCCCTTGCGTCGCTGCCACCTCTGGCCACCATTCGCCGTGCCATCACCTCCTATCCCCTCCGATGGCCGTCGGAGGCCCATTTTGGGCCACCTCGCAAGTCGTCAGACCTCTCTTCGTCGACACCGCCTCCATGACCGTGCGCCTGGATCTCCCTGCACTGCTTCTCCTTCTTCTTCTTTGTTGCTTTCTTCTTTGTGACACTTACACCTGGGACCCACTTGGAAGAAGTCCATTCTTTGTCCGAGTCAGCGACTGACCTGGCAAAACCGGGCCAAATGGACGCCACATCAGCAAACCACTGCACAAAACAGCCGGAGGGGGTAGGTTGTCCGGTTTTGCAACTTCGGGGTGTCAAGTCCGGTTTTTTAGTTCAGGGGATTAGGTGTCCGCATGCCGATACTTGAGGGGGTAGAATGGACTTCTTCCTATATAATATAATGCCAATGCACGTACCGAAGCACACGACATGGCGTAGGACAAGAATCATATACACTAATACAACAGCAACTAGCAAAGCAATTCGATAAAGAATTGGAGCAAGCGTTCCCCGGCCCCATCAAAACACACACACTCTCTCTCTCTCTCTCTTGGGCATATCGTCGAACAGCTACCAGGCTGTCCGGAATCCCCACGACCACATGGGCGGACCTAACAAGGGTTATGGGTATTCAACTGAACACCCATTTTTTGTTGCAAAAAATCATGTGTTTAATATATATATTATGCATATATATTGATAATTGGACCAAATACTTCACATTTATACCTCCAAGAGATTTCAGCTCACTCCCACACCTCCCCTCTCCAATTCATCTTAAGTAGTGTGACTCAGCCTACCAACCCAATAGTTTTCAGTCTATTCGGAGGAGGGGAAAGCAAGTCCTCCCCCCTCTCTCTTATGTTTTTAGGCGGTGCTAGCACATGAGTCCATGAGGCAACCAGGCATTGGGCAAGGCGATTTGGTGGCAAGCGAGAAGGCAAGAGCGGCTCTAGGCTCTAGCTTGACCTCGGCGGTAGCATGTTGGATAGAATGTAGGAGTAAGGTAGCAAGCGCTAAGAAAGCGGGCATCGAGTGGGACCTAGTCGGGCTGACGAGGTAGGCCACACACGTCGAAAGCAGCATATGTGCATCCCTATTTCTCAATTCCTCAGTCCCAAATTCGCTATTCAACATTTTTTTCTTAATTATTTCGTAATTTCTCTAAATTCTTTGTGGTGTCATCTCTAATACGAAAATGTTGTACTTTTTTTTTTGCTATTGTGGACCTGTAGTTTTTTCATTGAATAATATTTTATTAACTTCGAATGCCTATCCAATAAATCCTGAGTCCGCCACTGCACGACCAGGCGAACTAAACAAATGCATAAATTTTCCGTCGGGGTGTGGGGTGGGAGAGAGATGTACCCAAGAAGAATCAGTGAAGGATCCTTAGCTGAAGGCGACGCATCACGCGGCAGTTCTTGCTCTATCGTCTCGACGAGGCCCGGGCTTTTGCGCAGAGGATTTTGATCGCAGTTCACCCACGACCCGCCAGCAATGCGAAGGGGAGCCTGTTAATCTGTTAATATATTTACACTTGAGTCGCTTAATGCGAGGTGATCAAGATGCGAGAACGTACGATCTGTGTAATGAAAATCGAACAGATTCTTCGCGGGGAAGAAGGGATGAGGACGTGTTTACTTGGATCGAGGAAGTAGGCTGTTCGTGCGACGTGCCATGGGAAAAGTGTGGCCTGACATCCGATGAATTTTAGGCATCGCAACAGTATTTCTCGAGAAAACACAAAAAAACTTTGCTTTACATGTCATTGTATCAAAGATAAAAGAAGTTCAATACAACACACGATGGTTAGATCAAGCCACTTGCCAAATCAAGGGAAAGACATGAGAAAGGTTCAGTCACTAAGAGCATATGTCATTTGTTACTGAGGGATATACACATTAGCATTTAGGTGATGTGAAGAAGAGATGGTGAGGAGAGAATGTGGGTTTGTTACTAAATAAATAAACAAGCAAGTTGTTGATACCAAGACACAAGAAACAACAAAATACTTTGTTTGAGACTTGCTTGTTACTAAAAACTCGTTTTGTGGGTCATACACACTTGTAGCAATTAAAGTCTCAGATACAAAGTTAAGAAATAATTCATTAGAAGGCTTATTTCTTTTTATTAGATTAATTACTCTCTTCTCTTAGTAACAAACTAAGAAACAAACTATTATAGATGCTCTAAAGCCCCTGTTTGGCCGAGCATGAGCTTCACCTTCTAGGTCCATGATAATTTGCTCACTTTAAGGCTTCGAAAGCAAGTGAAGTACTCTTGGCTAGTTTTTTCTCCTGAGTACAATTTGAGCTCAAGCTCCAATAATACTTGGACCCAAAAAGTGTTGTAAAATCAGTGTTTTAGCAAATATTTTGAAATAATTACAGCAACAATTACCATAATAAAAGCATATTTCTAGCAGCATTTAAATAACAAAAATAACATAAAAATATGTATTATCTCCATATCATTTAAACAAGATAAAATGCTCAAAAGATAGAACTTGACAACAAAAGAAATCAGCAAAGTGCTCAAATTTAATTAGATTGTTTATTGCTCTCAGATGTCGGGCTGCACAAGATAAGATCTTAGCCTCCTAGCCAGTAATGTCTATACTCTTTGTAAATTATATATGACAACTATTAATTAGACTTTGAGCTTAAAAGAATGCTTTACTAATATGTCAATAATTATCTCATAAGCAATAAACAACAATTTATACTTTCAGCCAACAAAAGATCAATTAGGTCAGTGTGCAAAAAATGATATCACATCAACATCACTTTTAAGCAAAACAATTAGCTCAAGTCTAATCTAGTTATCATTCCATTTTCAACATAAGACAATTATGCTCATCGAGCATTCATCTGAGCCCACAACAGTACTAAACCAAGTCTCCCAGTACTAGTCAGAATTACAGAATCAATTAGCACAACACACTTTGGTAAAGTAATACGCAAAATGGAAATCAACGATACTCATGGTGCGGATGACACTCAAAGCCATCGAGTAGTAAACCAGCCAAGGCGTGCAAATGCGCTGACTCAGAAAACCAATCGTTGGAGAAGAAGAAACACATAAAAGGGGGAAAGCTCACACCTTTCCCGGGTGAAGAAAGGAGGAGCAGGAGGCAGCCTTAAGAAGAGAGGCGGAGAACACGATACGACTGCGACCAACGACCGACATCGAAGCGCTTGGCCGCCAGCGCCCCCTGCGCATCACTGCTCGCTTGGGAGCCCCCATGCCACACGGGCGAGAGGATAGGGCTAGAGACTGAGTCTCGAGCCTTATCTCTTCCTCTTCTCTCATCGATAGGTGGGCCCGCCATTTCTTTTCTTTTCCATTTTCTTCTTTTTTCTAATTGATAAATTACCAAAATATCCCCCAAATTACAACAATCCCCACCAATTTATCAATTTGATAAAAGATGCTCAAAGTCTTGTTTAATATACAGTTGTTCGACGACGGGTACCTTGCGGGTTTGAACCCAAAGCCTAGCAACAACAAAGACTACAACTCTGCATAGACAAAGAGGGACTTCGCCTTGATCCAATACCTTGGTGTGAGAGTTTTTGCGCAAGTTACATTCTGTACTAGACGGCTTGCCCTGTTCCCTCTCGGGTTGGGACGTTACGGTCATATCCCCGTATCTAGCTCATGAGTACTTAAGAAAGTATACCCTTATCTTTCTTTGATCGCGACCTCACGATCACACTCACGTAGGTGAATTCTTCATGGAATCCTGTAGGACGATTCCTAATGCCATATAGCTATCGAATTCATTAAGAGCTATTGCTCAACCTCCCATATAGAAAGAGCACTGCAGCTAATGAGACCCTTAGATGTGCTCTCTAATCCGACACAATTTGTTGTCCTAGAGTCTAGTTCACAGGATCTCCGATCTACTAGACTAGGTTACCACCAATGTGGGCCTTTATAAGGGAACGAACCCCATTCCCTTTGACGTTGCAAAGATGGCATTCCGTGTTAATCCTTTAGTGAAAGGATCTACCAAGTTCCTTTTAGACTGGATGTATTCCACAGAAATGACACCTGTCTGTCTAGCATGCCTAACCAACTTTAGTCGCATCTTTATATGTTTTGAGGACTTCATATTGTCCTTCCCACTCTTCGTCTTAACCAAAACAATTTGATTATCGCGGTAGGTTAATATACCTGGAATTGGCTTTTCCAGCACCAGTAGGTCATAAAGGAGTTCTCTAATCCATTGTCTCTACAGTCGCTAAGTCAAGAGGTACCAACTAAGCCTCCTTGGTGGACCGTGTAAGGATAGTATGTTTAGAAGACTTCCACGAAACAACTCCACCTGCTAGAGTGAAAACATAGCCACTCGTAGCCTTCATATCATCCAAGTCACTAATCAAGTTAGAATCATTGAATCCTTTCAAGACTGCCGGATGGCCAGAATAATGTATTACCAAATTTGTGGTCCCCTTTAGGTACCTAAGTACCCTATTTAGTGCTATCCAATGATCATCTCCTGGATTGGACGTATAACGACTCAATCTGCTTACAACACATGAGATGTGAGGTCTCGTTGCACTAGTTAGATACATTAAGGATCCAATCATTTGATAATATTTAAGCTGATCTTTTCTAAGTCCAGTGTTTTTATGTAGCTTAACATTTGGATCATAGGGTGTGGCTACTGACTTACAATCCATGAATCCAAATCTAGTTTTAACCTGGTCCACATAATGGGATTGTGCAAGAATAATCCTATTTTCACCCTTTATCAGCTTGATGTTTAATATAATATTAGCTTCACCTAGGTCTTTCATATCAAAATTCTGGGAGAGGAAATACTTCGTTTTATTGATTGCATTCATGTTGGTCCCAAAAAGCAATATATCATCCACGTAAAGACACAGAATGACACCTTCGTCCCCACTAAACCGATAGTAGACACATTTATCGGCTTCGTTTACACAAAAGCCGACCGGGGTTATAGTACTATCAAATTTCTCATGCCATTGCTTGGGAGCTTACTTTAGACCATACAAGGATTTAATCAATCGACATACTTTCTTCTCTTGCCCTTCAACCATAAAACCATCAGCCTGTTTCAAATAAATATCCTCATCCAACTCTCCATTTGGGAAAACGGTCTTTACATCCATTTGATGTACTTGGAGTTTGTATGCGGCAGCTAATGCTAAAAGCACCCGAATTATGGGTAAACAAGCCACAGGAGAGTATGTGTCAAAGTAGTCTTCACCTTCTTTTTGTGTGAAACCCTTAGCCACTAAACGGGCCTTGTACTTTTCTATAATACCATCAGGTCTACGCTTTCTTTTAAAGATCCATTTGCAGCCCATTGGCTTGTATCCAGATGGGAGGTCCGTAACCTCCCACGTTCTGTTATCTATGATGGAATCCATCTCACTACGGATTGCTTTCTTCCAGTAATCCACATCCGGTGATACGTATACCTCTGAAAGGGTTTGTGGTTCATCATCCACGATATAGGTGACATAATCATCGCCAAGAGACTTTTCAGTCCTCAGCCTCTTACTCCTCCTCAACTCCAATTCTGGAGCGGTGTTATCCACAATAGGAATAATAGAGTGTTCATCTGAACCATTAGGGTCAATGCCTTCATTTGGTCTCATAGGAAACACATGTTCAAAGAACATCGCATCACGAGATTCCATCATTACATTTGTAGAGATGTCACTCACCTCAGATTTGACAACTAGAAATCTATAAGCCGTGCTATTTTTAGCATACCCTAGAAAGACACAATCAACAGTCTTAGGACTAAGCTTTCTTTTCTTTGGTAATGACACATGCACTTTTACAAGGCACCCCCAAGTTCGAAGAAATGATAAGTTAGGTTTTCTCCCCTTCCATCCTTCATGAGGTGTTTGCTCCGGATTTTGAGGTGGAACCCTATCGAGGATATAATTACCTGTGAGAACTGCTTCATCCCCACCAATAGTCCGATATACCATAACTTTGTAGCATGGCATTAACCAAGTCACAAATAGTTCGGTTCTTCCTTTCGGCTATTCCATTCGATTGGGGTGAGTATGGCGGAGTAATTTCATGAATTATTCCACTTTCTTCACAGTATTGAGAGAATTCTTTTGATACATATTCACCGCCTCGATCCGACCTTAACCGTTTGATTTTCTTTTCTAGTTGATTTTCCACTTCGGCTTTAAAGATTTTAAAGTGTTCTAGTTCATCTTTCGACTTAAGTAAGTAAATGTAGCAATACTTAGTTGCATCATCTATGAGAGTTAGAAAATAACGTTTGCCACCATTAGTTAATATTCCATTCATCTCATAAAGATCAGAATAGATTAGCTCAAGTGGTGAGGTGTTCCGCCTTTCAACGCTATGAAAAGGTTTTCGGGATTGCTTTGCTTGCGTACATACTTCACACTTAGAACCATTCTCAATATTATAGCTAGGAATTAAACTCATTTTTCTTAACCGCACAATGGCTTCAAAGTTAACATGACATAAACAAGAATACCAAACATCATGAATTTTATTGCAATAGGAAATATTAAAAATATTTACATTATTGAAATCAAGAATGGATAAGCAAAATACGCCTCCACTATCATAGCCTTTGCCCACGAAATTACCAAATTTGGTCAACACGACCTTATTGGACGTAAACATAAGCTTTATTCCTTACCTATACAGCATAGACCCACTCATCAGATTGTGAGTCATTGCAGGCACGTACAACATGTCTTTTAGGATAAGTGTTTTGCCTGAAGTGAGCTTCAAGCAAACCTGCACAATCCCACATGTTGTAGTAGCGGCTCCATTCCCTATCAGGACGGATCCACCACCTTCACCCTAAAATGAAGAGAAATAAGATTGATCAGCATATATATGTCTAGTAGCACTTGTATCAGTCCACCAACCAATAGATGAACTTGCCATAAAAGCCTGAGGTATATACTCTTCTGAACTGGAACTAGCCAATGCGACATTCACTTCAGCCTTATGGCTTTTATCCTGACCAGAAGAAGGACCCTTGCACTTAAGATTACGGTATTGGTTGGCTTTATGACCAATCACTCTACAAACAAAGCAGACAATTTTCTCATTCTTCTTCTTCATTTTCTTTATTTTGAGCTTGTTCTGGGGCTGATTCTTGATCTTCTGTTTTCCAAAGCCTCCAGCATTCTTGACCTCCACCTGATGAGCCTAAACTTGAGTCTTTCCTGTACCATCACCGGCTCTTGCACGCACTTCGACATTAATAGCAGTTGACAACTCATTGAGAGTCAAGTGCTCCTTTATATATCTACGAACGGTCACAAAGTCACGTCACGAGGGTAGTAACTTAGCCAAGATGATATTCACTTGGAACTTCTCTGGTAAGATACAATCGTACTGACTTAAGTCACGTACATGGAGTTGTAGCTCATGAAGCTGCTCCATCACCATCCATCCCTCAACTATCTTAAAGTTCAAGTAGGTAGTAGTTATAAATGACTCATTCCCATTATCCCCTTTGGAATATTTCTCATTAAATTCATCCTAAAGTTGCTTGGAAGCTGCTCCATCACCGTCCATCCCTCAACTATCTTAAAGTTCAAGTAGGTAGCAGTTATAAATGACTTATTCCCATTATCCCATTCGGAATATTTCTCACTAAGTTCATCCCAAATTTGCTTAGCATCTTTGAAGTTAATGTACACGTCGAACAACTGGTTGGATAGGATGAGTAAAGAAAAGATACTAAGACTGAATTGTCCGCATCCTCCCACCATGTCATAGCAGCAGTTTCCAATTGGAACATTAGAGGATTTGAAATGATCCAGAAAAGTCTGAGGTCAATCAGCCATAGTTTTGTGCCAATGTTTAAAGTTGGCACCGTCAAATACTTCCGCCATCAGACGAGGAAGTCATTTCTTCAAAATTTGGTTTTTCTGAATTGTTGTAAAATTAGCGGTTTTAGCAAATATTAAAAAATAATTCTAACAAAAATTATCATAATAAAAGCATATTTCTAGCAGCATTTAAATGACAAAAATAACATAAAAGCAGGTATTATATTCATGTCATTTAAACAGGATAAACTGCTCAAAAGATAGAACTTGACAACAAAAGAAATCAGCATAATACTTAGATTTAATTTGATTGTTTATTGCTCTTAGATATCAGGCTGCACAAGATAAGATCTTAGCCTCCTCGTCACTAATGTCTATACTCTTCACAAATTAGATATGACAACTATTAATCAGACTTTGAGCTCAAAAGAATGATTTACTGATATGTCAAGAATTATCTCATAAGTAATAAACAACAATTTATACTTTCACAAACAAAGGATCGATTTTTTCACTATGCAAAAAATGAGATCACATCAACATCACTTTTAAGTTTTTCGATTAACAGAAGTACAAAATATCTCTCAATGCAAAAAATGATATCACAACCTTTACTGTTTTCAGCTAACAGAGAAACAAAGGTATCACAGTGCACAAATATAATCACATTCAGTAGGCACAAAGCAACCGAACTACTAAAAGAGACTAAATTGAATTGCTAAAGATGAAATGACAACAGCAAGCAAAACAATTAGCTCAAGTCTGACCTAGCTATCATTCTATTTTTAGCATAAGGCAATTATCCTCACCGAGCATTAATCCAAGCCCACAATAGTACTAAATGAAGTCTCTCAGTACTAGTCAGAATTACATAATCAACTAGCACAACACACTTTGGTAAAATAATGCGCAAAATAGAAATCAATGATACTCACGATGCGAATGGCACTCAAAGCCACCGAGTAGTAAACCGAACAAGGCATGCGAATGCGCTAACTTAGAAAACTAGTCGCCCCGCTGTGCCGCGGTGAGAGGACGTGGTCGTCGGAGATACAATGCCGCTCTTCACAATTCAGGACACACCAAACTTGAAGTCGAGGTACTGGGAATAAAGCCGCACAAGAATCACCAACAAGATGTACCAGGCGAATGCACCAAGGAGCACCAATCACTAGGAAAAACCAAATGCTTCTTCCAGCCCAAAATCAAGCCATAGCCGACTGGATCAATCCTCCAAGTTGCGCAAGCGCCAGGTTCCACACCGACCACCCAACAGAGGATAGGGCGCAAGAAGGGAACCGGTGGGATGCGCTAGGAGGAGAGTCCTGACCTCACCACCGACGGTACCAAGTCAACCACGGTGGCGCAGCAACCCCAAGGCCCAAAAACTGAATCCCAATTGGAGGAGGAGAAGAAACCACAAAAGGGGGGAATCTCACACTTTTTTCGGGTGAAGAAAGGAGGAGAATGAGGCAGCCTTAATAGGAGGAGAGGCGGAGAACGTGATGTAGTTGCAGCCAACGGTCGGCGTCGAAACGCACGGGCCGCCAACGCCTCCTGAGCCGTCGACGCTCACCCGGGAGCCCCCACGCCGCACGCTTGAGAGGATAGGACTGGAGACTGAGTTCATTCTCCAGCCTTATCTCTTCCTCTTCTCTCACCAACAGGTGGGCCCTACCATTTCTTTTCTTTTCCATTTTCTTCTTTTCTGTAATTGAGAAATTACCAAAATGTCCCTCAAATTACAACAAAAAGTGTGTGGCCAACTGGCTATTCATAGATCGTGTCGACAAAGGCCTTGTTTGTGAGCACAGAGAAAGGCGAGAGTTCCAGCCTGAACCACGTGGAGCATGGGGTTCACATAATTAACTGTGGATTGTTTTTTACATCGTTCATGTTGTTAAGGTTGTCATGCAGTGTTGAGCATTTTTTTTTGTGGATTTTTGTAAATATTTTCAATTAACTTTATGATCTCCCGTGGTACTAGTCAGCTTCTTGTGAGATTCATGAATAATTTGTTTTTTAAAAAATTTTATGATATTTTCGGATTTTCTAGGCTGCTTACATAATTTTGTGATTTCTTAAAAAAAAAAATTTGGAGTATTTTTGAATTTCCTGAAAAGTTTTTGGGATTTTTTTAACTTATATTTTAGTTTTGATTTTTATACATGAGCAATCCCTGCCAATCCAGCCATAATCAAACAGCCCAAGGGATTAAACTCACCCGTGGGAGGGGATCAACCCAATCAAGGACTAACGATGGATGGTTCGTTATACAAACAAATTTATTGATTTTGGTAGGGTGATATCATGGTGTTTTCTTAACAACTATATATTCGTTAAAAATTAAAATATCACATATACTATTACTACAGGTTAGACCCGAGCACTTTGCAGGCCGGGTTGACAAAATGCCTGATAAAGCTCGGCCCCGTGGAGGTTTCGGGCCGGAGTGGACTGCCATTCGGGCTTTTTATCAATTTTTCACTACATTCGCTTTCTAGGCCCGGCCTAGTAAGCATGTCAAGCCGGTTGGGCTGGGCCGGACCTTCTCTGCTTAGGTCTAATAGTGACACTGTTCATTTTTTCCGATGATTGCGTCTTTACGGAGTATAGTTAAGCAAACGATTATCATCTTAATTTTTTTTAAGCAAACGATTACGGCTATGATTTTCCCTTCACCACATTCAAAGATGAAAATTTGGTTCAATTATAATTAGAAAACATGGCCGTGATTTGTTCTTCACAGTATGTAAGATATACATGTAATATTTTAAAAACATTATTTATGCATGCACGGACGAGATAGGAAATAGGGCAGGATGGAGGAGAGGCTATTTTGAGTATTACTTTGTTCCTTTTTTAGTGATGTTTTGACTTTTCGTGGTCTCCCTAATGCGATTCGACAGTTACTTTTTATAACTTTACATTAATACGTACTATGAAAATTGTAATACTATGAAATATTTTTAACAGAAAATCTCATACTATGAAATATTTTTAACAGAAAATCTAATGACGTAATTTTCATGTAGCAAATCTAAATTATTTCAAATATCAGTGGAAACCACCCTTTTCATGTAAACTTCGTGGAAATCACGTGTAAAAGTTTTCAAGAAGTCTAAAAAAATTACAATATGTAGGGGAGATTATATCTATAATCCTGCAAAATTTCAAGATCAAACTCTATCGTATTTAGAAGATGTGAAAAATTAACAACCAGCGAAATGAACAGTGTGAACAGTAAATCACAATTCATGCTGAATTTGTTTTTTCGTATCTTGCAAATGTGATCAAGTTTGCTGTTGATATTTTACAGGGTTACATAATACCATCTTCCCTACCTACGCACGGTATTCTTTTGAGAAAATTTGAAAACTTTCAGACTGGTTTCCACAGAGTTTAACCTACATGGAAAGGGTTGTTTCCACCCGTGAGCAATGCTTTAGAGTTGAGAACATACTGATGGTTGCGACCCATCCCTCTCTGGCCCATGGAGACCATGGCGACCTAAGTCCCCATAGCCACGTGCCCGCCACTACTCCAGTGGTCAACGTCCAACCCTGCTGGCATCCGCTCCTCCAACATCATTGCCTGCCTCCCCCAACACCCTCCCCACAATCTCAAGCATCGCGGCCCCCTTAGTCATGCGCTCGTCTCGCCTACCTTTCCCCTAGTCCCTATAGCCCCGCGACCGCTGCCGTCGGCCATCACTCCAGTGGCCAATGCCCAGTGCCCAACCTTGCCACCCTTCGCCCCTCCAGCGCCGTCATCTGCTTCCCTCCTGGCCTCAAGATCCATGTAAGATCTACTAGATCCACTCCACCCCGCCAGATCGACTCCACTCCGCCTTTGCCGCCATCCACAGGAGGTGAGATGGCCTTCCTCCCCTCCCGCAGCCGACGTCCCCAGCCACATCACCCAGCTGCCCTCCCTCTGCACCCCTCCACATCGCTGCACCCTCATCCCCTCCCCGCAAGAGTTCAGATCCCGATCTGTCTCCCCGAAGCCCGTTTTCGTCACCAGAAAAGTTGTCCTAGAGCTTCGACCAGGAAGTTGAAGTGGACCTACAGACCCGATAGCAGCAGATCAAGACCATAATTGCAGAGACAGAGCCTCTTAACCTATCAGCTATCCCAGCCTCGATGACCTCAATCCCGCCTCCCAATTCCGCATAAGCTACCTCAAAAGCTGCAGCAGCACAAGCCCGTCTTCTAGGTGTCTTGGATTTGACATGCCATGGCGAGGACCAGCATGTCTTCCTTGAACCCTACAAGCACGTGAAATCCATCATGATCACCCCCGATCGAGCTTTGCACGTCTCTGGCTAAGGGGACACAATTAGTAAAGTCCAGCCCCCGCCGCGAAGACCTACTTTACTTCGGCATCGATCGACCTCGTCATCCCTCCAAGTTAGATCGGAGGGTTCCACAACTGCATAGACAATTAGGGCAAAGTGGGACCCCATAGCCCAGGGCGATATCCAAGAGCTTCATTGGCAGCAGGTCAGGCCACACTCCTTCTGGTAGTGAGACGGCTTCTCAAGACAACCATGGTGGCCTCTCCCTATAGTGGTGAAGTGTTTCTCACATGACCATTTTAATAAATAGAATTATTATGCATCTCATGAGCATGCATATTGTTTTTGAAGCATTTGCATTAACTATTGCACTTGAAAAATCTTAATCGAAGATTAAACATACAACTAAAAAAGAAACTCCAAAAGAAAATAGAAATAAAAACTTGTGATTACCTCTGTAAAACAATTAATTTAACACTTATAATATTTATCATGAATAAATATAATTTTTCCTAAACTTTTAGGACTTGATTCAACCTTGTAAAAATTCAAACTCATTTCAACAACCTATTCTAGGTTTGAATTTCAAACTAAGCCGATAATACTTGAACAGTGAGGTTTAAAATTGTATATGGGTATTAGGTCAGCCGAGGAACCTCCTTGAATTATTTCAGGATTTTAGGGTTTTATTTGCTATTTTAATCCTCTGGTCAAAGTAGAATCAATTGAAATGTAAATCAGTCAACCATTTCACTGTTCCTCGGGCTAAACCAAACTCTGACTCGCACCATTTTCAATTGACTTGGCTAAATCACCTAGCTGCACCGACCGTACCCGAGCTCGACCAAGCCACTCCTGAGTCGCTGACCACTGGGACCCACTCGTCAGCTTCGTCTACCTCTCGCTGATGAGCGAGCGTCCAGAGCTCCACTGCCATGGGCCCTCCGAGCCCTGAGCAGCTCCGGTTGATGCCGTGGATCCGCCGCCCAGCTCCACCTATCCAGAGCCTCACCGTCTAATGCCATTGCTACCTCGTCATCTTCCCTGATCTAAAACCCCCTACTGCCCTCGTTTCTCCTCACTTCTCCTCTTTTCGGCTGAGGAGAGGGGCGCTCTCTCTTGATCATCACTCTGGTAAGCTCCACATTGTCATGTCCCCTCAACTCTACATCTCGTGCCATCCCCATTTTTGCTAATGTGAGCTCATGCTTTGGTTTGTAGTCCCCGAAGCATCATTGTGCCATTCTTCACTCTAGAGCACGCACCGAAAGCCAACATCGTGCCAACTTCCACTCCGGTGAGTATTATCATCGATCTAGAGCGTCACATCGTGTCTTTGAGCATGGTTAGGAAAACCCCTCAACTAATTTGTGCAATGCACGACATGAGCTCATGGATTTGAAGTTGTTCCATTTTTCCGCCAAAGTTCACCGTTTCGTCTCCCACTCCGTTCTGGTAAAGCATTGTCTGATTTCTTACTCCCTAAGCATCTCCGAACATCACTTAGTCTTTCTCGTACCTTCTTGGCTTTTCTTGTTGCTCAGGATCTCTTCTCCTTGTGAAGCTGAGCCGCCGCCGTCATCTTCTCTGTCGTCGGCCTAGCTCCGAGCTTCTCCGAACCTCTCCTAGCTCCAAGTAACCTCCCTGAGTCTCATAGATGCTTGGGCACTCGCTTACTTGGACGCTACGGAGCTTGATTTATGCATGCATGTTTGTTGTATTTGCACCGCCGCCCAACTCCGGCTCGCCGCCATTCTAGGCCGTCTCAGCCGCCACCACCACTTCCATTAGGTGCGCATAGCTATTGTGAACCCATGCATGCTCTTTGCCGGCGCCACCATGGCACGTAGCGCTGGCGAGCCTCCGGGCAATCACGCGGCTGGGGAGCCCCTGTTGTCGTACGTCGATCGACACTGTAGCGCGACAATTCAGGTTAATGGTGATGATTAGTAGTTAATGGATGTCTTAAAGTACTTAATGTTTCACTTACACGTGGGTCCCACAAACAACGAGGTTTGAATGACGATTACTTAGAGTATGACATGTGGACCTAGCCCTTAAGTGCCCTGTGCGCTATGTTGTGCACCGGTGGACCGAGCTCATAAGTTTGAGTCTATGACCGTTGGGCCCCACGTGTCAGTTTGTTTTAATTCGGGAATTTAAATGAAAAACTCACTGTGCATTGGACCCGACCATCAGCGACTGAGGCTAGGGTAGACTTCGGTAGAAAAAGTATAAAATGCTTAATAAAATCCGGAAATCAATTATTTGTACACTGAAAATTGTCTTTAATTTCAACAATGCATAACTAATTGAAATTGACACCAAATCCAGTTAAACAAATTTTGATAATTTTCATTCTTAATGTATTTTAGTTTGGAATAGGTTTGAAATATGTTTCTGCCCCAGCAAACATAGTTGACGGAAATTGATCCAAAAAAAATGAATTATTGTAACACTAGAAAATGTTTTTAACTTGGAAAATTCATAACTAATTTATTTTAACTCCAAATAGAGTGAAACCAATTTTGTTAGCTTGAATTTTTAATGTACTTCACCATGATATAATTTTTGAACATGTTACTGCCTCATAAAATTTCAGGTTTGGAATCCAATTTGGTAAGATATTATTTTTACACTAGAAATTGTTTTAACTTCAAAAATTCATAGAAAATTTCTGAACTCCAAATAAGATGATTCAAGTTTTATTGAACATAAATTTTTATTATATTTCTGACCATGTAACCCTTATATCCACCACTATCCTACAAAGTTTCACAAAATAATTAAAATCGGAATAACCTTTGCACCTAAATTTTTCAGCATTTTCCATAAATATGATTTTCAAACTACTATAATTCTCTCATATAAACTCCAATTGGAATAGCCTTTGCACCTTAGTTCATATAAAATCATGATCTTACTGATGTATAAATTTCATGTATTTTTGAGCATTTTGATTTTTTTTGCTATTTTTCGATGTTTATTCGATGTCGTATTTCTATAGTGGCCGAATTGCCGCAAATCAACGATTATGCCACCGAGAGTGAAAAACTTGAATTTTAGTAAGGCAAGCATCATTTTAACTTTGTTTTTGTATCATATTGCTCCTAGTTTTGATAAGTTAGTGTTTTAAAATGCAAGGATATTGCTTGCATGTTATTTTGGTACATCGATATGTTATGAGTGAGTTAGTTATGTCCTATACTTGCTGGTTATCCTTGATAATTCCATTCTTTATATGCTTAAGTTAGATGTTTGTGATGATATATATATATATATATCTATTATGTATTGAAGGCTTAGCCATTGCATATCTAGTAGACGTAGATCAGTTGGTGGGATTAGCTCGTCAATGATGGGAAACACATAACATTTTCTTATCTACTTTTTTGTCCAGATCTTTGCATCTGTTTTTTTAGTCAAACTTTGGTTATTTCAAATGGTTTTTGGGTCTGGACAAGTGGTTGACAGTGTGGGTGCTGTTATGCACAAGACTCGGGTATCGTGGTTGTCTTGTCCGAACCATTAAGGTCCGAACTTTGGGCTGTCGATTCCAAGTACCATTCATACTTCCACACACTGGATTGGGGCCGGTTTAGTCAAGTAAGGGGAAGGTTTTATTGAGTTAAGTCCAAGGTGGTGTGAGGACACTTGTGTTCGATCATTTGTTTGTAGGACCTGATACAATTTTCTATAATGTGCATGGGAGCACTGTTTTTCTTTCTTTATATTGTATCGGTATCTCCAACACAACTTATGAGCCTGCTTAGCAAGCGCTATCCATAGCTTGTACTAGGTTTGGGGTTCATCTCGCAAGGGGGACTCATCTCAATATCAACCCGGCCGGCATACCTTAGGAAGTGTGCTATTATCCTGAGGCTTACGGGCTGATCCCGTCGTGTGGGTAAATTAGTACACCCCTACATGGTTTAATCTATTCGAATATCCATGTCCACAGTTACAGACGACACTTAGTTTTGAATGACATCATCGTTGGTCTTTTGATTAAAATTGACATGGTTACAACTTGGTTTCCGTTATGAATGGGTATTCATGCATTTTAGTTTATAAAAGTGGGCTGCCACTTTGGTATTTGTTTGTTTCAATGGTTTATTAATGTATATCTATGTCACATGTTTATCTTTTGCTTAAAAACTTATTTACAATATGGCAATTGAAAACTAGTATGTGTAGGATGAAAATTATTGCATTTTCTGCAAAACTAAGCCACTAATGTCATTCTTTTGATATCCTCTATGCATAAATACTTTTAATTTGTGTAAAACTTGCGAGTACGATTGTACTCAATCCAGCTCTGCAAATTCAGGTGAGGAAGACTTCGCGCCCGATGAGCTCGTTAGCGCCGATTTAGGCGACGCTGACGAGTAGTATTGTTCTTTATCCCCCAGTCGGTTGCCATGGGTTATGGAGCACATCTTGCTGGTCCTTTTGGTTTAGTTACATTGCTTCCGCTGCTACTTAATGTTCTTATTTGAATTTGGCTGGTCGACCGCTTTGTAATAGTTGTAGACTTAACTACTATGTTGTATGTCTTTTGGATTAGCAATGTATGACTGTTGTATGGATGTGATTGACGTTGAATGAGGGTATGAGCGTATTGGTCGCTGATCTTGGTAGCCAACATGAGATTCATACCCGCTGTTTTCGAATTCCCTTTTAACTCATTAAGTGTGGACTTGGACCGTTTGGAGAACTGGTCATCATGTAGTACTTGTAGAGGAGCAGTGCGCATGATCGTCGGGGCTCTAGTTTAGTCGGGTCTCCTCACTTTGATAGAGTTAAGATGAAATTCATTTACTTGAGGTCCAGAGTTATTTCCATAAGACCGAGAAGGCCTTAGTCTTACAGAAATAACCCAGGGGTCCTCACAGCGTTGGTATCGTAGCCATACTGACTGTAGGTTAGAAATAGCACGGGTGTTAGAGTTAGCACAGGCGATGACCTGCCACCTGTTGTTCACCCATATGGTGGATCCTTACGCGTCGTAGCGCATAATGCGACAATTTAATTTGTACCAGTTTGTGCCCCCTCCCGACGGCAGGATCCTGTAGTGAGCCGTGCATTTGTGAGTCCAACTCCATCCGAGTAATGTTTGCATGTCATACCCATGTTCCATGTTCTGACATGAATCCTTCTCGAATGTAGGCAATTGAGGGTAGGCTGACATGCTGAGGATAGGCAAGAAGTCCAGCATTAGTGGGTTATGCCCTGGATAGGGATGGCGCACGTACGGACATACCACCAATACATGGAGTGGTACACACCACGGTCGCACACCAGACTGACCTGCCCTCCATCAGAGTGTTTGGAGGAGGTGACGTCACTGCTTCAATCGACACGGCGCCTCGCGGTGTGACGACACCATAAAACACTAACAATCTTTGCTCGTTCCATTAATGATTTTTGTACCGTTTGTTACTGAACATGTGTTGTCTGTCATCTCAATTGGAGCGGCTGCAGCGCATCTGAGACCACCATTCGCAGCCCAGAGCACACCATACTGGGCCTTCTGAGCACTTTGAAGTATATCTTCGCGGAGTCAAAGAATGTAATCAAGAACATGGGTTGCGGTCGTTCGAGAGACGACGTCCTACACACCACACACCGAGTGGGTAGACCGTGCTCACCTGCTAGGTCGTCATGTCCTAGTCGGACCAGCGGGCGTCCTAGTACTCCCAGTTGACCATCCGCACTGTAGATTGGTGGGGAGATAAGTTATGTACAAATTTATATCCTGGTTTTTTTTTATTATACCTTATGTTGTGCTAACGTCATATCGTCCTGCAACCGCACATTCGTCGGGATGCATCTCTTCTCTTGTCCGCACCCCGTACTCAAACTGGTGCTCTCCCTTGATCATCCGCACTGCACATCCGAGAGGTACGAGATGTTTAGTTTATATCCCAGATTTTTATTTGGCCTAACATCATTCCATCTTACAGCCTTCAGTTGAGCGTGGGGTTGACAGACATCTGTCAACCAATGAGGAGATGCCCATCCCAATTACTGCCAGGGAGCAAGACAAGACGCCAAGGTTTGGACCGTGGCACCCAGGGCACCCACCCCTGTCGTACGTTGGCTAGTACAAAGTACTGTACAAAAGGCAGTGCTCCTCCGCGGTTGTTGGCACTTCGCACAGTCAAGGCCAGAGCTTCTCTGCACGATCGGACTTGCAGACAGCTTACCTTGGGGGTGAACAATCCGGGCGTGGATTTCTCGACTCCTTCATTACTGACATGATTGCAGGTGGTAACCAGTTCGGTATGACTTAGTTGGACGGCATCAACGTTGGACAGAGTCAGCTTACTGGTGAACCCCCGCCCACTCAACGGTCTCCGTACCCCCTCCAGACCGATACGCACTCTCTGGAACGACTGATGTATCCCACAGGACATGCTCAACGCAAAACCAGAACCCACACGTAGACGCAGATGCGGCGATCAGCGAGTGACTCAGGCGAGTGAGCCATATTGTTTCTTCAATTAGCACTAATTAATTAACTGTCCACGACTATTTACATGGGATTATTTCTTCAATTACTACTAATTCAATAGGACAAAACAAAAAGGTACTAAATAATTATGAGTAATTAATTTACCGCTAATTACCCACGACACAGATAATTACGACATATTACATACAAGTAAGCAATTAAATGTGACTAAGTGAATACAAATAATTAATTAATTGTCGGGCCCGGGAGTAACACCCCCAAATCCTCTGTGTATTTCTGAACTAGTCCCATGATCAGTAGCTAGTTCACATAGTAAACAAATATGGTAGCATCCATAATTTGTATAACTTTATTAATAAATAACAGAGTTTATTACAAGGAAGGCTTACAAGCCAACAATAAAGAACACAACGGAAGACGATGAACAAGTAGTAGAGTCCAACTGATCTGCCACAAGCAATCGACTGGGGTAGAGGCCTAGTCGTCGAGATCCACACCGGTAGCGAAGTCCTTCTCCACTAAACAATATTTTATTAAGCAAGGGTGAGCACAAACAACCGTGCTCCGCAAGTTACTTCCATAACAGAGTTAATGCATGCATGGATATTATCAAAGGAAGGTTTATAGAGTTATTTGTGCAAAAGCAACATTTGACATTTTAAATACAATAGCTAAGTTCAAAAGCTCAAGTTTTACAATATCTAAAATTGAGTTTTAACTGAATTAATAAAGTTAGTGTGGGCACCAACCTAACACTAACTTAAACACGGGCACCAACCCGGGGCTTCAACTTGCACCATCCAAACATCCACTTCGCCCAAGTCTAAACCAATTTATTTTATTTTATTTTTCAAAATTATTTATAAACTTCCATGACACACCAATATCATAGATTTAATTTAGACCACATTTGATTTTTTTGGACTGAAAATTCCCAAATCAAATATGTCAGGTTTAAGCATGACAAAGCATAATTTTTCTCAAAATGTTCTAGTTCATACTATTGCATAACTAGATTTTCGTCTAAGGTGTCAAGGTATGTTTGATTCAATATCAAATTTGGCCGTACAATAACTACAATTTTAAAACAAGGGTTTAAATTAAGTTGAATACAAATAAGCATGCAGTAATAATTTAAAACAAAATTTAAATAACTTAAAATACTAGAATTCAAATATGATCAAAGATGTAACTTTGCCATCCTATGACATGTGGGTCCAGAGTCCATAGACCCGGTCCACAAAAGGTCAACAGTCTATGGTGAACACAGTGAACGAAGTAGTGAACACTTGCGCACTAGCTGGCGCAGAGTGCCACACTAAAGAATCCAGACCCGCTATTATGAGTTAATAGAGTATTTTGATGATTAATGACAAATCTATATATGAGACTAACTCGTTTGTTAACTGTGATATTATTTAGTCTCAGTTGGATGAAAAGGTTAAAATCATGGAGGTATGCATTTGACATCATATTCTTATATCTTGTTGCATTCCTCGGATCCAAAATATAGGTTGCAGTCCAGTGTTCAGCCCCTTTAGAAAGCGACTCTAGCGAGCCTTGTCTGTGGCTACATCCTCTGCTGCATAGCGAGCTAGCTGAGAAAACTTGTTGAGGTAGTCA
This sequence comes from Ampelocalamus luodianensis, assembly GCA_036346255.1. Classification (NCBI taxonomy): domain Eukaryota; kingdom Viridiplantae; phylum Streptophyta; class Magnoliopsida; order Poales; family Poaceae; genus Ampelocalamus; species Ampelocalamus luodianensis. The sequence continues at coordinate 27,450,420 of CM070624.1, read as the reverse complement.
GACATTGACATAGCTCCTTGCTTGAGAGCACGAAACTCATTCTTTTTCAGATCGATAATGCCTTCTCGTACATGATACTGGTGAAATGCTGCAGAAAACTCTTCCCAGGTGATGTACTAATGGGAACGGGGTCCCGATCTTCCCACAGGTTCTGGATAAGTTCGATTTGGTGGAGGCGCGACACAAATCGACTCGGCTTCCGAACAACACGTTCCGAACCCCGCAATCGCAGCACCACGTCTCCTCAGGTTATCAACTGTGCGCAGCTCGGTTGACCTCGCCAAGAAGGCTAATCCTCGCCTGCGAATCGAAGAACACAAGCAAGAACAAGGAAGAACACAACGGAATTGCAGATGTATTGTTTTAGCACTCGAAGGTTGGGGTCTCACAAAACGATGAACGGTGAAACTATTCAAGACAGAATTAATCTAAGCAAAACCCAACCCTAATGGTGGGGGTGGCGGCTGTATATAGAGGACTGAGGGGCGTGCAAAACCCACGGCGCGCCTAATGGGCTCCAACACGATACAAAGCCGAACGGCCCAAAAGACGGTGACGCAAAGACCGACAGATTCTGAATGGCCACTTGTTTCGACGATTCCCGTTGACTCAGAAGGAATTTTGACATGGGACCAGAGCCATTGGAAAGGTTGTCTTCTCAGCTTTCGATACATATGTGGAACATCCAAAACGGAGCCCGGATGCGATCTGGACGTCCGTTTTAGTGCAGCCTGGTCTGGACTCCGAATTGGATTCGAAGTCGGCTTGAGTTGGGCCTCCAACATGATTCGACCGCCCATGCTGGACTTGTGCGCTTCGTAGCCCTTCTCCAAGTACTTCCAGGTCCTCTCCATGGTTCCTAATCATAATTAAATCATTAGGTAGCAATCGATTCTCAAATGAACAAAAAGAAGTACTTAGGAACGAGCTCACCTGTAAATTCAATTGTCGGGCGCGAGCTCTAGTGATTGGTCCTTGAATGTCAAGTGGAGGATTGTTGTGTGTATCCGAAGAAGTGATGTCCTCATCATGTCCTGTGGTGTCTCATGAGCGGCACAGAAGTTCTCCCACCATTCAGCAGCTACACCCTCCATCTGATGGGTAGCGTACAAAACCTTCTCACGGCCGCTGCACTGGGTGATCAGCAGCTTCTTTTCAATAACCCGAAGCCAATCATCTGCTTCCACTGGGGAGACGTGTCCAGAAAATGTTGGTGGACAGGTCCTCATAAACTCTGCCAGCTTAGATGGTCCATGGTGACCTTGGGCAGCTGGGGCTCCGTGTTGTTGATTGTTGTTGTTGTTGACCTGGTTGCTCCTAGCTTGCATCTGATTCATCATGGTATTCATCAGCTGAGTCTGTGCTGCCATGAAAGCTCCAAAGTTTTGCAAGTCAATCGGGGGTGCTTGTGATGGAACTGCTCCTGCGGCTGGTTGCTCATTGCTTCTCGGTGCTAGGGTACCGGAACCACTTGCAGCAGGCTGACGAGTTTGAACCATCTGGCGAAGCTCCATGGGTTAGGTAAGGTAGCAAGCACAAGATGAGTTAAGAACTAAGCAGGGGTAGGTTAAACCCAACAAAACACAGCTCAAGAAACTCAAACGAAATACTTTTATTACTTAGGGTCTTAGCATGGCTGCAACAAATGCCTAAGGGCCTTTGCAGCTCATACTCACACACAAAAGAAACAACGACATAAACACACAAAACTACCGCCTAAAGGGCGACTTACTAAACTGAAACTGGCTAAGCCTGAAAAACTGATACTAAGACCAACTACTCGAGAAAGCCTCCACAACCGCGGCGACGCTCCTGACAGCTGTAGACTCGGAAGTGAGCTGGCATCTTGGCAAACTGATCCCGATGCCCTGAAACTGGTGCAGCAAGAACAGGCGTTCCCAATGCAACTAGCTCAACTGGCTCCTCTAGCTCTGCGGCTTCTTCTGGCTCAACTTGACCTTCCTCTGGATCTTCTTCGGGATCCTCCTCGGGGTCTTCTTCTTCTTCGTCATCCTGGTCGTAGAGAATCTCTTGCAGAGTGGCGACCTTCTCTTCAGCTCTATGCAAAGCCTCATAGACATGATCCAGCTCTGTGATAGTCCTCTCCATTGCTTCTCCCTGAGCAGCCACCAACTGGGCAGGGTGCACGACTGTAGCGTTGCTCTCTTCTTCTGTAGACGGGTAGCGTGCTGGCAAATCCACGGCTGCAGCTCTGGGGTGGTAACGGAAGACGGTGTTTTGAAGCTCTCGTGCGTAGATGTTGCAGATACGTAGCATGGCCAGGCGCGACAACTCCTGGATGCCCTCCAGCCAAATGATCTTCCTCACGGAGATGTGCGAAGGTTGGCTCGCCTTGTCGTTCCTCCTGGCATAGATCGTCAGGCGACAGATCACTCCACGGTTTTGCCCGTTCACAATCCAGTTGTTGCCGACGTACAATGGACGATCAAAGCCTCCAAGAACCTGAAGTAGCTTCCAAAGCTCGGTGGCATATCCTCCTGTGCGCTTACCATAGCTCTGGAGACGAGGCATCTGTCAAGACAGACGAGGGGAGGGTAAGAGCAACTTAAAACAGCGAGAAGAGAAAAGATTATAGCAATAGTTGAGTTGAGAGGGATATGAGAAGAGTTAAGATATTAATTAATCTTGCAAGTTATTTTTCCTTTAGAAAATAATTTGGACACTCTAAAGACGGCCAATCTAACTAAGGTTAAGACCTACAGTCAGTATGGCTCTGATACCACCTCTGTCGGGACCCAAAATTACGATTTTGGAACCCTCTGTGTATACCGCACTAGTCCAGGATCACGCTAGTGCACACAGTGTCAATATAGGTAAATATCCATCCATACCAGCGATAAATAAAGTAAATGATTAGTTTGAATAACAAATAAGGGTTTGACCTTATAGTCGAGTTTACACTTATTAAGCCACGCAGGGCTAACAGAGAATAAAATAGTAGCGGAACAGAAATAACTTCAGCGTAGATCCCATCAATTCACCACAGGCAACCGACTGAGATCCAGACCTTAATGATTAGCAACCTTCGGCGAACTCCTCCTCAGCAGGCGCAGACTCCTCCTCTTCTGTAGGTTTGTGCGCAAGTTTTACAACAAGCGTGAGTACACAACCATACTCGCAAATCATACCACAGAATGCAATTTATAGATGCAGGCTTATTCCAAAAGAAAAGGCTTTTGTGGTTCTTTTGCGTAAAAGCAACATTTGCAATTGAATACAATAATAGATTGAAATGTAGTTCAAAACAAATAGACAATATTAATTTAACAGTTATTTTCCACAAAGACACAAAGCTAAACCGATTATTTCACATAGCCACATGACTTAGATCACATAGCTCACATCCCACACATTTTATGAAAACTACCCCTCGTGTGAAATCCCCGAGCATGTCCATGACTGCGGACGCGGCTATTCGGATAGATTGATTTAACACTCTGCAGAGGTTGTACACTTTACCCACACGATACAACTAGTGTTGCAAGCACTAATCATAACAAAATGGTTCAGAAACATCATCTTAACATTGACACTCCCGATGTGCTTACAAACCGCTATGCCAACCCAAACGGAGCGTTTTGGCATAACACACACCGCTGGACAGGGATACGGCGAACCGCCCCGTGATGCAACTACCTTGTAGTACACACCACCACCCATAGCCTAACCTACCGCCTGAGTAATCAATGCCAAGAATCCATAACCTACTAAGTTAGGCCTGTCCCATACCAGGCATGTGGTCGTACAGTAAGGCTCAATTCAATGGCGCACAAAGTTAAGTCTTTAATTGACCATGGCAAGACTTCCATGTTCTAACTATATCACAAAGATTATCATTCCCGTTCACAAAGTCCACCATATCATGAAGTATCCACCACTTGCCTCAGTCTAAATCCTTTGCCACCGAGTTGGTTTTATTGCAACACATGCTATCATGAAGTAATAACATATAGCACACAGTTTTACACAAAGTTCCATAGTCACATAGTCAAAGTTAATATTTGCAACTTACATGAGATGTGAGACTCGTAGCATGGCTAAGCAATTGTACTCGCATCTAACCAACCCACGTTGGTGCTACAATATTACCAACTAATAACCAATCTAGGGTGACAAGGTATTATGACATACAAGCCAAGGTGGTATTAACAAATTGGATGATAACTATGCCCAAAAGCATTTAAATACATAATTAAAGTAGAATGCAATACTTTGAAACAAAGTAATTTGAAAACTGGGTTCAAGATGATCAAAGGTATGACTTGCCTTGAAAAAGGTCTAAGTACTGGTCTTGATCTTGACGTGCTCCTTCTTCTCCAAAATTCCCCGACGAATCGACGTCTACTCGCTAACGATGCAAATAAACAAAATAAATAAATAACAGAGGCAAAACGGACTCCAAAAATTAAATAAAAATCTTAGATAAATAGAGCTCGAATTTATATAAATTTTGGAAATTGAATGGGCTCAATCGGAGTTCGGATGCAAAAGTTATAGGCTCTGGAAGTTTAAATCTAAAAGAAAAACCTTAAATTGGATTTTCCAGAATTTCTGAATTATTTCTTAACAGAAATATCAGATTATTGCGCAAGTATGACGTCAGCACAGGGATTTCGGGAATAAAAGAAATAAAAAGAAAATACTGACATGTGGGACCCACATGTTAGAGACACGGCTCACGGTGGACTAAGCCCACCGAGCCTCGGGATCTGGAGACCGATGGATGGTGCCACGCGGGCGCACACATGCCTGCTGACACGGCGCCACGCACACGACACGTCGGCAGCGGGTTGTGCTGGCGCTGATGTGGCGCTGATGCTCGGGAACCAAGGGTTCCGGCGAACGGCGGGGCTTCGCCGGCGGTGGATGGTACAGGCGTGTAGAGGACGTGAAGGCGAACTCGGCAAGGGGCTCACTGGTGCACGGGGGCGACTGTGGCGATCGGCGGAGAGGTTTAGGCGGCGAGGCTCACGGCTCGACGAATCGGGCTCGGCGACACTCGGTGAGCGAAGGCCACCACGAGGCGTGGCTCCGTGCGATCTTGGCGGTGCGCACCACGGCTTCGGGCGGTGCGGCGGCGTGTGGGCTCGTCGGAGTTGGCGGCGGCGAGATTGAATCTTCGAGCTCCTGCGGCGGCTAGGGTTTGGCGCGAGGGCGAAGGCGGCTAGGGTTGGGGTGCGGACGTCGAGGGCTACCTCTCCTTATATAGGCGGCGGCTCGGGAGAGTCCACGGCACGAACGCCCAAATCGGGACAACGCGGCGGTGGCGAATCCCTAACAGATTCGGAGATGATGATGATGTGGCGGGGTGGGACCCACACGTCAGTGACTAGGGCTCGGACGTGGGCGCGTGCGAAACGGCGCGGCTGCGAAACAGACTTAAAAGATCTGACCGTCCATCCAAGATCGAACAGCCCAAAACCAATGGGACGTTCGGGTCCCCGGAAAGATCACACGCATCTAGCCATCCGTTCTTGATCGAACGGTGGAGAATGAGCAGAGCGCTCGGAGAGAGGGAAGAGGCTGACATGCGGGGCCCGCATGTCAGTCGGAGGCGGCACGCACGCGTCGCGGCTGGCTGCTTGTACTGGGTTGGGCGGAAGGGAAATGGTGGGCGCCAAAGAATTCGGCCCAAAGCTTTTTCTGAGATTTTAAATAGCTTTTCCTTTTTAGAAAATACCAAAAATTCCAATAAGCAAATGAACTTTGAAAAATTCTAGAAAAATCTAGAAAATATATCTAAGCCCATAGAACCCAAATAAAATAGTTTTGGCTATTGTTCATGTTGGGATTATTCATATTAAATATTTTTGATTGCAAAGTCCAATATTAAGCTTTTGATTTAAATTTGAATAAAACCAAATGGTGACTTTTCTCCCTACTAACTATTTAAAAGATTTTTAAACTCAGAAAATTGGGATGTTACAAACCTCCCCCCCCTTAAAGGAATCTCGACCCCGAGATTCAGGCTACTAGAGAAAAGGCTAGGAAACTCGGCTTTCAGGTCTTCTTCACGTTCCCACGTTGCTTCTCTTTCTGAGTGGTTGCTCCACTGGACTTTACAAAAACGAACCGTCTTGCTTCTTGTGTGGCGCTCTGCGACATCCAAAATCTTGACTAGCTGCTCCTTGTAGGTGAGATCCTCCTTCAAGTCAATTGATTCTAGCGGGGCTTGCTCTTCTGGCACACGAAGACACTTCTTCAACTGCGAGACATGAAAGACATCATGCACTCCTGCTAACGACTGCGGTAGCTCCAACTGATAAGTAACTTCCCCACAGCGTTCCAAAATCTTGAACGGACCAACATACCTAGGGGCAAGCTTCCCTTTGGCATGAAACCTTTTGACACCTCTGAGCGGGGTAATTTGAAGATAGACAAAATTCTCGGGTTCAAAACTGAGATCCCGACGACGATTATCAGCATAGCTCTTCTGCCTCGACTAAGCTATCTTCAATCTTTCTCTGATAATGGATACTTGCTCTTCTGCTTCTTGAATGATGTCTGGACCGAATACCGAACGTTCAGCTGTTTCTGACCAATTCAACGGGGTTCTGCAGGCACGGCCATACAAAGCTTCAAATGGGGACATTTGCAGACTAGCTTGATAACTGTTGTTGTACGAGAATTTTGCATATGGTAAACTTTTATCCCAACGGGCAGCATTAACTAGAGCACAAGCTCTCATCATATCCTCCAATATCTGATTAACTCTTTCAGTCTGTCTATCTGTCTGTGGATGATAGGCGGTACTGAAGTTCAGATGGATACCCAATGCTTCATGCAAGCTTTGCCAAAAACGAGAGGTGAATTGGGATCCTCGATCTGATACTATCTTCTTGGGCACACCGTGCAAACTGACAATTCTGGCCATGTACAACTCCGCAAGGTGATCTCCTGAGTACGTGGTTTTGACTGGCAGGAAATGGGCGACCTTGGTCAAACGATCGACTATTACCCAGATCGAATCGTAACCCGATTGGGTCTTGGGTAAACCGGTAATGAAATCCATTCCGATCTCTTCCCACTTCCACTCTGGAATCTTCAGCGGTTGCAACAAACCTGCTGGTCTCTGGTGTTCTGCCTTTACCTTCTGACAAACGTCGCACAAGGCAACGAATTCTGCGACTTCTCGCTTCAAATTTGGCTACCAAAATTTAGTCTTAATATCCTGGTACATCTTAGTACTTCCAGGGTGAATAGAATACTTTGAGTCATGGGCTTCCTTTAAGATTAGTTGCCTCAACCCATCAATATCTGGTACACAGATACGACCATTAATCCAGAGTATGTCTTGATCATCCCTGGTAAAATCTTTGAATTTTCCTTTTACCATTTCGAGCTTGATGCCTGACAACACGGAATCCTTCGGTTGCGCTTCACGAATCTGCCTCTCCAGGGTAGACTGTACCTCCAAATTGGCTACAAATCCTTCAGACACAACTTCTAGCCTTAGCTTCTGAAATTCTTCATAAAGTTCTAGGCAACTTTCCTTTACTTCCAAAGCATTGCAGTAACTCTTACGACTCAGAGCATCTGCAACTACATTGGCTTTTCCAGGATGGTAGTGGATTCCAAGATTATAATCCTTGATCAATTCTAACCATCTCCTCTGCCTCATATTCAAATCTGACTGGGTGAAGATGTACTTCAGACTCTTATGATCTGTGTAGACTTCACAGCGATTACCGATGAGATAATGACGCCAAATCTTTAAAGCATGCACTACGGCAGCTAATTCGGAATCATGGGTAGGGTAATTCTCCTCGTGAGGTCTTAATTGCCTTGACGCATAAGTGACAACTTTTCCTTCTTGCATCAGGACGCATCCTACCCATGATTGGCGCGAAGCATCACAATAGATATCGAAATCCTTGCGAATATCCGGCAAAATCAACACTGGGGCTGATGTCAAACGTTTCTTCAACTTTTGAAAACTTTCTTCACAGGCTGGAGTCCATGTGAACTTTTTCCCCTTCTTCAACAATTACGTAAGAGGCTTAGTAATTGATGAAAATCCCTCGATGAAACGGTGGTAATAACCCGCCATTCCCAAGAAACTGTGAATCTGAGTTACAGTCTTGGGCTGCTCCCAATGTAACACGGCTTTAACTTTACCGGGGTCAACTGCTACTCCCTCGGTTATCATCACATGACCAAGGAAATCAACTTCATTCTTCCAAAAATCACACTTACTGAACTTGGCATACAACCGATGCTCTCTGAGTTTTTCCAAAACTATCATCAAATGTTCGGCGTGTTCTTCCTCAGTCTTGGAGTAAACCAAAATATCATCAATGAACACGACTACAAACTTGTCCAAATATTCCATGAATACTTTATTCATCATGTTTATGAAGTATGCAGGGGCATTGGTCAGGCCAAATGACATAACTAAGAACTCATAATGCTCGTACCGCGTCGAAAAAGCGGTCTTCAGTATATCCTTAGGACAAATCTTCAACTGATGGTAACCTGATCGCAGGTCGATCTTGGAGAACACTCTGGCTCCTTTCATCTGATCAAACAGATCATCAATCCGGGGTAGTGGATACTTGTTCCTGATGGTAACTTCATTGAGGGCACAGTAATCAATACACATCCTCATGCTTCCATCTTTCTTCTTGACAAACAACACTGGTGCTCCCCACGGTGACGAACTAGGTCTGACGAAACCTTTCTCCAGAAGTTCTTTTATCTGCTTCTTCATTTCTACCAATTCATCGACTGACATTCGATAAGGTCTCTTTGAAATTGGTGCTATCTCTGGCACTAGGTCGATGACAAACTCGATGTCACGATCCGGGGGCATTCCTGGTAATTCTTCTGGAAACATATCTGGATATTCACTAACGACTGGTACTACTTCTAAGGAAAGGGTTTTCAGGCTGTTTACCAACAGATGTCCATCACGAACTGAGGTGGCTAGAAATTCTACCTTGTTTCCCTTGGTATCCTCGACTATTACGGCTATGCGGCCACAATCTAGCACGACTTTGTGCTTGGATAACCAATCCATGCCAAGAATGACATCTAAGGTTTGGGTATCTAGTACGATTAGGTTGGCTAGAAACTCAACTCCAGCTATGAGTAACTTAGCTCCTAAACATCCCACTTTAGAGCTTAGCTTTGCTCCAAGCGACTGGACTAGCAGGGTATGCTTAAGACGCATAACTTCCAAATTATTCTTGGTTGCAAACATCCCAGAAACAAACGAATGCGAAGCTCCAGAATCAAATAAAACTGATGTAGGTAATGAGTTAACCAGAAACTTACCCAGTACAACGTCCGGTGCTTCCTGGACTCCTTCCAGAGTGACGTGGTTGACACTGCCTCTGATCACCGACTACGGTGCTCCTCCGGCTTGACCGGTAACTTGTGAAGCTCCTTGGTTGATGTCTGGCGTTGGCGTCTTGGATGGCGTAGCTCTAAGGTTGAAGCACACTGGAGTGATTGTACCCTTCTGCGGACATTGGTTAGCAAAATGTCCTGGCTGGCGACAGGTATAACATACCCTTGGCGCGTTCTGCTGATTGCTCCCTGGATTGGGGTTGGCAGGTGCAGGGTTGCGGAAGTTCTGAGTAGCTGGACGAGGTGCTGAAGTTGGTGCAGGTGCTTTGAACGAAGTCTGGGGTGGGAACCGGTTGAACTGCAATGGAACTGTCCTTGCTCTCTGCTGTGATTGATGGCTTCCTTGCTGAGCCATCCGGCGTTTGCGGTTGTCCTCCAGTTCCTTGCGTTTGTCCTTTAGAACAAAGGCTTTATTGATCAGCTCCTGGAAATCAGGGAAAGTATGGGCAATTAGACTGACTTGCAGTCCAGTGTTCAGCCCCTTCAGAAAGTGACTCTGGCGAGCCTTGTCTGTGGCTACATCCTCTGCTGCATAGCGAGCTAGCTGAGAAAACTTGTTGAGGTAGTCAGACACTGACATAGCTCCTTGCTTGAGAGCACGAAACTCATCCTTTCAGATCGATAATGCCTTCTGGTACATGATACTGGCGAAATACTACAGAAAACTCTTCCCAAGTGATGTCCTGTGGCGTCTCATGAGCGGCACAGAAGTTCTCCCACCATTCAGCAGTTACACCCTCCATCTGATGGGTAGCATACAAAACCTTCTCACGGTCGCTGCACTGGGTGATCAGCAGCTTCCTTTCAATAACCCGAAGCCAATCATCTGCTTCCACTGGGGAGATGTGTCCAGAAAATGTTGGTGGACAGGTCCTCATAAACTCTGCCAACTTAGATGGTCCATGGTGACCTTGGACACCGGGGCTCGCGTCTTTGTTGATTGTTGTTGTTGTTGACTGGTTGCTCTAGCTTGCATCCGATTCATCATGGTGTTCATCACCGAGTCGTCTTTGCCATGAAAGCTCCAAAGTTTTGCAAGTCAATCGGGGTGCTTGTGGCGGAATCGCTCTGCGGTGGTTGCTCATTGCTTCTGGTCTTTGGGTACAGGAACCACTTGCGCGATCGACGAGTTTGAACCATCTGCGAAGCTCCATGGGTTAGGTAAGGTAGCAAGCACAAGATGAGTTAAGAACTAGCAGGGTAGGTTAAACCCAACAAAACACACTCAAGAAACTCAAACGAAATACTTTTATTACTTAGGTCTTAGCATGGCTGCAACAAATGCCTAAGGGCCTTTGCACTCATACTGCACACAAAAGAAACAACGACATAAGCACACAAAACTACCACTGAAGGGCGACTTACTAAATCGGCGGCGCAAGCCGTAAAAAGCAAACTAAGACCAACTACTTGAGAAAGCCTCCACAACCGCGGCGACGCTCTTGACGGCTGTAGACTCGGAAGTGAGCCGGCATCTTGGCAAACTGATCCCAATGCCACAGGCGGGCGGCGAAACAGCGTTCGGTGCAACCGCTCAACGCGCTCCTCGCTCTGCGGCTTCTTCTAGCTCAACCGGACCTTCCTCTGGATCTTCTTCGGGATCCTCCTCAGGGTCTTCTTCTTCTTCGTCATCCTGGTCGTAGAGAATCTCTTGCAGAATGGCGACCTTCTCTTCAGCTCTCTGCAAAGCCTCATAGATATGATCCAGCTCTGTGATAGTCCTCTCCATTGCTTCTCCCTGAGCAGCCACCAACTGGGCAGGGTGCACGACTGTAGCGTTGCTCTGTTCTTCTGTAGACGGGTAGCGTGCTGGCAAATCCACGGCTGCAGCTCTGGGGTGGTAACGGAAGACGATATCTTGAAGCTCCCGTGCGTAGATGCTGCAGATACGTAGCATGGCCAGGCGCGACGACTGCTGGATGCCCTCCAGCTAAGTGATCTTCCTCACGGAGATGTGCGAAGGTTGGCTCGCCTTGTCGGAGATACGTAGCATGGCCAGGCAACAGATCACTCCACGATTTTGCCCGTTCACAATCCAGTTGTTGCCGACGTACAACGGACGATCAAAGCATCCAAGAACCTGAAGCAGCTTCCAAAGCTCAGCGGTATATCCTCCTGTGCGCTCACCATAGCTCTGGAGACGAGGCATCTGTCAAGACAGACGAGGGGAGGGTAAGAGCAACTTAAAACAGCGAGAAGAGAAAAGATTATAGCAATAGTTGAGTCGAGAGAGATATGAAAAGAGTTAAGCAATTAATTAATCTTGCAAGTTAAATTTTCCTTTAGAAAATAATTTGGACACTCTAAAGACGGCCAATCTAACTAAGGTTAAGACCTACAGTCAGTATGGCTCTGATACCACCTCTGTCGGGACCCAAAATTACGATTCTGGAACCCTCTGTGTATACTGCACTAGTCCAGGATCACGCTAGTGCACACAGTGTCAATATAGGTAAATATCCATCCATACAAGCGATAAATAAAGTAAAGGATTAGTTTGAATAACAAATAAGAGTTTTGACCTTATGGTCGAGTTTACACTTATTAAGCCACGCAGGGCTAACAGAGAATAAAATAGCAGCAGAACAGAAATAACTTCAGCGTAGATTCCATCAATTCACCACAGGCAACCGACTGGGATCCAGACCTTAATGATCAGCAACCTTCGGCGAACTCCTCCTCGAAAGTAGGCGTAGACTCCTCCTCTTCTGTAGGTTTGGGCGCAAGTTTTACAACAAGCGTGAGTACACAACTGTACTCGCAAATCATACCACAGAATACAATTTATAGATGCAGGCTTATTCCAAAAGAAAAGGCTTCTGTGGTTCTTTTGCGTAAAAGCAACATTTGCAATTGAATACAATAATAGATTGAAATGCAGTTCAAAACAAATAGACAATATTAATTTAACAGTTATTTTCCACAAAGACACAAAGCTAAACCGATTATTTCACATAGCCACATGACTTAGATCACATAGCTCACATCCCACACATCTCACACATTTTATGAAAACTACCCCTCGTGTGAAATCCCCGAGCATGTCCATGACCGCGGACGCGGCTATTCGAATAGATTGATTTAACACTCTGCAGAGGTTGTACACTTTACCCACACGATACAACTAGTGTTGCAAGCACTAATAATAAGAAAACGGTTCAGAAACATCATCTTAACATTGACACTCCCAATGTGCTTACAAACCGCTATGCCAACCCAAACGGAGCGTTTTGGCATAACACACACCGCTGGACAGGGACACGGCGAACCGCCCCGTGATGCAACTACCTTGTACTACACACCTCCACCCATAGCCTAACCTACCACCTGAGTAATCAATGCCAACAATCCATAACCTACTAAGTTAGGCCCGTCCCATACCAGGCATGTGGTCGTACAGTAAGGCTCAGTTCAATGGCGCACAAAGTTAAGTTCTTAATTGACCAAGGCAAGACTTCCATGTTCTAACTATATCACAAAAATTATCATTCCCGTTCACAAAGTCCACCATATCACGAAGTATCCACCACTTGCCTCAGTCTAAATCCTTTTCCACCCAGTTGGTTTTAGTGCAACACATGCTATCACGAAGTAATAACACATAGCACACAGTTTTACACGAAGTTCCATAGTCACTTAGTCAAAGTTAATATTTGCAACTTACATGAGATGTAAGACTCGTAGCATGGCTAAGCAATTGTACTCGCATCTAACCAACCCACGTTGGTGCTACAATATTACCAACTAATAACCAATCTAGGGTGACAAGGTATTATGACATACAAGCCAAGGTGGTATTAACAAATTGGATGATAACTATGCCCAAAAGCATTTAAATACATAATTAAAGTAGAATGCAATACTTTGAAACAAAGTAATTTGAAAACTGGGTTCAAGATGATCAAAGGTATGACTTGCCTTGAAAAGGTCTAAGTACTGGTCTTGATCTTGAGGTGCTCCTTCTTCTCCAAAATTCCCCGACGAGTCGACGTCTACTCGCAAACGAGGCAAATAAACAAAACAAATAAATAACAGAGGCAAAACAAACTCCAAAAATTAAATAAAAATCTCATATAAATAGAGCTCAAATTTAGATAAATTTTGGAATTTGAATGGGCTCAACCGGAGTTCGGATGCAAAAGTTATGGGCTCTGGAAGTTTAAATCTAAAAGAAAAACCCTAAATTGGATTTTCCAGAATTTCCGAATTATTTCTTAACAGAAAAATCGGATTATTGCGCAAGCATGACGTCAGCACAGGGATTTCGGGAATAAAAGAAATAAAAAGAAAACACTGACAAGTGGGACCCACATGTCAGAGAGACGGCTCACGGTGGACTATGCCCACCGAGCCTTGGGATCTGGAGCCCAGTGGATGGTGCCACGAGGGCGCACACGTGCCTGCTGACACGGCGCCATGCACGCGACACGTCGGCAACGCGACAGACCCAACGGCGGCGGCGGCTCGGGAACCAAGGGTTCCGGCGAACGGCGGGGCTTCGCCGCCGGTGGATGTTACAGCCGTGTAGAGGACGCGAAGGCGAACTCGACAAGGGGCTCACTGGTGCACGGGGGCCACTTTGGCGACCAGCGGCGAGGTTTAGGCGGTGGAGGGCTCACGGGCTCGACGAAATCGGGGCTACGGCGACGCTCCGACGAAACGAAGGCCACCACGAGGTAGCGAAGCCTCGTGCGATGCTGGCGGTGCAGACCACGAAGCTCGGGCGGTACTGACGGCGGCGTGCGGGCTCGTCGAAGTTGGCGGCGGTGAGATTGAATCTTCGAGATCCTGCGGCGACTAGGGTTTGGCGAGAGGGCGAAGGCGGCTGGGGTTGGGGTGCGAACGTCGAGGGCTACCTCTCCTTATATATTCGGCGGCTCGGGAGAGTCCAGGGCACGAACGCCCAAATCGGGACAGCGCGACGGCGGCGAATCCCTAACAGATTCGGAGATGACGATGATGTGGCGGGGTGGGACCCACACGTCAGTGGCTAGGGCTCGGACGTGGGCGCGTGCAAAACGGCGCGGCTGCGAAACAGACTCAAAAGATCTGACCGTCCATCCAAGATCGAACGGCCCAAAACCAATGGGACGTTCGGGTCCCCGGAAAGTTCACACGCATCTAGCCATCCATTCTTGATCGAACGGTGGAGAATGAGCGGGGCGCTCGGACAGAGGGAAGAGGCTGAGATGCGGGACCCGCATGTCAGTCGGAGGCGACGCGCGTGCGAGCGGTCTGGGCTACGCACGGGGTTGGGCTGGAAAGGGAAATGGACTGGGCCGGCTTCAAAGAATTCGGCCCAAAGCTTTTTCTGAGATTTTAAATAGCTTTTCCTTTTTAGAAAATACCAAAAAATCCAATAAGCAATAGAAAATAGCAAATGAACTCAGAAAATTTTTAGAAAAGTCTAGAAAATATATCTGAGCTCATAGAACCCAAATAAAATAGTTTTGGCTATTGTTCATGTTGGGATTATTCATATTAAATATTTTTTATTGCAAAGTCCAATATTAAGCTTTTGATTTAAATTCGAATAAAACCAAATGGTGACTTTTCTCCCTACTAACTATTTAAAAGATTTTTAAACTCAGAAAATTGGGATGTTACAGACTGAGCCTAAACCAGCGGTATGGGTTTTCCAGAAAGACATCTTTTGAGCATGTCTTGCTCTCTTGGAAGTGCAGTAGTACCAGACTTCATTGAACGGAACTACCGCACCCCGGTTGGACCGAACAAAGAGCGGTACATTGTTTACAGAGAGACACCTTTTGGAGCATGTTTGCTCCCCTGAAAGAGCGGTAGTACCGGTGCTCTTTTTACGGAACTACAGTATCGCAGTATGACCGCATGATCAACGGTGGTAATACCGCACCTATCAGAAATGGCTTGTTCATAAGAATTTAATGCAGGTATATCTTGACAATTAATGTTAATCATTATAGGATTAACATTTTCTATGAGTTGGATGAATAGTTTATGTTCGAGGGTGATGAAGACTTTGGATGGCATCATGAGTTGATAGTCATCAAGTCAAGGCTTAAGAAGAGGATGTATCATGTGTTGATGCATATCAAGATATCGAAAAGAAGATGATCATGAGTTGATCATCAAGTCAAGAGAAGACCAATCATGTGTTGATAGAGGACTAGTAAAGGATGCATCATGGGTTGATGCATATCAAGACAATTATCCAGACTTGAAGTGAAGATGTGTGTCATCAAGCTTCAAGAAGATGCTCAAGGCAAAGGTATAACTAGCTAGGGCTAAGTATGTGTTTCTAGTCTTTTACCGGTCTTGGTGTTTGGTTAGAAGACCGGATTGCTAGTATAGGTTGCTGTATAATGAAGAGTGGTCTTGTCTAGTAGTTTGAGTCTCATCATGTGTTGATAGCTCAATCTCACTTGCTCTAGCTCTCCATGGCATGATACTATTATTTGCGAATGTGTTTTGCAAATAGTCGAGGCTCATACATCTAATCCTTGTAGCATGTGACTATACTTCGCAAATATGTTTTCAAATGGTTGAAGTCCATATACCTACTCCTTGTGGTATGATCTTAGTTACAAATGTGTTTTATAAATTGTTGGGATTCATACATTTTCCCTTGGCATGGTCTAAGATTGCTTGTTGCTAATTCCTTGGACTTAGACCATGGTAGTGGCTCTTTGGAGTTGTGCTTTTTTTATTTGATCAAATCTATTTGGGATCAATCAAATAGGTGGGTTGTGTAGCCCTCTGAATAAACTTTTAATAGAGTCCAAGATCACTCAATTCTGACATCAGAGTCAAAAGTTATGACCTTTTTACCGAGTGTCGTATGTGCTATAATTGGACTGCGGTAATACCGCACCGAAAACAGCGGTACTACCGCAGAACGGTGTGGGCTATAAATACCCACCTTGGCCGGTTGAGAGACAATCTTTGGCATCCCATGTCATTCTCTTGAGCTAGTGTGAGCTTCTCCTATTAATTGTTCATGTGTTGCACCTTGTGAGCAAGGAGAGAGATCTCTAGTTGTATGTGTTGTATCTAGAGTTGGATTTGTATCCATTTGAGTTTGTGCATTCATTGCATGTGATGAGAGTCAAGTAAGGGGCTTGGCTTATTACTCTTGGTGTTTGCCGACACCTAGACGGTGTGGAGATGTCGTGGTCCGGTGATCTTCTCAAGAAGCTTTGAGAAAGCCCGGCGTATTGTGAGTGGTTTGATGCTCGCCATCTCCGAAGTGGAGAAAGAGCAACCCCGAGTGGATCGAGGTGTTGGTTCAAGGCGTTGGGCCGGTCAAGTGGTTGGACTCACCTTGGAGGTGTTTGACTTAATTCGTGGAGCCGATCCAATTTGTTTGGGCTTACCTCAACGTGGATTAGGGGAGACCGACAAGTCTCCTAACACCACGGTAAAACATCATTATGTCATTGTGGTTCGCTTTCTTGTGATTTACTTTGTGCAATTTATATTCCTAGAATTAAATTGCTTACGTGTGTTTGTTTGTTTGCTAGCATTGCCAATAGTCTTAGTGTTGGTGCACGTAGTGAGACTAGTTGATTTAGGCCTGTGCAAAACCGATTTATTTTATTATTTCGCATAAAACTCGATTTTAGCCAAAAAAAAATGTTTAAAAACGCCTATTCAATCCCCTCTAATTGGGCTCCTTGATCTTACACACACTAGCGCTGGTGTGTGTGCGCTAACTGGGCGGGCTTACGTGTACATGCATGGCGTCTAGGTGGCACTGACATGGTCTGCCACGTCATGTCGGTGAGGTGGTGGTGCTTGGGCGATTTGGTTGCCGGCACTATGAGCCACGGCGATGAGAGTGGGTGGTACCAAAAGAACGAAGGAGACAAGGGGACCTGGTGCGCACGGTCTTGACGGTGGGAAGTGATGGAGCTGCCGGCGGTGAATTATTGCAAAATTCAAAATTCTATTTGAATATAAAGGTATATAATATTGAAAGAAACATGTAGGTAAAAGGGCTCACGTAAATACCCAATGGATGAAGAGACCGGGCTCAACGAAGTTCTCGCTGGAATTGGGGGAAAAGATTTGGTCGGTGGTGAAAATTTAAGTAAATCAAAATTCCACTTTAATAGAAATGTAGATAATATCAAGAGAAACTCACTAATCAAATTTGATGCACAACGAAGCAATAGATGAGGAGATCGGGCTTGCCGAAGTTCTCGTCGGAGTTAGAGAAGAAGACTGTGGGTGCTTTTGTGACCGCCGTGAACCAATAGGGAAATCAAAATTCGGCTTGAATTAAAATTGAGAGAATCTTGAGAGGAACTCATGGTAAAATTTGGTGCTCAACAGAGCTACGAATGAGGAGATCGGGCTCACCGGAGTTCTCACCGGAGTTGGAGAAGAAGGGCAAAGGGAGCTCCTGGAGGTTTTCGCAAATATGAGTCAGAGGGATCTGGGGAATGGGGTGAAGTGGTTACGGTTCAATTTATAGGAACAAAGGAGTAACGGTTTGGCGTGAATTGTTCGCCGAAGTTATGATCGGAATTTAAGCCAGTGGTTACTGTTCATGCGGGGATATTCCATGGAATATTTCTTTTGAAAATTCAAAAGACACTAATTAATTCGGGAAAAATTGCAAATAAATTCCAAAAAAACTCAGATACTATATACAGCATTTTGAGTTCAAATAAAATAATAATAATAATTTTATTCTTACACACTAAATATTTTTATAATGCTGAAAAATCGTTTTAAACATGAAAAATAGTAATATAGCTCTAAAAATTCTATAAATTTTCAGAGTAGTTGAATAGGTTATTTTGAGCATAAATAAAATATTTTTTAGAAAAAATTATTTTTATTTGTGAATAAAAATTCGTTTTTAATTTCTAGATACTCCAAGAAATTAAAATGGACTTTTAGAAAATAGAAATTAGAGTTCCAAAATTCTGGAAAAATTCTCAGAAATTTACTGAATTATTTGGAACTTAATAAAATTCTTTCCAACTTAAATTTTGTTTATATTTTAATAAAATTCTTTCCAACTTAAATTTTGTTTATGTTTTTGCGCATAAATTATTTTTAATTTCTAGAAAATAGGAAAATCATTTTTAAAAGCTGGAAAATTCAAGAAATTAATTAAATTTCTATTTTTAGCTTCAAATCCAAGAAAAACCAAGAAACCTAAATAAATCTTATTTTTGAATTTTGAAAACCAGGAAATTAAATTACTTATTTTATTTTAAACGAGAAAAATCTTTTAAATTATAAAAAAATCAAGAAAATTTTTTGACAACCAGAAAAATCCAATAAAGTAATAACTTTATTAATTATTTAATTTTGATAACATAACTTTGGGATCTTACATTAATTAGCAATAATTTGTTTGCTTATCAATAAATTACTTATGAGTAAGTCCTTACATATAATTATTTCCCACTAAATTATTAACGATTAATTAGTTACCACAAATTAACTATGACTCATTACATACCAACAAATTAATTATGGCCATGTAAATTTGACCACTTATTTTTGCACTAATGTATTCAGCACTACTCAACCACGCAAAGTTTAATTATGAAATATTAATTTCGACTAAATAATTAATTAGCACTCTATTTCCACTAATTAATTACGACTAATTAACTACAAGTATTTAATGACAATTGCTTAATTATCACTTACAAACTACGAGTCAATTACGACTAACTAACTATGACTAATAAATTACAGCTAATTAACTACGACTAAAATAGTTACAACTAAAGCATACGAAATAATTTTACCTTGTCTTCGGCGGCGATGAGCGGCGGAGTGGCTTCGGGCTCGACGGCGACGGTGCTGGAGAGGTCCCCCAGCGAAGGCGACAGCGACTTTGAGATGCGGACGACGCGGCGGTCCCGAAGGTGGGGTCCGGTGGCGACGAGGAAGGCTGGAACGGCGGCGGTGACGGCAGGGTCCTTCGGCCGGAGTTGGGGACGAGGGTGGCGGCTAGGGCTCCTCGCGGCGCTGTGCTAGCGGCGGCTAGGGTTTTCGGGGGCGGCGAGGCTCGGGGTGCGGGATACGAGGGTCCTCGGGGCCTTAAATAGCTCCGGGAGGCGAGTCCGCGAAGGACACGGCGCGACGGTGGCGATGGAAAGAGGAGAGTCCGAGTCGGGGACGATGAACAGTAACTCAAGGTGGGTCCTACACGTCAGCGACGGTGGCTCGGGCGCGGGTGCATGCGAAGCGACGCGGCTACGGCTGAGAAACGGACTCAAAGATCTGACTGTCCATCCCAGATTGAACGACCCAAAATCAAAGGAACATCCGGACCTCCGAATCGATCACGCGCATCCAGCCGTCCATCTTCGATCGAACGGTGGGGAAAGGCTGAGCGCGCGGAGAGAGAGAGAGAGGCTGACATGCGGGGCCCGCATGTCGGTCGAGGCAACATGGCGAGCTGGTCACACATGAGTCGGGCGTGGCGCATGGAGAAATGGGCCGGAGTTGGAATTCGGCCCGAAGCAATTTCTGAGATTTTAAATACATTTTATATTTTAGAAAATACCAGAAATTCAAATAAGCAAAATAAAATAGCAAAAGAACTCAGAAAAATTCTATAAAAATCTAGAAAATATATCTGAGCACATAGAACCCAAATAAAATAGTTTTGGCTATTGTTCGTGTTGGGATTATTCACATTAAAGGTTTTTGATTATAAAGTCCAATATTAAGCTTTTGAATTTAAATTCAAATAAATCCAAATGGTGACTTTTTCCCTACTAACTATTTAAAGGGTTTTTTAACTCAGAAAATTGGGATGTTACAACCGGGGCTTTAAAAATAGCAAATAAATTTGTAAAAATATGAAATCTTGCAAAGATGCTACTGGGATCATATATGTCCCATATAAAATTTAAAAACCATTGTTTCACGTTTTAAAATACATAAATAATTCAATTAACCCGAATTGGTTTATTTAAAGATAAATATTTTTTTCAAGATCAAAATAATTTTCAAAAATTCAACAAAAAATATTTTTGGCCAAAATAATTCATTTAGTATTTATTAAAAATACTTCCCGGTCATAACACCAACATTGACTGATATTTTCTTTTGAAGCTTCAACAAGTTTTTGGATTTTGGCCTAGAAAATGAAGGTTTTAGATTGTAACAACACATCCAAATTTCAAAAATGAGCAGTGATGTTATAAACAACATCTCATTACTGTTCATAAAACATCTTATTACTGTTCATTAAAACTGGGGTTGTTACAACCACCGAGGAATACAATGCCGAGCTCACAAGGAAGGGAAAATAGCCCCTGTCCACGCAGTAGATTGGACCGTTCCGAACTAGTCCCCCGAAGGTCCAATTTTTTTCCATTCCAAAAAGGCGCATATGTATTGTAGGAGTACTTCAGTTTGTTGCATTGTACATGATGTTGTTCCTTATGCACGTAACCAAATCCTACGCACCATGTTATTCTCAGCTTCATTATAAAGTCTATTTTAATTCGCAACATCAAATCTCCTCGTCTTTTCGCATTCAATTCCTCCGTGTTATTCCCAGCTTCATTATAAAGGCATCCAACAACATGTATCACTTCTGGTGCAAGGCTTGGAAATATTGTGCAGTTGTTTATGAATGATATATACGCTGAAGTGTCAAAGGTTATCAATCCACAAAAAGAATTTCAATCCATATGTATATTTACGCTCAGTTAAAAGGATGGTCTTATATATGGTTCACAGATAGATTCTCTACTTTTAAGTTATGGATAGTTCGAAAGGGATTAACTTTTAAATATTTTTTAAAAAGGATTAAATAATAAAAAAAAACCAGGCCTAGCCTCCTATTGCTGAACCGTTGGACGACAGGGATGTAGTCGCCTACCGGTTGGGCGACAGCACCTGTCGTCCGACTATTGGCCGACTTCATCCCTGTCGTCCGACGGTACAACTACTATATTTGTGTCACTTGGCTATTGGGCGACTGGAGCCAATCGCCCAACGGTTCGATGACAGGAGGCTACTTTTGCAAAAAAAAATGTGACTGGAGCCAGTCGTCCAACGGTTCGATGACAGGAGGTTACTTTTGCAAAAAAAAATAAAATTGTAGGTATAATTTTATAATTTTGAATAAAAAATAGATTATTTTTCTTAAAAAAAATAAAGTGGAGAGCGTCATGGCTGTAATTACGGACGAGAGGATACTGTTTTTGGTAATACCGATCCAAATAATACTATTTCGGCCAAAACTTGTGTCACATGACTCACATCTTCTGCAAGTTTGGAGTACAGGATATAGGATAAACTAATAACGAATGTGATCCCTGAAGTCTCTACAGGTACATATAAGATTAGCCAGTAATGACAGATACAGAATATACCGAGGTATCTGGCAAGCATTGACATGCAGAAAGAGACAAGAGAAGTCCCCGTCACGTATCGCTACGGATGCATTGCACATTGTACGAACGGAGATGACAACTCAAATCAATCAAATATGAGAGAGACAAATTAAAAAAGCTCAACATAAAGGAAGTCAAAGAAATCTGCAGTGGTTGCAATCTCCAAGGTGAAAACAGGCAAGCCAGCATATTCTAATATATTTGGATAATAGATATCAACTTACGATCCAACAATTGCTATCTAACATGCTATACGGGTGATTCGTAGGAAGGACTTCTGGAAAAACAAATAAGAGCAGAACTATCAATTTTCTGGCAGTTACTCAATTATATTAGTTTCAAATTCTTAGGGCTTGTTTGGATCTTAAATTTTGTGAAAACTAGATTTTCTTAAACTGATTTTAGCCTGATTTTAGGAAAACTCTGTTTGGTTACTGCAACTAACTCCGCGGATAACAAAAACATGTTTTCTTTAAAACTAGAATTTCAAGTTTTATCAAAAACCAGTGGACGCCGTTTTTCTGAAAACAAGTTTCCACTGTACTCGTTCCAACAGCCCACCACATCTCGCTACATGGCGACAAGGTGGCTTGCTGGCGCGAGCATCTCCGGTGATGGCCGGCGATGGCGGAGCTCCAGCAAGTCCGACAGCGGTGGCGGCGCTAGACACGGTAGCTCTGGCAGGGTCGAGCAAGGGCGAACGCGGCTGGGCAAGCGTGCAGAGGAAACCGAAGAGGCAGCGCTTCGGGTTGAAGAGAGAGATGGTGCACCGGCAGCGACTCGACGACGGCAGCCATGGGTCCAAGACGCGGGCGGCGCAGGGACCTCGGGTGCGGCGTTGGTGTAGACGGAGAGGCACCGGCTCGGCGGCGACGAGGAGCTCCAAGAGGTGCCAATGGCGGCGGCGGCAGCTCGGCTCCAACCCGGTGAGCTCGCGCGGCGCGTCGGGAGGGGCACAAGGGGGATTGGATGACAGCAGGCAAGAGAAGGACCTTGACTTGGAATCCGCTGGCCATCGCGCGGCGGAGTTGGGGAGCGGGGAGAAGGTGAGTAGAGGAGGAGCTCGGGCGGGGGAGGGGGAGCCAGAGGGGAGGAGGAGTGGAGTTAGTTGAGGTGGGAGACGCTGGGGGTTCATGCGGTACGGCCAGCCGTCGGCTGTGGAGGAGGAGGCCGCCGTCTTCCTCATCGCGGCCGATCCGAGCCGATCTGATGGGCTTTCTCCCCCTTTCTTCTTTTCTTCTTTTTCTTTGAAGATAGAGAGGCAGCGCTGAGGAACGGGGGCGGGAGCGGCGCGGCGGCGGAGAGGAAGCCGAGCGGCTCGTCGGGAGGGGAGGTGAGTAGGGACAGGGAGGGTTGGGGTGGGAGGCGGAGATGGGAGGCTGCGTTATCCACTGTAGTACTGCTGCTCGCCCCGCTCGAGCCCCTATAGATAGGACGGTTTGCAAATGACGTGCTGGATGATTCAATGGCAGAGAGAAGGGATGCTCCAATGACGAGCTAGTTGCTAGCTCACTAGAATAGGAACGGAAGATTCAGCATTCTTCTTAAAAATACATTGTGTTATAATCTTAACCAAACACTGTATTGCTGAAAACTCGTTTTAGTTTTTCTGATCCAAATAAAGTAATCTACAAACCCACAATAACATAATAACAACTTAAAACCGGTTTTCCTAAAAAATCATACTAAAACCTGTTTTTTGAAAACTCATTTCTAATCCAGCTGATCCAAACAACCACTTAGTGTCTCGTAAGCAACCAAAGGGACACAGAACCCTTTCTAAGATTTCATAGGACACGTTTTCACACCTGGAATAATGCATTCCATATCTTAGGACAAAGATATAGCAGGAAGAATGAAAAGTGACATATAGATAGGAAGAAATATATAAATGGAGCTAGTGCAAGATCATGTAATGACAAAACAATCAGTAACCGTCAGAAAATTGATGAGTTCAGCTCTTATTTGTTTTCCAAAGTTCAGAAGTATTTCCTACGAATCACCCACGTAGTATGTTAGATAGCAATTATTGGATCGTAAGTTGACATCTAGTCGATGACATAGTAAGTATATCACTATTACGTCAGATAGAATAAATAATACCATCTCAACTAACAAAGGTAAGATCTAGCCGCAAACGCTTTCACTAAAATAACAGCAATAAGTGCACCTAAACTAATATTTTGTGGGTGTGGAAGGCATCTAAAGGTTGCCAGCTTAAGAACATCTCCAGCAGGGCCCCTACTTGAGCCCCTAAAATTAAATTTGAGGGCTTGAGGCAAAAACAGAGGTCCAGCAGGGCCCCTACTAGAGCCCTCAAATTTGAGGGCCCTAAAATCCCCTCAAGCCCTCATTCACAGGGCTCTGCCAAGCCCCAAATCACGGTTTCTGCGCGCCGGTCCCGATTCTTCCCGCCACCTTTTTCCTCCCGCGTCCGCTCCTCCCCCTCCCCAAATTTGATGATTATGTCATTTGATTTGCAGAGATGTTATGAACTATGTTGTGATCGACTATCATTAAATTCGGACCAAATTTGTCTTTGAATTTAAATTTGAATATTTGTATTTTCATTCATAATTTTAAGTATAGTGCTTTAGAGTTATAGTTTAAATAAATTATTATATAATGTGATGTTCTCAAATACATATGCATATAGTGTGTGAGGAAATAGAGAGAATTAAGAAGTAGGGGTCTGTTTTGAGGGCTCCTGCTGGAGTGCAGTCCAGAAAACAGGGCCCTCAAAAGTAGAAGGAGCCCTCAAATTAAAAGTAGAGACTCTGTTTTGAGGGTTTCTGCTGGAGATGCTCTAATGCTACTTCTTTCGACAGCAAGTTAATTGTTTGCAGGTTGTGCAATGAATGGAGGTGAACTCATTTGTCTATTCATCCCACTAACCAATTAGATTCCTAGTCATCGGAGCCAGCAAGATTTTCGGAGGTAAAGCAGTTGCAACTCTTTGCGTTGACTTTTCATTAATTGTTTGTAGGACAACGAAGCAATCCTATTTTATCGTGCATTGCATATTTGTAATTTTTGCACGGACTCAAAGTCAACAGTGTAACTGCAATAATTGGTGCTAAAACAATTAGCTGCTGCACAACGTTACTTCTTGTCAAAAGTACGAAGCTGTTGCAACTCTTTGTGCTGACTTTTCATTAATTGTTTGTAGGATAATGAAGCAAGCCTATTTTATCGTGCATTGCATATTTATAATTTTTGCACAGACTCAGTCAACAGTGTAACTGCAATAATTGGTGTTAAAACAATTAGCTGCTGCACAACGTTACTTCTTGTCAAAAGTACGAAACTGTTCTGATTTGCTGTTGTTTCTTTAGAAATATGTGTTTTGTGGAGTTTTTGGTGAATACAGTACGTTTTCAACTTGTATTTGTAAGAATGATCATCGTGAACGTATATTTCTGTGTGACAACAGTGCTATTTTTTTAAATACACGTTCGCGCCGATTATTTCTGCAAATATGGTTTAAAAACACGCTGTGTTCACTAAAAATTCGTGTTTTGTGAACTTGCCAAGATGTAAGGGCGTTGAATGGTGGATGCCATTGACAAATAATAACAACAAATCATTCAGTACAGCGCACGCTCGAGGTAAGAAGAAGCATTTAATAGTTGTTGGGTTACCGAGGCAATCTCTATGATTGCTATATAAAAAGCTCAATGATTCCTTTGAACTTTCTACAATAATTAAAAAGTTGAATTTTTTTAGTTAAATATTACCTCGTGGAGAAGGTTGTTTTCTTTTTTTCCATTTTCAATGTGGTAATTGCAGAAAATGCACTGCTACATTTTTCAACTGAAACAGAGTAATGACACTTTCTCAAAGGAAATAATTCATGATGTTAAGAATGTTGTACATTATCTCTTTTGGCTCATGTAGCCCATAAGACCCATATAACAATGTGCGTGTGTGTGTGTATATATATATATATATATATATATATATATATTATCATCTCAATAAATGAATATGCTGCACAATTATGAATAGCAAAACCCTAGTCTAATCTTTCTAACACATGATATGAGCCCAGAACAGCAAAATTGGTAAATTGATTAATGATGTGAGTTTATTAGTCAGAGATAATTATATCTTAGTACAAAAAAACAAAAATCATGTATACTCCAAGCAAAGTTGTACGGAATACACAAGAAATGGCAGCGAAATGTGAAGGCAAGAAATTCCTCTCTCTTTCTTGTCTCTATGAAAGAACACAACGAAATTTACGGAGGCACTCCTTGTTATCAAAATTAATGACCACTCAATTTGATGCATATTGCTTCATAAGTGCATTTCAGATTCTTCAGTGAAATTAAGAAAGTATGCATTTTGAGGATCGTTATCAAAAACCTTCTCAGAATTATCCTTTTTGAAAATACAGGAAAATGTTTGGTATTTCTGGGAGAAGGTGCTGCCAATAACCATGTTTGCAATGTATTCCAACCAAAAAAAAAAGTACTTTTCTATTGTGTGCAAAATGTTCATATTGAGTACAAATAAGTACCTATGTCACTAGAAAAAGCATATAATATGTTCTCAAAACGTTTGTACTAGTGAGATTACCTACTCCTAGAGTATAAAATCCACTCTAAATGCAAATAACCTTTCAAAAACATTCTAAAGACGTCGTTCCACAGTAAAGTCATATGCATATTTTTATTTTCCATGTAACAGACATGTATTTGAACCTGCACTGCATAGACCTGCACTCTAAGAGCTCCCCTTCCAAGTCTATATAAGCAGCACAGGCTAAACGTTTCCTGCTAATCCAGGAAGAAGTTTCGAGTTTCACAAATGGCTCTTGAAACCGATAAACAGGAGCCTAGAGAAGGAAAGAAAGTTGGTAGAATACTCCAGCGTCACGACTCGCTATATGGGGATGCAGAAAAAGTTCCAGGTGCACGAAACCATGGCTCTGAGGTCAGCTTCTCGACACCATATTTTGGTCTGTAATGTTTCATATCTTTAGCCAGTTTGTTTTAATAACTATCTTTAGCCAGTAGCAGGATGAATTTCTGACTTGATTTACACACCGTTCCTAAAATATGAGAAGAACACATTGATCTGTATGAGATACAAGTATCAAGTATTCAAAGAAACATGTTTTTGTGGAAACTTGAAAAACTGCTCAAAAGTGTCACCTTTTGTGCTTCTTGTCCAGAGAAGCGAAGAGAGTTTTCATTGTTACTGACAAACTATCAGTTTATAATGCGGAAATGGTGATCTTCCAGAACACACAAAATAAGTGGCACCTCTGGTCTGGAATTCAAGTCAGCAAGGATTACCCTTAGATTTTGTTTGAAATGCAAAAATTTCACAGGAAACAATTCAATTCTCGCAAGAATCTATAAATTTTTTCTCGTTTTCCAAAGTTGAGAAGATGTTTACACTTACTGTGTATTCACAACAAGAGAGTTTTCATTGTTACTGACAAACTATCAGTTTATAATGCGGAAATGGTGATATTCGAGAACACACAAAATAAGTGGCACCTCTGGTCTGGAATTCAAGTCAGCAAGGATTACACTTAGATTTTGTTTGAAACACAAAAATTTCACATGAAACAATTCAATTCTCGTAAGAATCTATAATTTTTTTCTCGTTTTCCAAAGTTGAGAAGATGTTTACACTTACTGTGTATTCACCACATGAAACAGGAAAATTGGGTTAGGACATTGCGTTTAGCATTCCAATGCATCGGAGTGATATATGGTGACATCGGCACCTCACCACTCTATGTGTACGCAAGCACCTTCACAAGTGGCATAAGCAATGTCGATGACCTCTATGGAGCCCTGTCACTTATTCTCTACAGTCTAATTCTTCTACCCATGATTAAGTATGTCTTCATTGTGCTGTATGCAAATGACAACGGGGATGGTAAGTTTCCCTTTTGAAAAACCCTACAGGCTCAAGTAACTTAGATCACAACATAACCAAAGTATATTACTAAATAATTGACTTCTGCATTAACCTCCAAGCTTTTTCCTTGCTATCATAATATGACGGGGTGGTGAGCAAGTAAGCAGCTATATGACAAGAAGAATTGTAGTTCAGAGGCAAATCTGTTTGCAGACAAGAAAAATTTAAGATTGTGTTGTGCTACTAGAAGTAATAATTATGTCAAAAATTGTAGAAGCACCATTTGATCTAAGCATTTTTCTGACAGGCCATAAAATTTGGGCTTTACTAGGAAAAAGTTACATTCGTACATTGTAAAACGGATGCCAGTTTTTGCCATTAAAAAAGTGCCAGTTTATATATCACATACAGTATTTTCTACAGTGGATTTTTAGAAGAAAATACTATTGCAGGTGGCACCTTTGCACTTTATTCATTGATATCGCGCTACGCAAAAGTGAGCTTGATTCCAAATCAGCAAGCCGAAGATGCAATTGTCTCAAGCTATGGTCTGGATACAGTATCAGCCCCTATGAGGAGAGCTCAGTGGATCAAAAAAATGTTCGAAAGTAGTACTGTGGCTAAGGTTGCAATTTTCCTGCTTGCCATCCTGGGCACCTCAATGGTCATCAGTGATGGTGTTTTAACTCCAGCAATATCTGGTAACTACAAAAGGAAATTCCAGTTTCGTTTCTACTAGCTACTCGCATAGTTTTCATATTTTCTCGTTCCATTTTATCAGTACATCCTAGCAATTATGGTAATATATTTGTGATTTAAAATAAGCAGTTATAAAGTTTCATAAAAATCAGGCACGATAGTTAGCATTTTCATCCTGCTGTTAGTGTCAACTCTTTCATGAAGTTTTGCTGTATAGTAGTGAGATTTTTCTTATCAAATAAGACTTGCAAAATGGCAAACAATTTTAAATAATCCTTTCTTTAATAATACTTTAAAAATAACCTCTGCTCTAACTTGTTTTTCAAAAAATAACCATTTTTCGCTATACCATCACTGGTGGTGGGGCAAAACAATACCACTCCACCACTAGAGTGGCAAAGATTGCAACGCCATTGCACCAGCGTAGCACCCTTTGCAATGCCACTAGTGGTGGAGTGGTAGTGTTGGTTGCCACATCACCGATAGTGGAGTGGCTAAAAAGGTCATTTTTTGAAATAAGTTTGGACTTATTCGTGGTGTGGCAAGGTTCATTTGCCACTACCAAGGATGGTGTGTCAATCAGGGGCCATTTTGGAAATAAGTTATTGCGGAGGTTATTTTTAAAATACTATTCAAATTAGGGCTAATTAATAAAAAAAATGTTTGTGGAAACTAGTGAGATTTTGCACAAAGACATGACAAATTGGCAATCTATGGTTTATGGATACTAGTGAGGTTTTTCTTATCAAATAAAACTTGCGCAATGAGTCAGTGACATGACAAACTATGGTTTGTGCATTTGTTTCAGTGCTCTCTGCAGTCAGTGGTCTCCAACAGAAAGCACCTCAATTGAAACAAGGTATGTGGGAAAAAACAGCTATTTGACATTAGTTATAAACAAAAGAATAAAAAAGTACAACAAGAAACTTGTGAAAAGCTGAAACTATTGCTATGCATACCAACTTGAAAAGCAACTGCCTGAAGATTTAGGATCAAGGGGTGGATAGTGGTTGGTTGGTTAAGCACTTGAGTTGTACGAATGGGTGTGGGATGAATTGATGCATTTGGCTTCCTAGTGTACTTGGCTTTTGTGCAACCAATTTAGCAACCTCTTCTCAACTTGCATGAATTAATCAACTTGCTTGTTTTCGCGTACTCCACATCTCGCCATTAGACCTCAATCATTTCAATTGGGGGTTGCTAAACCTTTTGCCACCACTAGTTGGACCTGATCTGACCTTGACAGGGCATTCCTTGACTATGCCAGAGTCGTAGTCTAACCTTTTTTATGTAAGCCACCAAACCCCTTCTCAACTCATGTTGCATTATTTGTTACAAGGAATTAAACACCATACCTTGTATCCAATAATCTAGAATAGTGATGCACAACCAAAGAACCCCCTAATTGTAGCTTGTTGGTGCCATATTCAACAGATAATTTACTCTAACACCTTGTTTGGATGTTGGATGTTGGAATTGAGGAGGGAATTCGGGAATTGGAATTGGACTTGATGAATATCTCCTGTTTGGATGACCCAAAGAATTGAAATTGGGTTTGGGGCCAATACCACGGCATTGGCACACAACTCGGAAGCATCCTCCCCCAATTCAGAGGTCCAACCATTTGATTTGAGTGAAATCGGCCATCTCCTTCAACTCGACCGCCTCCCCTTGACTTTTTTCGAGAACGCGTAAAAGAATTGTGTGTCATTCCATTAAGAAAGTAAAACACAACAACAACAACAATTACCAAAACGAAAGCATAGAGCCTAGTACAAACTCAGAAGGGGGGACAAGGGAATGTACAGTCAGGCTCGACCAAAGCCAAGTGAGAATCTAACAGGAACTAACAGAATAGGCTACTTCGGGGCTGACAACGCCTCTAAACGATGAGAATCTGCCATGCGCCAGTGGCGGTACTCCTCACAAATCCTCAGTAGAAGCTAGTCGATCGTAGTTGAAACTCGGTTGAACACTCTCTTGTTCCTCTCCTTTCAAAGCATCCAGGTGATGAGGATGATGCAGGAGTCAAGACCTCTTCGGTGGTTCCTCAGAATGGAAAGGCGAGAGGCTAGCCAGTAGTTCTCCAGGGACATCTGGCCTGCAGGAATACCTTGGCGCAACCCCACCAGCGGGAGGAATCGCGCCAAAACTTAGGAAGTAATTGCACAGCCTATGAGTAGGTGATTGATCGTTTCACTGGCCAAGTGGCAGAAAATGCATACCCCTTGGTTTGCAAGGCCACGACGCTCAAGACGATATGCCGTCCAGCAATGGCGACGCATTGCTAACCATAAGAAACACTTGCATTTGCAGTGGCGCCCATGCTTTCCATTCCAAAGGGTTGTCGCACACGCGAAAGACTGGGAGCTGATGAAGAATGTGTTCTAAGCTAAACTGGACATGAACTACATAAAGGGATCCCGCGCCAACTGATGGAGTCTTGCTGGTCCTACGATATTCGGATGGACTGAAGCAAATCCCACAGACGTAGATCCACCTGAGCATCGAGGCGGCCTTTTAACGTCCGAGATCCACCTGTCGTTAAGTAAAGCTTTTGCGACCGTTCTTTTGCTCCGGATTGTGTTTAGGACCGATCTTATCAGACATATTGCAACGATCAGGATGCTTCGCCCGTTGAGCCAGTGATCCGACCAAAACACCATTCGTTCGCTGTTTCCAAGCTGAACTTCCAGCGACGCCAAGAACATGGCACACTCTGTAGAACTAGCTTGAGAAGAAAGACCCTATCATAGCCTCTCGGGCCAAGTCCGCTGGAGCCAAAGCCATCTAATGCGCAGCACATGAGCGAGGACTCAAAGGTTAAGGAGGCCCAAACCCCCACAAGGCGTCGTATGACAAACCGCTGGCCACGCAACCAAACAATGACCTCCAGCCACCGACTCTGTTCCTTTCCACATAAATGCCCGGCGTAGTTTGTCGATTTTTTTTATCACCCAAAGCGGGGTGCTAGTGCCATGCAAGAGTAGATGGGGGGGGGGCGTAAGAAGCGCCTTCACGAGGACTAGACAACCTCCTTGTGAGAGCATGTCGGTCTGCCATCGCTGCAGTCAAACATAAACCTTGTCCAAACACGGATGAAAATCGCTCTTAGTAGGCTTCCTCAATGAGAGGGGCAACCCTAGGTACTTTCAAGGAAAGTCGGTCGAGGTGCAAGGGAGCTCCTCGGAAATAAGCCTAAGTTGTTGATTCGAGCAGCGGATTGGCGCGATAGAACTCTTGGCCAGGTTGGTTCTCACCCCTGTGGCTTGTTCCAAAAACCTTAATGACATTGTGGATAGTGTGCAGATCCAGGGGAATCAGGGAGAGAAAGAGGACCACACCATCCACATATAGAGATAGCCAGTGAGGGATAATCCTAGATCCTCCAAGTGGTTCGAGAAGCGAGGATGTTTCGGCCAACGAGAGGAGGTTGTTGAGGATGTCCATGACTATAACAAAGAGCATCGGCGACAGAGGATCAACTCGACGTAGTCCACGACCATGCCAGATAGGTTGACTCGGCTGCCTGTTCAGCAAGATATGGGTGGACTCGCATCGCGTAACATTCCTACGGGAATGTTACGGGTGAACAGTGTTGTTACATTCGACAGATCTGAATTGCTCGATTCGGGAAGGATGGATCAGATCAACTGCCACAACACATGTGAACAGTGCATCCAACGGCTGTTGTGTAACGTCGTAACACTGTTTGTATGTGACATTGAAAGGAGATGCTGATTGGTTGTAGGTTGCGTCGCTCTTAAGGAAGACCGCCGTCCAAGAAAAAGGCCAACTTGCCAGTAACTCTTGCAGTGCTTTCCTTTT
Source organism: Ampelocalamus luodianensis (assembly GCA_036346255.1). Classification (NCBI taxonomy): domain Eukaryota; kingdom Viridiplantae; phylum Streptophyta; class Magnoliopsida; order Poales; family Poaceae; genus Ampelocalamus; species Ampelocalamus luodianensis. Next base: position 27,418,279 of record CM070624.1, on the reverse strand, counting down.
TGACCCGGCGAGCAGCCGCCAGATGATGGGGAGGCGACCACGGCTCCGACAAGGGAACAGAACATAGTGGCGCTGAAGAGGGTAGATTCACACCATCTCTGCTCCTTCTCGGACTGCCTGCCAAGGACGGCTGGCCGGAAGTCCAGATCTGACGACGAAGAGACCATGGGGGCTCAAAGGGAGGTGAAGATAACGCGTTAGGGTGCCTTTCGTGGCCGCCGCCGCTACTGGAGTGGCAGGCGGCGCAAGGGGAGTTGGGTTACGAGAGACCGGGGCTAACCTTCTGTCGAAGAAGTTGAATCTGAATTTCCCCCTCCCCTTGACTTCATCTCCCCCTTCCCTTCCTCCTCCGACCACCACCGTCGCCGGCGAGACCTCGACGAACGCCGGCGAACCCTTGCCTGCCGCCGACCGATTCCCCAGCTGCTCCTCCTTTCTTCGTCATCTTCGGTGCCACGTGAAGATCCGCCGACGCCGGCCCCGTCGATGTCCCCGACGACCACCGCCACCACCCCTTCTTCGTTATCTCCGGCGCCCCGTGGAGATCCGCCGCCACCGGCCCCATGGAGATTCGCCGCCGCGGCCCCGTCGACCTCTACTGCTGCTGTCCCCGACGACCACCGCCACCACCTCTTCCCCTTCGTCCTCGTCACTGGCGCAGCCCAGTTGACCTCCACAGCGGCTGGCGCCGTTGAGATCGGCCGCCGCCGCCTCCTCCCGGACGACCACCGCCTCCAACAACAATTGGAATTGATTTGGATCCAATTTCCATTTTAACAATTTCCTTGCTAACCAAACAAAAGAATTTGATTTCAGCCCATTTCCATTTCCACTGAAATTGAATTGGGATTCCATTTCCATGAGTCCAATTCAATTCCACAAACTAAACGGACCCTAAATGTTGTCTACGTGGAATTATTCATGACTCATAAGCAGACCGAAATGAGAGAGAGAGACTATGTGTCAACACATTTTGTTTGTTAAGAGGATTTCTGTGCTCTCTGCGTATTATGGAGGAAAATTTCTGTGTATCGCACTGAGTGAACGAAGCAGGAGGCAAACACACCCTTTGAGCTGATTTATCGAGTGTAGAGATAAATGAGTAAAGTAACGGTAGATGAGGAAGAGCTTATTAATAAATAAAACAATTTGCATAAATGGCTTATTTATATAACTTTTATTTCAATGAATCTTTACATGCTTAGTAATATCAATCACTTCCTGTTCACATTTTTCCTGATCTTATTGAGCAGGCCAAACAGTATGGATCTCTGTTGCTATTCTAGTTGTGTTGTTCGCTATTCAGCGTTTTGGCACAGACAAAGTTGGCTACTGCTTTGCACCCATTATTCTGCTGTGGTTCCTGTTCATCGGTGGTATTGGGTTTTACAACTTAATCAAATATGACGTGGGTGTTCTGAAAGCATTCTATCCAAAATACATTGTGGATTACTTCAAAAGAAATGGAAAGGATGCATGGATATCCCTTGGAGGCATCCTCTTATGCTTTACAGGTGATTTTACAATGAATAAAAGCAAATCATAAAATGGATTCTCTATTAGGCAGGCACTCAATTCAAAATTATGTTTGGCATGATTCAGGCACGGAAGCTATGTTTGCTGATCTTGGCCATTTCAATGTAAGGTCAGTTCAGGTATGTATATATTCTTTCTGAGACTAATACCAGAAACGGATCTGAAGGAAATCATGTTAAGGTTTCATTTACACCATGGCCAGTTATAGTAAATTATTAACCAATCTGAGGTGATGAAAGTAATGGTTTACGCCTTCATGATTATCATATTATAACAACAATCACTTTGTCTTATGTTTCAGCTTAGCTTCAGCTTCGTTTTATTCCCAGCGGTATCTTTAGCTTATATTGGGCAAGCTGCATACCTTCGGAAACACCCAGAGCATGTTCTCGATACTTTCTATAGATCAATTCCAGGTAAAATATTTTAGGTGACGCTTGCTTCTTAATTGGAACTTTGTTTGAATCAAAGTATCAAACGCAACTATACCTTGGTTGCAGGACCATTGTTCTGGCCGACTTTCATAATTGCTGTTTCCGCTGCTATTATTGCGAGCCAAGCTATGATAACTGGTACATTTGCGATCATTTCACAGTCACAAACATTGGGCTGCTTTCCAAGGGTCAAAGTACTCCACACCTCAAAACATTATGAGGGGCAGGTGTACATTCCGGAATTGAACTTTGTTCTTGGGTTGCTTTGTGTTATAGTAACACTCGGCTTCCAGACAACGACTAATATTGGCCACGCATATGGTAAGACAAATGTGACCTCCTACAGTTATACACTAAGACAACCATTGCATCGTTAATTAAGCTAATAAGATGATAGATCTTTTAGACACAGTCACACATGTTTGTTAGCAAAAAAAAAAGGGCTATAATGTGATGTTGCAGTCGTTTTATGTACAAATTTAAAATCTTCAACAAATAGTGGCTATACCTTCCAGTCTTCCACGGGTTTACTTGTTTCAGGTGCTCTTTAGTCATTAGCCATTATCTTATTTCCTTTTAAACCCAAGCAAACTATCTATATATGTTTTTCATGAACTTCATATTGCACTGCTAATCACACCCACGTAACCATCATGGGCACAGTAATAGCTTATCTATTTTTTATGCTTTCCTATAAAAAGTCGAGTATGTGATATTTCACTGCATTGGAAAATTTCAGTGTGAGTTTGTTTGGTGCAGGAATTTGTGTTACTTCTGTGATGATTATTACAACTATTCTTCTGGTAATTGTGATGCTTCTCGTATGGAGAGTAAGCATTTGGTTGATTATACCGTTCTGCCTGGTATTTGGTTTAGTAGAGCTCATCTATCTTTCTTCAGTTCTATACAAATTTAAAGAGGGTGGTTACCTGCCTATAGTCGTTGCAACAGTTCTGGTGGCAATAATGGTTATATGGCACTACGTTCATGTAAAGAAATATTGGTATGAACTGGAACACATAGTTACAAATGAAGACCTGAAAGAATTGATTCAAACACATGATGTGAAAAGAACTCCTGGAGTCGGCTTCCTCTATACAGAACTAGTGCAAGGCATCTCACCTATATTCCCCCACCTTATCGAGAAAATACCCTTTGTTCATTCAGTACTAGTGTTTGTTTCAATCAAACACTTGCCAGTCCCTCATGTGGAGGTCTCGGAGCGCTTCCTCTTCAGAAAAGTCAAGTCAAAAACTTCCCGGATGTTCCGGTGCGTGGCACGCTATGGATACATTGATACACCAGAAGGGGCCAAGGAATTTGCTGCTTCACTTGGTGTACATCTCCAGTCGTATGTTGAAGAGGAGCACTTGATCACAAGCACTCAAAGTGAAGAAACCGAGGCTCAAATAACCTCCATAGTCGACAGTAACACACGGCCACGTAAAGTCGGGAGCTCCACAGTGTACATTGAAGAGACACTGAGGACTAGCGAACCTATGGAGCTCACCCAAGCTCGTATAAGCAGCCACTCAGCACGCTCATCAGGAAGGATTAGTGAAGACCAATTCCGCACGATTGCGGAAGAAAAACAATTCATTCAGAGGGAGCTACAGAAAGGAGTGGTCTATATTCTCGGAGAAACCGAAATTAAGGCAAAGCCTAATTCTTCATTTATCAAAAAGATTGTGGTCAACAACATGTACTCGTTCTTGAGGAAGAACTTCAGGCAAGGGGAGACGGCTTTCGCAATCCCAAGGCAGCAGGTGCTCAAAGTGGGAATGGTCTATGAAATCTAAGCAAAAACCCTGAAGATGTTACCATCGTGGTTTCTCCTAGTGTTTGGTATTGATCAGTGTGTTTATGTTACTTTTTCTTTAGCACATCTTGCACTTCCTTTTGTAGAACTGGCATTGGCTTTCCTGAATTCCTAGTGTATGAATTGCAAAGGTAATGCTCCTGATGACGTGATTTCTGTATGTATTCCTAAGCTTGTGATGCTGTAGACATTGTATGTGTATTCTGTTGTGCAGTGAATACCATGTACTTGAGTGCTAAATAAGTATTACTTCTGTAAACTGGAATCATATGCTTTCATCTAAAACAACAACGCATTTCCCCCGATTTTTTTGAAGAAGCTTACATCGTTGGCCCAAGCACTCGGCTCAAATTCTACGGTGGCACTTAGATCATCTTTCTGATTCTTATTTTATTCGCTCCGACACACACGCCCAAACATATGACCACTCACCAGGCAGCAGTATATATAATATAATGCCAATGCACGTACCGAAGCACACGGCATAGCGCAGGACAAGAATCATATACACTAATACAACAGCAACTAGCAAAGCAATTCGATAAAGAATTGGAGCAAAGATAAGCGCACGCGCGACGCGACCCCAAGACAAGCGTTCCCCGGCCCCATCAAAACACACACTCTCTCTCTCTCTTTCTCTCTCTCTCTCGGGCATATCGTCGAACAGCTACCGGGCGTGAACAGCAACCCGTCTGTCCAGAATCCCCACGGCCAGGCGAACCAAATGCGTAAATTTTCCGTCGGGGTGTGGGGTGGGAGAGAGATGTACCCAAGAAGAATCGGTGAAGGATCCTAGCCGAAGGCGACGCAGCACGCGGCGGTTCTTGCTCTGTCGTCTCGACGAGGCCCGGGCTTTTGCGCAGAAGATTTTGATCGCCGTTCACCGACGACCCGCTTGCATGCGAGGGGGAGCCTGTTATATTTGTCTTGGCAGTTGGCAGTTTACACGCCGGAACAGCTGATTGCAAAATACAGTAATTTGGTGTTTCTTCTCTATTGTCTGTCACTTGTCTTTGTTGTTGTATTCAATCATTTTCTCTACAGGTGAGAACTTGTCCAGATATACCAATCTCGATTTTTCTTTCTGAGTGATGGCGTTGATAGTTAAAGCTTTACGCAGGAGAGGAGAAGATACGCTCTCTGTAAGTGGGAAGGAGTCAAGCACATATTGGCGAACATTACTGCCATTTTCTGATGTTGTGTTTAGTGTTGTTGAGTCTTGCTCTGTTTTTTTTACAAAATCACTGAAAGTAGAATTATAGTGGATAAAAGTTCCTGTGTATTTGGCATGTTAATATTTTCTGGTATTTGTGCTTATACACCATATGCCCCTTTTGACCTTCTGATTATCACCCCGGTCTAACATGCTAAGGCTGACTATGAGCAGCAAATACCACCTCCATAGCTGGTTTACATATTCTGTGCTTAAGCTATTCCTAAGCACAACAGGATTTGGGGTAATCAAAACAAAACAAGTTTGGTGCACTCACGAGACTGCAGCAGAACAAAATAAGTACAACAAAAAACACGAAGGTGAGTGTACTGAGGGGCTCGAGAGTAGAGACGCTCTACAGAACTAACACCCTTAAGAGCAATAGAAAACTGCATATTGATGAGATATGCAGCTGTAGAAACAGCCTCAACCCAGAACTGTGGTGTAATGTGAGAGGCAAGAAGAGGAGTGCAGGCAGTCTCAATCAGATGACAATGTTTGCACTCGGCAACCTTATTCTGAGCATAGACATCAAGACAAGAAGATGAGTAAAGAGTGCTCTGCTAAAAAAGAAACTGTCTAAAAGCGTCAAAACAGTATTCGCCAGCAGAATCACATCGAAAAGTACAGATAAAAGAATCAAACTGAGTACGAATCATTGCTACAAAGCTACGATAGATCACAAGAAACTGACCACGATTAGATATAGAAAAAATCCATGTAAAACAGGAATAATCATCAATGAAGATCACATAAAATTTGTGCTTGTCTTTAGAGATAATAGGCGCATATCCTCATACATTTGAATGAACTAAGTCAAAAGGACGAGAAGACAATGACTCACTAGAATAATAAGGAAGTTGTAGCTGCTTGCACAGCTTACAACCCTAGCAAAATATGGTCGTGTCAATAGTAACACGTCCAAAAACACCCTAACGATCTAATGAAGAAAGACGAGACCTACACAAGTGACCTAGACAATGATGCCACTGCGCAAAAACTCCAGAGGTGGTGGCATCTATAGCGGTGGCAGTATACATAGAGGTGATAGGAGCAACTGAAGTGGACAAAAAGTGGAGGTGATCAAGGATGTAGAGACCCTGACAATCCTACGGCGCCGACCAGTCCCAAGTACCATTCCTGCCTATCGGTTCTGGACAAAACAGGAGTGAGATTCAAAACCAACCCTACAGCCAAGATCGGTAAGCTGACCCACCGAGAGAAGTTGCATGGTAAGCTGAGGAACATGAGAAACAGCTGGAACAGAAAAAATCAGTGGACAAAAGAGTGTCTTGATAGCTGACAGACAGAGGAGTACCGTCAGCTGTCTAAACAAAGATAGGAAAAACTGGAGGTCTTACAGAAGTGAGAGATATGAAGTCCGGTATCATGTGGAAAGAGGCACCAAAATCTAAAACCCAAGAAGTACTTGGAGGAGATGTCTAAGCTAGACTAGCAGAACCTGCTGAGCTGTGAGAAAGCTGCTAAAGTAAAGTCTGGTAGAACTGCTGAACAGAGTCACCTCGCTGAGAAGGTCCTAACGTGCTAGTCTGTCCTCCCGTCGAGGAAGGGCCTCCCTGCCCCCCTTAGATCGGCCACTCCCACACGTCTTATTTCGCTTTTTCGCACCGCACAACTCTGGTAATCGTACCTGAAGTTCTTGCCATAATTGTACTGAACCCCAGTTGGTGCAAAAACAGGAGTAAAAACAAACACATGAGGAGATACTGTAGTTAAAGCAGAAGTTGTCAGTGTATTTAAGGAAGAATGGGTAGCAAGCACAGTCAGAACAAACTGTGTTGCTAACTCGCGTTGAAGCTCCTCAACACAAAGCATCGAAAGAGCCTTAGTGACTATCGGTCATGGTGAGCGGCTCAGCAGTTGAACCCTGATATGCTCAAACTCTTGGCGAAGACGGTAAACGAAGTCACAAAGATGAAGGCAGTCATGATCCACCTTTTGCACCTTATGACACTCCTGGCAGAGCGGAGAAGCTAGCTCATCCAGCTGGCGCTAGAGACTGGCTAGGGCTCGGAAGAAGTCGTCGACGGAGGAGTCCTCCTGGTGAAGCATCTTCAATTCACGCTGAAGCGAAAAGAACTGAGCATCACTGCTCTGCTGGTATCTGACGAGAGCTCCCAGATCTGACAAGTAGCACATAGACCAACAATGTCTGGCTAGATATAGTCATCAACGTTGACCACCAAGATGGCTTGAACATGGGTCTCATCAGCATACCAACGCTCAAAAGCATATATGGCATACTGAAAGGCCTCATCAGCAGCATCAGCAGCGGCAATAGCATCCTCTTCCTCCTTCTTGGCGGCCTCATCTTCCGCAGGAGGTACAGAAGTAGGCTATCTAGGAGAAGGCTGAACCGGTGACGGTGGACAAGGTCGAGCACCAGCAACATGTCCCCAGAGGCGGAGACCATCGAGCGTGATCTCCATGAGCGAAGGCCACAATCTGTAGTTCGTCCCATGAAGCTTTGTTCCCGAGAATTGAATCGTAGCTGATGGAACGGAAGCCATCGGTAGGTGGCGCTGGACGGCGCGGCGGTTAGATCGATGTACTATTTTTTTTGTTTTTTCTTCTTCGGGATGGGATGGCACACACTAAATTGAAACCGATCCACAAATCAAAGGAGCGCACGAGGGGAACTTAGGGTTCCCCTTGTCGAGTGGCAGCGACAGCCCAAGCGACGACGGGCGACGGAGGACGGCGCTAGCCGGAACAGAGGAGCTCAGGCCGAGGGCGATCGATTCAGGCGGCTGCAAGCACTAGGCGGTGGCAGCCTAATTCGGTCGTACAGCGTCGAGGATGGGTTGCGTCGACGCTGAGGACGACGGCCCGAGCGATGAGACCAAGCGGCGATCACCAGGCGAGTGCGAGCGGAGATCACTAGGCGGTTGCAAGTGTCGGGCAGCCTGATTCAGCCGGACGACGTCGGGGATGGGCAGCGTCGGCACTGATGACGGCTACCCGAGCGACGACGGCAATGGCGGTGGTGGCCCGTGCGAACAACGGTGCTCTGGCGACGGCGGCGGCTCGAGCGATGACAGCAACGAATGTGGCAGTGGAAAGAGCTAGGTTAGTGCCATAGCTCTTATACCATGTTATCATGTTATGAATATTATGTGCATATTCAAGAAGCCCAATGGACAATATATATAGGGAGTATAAAAGAGATATACCATATATAGATAAGAAAATAAAAAAGGATTCCTATTCTAACACAAACTAATGGTAGGCATTAACTAACCCAATTTTTCAAGTCCGCCCTATGTCCTAAGCAGGTTTGTTTGATTAAACATCTTTCTACTTCAGATGGCCAGGTTGATTGAAGGGCTATCTCTATTCATTGCAATATTGATTGTTCCAATCTCTGATGCGCGGGTACTACTCATAGTCATCATACCAGCATCGGGTACAGTACAGGGTACTGGTACAGCTTGGGTGCGGCGCCGGTACGGTACCTAGAGGTATCGGGATTTTTACGAATTAAAACAAAACAAAAAAATCGAGTACTATTGGGTACGTTTGGATGCTGGTACGGCCCAATAAAAAGAACTGGAAGCCCATCCCATTAAGCCCATGAAGATGCTATTAAGTGAAACCCTAGCAGTGCAAAACACCAAAAGCCATTCCTCATTTCTCTCCCCAGCTGCCATCCGCAACTCCCAGCGAGCAGCGAGCACGAAGAAGCAATGAGAGGCTCTAGCAAGGCTCCGGTGAGGTACTTCCTCTTCTCCCCTCTTCTTGTTCCCTTCTTGGCTTCTTCCTATTGCTCCCTCCCCCCATCTTCTTCATCCCACCGATTTCTCTTGTTGGTTTCTCTTGTTCCCTTCGTGTTCCCTAGGGGTGGAAACGAGTCGAGCCGACTCGAGCCGGGCTCGTTACGGCTCGGATGAACAGTAGGCTCGGCTCGGCTCCGCTCTTTTTGGGAACGAGCCAAAAAATCCGCTCGGCTCGGCGGGGGGCTCGAACTGTCTCGCGAGCCCTCGCGAGCTTGAGGCACAACACGACACAGCATGAACCATCGCACCTCCTCCCCCATCCCAGCCAGCACAGAGAAGGCCACCGACACTCCAGGCTCCTCCTCCTCTTTGCCTCCCTCTCCCCCGACCGAGCTCCTCCTCTAGTCATCCCAATCTCAGAAGTCAATACGACTTTGGTTTGTAATGAAAGAAGTAAGAACTAGCAAAAAGAACGATCCAACATGAAAAACACGAAATCATCTGAAGAAGAACATCATCCACAGCTCCACACCTACAAAACACCAATCGCAATCCACATGAACCACATCTACGATTACGAAGGCCGACGAGGAAGGTCCAGTCAGCTGTGGAGCACCGTCGCTGAAGGAGCGCCGTCGTCAAGGAAGCTTTCCGGTGGAGTTGGGTGAGTGGGCGAGGCCGCGAGGGGGAGGTGGAGGCGGCGGCGGTGGCGGTGGCGGGTGGAGCTGGGCAAGGGGGAGGCTGGGAGGGGGAGGGGGAGGGCGAGGCGGCGGGTGGAGTAGAGCGAGGGGGAGGGGGAGGCAGCGACAGCTGGTGGAGCTGGGCTAGCGGGCGAGGCCATGAGGGGGGCGAGGGGGAGGCGGCGGGTGGTGGAGGACGGGGCGGTGGCTCAGAGGACCGAAGGGGGGAGGACACGGGGCAGCGGGGGGCTGGACTGGAGCCTAGAGGTGGTGGGCTAGCAGAGCCCAGAGGACGGGGCGGTCGGGTGGGATTTTGGGGGCATTGCGCCGTTGCCGCTTGGGACTAGGAGTCCGGGAGGAATCGGGAGGAAGGAATGAATTATGGAAGCTCGATGGAGGAGTGGAGAACTGGAGAGACTCTCACATTTGGACGAAGGGATATAATGCCGAGCGGCTCGCGAGCGGGCTCGAGCTCGGCTCGAAAATCATGCAAGCCAGAAGCTGGGCTGGGCTCAGCTCGAAAATCCTACGAGCTTGAGCTGAGCTGGCTCGTGAGCCTCGAACTATTTTTCCAGCCCTAGTATTCCCTTCTTGTTTCACTAATTCACTGCTTCAGTGCTTCCCCAGTTTATCAGTTATCTTTTATATTATATATTTTTATTGCTTTTGTTATATATATATATATATATATATATATATATATATACACACACACACACACTACCGTACCGACATACCAGAGTTTTTTTTGGGAAATACCATATCAACGTACCGACGTACCCGCACCGGCGTACCGGTATCTCGTACCCGTGCATCATAGGTTCCAATGTTCCAAATAACATGGACTTTCTTCTCAATGTGTACATGGTTTGTGCACTTTCAAGAATATCAAGTGAGTTTCAATTTGTTACTGTTTGTGGTAGCATCTGAATTACGTGTTCTGATTGAAACTAAGGATTTTATTTCTCCTTGCTAGGTGTTCAATACACTTAGGATAACTATGTTCCTCTTGGGGATGGCATTTGTCTTCATTGGCATCTCCTTGTTAGCACCTGATGACAATAAAGATTGGGGAAAAAAATCCCTTTTACTGTGCTTTTAGATCATCAAATGGGATATAACTTAATGAAATATTTTTATCAGCAACTGATACCAAGAATTCTTCTACCACTAGTCAAGGCCTTCCAACTAACATGAACAGGTGCTGTGCCAAATTCTTGCGTAAATTTCTTTTCTTTCTACCCATACGTATCGTTCCATGCCTTCTTTCTAAATGATTATTGCTGTTACTTTTAAGAAAGATGCAGGCTGAGGATACTGAAGTGGATGACATGAAATCTTTTGTTACTTCAGTAAAAGCAAAAGCGAAATGTGTATTTGTGTAGGCAAAGGTGATGTTTCTCTTTTCCACGACACATGGTTATCATTGCTTTTTTTTTATTCGTTTTGCGCTTGCTTTTCTCAAGAAGATGCTCTTTACAGGCTGCATGCTCTCTGTCGATTGGCCTGGCGGATTCTTCGATCAGCGCTTCTTCAGTGCTTGCAATGCCTGTAGTTTCTTCAAGGACAAGCAGCTTTAGAGGGACCATAACTGACCGGTCAAAGTTCATCCCTTTAAGAACCACGGATTGGGACGATGATGTTGATTTGTAGACACGCCTTACTAGTCTCTACCTTAACACCGCTAACCGAATGCCAGTAATTATTTTTGTGAGCAATGCTAGTTCCAAGTGCACCATGGGTGTATAGGCCAACAACATTTTTGCCCTCCTCAGAACACTGTCTGCACCTAAGATATAAGATGTAACTCTCTGTGCCTGTCTGCCTGAGTGTTTATTTTTTGGTTTGATGTTGTAGAGGTCCAGCACTCTTCTAAACGAAGAAAGAGGGGATTCGCGCTGCCTCCTACTCCTACAGAAGGTCGATTGGCGCGAACTTCCGATCGATTCCTTATTCATTGTTGCTGACCCTTACATCATCATAAAGAGAATAAAGATATCTCAAGAACCCAGCTAGGGGTGAATGACTAACACTCGAGAACAAGCAAGGGATGAGCGCACGGGAGCGACATTGCTTGTTGCTTCATTATCACATTAGAGAAGCAGAACCTCCAAGCTACATCTCGAACTCAGAAATTACCCTTCTATCCCACCCTGCTCCTCCGGCATCGGAAGCAGAACTACCTAGTCGAAAGAGAGACAGGAAGGGAAGACGGTCATACAAAGGTCGAATAAAGCTCTCTTGAAGCTGCATCTGAAAAGACCTAGAGTGAGTCAGTACATACGAACCCTTGAATAAATAAGAATTGAGAAGTACGAAATGTGGGCATCATAACAAAAAAAAGAAGAAGAAATCGAACCAGTAAGACTAATGTCTACTTATTTATACATTTGAGAGGTCCACTTAGACTATTATGATTTTATCTTTAGCTACGCAGGTTATATAAGATACAATTCAATCTAACAAGCGGACTGGACTACCTTCGGCTACTACGAGATGTTTAGAAACCTAAGAAGCTGAGCCTACTTTACACACTTAAGGCAGTAGCAGATGATGAAGAAATGGGCAATAGATCGGCGTCGCCCGTGTGTGTACCCTGCGCCGGCGGTGCCGGACTGGGGCGACCGGTGCTGAAGCCGTCAACAAATGATGTGTTGCAGTTCAAAGTACCTAGCAAACCGAGTAGTATAGTTTGTACATCTGTATAATGTACACGTTACATAGTTACTTACAGGTACAACATTCGTTTTTGTTTTACCGGTTTATCGTTTATGGGACGTTACCACTGCAGAGTCAGTACTCGGTAGTAAATTTATTTAGTTAAATTTAGTTTCACTTTACAACAGCGAATGCATCGGCGCATGACTGTTATGATGACTGCAAATGGTTTGATGACAACTTCAATCAACTACAGTCTACAGGTATTCACCACTGCAAGAAAACAAAGTTTCCCTGCAGAACATCCAGCAGGTAACATCTTGCGCAGGATAAGCCGTAAGAACATCCAGCAAACTAGGCTTATATTGAACCAGACATGCAGCTAACAAATTCGAAAGATTTATCACGTTTCACCTGATCTACCAGAAAAATCACTCTACCTGATTATGAAAGTGATCATATGGTCAGGAACAGCACACAAACGACCCAACAAGAACATCTACTTCTCGTGAAGTTCTAACCATTTAAACAGGGGGTGTAACAAATCATCAGCTGGGAAGCAGCAGAGATGACATGAATCTCCTATTATACACTCAAAAAGTTAAGAGGCAACAAGTTCTCAAAAAAGCAGGCGCCAAGATGGCCAGGGTAATAGGACTTCAAAAACAAGTGAGGTTTATGTCTCCCTTCGGGATCTCCGGCGTGGGGCTGCAGTTTCCTCCGTCTCGTCCTCTTTCTCATCCTCCTTGTCGCCGCTGCTTCCAGCAGCGTCTGTCTCCGTGACCTTGGGTTTCGTGGCCTCAGCTGCAGGTTTCACAGGAGCCTCCTACAAACAATGCTTACAATTGGTCATTCGATTCAGGTTTCGAGCGAGGAGAGCAGTAGCATATGTTGAAAGAACGACTAACCGCTGGCTTCTTGCCACCGAACAGGATCCTGAAGACCACGGTCACAACCACAACTACGATCGAGACCAAAATTCCTATAGTGACGTTGGGCTGCTTCTCTCCCTTCTCAATTACATCCTGTAAAATAAATAGGGGTAACATGTCACTGTCCAGATAGAACACTCGAATAGTCTGATGTTTGAACATAAGAGGTCAGAAAGGATCATGAATCTTACAATGATCTTGGTCTTGTAGGGTTCCAAGAATGGAATGTCAGCAATTTTGTATAGAATGTCAAAGATCTTCTTCTGCAATATGCATGGCAAATCAGTTAAGTGATAACATGCAAGCATTGCTCCACTGAATAATTTAGCAAAGAAAATAGGTGGAAAAGATTGGAAGAATGTTTCACCTGGAACTCAGAAAGACCATCAGCACCTGCAGCGGCCTCCTCTGCCTTCTCTTTTTCCTTCTCAACTTCATACTTAGGCTTCCAGGTCTTCTCTAGGATAGAGGTGGCAACCTTCTCATCATCAGCAATCAAAATGTTGTCAAACAAGATACCATCCTGCATCGTCCAGATCTCAATTCCAATAGCGGCAATTGGGTCAAAGTCAGGATTGTCAAGCTCAAAATACTCAGGGTTGGGGATTTCTTCGGGTTTCCAGATTCCCTTGTAGTTGGGGTTATCAATCAGAGGTGCATGCCACTTGCCCTTGTAAGCAGGGTTCTGCTTCATTGGCTTCTTCCACTCACCGCATCCAGGTGCCTCCTCACACTTGGGGTTGTCAATCTTTGGTGCTTCCCATTCACCATCCTCCTCATCATCCCAGTCTTCAGGCTTGGTAGCCTCTGGGTCATCAATCTCCTCGGGCTCGTCATCCAACCATCCTTCTGGCTTGGTGGCCTCCTCATCCTCAATTTCCATTGGGGCATCCTCATCCCAGTCATCAGGCTTCACAGCAACCGGATCAGGGATTTTAGCTCTCTCATCCCAGTCCTCCGGCTTCTTGTCATCAGGGTCAGGAATGGTCTTGGATGGGATAAGCGCTGGCTCAAAATCATCGGCGGACAGAAATGTTGCCTTCTTCTTTTCCTCCCCGTCAACCAAAATTCTCACCTCGTTATCCGGCTTCAAGATAGCCGTGTAGACATGAGAGAGCTTGTCATAAGGGACGGAAGGAGGGAACTTGAGGTGGTGCTCAACATACTTGCCAGTCTTGGGGTTCTTGTGCTTAAAGATGAAATGCACCTTGTTGGTTGACCCACATTTGTCAGGACCAAACATAATAGTGTAAGGAGTCTCATTATCAAATTCCTTGGCATCCCATGTGGCATCCTGAGGGCGGATGTACTTAAGATAGGCACCTCCACACTCAAGGCCATTCTGAAGCCTCACTTCAAACTGCAGGACCACTGTCCCATCCTTCAAAGTAACAGGCTGATCGAGCTCCTTGATTACGGCATATTTCTTAGCCTTCTCACTAACAAGGAGGCCATAGTCCTCGTGGCCATCACTCTTGGCGTGCTTCCATACACCTGCAAACCCGAGTATGTCAGCATTTGACCTATGACACGTGTGCTATACAGGACCAATGGAAATAACAGCAAATTTTGACGGGAGAACAGAGTCTAAAAGAAAAACAGCAGATTTGCATAATCTAACCGATGCCAATTCTTAAGACCAATAGCAATGTTGCAGCAAACAGTAACAACTAGGCTTGCATTTTGCTTTTGTCGTATAAAGAATGTTTCAAGTGATAATGTCAGGACAAAGTAGTTATAAAGTATAGATGGCAACATTATTCATTAGGATTAACTCAATGCACAATCACAGGTGCATACATAGAACTTTGCAAAATGTTACTCAATGCAGCACATCACAGGTTACTCATGCTAGTATGCTACTCTGCAAATTATATGTTTACAATCAACATGTGCTAGCAATTTCGAATGCAGATCAACTAAGCGTATCATCAAACAATAGTCAGGAACAATATCACAGATAGTCACTTCAATGATCCCAAACACCAAAACGCGGTGTCTCTTCTGCAGTTATCTGTATGGTTTATCAAACCGGGACGCAGAACCGCCAAAGGACAAGCTATCAATCTAAAAAAGTTCAGTGCCCATCATCAACAAGCCCATGAATGGCAGAACATATCCGCATCATATGTCACAGTATCCTAACAACAGAAGCCGCATAACATCTGACTAAAAATAGCAGGAGCAGCTAGCAAGGCACATCTGACTAAAGCACGTATAACAGCGAACCAAACCACCATGTACGCATTTGTAGATCTCATTTGGAAATTACGCGGTTGAACTTCCCGCTGCTAGTCACAGGATACTCAAAACGCACTATGATTTGCACGAAGGTGCATGCCCATCTCAGATCAGAAGCTCACAATTCACAAGCTAGCAGACGGATTATGTGAACAGATCAGCTACCAAAAACACCCACTAAACCCACGGATCTCACACAGATCTAACCAAACAAACTCGCAGAGATAAATATACCTTTGTAGTCGTCCTTCCCGGGGACGACCCATCTCCCCTCGAAGCTCTCGTCGAACGGCTCGTAGAACAGCTGCACCACCAAAACCCAACAAAACCATCACAAATTTGACCCCAAAAAATCCGCAAAAACCACCCAAAACTCGCCAAGGCTCGCTGAGATTACCGGATCAGAGGCGCGGATCTGGACGAGTAGCACCGAGATCAGCAGCAGCAGGAGCTCGCGCCCTCCCATACTTCTCTCGCTCGATCCAGAAATTTCCAGAGAGAAACTAGAAATGCTTCAGGGCGAAGCGTCCGCGACTGGGGGAAGGGGAGCGCTAGTATAAGGAGTTGGCGAAGCCGAATGGATGGACGGTTCATATAAGGGGAAGGGGAGAGGGGACGGTGGGGATCGGTCGATCGGGGCGGTGGGGCCGAGAGGTGCGAAGAAAGGGCCATGGTGTGACTTGTTCCGGCCAATGAGAGGGCGCGGGACGTGGTGGCAGCCAATGGACGGGCGCCACGTATGATTGATGACGCCTGGGGCCGCTGCGACGCCACGTCGGATCCGTTGGGTAAACATGCGCTTGCCCACACGACTACACGAGACGGTAGGAATAGGATTCGATTGACGTGGGGTAGGTGTGTCAGCGAGACTTGAGCACTGGCCTCATCTGTCAGACGGTCATACGTTCAATGCTTGCCACTGAACCTCATGTGTCACCTGCACTTGTCTTTTTACACGCCGGAACCAGCTGATTTGTCCAGTTAAAATGCCTTTCAAGAAGCTGATTTACCTTCGCATTACAATGACAATGATTGCAGATGCTTCGATGATAATATTACCATTGCAATGGCGACATTGTCAATGTAACATCCAACAACAGTAGCTAGCATAGAATTTAACCAGGCATGTACCATTTCTAATGAGTCGACGGACAGTGTCTAGATACCAAAAGATCCTTTCATGTTTCACCTCATACAAGAGGGGTTGGGGGTTGGGGGCGGACTCATGTCTACCCGATTCATTTCTAATGAGTCGACGGACAGTGTCTAGATACCAAAAGATCCTTTCATGTTTCACCTCATACAAGAGGGGTTGGGGGCGGACTCATGTCTACCCGATTCAGGACAGCACACAAACAACCGAACAACCACCTTCGCCGACTCGTGAAGTTCTAATCACCTAAACTGGAGTATCAAATGAGCAGGGTCACAGGGAAAGCAGCAGAGGGCGACGTGAATCTCCTATTATATAGGGACACAGGAACATTAAGAGCTAGTTTCTCAAAAAAGCGAGGGTCGAGACGGCCGAAATGAGGCATCCAAAGAGTGGAGCCTAGGCTGAGTTTATGTCTCCCTTCGGGACCTTCGGCGTGGGGCCACTGTCTCCTCTTCCTCTTTCGCCTCCTTTGTCATCGCTGCTTCCAGCTACGTCAGTCTCCTCGGCACTGGGCTTCATGGGCTCAGCTGCGGGTTTTGCAGGAGTCTGCTACAACAAAACATTACAATGGATCACTTGGTTCAGGTTTTGAGCAACAGGGCGGTGGACATATGTTCAGAAAATACTTACCGCTGGCTTCTTGCCACCAAACAAGATTATGAAGAGCACGGTCACAAGGACAACAATGTTGAGACCAATGTTCCAATTGTGATGTTGGGCTGCTTCTCTCCCTTCTCAATTACATCATGTGAAACAAATAGAAGGATAAGATGTCACTTCACAGCAAGAGCACCCAGAAGTTTGAGAACAAGAGACAAGCAAGGGTCTTGAATCTTACAATAATCTTGGTCTTTGTTGGCCTTGAGAGCTGCAGCGCGTGAAATGTGGACACTATTAGCCTTCTGTTCATCCGAAATTCCAAATCTAGCCCGCCTTAAACGAAAATTCCAAATATAGCCTCCTCCTCCCTGCTGTGTGCCGGGAGGCAAGCGCCTAGTCTTGCCCTTGGGGACAAGACAACTTGCTCTTGCACTGAGACCGCAAAGCAGTGCCCGTATCATCAGATGAGAAATTTTCTATTTAAGTATATTTTTGGAGGAATTTATAAATATAGAAAATGAGCTCAAAAAATTATGAATTTTTTGTGGAGCCTCCAGACATAGTGTACTTGCTTGTGTAATTTTTTCAAAATTTTATCTGTTCTGATTTTTTTCTCGACAATTCATTTAAATATATTGTTTGTAGGAATTTTTTAATGTAGAAAATGAGGTCCAAACAATATGAATTTTTTCTGGGCTCCTTACATAGTGGACTTGATTGTGTAATTTTTTTCATAATTTTATATGTTTTGAAATTGTCGTGACAAATTAAGGGTTTAGGTCTCGAAAATTAGGACTAAAGGTTTCAGAAATTAGGGTTTCATGATTTCATGTGACTTGAAATGTGGAAAGTTTAGTACCACATGACTACTCTAGGTAAGAGACACTCCCTCCTTCGCACATTTGTCGCCCTGTCGCTGTTGCCCCCCCCCCTTGCCCGTAGTTTTCGCTTTTATGGCGTGCCGAATCTTTGAATCTGACTCCCGATTTATTCGCTCGTGCGCCTCCACCGGCAAGGGTGTTGTGTGACGCTTCACGGCGCCACACCGGTGTTAAAACAAACCTTGACGTGTGCTACATGTTCC
Organism: Ampelocalamus luodianensis; assembly: GCA_036346255.1. Classification (NCBI taxonomy): domain Eukaryota; kingdom Viridiplantae; phylum Streptophyta; class Magnoliopsida; order Poales; family Poaceae; genus Ampelocalamus; species Ampelocalamus luodianensis. The sequence continues at coordinate 27,400,189 of CM070624.1, read as the reverse complement.
TTGCAGTATATGGCGTTGTAGCGTAACAAGGTCGAGGTGGCTTAGGACAGTTCTTGTACCAGTGTCATTCACCACATCGGGAGCAATTATTTGATTGAGTAATGGGACTGATGGTACCAGTAGGTGGCATGGGTGATTTCGTTGGTGTTTCTAATTCCACCATAGAAATAGGTTTGTGAGGCATACTTGGTGATTCCTAAGTAAAGGATGTAGGGTGAGCAAGTGCCAAGCGACCGTTGGGTACAATATTATCGTCAGCAATGTCAAACAGCCATTCATCATCTTCAGGTTGATCAGGATTGATTGTTCCGTTTCCATTATTCTCTCCCATGTTAACCAAATTGTGCTCATTAGCTTCCTTCTTAAATGTATTATACTCCAAATGATCATTCTCCCTTGGATTGTTGTTTCCAGCTTGTAGTGGTTCTTCAGCAGCAAAATTCTCCCTTAGAAATGAATGATCATTATGAATTGAGCTCATGGATTGAATTTAATTTAGATTTGAATTGAGGAATGGATCATTCATTTCTAAATATTTATGTATCATTCATTTTCACATCATTATGTTTGGAATATCATCCACTTTAACACTGTATTGTACCACAGACTAGATAGGCTTGTACATGATCAACTGAGGGAAATGTGTGGCGTACATATCATATAACAACGAACCGTAGCCTTCGAAACGCACACAAGTCGAAGGCTGCGGTATGTTGTTATATGATCTGAATGCCACGTATTTCTCTCAGTTGGTTCATGTACAATCTTATCTATCATGTAGTACAATACAGTGTTAAAATAGATGATATTCTTTAATACTATATTGTACCACAAGCTAGATAAGCTTGTATATGAACCAACAGAGGAAAATATGTGGCATGCAGATCGTATAACAACATACCATAGCCTGCACATTGTTATATCATCTGCATGCCAAACATTTCCCTCAGTTGGTTCATGCACAAGCTTATCTAGTCTGTGGTACAATACAATGTTAAAGAATATCATCCACTATAAACTGATAAATTAACAAAGAGTGTCCCGATTACAATAAACTCACGCGTATATCATGTAATGCTTGTAACGCTTCAAATGTCGTCAATTTTATGTATGAACACGTACACTACAACTCCATTGAAAACCCTAGTTCTGTTATGAGTACTTTGTGTGGGAATTCATGAAACCCTAATTTCCAAAACCTAAAATCCAAATTTTCGAGATCTAAATCCTTCATTTTAGAGACAATTTCAGAACACACATATAATTATTCTAAAAGGTGCCAATACAGCAAAAAAAATCCCAAAAATGACACATGAAGAATTGGGTGGTGGGGCCATGGCAAGTTGGCAATAAATCTTTCATGCTCTATTATTGATTAAGGATGATACTTTCAAAATTTAATGTTTGAACTAGTTTGAACTCGCGGAAGACACGGGAATCGACAGTTAATGCATAGTACCCTACCCCTTTAATTGTTAATTTTCTGCACTTCCCAGTAGTACACTTGCAGTAGTCATGTAATACTAAATTTCCCACATTCCAAGTCACATGAAATCATGAAACCCTAATTTCCGAAACATTTCGTCCTAATTTTTGAGACTTAAACCCTTAATTTGACGCAATAATTTTAGAACATATAAAATTATGGAAAAATTACACAATCAAGTCCACTATGTAAGGAGCTCGAAAATTTTTTTCAAAATGTTTGGACCTAATTTCAATATTAGAAAATTCCTACAAACAATATATTTAAATGAATTGTCGAGAGAAAAAAAAAACAGATAAAATTTTGAAAAATTTACACAAGCAAGTACACTGTGTCTAGAGGCTCCACAAAAAATTTCATAATTTTTTGAGCTAATTTTCTATATTTATAAATTCCTCCAAAAAAATACTTAAATAGAAAATTCTACTACAGTGCTATGGCCACCTGCTGCGGTCCCTAGGCGCAATGTGTTGTTCATTGTCCAGAGGCGACACTAGTCTCTTGCCTTCCCTGGGCGCAACAGGTGGAAGGAGGAGGCTATATTTGGAATTTTCGTGTAAATGGGGCTAGATTTGGAATTTCTGATGAACAGGAGGCTAATAGTGTCCACGTTTCGCAGCGCGCACACACACGCACACTGCAGAAGTGAACACACGAGATAATTTTTGGTGCTGCCTAAAATCTGCTGTAGCTTTTCCTTTTCTTCTCTTATTTATACTAGCAAATAACAAGTAACTGAAGCACTACAACGCTCAGGCATAACTAGCATCAATTGGCTTCGATGCCGATTGCTACTCAGTGCCATGCAAACAAAATGAAAATGGTGTTACAAGAAATTAATAAACGCAATAACCAGCATCAAGGATTATTCAACAAACACCCTCGAATCCTTAATGCGCTTTCTTGATCTCGACGATGTCGATCCTTGTGCATAGCTCGTCTTCCTTTACACCATATTTTGCTAGGACAAAACCTGGCTTGGTGTGGCCCAGCCGAAGCAAGTACAGTCGATTACATGACTTATTTGACCCAGTCAGTAATTTTCTCTCTTGATCATAAATGCTCAGAATGCTTTATTCCAACACCGCTTTGTAGCCATGCTCATTGAGGTGCCCCAAACTGATTATATTACACCTTAACTTAGGTATGTAATAAACATCAGCTAAGACTTTGTGCTCATCAGTTTGGCACTTGAACGACATCACACCACAGCCGCTGATTTCCATGTGAGATCCATCGCCAAATTTCACTAACCCCCGAATTGACATGTCCAGGTCGGAGAACATCTCACGGCACCTAGTAATGTGATTGGATGCGCCTGTGTTGAAGTACCAAATGGGACTCATCTCCCTCACTAATAGCTTTCCCCTATGGTTCTCGATGATGGTGTACATCAGGTCGTGGTTGTGTGCGAAGTGCGTGCGCATGGCCTCGACGACCACCTAGAACTCCTCCACGAGCAACGCGGCCAAGTCCTCGAGCCACCTGCTGTCGGCGCCGCCAGACATCGTGAGCTTCTCCAAGCACCGGATGAGCAACGTCGTGCTGGCCCCGGCCGCCTCACCGTCGAGAAACACCTTACACGACTGCAGCACCACCGCGGCGCACCCATAGTATGTGGCAACCTCCTGTAAGAAGTAGTCCTCTGCGCGGCGGGCTAGCCCATCCTCCGCGTGCAGCTCCAACCAGTCTGCGGCCTCCCATGCCACCACGAGGTTCGCCAGCGACAGTGCGATGTCGGCGCCGTAGCAGGACGCGATGGCGTTGACGAACACGTCGGCCATGAGGCCCGCCGGTAGGTCCACGATGATGTCGCCGCACTCCAACAATTGCCACTTCAGGTAGCTGCTCTGTGATGTGATCGGGTACCTGTGCAAATGGAAACAATGTTCTTGGGTACGAACGAACACATCCGGCTTGCCCGATCCATTCGCCCGCGACCATTCTTGCACCACGTTCCTGAGTGCCAGCGGCATGGACGATGACTGCATCGTCGACGTGGCCGATAAGAACGACATGGTGGGCGAATTAAAGCACTCCTCCTCCTCTTCCTTCTCCTTCATCATGATGATGTCCACGACATGCTCGCATACCACAGCCATTAGGAGAGCCGGCTCGTCGTCCTCTCGGGTGTTGGTGAGATACACCTGTTCTTTCTCGGTTCATCACACTCAGACATGAAATGCCTGAACTCCTGACAATTGAAGCACTGGATCTTCGACTTGTTGAACTTTCCGCGATGCTTCTTCTTATCGCCGTCTTGGCCACGGCCATGGCCACCGCTGTGCCCGCCATTCTTCTTTGTGCCGCTACTGGAGCCCTCGCCGCTCTTCTTCTCTTCAGTGGCTTTGGCCTCCCACTCGACGCACATGAGTAACAGGTGCTCTCCTTCTTTCTTGTTGCGCTGCCGCCCCTTCAAGCTCTCCTCGTATGCCCTCAAGCATCCGATGGCCTCCATCACTGACATCACCGATACATCGCTCCATTGCTCAATGGTGCTGACAATGGGTAAGAATTTATCGAGGATGGAACGTAGGAGCTTCTCAACGATGGCGTTCTCCTCCACCTTGGTATTGAGAGCACGTATCTTGTTTACCATGGTGGAGAGCTTCAAGGCAAACTCAATGATTGTCTCCGAGTCCCCCATGTACACGGTCTTCACCGACGTGCATATCCTTGAGAGCGTCCCAAGCCTCCTATATAGTCTCCTTCTCGGATATAGCCATTACAGCAACCTTCGGTACAACTTGGACTATGGCGGCGAGAGCCATCTGGTCTTTCTTCTCATCAACCAATTATTCACCCTCTACTGCCACCCACACTCCTTGCACACGCATGATGATCTTCATCTTCACCGCCCATACCTTGTAATTGCTCTCCGTGAGCATGAGGTATTGGAGGGTCACAACTCCCTCCCTCACCGGCGGTACCACCAGTGCACGGCCAGTGCCCGCTGCCACTCGCGCCATCCTCGATGCAGATCCTGGTACCCGATAAAGACTCCGAGACGTCGTGCGACATCTTCACAGGCAGGAGAGCACGAAGCTCTGATACCAATTGTTGGCCCTGAGAGCTGCAGCACACACACGCACAATGAAGAAGTGAATGCACGAGATAATTTTTGGTGCTGCCCAAAATCTGCTGCATCTTTTCCTTTTCTTCTCTTATTTATACTAGCAAATAACAAGTAACTGAAGCTGAAGCACTACATGCAAACTAGTAACTGAAGCACTACACGCTCAGGCATAACTAGCATCAACTGGCTTCAATGCTGACCGCTACTCTGCGCCGTGCGACATCAATGCCATGCAAACAAACTAAAAATGACGTTACAAGAAATCAATAAATGTAATAACCAGCATCAAGGAATATTCAACAGTCTTGTATGGTTCCAAGAACGGAATGTCATCAATTTTGTACAAAATGTCAAAGATCTTCTGAAATATGCATACCAAATCAGTTAGTATAACATGCAAGCAATGCTCTGGTGAAGAAATTAACAAACACAATAGCTAGAAATTTTTTGGGAGAATTAATAATTAATGACATTAACACACACAGTTGCACCATAGATACAGAGGAGATTAACAAACATAATAGCTCAAAAAGACCAGCAGAATGAATTACCTTGAATTCGCAAAGGCCATCTGAAAGACCTGTCGTAGCCTCCTTAGCCTTCTGCTTTTACTTATGAACTTCATACTTGGGCTTCCAGGACTTCTCAAGGATAGAGGTGGCAACCTTTTCGTCATCAACAATCAAAATGTTGTCAAATAGGATACCATCCTGCATCGTCCAGATCACAATTCCAATAGTAGCAATTGCATCAAAGTCAGGCTTGTCAAGCTCAAAGTACTCAGGGTTGGGGATTTCTTGGGGCTTCCAGATTCCTTGGTAGTTGGGGTTGTCGATCAGGGGTGCATGCCACTTACCCTTGTAAGCAGGGTTCGTCATCACACAGCAAAATGTCCCGACCGGAGAGAAGAAACCGCACGGTTTCTCCTCTCTCCCGCAACACAAGGAGACGACGAGTTCCGTTGAATGGTTTTGTGTTGTGCTTGACCCTTTCCCACCACCATCTCTCAACCTCCTAGGCCCACAAACCACGTCTCACCACCACCACTGGCCAACCTGATACAATATCATCTCATTGTCGCTTCCTTGGTTGCTCATGGCGTTGTAATGGATCATCATCTTCACCGGTGGCGGCGGCCGCGGCCGCAGCCGCGGCAGTCAGCCATCGACCTCACCTGGATGTTGTGCCATGGCGTCAGGTCGCCTGTCCCATTCCACGTGTTGTCCCTCTACACCTCTGTCTCCGTCACATCATCCACCACCTACGAGAACCATACTGCCACGCGCGTGCACCGCTTCACGACCCCCGTCGATGGTGACGACGGGGAGAACCCCGAGTGGGACGCACCCCTGCGGCTCAGGCCAAGAAGGCGAGGACAAGCTCCTTGTGACGTTTGAGCTTAGGGAGGAGCTGCCTGTCCTCGGCGACATGCTTGTCGCTTCCTCGGCCGTGCCAGTCGACAACCTCACCGCAGCCGGCGGCGGCCAAGCATCGTACCAGCTGGCCACTCTCGACGGTAAGCATCCCAACAGGGTCATCACCTTCTCTTATGCCTTCCACGGCAATGCCGTGACGTCACCGCCAACGGAGGAAACCGCGCCGTCCGGTCCATACCAGGGCATCCATTGGCTATCGACAGAGCAAGTCGTCGTTTACCCAACCATAGCTGTGGTCGCCGAGCGCCACCATTTCCAGTGTACCCACCACAGTTGCCGGATGCAGCATGCGGAGTCACAACAACAGAGTCAGCTACTGTTTACCCGCCGTTGTCAGCGTGCGGCGTCTACCTTCCTTTCAGTTTGGCAGTTGTCTCAACGACCAAGTGAAGGCCACAGGGAGGTCCTCGAGGACCAAGGCCGAAGGTGCGGTTAGGGTTCCTCAGACGACACCAGATGTACCCTCGGTGGAGCCCTGAGGGCCAGGGCCGAAGGCGCGGCTAGAGGCCCTGGAGGGCAACAGATGTACCTTCGGCGGAGCCCCGAGGGGCGCTGGAAGGCCATCAAGAGGCCCTCAAATACCATAGGCAGAAGGCACGTCCCCCTAAAGAGTACTAAGGGTACCCTCAGGGGGCGCCAAAGCATGCAAGAAACCCATAGGACCCCCACCGGGGGCCACCTGCTAAGCACCGAAGGTGTCCAGGGCCCCTCGGTGAGGGGCCTGAGGGTACCACGCACGGTGCAAAGGGGAAGAGGTACTGGTGAACCGCGCGTATCGATCGGGTGGACCAAGACCAGGAGGGTCCACCATGAACCGAAGGCTACGCAAGGAAGGAGGAAAAGCCTCTACAACCCCTACAAGTGTAGGGCCTTTTTAGGAGTAGAACTGTAATCTCATGTGGCTTGGTCGGAAGGCTATAAATAGCCGCCTCCCCCATGTAATGGGGCAAGGATTTTTCTCAAGGCAATTAATACACTTTTACTTCTTTTGGCCTCAGTCCCCTTTCATGAGGATCTCCTGGTTCCTCTCACGGTAACCGGGGTCCCTTTTTTATACTTTCTGATCTATTTGCTACGACAGTTGGAGCCGTCCGTGGGGAGCGGCCAGAGAGTCACAAAGAAGAATTTCAAAGCACCAGCATGGCCCTCGGAAGAAGAGCGCACCAAAGGTCTCCTCAGTCGCCGTGCATGCGGCTCCAAGTACTCTGAGGGCCAAGCGAAGTAGGACCTCTGTGGCAGTGGCCGCAGCCGCTGAGGAGGACGACAACAACTCAACACATGGAGACATCATCGGGGGCGACACCCAGCCCACAGAGGCATCTCTCCCCGGAAACCATCAGGCGGGCCCGCATCCGCTTGGGGCCACAGGCGTGACCCGGGAAGCAAACGAGGCCCTCAAAAAGGAGTTGGCAGGCCTCCACTGGGAGGTGCTAAGCCTTCGACAACCGGCAACGATGGCGCCAGCAGCCCCACCCCAGCGCGCGATCATCGCGCAAGATCGAGCCACTGGGGGAGACCACCCCTTCGGCACCTCCAGTAGCACCACCAGGACCACTACTCTTAGGGGACCCAACTCCCTATTAAGCACCGGACTCGAGGCGGCTTGTTGGCCTTCGAGCTTCAAAATGCCGAACATCAGACCATACGAGGGGAGCATAGATCCCTCGGAATTCCTCCAGGTGTATGAGACCGCCATTGAGGCAGCCGAGGGAGACGACACCACCAAGGCGAAGAGCTTCACCCTCGCCCTTAGTGGCATGGTGTTGACTTGGTTCTTCACCATCCCTCGCCCTCCATATAAGCATGGGAGCAGTTGCGAGACCTTGTGCGCAATAATTTCTAAGGAAACTACGTCGAACCAGAAGACGCGGGGTACCTGTTTGCAATAAAGCAAGGCCTGGGTGAGTCCATATGCAGCTTCTTCAAGAAGTTCGCGGAGATGAAATGCCAAGTAAAGGGGGTCAATGAGACCACCGTCATCAATGCGGCAACATGCGGACTTCAGAAGGGTCCCTTGCCCGAGATGCTGGCCGCAAACCTGCCAGCACGGTGGCGGAGCTTTTCGACAAGATGGAAGAATACGCCCAGGTGGAAGAAGACAACACTCAAAGGGCTGAAACCTTAACACCAGCAGCCCCAGCGTCGGCACCGAGCACCCCGTCCGAGAAAAAGGAGGATTCTACAACCACCACCGTGGAGACGTCTGGCAAAACACGGACCAACGACTACCGGCGGAAAGGGTGAGGTGTCTACCACATTGAAAATGGACAACTCCCTCAAGGGGGAAATCGAGGGGTCCGAGGAGATTGCGAGTGCGACCGAGGCCGCAGGCATGGCGGGGGCCGCCACCCAGACGCCAGGATAGGTGCCAGGGGTTGTGCGACCTCCACGGTGAGGGGTCACATGTGACCAGGGACTACTACACCATTGCAGACACGTAGGACTACACGAACCGCGGCCAACAGCAGGCCAAGCGAGAGGAAGGGTGGAGGCTGAGCAACATGCTGCCTGCCCCACAGTAGAGACCCCGTATAGAAGGGGGCCGTGGGGAGCACCCCCAAAGGGTCATCAACATGATTGCCGAAGGATCCTCACTCGGCATGGCGTCCAAAAGGCAGCGCTGCACGTATGCCCAACAAATACACCAAGTCGCGACATACCCCACTGCGAGTCCACCTTGCTAAGCTGAGATACCTATCACCTTCGTCCCTAGGGATGCCAGAGGCCTGTCCTCGTGGAAGTTTCGTGGACCTACTCTTCGCTGATGGCTTTGACAAAATAATGATCCCCAAGAACCGCCTATCGCCACCGGCATACCCTGGGTGGGCTTCGGAGGAAGACCTGTCACATCCCTAGGCCAAAATGACCTAGTTGTCACATTCAGCGATGACTTCGCATCGCGAGCTGAAGTCATCACCTTCGATGTCGTCCAGATGCCTTACCAATACAACGCTAACCTCGGTCGCGCCACGCTAAACGTCTTTAATGCAATCGTACACCACAACTACCTGTGCATGAAAATTCCCGCACTAGAGGTTATAATCACAGTGCGCTGGGACCAGGACATGGCAAGGCAAACGGAGTTCGAAAAAATCGCCCCAGCCCACCATGTCCACACGGTTGAGATGGGTACAGAGGCCCAGGTGAATCCCCTTCGACAAAATAGGTGCCTAAGGTCAAACCGGAGGGGTGGCTCCGAAGTGTCCCCCTGAGAGAAGCACCACCAGAAAAGACGGTGGCCCTCGGAGCATACCTCGAGCTAGAAGCGTGATACGCCATCCTCGAAGTACCCCACAGCAACGCAGACAACTTCGCATGGGTTCCCGATGACATCCCTAGGGTAAGTCGGCAAACCATCGAGCACCACCTGGCCATCAAAAGCGAGGCCCCCCAAGAAACAAAAACTCTGCTACATGTCGGTTGAACGATTTGAGGCGGTTCAAAACAAAATAGCCAAATTGCTAAAGGCGGGGGATCATTCAGGAAATAAAGCACTCTGAATGGTTGTCCAACCCCGTTCCGGTGTAGAAGAGCACTGGCAAGTGGTGCATGTGCGTCAACTTCACCGACCTCAACAAAGCATCCCCACAGGATGACTTCTCCCTACCCTGCTTCGACCAACTGATCGACGCCACCTCAGGTTGCGAGCTGATGAGCTTCCTCAACGCTTACTCCGGCTACCATCAGATATTCATGGCCTGAGACAACAAGGCGAAGACTGCTTTCATCACCCCAATTGGCACATATCGCTTCACCAGGATGCCCTCGGCCTCAGGAATGCTGGAGCAACCTTCAATCGGCTCATCACAAAAGTCCTAGCCAACCAGCTCGGCCACAACGTCGAGGCATACGTCGACGACATCATGGTTAAAAGTGCACATGCGAGTCCCACTTGGTGGACCTACAAGAAACCTTTACCAGCCTCCGGGGAGAGGGGGTGAAGCTGAACCCCAAAAAATACACCTTCGGCGTAAAAGCGGGCAAGCTCCTGGGGTTCCTCGTATCTGAGAGGGGTATTGAGGCAAACCCACCCCCCAAAAAAAAAGCCAACTAAGAAATGAGCCCCCCGCCACCCCCCCCGCAGCGCCTGAGAGGTGCAAAGGCTAACAGGGCGCCTCGTAGCACTCAACTGATTCTTACCTCGCTTCACGGAGTGAGCCTTACCCTTTTTCAAAATGCTCTATGGAACAGGCCTTGCCCTTTTTCAAAACGCTCCACGGTGCGGAGCCATTTCGATGGATAGAAGACTGTTAGTGGGCGTTCGAAGAACTCACGCAATACCTCGCCCGATTGCCAAGCCTAGTCAGCCCGAACCCCAATGCAAATCTACTGCTGTACCTCACTGCATCCTCCTCAGCGGTGAGCGCGGTCCTTGTCCAAGAACACAACGCCTCGTGTACTACGTGTCAAAAGCCTTAGATGGGGTCAAAGTCAGATACACGGAGCTGGACAAGCTAGCATACGCGCAACTCATGGCTTCGTGCAAGTTGCGGCACTACTTTCTAGTGAAGGGATACAAGTAGGCTACACTAGCTGGTAATTAAAAAATTGTACCATGTAAACCAGGATGTCATGCAAGCAAGAGATCATAGATCGTTACCACTAGACGCGCAGAGCAGCGGAAGAAGAGTTGGATCAGCCTGATCGAACATCGAGCGCATCGATGAAGTGGTCGTAGTCGATCGTCTAGCGTCCTCGATATCAATTGTTTCCTCCAGCAACGTATCACGTTCCTTGCGAAGTCATGGATCGTCCTTAAGCACAGCAGTAACCGCAGTAGCGCCTCTACGGTGTCCACACGTCCAAGGATGGAACACCGTACATCGGTGTGCTAGCATCAACTCACACGGTAGGGCTCTCGAGAAGATGGCAACTAGGGTTTCAGTGGAGCGACTCACGTGTCTCTCTCTTATGTCCTCTTTCCCAAAAGCCCCAAGCATCCTCTTATATAATGTCCATGACGGATCCTATCCAGAGTCATTTTTTTTCAACCCATTAAGTGTGTGACACATTAGGTTCATGTGTAATCGGTTGTGACTCGGAAACACCTTTCCGACCATGAGTCGTTAGCGGTTCCTAGCAGGACATAACAATTCCCAAATACACATAAATTATATCAGATAAACTATAATGCAATATGATCTATGACTATGTCCTTGTCACTTATGAGTAGCTCATATCTCTATAAATTCATATTTAATCACAACCAGTTCGTAACTCCTTACGTCCAGTTCATGACCAATCAGTGATTGTATTCAACCAGTCTACGACCAACTCGTATCTCCATAGGACCAATCTGTATCTAGTCGAACTGAACGACCTGCTCGTGTATTCTCCCTTTGCCTCACGATATATGGTTGAACTCCAGGTGAGATATTTTATCATCCATGGATGGTTCAATACTTTCTTGATCAAGTGACAGATAACAAGATGTGGTCGACTCTTCGACCACTAGTAGCATGACTATGCACTTTCTTTATCCGACCATATCGAGGGGCCCAGAGATATCTCTCTTGTTATGTTAGGAGGGGCAAATCTCATGTTCAACCAATCACATTTCTCCGCATATTTCATAGCATACCCGAAAGCTACCTTTATAATTACCCAATAATGGAGTAGCGTTTGACAACCCCTAAGTGTACTATTACACATATAGGAAACCATGCTGATCTTAGGTCTAAGGATTATACATCATCATTGCTTGAGACCAACTGATGACACATAAAATCATAACAATCTCAATAGTATCTCAAGGTGGGTCAATCCAACACCATGTTCTCTAACATGTGTTCACATTATTGATTCGATATCCCATATCTATGACCGATAAAATATGGTCATCAATCAATACATATGTAGGTCGATAAGTAACTAGCGTTTCGATCAGTGACATACGACCAAAGATACATTTAGAATGATATCATATAAGTTAAAGAGCTTCACCAACAAGTCACATACTTGTTAATCTTTATAACTGATGATTCATTTAAGGAACATAATAATATTTATTTAATAACACATAAATATAGATGTGATACAAGCATCTCTATGATTGCCTCTAGGGATATTACCAACAGTCTCCTACTTGTACTAGAGTCAATCATACAAGTATCGAATACCCATAGCTCTTGTGTGCAGCTCATGCTTAGATTGCGAGAGAGGCTTTGTCAACTGATCAACAATATTCAAATCCGTGTGCACTTTGCATATCTTCACATCATCTCTTTCAACAATCTCACGAATAATGTGATATCGTCGAAGTATGTGTTTGGACTTTTGATGCGATCTAGGCTCCTTAGCTTGTGCAATGGCTCTATTATTATCACAATAGAGATTCATTGGACTGAAAGCACTAAAGACCACACCTAGTTCATTAATGAACTTCCTAATTCATACGGCTTCTTTTGCAGTTTCGGAAGTCGCAATGTACTTAGCCTCAATTGTAGAATCAGGAACTGTTCCTTGCTTTGAACTTTGCCAGCTCACTGCTCCTCCATTAAGACAAAACATAAACCCAGACTACGATATGAAATCATCTTTGTCAATGTGGAAGCTAGCATTGGTGTAACCATTTACGACCAGCTCTTCCCCACGACCATAAACAAGGAATGCATCCTTAGTCCTTCTCAAGAACTTTAGGATATTTTTGACTGCTATCCAGTGACCTTCACTTGGATCTGACTGATATCTGCTCATAACACTTAGAGCATACAACACATCTGGTCGTGTACAAAGTATGGCATACATGATAGATCCAATAGCCGAAGTATATGGAATTCTACTCATTTTCTCGCTTATCAGTGGTCGAAGGACACTGACTCTTGCTAAGACTAATTGCATGTGACATGGGCAAGAACCCTTTCTTGGAATCTTGCATGTGGAATCGCTTCAATACCTTGTCAATGTACATAACTTGGCTTATTCCAATTAGCCTTTTAGATCTATCCCTATAGATCCTTATGCCTAAAATATATGCTGCATCTTTCACCGAGAAACTATTTTTTAATGAAGTTTTAACACATTCAAGCACAAGAATATCATTTTCAATCAATAATATATCATCCATATATAAGATCAAAAACACAAGTTTGCTCCTACTAACCTTCTTGTAAACACAGGTTCTTCTTCATTCTTGATGAAGCCAAACCCTTTGACCACTTCATCAAAACGAATGTTTCAACTCTGAGATGCTTGCTTTAATCCATAAATGGATTTCTGAAGCTTGCATACCTTTCTAGCTTTCTGTGGATCGAAAAACCCTCATGTTGTGTCATGTACACATCCTCACTTAGTTTTCCATTTAGGAAAGCCATTTTGACGTCCGTTTGTCATATCTCATAATCAATATGCAACAATAGCTAGAATGATCCGGATAGACTTAAGCATAGTGACGGTTGAGAAGGTTTCATCGTAATCAACACCTTAAATTTGTTTGAAACCTTTCGCGACCAGTCGTGCCTTATGAATGTGAACATTTCCATCCATATCTATCTTTCTCTTAAAAACCCATTTACACTCAATGGTTTTAACATCATCAGGTGGATCAACCAAGTTCCAAACTTGATTGTCATACATGGATTTTATCTCGGATCTCATGGCTTCAAGCCATGACTCAGAGTCTGGGTCCATCATCGCTTCCTCATAAGTCTTAGGCTCATCATTATTCAATAATAAAACGTCATGCCCACACCTTATAGGCAATTGACACGGACTTTTAGATTTACGTGGGGTTGATACTTCATCTACAAGTTCTACAATATATTTTTTATCCTGTAGAGGTTCAGTAGGAGTTGAAACATTTTCAGATGTTTTCCGAATTTCTTCGAGTTGCACCTTGGAAAAAAAACTCTTTCTCCAAGAAGACATCTTTTCGGGCAACAAATACTTTGCCATCATTCCGCTTATAAAAGTAATATCCTTTAGTTTCCTTTGGATAGCCCACAAAGAAGTATTTATCCGACTTGGGTGTGAGTTTGTCAGATATCAAACATTTTACATATGCCCCACAAGCCCAAATCCTGAGAAAAGACAATCTAGGACATTTCCTTGTCCATATCTCATATGGTGTCTTCTCTACAGTTTTTGATAGAATCATATTTAAAGTGAAAGCCGTTGTTTCTAGAGTGTATCTCCAGAAATACAATGGAAGATCGGATTGGCTCATCATAGGCCAAACTATGTCTAACAATGTTCCCCATTCCATTGAGGCGGTCCCGGTGGAGTAAATTGTAGAACAATTCCATATTTCTTTAGATGATCACCAAACTCATGGCTCAAATATTCACCTCCACGATCTGATCGTAGATATTTAATTGTCTTGCCAAATTGATTATGTACCTCATTCTAAAATTATTTGAACTTTTCAAATCATTATGTAGATGTAATCATATATACTAAAGTCATTAGTAAAAGTTATGAAGTACTGAAAACCCCCTCTGGCCGAAGTGCTCATTGGTCTACATACATCCGAATGTATTATGACCAGTAAGTCACTTGCCCTCTCACCTTTAGTCGTGAAAGGTGCTTTTGTCATCTTGCCAAGTAAACAATATTCACATATTTCAAATGATTCAAAATCAAATGAGTTTAGAAGACCATCTTTATTGAGCTTCATCGTGTGCTTTTCATTTATATGACTAAGTCGACAATGCCAAATAAAAGTGGGATTGAAATCATTAGGTCGAAGTCCCTTAACATTAATGTTATAGATAGGCACATCCTCAAGATTCAAAACATATAATCTATTCACCAATGGAGCATGGCCATAAAACATATCTTCAAAATAAATTGAACAACAATTGTTCTTTAGTCTGAACTCATAACCTTTTGCTCCTAAACATGAAGCAAAAATAATATTTTTACTTAAGGCTGAAATATAATAACAATTATTTAATTTCATAACTAATCCTGAGGGTAAAACTAATGGTAAAGTGTCAATAGATAATGCAGCAACTCTTGCTCCATCGCCCATGCGAAGATCAACATCTCCTCTTGCCAAACTTCTAATCACTATCGGTCCCTACATCGAATTGCAAATATGAGCAACCGATCCAGTATCAAATACCCAAGAACATGTAGGACAAGTGGCAAGATTAATTTCTATAAGATTTATATCTGAACTGGAAGTCTTACTTCCTTTGTTCTTTTTCATCTCTGTCAAGTATTTCTTACAATCTCTCTTCCAATACCCAATCTCATGACAATGGTAACATTCTATGTGAGGCTTAGGACCCAGCTTGAGCTTCTTAAGCTTAGCCTTGAGACTCTCGATCTCATCTTGAGTCTTTTCTTTGCCTTTTCCCTTAGACTTATCCTTCTTCTTGAAGTTAGTAGTCTTTTGAACCATCATCACATGATTATAACTTTTCTTGATGCTCTCCTCAGCACCTTTAAGCATGCCATGCAGCTCGGTCATTGACTTCTCCATGCCATTCATATGAAAATTCAATATGACGGGCTCAAAACTCACAGGGAGTGATTGGAGAATCACATCAATAGTCAACTCTTGGTTAAGGAGAAAACCAAGCTTTTCTAAGCTCTCAATATGACCAATCATCTTAATCACATGAGGACTGACTGGACTACCTTCTGGCGGTCTACAAGAAAACAATATCTTGGAGGTATTGTACCTTTCTACCTTTGCTTGCTCCCGAAACATGCCTTTCAAACCCATAATCATATTGTAAGCGTCTGTGGTCTCATATTGCTTCTGAAGCTCAGAGTTCATGGTCGCAAGCATAAAGCAGTGTACATCGACTGCATCATTGTAATGCTTCTCATAAGCATTCTTTTCAGCACGAGTAGCATCAGCATTCAGTTCCTCGGGATAGGGACCCTCTAGAATATATTCTTTCTTTTCTTGTTTCAGAATAATTCTCAAATTACGAAACCAATCAATGAAATTTGTTCCGTTCAACTTTTATGTAACATCCCAATTTTGGGCTTGTGTTTCAAATGTAAGAAAATGAGTAGAAATTAAAACTTTTTCTTACATCATGTGTTTCCTGTTGTATTGGACAAGTATTGTGCAAGACTTATGGAAATGCAAAGCCACAAGTCTTTTGATCCAAATCTTGTTCCTTCAAAAACAATCTTGTCAAACCTTTTGATCATCCTCTGGAAATATTTTTCCTAAGTTCTTGGGATGGTATGTGACCCCTCTGAAAAATTTCACAATTTTTAGAAATTGTTTGAATATTTTAGAGGCGATCAAACCTGTTTGACTCTCAGTCAAACCCAAAACCAGTACCTTGTAGAATTTTTGGAGAAAAATACAATGCATAAAAACCTCTGCAAATTTTACACAAGGTCAATGTCTCAGTCAGCAAGCTCCTGTAAAAATTTCAGAATTTTTGGAGTTATTTTGCTACCCCAAATAAATCCTCAAAAGTCCCAGCTTTAATTTAAAACCTAAAGCTGACTCACTATTCATTGGGTTCGAGTCGGGCTCGAGTCCGAGCCACTTGACTCGGTTGAACCACCTAGCTGCACCGAGCCGCGTTTTAAAACGCGCGTGCAATCTCAGCCGTTGGATTCAAATCGCTCGGCCCACGTTCATGTGAGCATTCGGACCCTCCGGTTGCATTAACCAATTGGGACCGTTGGATCTCAATCCAACCGTCCAGACTCCTGAGGGCAATCGGACTGTCCGGCGAACTCGTTTAATCGTGACCGTCCATTTTCAATCCAACGGTCACTGTTCGCTTTTCTGTTCTTCTTCCTCCTCGGCTTCTCCGTGCGCGCGTGCGTCAATGGCAGAAAGAGAGAGAGCGCGGGCGGCTTTGATGTGTCACCTCAAGTTTGCTTTCGTCAACGTCTCTCTGCGGGGCATTTAATGCGCACCAGGTTTTCTCCTCCATTGTCACCATGCTCACTTGCTCCGTCGTTTCTTGGTCCATGACCGTAGCATGAACCGAGCCCACCATGGACTCGGGTTCTTGCTCGAAACCCTAATTCCTTTCCTATAAATTGGCCCTCTAGGTCCTCCTGGTGTTCTTTTGCACCACACCTAGCTACTCTCTGTGTTTGAGCTCAAAACCATCTCAAACCTTCAATCCACCATTGTTGACCCGAGGGCTCCAATGGCGGCCTTGGTGTCCAGTGGTTCATCTTCAACATTTCTTGCACCCTTTTGAACTCCTCACCTCCTTTATATTTCCCTAACTTGATTTTGGGTTGCATTCACAGAATCACTCAATTTTAAGTTTGGAGATTTTCATTGGTTTCACCCCTTTCTTCTCCACTCAGTAAGTGGTTCTTTTGCAATTAATTGTCTGTTGGAGCCTCTTTGAGCTATAATGAAGTCAGTGGTGATGATTTGGTTCCACTCATTTTGCTCAGAACCTCATCTTCCACTTCATCTTCTTCGGCTCCGGTGGACTTCATCGTGTTCAAGTCTTCCCCGGCCATCTTTGGAGCTCCTCTCGGTTTAGGTAGCTTCTATATAGTCCCTAGAAGTCATGGCACTCGTTTCCTTGGACCGCAGCGGAGCATCTTGCTATTTTCATGTTTTGCCGTGTCGCCCTCTTTCTTTGCTTTCCGGCTCGCCGGCGTTCCAGACCTCCACCGCCGGCGAGGTCGTCACCATTAGGTTCGCATTGCTATTGCGAGTCCATTTTGCTAGTTTGTGGGCGCCGCCGCGACTGGAGTCGCCGGCGACAAGCCGTGGTAGCCACTCGGGACCTTGCCGGCCGTAACTCCCGTTGTCGTCAAATGATTAAGACACAGTTAATACCCAATCATTAGTAGTATTAATGGTGTCTTAATCTGGCCTATTGTGTCACTGACTTGTGGGCCTGTAAGCCTAAATCAGAAAACCAGAAGTCGTTATGGCTGATTTTGGGTTTATTTATTGCTAATCATTGTTAACAATAAATGTGTCCGAATTACCTTTTGGGTCAGCGGCGTGTGGGCCCTCGTCCTAAATCATCTCTGTTCAAAATCTTTAGGACACATTAATTGCTAATCATCACTAATCATTGGTCATTAGTAATTAATTAGCCGCCCTAAGAGCCTCCTTTAAGTCAACGCCATGTGGGTCCACGACACTTTGCACGCAGTGTTAAATCTCGCATGTGTGACTCTCGATCCATCGACATGCGCCCCACGTGTCGGCAAGACTCCTAAATGCACTTCAATCTTGGACCACCGTCCATTTGGAGATCTGCGTCCTAGATTTTGTATGCGTTCGGACCCTCTGGTTCCCTCATCATTCTCGGCCGCCCATTACTTGATCTGCGGCCACGATCGCGCGCAATCGGACCATCCCACCGAGGCGTGATCGTAGCCGTTCATCCTTAGATCTGCGGTCGTGGATCGTCGAGGCAACCGCACCGTCCGGTTGCATCCTTCCTCGCGGCCGTTGGATCTTGATCCAACGGTGGGCTCTGTTATGAATCGCGCGTCGCGTCTTTGTTCTCTGTCGCGTGTGGCTCGTTGGATTTTGCATCAACGGCCCACGGCGTCCACGTCGCTTATTTTCGGATGGGTTGGTTTTTATTTCTGTAAGTATTTATTTATCAACTGAAAATTGTATCAAAACTTTAGAAATTCATAACTAATTCAAGATAAATCCTTTTTACATGAAACCAACTGCATTAAATTTGTATTTCACTAAAGTGTCATATAAAAATGCTTTTGGCTATGCTTCTGTAGTAGAAAACTCTGTAATCTTTAATAGCTTGTTTTCTGCTATTTTATATATTCCAGAATTGTATTAAAACTTGGAAAATGCATATCTTTTTCTGTATATCTGCTAATTGAATGATTTTAACTTTGATAAATTTGTTATTAACTAAACTTTAATCTAAAAATGGTGGTAGGCCTAAATCAGCACCAGAAAAATATGTTAATAGATTTAACCTTATTAGTAGCAATTAAAAATTCATTTAATGATGTAATAGACACCAGTAATTCCCTGTAAATCCTAAAAATAGAAAATTTGATGTTAGGAAATCCCTCTGTTATCATACTATGATGTGAAATGGGTTTTGCACATGTTTATATTTCTGGGAAGTGCATTATGCTAGTTTTGCATCCTAGGAAAAATCATAACTAAATCATTTTAACTCCAATTAAGATGAAACCACTTGTATTAGCCTTAAAATGTCAGTAGCAACCTATCATAAAATTTTCAAGTCCAGAAAACCTCTAGAAAATATTTTTGCTACAAGATTAATTATGGCGAAAATGGGTTTTCGGTAATATCTTTGCACCACAAATCCAAATTAGGTTTTTCCAGTTTCCATGTCTAGGTATATTCGTATTTTACCTTATGTATAAATTTCGTCGCATTTGGATAATTTTTGCTTGCTCGTTTGTTTAAGTGTGGCTCGTCTTATTGGTTGTTCTTGATTCTTTTTGCCTTTCGCTTAGGATTTGACATTTGCGGTAACCCCAGAGCGATCCTCCACAACGCTTTGAGCAACGGCAAGAAGGCAAGCGGTTTGATCATGTTAATCCCAGATTTTAAGTATTTATGTTGATTACAACTTCTATGTATGCATTGCTACTTTGTGTTAATAGTTGGCCTAGTAGATGCATTTCCTTAGCAAATGATTATCCTCTACTACCATGAGCCTAGGTTACTTGCTGTGATTTAGAGTTCATGGATGGGCTTTGTCACTTAGTAGTTGCGAATTAATTGCTTAGCCATGCTTAGTTTGGTAGAAATGGGCGGTTATCGACTTGTCGATAACCTTGATCACTAAAACTTATTATGGATTATGATTTCCACCTTGTGCCATGTCTACTTATGAAAACTAAAACTGAAAACAAAATGATTTAGACTTGGGCACAATGGTATGATGGTGTGATTTTGGGTGTGATCGAATGGTGCCGGGTCAACAAGGACCGAACATCTTGTTACACTAAACCAAGCATTTTAGCGTGCTAACCACATTAGAGGGTATATGACCTCTCTTGACTCGATGCTTTGGCGTGTATTGGCTCCGAGTCGCAGGAGTCGCAGGAGGGATGGTGTTGGGAGCATTGTAGTGTCAGAAAGACTTCACCCGTGATGGGATTTGTTGTCTTTCGACTTGCAATGTAAGCATATGAGTTTCTATCCATATGAGCGGCTCGTAGTTAATACACAAGATTGGAAATGTCTCGTAGGACTTAGCCGCAAGATACCTTCGGTAGTGTGCTTGTGGCTTGAAGGCGGTCTGAAGTGTGGGTACATTGGTACACCCCTGCAAGGTTAAAACTATTCGAATAGCCTCGTCCTAGGTTATGGACACGCTTGGCAAGGTCTTTCAAGAGTTAGACTACAACCTTTTAAATTAAAACTTGATGGGTGGTACGAATCAGGGATTCGTGCTATGTTGTGGTGGCTATTGGGATAGTCACTTCCAGGTGGTTACTTGTATGTATCTTTATTACTGTTATTTCAACATTAAAAACAGATTTGCAAACTTGCTTTTAAATGTATTACATTATTGCAAATAAAGTTGGCTTTGTGCAAAATGAGACATACAACCTCCACCTAAATAAGCTTGCATGTAGTTTATGAATAGGTCTGCTATTCCACACGTCAGTCTTGCGGGTACAAAGACAATCTTTGTACTCGGATGCTATGCTTAATTGTTCATTGCGGAGGAAGAAGGTGAGCTCGAGGGCCTCACTTTTGTGAGTCGTGTTGTGGTAGCTATGGGCGACTAGCTTGGCGGCCGGCCGGTTGCCTTGTGGGTGTGTGGCTAACCTGGTCGACTTTTGTTCTAGCCATCTTATGGCACCTTTGCTTCATTGTCATTCTTGTATATTGTTCTTCTTGGCCGGTCGGCTCTCTTTTGTAATAACTTTACTTTATGTATGTCGTTGTTGAACTTAGTGATGTATGTGTATGGAAATGATGTGTAATTTTGTGATGATGTGCATATGCTGCAATTCTGGGAAGCATATGTCCATCGAGGCTTAGAATGTTTAATTAGTAGTGCTAGAACCATTTGGAGGTTAGGTGTTACT
The DNA here is from genome assembly GCA_036346255.1 of Ampelocalamus luodianensis. Classification (NCBI taxonomy): domain Eukaryota; kingdom Viridiplantae; phylum Streptophyta; class Magnoliopsida; order Poales; family Poaceae; genus Ampelocalamus; species Ampelocalamus luodianensis. The sequence continues at coordinate 27,379,227 of CM070624.1, read as the reverse complement.
GGTTAAATATTCCGGGTCCTCACATTTTATTTCTCAAGAATAGATTGTAAATTAAAGGTAGATGTGGAGCAAGTACTATGTGCGATGCCCCGTGTCATTACCCCAGGGGTAATCACACTTAGGCATACGGATTACTATTCGTTTGCCCAGTAGAACACTGCTCCAACGAATAGTAAGCCTTTACCAGAGTTAGCGTAGCAGAACAATAAAATAGAAACTGTACTTTCTATTCCAGTTAGCCACGCAAGGCTAAGGTTCTTACATAGTAATTTACTAAGTCCCTTCGCTGCCTTTCTTGATTCATCGATCTTCTACTCGTCCCACGAGCATAACAGGACATCCACTTCGCGCGGCTTCTCGAACCAATGACCCCATCACCAGCGACCTTCCCGGTACCTGCAAGTCCTTCGTCCCACGCGAGATAGTTCCCGGCCGGACTAGGATCTACAAAGGAGAATACTAGCAAGGTTGAGTACAAATTAATGTACTCAGCAAGCATTAATAGCAAAATGCACTGTATGAATCATCTCTGCTCTTTTCTTCATTTTCTAGCTCATCTCTTTTCTGAAAATAACTCAATAAAACATTAGGTGGCAAAATTTTATTCTGAAAAGACTACTAGTCACTCGGAGAGAAGAAAGACCCCTAGCGGTTCCCGTAGACTCCAATCCAGGAGAATGGCATGAATTCATGATTTGATATAGCACTGCGCAGGCTTGTACCACTTTACCCATAACTATTCTGAGCTCTATATGAGCTAGGTCCATCGCATTTCCTTTGATGCGACTCCGAGTTCAGAATACAGAACGTTTTCCAGGTTATGTGATTAACTTATCCCCCTATTACTTTCCGTCGGTGCTGACCTGGCCACCACCGAGTTCGGGTAATGTTGGTTGGGCCAGTTCATCCTCTCTGCACCCAACACTCCACCTAGCGCTATAGCGGCTGCTTCTTTCTTTACACACTCACACCTATATACTTACCCATTGTGGAGAGCATAATTACGTAACCGGGTAGCATTTTCTGCCTGCCTAAACAGGAGAATGGTTGGTACTCAAATACGGCATCTGACCGAGCAAGAGTGTTGTTGGTCCTTATATTTTAACCATATGTAAAGGGGTCCCACCTGTTGCCCTTTTTCATCCTTGCCCCGGGCCCCCTTTACCAGCCATAATATTAACTCTGCTTGTATCTCATTCATCATATCATTTCCTTTCTTTCATTCTCATAACCATTTAATGATTTACTTTTTGGAGAAATAGTTTTGATGCAATAATTATATGATATAGTAATATACAGTTTACAGTTAAAATAGCTAGATTCATGTTCAAGAGGATCGCTTGCCTTCAGAACTGTAGAAAAGGTTGTCGACGAAGAACTCCGCACTAACTACTCCTGTCGGCGTGGGATCGTCCTCTGAAACAAAGCGGTAGCACGCACAAGGCAAAAATAAATATACAGCTGAATTTGGGTGATACTAGTAGTACATAGGTTAGTATATCCTAATTTGTTAGCACAATTTTAATTTAGCAACTTTTTCGGGTCCTCACTCAGTTAGCACTTCCCAAGCACGGCTGGCTAATCTATGGTCTAACAACTACAGGACTGAGCTGTCGAACAACGCAACTATACGCCCTAAACTAGAATACCAATCGCGATCACAATCACTAAGCAGATTAAGCTCTCTAAATATGCATCTACTTCTACAGAGTTCTAATCAAGCTCAAACAAAGCTAACTACCAATCTCAAATAAACTTAGGGTGGATCAAGCTAACCATTCTAGCAATGATATCGAATTGTTAATACAGGCTATCAGACTAAGCGAATATCGAAAACAGGTTACCAAACAACAGACTACTAGCATCCAAATAGATTTCTAACCCTAACTACTCCTAAACCCCACTCTCTCTCTCTCTCTCTCTCTCTCTCCTTACCTCCCTATTTCCTTACCCTCTTAACCCAACCGACAGCCCCCCTTTGGCTGCTACTTCTTCCTCCCTCCACTCCCTACTTTGCCTCACCCCTACCTCCTCTCCTCCTGGCGCTGCCGCCGCCTCATGGCTTCTGGTGTGGCTCCAACCCCACCGCCTCCGGCTCCGTCGGCCCGCTTCGCCCGGTTCCTCCCTGGTTGCGCCCCTTCTTCCCTCCCTGTTGCGGCTGCTCCCAAGGGCGCCTCCCACTCGGCTCGCCCCACGGCTGCCCCCGGTCGGCCCGACCGGCCGCGCCCCGGCCGCCTCGCCGCTCGGCTACTCGCCGCGGTGCCTCGGCTCGATCCGTCTTGGCCGGCTCGGCCTACGGCCGCCGGCTCTCTCTTCCTCCCTGCCTACTCCCCCCTTTTGCTCTGTGATGAAAAGGAACAGAGAGCTGTGATGCTACTACTATGATGTGCATGTAAATGTGAATGCTGCTGGGATGAGGATTGCTACTGTGATGTGATGAACTGAGGGTTATGTGTACATGCTCTGTGATGACATCTAGGTGCTCTGAGAGCTTTAGCTATAAGTGTTTTCTTGCTAGAAATGCCGAGATCTAGAAGATGCATGATTTCTGTGATGCTAAAGGTGTATAGCAGAATGACTTGCGGTATGCTAGTAGTGCCTCTTGTGGGTTTAAGGAGATTGGGGAAGAGAATGGTAGCGCTGGCTTCAAGCTGGTGCTCTTCTCCTCCGGGCTGCCTTGATGCCTAGTGGTGGCTTGAGGTGGTTTGATCGCCGTCCTCCGCTTGGCTCCTTGCCTTCTGGCTCTTGGTCGCCTGGCTTCTTGCTTCTTGCCTTCTGGCTCCTGGTCGCTTGGCTTCTTGCTTCTTGCCTTCTGGCTCCTGGTCGCCTGGCTTCTTGCTTCTTGCCTTCTGGCTCCTGGTCGCCTGGCTTCTTGCTTCTTGCCTTCTGGCTCCTGGTCGCCTGGCTCCTCCGGTCTTCCCCTTCACCTATGCTCCTCTTCTCCGGTGGTTTTCTTTGTGGGTGGTGGGGGTGGTGGTGATGCTGGCGATAGCTTGGTCGGCTTGTGTTCTTGCTTTGCTTGAGGAGAGGTAGCGAGGGGATGAACGAGGGATGGGAATGGATATGGATGGACTGTGCTTTGGAAGGTGTTGGATGTATAACTCGGCCAAGGGAAATGGCTGTGCTGTGCTCCTTTGTGCTTGATATTTTGGGCTGGTTTGGTGACTGTGTGCTGATCATGTTGACCAGAGGAATGAATCTAGGGCTGGCTCTTATCCCTCTGGGTGCACTACTATTGATTTGTGAAATGCTAAAGGACCCCGGTCCTAATGATGCTTCTACTATTGTGGCTTAAGGACCTTGGGTCCAAAAGTGGGCTTTGCGTTGGCTTTCGGATATTGACTAAGGTAGGTCGGTAAAATGTGGGTATCGATTCTAATATTGCCGGATGATGAGGCCCACAGAGGTGACAGGTGCCGAATGACCTCGGGTGGTATGGATATCTTGATGATCAAGGAGCCGACTAACTCTGGTTGGTCTGGGTGTCTTGATCGTCAAGGGACCGACTACTCCGGTTGCTCCAAGTATTCAGCTGCACTTCGGGAGACTGACGGCAATCTTTACTTTAATAATACTGTGGCTTGCTTCTGTCTAACAACATCGGAGAGTGGTATGCGTGCGTGTTTCTTGAATGACAAGGACGACACCGGGTTTGATGGGTCGCGATCAAGAACAAGGATACAAGGAGGGCTCGGCGATATGCAATGCGGATGTACTCTTTTATTGCTTTGTAAACCAATCTAAGTCAGAACTATTTAAACAAAGACTAGATGATATGAGATGATGATGCACTTCTATTGCAATGCTTACAACTGACTTAATTATCTAATGCAAATGGAAGGTGCAATCTAATTATGATTGATGCTACTGTGCACTGATGAATGCAATGATGCGCTGCTCATGAAACGAAACACGATAATTAAAGGCTTAACGATGATTGCAACACTCTCGCTAGCTTACCGCTAAGACGGGATTAATTACTACTAAATACCGATTACTGAAAAAAAAGATTAGCTAATTACGCGGGTTCTCACACTATGTACCATGATCTATAACATAAATATATGCAAAAATTCAGCACTATGTTTATGTAAGATCTTCTATTAAACACTTTAATAAAAGATAATCCCACTATCTGTTCTAAAGCAAATTTACCTCTAACTTCATATAGTGTGTTCGAGATCCATATATCATTAAGTCCTAGTGAGCTTGGGCATCACTGCTAGAAACCTAGTGATTTAGGTAAGCAATCTCTTATTAATCATATCACATATGACTCCTGTTTGTTGGGTGGTGTCGCCGATCAAGTCGCCGATCTTATGAAATAAATAGAGAAAAATAGCGAAGAGTTCTCAGGAAAGAATGTGACTGCTCTTTACTGTAATGAACTGGATCTTTACAGGGGTTGTAACACCCCAGTCCCTCATGAGCCTGGAATGCTACTAAACAAACTCTAATAACTCTAAAGAAGACAATTCTAATAAATTTCGGCAGAACCTCCCTTGTAAAGGTAATTACATGAATGTTCCAACACACAGAATAATCAAATATTAATTAAACTTCCATTCCAAGTCATCAAAGGATAATCAGAAACATGCTAAGAATCCATCATAACTAGAAAGGTATAAAATTCCACTACTCCTCATTATTACATTTAATCCATAGCATAAAACAAATCATAAAATTCTAAGATCAATCACTTCTCTGAAGATCATTCATCTTTATTTAGTTCATGTGGTATGTGTGTGACTAGCGATCTACTTTCCCCATGCATGTCATTCTTGGCTCGGGTACCTAAACAACAATAAAGCAAGAGTGAGTCCATAGACTCAGCAAGTACATTAAGAAACCATAGCAATAACACACATATAAAGGAGATTAACATTAGAACATCTTGTATGCAAATGCAATGCTCAAGGACTTTTATCTTTAACTTTCGTGTGCATTACACTGTATGTGCAGTATGCGACCGCCGCCAAGCATACCCATGCTCAGTCTTGCACGCACGCAGGACCAATTGCCCGCACTCGCAAGTAACGGGACCTCAACCCACACTCCACGGTGAGGATCTCGGGCCCGCCATAATTATGACGGAATCTCAAGGAAAACACACTTGGTCACCACATGACCAAGCCTCAATATGACTTCTCTATGCAAATGCTTATCATGTAATCATCATCAAATTACCAAAAGACAACATCACTTAATCATAGTAAAGCATGAGCATCATTTGAGCAATAACCATACTTAAGCATTCATTAAGTATACCATCTTGCTATGCATCCATATAGCAAATAACACACAATTTAGCCAATCATTCAAACAACAATGCACTTGCCTCAACCGTGCGAAGGTGGATGTCGGGAATGAGGTACTGCTCCCGGAGCCAAACCCACACCTGGACAACAATTGAGACAAGCTAAGGCTACCATACGGGTCTAATAACAAAATCATAAACACAACATGAGTACATCGTCCACTAAACGCAATCCCCAACGTTAAAGCTGGCTGTCAGAGTTCTTTTCCAGAGAACAGCCCCCTTCGAAAAATCATAACTAAATGTACAGAAATCCAAATGGAGTGATCTTGGACAATCTGGAAAGGTTATTGAATTCCCCTTCTAAACCTAGTTGGTGAGGTTCTTTGATTCGGCCATTTACTAGCCCTACCAATCTAAACAACAGAGTATCAATTCTCGCGTCGGGTCTCTGGACAGCAACAATGAAATTATCATAACTTTCTATACGTTCGTCCTAATTTCATGATCTTTAGTTTTCCTGAAAGCTAGAAGGATTATCTACAACTTTCGTTATACTGGGGTTCTCAGATTTCCACTTTAACCATCACTTTTAATTGGTTTTCTACAATCTGTCTAAATACTGACAGAGCAGTGGAACAGCAGACTTAGAAAAATCATAACTCTCTAACCGTTAATCGGATTTGAGTGAACTTGGTGGCCACTGAAAGCTAAGACAATAACCTACAACTCTCTAGGAGACCAAAACTCCAGATTCATCCTCTAACCACATGAAATTTACCCCGCAAGCCACTGGACGAAAATTGCATTACAGCAGGCCGGCTGCCATCTAAACAAAGACTAACCAAAATCTCTTCCAAGACTAATTATCCTTCAAGAACAGCATGTTACCCTTGACGACGCTGCCGAATGCGAACCCCGGATGGCGATCCCTCCCTTTTCCTCTTCTCCCTTCTCTTCTCCCTCCTTTCTTCCCTCCTTTCTTCCTCTATGGCCGGTACCGCAAGGTGGTCTTCTTCTCCACTAGGCCGGCAGAATGGAGGGGCTGTTGGAGGAGGTTGGGGCGCAAGGAAGGGGGCAACCAGGGCAAGAGAGGCGTGGGGAGGGGAAGGAGAGGTGGCGGCCAGGGTTGGAGAGGTGGGGAAGTGGGAGAGGAGGGGAGGTTGCGGCTAGGGTTGGGAGTCTTGCCCCCACTTTGGCCGGCCACCCCCTAGGCCACATGGGCCGCCCAAGCCCAAAGTTGTGCTACAACAAATAACACCCCCTCTTTAACAATTAAATTAAGAAATCTCCTGTTGGTCCCTCCCAAACATCCATTGCATTCCCTCCTGAAAATTTAACCTCTCCCGATTTCTTGTTTGATACAAATTCAGGGTATTACAGGGGTGCCTTGAGTAAGACGACAGACTAGCCCTAAGTATACAAAGAGTATATTGCTTGCTATACTAATGCTTCAAATGAAATCCAATTGGCTTGTCCTCAATCAGATTTTGCTCTGGATGCCAATGGATCCTCCCCCATCTCCTCCCTTGATCTTCCTTTAAATAACTAACGAAGTGGTGACAGTTAATCCTTGAAGAGGCACCCTTTGGAAGTGTCGCGTCTAGTCGGAGAAAAGGTGGAAGTTGGTAAAAAGACCAACTGACCAATAGTTGATATCAGTTGGAGATATAACCATACAGTGGTTATTGTCAGTGACTGAGGGTTGGAAACATCGTGTGGTTTGGAGCAAATATGACACATGTTCCATTCATCACACAAAAGGAATATACTTGGAATGCATCCGAGTACCAGTTCATTGCCTCTACGAGCAGTCATCTAGTAGGGCACTAGGTACAGGACCTCGTCCGATCAGGGTACCCATAATGTAACCTCTCGAATTCTTGCGACCACAGGGGTTGTTAGCCTTAGGGGTTACGACCACGGAGGTCGTGCGGTCTTTAATTAAATATTTAGAGATTAATCCTTGTCAGCTAACCCCCAAATTTTAAATGAATTTGTAGTGTGAACTCTTCTCCGATGAAGTCCTATCAGGAAAAACCTCTGTCTTAATGGCAAAGTTAACGAGGTGGCCCGTATTTATTTTAAAGTTGGGAACTGTCTGGGAAACCAAAGACTTTTTGCCCATTTGGCTTCGGGCAACCTCCCATTGGAGTTAAGGAGAGTGCGGCTATAAAATTCCCATTGTGCACAAGTTTAGGGTTTTTATGCTTTCCGATTTTCTTTGAGTCCCCCTTCATCTTTTCGCAAAAATTTCCTCCAACCTTCTCTGATCTCCCTTCAACCTTTTGCCCAAAATCAACCATGTTGGATTCAATTTCCAAATGGTTGGTCTCTGATCTGAGCGACGGGAAGCTTAAGGATTTGGAGATGATTGGGATGCTCCTGGATAAGGATCTGATTTCCTAGAGGTCAGCGGTCGAAGAGAATTTCCCGAGCAGCGAAGAGGGAGAGATCCCTGTTTTTCTTGCCTACATCGAATGTGGGTTTAGATTGCCGGCACACAAATTCCTCTCCAAGGTTCTTGAATATTGTGGAGTTGAATTGGTGAACTTGGCCTCCAACTCCATCGCCAACATCATAATGTTCATCTATCTCTATGAGGCGTACCTGGGGATCCGACCAAATCTAAAGGTCTTCAGGTATTTCTACAGGATGGCGAGGTCAGGGAAGTTGGCGGCCGGACCTGGGGAGTGCTCACTACGCCTTCACGACGGGAGCGTTGACGAGTACATCCGCATATATTCTAAATCCTCATGGTCATCATGGAAGAAGAGTTGGTTCTACATGACGGTCACGAAGGAGGACAACCTTTGCTTCGCTGGCAAAGTGGCCAGGGAGAACCTAAACTGGAGGTCGACCGTGAAGGAGGGAAAGGTCAGAAGGTGGGTTGAGGCCATCCAAGACCTCAGCACCAAGGGCCTGACATCTTGGCACGTGGTGAGGGACTTTTCCATGCGTCTGATAAGTCCCTTGAAGCTTCGAGCTCATTCCATGCTCTGGTACATTGGTCGTGACGATGCGACCATTCTAGGGAAGGTAAGTCCTAAAAAATCCCGACCAGTATGGTTTATTCAATTGATTATTTTATAACCCTGAAATCTCTTTATTCTTGTGAAGCCCTTTCCAACAATGAAGTTAGAGAGCGGATCAAGATAATCTGCGTCGGAGAGCCTGATCTCAAGGCTACTTTTCCCCGTATTTTGGTTGTTGCCTCTGATGAAGAGAGAATAGCAAGACTCAAGGTAAATAACAACTTTTTCTTCATTTTTATATATTCTCCAATCGGTATATAACTCTTCTCAAATATGTAGGCGATCTAGTTAAGGGAAAAAGAGTCCGGTGACAGCTCTACTCCAACTGTTGTTCTGACCGACTCCTGCTCGCGCGGCAACTACGGAAGACGATGGTCTCCCCGAGGTAGAAAGAGCATTCAAAAAGGAGCATATACTTTAGATAGAAAATTTCATCACCTAATTATATTTAATTTATGATTTAGGTGGAGGAGAAGAAAAACCCGCAGCCCAAAGCTGCAGAAGTCATAAGCCTCGGAGTGGTCATTCACGACCTGACAGTTGCTACCAAAACAACTGCTCCGAAGGTCGACGAAACCACAATCTTTGATCATATGGTCAAGGATCTTATTCTCGACCAACTGGTCAAAGATATTTCCGCCAACCTTTTGTTGGAGGATGTGAGGGGTCTAACCAGCCCTACCGGTTCAGAACCAGTGAAATCGGTTGAGAAGAAAAGGAAGGCAAACGCTCTGGACTTTGCTCTAGGGCGTTTCAAGATCAAAACCAAGAAAAACAGGTATGTACACATGAAAAGAAAATTATGTAAATTCATACCTTCGATGTTTCTGATATTCTAAAATCTTGATTTTCCTTTCTTCTTTTTCCATAAATCCTCTGGTGTTCCGATCGTTTCCGATCAAAGCACCCCTCAGGAGGAAACTCCTAAGGTAAGAGTGGTCGAGCCAGCCCCCGAGCAGGTGGCAGCGCCAGCGCCTGCTCAGGAACCTGTCGTGACTCCAACCCTGCCTAAGGAGGTTGAGGTTCCAGAAGGATCCCTGCATGTTTTGACCATTGCTAGGATCGCTCAAGGAGAGGGGACTTCCTCATTACTGAAGAAGTTTCCTAATCTTAGCAACTTCCCTAGTTGCCCTCGAATCTTCAATGATGAGAAGTTTGACGAGGCCTGGGGGAAATTTCAGACCATCAAGTGGAGACGGATCCTAAAGCTATCTACCCCGAATATATGGATAGGGCGATTCAGGTAAGCACCTACGACCACTTTTATATTCCTTTCTTCAAAGTTTATTGAAAAACTTAAAGGAGTTTGCTACTTGTAGCATATGGTGGAGAATTTTGCTATGGTCGGGAGGATTGACCCAGCGAATAACTAACTTGGAAAAAAAATCTGAGTTGAAAAGTAAGTACTTCCTCTTGACCTTTTTGTCTTCCCTTCTTGCTATCTTATTCTTCATTGTTTATCAATTTATTTTCTTATTATTTTTGATAGAATTAAAGAATATTGAGATGGAGATTATAGCTAAGGAAGCCAAAATAACAAAACTTGAAGAGAGGTGCAAGGCCTATGACCAGTCGATCGAAGACTGGTTACCAAACTGAATGAGGCCTCTCTCAAGTACAAAGAAGCCATCAAGGCTTCCGAGAAGAAAGCTCAAGGTAACTGATCGTAAACTTGATCAGATTATCGTATGTTGTAGTCTTATGTCTCTAATCTTTGGAATAACTCGTGCAGATAAAGTCCAAACATTAGAGAGAGAAAACTCTTAAGTTCGAGCATGACCAGGGGCAGAACTTGAGCAAAGCCTTGAGGAAAAAGTCAAGGCTCTCAATAAAATTCTCTTCGATATGGGATCGGGTTCATGCCTACCCTCTTTAGGAGATTCGGCAAAGAAGGTAAATTACCTTGGTCAACAGTTTGAAGATCTCCAAGGTCTACTCAGAACTACTCAGAAAAACCACACACGGACTATGAAGGAAGCTATTGCTAATGGAGTCAGTTTTGCTTTGGCAAAGCTGAAAGCTTCTGACCCCTCCGTTCACCTTCAGGCTGTTGAAGCAAACTTCAACTGCTCGAAAGAAGAAGAGGCCAAGTTATTCGAGGAAGTAAAGCCTCTCAGAAATAAGATTGCGGAGGAAATGGAGGTTGGATCTCTGGCTCGCAGCAACCAATCTGGTGGCCCAAAAGAGTAGATGGTTGTAATATACAAATGTAAAACTTACCTTTTTATCATCAATAAAGTATGTATTTATCTTTTGAACCTATTGAGTGCTCACATATTTCCTAGCCCCCCAACTTCTTGTGTAGTAAAAGAACTTACTAAAGAAGCAGTAGACCAAGAAAATAAGCAAAAGGTACCGACCAATGTATATGTACTGATTATGTGTTGAAACTGATCGAATTAATACTAGGAAATCAATTTGGTCAGAACCAGCGTATGATTTCAACTAGTTGTAGATCTATATCCATAATCAAAATGAAAATACAGGGTATGGTCGGAAGATATTATAAGACTTGCCTTGATGAGAAGAGACTATGCAAGGATGTATGCAGGAAAAACGATAAGTGTTCTTATTTGTACAAATTATCCAATATGGTTGTTAAAGGTGCCAAGGACCAAAGACATGATTGACACTTCGTAAAACGTATTCATGCACAAGTTCCGACTGGCAGCAAGGATCGTAAGAAAAAGGTCGTCACTAGAAAACCCCTTCCAATAGGCAGGACCACATGCAGATAGGAGAGATTTTGACTAGAAGGTTTTTTGTGTCCTGACCAGTAGCCAAAACAAGTGAAGAATAGAATGTTGAAATGATGAAAGAAAGTCTGTAGGTCCTTGCGCATGTAAGCAACTATTTCTAGTTGTCTGTATGATGCTTCTTTTACTCATTTCTTCTTTGAGAGAAGAGTGTGTGGTCACTCCGTGAGAATCATTGCTGTGATAATCACGATCAAAACCTATTTTGGCATTTGACTATGTCTAAGTCAAAGAGTAAAAGATGTCCTTGAAAAAGGATGTCGGAGAGCACGTTTGATCTTCTCCGATGATCTTAAACAACAGTAGTTTTAAAACAAAGAATGAATAATCGATATACAATTAACAACACTCATCGGAAAAGGAAAAAACATCTTTATTAAAATTGAAATATGAAATTGAAATGAACAACTATACATTGAACTTACGCAGTTGATCAGTATTCCAAGAATTAGACAAGATAGCCCCGTCGGACGTAGCTAGTCGTGCCAAACCTGGTCGGGTGACTTCGACCACAGTGTACAGACCTTCCCATTTGGGAGAAAGTTTTTCACGATTTGCGTAGCTCTGAATTTTTCTAAGAACCAGACACCTACAGTTAGACTGCGAGGTTGCACCTTACGACTATGGTACCTTCTCATGGCTTGTTGGTAGAATGTCGATCGTATAAGGGCTTGGTTTCGTTGTTCTTCAAGGAAATTGATGTTGTCGAGACGTAGCTCATTCTGATCATTTTCATTAAAATAATCAGTTTGAGCAGAACCAATTTTTTTTTTCCGGAGGAAGCATGGCTTCAGCACTGTAAACTAGAAAAAATGGCATTTGACCGGCTGCATGACTGGTCGTGGTTCGAACAGCCCATAACACAAAGGGAAGTTCTTGAACCCAAGCTCCTGACCATTGTATTAACTGGTCGAATACTCAGCATTTCACTCTTTATATTATTATACCATTAGCTCGCTCGACTACCCCATTACTCTGTGGGTGAGCAACAGAAGCGTAATGTATCTTGATACCTAAGTCTTCGTAGAATTCCTAAAAATCACCGCTTGTGAACTGGATACCGTTATTGGTGATTATATGACGGGGTATACCAAATCGTGTGATCATGCTTTTTATGAGGAACCTCTTGGCAGCCTCAGTTGTTGCCTTAACAACTGGCTCAGCTTCTATCCATTTTGTGAATGTATCAATCATCACAAATAGGAATTCAAAGCATCCGGGTGCTCTTGGGAAAGGTCCCAGAATGTCCAGTCCCCAGGTTGCAAAAAGCCAAGAAAGAGGTATGGTCTGCAAAAGCTTGTGTCGGCTGATGTACTTGTCGACTATGAAATTGACATTTTATACACTTCATCACAAGATTCTTTGCATCATGGAGGGCAGTTAGCCAGCAGTATCCTTGCTTGAAGGCTTTACCGACCAGCATTCTATAGGAATGATGTGCTCCACAGAGTCCTCCATGTACATCAAATAATAACTTAATACCATCCGACTGAGATATACATCTCATCAACACTCTGTGAGATCCCCGTTTGTAAAGGGTACATTCGATCAGAGTGTATGATTTGGCTTTTCAAGCTATACGATCAGTCTCTACATCATCTTCAGGAATTATGTCATGCTGAAGATAATTGTAGATCGATGTTATCCAATCACTACTGGAGTCGATCTATACGACCACCAGTGGAGCATCTTTGTCCTCGGAATTGTCGACCACCGATGGTGTATCAAGCTGCTCGAGAAAAACTCCAGGCGGACAGGTGACCTCGTAGAAGCCATCTGTGCCAACTGGTCTACCAGAAATTTATCCTTTCGAGGAATATGTTGGATCTGAAAACCGAAGAAATGTGCTTTTCGAATTTCCATACTTCCGTCAAATAAGACGACATCTTGGTACTTGAGCATTGATACTATTTTCCTACTTGATTCGCTACCAGTTGAGAATCGTCGTTCACTAGTAACCTACGAATCCTGAGCGCTCTGGCTGCTCAGAGTCCTGTCAGTAAACCTTCGTATTCTACTATCTTATTTGTAGCAGAGAAGTTTAACTGAATGACGTATTTTATGTATTCTCCAGTAAGGGATATCAAGACAACTCCAGCCTCCGAGCCTTTGAGTATCAAGGAACCATCGAAGTACATTGTCCACTCATCGTGATGTTCGTACTTGGGCCCTTAGGTGGGTTCAGAATTAGTCCATTCAGCAATGAATTCTGCTATTGCTTGGTACTTGATTGTTGTTCAAGAGATAAAATGGGGGTCGAACACCCACTTTGCTATTCGTCCTAATGATTCACTGTTTTCGAGAACTTGACCAAGAGGATATCTGGTCGATACGACCACTCTGTGGGCCTAAAAGTAATACCTTAGTTTCCTTGAAGCCATAAGGAGACAATAGAGCAACCTTTGCACCTGTGGATATCGTTCTTTTAGGGGTCCATGTAAGACTTCGCTTATGTAATATATTGCTCGTTGGGTGTTACCAAGTTTAACAACCAGTACAGCACTGACTACTTGTGGTGTTGCCACTAGGTATATCAGTAATTTTTCTCCTGGTCTTGGTGATACTAACATTGGGGCACTCGTAAGGTACCTTTGGAGCTCTTCAAATGCATTGTTTGCCTCTTTAGTCCATTCGAAACTTCCATGTTTCTGAAGAAGCTTAAAGAAAGGTAATTCTTTTTCTCCTAACCGTTCCATGAAACGACTTAGCGCTGCCATATAGCCGGTTAGTTTTTGGACTTCTTTTTTCGTGATCGGAGGGCGCATCTGGTCGATGGCCGATATTTTTACTAGATTTGCTTCAATTTCTCTAGCCGTAACAAGAAATCCAAGAAGGTTTCTAGAGGAAACTTCGAACACATATTTTTCTAGATTTAACTTAAGGTTGTGCCTTCTTAAGTTATTGAAAGTTTTGTGTAGGTCGGAAATATGATGACCCGCATTGATGCTCTTTACGACCAAGTCATTAACGTAGGCTTCTAAATTTTGACCTATCTGAGGGCTAAAGGTTTTTTGCATTAAACTTTGAAAAGTTGCACCAGTATTTTTGAGACCGAATGACATCTTTATGTAACAGTAGGTGCCATATGGTGTGATGAAGGAAGTTTTCTCTTCATCATCTTTACTCATGTTAATCTGGTGGTACCCTGAATATGCATCTAAAAAACTTAACAACTCATACCCGAAAGTAGAGTCTACAAGTTGATCAATGCATGGAAGGGGAAAGTCATCCTTCAGACAAGCTTTATTAAGATCTGTGAAGTCAATACACATTCGCCAATTTCCATTGCTTTTTCTAACCATTACAGGATTAGTGAGCCACTCTGGGTGGTCGACTTTATGAATAAATCCAGCCTAAAGAAGTTGTCAATCTCTGACTAGATTGCCTCCTTCTGATCAGGTGCAAAGCGCCTTAGCTTCTGCTCGACTGGTTTTTTGTCAGGCTGGAGAGCTAGCCTGTACTCAATCACCTCCCTAGGGACCCTGGGCATGTCGGATGCCTGCTAGACGAATACATCCAAGCTTGCTCAGAGGAGGGAGACGAGCGACTCTTCCTATCTGAGGTCGAGTCCTACCCTGACCAGTACCTTTTGGGTACATGCCTTAGCATTTCTTGATCCAAACGGTGTTTGGATGCTTCTCGGAGAAGCGTCTTTGTCTAGCGAAACCTCCTTGGTCTAGTCGAAAGGTTTTAGAGCCATCTTTGGTCTCGAGTGGTTGACCTGCATGGGAGGTGGATTAGTATCCCTGGTTGGAAGTTCATCGACCAGTTCCAAAGATTTACGATCGCACGCGTATGCCATCTTTCTATCCCCTCGAACCGTTATGACCACTTTTGGCCCATGCGTCTTTAAACTATGACAGCCGTAATGCGTAGCTATCAGGAATTTTGCTAATGCTAGACGACCAAAGATTCCATTGTATGCAATTTCAAAATCCACTACATCGAATGGAAGTTTTTATGTTTGGAAGTTATCAGGCCTTCCGAATGTAATCGGTAGGGAGAGTTGCTCTATCGGTTTTGTAGTAGAACTAGGAACTATGCCATGGAAGGCATATTTCACAGGCTTTACTTTTGACCTAGGAATTTGTATTTCTTCTAACACTCCCGTAAACATAATATTTAAAGAACTACCATCATTTATCATAACTCGATTAACTTTGCAATTATTTAATATTAGGCTCGACAACAATAGGGAACCTACCTAGTCAAGTTGAAGGGATGGGGCAGTCTTCCCTGCTGAAGGAGATAGCTAGCTGTCTCCAACCACCTGGATGGCTTGACAGTGATCGAGGATTCTATGAGGTTCACTTCCCGCTCCATGACCTTTATATGGCACCTTGATTCATATGAGGATGTTCCGCTGAAGATCGTATCCACTGTGTGCTGCAGCTCCTGGTACTCCATTTCTTCATTGCCGTCTTTGTCCTTCTTGGAGCTTGACTCTCTGAGCTCTTGTATGGACGGGAAAGGACCTTTGCCTACATAATAATCCTCCAGCTTTTTCTGACAGGCTCAACAAGTGCGCAGATCATGCCCTCCCGCCTGATGAAGTGGACACCACTTCTTGTTCTTCTTGTAGTCATCGGTCGGAACCTCTGCCTTGTTCCAACTGAAATACTCTTTCTTGCCCTTGGTAAACTTCTCAGGAATCGCATGGACTTCTTTGTTGTCGGCCTTGCGGTTTTTCTTACCTTTGAGAGCATTCTCATGCTTTTTCTCTTGTTTATCCAGGTCGGGCTGAGGGATCTTCTTGTTTCGATCTATGGCTTTGTTCCATTCGACCACCTCACTAGTGGCCGCATAACGATCAGCCATGTCAAAAAGCTCGACGGTCGTTTGTGGAGGATTCAAAGCAATGTCCTCTGTAAACCGCCAGTTCCTCAATCCTGCTTTGCAAGCCTAAATGATAGAAGACTCCGCGACTTCAGGTATAGAATTACGAACCTGGCTAAATCTTTTGATATACTGCCGGGGAGTTTCATTGGATTTTTGCCAGATTTGGTGAAGGTTGTCCTCGTTTCTGGGCGGTCGTACGTCCCTTGGAAATTTGTAATCAGGAGGTTGCAAAGTTTCTCTCAAGTGTAGATAGATTTGACCGATAGGTTTAGCAACCAGGATCGGGCAGATCCTTTGAAAACTGTGGGCAATTAGTTCGCCATCACGTTGTCATCACCACCAGTAGCTCTGATGGCGATAGTGTACATTTGGAGAAATTCTAATGGCTTCTGAGTGCCATTGAACTTTCCATATTTGCTGGTCGGAACTTGTCCGACCAGTGTACAACTTGGAGCCCTGCAGAGAAGGCTTGACAATCTATAATCGAATCATGGCACCTTCTTTAGAAAGGAGCCAGATTATAGTCAGTCGGGGACCGGTTTCTCAAATTAGTGTACTGGATTTCTGGTGCCCTGATCCGGTCGTGGACATTGGTGTGACGCCTTCGACCGGCTGCCTGGTTCAGGTGATGTCGGAGATCACCCGGAACAAGCAGTGGCTCCTCATTGCGAGGGGGTGGAGTGGCTTCATGAAAGTGTCATCTTCCCTCGTGACTCCCTTGTCGGAATCTTTGAGGAGGTCTTGGTACCGATCAGCCTCCAGTCCGACCATGCTGACCCCTACTGAAGGAGGAACGTTGGGATGAAGTCAGGGTTTGACTTTGCAAGTTCCGTTGTTCCCGGTACAATTCTGTATGCTACATGGTTTGTTGGAGGATCTTCTATGCCTGTCTTGAGAGTTGAGCATATCCTAGAGTCTCTGCCAAAGCAGGGTCAGGGTTAATTAAAATGTCCTGAACTCATAGTAGATTTTGAATTGTTACCGAAGGTGTTGGAGGATTCCTGCTAGCAGAAGGTGCTTGATGACTCGAACTACCTCCCGACCTCCCGGCTTGCCCTGTTCGACCTTTCATGTGCTATGGGGTAGAAACACGTGAATTAACTAATCGATGTCCTTCAGTTTGGTGACCTCCGCCATTTGGTGCTTGAGTGCTCGCACCATTTTCACCAGTAAGTGGTGGCGGGTTAAGCTATAGAGGACTGTGCATGGCATCATGATTGGTATCTCCGATTGCGTTAACCTCGTGCCTCCAGCAGCGATCTTCCGACGAGATCCTGTCGTAACTAAGGGAGAGCCTTCCAGTGTTTCAACAAGGAGTCTCCACGATGGTGAGCGGTCGGAGATTGCCACCTCCGGCAGGCTTTGTGGTGGACTCAGCCTGATCCGGCGGATAGCCAACCGTATGCTAACTTTTATCATTCCTACTTGGCCTATGACCAGTGGTAACTTTCTACTTGACACCCTCACCAGATGTCGGTTGACCCCCGAAATACGTAGAAGCCATTGGCGAATACTTGTCGCCCATGACTGTATCGAGAGTACACTAATCCCCCAATTGCGGTGTTGGACTTTTGTCACCATTTTTGCTGATCGGAAGAACCGGGCTTGTAGAGCGTTCAAACATTACGAACTGGTCGGAAGAATCGATTCCTCTGGGAGCGCCACGGATGGTGGTGGTGAATCCTCCTCCATCCAGTCAATCTCGCTGGCCTCAGTGAGCGGTGAGCCGGCAGCAGAAGAGGATGATGACGACATTGCATCATGTTCCATGGCGCAGATGCATGCGTCCATGTCGATGTCGGAGTAGTCCGCCAAGTCAAACCAGTTCTCCTCGTCCCAAGTTCTTGTCATGATCGCATGAGCGACAACGGAACGAAGGGAGATTGAGGATTACTGAGCAAAAATGTCTTCGAGAACTCGAATGCCTTGATCGTCGACATGTGGCATCTCTATGCCCTGGCAACCAACATTATGCCCCAAGGCCTAAAACTGTTTTGATAGCCTTGTTAAGTTAAACCAATACTATGCATGTGGGTGTCCGACACCCACCCCATCTTATTAAGATAGTTAATGACATCCTACTTTGGTAGACCTACCAATTAACGATCAAAATCACGATAGGCGCAGTAATTGGAAATGCATCAATTTTTACTTAATTTTTCGTGAGAGATACTACTCTACCATGTTAAAATATCTAATGATAAAACATGATCAATAGCATAAACAGGAACAAAATAAACATTCACAGATAATCATATTAAACTATGAAATAGTATGACCCTTAACATGACGATCTCTATCACCATGCTTCCTGTCCTCCTACCACCATGCTTGAAATCTCCGATCGCATTCATCTACTAAGAAATTACTCCTAAAAGCTAGTAATGAATTACAAACAAAAAAAATCAAGCATCACATGTCGGCACGTAAACCGTTGTACAATAATATGTAGCTCGATAGCTATCTCACAACATGACACACATGCCATGAAAAATCCATTCATGCATCACATACACAATGCATCACATACACATTTGACGAATCGTATCCATACTGGTTTGTTCCAACCCATTAAGTGTGTGACTCTGTAAGTTCATGGGTAATCGGTTGTGACTCGAAAACTCCTTTCCGATCACAAGTCGTCAGTGGCTCCTAGCAGAACATAACGATCCCCGAATACACACGAATTATATCGAACGAACCTTAACGCAATATGATCTACGACCAGATCCATATCACTAACGACCAGCTCATATCTCTATACGACCAGTTCATATTTGGTCTTGATCAGTTCATAACTCCTTATGACCAGGTTTCGACCACTTAGTGATTATGTTCGACCAGTCTACGACCAGCTTGTCTCTCCATACGACCAATTTGTGACTATGTATGACCAGTCTACGACCAGCTCGTATCTCCATACAACCAGTTTGTGACTGTGTACGAATAGTCTACGACCAGCTCATATCTGGTCGAACTAAACAACCTGCTTGTGTATTCTCCCTTTGCCTCATGATGTCTGGTTGAACATCAGGTGGGATTTATGTTATCCATGGATTGTTCAACACTTTCTCGATCGAGTGTCAAATAACTTCACGTGGGCGAACTCTTCGACCACTAGTGGCATGGCCATGCACATTCTTTATCTGATCACATCGAGGGGCCCAGAGATACCTCTCCTGTTATATTAGGAGGGGCAAATCTCATATCCGACCAATCACATTTCTCCGCATATTTCACAGCATACTTGAAAGTTACATTTATAACCACCTAGTTACATAGTAGCATTTGGCAACCCCAAAGTATACTCTAACGCATGTAGGAAATCATGCTGATCTCAGGTCTAATTATACATCATCATTGCTTGAGACCAACTGATGACACATGATATCCTAACAATCTCAGCAGTGCCTCAAGGTGGGTCAATCCAATACCATGTTCTCTAACATGTGTTCACATTATTGATTCGATATCCCTATATCCATGACCGGCGAAATATGATCATCCATCAATACATGTGCTGGTCAATAGGATCACTGGTGTTCCGACCAGTGACATCCGACCAGGGATACATTTAGAACGACATCATCATAAGTTAAAAGAGTTCCACCAATGAGTCACGTACTCGTTAATCCTTATAACTGATGATTCATTCAAGGAACAGAATAAAACTTATTCAATAACACATAAACATAGACGTGATATCATCATCTCCATGATTGTCTCTAGGGTATATCACCAACAGTCTCCCACTTGTACTAGAGTCAATCATATAGGTATCTTATACCCATTGCTCTTATGTGTGCCTCATGCTTAGGTTGCGGGTGAGACTTTGTCAATGGATCAAATCCGTGTGCACTTTGCATATCTTCATAAACCTAGATTGCAATCTGAAATTATTCTTGTTGGTTTGGAAGCTAAAATCGGTGTAACCATTTACGACCAGCTCTACCTCACCACCATAAACAAAGAATGCATCCTTAGTCCTTCTCAAGTACTTAAGGATATTCCTGACTGCTATTAAGTGACCTTCACCTGGATCCGACTGATATCTGCTCGTAACACTTAGAGCATACAACACAACTGGCCATGTACATAGCATGGCATACATGATAGATCCAATAGCTGAAGCATATAGAATTATACTCATTTTGTCTCACTCACCAATGGTCATAGGACGCTGACTCTTGCTAAGATTAATGTCATGCACCATGGGCACTAGTCTCTGACCAGCTCGTATCTCCATACGACTAGTCTGGACCCGGTCGTATCACTATACGACTAGTCTGCATCTAGTCATATCACTATACGACTATGTACATATCCTAACTTAATCCAATTAGCCTTTTAGATCTATCTCTATATATCCTTATACCAAGAATATATGCTGCATCTCCTAAATCTTTTATTGAGAAACTATTTCTTAATGAAGTTTTAACAGATTCAAGCATTAGAATATCATTTCTGACCAGTAATATGTCATCCACATATAAGATCAGAAACATAAACTTGCTCCCACTAACCTTCTTGTAAACACAAGATTTTTCTTTATTGTTGATGAAGTCGAACCCTTTGATCACTTCATCAAAACGAATGTTCCAACTCCGAGATACTTGCTTCAATCCATAACTCAAGTGTCTTTGTCCATCATCGCTTCTGCATAAGTTTTAGGCTCATCATTATTCAATAATAAAACATCATGCCCATACCTCATAGGCAATTGATGTGGCCTTTTTTTTATCTACATGGGGCTGATGCCTCATCTACAGATTCAATATTTTGTTCATCCTGTAGAGGTTCAGTAGGAGTTGAAACGTTTTCATATGGTTCCCGAATTTCCTCAAGTTGCACTGTGCTCCCATTGACTCCTTTGGAAAGAAACTCTTTCTCTAAGAAGACACCATCTTGGGCAACAAACACTTTGTAATCAACTCGATTATAAAAATAATATCATTTAGTTTCCTTAGAATACCCCACTAAGAAGCACTTATTAGACTTGGGTGTGAGTTTATCAGACATCAAACGTTTGACATATACCTCACAACCCATACCCTGAGAAAAAGACAATTAAGGACTCTTCTCGGTCCATATCCCAAATGGTGTCTAATCTATAGTTTCTGATGGAATCCTATTTAAAGTGAAAGCCACTGTTGTTGTTTCTAGAGTGTATCCCCAGAATTGCAATGGAAGATCAGGTTGGCTCATCATTGATTGAATCATGTCTAACAGTGTTCGATTTCGTCATTCAGACACCCCATTCCATTGAGGCATCCCCGGCGAAGTAAGCGACCAGTCTACGACCAACTCGTATCTCCATACAACTAGTCTGGATCTGGTCGTAACACCATACGACTAGTCTAGACCAGGTCATATCACCATACGACTAGTTTGGACCTGGTCGTATCACTATACGACTAGTCTCGACCTGGACGTATTGAGGCGTTCCTGGCGGAGTGAGTTGTGGAACAATTCCACATTTCTTTAGATGATTATCAAACTTATGACTCAAATATTCACCTCCCCAATCAGATCGTAAATATTTGATTGTCTTGCCAAGTTGATTCTGCACTTGATACTGAAATTCTTTGAACTTTTCAAAGTATTCCAACTTATGTCTCATCAAGTAGATATAACCATATCTATTGAAATCATCAGTAAATGTTATGAAGTATTGAAAACCACCTCTAGTCGGAGTGCTCATTGGTCCGCATACATCCATATGTACGAGGGCTAGCAAGTCATTCGCCCTCTCACCAGTGAAAGGTGCTCTTGTTATCTTGCTAAGTAAATAAGATTCACATGTTTTAAATAATTCAAAATCAAATGAGTTTAGAAGACCATTTTTTATAGAGCTTCATCATGCGCTTCTTATTTATATGACCTAGTCGATAATGCCAGATAAAAGTGGGATTCAATTTATTAGGTCGAAGTCTCTAAGCATTTATTTTATAGATGAGCTCATCCTCAAGATTCAAAACATACAATCTATTCACCAATGGAGCATGGTCATAAAGTATATCTTCAAAATAAATTGAACAATAATTGTTCTTTATTCTAAACTCATAACCTTTTGCTCCTAAACAAGAAGCAGACATAATGTTTTTGCTTAAAGTTGGAACATAATAACAATTATTTAGTTCCATAACTAATCCTGATGATAAAGCTAATGGTAAAGTGTCAATAGCTAATGCAACAACTCTTGTTCCATTGCCCACACGGAGATCAACATCACCTCTTACCAAGCTTCTACTCCTTTTCAGTCCCTACATCGAATTACAAACATAAGCAACCGATCTGGTATCAAATACCCAAGAACTAATCGGAGAAGTGGCGAGATTAATTTGTATAACATTTATATCTGAACTGGAAGTCTTACTTCCTTTGTTCTTTTTCATCTCTAAAAAGTACTTGCAATTTCTCTTCTAATGCCCAACCTCATGACAATGGTAACATTCTGATTTAGGCTTAGGATCCAGCTTGAGCTTCTTAAGCTTAACCTTGAGACTCTCGATCTCATCTTGAGTCTTTCCTTTGCCCTTTCCCTTTCTCGACTTACCCTTCTTCTTGAAGCTAGTAGTCTTTTAAACCATCATCACATGATTGGAACTTTTCTTGATGCTCTCCTCAGCACCTTTAAGTATGCCATGTAACTCGGCCATTGACTTCTCCATACCATTCATATGAAAATTCAATATGACTAACTCAAAGCTCGCAAAGAGTGATTGGAGAATCACATCAGTAGCCAACTCTTGGCTAAGGGAAAAACTAAGCTTTTCCAAGCTCTCAGTGTGACCAATCATTTTGATCACATAAGGACTGGCCGGGTTACATTCTGACAGCCTACAAGAAAACAATGCCTTAGAGTTATTAAACCTCTCTGCCCTTGTTTGATCCTGAAACATACCCTTCAGACCCACAATCATATTGTAAGCGTCGGTGGTCTCATATTGCTTTTGAAGCTCAGAGTTCATGCTCGCAAGCATCAGGCAGTGCACATCGACTACGTCATTGCAATGCTTCTCATAAGCATTCTTTTCAGTACGAGTAGCATCAGCATTCGACTCCTCGGAATATGTACCCTCTAGAATATATTCGTTCTTTTCTTGTTTGAGAACAATTCTCAAATAATGAAACCAGTCAATAAAGTTTGAACCATTCAACTTTTCTTTCTCAAGAACAGATCGCAAATTAAAGGTAGGTGCAAAAGAAATAGTAGGTGCCATGATCTACAACAGAAATATATGCAAAGATTCAGCACTAAGTTTATGTAAGATCTTCTATTAGACATTCATGTTGGTGATCGTGCTCGACTAGTCTACGACCAGCTTGTATGTCCATACGACTAGTCTAGATCTGGTCGTATCATTATACGACTAGTCTAGATCTGGTCTTATCACTATACAACCAGTCCACATCTGGCCAAACTTAATCATCAACAGTCAATAAAAGATACTCCCACTATATGTTTTAAATCATGTTTCCTCAAACATCATATAGTGAGTTCAAGATCCAAAAATCATTAAGCCCTAGTGAGCTTTGGCATCACTGCTAGAAACCTAGTGATTTTAGGTAGACAACCTCTTGTCAATCATATCACATATGACTCTTGTCTGTTGGGCGGCATCTCTATGCCCCGGCGACCAACAGTACTATGCCCCAAGGCCCAAAACCCTTTTGATAGCCTTGTTACGTTAATCCAACACTATGTATGTTGGTGTCCCACACCCACCCTATCTTATTAAGATAGTCAATGGCATTCTACTTTGGTAGACCTACCAATTAACGATCAAAATAGTGACAGGCGCAGTGATTGGAAAGGCATCAAAATAACTTAATTTTTCTTGAAGGATACTATTCTACCATGTTAAAACATCTAATGATAAAACATGATCAAATAGCATGACAGGAATAAACATTCACAGATAATCATATTAAACTTTGCAATAGTATGGCCCCTATCATGACCATCTCCATCACCATGCTTCTTGTCCTTAGACCATGATGCTTGAAGTCTCTGAACACATTTGTGCTAGCACCAAGTCGCACGGGAAGGCTCTCTTAAGAAGATGGCAGCTAGGGTTTGGAGCAACTCATGTCAACTCTTGTCGTGTGTCTCCTCTGTTACGTAGCTCTTTCCCAACACCTTCCGCTAAGGCTTATACTGGCCAACAGTGTTTCACAATGCACAAGACCTCATCCAACGCTGCCAAGGATGCCAGTGGGCCAAGCGCAACCCGAAGTCACCACTAGTTCCACTTTGGCCCCTGCCCCTGGTTTGGCCCTTCGTGTGGTGGGGGTTTGTCAGGACTCAAATATACAAATTTGGACCCTCTGTGTATATTGCACTAGTCCATAATCACGCTAGTCCACACGGTGGTAACATTGATAAAATATCATTCCATATGCAAAGATGACTAATAAATAGACAAATAATAATAATTATCATATTAATGACCTTAAGGTCAAACCTTACAATTAATGCCTCAGAAGGCGAGTAACTCAAAAAAGCTACAGCGGGAGGTAACGGAATAACTTCAGTGAAGCCCATCCATATGCCCCACAGGCAATCGACTGGGGTAGCACGACCTAGTTCTCCACAATCCTTGAAGTAGACCTTGTTGACCGACGATGGACTGTTGTAGCCTTCTCAACTGAACAACATTGTTTATAGCAAGAATGAGTACATAGAGTACTTAGCAAGTAGCACCACATAATGCAATTATAGATGATGGCTTGTTCCAAAGGATATGACATCTATGGTTCTTTTACATAAAGCAACAGTTGTAGTTGAATATGAATAATAGATTGAAAATGTAATTTAAAACAAATAGCAATAATAATTTAACAAGTATTTTCACAAAAGACTCAAAGCCTAATCAATTTCTTTTACAGCTGCATAAGTTTCCCCATACAGTTGTCCCTTCCCAATTGTTTTATGAAAATCTACCCCTCGTGTGAAATCTCTGAGCATGTCCATGACCGCGGACACAGCTATTCGAATAGATTGTTAACACTCTGCAGAGGTTGTACACTTACCCACAAGATACAATTAACTCATCATATTTGTTATGACTCGCCATATGAAAGTATGCGATTGAGCAATCATAACAAAACCTTTTGAAAGTTTTATCTCAACAATTGACTCTCCCGATGTGTTTTACCGTCGTACCAACCCTACCACAGCTTTGGTACGATGCACACCATTGGACCTAAAGATGGTGAACCACTCATAAATGTGACCTTACCACAGTGGTACACACCTCCACCCTGGCTCACAGTCTATCCTACATGCCTGAGTAGTCAATGTCAAGATTCCATAAGGCATGTGGTTGTACAGGTATGGCTCAGTTCAATGGCGTACAAAGTTAAGTCCTTAATTGACCAAGGTGAGACTGCCAATCTCTAACTACATTACCAAGATTTTATATTTTTCCAATCCACAGTTCCACCATACCACACAGTTTCATCAACTCAGTCTAAATCTTTTTCCACCCCGTTGGTCAAGTGCAACACATGCCATCAACGAGTAACAGCATACTGCACACAGTTCTACACAAGTTCCATAATCACTTAGTCAAGTTTATATTTGTAACTCAAATAATATCAATGAATCGTTGCATGGCTAAGCAGACTATTCGTGTCTAACCAATCCATATTGGTACTATAAAAATATCAACTAATGATTAACCAAGCTAGGGTGACAAAAGATCATGGTAATACTGTAACAACCTGGCTATTCGGGAGCCAAGATGTCACCTAAATCATCTAACATACATCCATAATGCGGAAGAATTTGAATAATATCAACTAATGATATAAAGAAATCACTACTTAATATAACCATAGCATGACAATAGTCTGAAATCAAGCAAGTGTAACGAAGGATGATCGAAGATCACAAGCAATACATAATCAATCACAACATGGAGAAGGTATCCTTCCTTCACCATTTAAATTTATTTATTACAGTTCATCCCTTAACGAATGAAAGATAGAAACTAAATCATATTGTTGAACTTAATTACGGTGAATTGCAAGATTAGTGCGTGTCTACTCCCTCCCGATAGAGCCAGCATCAATGATCACCTAAAATAAACAAACAAAGCAAGAATGAGTCCATGACTCAGCAAGTACAGTGATTAAATGAACATACCACAAATACGAACAAGACCTCATCATTAAAGAATGCGAACATACCCCGAATGAGTGCATGAATGAATAGAATGAATGGATTTAATGAAAAGAATGGATCGCACACATGCTTATACTCAGTATAGCTAGTGACACACCGTCGGTGTGCACTTAAGCCCGTATTTATCGAAATACGGGATCCAAAATACCGTATGAAGAACGTTTCATACGGGTGTCCAAAACTGCCCACATTGGAATGGTGGGACTTCACATGCCCATACTGGAATTGATGGGACTTTAGACTCCACTCCCGTGGAGCTCCACTCCCGTGGACGGAACATGAACATGGATGCATTAACGAACATAAGTATTATGACTAACATCATCTGCACACATATGAAAGAACATACGCAAGGAACATAATCCTTGGAACCTCTTGTATTCTTTAACCTCCACTCCCGTGGATATTCCACTCCCGTGGACGGAACATGAATATTAAATTTTCTCTCATATCGAACAAAACACAATATTAAACATCGAGCATCCAGTAATCACAATTCACACAAAAGTCAATGTACTTGCCTTCAGCGAAGCACTGCGGTAGTAGGCAAAGAAGATGTCCCTAAACCCGAAGCCTCTCTGCCTACATGTCGGGACCCAGAATTACGATTCTGGAACCCTCTGTGTATACTGCACTAGTCCAGGATCACGCTAGTGCACACAGGGTTAACATAGGTAAATATCGATCCACACAAGCGATAAATAAAGTAAACGATTAGTTTGAATAACAAATAAGGGTTTTGACCTTATGGTCGAGTTTACACTTATTAAGCCACGCAGGCTAACAGAAATAAACAAAGAATGAACGAAATAACTCCAGCGAGATCCCACCAATTCACCACAGGCAACCCATCGATCCGACCTTAACGAACGATCACCTTCAATAACTCCTCCTCGAAAGTAGGCGAGACTCCTCCTCTTCAGTAGGTTTGGGCGCAAGTTTTACAACAAGCGTGAGTACACAACCGCACTCTCAAATCATACCACTAATGCAATATATAGATGCGTGCTTATTCCAAAGAAAAGGCTTCGTGGTTCTTTTGCATAAAATCAACATTTGCAATTGAATACGAATAATAGATTGAAAGCATAATTCAAAACAATTAAACAATATTAATTTTACATTGTTTCCACAAAGACACACAAATAGACAGTTTATTTCACATAGCCATATGATTGAGGTCACACACCCCATCCCAAACATTTTATGAAAAC
This sequence comes from Ampelocalamus luodianensis, assembly GCA_036346255.1. NCBI lineage: Eukaryota > Viridiplantae > Streptophyta > Magnoliopsida > Poales > Poaceae > Ampelocalamus > Ampelocalamus luodianensis. The sequence goes on along the minus strand of CM070624.1, from coordinate 27,351,934 downwards.
TACCTCGTGTGAAATCCCGAGCATGTCCATGATCATGACGCGCTATTCGAATAGATTGTTTAACACTCTGCAGAGGTTGTACACTTTACCCACAAGATACAACTAGTGTAGCAAGCACCAATCGTAACAAAACAGTTCGAAACTTTATCTCAAACATTGACATTCCCAAGTGCTTACAAACCGCTATACCACTCACATAGAATTGGTATAACACACACCGCGGACGGGGAAGACGAATCGCCCCGCGATGCAACCACCAAGTAGTCACACCTCCACCTCACACACACCCTAACCTATCCACCGAACATCAATGCCGAGAATCCATAACTTACTAAGTTAGGCCCGTCCCATACCAGGCATGTGGTCGTACAGTAAGGCTCAGTTCAATGGCGCACAAACTTAAGTCCTTAATTGACCAAGGCAAGACTTCTATTTTCTAACTAGATCACAAAGATTAACATTCCCATCACATAGTCCACCATATCACACAGTTTCCACCACTTGCCTGTGGGGACCCCGGGATTTATTTAACTCGTAATACTTTAGCAAGCATTACCAATTAAATAAACCCGCCCCGAGACATGTATACTTCCTGTATGCAGATACATACCCGATACAAACATAAGCATCAATTCCATTCATCACATAGAACCAAAACATTACAGATTTGAGAAAAGACATACATTAATTAAACAGAGTCATTACAAAGGGGGCCTTTCACCAAATGACAATAAGCACAAAAGTAAATAAGCAATGAAACAAAAGCGCCATAAGATGGCTGAACTAAAGAGCCAACCGGTGTGCCTTTACCCACAAGGCAACCGACCGGACCGCGAAGCTACTCGCTCTCCCAACCCAAGCACATCTCGCAGAAGTACCTTGGCTTATGAGCAACCTCCTCTGCAACAAAAAGATTAGCATGCAAAGCATGTGAGTACATCAACTTGTACTCGCAAGACTGACGTGTGAGATAACAGAACTATAATGTAGCTATATGCAGGCTGTTTAATTGGAGGCCATATGGTTTATTTAAGCACAAAGCAACGTTCATTTGCAATAATGTAATACATTTAAAAGCAAGTTTACAATTCATTTTTTTAGGGTTCAAAATAATCGCAAGCGACCAAGTATACAATAAATAAAAGAGCACCAACACCTGGAAGTGACTCCCCAAAGTCACCACAATAATAGCATGAACTCCCGCTCATACCACCCACAAGTTTTAAGTTTTTAAACAGGTTATAACACTAGCTCTTGAAAAGCTTACCCAAGCGCGCCCATAACCTAGGGCGAGGCTATTCGAATAGATTTATCCTGCAGGTGGTACCACTTTACCCACACTTGCATCGCCTTTAAGCCACATGATTCACCCCACTACCGTAGGTAGGCTAACACGCTAAGTCCTACGAGACTTTTCCAATATTGTGTACTAGGCACGACCCGCTCGTATGGACCGAAATCCATACGCTACGTTGCCCAAATTAAAAGACAAGCGCCACAAAGGCCCAGCTTTTTCTGACAACCGCAACGCTCCCAATCAACAAAACCACCGCCACCCGCCCTAGCACACGCCAAAGTACTCGGTCAAGAGGGGTTCCATATGCCCCTAGTGTGGTTAGTACGCAAATAAATGCCCGAGTAACGGGACTCACAAGATGCTCGGTCCTTAATTGACACGGCACCAATCCGATCACACCCAAGAAAGAATCACACCAACATACCATTGTGCCCGCCGAAACCAATTTTTCATTTTTAGTTTTGTTTTTAAATGGATTTGCAAAATTAATCAGGGCACCAAACACCAAGTGTTGGATAATAAGAGTAATAGTAGTTGTGTGATCCGCATCACCGACAGAGTCGATGATCGCCCGCATCACCGACACTAAGCATGGCTAAGCAATATAACACGTGACTACTAAGTGATGAGGGCCCCACCATGAACCCTAACCACAGCAAATAACCTAGGCTCATGTAGTAGAGGAATAAACATTTAGCTACTGAGGATGCAACTAAAGGATTTCTAACCATAATTTAACACAAATTAGCAATGCATACATACGGTTGAAGCAAAGTATTAAACTTTGAAAATAATAGGATTAAGGGATATGATCAAACTGCTTGCCTGGCTGCTGTTGCTCAAGAGGTTGCTCTGATGTGCTATCGGGCTCAACGGACTCTTCGTCACCTAATCGCATAAGCAAATACACGGCAAAAGAGCAATAAGGCAATAAACCCTAATCACAAAATTTGAGCAAAAGCAACCAAAAGACACAAAAATTATACACAAGGTAAAACCAGCACCTATCTAGACATAGAATCTGGAAAACTCAATTTGGATTTTTGGAGCAAAAGATATTAAGGAAATAGCTATTTTCGGCCATTTTTATTTTACTGTAGTAAAAATATTTTCCCTAATGATTTTGGAGCTGAAATTTTTATGGTAGCTAGCTACTGGTAGAGTGATAGCCCATATAAAATTTCAGGTCATTTGGAGTTATATTGCAAAAGTTATGATTTTTATGATTTAAAAAGGGTATTAAAACTAAATTTTAGTCCTTATGATTTTAACAACAGTAGAATTTATGAAACCAATTTTCCTAGCAATTAGACTATCAGAGGAAACTACTCCCATTGGATTCATACAAAAATGAGCTATAGATAAAAAGATATGCACTTTACAAGTTTGTTAAAAGTTCTGAAAAACAGTATTAAGTTCACTTGTTTACTATTTTTGAAAATGGTTTTCCAGGTTTGATCATAGCCTGAAACTATTTTTATAATTAAGTTCAAGTTATATGGAAGTTAACAAAATTGGAATCATCTAAGTTGGAGCTAAGACGACAAAGATATGAAAATGAGAAGGCACTAACATTTTTCTGTTTTGAGACTTGGCCAAAACCGAAAGTTTTTTACTCATAACGACGTGGACGCATATGAGCCGTTGATTACGAATCGGACGGCTCAGATCGTCCGGGTTCAAACACTGCGCGCTGGAGCGGCGGGGCGACCGCCATCTCGAGATGGACGGCCCGCAGAGAGCCACGCCGCCGGACGCTGCTGCGCCGTCCGACAACAGAGCCGAGCAGAACTCGAGCTCGCCGGGCGTGTCGCCGGTGAGGGAGCTCAGTGCAAGGTCGGGAAGGAGCTAAAACTGACACCTACTACTATTGCGCACCGGATGGCACCGGCGAAGAGGCCAATGGTGGCCGGACGCGGCGCGCGGCGGCGAGGCGAGGGGTGTGCTACGGCAAACGAAACAAAGAACCGCCCACTACGCGCAAATGGACGAGTGCACAAGCTACAACGAGGTCCTAAGGACTTAACGCGACCACCGGAGACCAAATGGTAGCGCGGCGAGCCGAGGTTAACGACGGCGGCGGCGATCGCAACAAGGAACCACGGCCATGGTGCGGAAAAGCAAAAGAGGAGGTGCTTAAGCTTACCCGGGACCTCGGGAAGATGATGACGCTGCCGACGGCGGAGGAGGCCCGAGCGACCGGCGACGAAGACCGCCGCGATGCTAGGAGGTCCGACGGTGCCCGCAACTGGGAGACATTGAGCCCCAATGAGTGGTGGCACTAGATAGAGGAGGCACCGTGGATGCTCTGAGCAAAAGATCGGAGGAGGAAGCCCTTCCGGACTTGAGAACGAAGGGCACCGCGCCGCGAGGGAAAAACTCAACCACGAGATTCCTTCCTCTCGCCACCGAAATTGGATGAGGCGTAAGCTTCACCAAGGGTGAGGAAGCAGCAGGACAACAGAGGGGCACGAGATCCATCGGGCACAAGCTTCACTCGGAGCTCCAAGCTTGGCAATGGCGGCCGACCGCGATTGGGGCGCTTGAGGCTCTCTGGTGCTCAGCGGGTGCAAGCGAGGAGTGCGGAAGGGCGAAAGGGGGGTCAAGCGAAAGGGGCCGAGGGCTTAAGAAGGCAGGAGGACCAAGGATCAACGGTGGCCTGCCTCGGGTGCTGCTGCCCGCCGCGAGGTCGCTGCGAGCGACGGGAGCAGGTGAAAAGCTGGCAACGACGACTTCGAGCGCGGCTCACTGGCGAGCATTAAATGCTCGGCGACCGTTGGCGAGGAGCGCACGAGGGTGACGACGGAGGACCCCATGCTCCAGCTCGCCACGCCGCGCGAGGCGGGGAGGCCAAGGAAGGAGACGACGGGAGCGCCGCCGATTTTCATCGGACGGCTCACGCACGCCCACGCCCGCGCGTTGGCTAAACAGACCGCACGATGGAGATCTAACGGCTAACACCGAGCCACGCCGGCGAGTCCATCACCGAGCCGATGCAGTTAAGGGACTCGATCGAGCCAATCGCTCGAGCCCGAGTCGAGTTCTAGCCCGAGGAACGATGACTCGTTTAGGTTTTGATTTTAGACTGAATTTTGAGGATTTAATTGGAGTATCTAACGAACTCCAAATTTGATGAAATTTTAACTGAAGCTAACTGGTTAGATGATTGAACTCCCCTAAAATTTTCAGAAGTTTTTGTGCATCATATTTCATGCTAGAAATTCCAGAAGTGATAAACTAGGGTTTGACCAATTTAAAAATGGGTTTGACCTGAGCCAAAGATGGCTCAAATAAATTCTAAAAATCTGGGAAAAATTCAGGGGTGCACAATACCACCCCAAGAATTTATGACAAAAGTTTGAAAAGTTTTGGACTTGAGACAACACTCAAAAAATGTTTTTGACTCGAGTTGAACTATGAATTTGAAGGTTCAATTTATGAATTTTCTTTACAAGAAATATAACAATAATTCTAGGAGGTGAAGATGTGTAAAAAGTTTCAAAATGTACACATTTTGATACATTTGAAACATGAACCCAGTGTTAGGTTACAGTTTGACACACACACCTTATTAGGGTCATTTTGGGGCTGTTACATTGCCTCAGTCTAAATCCTTTACCACCCAGTTGGTTTAGTGCAACACATACCATCATGAAGTAACAACACATAGCACACAGTTTTACACAAAGTTCCATAGTCACTTAGTCATAATTAATATTTGCAACTTACACGAGATGTGAGACTCGTAGCATGGCTAAGCAATTGTACTCGCATCTAACCAACCCACGTTGGTGCTATAATATTACCAACTAATAACCAATCTAGGGTGACAAGGAATTATGACATACAAGGCCAAGGTGTGATAACAATTTGGATAATAACTATGTCCAAAGCATTTAAATAAATAATTAAAGTAGAATGCAATAATTTAACACAAAGTAATTTAAAAACTGGGTTCAAGATGATCAAAGGTATGACTTGCCTTGGAAAAGGTCTATGTACTGGTCTTGATCTTAGGGTGCTCCTTCTTCCAAAAAATTCCCCGACGAATCGACGTCTACTCGCAAATGAGACACAAACAAACAAAACAAATAAATAATAGAGGCAAAACAAGCTCCAAAAATTAAATAAAAATCTCAGATAAATAGAGCTTGAATTTAGATAAATTTAGAAATTTTAATGGGCTCAATCGGAGTTAGGATGCAAAAGTTATGAGCTCTGGAAGTTTAAATCTAAAAAGAAACCCTAATTTGGATTTTCGCATTTCCCGAATTATTTCTCAAGAAAATCGGATTATTGCGCAACGCCGACGTCATCCGAGGACGTTCGGACGGTGACAACTGGTTCGACAGTGGGACCCACATGTCGCTGGTTTCGGCACCGTGGACCAAGTCCACGCGAGATGGATCTAGGTTAGGGTTGCGGTGGCACGCGGCGCCGATCGGCCGACGCGGCCGCCACGTGAGACGACACGGAGGCGGCGGCCGAGGTGGCGGCCGACGGGGACCGCCACGCCGACCAAACGTCAGCAGGTTCGCGACCTTCGGTTTTAGCGACGGCGCGACAGGCGACGCGAAGATGCGATCAGACCGCGCGACACGCGCGAAGGTGGTGACGCGGTTAGATCTCGCGGCGACGACCACGACGGCGGCGGTGACGAGCTAAGCGGCGAGCGCATGGCTTGAAGAGGCGACGGCGAACCGTGGGTCCTCCGATGAAGATAACGCGCGATCATGTAGGCCGTGATGCGCGAACTCGAGGTCGGGCTTGATGGTGACCGGGACTCACCGACGGCAAAGACACCGACGAAGAGCTCCTCGCGGCGCTAGGTTCGAGCCCAATCCCGCGAAAGGCGCGCTCTAGGGTTCCCGGTCTTGGGGAAAAGGGCGGAGCGCGGGCGATCTCGTGGCGCGGCCACGCTTTAAATAGTGCCCGAGCGAGGAGTCCGCGAGCGCACGGCGGCTTGGCGCGGCTCGGACACGGACTCTAGAGTCCGCGACGAAGACGATGCTGACGCGGCAAGATGGGACCCACATGGCGGCGGGTGCGGCTCAACATGGCGTGCAAAGTGACGCGCGAGGCTGCCGAGGTGGGGACCGGCTCACGCGCGGGAAGAGAGAGGCGAGGCGGGTCATGGAGTTGGGCCGACGGAGGGAGATGGGCCGGTTAGGGAATAGGAATGGGTTTAGGCCCAAGGAATTATCTGAGATTTTAAATAGGTTTTCATTTTTAGAAAATACCGAAATTCAAATAAGCAATAGAAAATAGCAAATGTATCTTGAGAAAATTCTAGAAAATCTAGAAAATATATCTGAGCACATAGAACCCAAATAAAATAGTTTTGGCTAATGTTCATGTTGGGATTATTCACATTAAATGTTTTTGATGTAAAGTCCAATATTAAGCTTTTGAATTTAAATTCAAATAAATCCAAATGGTGAATTTTCTCCCTACTAACTAATAAAAGATTTTTAAACTCAAAATTGGGATGTTACAAACCTCCCCTTAAAGGAATCTCGACCCGAGATTCAAAGCTAGCTAGAGAAAAGGCTAGGAAACTCGGCTTGCACTCGCTTCACGCTCCCACGTTGCTTCTCCTTCCGAGTGGTTGCTCCACCAACCTTGCAAAACGAACAGCCTTGCTTCGTGAGGCGCTCGCGACATCCAAGATCTTGACCGGCGCTCTTTGTAGGTAAGATCCTCTTTCAACTCAATTGATTCCAACGGGGTTTGCTCTTCTGGCACACGAAGACACTTCTTCAATTGCGAGACATGAAAGACATCATGCACTCCTGCTAACGACTGTGGTAGCTCCAACTGATAAGCAACTTCTCCATGGCGTTCCAAAATCTTGAACGGACCAACATACCTAGGGGCAAGCTTCCCTTTGGCATGAAACCTTTTGACACCTCTGAGCGGGGTAACTCGAAGATAAACGGAATCCTCGGGTTCAAAACTGAGATCACGGCGACGATTATCAGCATAGCTCTTCTGCCTGGACTGAGCTATCTTCAGTCTTTCTCTGATCATGGCCACTTGCCCTTCTACTTCTTGAATGATGTCTGGACCGAAAACTAATCATTCAGCTGTTTCTGACCAATTCAACGGGGTTCTACAGGCACGACCATACAAAGCTTCAAATTGTGACATTTGCAGACTGGCTTGGTAACTGTTGTTGTACGAAAATTCTGCATACGGCAAACTTTTATCCCATCGGGTAGCATTAGCTAGAGCACAAGCTCTCAAAGATATCCTCCAATATCGATTAACTCTTTCATCGTCCATCTGTGCATGGATGATACGCGATCAAATTCAAATGGGTACCCAATGCTTCATGCAAACTTTGCCAAAAACGAGAGGTGAACTGAGATCCCCGATCTGATACTATCTTCTTGGGCACACCGTGCAAACTGACAATTCTAGCCATGTACAACTCCGCAAGGCGATCTCCTGAGTACGCTGCTTTGATCGGCAGAAATGGGCGACCTTGGTCAAACGATCAACTATTACCCAGATCGAATCGAACCCGATTGAATCTTGGGTAAACCGTAATGAAATCCATACCGATCTCTTCCCACTTCCATTCGGAATCTTGGTGATTGCAAAGAAACCTGCTGGTCTCGTGTGTTCGCTTTACTTTCGGCGGTGTCGCACAAGGCAACGAACTTTGCGACTTCGCTTCAAATTTGGCCACCAAAATTTAGTCTTAACATCCTGGTACATCTTGGTACTTCCAGGGTGGATCGAATACTTTGAGTCATGGGCTTCCTTTAAGATTAACTGTCTTAGACCGTCGATATCTGGTACACAGATACGACCATTAATCCAGAGTATGTCTTGATCATCCTTGGTGAAATCTTTGAATTTCCCTCCTGCCATTTTGCTCTTGATTTCTGACAACACGGGATCCTTTGGTTGTGCTTCACGAATCTGCTTCTCCAGGGTAGACTGTACCTCCAAATTGGCTACAATTCCTTCGGGCACAACTTCCAGCATTAGCTTCTGAAATTCTTCATAAAGTTTTGGACAACTTCCCTTTACTTCCAAAGCATTGCAGTAACTCTTACGACTTAGAGCATCTGCAACTACGTTGGCTTTTCCGGGATGGTAGTGGATTCCAATATTATAATCCTTGATCAATTCCAACCATCTTCTCTGCCTCATGTTCAAATCTGACTGGGTGAAGATATACTTCAGGCTCTTATGATCTGTGTAGACTTCACAACGATTACCGATGAGGTAATGACGCCAAATCTTTAAAGCATGCACTACGGCAGCTAATTCCAGATCATGAGTAGGGTAATTCTCCTCGTGGGGTCTCAATTGCCTTGACGCATAGGCGACAACTCTTCCTTCTTGCATCAGGACGCATCCTAATCCTCGACGCGAAGCATCACAGTAGATATCGAAATCCTTGCGAATATCTGGCAAAATCTGCACTAGGGCTGAAGTCAAACGCTTCTTCAACTCTTGAAAACTTTCCTCACAGGCTGGAGTCCAAGTGAACTTTTTCTCCTTCTTCAACAATTGCGTAAGAGGCTTAGCAATCGATGAGAATCCTTCGATGAAACGGCGGTAATAACTCGCCATTCCCAAGAAATCGCGAATCACCCAAGAAATCGCGACCGCCATAGTCTTGGGTCGCTCCCAATGTAGCATCGCTTAACTTTACCGGTCAATCGCTACTCCTACTGTCATCACATGACCCAGAAAATCCACTTTCTTCTTCCAAAAATCACACTTACTGAACTTGGCATACAACTGATGCTCTCGGAGTTTTTCCAATATTATCCTTAAATGCTCGGCGTGTTCTTCCTCCGACTTGGAGTACACTAGAATATCATCAATGAAGACGACTACGAACTTGTCCAAATATTCCATGAATACTTTATTCATCATGCTCATGAAGTATGCAGGGGCATTAGTCAGACCGAAAGACATGACTAAGAACTCATAATGTCCATACCGTGTTGAGAACGCGGTCTTCGGTATATCCTTAGGACAAATCTTCAGTTGATGGTAACCTAATCGCAGGTCGATCTTTGAGAACACTCCGGCTCCTTTCATCTGATCAAACAGATCATCTATCCGGGGTAGTGGGTACTTGTTCTTGATAGTAACTTCGTTGAGGGAACGGTAATCAATACACATCCTCATACTTCCATCTTTCTTCTTGACAAACAACACTGGTGCTCCCCATGGCGACGAACTAGGTCTCACGAAACCTTTCTCAAGAAGTTCTTCTATCTGCTTCTTCATCTCTACCAATTCATCGGCTGGCATCCGATAAGGTCTCTTTGAAATTGGTGCTGTCCCTGGCACTAGGTCGATAACAAACTCGATGTCACGATCCGGTGGCATCCCTGGTAAATCTTCCGAAACACATCCGATATTCACCGACCATCGTACTTCTTCCAAGGAAAGGGTCTTCAAACTGCTTACTAGCAAATGTCCATCACGAATCGAGGTAGCTAGAAACTCTACCTTGTTTCCTTTGGCATCCTCGATCGTTACGCTCTTCGCCACAATCTAGCACGGCTTTGTGCTTGGATAACCAATCCATGCCAAGAATGACATCTAGGTTTGGGTATCTAGGACAATTAGGTTGGCTAGAAACTCAACTCGGCTATGAGTAACTTAGCTCCTAAACATCCCACTCTAGTACTTAGCTCGCTCCAGCGCATCGACTAATGTAATATGCTTAAGTTGCATAACTTCCAATTTATTCTTGGTTGCAAACATTCCAGAAACAAATGAATGCGAAGCTTCAGAATCAAACAAAACTGATGCAGGTACTGAGTTAACCAGAAACTTACCCAGTACGACGTCCGGTGATTCCTGGGCTCCTTCCAGAGTGACGTGGTTGACACGGCCTCTAATCACGGACTGTGGTGCTCCTCCGGCTTGACTGGCAACTTGTGAAGCTCCTTGGTTGATGCCCGTGCCGGGCGTCTTGATGGAGTAGCTCCAAGGTTGAAGCGCATCGAGTGATTGTTCCTTTGCGACACCGGTTGGCAAAATGTCTGGCCGACGACAGCGTAATGCACCTTTAGTGCGTTCGGTTGCTTCTGGATTGGGGTTGACGGTGCGAGGTTGCGGAAGTTACGGCACCGGCGGTGCCGAAGTTGGTGCAAGTGCTCAACGAAGTCCGGTGGAAACTCGTTGAACTGCGGCCGCACCGTTCTTGCCCTCTTTGTGATTGATGGTTCCCTTGCCGAGCCATCCGGCGTACTGCTATCCTCCGCCTTGCGCTTGTCCTCTAGAACAAAGTCTTTGTTGACCAGCTCTTGAAATCCGGAAAAGTATGGGCAATCAAACCGACTTGCGACCCAAAGTTGTTTAGCCCCTTCGTAAAGTGACTTTGGCGAGCCTTGTCCGTGGCTACATCTTCCATTGCATAGCGAGCTAGCCGAGAAAACTTGTTGAGGTAGTCGACATCGACATAGCTCCTTGCTTGAGAGCGGAACTCATCCTTCTTGGATCGATAATGCCTTCGTACATGATATCGCGAAAAGTCAGAGAAAATTTCTCCTGTGTGATATCCTGTGGCGTCTCATGGCGACACAGAAGTTCTCCCACCATTCAATGCACTGTGCCCTCCATCCGTGAGTGGCATACAAAACCTTTTCACGATCATTCTGTCAGAATGACCCAAATTTCTAATTTCAAGAAATTTAAAATTTTATTTAAGTTTGTGGTTTTTCCGAATTTTCAAAAAGCTTTTATAAGTATTTTTAAAGCTAAAACAAATTTATTTACAAAATTAAAAGCCAACTAATAGTTGGAAATAATTTTATTAAGTCCGAATGAGTATGGGAATTTCGTGAATTTTTCCATAATTTTTGGAAGTATTTTGCTATTTTCCAAAACCTAAATGAATTAATGTAATTAAAACAATTGAGAAATCCAAAAGAAAATCAAAATGGCTTTGGGCGAAACCCACCGCTCGCCCAAATCTCACAAACGCTGCGCAGCCCACCGCCCGCAATCGCCGCACCCGCCTCTCGCCTCTCCCACCGTCCAATCAAAATCGAACGGCTACCATTTCTCCGCGTATCTCTTCTTTTCTCCACCGTTGATCATGCACCTACGGCCAAGATCTTTCACAAAGAACCGCACGGTCCAATGCCATCATCAACGTGAGCCGCACGATCTTAATCCAACGGCCGCGCAAAAAGCACTTACCGCCGCTCGGTCTAATCTCAACCATTGATCTTAATCCAACGGCCGCGCCGAAAGTCACTTACGCCGCGAATCTAATCTCGACCGTACGTTGAAAATCGGACGACCCTGAGTCGTCGTCTTCCTCGCCTTCTCCTTCCTCGCGTCGCAACGGTCGCCCGCCATTGCCGCGCACGAGGGAGCTTCGCCAACGGCCAAATCCCAACCACCCCGACTTCCCCGCGTCGTGCGCACGAGGCCGAACCAGTCGCCGCACACGATCCCCACCTCCTTCCTTCTTCTCCGCGCCCGGTTCGCCCACAACACCGCAACCGCCGCCGCACGACCCCACCTTCTCCACGTCGCTCCGGAACACCCCGGCGCCTATAAAAGGCAGCCTCGGGTGCGCAATTCTCCACCGCTCCCGACGCCACCAACCATTGCCACTCTTTTCATCTCTAGCGCCCGGAATTGGAGTTTTCATCGTCGGCGACCGTGAAGCTTGAGCTTTCTTCGCCGGTGACGCCGCCGCATCCTCTCCGCTGCCTCCTTCGGCATCAACACCTTCTTGCGAACACGGTGGTCCTCCACTTCGCTCGAGCCGCCGAACGCCTTCGCCGCTTCGACCGGCTCGCGCCGCCAAACCTCGCCGCCGACGACCAAAACGCCTGCTCGCGCCCCAAGGTAGTGCATCGATCCCCGATCGCCCTCTTTCTTTTAGTACCACCCACACTCGCCGGAGCGCCGCCAAACGCCGGCAAGCTCGCCGCCGAGGCACTTTCACCGTCGGGCTGACGTGGCCTTGCCACCTCGGCGCCACCTCACCCTCGCGCTTGCGTGTCTGCCCATGTGGCACACGGTCAGCGCCACGCACACGCTCGCGTGGCTTGGTCCACCGCGCCAGATCTTCCAAGGTTCAGTGGACTTGGTCCACATGGGCCGAGTCATCGACACTTGGGGCCCACTGCCGAATTCAATTTTAAATCTTTAATCCCGAAATATCAGAGTCGACGTAATCATTGCGCAATAAATGGATTTTTCAGTAGGAAAATAATTCTGGAAATTCAATAAAATTTCAGATTTAGATATAAACTTCAAAAATTCATAACTTTTGCAAATGAACTCCAAATTGGGTGATTCAAATTGCAAAATTTATATAAAATTATAATCTAGCTAACTAAACCAAAATATTTCAGTTTGGAGTTGATTTGAACTATGTTTTTGAATTTATTTGAATTTGCATTGAATTTGTCGATTTTACAGATAGACTTCGACGACTCCGGAGAGTTCGATCAAACTGAAGATTTAGAATTTCAAGACATCGACCAAGGCAAGTTACACCATTGACCATATTGCCCCTATTATTTTAAGTTATTTTCAGTTTTTAAATTCCTTATTGCATGCATATGTTGTTATAAATATTTTAATATCCTGTTTTACGTATAGTTAATTCCATATGTTATTGTATGGCCAAATTTGAATGTTGTATCTGATTACCTTGATACCATAGGCAAGATATTACCAAAATTCAAATGTATGCTTAGCCAAGCTTAGTTCACATTTACAGAATTTGGGAGGGTTTTACACCAGATTTCTACAAATTGTTTTCAAACTTGATATTGTGGTATTGTTTTACCACATGAGTTTATAAATGAAGTTTTTATTCAAAATAAAACCAAAATGGGTTTGGATTTGGGCGAAATGGTCGGAATGGTGGGTGCGTGTTTATGCACCGTTTGATCCGTTAAGATCAAGGCCCATGGGTTGACTAATGACGCCAAGTCAATTGAGGACCGGCCTTTGAGCCGCTTATTGCTATGCCATAACGCATCACCACATGTCCCGTATGGGCGTGGATTTGGCTGACTAATTTGTGATGTCCTAGTATATTTATGTCATGTGATTTTGTGGGTGTCGGCTAGACGTTTTATTCCCACTTGGCGCAAGAGGGGGCTTCCAGAGGACGGTCAGTCCAAAGGGGCGAAACCTTAGCGGGCATGAATGTACTAGGATAAAACATTGTAAAGGCCTCATGGTAATTGCTCAGTCACACGCCTACGGAAGCGTGAATTGGCCGACATAACGAGCATGTCACCTCATGTGGGTAAAGTTGTACCAACTCTGCAGAGTAGAAACTATTCGAATAGCCGCGTCCGCGGTCATGGACATGCTAGCAGGGCCACTTAAAGTTAGAATTGTTTTTGGTTTTTAAATGCTTTATTAAATGTTGAGGATGGTTAATCCTTATGAAAATTTGGGCGGGAAGCCAAGTGTTAGGAGGGGATCCTTCACTTTCTCATTGGAGGTTATCCACGATATATCATTGCCATTTCAAAATATGATTTTATCCATAGTATAAAATTGCCTTAGAAACTACTATACTTATTCAAACTGAAAATGTTGTTTATGCAAAACAACCCCGGCCATACTCACTTGTTTCCTTATGCATGCATTTAAATTCAATATTGGGTGTGACTTGCGAGCACGGTAGTAGTGCTCACTCTTGCTGAATAAATCTTATTGGGGAAGACTGCTATATTGACGGTGAGGACCCGGACGAGTAGGCCTTCTGACCCAGACGATTGCCTGTGGCGCATCGTGTGGCTCCCACTATATTGTTATTTCCGCTGTGTTTATCATTTGACATTTGATGTTATTATTCAAGACTCATTTGTATTAAACAGTTATTTATTTAATGTCATTTACGTTTTCGTGATATGAATGTGATATTCATTTTTGTGAGACTGTACACCGGAAATCTGGGACCGTGTTTGAACACGAGAATTCGGATCCTTCGCTCCCGGTTCGACAAAAGTGGTATCGAGCCATATCGATCAGAGGTCGCTGCCCACTGTAGAATTGGTAAAACCATTAAGGACTATTTTTCAAAAATTTACAAACTATTTACGTGTCTTCCGTAGTCTTACTCTTCCTTTCTATTAAAAAGATTTCTAAACTCTTGTCCTTTCTAAAATTGTAGATGGCCGAGAGATCGACCCGCATCTCCCATGGAGTCTACGCGAGAATGGGCGGATATCCTATGGAAGATGATGCAAGATCTCGAGTTTCACGAAGAGACCCACATACCAAGGATACAAGTATATCGTGGGACAAAGGAGAGCGCTGGAGAGTGGAGGTTATCCTCTACTCTAACTTAGCGCGGATACATCCTTCCACATCTTCGACGCCCAATGCGTCGGGAGACTTCGAGGACGGCATCCAAGATGCGGCAAGAGAAGCCGCACGCCGACTTCGCTACACCTCGACGCCCATTTTCGGATATCGATTCCAAGATATCCCATGCACATCCCCACTCGGCCAGGCAAGGCCTTCACTCACCGAGAATGAGGATATGCCGAGATCACCCACCAGTGGAGTTAGCCAAGGCGATGGATTACGCTATGGCAACACCACGGACGAGTGTATCTCGTTCGTGGAGGCTAGAAGTCGCAGAGGAGAGATTGAAGGCACTGAAGTCGAATTGGCTCTGACAAGAAGGGCCAAGGCAAGACTGTAACTCCCTGACTACACCCCATCCACCCCATAGATGTTTACCCCACCATTTCAGATATTTGCTTTCCTTTAGTTGTTCGATTAGTGCGAATTATGAGCTACTAACCTTTGTGGTAGCCATAATTAGATGAATAAAATAAAGAATTATTTGCAAAAGAAAAATTTGTGTCTTTGCCTTGCTTTTGTGTGCTTTTGGGCTAATATAAATTTACTCCCCTTAGTGCAACCTTTTCTTCTCTTTCCTAAGTCTTTGGAAAATTCAAGCGATGGTGAACACCGCACAGAAATGGCAAGATCCAGTGGTCGAACAACGGAAATACCGACCATCGAGCAGCATGTTCAAGAACCTCCCCACCACCAAAGAAGCAGGACCGGATTGGCGGCAGATGATGGCCAATCAAACTCACCTTATTGAATTGTTGGCTCGATCGCCAACAACGCCGTAACAACCAGCAACAAGCGGCGGCTACCGCCGCGACTCGTGCACCGCACACCCTCCTCAACGAGCGACCATGTCGGAGTTCATGCGTATGCGCCTCCGACATTCTCCAAGAGCACCGAGCCAATGGATGCCGACGATTGGCTTCGTGCCATCGGAAAGAAATTGACATCTCACAATGCACGATCGTGAGAGGTCCTGCTCGCAACTCATCACCAACGGACCACCTCGTAATGGTGGGACACTTTACGCATCTCCCACGCCAATGCCCAAAGCTATCACGTGGGGCGAGTTTGTGAGAGCCTTCCGTCATGCACACATCCTCGCCGGCATGATGACATCAAGAAGAAGGAGTTTCATGCACTCGCCAAGGCAATCGCTCGGTGAGCGAGTATCTTCACCGCTTTCAACCACTAGCTCGCTATGCCCTACCGATGTGGCGAGAGATGAAGAACGGCAAGAAAGGTTCCCGAGGGACTCAACGACGATATCTCCGCCCAACTCATCTCCCGTAACTTCACCGACTTCCAACAGCTGGTGGACAAGGCGATCCGCCAGAGGCCAAACATCACGAGATGGAGAACATCGCAGCGGAGGATGGCCGCCTGAAGATTAACGCAGAGGCTTTCCCAAACCTCGATTCATTCAAAGAAGACCACCGCAGCGTGGGAAGTTCCAGCCTTCCACATCCGAGCCCCTGCGAATCGCGCCCCAACACCTCCAACTTCGCAGCGCACCAACCGGAGGACAATTTTAGCGTAAGAGCTCCGCCTCACCGCAGGAGTGACTGTTTCCACCGCAACGAGACAGCCATTATGCCAACAGATGCCCCAAGAAGCGGCAAGCGCCGC
Organism: Ampelocalamus luodianensis; assembly: GCA_036346255.1. Classification (NCBI taxonomy): domain Eukaryota; kingdom Viridiplantae; phylum Streptophyta; class Magnoliopsida; order Poales; family Poaceae; genus Ampelocalamus; species Ampelocalamus luodianensis. The sequence goes on along the minus strand of CM070624.1, from coordinate 27,335,673 downwards.
GTCTTTCAAGCCAAGACCAGAGCCACACCATCGGCGGCACCGCAAAGCCGTCGAAGCGATTCATCAAGGGACGTGTGAACCACGCCACGGCCGAGAAGCCCAGCAAGACCGGATGTTGTGCTTGGTATGTTTCTTGTCAATTCAATACCACTTCAAGATTATTTGATTCCGAGCTTCGCATTCTTTCGTGTCAAATAAATTTGTGGGCAAAATGGGTTACCAATATCTTCCTTAGCAAATCCCATGATAATCCATTCCCGGTTCGAAATGAGAACTAGTTCTCTATGCCCAACCTCACCCATGAAATATCCGAGTATCCTTCCTAGCGCACTTGATAGTCTTGCATTCCCAAGGTCCGACGTTATTCTTGGAATGGACTGGTTAGCCAAGAATCATGGACAAATAGATCGTGCAATAGGTCTATCACCCTCACAAATGGAGAAGGAATTTCAAAGGAGTTCAAACCCAAGACTGCACTAATGGAAGTTCTATCTCACCAAAGATGAAGGAAGTGAAACTTGAAGACATACCGTAGTCCGAGAATATGCCGATGTCTTTCCCGATGAATTACCCGGCATGCCACCGGACGGACGCCATGTTCTTAATTGACTTAGTCCTGTGGACAGCTCCAATATCGGCGACCCTATAGAATGCCACTAATGAGTTAGCGGAATTGAAGAAACAGATTGAAGAATCGCGAAGCGCAGGTTACATCCGACCCAGCCATCACCTTGGGAGCACCGTGTTGTTCGCCAAGAAAAAGGACAATAGCATGAGGATGTGTGTTGATTACAGATCACTCAATGAGGTGACGATCAAGAACAAATATCCTTTACCTGTGATAGATGATCTGCTCGATCACCGAAAGGAGCAAGTGTCTTTTCAAAGATTGATTTGAGATCCGCTATCACCAATCAAGATCGACCTAAGATATTCAAGACGACTTTCACCACCGGATATGGATCGACGAGTTTACGTGATGTCATTTGGTTTGACGAACGCCTCGCTTATTTCATGAATATGATGAACAAAGTGTTCATGGAATTCTGGATAAGTTCGTGGTTGTTTTCATCGATGACATTCTCATCTACTCGAAGGATGAAGAAGAACACGAGAAGCATATCGAATGATATCGACAAGCTCCGAGAACATCGACTTTATGCTAAATTCAGCAAAAGTGAATTTTGGCTAAGTCAAGTGGCATTCCTTGGACATATTGTGTCGGCGGGAGGAATCGCAGAGATCCCGCCAAGGTTGAAGCCGTGACGATTGGAAGCAACCCAGATACCACCAAGTGAGAAGTTTTCTTGGACTAGCGGGTTATTACCGCAGTTCATTGAAAATTTCTAAGATTGCAAGACCCATGACTCAACTTCAAGAAGGAGAAGAAATTTGATTGGACAGATGCTCGTGAAGAAAGTTTTCAAGACTCAAGAGGAGATTGGTCTCAAGACTGTGTTAGTTTTACCGATATCCATAAAGATTTCGAGATCTTCGCGACGCATCCCGTCAAGGTCTCGGATGCGTATTGATGCAGGAGGGCAAGGTAGTAGCTTATGCATCGAGGCGCTTGAGGCCACATGAAGGGAATTATCCAACCCACGATCCGAGTTAGCGGCGATTGTGCATGCCTTGAAGATCTCGCGCATTATCTCATTGGTAACCACTGTGAGATTTTCACGGATCACAAGAGTTTGAAGTATATATTCACACAGTGTAATTAAACCTTCGGCAAAGAAGATGGTTAGAGTTGATAAAAGATTACGATCTTGGAATCCATTATCACCCGCAAAGCAAATGTAGTTGCGGATGCCCCAGCGAAAGGCCTATTGCAATACCATGATGGTGCGTAAGGAACAAATGTAACTACATGAAGAATTGAAGCGTCTAAACTTGGAGATTGTCACCAAGGTTGTGTGAATGCTTTGGAAGTACAACCGACTCTTCAAAGTCGATTAGAGAAAAGCAACTAGAAGATGATGACATCAAGGAGATCAAGAAGAATATGCGAAGAGGCAAGGCTCCGTGATTCGCAGAAGATGAACAAGGAACCGTGTGGTTTGGGAACCGCATTTGTGTACCTAACCAACAGAGTTAAAACAATCAATTCTTAAGGAGGCTCATGAAACGCCTTACTCCATTCACCCTAAGCACCAAGATGTACCAGATCCAAAGAAAAGTACCGTGGGTCGGCATGAAGCGAAATCGCCGAGTTCGTTGCTCGCCGTGATGTGTGTCGAGTTAAGGCGTAACATCGAGACCACCGATTGTTGCAGCCACTACCAATCCTGAATGGAAGTGGGAAGAGATTGGCATGGACTTCGCCACCGGACTTCCTAGGACCCAATCGTGATATGATTCTATCCGGGTGATAGTTGATCGGTTGACCAAAGTAGCTCACTTCATTCCCGCCAAGACTACATATAGAAGCGACCGGTTGGCGAGTTATATGTGGCTAGGATTGTTTGTCTACACGGGTACCCAAGAAGATCGTGTCCGATGAGGTTCCCAATTTACATCAAGGTTTTGGCAGAGTCCGCATGAAGCCTTAGGCACTGCACTCAACTTCAAGATGACCTATCATCCTCAAACAGATGGTCGACAGAACGCACCAATCAAGTCCTCGAAGATATGCTCCGAGCCCGTGCCTTGGAATTTGGACAAAGTTGGGACAAGAATTTGCCGATGCACTTCTCGATAACAATAGCCATCAAGCTAGTTTGCAAATGGCTCCTTTTGAAGCATTGTATGGCGAAAATGCGTAACTCCACTGTGGGATGAAGTAGGAGAGCATCAACTCTTTGGACTCGAGATAATCAAAGAGGCGAAAGTAAGGTCAAAGCTATAAGGGAACATCTGAAGTGGCACAAACCCGACAAAAAGTTATGCCGATAACCGCTGAGGGATCTAAACTTTGAGGTAGGAGACTTGGTCTATCTCGTGGTCACCCACTCAGAGGAGTAAGAAGATTCCAACAAAAGGAAAACTCGCACCTGCATTTGTGGGGCCATACAAAATTCTAGCCAAAAGAGGTGAAGTGGCATATCGCCTGAGCTACCGTAAGCCTTGTCACCGTGCACGATGTCTTCCATGTATCCCGCTTAAGGAAATGCTTGCAAGCGCTGTAAGACCATACCTTCTGGAAAGCTTCGATCTTCGAGAAGATCTCACTTACGTGGAGCGACCAATCAAGATTCTAGATGTCGCAGAGCGAGTCACTAGAAGCGTGGATCATCGATCATACAAAGTACAAGTGGAGTCATCACCCTGAAAGTGAAGCCACTTGGGAAAAGAAGAAGACCTCAAGACCAACTACCACGATCTCTTTGTCGACAACTCGAATCTCGGTCGAGATTCCCTTAAGGGGGTAGGTTTGTAATGTACCCAAATTTCTAATTTCAGTAAAATTTAAAATTTTATTTAAGTTTGTGGTTTTTCCTGAATTTTCAAAAAGCTTTTTATAAGTATTTTTAAAGCTAAAACAAATTTATTTACAAAATTAAAAGCCAACTAATAGTTGGAAATAATTTTATTAAGTCCAGAATGAGTATGGGAATTTCTGTGAATTTTTCCATAATTTTTGGAAGTATTTTGCTATTTTCCAAAACCTAAATGAATTAACAGAATTAAAACAATTGAGAAATCCAAAAGAAAATCAAAAATGGCTTTGGGCCGAAACCCACCGGCTCCGGCCCAAATCTCACAAACGCGCGCAGCCCACCGGCCCGCAATCGCCGCACCCGCCTCTCGCCCTCTCCCACCGTCCAATCAAAATCGAACGGCTACCAATTCTCCGCGTATCTCTTCTTTTCTCCACCGTTGGATCATGCACCTATGGTCAAGATCTTTCACAGCAACCGCACGGTCCGAATGCCATCATCAACGTGAGCCGCACGATCTTAATCCAACGGCCGCGCCAAAAAGCACTTACCGCTTCGCTCGGTCTAATCTCAACCATTGGATCTTAATCCAACGGCTGCGCCCGAAAGTCACTTACCGCTTCGCGAATCTAATCTCGACCGTACGTTGAAAATCGGACGACCACGAGTCGCCGTCTTCCTCGCCTTCTCCTTCCTCGCATCGCAACGGTCGCCCGCCATTGCCGCGCGACGAGGAGCCGCCAACGCCAAATCCCAACCACCCCGACTTCCCGCGTCGTGCGCACGAGGCCGAACCGCCGCCGCACACGATCCCCACCTCCTTCCTTCTTCTCGCGCGCCGCCCCCCACAACACCGCAACCGCCGCAAGACGACCCCACCTTCTCCACGCCGCTCGAACACCCGGCGCCTATAAAAGGCGCCTCGCGCGCACTTCTCCACCGCTCCGACGCCACCAACCATTGCCACTCTTTTCATCTCTAGCGCCTGCACTGGAGTTTTCATCGCCGGCGACCGTGAAGCTTGAGCTGCTTCGCCACGGTGACGCCGCCGCATCCTCTCCGCTGCTCTTCTTGGCATCAACACCTTCTTGCGAACACGGTGGTCCTCTCCACTTCGCCGAGCCGCCGAACGCCGCCGCGCTCGACCGGGCTCGCCGCCGCCAAACCTCGCCGCCGATTTACCAAAACGCCTGCTCGCGCCCCCAAGGTAGTGCATCAGATCCCGCGATCGCCTCTTTCTTTAGTACCACCCACACTCGCCGAGCGCCGCCAAACGCCAGCAAGCTCGCCGCCGAGCACTTTCACCGTCGGCCGACGTGGCCTTGCCACCTCGGCGCCACCTCACCGCGCTGCGTGTCGCCATGTGGCACACGGTCGCCCACGCACACGCCGCGTGGCTTGGTCCACCGCGCCGATCTTCCAAGGTTCGTGGACTTGGTCCACATGGGCCGAGTCACCGACACTTGGGGCCCACTGCCGAATTCAATTTTAAATCTTTTAATCCCGAAATATCAGAGTGACGTAATCATTGCGCAATAAATGGATTTTTCAAGAGGAAAATAATTCGAAATTCAATAAAATTTCAGATTTAGATATAAACTTCAAAATTCATAACTTTTGCAAATGAACTCCAAATTGGGTGATTCAAATTGCAAAATTTATATAAAATTATAATCTAGCTAACTAAACCAAAATATTTCAGTTTGGAGTTGATTTGAACTATGTTTTTGAATTTATTTGAATTTGCATTGAATTTGTCGATTTTACAGATAGACTTCGACGACTCTTCGAGAGTTCGATCAAATCAAGATTTAGAATTTCAAGACATCGACCAAGGCAAGTTACACCATTGACCATATTGCCCCTATTATTTTAAGTTATTTTCAGTTTTTAAATTCCTTATTGCATGCATATGTTGTTATAAATATTTTAATATCCTGCTTTACGATAGTTAATTCCATATGTTATTGTATGGCCAAATTTGAATGTTGTATCTGATTACCTTGATACCATAGGCAAGATATTACCAAAATTCAAATGTATGCTTAGCCAAGCTTAGTTCACATTTACGTAATTTGGGAGGGTTTTACACTGCATTTCTACAAATTGTTTTCAAACTTGATATTGTGGTATTGTTTTACCACATGAGTTTATAAATGAAGTTTTTATTCAAAATAAAACCAAAATGGGTTTGGATTTGGGCGAAATGGTCGAATGGTGGGTGCAGTTTATGCACCGGTTTGATCCGTTAAGATCAAGGCCCATGGGTTGACTAATGACGCCAAGTCAATTGAGGACCGGCTTTGAGCCGCTTATTGCTATGCCATAACGCATCACCACATGTCCTGTATGGGCGTGATTTGGTGACTAATTTGTGATGTCCTAGTATATTTATGTCATGTGATTTTGTGGGTGTCGGCTAGACGCTTTATTCCCACTTGGCGCAAGAGGGGCTTCCAGAGGACGGTCGGTCAAAGGGGCGAACCCTAGCGCATGAATGTACTAGGATAAAACATTGTAAAGGCCTCATGGTAATTGCTCACCACACGCCTACTGAAGCGTGAATTGGCCGACATAACGAGCATGTCACCTCATGTGGGTAAAGTTGTACCAACTCGCAGAGTAGAAACTATTCGAATAGCGCGTCCATGTCATGGACATGCTAGCGTGGCCACTTAAAGTTAGAATTGTTTTTGGTTTTTAAATGCTTTATTAAATGTTGAGGATGGTTAATCCTTATGAAAATTTAAGGGAAGCCAAGTGTTAGAGGATCCTTCACTTTATCATTGGAGGTTATCCACGATATATCATTGCCATTTCAAAATATGATTTTATCCATAGTATAAAATTGCCTTAGAAACTACTATACTTATTCAAACCGAAAATGTCGTTTATGCAAAACAACCCCTACCATACTCACTTGTTTCCTTATGCATGCATTTAAATTCAATATTGGGTGTGACTTATGAGCACGGTAGTAGTGCTCACTCTGTCAATAAATCTTATTCAGGGAAGATCGCTATATTGACGGTGAGGACCCTGACGAGTAGGCCTTCGACCTGCACGATTGCTCGTGGCGCATCGTGTGGCTCCCACTATATTGTTATTTCCACTGTGTTTATCATTTGACATTTGATGTTATTATTCAAGACTCATTTGTATTAAACAGCTTATTTATTTAATGTCATTTACGCTTTAGTGATATGAATGTGATATTCATTTTTGTGAGACTGTACACCGAAATCTCGGATCGGTGTTTGAACACGAGAATTCGGATCCTTCGCTCCGGGTTCGATAATGTGACCGGGTGATCGCAGCTTTCTTTCAATAACCTAAGCCAATCATCCGCTTCCACCGAGAGACGTGTCCGGAAAATGTAGGTGGACGAGTTCTCGCGAATTCGCCGCTTTGATGGTCCATGGTGACCATGAGTAGTGGGGCTCCATATCGTTGATTGTTGTTGTTGTTGTTGTTGGCCGTTATTCATAGCTTGCATCCGAGTCATCATGGTATTCATCACCGAGTCCGTCTGCCTCGAAGCTCCAAAGTTTTGCAAGTCAACCGGGGTGCTTGTGGCGGAATCGCCTCGCGGTGGTTGCTCGTTGCTTCTCGGTCGGGTACCGAACCACTAGCAAGCATCGACGAGTTTGAACCATCCGCTAAGCTCCATGGGTTAGATAAGGTAGCAAGCACAAGATAAGTTAAGAACTAAGCAGGGGGTAGGTTAAACCCAACAAAACACAGCTCAAGAAACTCAAATGAAATACCTTTATTACTTAGGGTCTTAGCATGGCTACAACAAATGCCTAAGGGCCTTTGCAGCTCATACTCGCACACAAAAAGAAACAACGACCTAAGCACACAAAACTACCGCCTAAAGGGCGACTCACTAAACTGAAACTGGCTAAACCTGAAAGACCGAAACTAAGACAACTACTCAAGAAAGCCTCCACAACCGCGGCGACGCTCCTGACGGCTGTAGACTTGGAAGTGAGCCGGCATCTTGGCAACCGATCCTCGATGCCTCGAATCGTGCAAGCAGAATGTGCATTCCTGTGCAACCGCTTAGCCGCTCCTCCGCTCTACATCTTCCTCTGCTCCACCGGGCCTTCCTCCGATCTTCTTCGTAATCCTCCTGGTCTTCCTCTTCTTCGGAACTTGGTCGTAGAGGATCTCTTGCAGAGTGGCGACCTTCTCTTCAGCTCTCTGCAAGGCTTCATAAACATGATCCAGCTCTGTGATGGTTCTCTCCAAGGCTTCCTCTTGGGCAGCCACAAACTGGGCGAGGTGCACGATCAGAGCGCTGTTTCTCCTTTTGTGGACGGGTAGCGTGTTTGCCGATCCACGCCGCAGCTACGGGTGGTAACGGAAGACGGTGTCCCAAGCTCCGTGCGGCGAGATGTTGCAGATACGTAGCATGGCCAAGCACGACGACTCCTGGATACCCTCCAGCCAAGTGATCTTCCTCACCGAGACGTGCGAAGGTTGGCTTGCCTTGTCGTTCCTCCTGGCGTAGATCGTTAGGCGACAAATCACTCCACGGTTTTGTCCATTCACCGCCCGATTGTTGCCGACGCACAACGGACGATCAAATCCTCCAAGAACCCGAGTAACTTCCAAAGCTCGGCAACAGCACTCTCCAAAGGCGCTCACCATAGCTCAAGACGAGGCATCCGTCAGACGCATTTAACAGGTAAGAGCAACTTTAAAACAACGGGAGAGAAAAGATCATAGCAAAAGTTGAGGCGAGAGAGATATGAGGAGAGTTAAGCAATTAATTAACCTTGCAAGTTAATTTTTCCTTTAGAAAATAATTTGGACACTCTAAAGACGGCCAATCTAACTAAGGTCAAGACCTACACCAACCTCGCTCGATACCACCTGCCCGGGACCTGCATCACGATTCGGAACCTCTGTATATCTTGCACTAGTCCAGATCACGCTAGTGCACATAGGGTTAACATAGGTAAATATCGATCCACACAAGCGATAAATAAAGTAAACGATTAGTTTGAATAACAAATAAGGGTTTTGACCTTATGGTCGAGTTTACACTTATTAAGCCACGCAGGCTAACAGAAATAAACAAAGAATGAACGGAAATAACTCTAGCATAGATCCCACCAATTCACCACAGCAACCGATCGATCCGCACCTTAACAAACGATCGACCTTCAAAAAACCTCCTCAAAGCAAAGTAGACTCCTCCTCTTCTCAGTAGGTTTGGGCGCAAGTTTTACAACAAGTGTGAGTACACAACCGTATTTCGCAAATCATACCACGTAATGCAATATATAGATGCGAGCTTATTCCAAATAAAAGGCTTCGTGGTTCTTTTGCATAAAAGCAACATTTGCAATTGAATACGAATAATAGATTGAAAGCATAATTCAAAACAATTAAACAATATTAATTTTACAGTTGTTTCCACAAAGACACACAACTAGACAGTTTATTTCACATAGCCATATGATTGAGGTCACACAGCTCCCATCCCAAACATTTCATGAAAACTACCCCTCGTGTGAAATCCCCGAGCATGTCCATGACCGCGGACGCGGCTATTCGAATAGATTGTTTAACACTCTGCAGAGGTTGTACACTTTACCCACAAGATACAACTAGTGTAGCAAGCACCAATCGTAACAAAACAGTTCGAAAACTTCATCTCAATGCCCAAAAGGACGCTTAGCACTCACCCCTGATAGCATTCCAGAAGCCGTTCTGATCGCAACAATAACACCGGCAGCAGGAAGAAAAGCCAACGCGAGAATTATGTCACAAGTACAAGAGTACAGAAGTTTGGGCTTGCCAATACCCCAAGATGAAGCAGTAAAGCATCAAGCTAGACCTAGCACTTCCAAGTTATATGCTAAAGGCCAATCTCAGAAGAAGTTTTTCCCTATTGCAAATGTCACTTGTTTTCACTGCCAAGAGAAAGGACATTATGCTCACAACTGTCCAAAGAAACAACAGGTCGCAACTCCGAAGCTCCAAAGGGAAATCATTCAAGCAAACAAGAAGCCGCAAAATTCTGGACAAGGGTATCCGTACAATGTCACAATTCTGTCAGATGATGAGTAGGATTCAGCCGACAACAAATCCAGTTGAGAACCTTGTATCCCAGTTTTCTTTCTAGCCACTCCGAATCTCGGGGACGAGATTCCTTTTAAGGGGGGTATTTTGTAACATCCCAAAGTTATGTTACCAAAATAAAATAAAATAAAATAAAGTTATTGTTCTAATTGGATTTTCTGAGAATTTGCCAGAGTTTGATTGCCTTATTTGAATCTCTGAAGTTTTGAAAGTCAAAAATTTTAAATTTATTTGAAGTTATTGAAGTTTTATTGGATTTGAATTTAAAAATAAAAATTTACTTAATTTATAGAATTTTTTGAGTTTTTAAAAGCCTTTTTATAAATATTTTAAAACCAAAACAATTTATTTGCTAAAACTATAGCCAACTTTAAGTTGGAACTATTTTATTTAAGTCCAAAATAACTCTAGGAATTTCTGTGAATTTTTCTAGAATTTTTGGATATATTTTGCTATTTTCTAAAGTCCTTTTAATTATCTCGGATTAAATCAATTGAAAAATCAATTTAAAACCCTAAAAGCCTTCGCCGAAATCTCCGCTCCGCCCATTTCCACGCGCCCCGCCCACTCCACGCCGCGCACCGCTCTCTCTCGCTCGCCCCACCGCCCGATTTTCATCGAACGGCTAGGAAAGCCCCACGCCACCTATCTTCCCAACGCCGTCCGATGCGAATCCAACGCCGCCGAACCTTTCTTCTTCCCACCTCCCATCGCCTCGCGCCCGAGTAACCACCGCCATTATCGCCGCAAGGGAGCTCCGTAGCGCCGCTTTCTTCCCATTTCTCGCCATCGCGCGCATTTAAACCGCCACTCACCACCACCCCACTCCGCCCATGATCTCCTTTCTTCGCCGGTTTCGCCTGCTACCAAGGAGCACTAAACGCCGCGGCACCTTCCCGCACACGATCTCCACCTTCCGCTTCCTCCGACTCCTATAGTAGCGCCCGACTCCGCCTCTTCTCGCCGAACCCGACGCCTTCATCCACTTCTCCCTTCCCTCTCTATCGCCGCCAGATTCCTTCGCCGCCGATCGCGAAGTTCGTTTTTCTCCGATTCCGGCGCCGACATTGCCTTCTCGCCGTCGCCGTCTGCACCAAAGGCATCGCCGACTCACCGCCGACCCCGTGCGCACCTCCTTTCCACTGGAGCACCACCGGAACCCCTTCGCCGCCATCAACCGGATACCGCCGCCACCAAAGCTCGCCGCCGAGAGTCAAAACCGCGCTTCATCGTTGTTTTGGTGAGCAACGACTCCGCCTCTCTCTCTCCATTGGTACCATTCACTTCGTCATCGCGCCGCCGCCGCGCGAGCTCATGGCCGGCTAAGCACCGCCGCCGTTGACGTGGCGCCGCCACGTATGCGCCATATCGCCTCCCTGTTGGTGTGTGGCAGGACGTGGCTACCAACGCGCAGCCATCTCAAAGATCACCGCCAGCACCGCACTCGCACATTGCTTCACATACACCAGGTCCACCGTGGACGTTGACCGGGCCATGGACCCAGTCTATTGACCATCGGGCCCACATGTCAGAGAAAGAAAACATTTCCTTTAGAAAAATAATTCGGCCGGGAAAATCATTTTCCCTCGCTGACGTCATGTTTGCGCAAAAAATAGATTTTCCTTTAGAAAAATAATTCAAGAAATTCAATAAAATCTGAAAATTAGGTTTTATTTAGATTTAGAACTTCCCGAGGTTCGTTCTCCCTCATACGAACTCCGATTTCGTCCATTCAAATTTCTATATTCCTATAAAAACAAGATCTAGTCATCCAAACCAAAATCATTTGATTTTGGGTTCATTTGACCTACAATTCTTTTAAACCCTAGCTTATCATTCCATGTAATTTCAATCTTCTAAAATTCATATCTTTTGCTCCCGAACTCCGTTTTAGTCCATTCAAGTTTGTAAATTCATATAAAATTATTATATAGCTAACTAAAGTAAAATATTTCTATTTGGAGTTAATTTGATCTGTTCTTTTGAATTTATTTGAATTTGAGTTGAATTTGTTGTATTTGCACGATTAGAGTTCGACGACGTCGGAGAATCAGATTTCGACACCAATTGAAGAGCAATATAAGAAGATTGATTTTGACTGTATGATCATCGTGATCGTACACTTGGACTACCTGAAGATAGTACTTGTGAGTACTAGGTGACCTGTTAAGAAAAATAACGTCACCTCAACACCAGAAGTTCTGTTAAGGTGATCTGTTAAGAAAAACAACGTCACCTCATCAAGCAAGGCAAGTTATACCATTGATCATATTAATCCCATTATTTTAAATTATCTATATTCTGTTTTAAATGATTACTGCATGCTTATTTATAATCAGTAATTTAAATCCCTGTTTTAAATTCATAGTTATACCTGAATCCTTTGTATGGCCAATGTTGGTATTGAATCAAACATATTGTCACCCTAGATAAGACCTAGTTGATACAATAGTATGGACTAGGATCATTTGGAAAATATTATGCTTAGCCATGCTTATAGACCAAACATGTTTATTTTGGGAATTTCAGCCATCAATCAATTATTGATTAAATTGTACCCTTGGCATCCGTGGTGTCATGGGAGTTTTACAAATGACTTGGAAAATAAAATAAAATGATGGTTTGGACTTGGGCGGAATGGATGATTGGTGGGTGCAGTTCATGCACCCGCTTAATCTGTTAGGTTAAGGCCCATGGGTTTTATTGAAAGTTGCCCAAGTCGCTTAAGGACCGGTCTCGAGCGCATGATGCTACGCCTAACTCAGACCACCACATGTCCCGTATGGGCGGACTTGGCTAAATAATTTGTAATGTCTTAGTGTCGTTTGTGCTATGTTGTTGGTATGGGCGTTGGTCGACATTAGACCCATCCGCGCAAGAGGGGCTTCCGAGGATGGCCACCCAATGGTAGCGAAACCTTAGCGCACGAATACATTAAGACAAAACATTGTAAAGGCCTCGACACGTGCTCTAGACCGCTACCAAAGGTAGTGAGCGGTGGCATAGATATATGCCGGACAAACTAGAGAAGTCTTGTCATGTGGGTAAAGCTGCATAACCTCTGCAGAGTGTAAAACTATTCGAATAGCCGTGTCCGCGTTATGGACATGCTAGCGTAACTACTCAAAGTTAGACTATGATTTTGTCGAAAAGACTTCTTCAAAACCGGTTTATCCAATTGGGAATTAGGCAAACAGCCATGTGATAGGAGGATATCCTTCACCACTCATGTGTGAACGTTATCCGACTATAAAATTGAGAATTTTATAAACTTTAGTTATAGAATAAGCGCTTTGGAATCTAGTACCAGATTTAAAGAAAATGTCGCTTATGCAAATAACTTTATAAGTCATCCTTTGTTACATCCATATATGCATGTCATTCTCATACTTGACGGGTGTAACTTATAGCACGGAAGTTGTGCTCATTCACCTTATGCAAACAAAATTTCAGAGGAGAAGGACTTTGCTACCGATGTGGATCTCGACGACTAGGCCGCTTCCCGCCGATTGCCTGTGGCGGTTAATCGACCCTACTACTTATTCGCCTTCCGCCGTGTTTATTTTATTGTGGGCCTGTAAGCCTCCTTTGTAATCAACTCTGTTATTTATTAATAAAGTTGTGATATGAATTTGTTATCATTTTGTTTATCGTGTGGACTAGCTAACGATCATGGGACTAGTCCGTAAATGCACAGAGGATCCGTGTATTAATACCCGGTCCGACAAATTGGTATCGAGCCATATCGATCGTAGGTCGTGACCTAGTTAGAATGGCCGTTAGTAGAATACTTCAAAACTTATTTTATATAATAAGAAAAATAAACTGTTCTCTCCTCATCTTGGTCATCTATCTATAGCTTCTTCATAGCAATTCTTCCTTACCCAATTCTATCTTCACCATTTTATAAGTTAAATGGATCATCTTTTCCTTGAAAATCTCTATAGATGGTCAACACGTTCTTAACCATTATGTTCAAGATCACAAGACATGAAGTCACAAGGAAACATCGCCATCAAAGACCGTAAACCGAAGATCGCGATGTTAGCCCAGCCATATAGCATAAATTTTCCAAGACTCATTCTGTGCATGGAGTCGCTTCACCAATTAAAAAGCCTAGATCAATAGAACGTCGTGCTAAGTTTCTTTGAAAGCTTTTTCAGCTGGTTCTTTCGCTTGGGAGTTTTGTTTCGCTCTATTCCTTAGTTCCTCATATTTGTCTCTTCCTATCCTTTGTTCTCCTTTCCTAAATCTTTGATGTAACCGGCAGATGAAGAACAACCATCGCTCGGAAGATGATAGTAACACCAAAGAAAGATATCCTCTGTAGGCAACCCACAACCGATAGCGAAACCCTTCGAATATGAACCGCTTTTTCATCACCTGCACTCAATTAATGCAACAGCTGATGCAACAAATGAGAAACAATAATGTCGCCACCATCGCTCCTACAACACAAGAACAACGTGACTGCACCAAGTGTTCCAAGAGGAAGATGGTGGATCAAGGACAACATGATGCAAGAAACCCCAAGGCTTGTGTGAATCAACCCCAACCCAACCAAGCACCAACGACGACCGTATTCAAGACTCCAGGATCGGCACCACATCCACCGATGCAGACGTTCCGCAACATCAAGGATGGCCAATTTCAGCAGAACAAGACATCAAAGGCAGGAATACAATGCTTTGCTTGTCAGGATATGGGACATTATGCCAATCAATGCCCAAAAGGACGCTTAGCACTCACCCCTGATAGCATTCCAGAAGCCGTTCTGATCGCAACAATAACACCGGCAGCAGGAAGAAAAGCCAACGCGAGAATTATGTCACAAGTACAAGAGTACAGAAGTTTGGGCTTACCAATACCCCAAGATGAAGTAGTAAAGCATCAAGCTAGCCCTAGCACTTCCAAGTTATATGCTAAAGGCCAATCTCAGAAGAAGTTTTTCCCTATTGCAAATGTCACTTGTTTTCACTGCCAAGAGAAAGGACATTATGCCCACAACTGTCCAAAGAAACAACAGGTCGCAACTCCGAAGCTCCAATGGGAAATCATTCAAGCAAACAAGAAGCCGCAAAATTCTGGACAAGGGTATCCGTACAATGTCACAATTCTGTCAAATGATGAGTAGGATTCAGCCGACAACAAATCCAGTTGAGAACCTTGTATCCCAGTTTTCTTTCTAGCCACTCCGAATCTCGGGGACGAGATTCCTTTTAAGGGGGGTAGTTTGTAACATCCCAAAGTTATGTTACCAACATAAAATAAAATAAAGTTATTGTTCTAATTGGATTTTCTGAGAATTTGCCAGAGTTTGATTGCCTTATTTGAATCTCTGAAGTTTTGAAAGTCAAAAATTTAAAATTTATTTGAAGTTATTGAAGTTTTATTGGATTTGAATTTAAAAATAAAAATTTACTTAATTTATAGAATTTTCTGAGTTTTTAAAAGCCTTTTTATAAATATTTTAAAGCTAAAACAATTCATTTGCTAAAACTATAGCCAACTTTAAGTTGGAACTATTTTATTTAAGTCCAAAATAACTCTAGGAATTTCTGTGAATTTTTCTAGAATTTTTGGATATATTTTGCTATTTTCTAAAGTCCTTTTTAATTATCTGGATTAAATCAATTGAAAAATCAATTTAAAAACCCTAAAAGCCTTCGGGCCGAAATCTCCCGCGCTCGGCCCATTTCCACGCGCTCCCGGCCCACTCCACGCCGCCCGCACCACTCTCTCTCCTCGCTCTCGTCCCCACCGCCCGATTTTCATCGAACGGCTAGGAAAGCCCCACGCCACCTATCTTCCCAACTCCGTCCGATGCGAATCCAACGGCCGCCGAACCTTTCTTCTTCCCACCTCCCATCGTCCTCGCGCGAGTAACCGCCGCCATTATCGCCGCGCGAACTCCGTAGCGCCGCTTTCTCTTCCCATTTCTCGCCATCGTGCGCATTTAAACCGCCACTCACCACCGCCCCACTCCGCCCATGATCTCCTTTCTTAACCGGCCGCCGCGCCACGAGCACTAAACGCCGCCGGCACCTTCCCCGCACACGATCTCCACCTTCCGGCTTCCCTCCGACTCCTATAAGTAGCGCCCCAGCTCCGCCTCTTCTCGCTGAACCCGACGCCTTCATCCACTTCTCCCCTTTCCCTCTCTATCGGCCGCCAGATTCCATTCGCCGCCGGCCGCAAGTTCGTTCTTCTCCGATTCCGGCGCCGACATTGCCTCCTCGCCGTCGCCGTCTGCACCAAAGGCATCGCCGACTCACCGCCGACCCCGTGCGCACCTCCTTTCCACTGGAGCACCTCCGGAACCCCTTCGCCGCCGTCAACTGGATACCGCCGCCACCAAAGCTCGCCGCCAGTAGTCAAAACCGCGTGTTTCACCGTTGTTTTGGTGAGCAACGTACTCCCTGTCACTCCCTCTCTCCATTGGTACCATTCACTTCCGTCACCGTGCCGCCGCTCGCCGGCGAGCTCACGGCCGACAAGCACCGCCGGCCTCGTTGACGTGGCGCCGCCACGTATGCGCCATATCAGCTCCCCTGTTGATGTGGCAGGGACGTGGCTACCAACGCGGCAGCCATCTCAAAGATCACCGCCACACCCACCCCGCATCGCTTCACATACACCAGGTCCACCGTGGACGTTGACCGGGCCATGGACCCAGTCTATTGACCATTGGGCCCACATGTCAGAGAAAGAAAACATTTCCTTTAGAAAAATAATTCGGCCGGGAAAATCATTTTCCCTCGCTGACGTCATGCTTGCGCAAAAATTAGATTTTCCTTTAGAAAAATAATTCAAGAAATTCAATAAAATCTGAAAATTAGGTTTTATTTAGATTTAGAACTTCCCGAGGTTCGTTCTCCCTCATACGAACTCCGATTTCGTCCATTCAAATTTCTATATTCCTATAAAAACAAGATCTAGCCATCCAAACCAAAATCATTTGATTTTGGGTTCATTTGACCTACAATTCTTTTAAACCCTAGCTTATCATTCCATGTAATTTCAATCTTCTAAAATTCATATCTTTTGCTCCCGAACTCCGTTTTAGTCCATTCAAGTTTGTAAATTCATATAAAATTATTATCTAGCTAACTAAAGTAAAATATTTCTATTTGGAGTTAATTTGATCTGTTCTTTCGAATTTATTTGAATTTGAGTTGAATTTGTTGTATTTGCACGATTAGAGTTCGACGACGTCGGAGAATCAGATTTCAACACCAATTGAAGAGCAATATAAGAAGATTGATTTTGACTGTATGATCATCGTGATCGTACACTTGGACTACCTGAAGATAGTACTTGTGAGTACTAGGTGACCTGTTAAGAAAAACAACGTCACCTCAACACCAGAAGTTCTGTTAAGGTGATCTGTTAAGAAAAACAACGTCACCTCATCAAGCAAGGCAAGTTATACCCTTGATCATATTAATCCCATTATTTTAAATTATTTATATTCTGTTTTAAATGATTACTGCATGCTTATTTATAATCAGTAATTTAAATCCCTGTTTTAAATTCATAGTTATACCTGAATCCTTTGTATGGCCAATGTTGGTATTGAATCAAACATATTGTCACCCTAGATAAGACCTAGTTGATACAATAGTATGGACCAGGATCATTTGGAAAATATTATGCTTAGCCATGCTTATAGACCAAACATGTTTATTTTGGGGAATTTCAGCCATCAATCAATTATTGATTAAATTGTACCCTTGGCATCTGTGTGTCATGGGAGTTTTACAAATGACTTGGAAAATAAAATAAAATGATGGTTTGGACTTGGGCGGAATGGGTGATTGGTGGGTGCAGTGTGGGCTCCCCGGGTTATTGGAAATGTACTTAATTAAATTCATACAGTAACATGATTATTAATGAAGGAACAGTACTGTCCCTCAATTAAAGATCATGCTAAAGGTATAAATTCAACAAGTAACAATTCCAATAAACAGATCCCTGATATATATATATATCTCACAATGGTTCCTGTGATCAATGACCATTGCATATATATATCCTTTAGCAACATTGCATCATACACATACAAGTCGACATTTGCATAATTAAACATAAGTTTACAACATTCGGGTTTAGTACTACAATATAGAGTGACTTGGTCACTACAACATATTCAACAATGAAGCAAAATAAACTAAAAAGTCCACCAATGGCCTCATCCACCCGCAGCAATTGCGTGGAGGAAAGAAGTAGCGTTACTCGTTAGCGCCACCGATCGGCGCTAACGGTACTTCATAAAGGAAACCGTCTCACCGCAACAATAGGTGATAGCACCTTGAGTACGGAAGGTACTCAGCAAGTCTTACACAAACTAACAAAAGAAAGTGGTTATTAGAGCCTATTCAAAGGAGTAGAGTTTTTACATGCATAAGGTTACAACAGAAGGTATAAAGGTTCAAATTTGCATAAAGCGATACATCTTAACCTACAAAGGCTAACTTTTGATAAAGCAATTTAATAAATCAAAGGTAAAGTCGAATGAAAGTAAAGACATTAAATATAAATGAAGACAAAGGCATGATTCCTCATGCAAACCGAAAATAAACCCAAACCAGATTTTTGAAAATCAAAACTTCTATACAGTGACATCAATCCAAGTTATCGTCCATGACCGTGGACACGGCTATTCGAATGCTTTATACCTCGCAGGTGTACATCTTTACCCACATGACTTAGCTAGCCGTTGCCTTCGGATGCCTCCGAATGATGACATACTTCCTTTGGTATGCCGACCGGGAAACTAAGATTTGGTATTTTTCAACAAGCCAACACTATTGAGTTGGACCCCATGTGTGAACCGATCCCGCTTAAACAACGATCGATAGCATCCGCTAACCGGCACACATGTTGCGTCGATGTGCCGATCCAAACAATTTAATGCGAATTGGGTTCCCTACCCATAGTAGAATGCTATCGGCACTATTAAGGTATCGTATATGCGATTTAGGCACATATACGCCTCACCCTCCTAAGAACATCCGATATCGACATACAAGCTCACATGGCATAAAACGCAATCCTCGGACTGCAGCATCTATGCCATACAAGGTCAATACACATATCCTTACTCTCTGTTTCCAACTCAATAGTCTTAACATTTTACTTAACCAAACAAATACCATACACTGCATGTGGAAGTACGTGGGGACTTGAACCGAATAGTCGAGTTCGGTCCTTAATTAACCCTGACAAGTCCACCACAAAACCCAATCTCGTGCACAAAAGCACCATCACTAGCTTCCTCTTGTCCAGATCAATTTGAATTTCAAATACAAGACTGATTTAAAGAAACTGGACAAAGAGTTTAAAATAACAATAGTTCAGCTTAGATTCCCATGTTTGACAAGATATGCTTGTCAAACTCTAAAATCTCTAGACGCATGTCTAAGCTAAAACTGAAAATATAGTTTATGATATACAGTACTATGCTAGGGTTAAGTGTATGGTGACAATTGAGGTAATCCATCATGTTTGGTCATAACTAACTACTAACAGATCACATTTTGTATTTTCAGAAAAATAGCATGCACAGATATCACTGGATTTGTAAAAACTATTGTACAAAATTTGGGATCAATATGGTGCAAAGAGGATGCTTGCCTTGGTAGTAGTATACTTCTGTTGCAGGTTCAGACTGTTCTGAGGTAGATTCAAAAACTTCAAATGAACCAGATTCTATAGAAAGCAAATAAATCCAATAAATGCCAAATCTGACAGTAAGCTCAAAATGAAGGAAAAAGGCATGATCAATTTGGAAATGCATGATTACAGTATGCTTAAGCCATAACTACCCATATTAGTGATAATAACCCATAATATAACCTACTGTTTTCAAAAGACAGAAACTAGGTTTTAGTGCAAAGTTCCAGTTTTCAGATTTTAGAAGAGCTGAAAACAGGACAGGTTGCAATTTTTGGAAAAAGTAATATAGAACATGCAAAAGTTCTTAAATGAAACTTAGCATGATCTTTTAGGGTAATTAATATCCCAAACCAACCTTAGTCTAACCCTAACTAGTTAGATTACATCAACTAAGAAGAAATTCATTTTTTTGTCGGTTAAACCGACAAAAAGAAACAGAGACAGATCTCAACTAGAAGTTAAAATAGATGATGACAAGAATTGAAAGATCAACTTGTCATGCTGCTAGGGTTTAGTCGAAACCTAAATAAGATGATAAGTTGACAGGAGAAACCCTAGGTCTTGAAAATGACATGGAAAACCGAAAAGTTATAATATCAACTTTTCAGTTTGAAGCAAGTTGAAGCTACTAATGCTTAAAAGAATGATTCACAGGAGCTTCTTAAGTCCTTAAGATGCTCAAGATATCATAACTAGGGTTTTTGGCTTACCAGTATAGGAAAGATACCAAGATTCTGAAAAATCGAAGTTGATCGACAGAGAGATAAATTCTGATTTAACCTGCAAAAGATGAAGAATCTTTAATGCAAGGTAAAACCAGTGCTTAAGGATGGATAAGCAATGGATAGGAGCAAGAAACTCCACTGGACAGCAATGGAGGAAAGTGAGCTTCAGTGGTCAACAATGGTCATGACTCAAAGAAACTAGGGTTTATATATAGATGTTGAGCTACAGGGCAAGAGGGAAAGATCTAGAGTTGATGAGGTGTCCATTTAGGGCTAATTATCCCAAAAATTAGTTGCAAAAACTTTGGGATAAATCCTCTCCTCTGTTTACAGACAAATCTGCGCGCTGAGAGAGAGGGAAGAAGATAAGAGTCAGCTGACATGTGGGCCCCATTGTCATTCTCAGCCGCACGTGCTTCACAAAGGCTCAAACGAATGTCAGCCGTCCGATTGGAAATGGGCGGCTGTGATAAATAGAGAGATTAAATGATTTGAATCGGTACCAGTTAATATGGACCGCACGATCTAGATCGGTTGATCGAGATCTAATCGAAATCCCGGAAGGTCGCGGCTCGCTTTCAAAGAGAGACGTTGGATTAAAATCCAACGATCGCCTAAAAGAATACACGCCGCCCGCTTAGATGCGATGGCACAACACCGTTGGATTTGATTTCTACGGTCGGGATGGAAAATTGAACCGATGGTCCGATTGCATACACTCATATGGACCTTACGATTGAAATCCAACGATCCACCGATTTTGGGCTTTAAAGGCCCACGGTCAAAAAGAGCGCCGAGGATTTAAATCCAAGGGCCCATATAATCGCGCCTCTCGATTTCAAATTGAAATAAGCGACGCCATTAGATCAAGAATGAATGGTCGCGATCGTGAGGGGATCCGAGTCGTCCGAATGCATACACTAATCGGACCACACGATGAAGATCCAACGCCCGCAGGAGTGCGGGCTTTATAACACGCGGTAAAAGGAAAAGTCGAGGATTTGAATCTAACGGCCGGATAAAAGCGCGCTTTAAGTTTAAAACGGTGCGGGTGCGCTGTTGGATCGAGAATGAACGGTGGAGATTGCAAAGGGATCCGGAGTTGTCCGACAGCACATCGATCTCGCCGTTAGATCAAGATCCAACGGCGGAGATTAAGATGCACACGTGGACAGCTCGCGGGGTGTTATAGCTTCGCCCGTTCGATTGAAGATCAACGGCTCATATCACGAGTGGAGTTTTGGGCTTGCGCCCGAACGTGACCGAGCCAGACCAATTGCACTGGGTTGGACCCAACCACATGAGACCGAGTCGCTACAGTGCAAGGGTTTAGGTTTAGACCGGTTTAGTTGACCAAACCTTATTCAAATACTTAAAAGGTTTGACTGGGCTTTTAAAAATAGCAAATAAATTTATAAAATCATGAAATTTTTACTGGAAGCTACTGGGATAATATATTTCCCAGATAAATTTTATAAACCACCTTTTCACTTTGTAAAATACATAAATATTTATTTCAGGCCGAAAATATTTATTTAAAGACAATAAATTTTTCTTTAAGCCCAAATAACTTCTAAAAATGCAACAAAAAATATTTTTAGCCAAGATAATTTATCTAGGTTTTAATAAAATACTTCCCTGTCATAATACAAGTTTTATCTTGTATTCCTTTAAGACTTCAAATGGTTCTTTAGGGTTTTGGCTAAAAAGGAAGGTTTTTAATTTGTAACATGTCGCCCAAAGTGTAGAAATGAACAAGAATGCTATGAACAAGACCTCATTACTGCTCATAAAGCATTTTATTATCTGTTTATAAACTTGGGGCTGTTACAAACCTACCCTCTTAAGAAAATCTCGTCCCTAGATTTGGAACAAGTTAGGATTAGGAAGAAGTGAAGTGGAAATGAATTATAAGGAAATTCAATATCTGTTGTCTTGATTTCCTTTAAAGATAACAAAGAAGAACTTTACATAACAACATAGTGTTATTATTACATCTTTGTTTACATCGCTTTGTTTAAACTTTCCTTTCTTGATTCAAGGAAAGTACTAAACAACAAAAGATGGGGTGCTCAATGCATCGATCTTCGCGCCCCAAGTGGCTTCATCCTCGGAATGATTAGCCCATCGAATTTTCAAGAACTTGACAAGACGATTTCTTGTCCCGCGCTCCATTGTGTTGAGGATACGACCGTTGTTCTTGATATGAAAGGTCGTTTGAGATCAAGATGCTCATAGCGCTTGCCTCAATAGGAACACGAAGGCATTTCTTCAATTGAGACACATGAAAAGTATCATGCATCACGAGAGTGATTCGTAGTTCCAATTGGTAGCTCTACTCCTCGCTTGGCAATTATTCTAAGGGTCCGATATAACGAGGTGCGAGCTTTCCTTTACCCAAAACGATGAGTACCCTTCATGGGTGACACTTTAAGATAGACATGGTCATCTACCTCAAAGCTCAATTCACGACGGCGATGATCAATATAGCTCTTCCGACGAGACTGCAGCTTTCAAACAATCTCGAATCGCATTTAACTTGCTCTTCTCGCTTCCTTTACCAAGTCCGACCATAGAATGACCTTTCACGGACTCTGACCAATTCAATGGAGTCTCACAAGCTCTCCCATACAAGGCTTCAAAAGGTGACATTTGAATACTTGCTTGGTAGCTATTATTGTAGGAAAATTCCACATATGGCAAAGATTTCTCCCGCCTTTGCTATAGGATAGCACATAGGCTCAAGAAGATCTTCCATTACTTGATTCACTCTCTCACCGACCACTAGTTTGAGGATGATAAGCGATCGAAAGAGAGTTCACCCCATAGCCCGATGAAGGCTATTCCAAAAATGGGAAGTAAACTGAGGACCACGGTCAGAAACAATGACCTTAGGAACACCATGAAGACAAACAATTCTAGCAATATAAAGCTCTGCTAGTTGCTTGCCATTGAAATCGGTCCCGACCGGAATAAAATGGGCCACTTTAGTTAAACGGTCGATGATTACCCAAATGGCATCGCACTTTGGAAGTCTTGGGAAGACCAACACAAAATCCATACCGATCTCTTCCCACTTCCATCGTGGAATAGGCAAAGGTCAAGGGTACCACTGGCTTCAGATGTTCACTTTAACCCTTTGACAAATATCACATTCAAAGAACATACTTGAGCAATTTGCCTTTTCATTTGACTCCACCAAAATGTTTTCTTTAAATCTTGATACATCTTGGTACTCCCGTGATGTAGAGAAAACTTGAATTATGAGCCTCTCTAAGAATTAGACTTCTTAGATGGGGATCGTGAGGTACTACCAAACGATCGCGATATCGAATCATACCGCGATCATCTTCGTAAAACTCGTGGGCTTTACCGCTTTCATGTTTTCCTTAATTTCGCTACCTCGGCATCGCTTGTCGGGCCTCAAGAATCTGGGATTCTAAGGTAGGCTCCACTTGTAATGCAATGAGGAAACTCGCTCCCACCAATTCAAGACTTAAGCACCAAAATCAGCACACAAGTCTTTTCAGTAGAGAAGATATGCGCTTGCATTGTGACTTTCGCTTAAAGCGTCCGCCACAACATTGGCTTTACCAGATGATAATGAATACCCATGTCGTAGTCCTTGATCGCCTCAAGCCATCTTCTTTGTCTCATATTCAAGTCGATTGAGTGAATATGTACTTGTGCTTTATGATCGGTGTAGATCTCACAACGATTACCTAGAAGGTAATGTCGCCAAATCTTCAATGCATGGACCACGGCACCAATTCTAAATCATGAGTAGGGTAATTAACTTCATGAGGACGCAATCGCCGGATGCATATGCCACAACTCGGCCTTCTTGCATAAGCACACACCAAGTCCATGGCGAGATGCATCGCAATAAATGTCAAGCTCTTAAGAACATCCTAAGAGTAAGAATCGAGCTTTAGTCAAGAGGGTTCTTAGAAGCCAAAACTCTCTTCACATTTAGTGACCATTCAAATTTCTTCTCTTTCGCAAGAGCCGAGTCGAGGTCTAGCAATTTTGGAGAAATTTTCAATGAACCTACGGTAATAACCCGCAAGTCCAAGAAAACTTCGGATCTCAGGGACACTCTTGGGAGGCTTCCAATTTAGTACATCTTGCACCTTGCTTGGATCAACAGCAATGCCTCCTCCAGATAACACATGCCCCAAAAATGCAACCTCTCTAAGCCAGAAAGCACACTTGCTGAACTTAGCATATAATCGATGCCGACGAAGTGTTTCCAGCACAAGTCGCAAATGTTGTTCATGATCCTTATCAGACTTGGAATAAATAAGGATGTCGTCAATGAACACGACAACGAACTTATCCAAGAACTCCATGAACACCGAATTCATAAGATTCATGAAATAAGCTGGAGCATTGGTCAGACCAAAGGACATGACAATATACTCGTACAAACCGTAACGAGTAGAAAAAGCTGTTTTAGGAATGTCCTCAGCTCTAACCTTGATTTGATGATAGCCCGATCTCAAATCAATCTTTGAAACGACGCGGGCACTAACCAACTGATCAAAAAGATCATCAATTCGGGGCAGAGGATATTTGTTCTTGATAGTGACCTCATTTAACGGACGGTAATCCACACACATCCGTAAAGTGTTGTCTTTCTTTTTGACAAAGATTGCCGGGCATCCCCAAGGTGAGGAGCTCGGTCGAATAAATCCTTTGTCGAGCAATTCTCCGAGTTGCTTCTTCAATTCAACCAACTCATTGACAGGCATTCGATACGGACTCCTGGATATCGGAGCAGTTCCAGGAACGAGTTCAATAACAAACTCCACTTCCCGATCTGGTGGTAAACCGGGAAGGTCTTCAGGAAAAACATCAACATACTCACTGACAATTGGTACTGACTCCAAAGAAGGAGTGGTATCAACTCGGTGAGCACAAAGATGAGAGCCAATTGCTTTGGAATGGTAAACAACTCGAATACCATCTGCATTGGTCATGGAAATAGACCGTTGGGAACAATTTGATTTGACCCTAGTTCTTGGACAGCCAATCCATACCCAAAATGACGTCCAACCCTTTAGAGTCAATCACAATTAGATTTGCTAAAAACTTTACCCCAAGAATTGTTATGTTGACCCCACAGCAGATCTGATTCGGTTTTAAAGACCGACCCAGGTGATTGAATAATAAAAGATGGTTGGAGGGTATGCATGTCTAACTGGTGTTGAGCAACAAAATGATTGCTAACAAAAGAATGAGATGCGCCAGAGTCAAATAAAACAGTAGCTGGACTGAAATTAACTAGGAGCACACCCATAACAACTTCAGGTGTATCAGCCGCCTCTTCAGCGGTGATCTGGTTCACATGTCCACGGACTGGAGCCGGATCAGCTTTGATAGGGGGCCTCTGCGAAGGGGCTGGCCTCACAGGCACTGGATATGGTCGAACAGGAGGCAATCCTTGCTGCTTTGCCACACACTTGTTGGCATAATGCCCCGGACGACCACAATGAAAACAGATAACCCCTGGGTTAACATTGTTAACAGGACGGGGCTGATTTCCACTTGGTCCTGACTGACTGGTGGGAGGAGATGGACGAGGGGCAAACACCGCTGGCCTTGGTGAAAATGGAGCTGGTGCTCGTGGTGGTCTAGACAACCACATACGAGGCCTTGGTGAGCTGCCACCAGGAATAAACTGAGAAGTCCGCTGTCGCTTGTGTGACTCCTCCAATGCCTTGCTCTTACTCTCGGCCACAATTGCTTTATTGACCAAATGAGAGAAATTTCAAGTCATGCAAAGCCACCGCCATCTGCAGCTTCTTCGATAGCCCATTCAAGAACCGGTTTCACGACGAAGGTCGGTTGAAACGCCATCGAGGCATATCCGCCGTGAAGTTGAACTCATGAAGATATTCGGTCACGCACTTTCGCCCTTGCTTGAGAGCGAGAAATTCTTGTTGCTTGATCATCATGACCCTTCAGAATATGAGCTTCGCGAAAAGCTTCCACGAACTCATCCCAAGTAGGGACATGTCCAGCAGTCAATGGCAAGAAGATTATCCCACTATATGCTAGCCGCCCATCGAGTGATAATCGCAAAAGAACCTTTTCCTCTCGGAACATTGAGCAATCAAAAGCTTCTTCTCAATGGTCCGGCTAATCCTCGCCTTCCATGGGATCCTCGAGAATCGAGAACACCGGCGGTTAGTCCGCCAAAGTCGCAAGACCGCCTCGCACATGGTGGCCTCTGCTCGACGGCCGATGCAACAGAGAAGAAGTATTGCGCGCACCGCTCCAAGATGCGCGTCTCGTCCATCCGGTTGCGCCAATTTGCATGAGCACATCGCCATCGAAGGTGGTGGAGGAAGCTCTCTCTCCGGGACCACCTTGCGGACCACGAGCCGGAGGGTTCGGCCGGCCCTCCACGAGAATGAGGCATGGGAGTCGACATGCCCTCCCTTGTTGCGCTTGCGCATGAGTAGTAGGTCCCGTCATCCTGCACCACACCATGGTTAACAACACAACAAGGACATACTCGCAAACACAAACAAGGTTGCAATTAGAAAAGAAACAAACATCTGTACATATAATGCATCATGTTATGTTATGCATTCAAGTTAACACCAAACCGTAAACTTCATATATATACAACAAAATTTCGGTTCCAGTGTTACATTATAGTCGCCATAATGTCGATTACAAACCGAAAGTTAAACTTACATACTTTGTACAAAATACTACGCCTCTATTACATACAATTTATTTAAGGGCAACTACTAGACTAAAAGACACTCAACCACGAGGGTTCATCGTCGAGGTGCTAGCGTAGAGATCCCGACAAAGTTCACCGGAAACTCATTCAAAAGATGAGCTCGGGGAACCAGATCAACAGATCCAACGGGCTAATGAGACGCCTCGGGAACCCAACATGGTGATGACCTCCGTGAGGTGCACCCGCAGAGTGCGAGGAAAGCCGCAATCATCCGGGCTTGGCGCGCTTGTCCATAAACAGTGCGCACCCGCCACTTCGAAGTCGGAAAGAGGTGGTGCAAAGAAGAAGCGAGAGGTCTCGTTGTCACCATAAAGCACGCTATGCAGGAACGCGTTCATGTTGACTCCAAGAAGCGTGTACTCTGGCCTCATTAAGGCGATGCCTAGTTTCCCATAGCTCCCTCACAAGACAATGATGGATTTGGTCCATGATGCGGACCATCCTTGCCAACCGTCGCACTGGGGTCTTCGCTAAATCGTATCTCAAATGAACATGTTCACTTCGAGGTAGGACCTTGATTCGGGAAGTGGTCGAGGGTGGTTGAGACAATTCCACAAATCATGACGAAGAAGGCTCATCATCCTACTCGCAGCCTTCCCGAATCGCCATAGCCTCGAGGTGGCAAGTGCTTGGACACGGTAAGGAACACTGCCGGCTACGTGCCTAGCGATGACATTGATGAAGGCACGGTACTCCTCCATCCCTGGTCCTCGGTCTCATCGATAAATGGCATACTCCGGCTGATAGGTGAAGTTGGAGCGCCACATCATGTCCCGAAGTAATGCTGGGAACCCATCAACATCTTCAGCTCGAGTCTCCTTGACCAAATACCAACCGCTCATCTATAGGCCAAAAAGACAAGATAAGAAGCAATTCACTTTTAAATAAACCAACAGAAAGTTGGGCAAGAAGTGACATTAAGGAGGATAAGGAATAAAAGATGTCATACTTAAGCTTTCAAAATTATACTACTGCTTGAAAATAGTTTTATTAGAAGACTCTCTAACAACTTCGCCATGCTACTTCTAACCTACAGCAACGTATGCTCGATACCAACGTGTGGATCCTCGGTTATTGAAATGTACTTAATTAAATTCATACAAGAACATGATTATTAATGAAGGAACAAGATCGTCCCTCAATTAAAGATCATGCTAAAGGTATAAATTCAACAAGTAACAATTCCAATAAACAGATCCCCTGATATATATATATCTCACAATGGTTCCTGTGATCAATGACCATTGCATATATATATCCTTTAGCAACATTGCATCATACACATACAAGTCGTACATTTGCATAATTAAACATAAGTTTACAACATTCGGGTTTAGTACTACAATATAGAGTGACTTGGTCACTACAACATATTCAACAGCGGAAGCAAAATAAACTGAAAAAGTCCACCAATGGCCTCATCCACCCGCAGGCAATTGCGTGGAGGAAAGAAGTAGCGTTACTCGTTAGCGTCACCCTGATCGGCGCTAACGGGTACTTCATAAAGGAAACCGTCCTCACCTGCAACAATAGGTGATAGCACCTTGAGTACGGAAGGTACTCAGCAAGTCTTACACAAACTAACAAAAGAAAGTGGTTATTAGAGCCTATTCAAAGGAGTAGAGTTTTTACATGCATAAGGTTACAACAGGAAGGTATAAAGGTTCAAATTTGCATAAAGCGATACATCTTAACCTACAAAGGCTAACTTTTGATAAAGCAATTTAATAAATCAAAGGTAAAGTCGAATGTTAAGTAAAGACATTAAATATAAATGATGCGGCATGATTCCTCATGCAAACCGAAAATAAACCCAAACCAGATTTTTGAAAATCAAAACTTCTATACAGTGACATCAATTCAAGTTATCGCCCATGACCGTGGACACGGCTATTCGAATGCTTTATACCCGCAGGTGTACATCTTTACCCACATGACTTAGCTAGCCGTTGCCTTCTGGATGCCTCCGAATGATGACATACTTCCTTTGGTATGCCGACCGGGAAACTAAGATTTGGTATTTTCAACAAGCCAACACTATTGAGTTGGACCCCATGTGTGAACCGATCCCGCTTAAACAACGATCGATAGCATCCGCTAACCGGGCACACATGTTGCGTCGAATGCCGATCCAAACAATTTAATGCGAATTGGGTTCCCTACCCATAGTAGAATGCTATCGGCACCATTAAGGTATCGATATGCGACGAGGCACATATACGCCTCACCCTCCTAAGAACATCCGACATCGACATACAAGCTCACATGGCATAAAACGCAGTCCTCGCACTGCAGCATCTATGCCATACAAGGTCAATACACATATCCTTACTCTCTGTTTCCAACTCAATAGTCTTAACATTTTACTTAACCAAACAAATACCATACATCGCATGTGGAAGTACGTGGGGACTTGAACCGAATAGTCGAGTTCGGTCCTTAATTAACCCTGACAAGTCCACCACAAAACCCAATCTCGTGCACAAAAGCACCATCACTAGCTTCCTCTTGTCCAGATCAATTTGAATTTCAAATACAAGACTGATTTAAAGAAACTGGACAAAGAGTTTAAAATAACAATAGTTCGCTTGATTCCCATGTTTGACAAGATATGCTTGTCAAACTCTAAAATCTCTAGATCAGATGTCTAAGCTAAAACTGAAAATATAGTTTATGATATACAAGATACTATGCTAGGTTAAGTGTATGGTGACAATTGAGGTAATCCATCATGTTTGGTCATAACTAACTACTAATGATCACATTTTGTATTTTCGTAAAAATAGCATGTACAGATATCACTGGATTTGTAAAACTATTGTACAAAATTTGGGATCAATATGGTGCAAAGAGGATGCTTGCCTTGGTAGTAGTATACTTGCGTGTTCAGATCGTTCGAGGTAGATTCAAAACTTCAAATGAACCAGATTCTATAGAAAGCAAATAAATCCAATAAATGCCAACCGACAAGAAGCTCAAAATGAAGGAAAAGGCATGATCAATTTGGAAATGCATGATTACAGATGCTTAAGCCATAACTACCCATATTAGTGATAATAACCCATAATATAACCTCTCATGCTTTCAAAAGACAGAAACTAGGTTTTAGTGCAAAGTTCCAGCTTTTGATTTTAGAAGAGTCAAAACAGACAAAGCTGCAATTTTGGAAAAAGTAATATAGAACATGCAAAAGTTCTTAAATGAAACTTAGCATGATCTTTTAGGTAATTAATATTCCAAACCAACCTTAGTCTAACCCTAACTAGTTAGATTACATCAACTAAGAAGAAATTCATTTTTTTGTCGGTTAAACCGACAAAAAGAAACAGAGACAGATCTCAACTAGAAGTTAAAATAGATGATGACAAGAATTGAAAGATCAACTTGTCATGTCGCTAGGTTTAGTCGAAACCTAAATAAGATGATAAGTTGACAGGAGAAACCCTAGGTCTTGAAAATGACATGGAAAACCGAAAGTTATAATATCAACTTTTCGCTTTGAAGCAAGTTGAAGCTACTAATGCTTAAAAGAATGATTCACAGAGCTTCTTAAGTCCTTAAGATGCTCAAGATATCATAACTAGGGTTTTGGCTTACCAAAGATAGGAAAGATACCAAGATTCAAAAATCGAAGTTGATCGACAGAGAGATAAATTCTGATTTAACCTGCAAAAGATGAAGAATCTTTAATGCAAGGTAAAACCAGTGCTTAAGGATGGATAAGCAATGGATAGGAGCAAGAAACTCCACTGGACAGCAATGGAGGAAAGTGAGCTTCAGTGGTCAACAATGGCTGCAGCTCAAAGAAACTAGGGTTTATATATAGATGTTGAGCTACAGGGCAAGAGGGAAAGATCTAGAGTTGATGAGGTGTCCATTTAGGGCTAATTATCCCAAAAATTAGTTGCAAAAACTTTGGGATAAATCCTCTCCTCTGCTTCTGCACAAATCTGCTACGAGAGAGAGGGAAGAAGATAAGAGTCAGCTGACATGTGGGCCCCCATTGTCATTCTCAGCCGCACGTGCTTCACAAAGGCTCAAACGAATGTCAGCCGTCCGATTGGAAATGGGCGGCTGTGATAAATAGAGAGATTAAATGATTTGAATCGGTACCAGTTAATATGGACCGCACGATCTAGATCGGTTGATCGAGATCTAATCGAAATCCCGAAGGGTCGCGGGCTCCGCTTTCAAGAGAGACGTTGGATTAAAATCCAACGATCGCCTAAAAGAATACACGCCGCCCGCTTAGATGCGATGGCACAACACCGTTGGATTTGATTTCTACGGCCGATGGAAAATTGAACCGATGGTCCGATTGCATACACTCATATGGACCTTACGATTGAAATCCAACGATCCACCGATTTTGGGCTTTAAAGGCCCACGGTCAAAAAGGAGCGCCGAGGATTTAAATCCAAGGGCCCATATAATCGCGCGCTCGATTTCAAATTGAAATAAGCGACGCCGTTAGATCAAGAATGAATGGTCGCGATCGTGAGGGGATCCGAGTCGTCCGAATGCATACACTAATCGACCACACGATGAAGATCCAACGCCCGCAGGAGCGCGGGCTTTATAACACGCGGTAAAAGGAAAAGTCGAGGATTTGAATCTAACGGCTCAGATAAAAGCGCGCCTTTAAGTTTAAAACGAAAAGGGGTGCGCTGTTGGATCGAGAATGAACGGTGGAGATTGCAAAGGGATCCGGAGTTGTCCGACAGCACACATCGATCTCGCCGTTAGATCAAGATCCAACGGCGAGATTAAGATGCACACGTGGACACCGCGGGGTGTTATAGCTTCGCCTGCTCGATTGAAGATCAACGCTCATATCACGAGTGGAGTTTTGGGCTTGCGCCCGAACGTGACCGAGCCAGACCAATTGCACTGGGTTGGACCCAACCACATGAGACCGAGTCGCTACAGTGCAAGGGTTTAGGTTTAGACCGGTTTAGTTGACCAAACCTTATTCAAATACTTAAAAGGTTTGACTGGGCTTTTAAAAATAGCAAATAAATTTATAAAATCATGAAATTTTTACTGGAAGCTACTGGGATAATATATTTCCCAGATAAATTTTATAAACCACCTTTTCACTTTGTAAAATACATAAATATTTATTTCAGTATAAAATATTTATTTAAAGAAAATAAATTTTTCTTTAAGCCCAAATAACTTCTAAAAATGCAACAAAAAATATTTTTAGCCAAGATAATTTATCTAGGCTTTAATAAAATACTTCCCAGTCATAATACAAGTTTTATCTTGTATTCCTTTAAGACTTCAAATGGTTCTTTAGGGTTTTGGCTAAAAGGAAGGTTTTAATTTGTAACATGTCGCCCAAAGTGTAGAAATGAATAAGAATGCTATGAACAAAGACCTCATTACTGTTCATAAAGCATTTTATTACTGTTTATAAACTTGGGGCTGTTACATGCAGGTTCATGCACGGGCTTAATCTGGATAGGGTTAAGGCCCATGGGTTTTATTGGAAAGTTGCCCAAGTCAGTTAAGGACCGGTCTTCGAGCGCATGATGCTACGCCTAACCGTACCACCACATGTCCCTTATGGGCGGGACTTGGCTAAATAATTTGTAATGTCTTAGTGTCGTTTGTGCTATGTTGTTGGTATGGGCGTTGGTCAGACATTAGACCCATCTGGCGCAAGAGGGGGCTTCCGGAGGATGGCCAGTCCAATGGTAGCGAAACTTTAGCGAGCACGAATACATTAAGACAAAACATTGTAAAGGCCTCGACACGTGCTCTAGACCGCTTACCAAAGGTAGTGAGCGGTGGCATAGATATATGCCGGACAAACTAGAGAAGTCTTGTCATGTGGGTAAAGCCGCACAACCTCTGCAGAGTGTAAAACTATTCGAATAGCCGTGTCCGCGATTATGGACATGCTAGCGTAACTACTCAAAGTTAGACTATGATTTTGTCGGAAAAAGACTTCTTCAAAACTGGTTTATCCAATTGGGAATTAGGCAAACAGCCATGTGATAGGAGGATATCCTTCACCACTCATGTGTGAACGTTATCTGACTATAAAAATTGAGAATTTTATAAAGTTTAGTTATAGAATAACTGCTTTGGAATCTAGTACCAGTATTTAAAGAAAATGCTGCTTTATGCAAATAACTTTATAAGCCATCTTTTGTTACATCCATATATGCATGTCATTCTGTTACTTGACGGGTGTAACTTGCGAGCACGGAAGTTGTGCTCATTCTTGCTTATGCAAACAAAATTTCAGAGGAGAAGGACTTTGCTACCGATGTGGATCTCGACGACTAGGCCGCTTCCCCAGTCGATTGCCTGTGGCAGATTAACTGGACCCTACTACTTATTCGTCTTCCGCTGTGTTTATTTTATTGTGGGCCTGTAAGCCTCCTTTGTAATCAACTCTGTTGTTATTTATTAATAAAGTTGTGACATGAATTTGTTATCATTTTGTTTACTGTGTGGACTAGCTACTGATCATGGGACTAGTCCAGAAATGCACAGAGGATCTGGGTGTATTAATACCCGGGTCTGGAACTCGGAAAGAGGTGAGACCAATTTCTATGGATTCTTAAGTGACATAACTACAATACTCTAGTTGACAAGGTAACCCAATTCGGCCAATTTAATTTACTAACAGATAATCAAAACAGAAGTAAACTGTCTACACAATTAAGACAGCAGTATTAAAACGATCATAACTTTTAATCTACAACTCCGAATTGAGCGTTCTTTAACAATATCAAAAGATAAGACCAAGGCCTACAATAACCTAGTTGGGTGAAAGCCCTGAATTTTCCATTAACACACTCATATTTTAAAAGATAATTTGATAGTTTATTCTCGTCAGGATTCTGAACAGCAGAGACGAAAACTAACATAACTTTTTATTCGTACGTCGGAATTCAGTGTTCTTGGCGGCCATCGAAATCTAAGAACAAGACCTAACTAACTCTAGGAGATAAACTCTTCGAATTCGGACTCTAAGTAGTCGAAACAGTGCGCACAAGAAACAGGACAGAACTGAACGAAGAACAGAAACAGTCTGAACCAATCGGTCTAATCGCAAACGCATCTAATGACTTACTAACATCACAAGAAACCCATCGTTACCCTTGGAGCACCAGTAAGACGACGAAGATCCTTGTAGAGGATGACCCTCAATCCCCCCCTTCTTGAACAGCCCCTTCCTTCGCGAGAGGCCGGCAGCAGGGAGGTCGGCGTCAAGGAATGTGAGGCGCTCATCCATGGGTGGGGAAGCTCCAAGGGAGGAGGTGGAAGGGCGCAAGGGAGAGGGAGGGGTAGGGGTGGCGGCTGCAAGAGGGAGGGGGAGGGGAAATTTCGGCCAAGGGATGGGGGTAAGGGGCGGCTAGGGTTTAGAAGGAGGGGGCGGCTTGGGCCTTGGGCCCTAGGGCACCTTCCCCCCTTAATGGCCCACCCCTGGCCGGCCAAAAGGATGGACGAGCTTGGGCCGGAGGTCCACACTCCAAAGATCCCCAAAACTTTGAATTTAATATAATTTCCAACTCCCGAATAAAAATTCTCTCCACTCTTTATTACATTTGCTATCGAATAATGAGTAAATTCCCTCTACGAATAATATTCTCGCTAAATGTAATTTGGGGTATTACAAATACAATGAACAGAGTGGATATAATCAAATTGGTGTATAGCTAATCCCAAAATATTTAAATATATACTTAAGGTAAAATACAATAATTTCAATCAAAGTAATTTTAGAAAACTGGGTTCAACATGGTCAAAGATACAACTTGCCTTGCTATAGCAATGTTTCTATTCTTTTTTCTTCGATCTTCTACTTCCTTGACCTTCGGCTCCTTCGAACGATTCTGGAACGTCAATGTCTAACGAGAGAAAAAGTGCAAAACAAATAAAATTCAAAAAAACAAACCAAATAAACTCCAAATTAAAATTGAATGGTACTGGAAGGTAGATCTTGAATTTATATTAATTTAGAAACTTGAATGGGTCCAATCGGAGTTCGTATGAGGAAGAACGAGCTCTGGGAAGTTTGATCGGAAAGGAAAAGGGGAGAGAGAAGAATATTCTAGGGAATATTCCTTCATATTTGATTTGAAGAAAAACCCTAAATGATGACAGGTGGACCCTACTGGTATTCTAAATTTCCAAATTAAAAGAAAAACTAAAAAATATTGGAGAGGCTGACAAGTGGGCCCTTGATCCATCGACCAAGTCCACAAAGTTGGGCTCGGGTTCATGATGGATTGGGTCTATGGCACAGTGCCTGACAACGTGGGGTTCAGGGGTCAGAGGCTGACTCAGGGTCTATGCAGTTTTGACTTTGCCTGCCGCGTGGACTGCCAGGGGTGCTGCTGTCAAGGATGCCACATGGGCAGAAAAGGTTGAGATGGCAACTACGTGCCGCTAAGGTGGCAGAGAGAGA
Organism: Ampelocalamus luodianensis; assembly: GCA_036346255.1. Taxonomy (NCBI): domain Eukaryota; kingdom Viridiplantae; phylum Streptophyta; class Magnoliopsida; order Poales; family Poaceae; genus Ampelocalamus; species Ampelocalamus luodianensis. The sequence continues at coordinate 27,300,603 of CM070624.1, read as the reverse complement.
AACAGAGAAAACGGAGGAAGAAGATAATCGGCGGCTTGCGCAAGGTGGCATTGGCGAACGGTTGCGAGGTTGCTCCGGCCAAGGATTCAAATGGGTTCTGGGGTGGTGGGGATTCCTTCAGTGGTGGTGGTGCGGCAAGGGCGGCGGCGAGGTCGGCGACTCAGTGGCGCCTGAAGAGCAAGAAGGTGAGCACGACATCGGTGCCTGCTGGGGGATCACACCGAGACGATCGGGGTGGCCGGAGAGCAACCGAAGCAGCGGTGCAACAGTGATGACCGAAAGTGGAGAAGACGAGCAACGGCAACATGCTGCGGTGATGGACCCACACCGAAGAGGGAGGGGATTGAAAGAGGTTGGCGAGAGACACAGAATGACATGGTCAAAACGGCGAGGAGGCTTACCGGTAGTGAGATCAAAAGGGGAGGCGACTGCCGGCTTTGAGGAAGAAAGGTGCAACAGTGAAGCGACGATTCTTCAGGGAAGATGGAGGAAGCATCATGTAGAACGCGACTGCGCAAATTCGACGGTGAAGATAGCTCAGGCGGAGGACGTCGGACGGCTTTGGAACACGGCGAAGAAGACCTTCGGCGGCCAGTGGCGACAGAGGAAAATCCGGCGAAGCGAAGGCTCCAACGGCGAGGGAAAGTTGGGGCTTCGGGAGAGGAGATCGGGGCGATCAAAAGGAAGCGGGTGGGCGACTTATATAGGCTCTGGAAGGGAGAGTTTGTGAGGGCAACGGTGGCGGCTTCGTGTTCGACATGGACATGGGAGGCTCTTCGGGTTGAAGACGATGTCGACGTGGCGTACCGACACGGCAGGACCATCGGCAGTGGGGTGAGGCAAGGTAGGCTCACTTGGGCTGCGCTCGGCTGGGCTGGGCTGGCGCAGAGAAAAGGAAAGGAAGCGGGCCAAGCAATTGGGCTAGGAAAAAGAAAGGAAAATGGGTCAAACGAATTTGGTCCATGAAGTAAAATGGAAAAGAAACTGATTTAGGAATTTAGAAAAGACTGAAATTCAAATGAGGTAAAATAAATAGCAAACGAATTCGGAAAAAATCAAGAAAATATAGAAAAATTCCTTAGAGCACAAGGAACCCAACTAACAATGTTTTTCATTTAATTGATGTTTACATTAGTCAAATTAAATTTTTTAAATTTTGGAAATTCCCAATTAAGATTTATTAATTAAAAAAATGGGTGAAATTTTCCAAAGAGCTAAACTACTCAAAAAAATTTTAAAAAAAATCCAAATTTTGGGATGTTACAGAGTTCGACATCATCAGCCCATTCCTAGCGGCCAAGAGCTACCTTTGCTTTGCCTTTGTCGCCACTGAGTACTTCTCCAGATGGATAGAAGCAGAGCCCATACCAAAAATCATCGTCGCGATGGCCCAACGGTACGTATGGAGAAACATCATCTGCAGATACGGGATGTCGCGCGACATCGTCACCGACAACAGCACCCAATTCGATTCTGCACGCTTCAAAGCATTTTGTGAAGGCTTGGGAACAAACATATGCTTCGCATCAATAGGGCACCCCGAGTTCAACGGGGCAGTCGAACGAGCCAACGACAGCCTACTAGCAGGGCTAACCAAGCGCCTCGTTGGCGTGTCGAAGGGCCTCTGACCTGAAGAGCTCCTCAAGGCTCTATGGGCGCTCCACACTTCACCCACTGAGCCACGAGATTCTCACCATTCAAACTCCTATTTGGCGACGAAGCAATGACCCTAGGAGAGCTCGCCACGAAGTCCTTCCGCACCAAGGCGGATCACGAGCCAGCAAACCGTGATGTGTCCCTAGACCTCCTCGAAAAAAATCGCGTACAGGCCATAACAACCATGGCAAAGTATGCAGTGGGTGTCACGACGGAATACAACAAGAAGATCAGGGTCCGCCCCCTCGCGCCAGGCAACATGGTTCTCAAATGCGTCATGCACCCTACAACCGTGGGCAAACAGGAGTCCAAATGGGAAGGGTCATGCATCATCACCCACACAACAAGGGCGGACTCCTACTGTGAGGACCCCGGTTTATTCGGCTTGTACTGTTTAACCATCCACTTGGTCTTAACAGTACAAATCAAATAAACCAAGCCTCGAGATATGTATACTTCCCAGAAATGCAGTAAACACACCTCGTTACAAAATCGTGCATCAATTCCATTCATTCACATAGAACCGAAGCACAAAAATAACTTAAAGACATACATAATATAAAGAGAGTTAGTACAAAAGAGAGGCCGACCGGCCAAAAGTCATACAGATAAGTAAATACACAGCGGAAGCAAAATGGCCATAAGATGGCGATAAACAAAAGCCAATCGGTGTGCCTTTCACCCACAAGGCAACCAACCGGACCGCCAAGCTAATCGTCCCAAACAGCGCCGCAACACAGCTCACAAAAGTGAGGCCCTTGGGGCTCACCTTCTTCCTCTGCAACAATTAATATTAAGCAAAGCAGATGAGTACAAAAATTGTTTTTGTACTGCAAGATGACGTGTGAGATAACGAACTATAATTAACTACATGCAAGCTTTATTTAAGTGGATGAGGCTCTGACTTATTTTCAAAGATAAAGCAAGTTTTCATTTGCAATAGGGTAATAGATTCAAAGCAAGTTTGCAATTAACTTTTATTGTTCAAATAAAATAGAGACAATTATAACAATAGATAGATGACAACACCAACCTAGAAGTGACTAATCCATAGTCACCACAACAATAGCATGAAGCACCCCTTCATACCACCCATGTCAAGTTTAAGTTTTTAAAAGGTTGTAGTCTAGTTCTTGCGGGAAATAACCAAGCGTGTCCATAACCTAGGACGAGGCTATTCGAATAGTTTTAACCTGCAGGTGTACCAATGTACCCACACGATAGACCGCCTTTCCACCAGCCACGGTTAGCATACTTCCTTTGGTATGCAGGCACGGCTAAGTCTAACAAGACGCTTTCCAATGGACGATGCTAATTAAGAGCCGCAACCCACGGGAGAAAGACACATTAGACAGCCTAACCGGTCTGCTAATGCTCCCCTCCAACACCACAAACACACACACACACACAGTTTCAACACACCCACCGACCAGCTCATAATTAACACCTCCCAAAGTACTTAGTCAAGAGAGGTTCCATATCCCCCTCGTATGGTTAGCACGCAACAATTGCTTGGATCAATGGCACAAGTAACTCGGTCCTTAGGGACTTAGGCACCATTCCATTCACACCCAACAGATCACACCAACATACCATTGTGCCCAAGCCAAGATATAATTTTGTTTTCGATTTTGATTTGCAAATTGGTAAAACACAAGGGTTGGACATAATGGAATAATAATAGCATTTGTGTGATCAATATCACCGACTAAGTCGATGATCGCCCAATACTACCGATATCTAGGCATGGCTAAGCAATATTTATTCGAAATCTACTAAGTGACAAGAGCTCATCCAACGAACTCTAATCGCAGCAAATAACCTAGGCTCAGGTAGTAGAGGATAAACATTTACCTACAGATTATGCAACTAGAGGATTAACTAATCAATTTAACAACAAAATAGCAATGCATACATAGAAGTTAAACAAAATATTAGACTTTAAAAGTAATGGGATCAAATGGGAATGATCAAACTGCTTGCCTTTGCTTGCTGATAATTCACTTGCTGCAGAGGATCACTCTCGTATAATAGAATCGTCAGAACCTATCGAAAGATTCGAGAAGAAACAATAAGAACGAAAAACACCGAATAAACACCAAACTTCCAAAAGTCTCCAAAAACAAGAAATTAATTAATACAACAGATAGATTATGATTTTAGATAAATTGAAGAACAAAAATAATTGGATTTGGAGTTGATTTGCATTAGTTATTGAATTAGACATGAAGGCATAAGTTCTACTGTTGATTAGCTAACCCAATATTTAAATTTTGACTTATGATAACTTTTACTCCTTTAGACTAGATGTGAAAGGTTAGTATTTATATTTTATAAACCATTTGTAAAGGCATTAGACAAGCTTTACTTCACTGTTATTACAATTTTACATTCCAATCTTGCCTCCCTATTAGCTCTTTCTTTCTTTGGATTCAAAGCAAAGGCATGATTAACCCAAAAAGACTTATGACCTTTGCAGTATACAAGATTTAGGCTCACTGGTCCTATTTTCATTATCCTTCAACTCCCTGGTAAACCTATTAATAAAGATTGACTTAGTTAAGGAGCAATTGGTTTGCTGCCTTTCAGACTAAGTGGAAGTCCACTCAAGTTTGAGATAGACCTTCTCTGCTCCAAAATAATTAAATAAAAATATTTTATTGTTTTGACAACTTAGGTGGCTTCTGTTAGTTTAAGGTCCAATTAACTGAACAATGAAACTTCTAAGCACAAAATTCAGAATTGTCCACAACCCACTGTTATCAAGCTACTAACAATTCTTATATGCCCAGATCACTGTTCAAGCACCTACAACAGAACCATTCTCTCTGGACAGAAATGCTACTACTAAAAAAAAGATTCCATCAATTTGAACTTCCAGAATTGCTGACTCAATTGAGTAACACAATTGGCCCTCATCAAAATCTGGTAGTATTAGCCCAAAGATTTTTGCATGAGAGCTGCAGTGCTGCACTGCCAACCCAAAACTTACTTCTAAACATCCTTTCTTCTCTAGCTAACTTCATTAAACAGAGTTGAAAACTCTCTGTTGATTTCTGAAATTTACATTTATATTGGTTCTTTTCAGACTTGGATGCTGCTTGTTAGGTGATGGTCAAATGGCTAATTGAATTATTAACAACTCTAACTACTAAATTAACAAAGCCATCAATCTATTGACAATATTAATTATCTTCATATTACTGTTCCCACATCCTACAATAGTAAACATTTTCTGAACAGAAGTGTTGTAACTAAACTTCCTTTAAACTCTAATTTCCCGTTTTGCTAACTCACTGGAGTGACTCAAATGACAAACACAATACGAGGTAGCATTAGTCAGATGGTTTTACAAATGAGTCCTACTGACAAAACAACATTTCTTCTCATTACCATCTCTTCTCTGCCCACAGTTCATTCAAAAGATTTTTATAGTTTCGACAACTAATGTTCCCACTAAAACCAACATTCAATTGTAAATTACATTTGAGTGATCATTTAATTCATAACCATACTTAGCCAACAGCTAACCCACAGGTGGCTCTACCGTTTAGAGACAGGGACAGAGAATAGAGGGGCCAGAACAGAGAAGCTTGGGCGCGGCTCTGGTCGCTGTTCGTCGCCGGCGAAGGAGTAGCGGCGAGGTGGAGCAGACCACCAAAATGGGTCGCCCGGGGCTACTGGAGCTAGGGGTGGTGGCGTTAGGGCTCGGGCGGCACTGAGGCGGCGCTGGCAAGGCAAGCGGCGGCCAGCCATGGAGGTGGAAAGGGGCGCCGGCGCACGGGTGAAGTTGGGGGCTAGATAGGGGGAGCATGAGGACTGGCGGGGTGCTAGGAACTCACCCACAAGGTCGGCGAAGGCGGTGGGTGGCCGGAGTGTGCTAGCGGCGGAGCCGCGGCGCGAGGTGGGTCAACGGTGACAAGAACTGCGAAGAGGAGAGCCCGAGTGAGTGGTGGTATTAGGTAGAGGAGGTCCAAGGGTGCTTCCAGTGAAACAATTGAGGCAGGGGCCATCGGAGAAGAAGGAGCGGTGGAATTGGCGGTGGTGGCCGTGGTCGGGGAAGAAGGGCGGCGCGAGGTGCTCCAGTGGAGATTTCCTCAAATTGACAGAGGGCTTCAACTCCTTGTGATGGATGCCACGACGTGACACGGATGTGGGTGGTCGGAGTGTGCCGGAACGGCCGGAGTGCTTGGAGGCGGCGCGGGCGAGCTCGCGGGGAGGAAGAGAAGGGGCAAGGTGCCGGTGGAGAGGGGCGGCAAAGGATTGCCCAAGGGGAGCTCCAGGGTCTTTATAGCCCAGGGGAGGAGGAAGGCGCTGCGGGAGAGCCGTTGGGGCGCCGACGCGAGCGGCGCTGGTCACGGTGACGAGGAGCGAGTGGCGGCGCGTGGGCGGCGACCATGTGGAGAAGAAGGCCGGCGGGCCCACCAGTCGGCGGCGCAAGGAGAAAGGGGAGCTGAGCCATCGATCGCGAATCGCATACTCGGACGAAGGCGTGCTCGGGTTTTTTTAAACGAGCGGACCGATCTCGACCGTCGGATCGAGATCGAAGGGTCCATGGCGATGGGGCAATTGGGCAGTCCGAACGCACCAGGCAATCCAGTCCGTTGATTTTGAAACGAACGGCTCGCGATGCGCGGGTGCGGTGCGAGTCTGAGACCGGTGCAGCTAGGCGGTTTGATCAAGTCAAGCGGCTCGGTCGGGCTTGGGTCCGGTCGGAGGAATAGTGAACAGAGGTTTGACTGGGTTTTAATTCAAAGCTCCCAACTTTGACCGAGCTTCAAATATAGAAATAAAATTCATAAAAATCTGAAGTTTCTCCTAAAGGTTCCTGGGGTGACCTAGTGACCAAATAAAATCTTAAATCTTATTGTTCATGAGTTATTTGCTTATTTTAAATTCAAACTTACAATGGGTTATTGGATTAAGTTTGAATTTTATGTGGACTGAGTTTAGCTCCAAAAATTTGGGAAAAATTATAGTTATTCATTATAATTATTATAAGATTTAAATAAATTATTTCCATAGTTTTAATTGAAGTAAATTCTTTTCCAAAAATTATTTTAAGTGTATGTTCTTGATGTTTGACTAGGGATTTTGAAAACGAGCTAAACCTTGGAATGATTTTTAGAGATAGCAAACTAGCTCCAAAAATCCTGAAATTTTAAATGGAGGTTGATGACTCTAGTATAAACCTTGTATAAATTTTTCAGAGGTTTTTATGCAAAATATTTTTCTCCAGAAATTCTAGAAGGCTATTTCAGAGGTTTGACCAGGGTTTGACTTGCCTCTAAAATATTTCAAATAATTTCCAAAAATTATGAAATAACTCAGAGGTGTCACCAAGCAACCCTAGAACCCAGGAAAAATATTTCCAAGGGTTTGACCCAAGATTTAACCAAGGAGGTTTCGGACTTGAGATAATTGAGGAATGTGATTTTGAATTTTCCAAAATTCCTTTACAAGAATTTCAGAAAAGTTCAAAAGCATTTAGATGTAAGAAAAGTTTTAATTTATCCTCATTTTCTTACATTTGAAACACAAGTTGAAAATTGGGATGTTACACCTACTATATCGCAACGCCGGAGGGATAACAACTGGACCACACATGGAACGCCAAGAGCCTCCGCAAATTTTATCCCTAGGGATGCTCAATTGTTAAAACCCGGCTGCGCCCGGAGTATCGCCTCCCCGTTGTTTTAAAGCGGCGGAGGCATGTAGAAAGTCTTGTGTACAACTTTGGGTGCTCCCCCCCCCCTCAATGAAATAGACCCCACACATAAAGACAAGCAACAGGTGAACCAAACAAAACACCGCGCATGACTCACAACCCCGATGCCCACAGAAGCCCTCCACAGGCCTGGGTGTATAAACAGACACTGTGCATGGCTCATAGCCCCGATGCACACCACGGCCCACCTCAGGCCCGAGTGTATAAACAAGACACCACGCATGGCTCATAACCCAGGTGCACACCGCGGCCCTCCGCAGGCCCCATTGTATAAACAAGACACCATGCATGGCTCACAACCCCAATGCTCACTGTGGCCCTCCGCATGCCCTATTGTATAAACAAGACACCGCGCATAGCTCATAGCCCCGGTGCACACCGAAGCCCTCGACAGGCCCGAGTGTATAAACAAGACACCGCGCATAGCTCACAGCCCCGGTACACATCGAGGCCCTCCGCGGGCCCCAACGTATAAACAAGACACCACGCATGGCTCACAGCCGCAGTGCACACTGAGACCCTCCGTAGGCCCCAGTGTATAAATAAGACGCTGCGCATGGCTCACAGCCCCGGTGCACACCGAGGCCCTCCGCAGGCTCAAGTGTATAAACAAGACATCGCGTATGGCTCACAGCCCTAGTGCCCAACGACGCCCTCCAGGGCACGCGCGTATAAAAAGGACATCGTGCCAGGCCGCGGGCCTCGAGGTCCACCGGGAGGGGCGACGCTCGGCTTCGCCTGCCCCTCGCAAGAATGTAGGACCAAAACTCCAGTCGAAAAAGGGGAAAACAAATGAGCGAAGGACCAAACCTTCGCGCCCGCTGACCACAATGGTGAGAAGCCCATCCTTGGGCTCCCTGGGAGTGATGCTCCAACCCTGCGCGAGGGGCCACACCCAGAACGCGCAAAACTCTTCCACCAGGTCCCTCGTGGAAAGCCTAGCCATCACACTCAGGAGTAGTAGAAGGTAGACCAGAGACCATCGCCCGCTGGGGACGCAAGGTAGAACCACCTCCGGGTCCAATCGGTCTCCCACCGATTTCACATCGCTAGAGGCAACACATACATTTGGCGGCGAGCCTTCGGCTGGAAGTTCACGCTGCCGAAATTCAGCATCTCACCGGTGTTCTTCTTCTTCAGTTGGCACCGACCGTCGTGGAGATACGCGAACAGCCGAGCCTTGCCGTTCGCCGCCCCAGCGGATCACATGATCCACTCGAAGACCCCCAGCTTCACGAGGGAGTTTGGCGTCAGTTGTGCCAACTCCACCCCGTAAAGCTGGAGCACTTGGGAAACCAGCGGGACGCATGGCATTCGAAAGCCAGCGTCGAAGTATGCCATGAAGACAACCGCCTCGTCCGATCGGGACGCCGGCACCGTATCTACCCCAGAAACGTGCATCACATCAAGGGACACCAGCTTCCCCTCTTCAACAAGGGTCTGAAGCATATGCTCTGTCACTGTCGACCGTACGAGGTCGATGGTGTAAAATGCCTCACCACCCCTGTCCTTGCTTCGCTTCGTCGTACCAAACCTCCAGAGGTCACAACGAACAAGCACAAGGGGAAGCACAACAGGCGAGGCAAAGTGCGCAAAGCAAAAAAAAGCAAAAGACCAAGAGTTTTCCAGCAAAAATAACAGAGCACTAGAGCAAAATAAGAGGAATCTCCTCCCTTCTTATAAGCGTCAGGACGTAAGGAGACAAGGTGCCGAAGTTGAAGAGACATGGGCTAGTTACAAAGCCCCTACTCATAACACCCAACGTACCATCAATTAGCGTGCAACTCAAGGAGGCGTCATTACTGCCGTATAATGGCGCACACCACTCGACGCAACTTTTCTCTAAGGCAATTTATACACTTTTACTTGTCTTAACATCGGTCCCCTCACGGTAACCGATATTCTTTTTTATATTGTCTGATCTCTTTGCTATGACAGCACCTTCAATTTATTTCCCGCCACCACCATCGGTGCAGCGCCTACCCTCTCAGTTTGGCACCTTCAAGTTATTTCCCGCATATATTCAACCAGACATGCAGCTAACAAATCGGAAAGATTTATCACGTTTCACCTCATCTACCAGAAAAATCACTCTATCTGATTATGAAAGTGATCATATGTCAGGAACAGCACACAAACGGCCCAACAAGAACATCTACTGCTCGTGAAGTTCTAACCATTTAAACAGGGGGTGTAACAAATTATCAGCAGGGAAGCAGTAGAGATGACATGAATCTCCTATTATACACTCAAAAAGTTAAGAGGCAACAAGTTCTCAAAAAAGCAGGCGCCAAGATGGCCAGGGTAGGACTTCAAAAACAACAGTGAGGTTTATGTCTCCCTTCGGGATCTCCGGCGTGGGGCTGCAGTTTCCTCCGTCTCGCCCTCTTTCTCATCCTCCTTGTCGCCGCTGCTTCCAGCGGCGTCGGTTTCAGTGACATTGGGTTTCGTGGTCTCAGCTGCAGGTTTCACAGGAGCCACCTACAAACAAAGCTTACAATTGGTCATTCGATTCAGGTTTCGAGCGAGGAGAGCAGTAGCATATGTTGAAAGAACGACTAACCGCTGGCTTCTTGCCACCGAACAGGATCCTGAAGACCACGGTCACAACCACAACTACGATCGAGACCAAAATTCCTATTGTGAGGTTGGGCTGCTTCTCTCCCTTCTCAATTACATCCTGTAAAATAAATAGGGGTAACATGTCACTGTCCAGATAAAACACTCGAATAATCTGATGCTTGAACATAAGAGGTCAGAAAAGATCATGAATCTTACAATGATCTTGGTCTTGTATGGTTCCAAGAATGGAATATCAGCAATTTTGTACAGAATGTCAAAGATCTTCTTCTGCAATATGCATGGCAAATCAGTTAGTGATAACATGCAAGCATTGCTCCACTGAATAATTTAGCAAACAAAGTAGGTGGGGAAGATTGGAAGAAGTTTCACCTGGAACTCAGAAAGACCATCAGCACCTGCAGCGGCCTCCTCTGCCTTCTCTTTTTCCTTCTCAACTTCATACTTGGGCTTCCAGGTCTTCTCTAGGATAGAGGTGGCAACCTTCTCATCATCAGCAATCAAAATGTTGTCAAACAAGATACCATCCTGCATCGTCCAGATCTCAATTCCAATAGCGGCAATTGGGTCAAAGTCAGGATTGTCAAGCTCAAAGTACTCAGGGTTGGGGATTTCTTGGGGCTTCCAGATTCCCTTGTAGTTGGGGTTATCAATCAGAGGTGCATGCCACTTGCCCTTGTAAGCAGGGTTCTGCTTCATCGGCTTCTTCCACTCACCGCATCCAGGTGCCTCCTCACACTTGGGGTTGTCAATCTTTGGTGCTTCCCATTCACCATCCTCCTCATCATCCCAGTCTTCAGGCTTGGTAGCCTCCGGGTCATCAATCTCCTCAGGCTCATCATCCAACCATCCTTCTGGCTTGGTGGCCTCTTCATCCTCAATTTCCATTGGAGCATCCTCGTCCCAGTCATCAGGCTTCACAGCAACCGGATCAGGGATTTTAGCTCTCTCATCCCAGTCCTCCGGCTTCTTGTCATCAGGGTCAGGAATGGTCCTGGATGGGATAAGCGCTGGCTCAAAATCATCGGTGGACAGAAATGTTGCCTTCTTCTTTTCCTCCCCGTCAACCAAAATTCTCACCTCGTTATCCGGCTTCAAGATAGCCGTGTAGACATGAGAGAGCTTGTCATAAGGGACAGAAGGAGGGAACTTGAGGTGGTGCTCAACATACTTGCCAGTCTTGGGGTTCTTGTGCTTAAGGATGAAATGCACCTTGTTGGTTGACCCGCATTTGTCAGGACCAAACATAATAGTGTAAGGAGTCTCATTATCAAATTCCTTGGCATCCCATGTGGCACCCTGAGGGCGGATGTACTTAAGATAGGCACCTCCACACTCAAGGCCATTCTGAAGCCTCACTTCAAACTGCAGGACTACTGTCCCATCCTTCAAAGTAACAGGCTGATCGAGCTCCTTGATTATGGCATATTTCTTAGCCTTCTCACTAACAAGGAGGCCATAGTCCTCGTGGCCATCACTCTTGGCGTGCTTCCATACACCTGCAAACCCGAGTATGTCAGCATTTGACCTATGACACGTGTGCTATACAGGACCAATGGAAATAACAGCAAATTTTGACGGGAGAACAGAGTCTAAAAGAAAAACAGCAGATTTGCATAATCTAACCGGTGCCTATTGGTAAGACCAATTAGAAGTGGAGCTGGGCCTCCGAACGCCAGGGCAATGGCCCGAGGCCCAGGATCAAAAGGTCATCTTAATTTCTTTGAAAATTCAGCAAAAAACGATTTGGACCCGAAATCAGCCGGGCTGGCCCCAGGCGTGGCCTGTGGCCAGCTACGCCACTGAGACCAATAGCAATGTTACAGCAAACAGTAATAACTAGCCTTGCATTTTGCTTTTGTCGTATAAAGAATGTTTCAAGTGATAATGTCAGGACAAAGTAGCTATTAAGTATATATTGCAACATTATTCATTAGGATTAACTCAATGCACAATCACAGGCGCATACATAGAACTTTGAAAATGCTACTCAATGCAGCACGTCACAGGTTACTCATGCTAGTATGCTACTCTGCAAATTATATGTTTACAGTCAACATGTGCTAGCAATTTCGAATGCAGATCAACTAAGCGTATCATCAAACAATAGCCAGGCACAATATCACAGATAGTCACTTCAATGATCCCAAACACCAAAACGCAGTGTATCTTCTGCAGTTATCTGTATGGTTTATCAAACCGGGACGCAGAACTGCCAAAGGACAAGCTATCAATCTAAAACAGTTCAGTGCCTATCAGCAACAAGCCCATGAATGGCAGAGCAGATCCGCATCATATGTCACAGTATCCTAACAACAGAAGCCGCATAACATCTGACTAAAAAAGCAGGAGCAGCAAGGCACATCTGACTAAAGCACGTATAACATCGAACCAAACCACCATGTACGAATTTGTAGATCTCATTGGAAATTACGCGGTTGAACTTCCCGCTGCTAGTCCAGGATACTCAAAACGCACTATGATTTGCACGAAGGTGCATGCCCATCTAAGATCAGAAGCTCACAATTCACAAGCTAGCAGACAGATTATGTGAACAGATCAGCTACCAAAAACACCCACTAAACCCACGGATCTCAAACAGATCTAACCAAACAAACTCGCGGAGATAAATATACCTTTGTAGTCGTCCTTCCCGGGGACGACCCATCTCCCCTCGAAGCTCTCGTCGAACGGCTCGTAGAACAGCTGCACCACCAAAGCCGAACAAAACCATCACAAATCTGACCCAAAAAAATCCTCAAAAACCACCCAAAACTCGCCAAGGCTCGCTGAGATTACCGGATCGGAGGCGCGGATCTGGACGAGCAGCACCGAGATCAGCAGCAGCAGGAGCTCGCGCCCTCCCATACTTCTCTCCCGATCCCTCGCTCGATCCAGAAATTTCCAGAGACAAACTAGAAGAGCTTCAGGGGCAGGGCGAAGCGTCCGCGAGTGGTGGAAGGGGTGCGGTAGTATAAAAAGTTGGCGAAGCCGAATGGATGGACGGTTCATATAAGGGGAAGGGGAAAGGGGACGGTGGGGATCGGTCGATCGGGGCGGGGGTGCCGGGAGGTGCGAAGGACGTGGTGTGACTTGTTCTGGCCAATGAGAGGGTGCGGGACGTGGTCCCAGCCAATGGACGTGCGCCACGTATATTTGATGACGCCTGGGGCCGCTGCGACGCCACGTCGGATCCGTTGGGTAGACATGCGCTTGCCCACACGAGACGGTAGGAATAGGATTCGATTGACATGGGGTACGTCAGTACGTGTGTCAGTGAGACTTGAGCACTGGCCTCATCTCTCATACAGCCTGCGCGCCGTGGAGCGCGGGGTGAAGGCACGGGCTCTGGACATGTATATGTATAATAGTTTATATAGTTACTGTTTATAGTAAATTTTTATATTATTTATAGAAAGTATTAAAGTTAGCTTATATAATGGGTTGTTCTTTTATTTATCTTTATAGATCACACAATCTTTTAATTTTTTCATGGATCTAAGAAATATGGTTGAATAGCCTCCTTGGTTCTGGTGATACAGTCGGTTACATGATTGTAGACAACATATTTCTCTCTCTTTATTCTCTTTCATCCATATTAACTTAAATTCTACGTGACAGAAACTATAGGCAGCTAATGTAAGTTCATTGTACATGACCTTAGAGTTGGGAGTCGTCCCATGCCGGCAACTCAAGTTCTTTACTACTGAAGCCTTGGAACACGGGGTGAAAGCACGTGCTTAGAGTTGGGAGTCGTGCCATGTCGTGCAGCGCGGGCACGATGGGCCACGGTCCATGGCGACCGGCACGGTAAGCTCGGGCTGTGCTATGTTGGTACGAACACTTGTCGGTGAAGCCCAGCACGGCACGTTGGTCTGTCGCCTAGCACGGCACGTTGGCCCATCGTGCCGCAGTTGGGCCGTGTCGGCATGAGCATGGCACAAAGCAGCTATAGCTCGGGCACGGAGGAAGCGGCGCAACCCGGAGGAGGTAGCGCGCGAGCCGAGGACGCCTCGGGGCTCAGGCACGGGAGACAGCGAGGTGGCGTCGCGATGCGGAGGAGACCGCCGCGGATCCTTCTTCTCCTCGCCGCCGCCTTCTTACCACCAAGAGCCCGCGACGCCGCTGTCGGGGCCTCCTCCTCCTGGTCGTCGCAAGCCCGCGATACCACCGCTGGGGCCTCCTCCTCCTCCTTGTCGTCACAATCCTGCGATGCCACCACCGAGGCCTTCTCCTCCTTCTCGGGGTCTCGCCGTTGGGATTGGGGATCGGAACCTTGGAGATGCCCAGAGGCTAGAGTCGATTAGGGTTGGAGGAGGGAGGCGGCGCGGCAGCTTAGGGCCTTACCGCCTTGGGCAGCTGGGCTAAGGAGAGGAGGAATGGATGGAAGATTGCGATTTGGGGAATAATCGAAGAAAGAATCGAAGAAGAGAGAGAGAGTAGCATGCGGCAACGGCACTGCGGCAGGGAGTAGGGATGGTAATCTTGCCCGATAACCCGATTACCTGCGGGTAAAAACCCTAATAGAGTGGGTATGTTCCTCATTTTGTGCCCACGGGCATATTTGTGGGAATAAAACTCTACCCGATGGGTAATCGGGCGTGGGCATGGGGGAGCCTCACCCGTGCCCGCTTCGCCCGATAACCCGCCAAAGGAACTAACATGTAGGCTCATATAAAAATCTCAGCCTTCCCCCCTCCACTCTAGACTTAGCCCCCTGTCTCCACTTGGCGTTGCACTCACACCCCCACACCCCAAAAACTCCAGAGCAACCCTCTCCTCCCATATCTGCTCCACGCCTCCACATCCCCACCTATGCTCCATCCTCCATTCTTCATCCCATATCTCTCGCCAGCGGCCGGCTTGAGTCAATCCTCCCCGGTTGTCTGCCTCTCGGTCCCTCCCCATCCCTCCGCCGCCGCCACCGCGGCGCCCCCAAACACCATGACGACCGCAGCCTCCTCCCTCTCCCTCCTCTTCACGCACCCCCACTCCTCCTCCACCCGCAGGCGCTTCTCCTGGTCCCACCTCCGCCTCCCGCCCCGCGCCGTTGTAAGATCGAGGAGGCCAGCTAGAGGGGGGGTGAATAGACGTTTTTAAAACAATTATGCGCTAAAACCGATTTCTAATGCGGAAGCTTATAACAATACGGTTTTACACAATTAAAGTCTAAATCAACTAGGTTCAACTAAGTGCACCAACAAAACAAGTCAATTGAAGAATATAGCGATTTAAGCAAAGACTTGTAAGCTATTCAATTTTAGCAATGTAAATAGCAAAAAGCATGGCAAGCATTCATACACAATGAATAAGTAATTTTAATACAAGGAATATAAATTGCACAATGTAAAGCAATAGAATGCAAACTACAAAAGACACGGTGATGTTTTTACCGTGGTGATTGGAAACTTGTCGGTCTCCCCTAGTCCACGTTGAGGCAAGCCCAAACCAATTGGACCGGTTCCACAAATTGAGCACCTGCCTCCAAGGTAACCAATACCTCACTCCACTAGGGTTGCTCTTACTTCACTCCGGAGATGACGATCACCAAGCCACTCACAAGCACTGGGCCTTCTCACAAGCTTCACTTGAGAAGATCACCGGATCACGACGCCTCCACACCTTCTAGGTGTCGGCAAACACCAAGAGTAACAAATCATAGACTTCTACTTGAACCAATCAAGTGTCTAAGCTCGAGTGGATACTCTATCCACTACCTAAGGCAACACATGCACTTAGGGTTTGCCTTCTAGCCAGACTATGTGCAACACATGCGCAAATGCTAGAGAGGGCTTGCTCTTAGCTCTTGAGAGTGAATAATAGCACCAGCTACGTTTCTTCCTATTCTCTATACGGCCAAGGTGGGTATTTATAGTCTATACACACAGGCTAGCCATTGGAGAAAGGAATTAGCACAGTAACGGCTATAAAACTAGCTGTTGCGAAGAGGTACGGTATTACCGCCAACCAATACGCGGTAGTTCCGATAAACGATAGTTCCGCACAACACATTGCGGTATTACCGCAAAACCGAGAGAGCAACACATGGTCGAAATTGCGGCTAAGGGCAAGGAAAAACATGCGTTTTGGAATTTACGTACCGCTAGCATAAGAACGGTAGTTCCGCGAGTCCAGTCATACCGCGCACAAAGCGCCGGTATTACCGTGCTTCCAAGAGAGCAACAAATGCTTCTTTAAAAAAAAAACACGTACCGTACAGATTCCTCTGGTACTACCGTTTTACCAGAGCAACAACAGCAACCTCAAGGATCAGCTATGCCACATGGACCACTCAGATCACTTAGATCTTTTCGGACCACTGGTCTTAACCGCACGATCGAAACAAACAATCGGATGTCCAAAAGTGCTCCGGTAGTTCTGCCAAGGAACATGCGGTACTACTGCAGCAAGCAGTAGTTCCGCTCGATGCACTGCCGGTACTACCACACTTCGGTGAGCAACACATGCTTCTCGGAAAACACGTATCGCCACTTAGGCGGTACAACCGTGTTATGATAGTTCCGCTCGATACATTACTGGTGCCAGATGTTCTGAGAAAGGCACAAACTGGCTTTCGAAGAACAACTCAATTGCAAAATACATTTGCAAACTGATGCCAGGTGCACACAAGGCATGAAGGCAAGATTCTCAACAAGTTGCAAAACATATTTGCACACTTTTTGAATCATGGCCACAAATTGCACTCCGCTTCAACTCAATTTGCAAAATACATTTGCACAATTGACAAGCGATGCAAACTAGGGTTAAGATGAGATTCTCAACAAGTTACAAAACACATTTGCACACTTTTAGAATCACACCATAAGGAATAAGGTATATGGACTTAAGCCATTTGCAAAACATATTTGTAAACTAAAATCACATGCTACAAGGATTATCCATGAGCCACAACTATTTGCAAAACGCATTCGCAAATATTGGCAACATGTTAAGATGAGTTAGAGCAAACACAATGAGCTATCAACACATGACTAACTCAAGCTACTAATCACGACCCCTCTTAATAGTAAGGCAACCTATACTAGCAATCCGGCCTCCCAACCAAACACCGAGACTGGTAAAAGACTAGAAACACATCCTTAACCCTAGCTAGTCATACCTTTGCCTTGCACATCTTCTTGAAGCTTGATGATGCACATCTTCACTTTAAGTCTGGGTTCTTGACTTGATGATCAACTCATGATCATCTCCTCATCTCGATCATCATCAACTCATGATGATTTTCTTCTTCGAGATCTTGACATGCATCAACACATGATACACTCTTCTCTTGACCTCCATCAACACATGATGATCCTTTTCTTTGACTTGATGATCAATTCATGATCATCTTCTTCTTGAACTTGACATGCATCAACTCATAATGCATCCTTTACTTCAAGCTTTTTACTTCAATATCATCAACACATGATGATTTCTCTTTATCCCGAGTCTTGACTTGATGACTATCAATACATGATATCATCCAAAGTCTTCAACTGCATGGAACTCAACCTACACATCCAACTCAAGGAAATAGTTAGTTCCATAATATGATTATCATTGATTACCACAACATACCATCAACCCATAATGGTTGGGATAAGATAACACAATATTTTTCTCTTTGATAATCGATGATAATCACTTCAGTTGCAAGTAATTGAATATAAATTGGTATGAGTATATAAGAACTACACAAGTTATATATACACAAGTTATATACTCACATGAATATATTAACTACACCAGCTAAATATATTCAAAGATATATGAGCATCTATGAACTACACAAGTCTCATATGCTCTCATATACTCATATGAATATATTAACTACACAGGTTAAATATATTCAAGGATATATTTCAAAGTAAAGATCCTTAATATATGTGCAAAGAGAATATGGATCAATACTAATGAAACCACAAAATATAGAATGAACTCTCCCTAAATGTGTGCATACACAAATGTGTAATAAGAACATATGCACATATTCAAGTTAGACTTTCGGTGAGGTTCAACCTATATTTTGGATTCGAGGAATGCAACAAGATATAATAAGAAGTAGAATGCATACATCTTGTATTTTTCATCTTTATATCCAAACGAGACTTAAGCAATAAATAATCACAATAAATAATTAATGAATACATACATGTTTGGATTTTTGCTTTTATATCCAAGTTGAGACTAAACGTGATATGACAATAAGAGTGTTAGTCTCACAAGTGTATTTGTCATTAATCAATACATACCTGTTTGGATTTTTGCTTTTATATCCAAGCTGAGACTAAACGTGATATGACAATAAGAGTGTTAGTCTCACAAGTGTATTTGTCATTAATCACCAAAATACTCCATTAACACATAATGGTGAGTCTAGATCCTTCAGTCGCGCGCTGCGCCACCACGATGGTCACAAAGCACAACCGCCCCACGAAGGAGAACATCCGGGAGGAGGCAGCCTGCATCCGCGGCCCGACGCACAACATCTCGGCGTGGTACATGTCGTCCCCCTCCCCCCCCCCCCGATGCCTGACGGTGACTCCGACGAGCGCTACTCGCTCTATGAGGTCGTCTACCGCTCCAGCTTCGGCGGTCTCCTCGATCCATTGCGCATTTCCTCAGTTCAGATCTGGAATGGAGACGCAATGCTGTGGTTTAGATTTTTGATATTCTTTTGTGAATTGATTGTGATGGTGCATACAAGGATTTCTTGTGTGAATGGATTGTGATGTTTTCTGTAGTGTGGCGGGCACATGGGCATGCGCGCGGGTGACGGGTACCCGCGGGCGACGGGCATGGGCAAGGTTGTCTGCCCGTCGCTCTTCGCGGGTATGCCCGTGGGGGAGTTTTTAACTCGCGGGCATGGGTATGGGTGAGCACTACCCGTGTCCGTCGCACCCGATTGCCATCCCTAGCAGGGAGCCAGGGAATAGAATGGACTAGGATAGTGACACGGGAGAGACGTGCGGTGACCATTGACCAGTGAGCCAGCGAGGTAGCGAAAAGAAAGGGAAATAGGAAAGGAAAAGAAAGAAAAGAAAGGGAAAAGAGAAACAAAGGAATAGAAAAGGAAAAAAGGGGGAATAGAAAAAAAGAATGAAAATAAAGAAGAAGAAAAAGAAAAGAAAAGAACATATTACAGCATATACACTTTTGATATATTAATTGCCCCTTGAACATTACCAAAATCACAATTGAATTCTACAAATAGTTGTTTACTAGAGATAAAAAGAATAAAATTTTTGCAAGCAGCCTGTACAATTTTGATATATTAATTTTTTTTTGTGAAACCACAATTATGTGAAATTATGGACACTTAAAAATTAGGAGAAAAAGTGAAATTTTATTGATATTTTACACACACATCGTTACTACCTCGTTAAAAATATTACGTCCTAGTGTGGGGTTTTCCCGATAAGGAAAAGAGTACAATAACTACATTCATGCATACATGTCGGCTACTCGACATTGAGATCAGCTAACGCCTCTACAATCTCAGGATCCTCCAGTTGATGCTGATGTCGCTCTTTTGCTAATTTCCAGTCCTTGAGGTAGGTGATTATTCTTCCTACCATGTTGAACATCGCTTCTGAAGAGACAGGGGACACCAGAACCAGTAGAACATCTCATGCGAAATGGCACAACACAGAGAATATCCGCTTATTGTTCTTCCACCAATCAAGCAAGTCTAACTTGCCTTCACTAGAAAGATTAGATCTATGTTTGCAAAATCATGCTCCAGATAGTGGTTCAGCTCTGAGGTATAATTCCACTAGGGGGCGCCTGAGACTGAGAGGATGAAGAACTAGACTTTCCCTTCAGCCTCTTCCACAAGTGTGTGTTGTTAAGCTTGTCTTGCTTTGATGTGTTTGATGTGAGGCCTCTGATCTCATGCTGCCGCCAAGTTTGTCATGATACAAACGGAAAATACGAACAAACTCCTTTTTAACGTGTTTGAAAGCTTCAGAGAAATCAAGGCCGAGGCACTCACCATTCCCTCCATAGCCATCTGCAAACCTACTAATTTTTTTTGTAGAATCTAAAATGATAGCAAAGCAATATAGATGTGAAATAGATCCAAAATATGTAAATCACCACACTTCCTCATTACCTTAGTGAAAGTGAATTGATCTCTCTCACAGTCTCATGGAGAAGAATGGCAACTTGGCAAGGCACAGATGCATCGATTACTGTGCATGTAGACAACATTTGTGAGCGTAACTATGCACAAGTTAGTTGAGGTCTTTTCTATCCAGACATTCATGAGCATTTGATATACTGAACTTTTATGTTCGCATGTCTATGCTTAAATATGTAAATCTACGAAATGCCTAAATGCAGTTACTTATCTTTGTTAAAGGTAAATTCTAGAAGAAGATTAGTACCAACAGCCCTGAGAACTACATTGATAAGAGGATATCAGTGTATTGATGATGGTCACTGCTTACCAGATACACTCAGGACAATATGAGCGCGCCTTCAGCTCTGTCTTAGCTTCGTAATGAAGTCATCATGGTATAGTTCAAGAATAGTACATCTATATTTTATACCAATGTTACTCACATACGTTTTATCTTATCCTAAACTAGCATCAGGATCAAGCAGATACATTCATGACCACGAACAGTGCGTTGTCTGCATAATATTTGGCTTTTAACATTGCTAAATAGTATTTTCTTTTGAGACTTGCAACATTTATATATCCAGAAGCACTTACCATGCAGGAAAAAAATGCACTCGAAACAAACAATAATATTTTGTCGTCTTTATACGAGTATAGTTGTGCAATTGCACTTCTGTATCCTGTTGTGCATCCTTGTTATCTTTTCGATGCTATTGCACAGTTATAATCGAACCACTGAGAATACATCACTCCAACATATGGTAGACTAATCCAGAGCTGAACAAGTACACCACTGATTTATTGTTCGATTATGTTTTCAGTCACTGCCAATAGCTTCACTACTATCTACTATCTTAATGTGAGGCACTCTTTGGTTCAGAATTAGAGTTTTTTGCTAATTGATTTGAGTATTGTTTTAGTTTGGTAACAAAGTCATCATGATTTATTTAAAGAATAATGCATCTATATTTGATACCGATGTTAATTGAACACATTTGGGCGTGTCCTAAACTAGTATTAGCATCAAACATGTGCATACATGATCACAAGTAGTGCATCGTTTAAATGATATTCCATTTCACATATTCCTATATGTTTTTTCCTTTTGACACTTGCTTCATTCATAAATCCACAATTACTTGGCCTGACAAAAAAAATCCAATGCGCACTAATAAATAGCAACAATCTTCCACCGTTTTGATATGCATATAGCTATGCGATTGTGCTTTTGTAGCCTGCTATGCATCCTACTAGTTTTTCGATGCTATCGCATACCTATAACCAAACTATTCACAGAACATTAGTTCACCATATGGTAGCCTAATTCAAAACCAAACAAATACAATGTTAATTTACTCTTTGATTATGTGGTTAGTCGCTGCCATTTCCCCGCTAATGCATTGATTTATTGCGCTCTGTTCCAGCCTGTATATAATCCCTTCTTACAGATAGCATTTGATTTGCAACTCGCCGCATACACTAATTGACTGTAGGGCCACCTCTTCTGCGGTAAAGAAGGGTTGTGCAGATAGCAAAGGGAAAAACTAGATCCAGATATATTATCTGTACTTACATGTTCCATCGTTCACATGTAGTGTATTCTCTTTGCTACCAATTATCTGTTATAATACATATGCCTTAACTTATGTACAAGTTTATCCACGTTTGAAGCTTTGCTCATATATGGTTACATAGACACATCGAAATACTCATCAAATTCAATAGCATCTCAAGCTTTCCTCGTGTATAGTTAGACCAATATACATACTTCCAACTCCCAACTATCTTTATAACATAACCTGTTGTTCATGTACCACATATAAATCCTTAGAACATACATTTACTCAAAGCTTTCAGTAAGTTAAGCCCATATATTGTAGCCTCCAATTTTACTTTTCCCTGCTCAATAGCTCTTACGTTTACCCCCTCTAGGCTATCCTTCAGCTGATGAAAAAAATGTGCATCCCTGCTATATGATAGGTACATCAGACGTCGTTGTAACAATGTTGCTTCTTTATATACATCTATCGGCTATATCTCCATAGGTCCTATCTCCAGCATTTTCTTTCTCCTAATCACAATCGCATGTGTTCAGCTCCGCGCGCCAAGGCGTGTGCGGGTTTCTAGTATATATCAATTGAAACTCTCCTTTCAACGGCTGGTCTATCATGTGATCGACATCGGCCAATCACCTTGTGTACATGTCTTTAGGTCTTCTGTGAAATCAAAGATTATCCTACAGTTAGTGCTCATTTTATATGCTTGACTCACCCCCACATTATTGCCATATAGCTCGGTATTTGTGCTAAATGGTGCCACTCAACAACTAACCCTAATGAAATCCGAAGGTATGTTTTATTTCGTCTATTTCGTAGGAATTTGTCTAAAAAGCCGATAAATAGCTTACTTTGGAAAAGGTGCAAAAATTAACTTCATTAAATGCCAAATTGGAGGCTACCATGACGTCCGTCTCATCGAACCGATTAAAACGCATATATTGTTTGCCTAAATCAGAGGTCGGACACAAAAGTTATAAAGCCTGAAAGCTGACATAAGCCCAACCTGCAAGGGATGGCACAACCCCACGTCCAGAACCCGAAATTCATTTTTTTTCATGTTTTGAAAGCCCTGACCACTTATAGAAAGGTTCAAGAGTCCTACGTGGCCCGACATACCACCTTACGCCACCTCACACTTTATCATACAAGCTGTCGACACCTCTCCCCCGAGCCTATATAAGCATGCCAAGACCCCCTGCGGAAGAACACCCTGGAGAATCAAGTTCCTAGACCAAGAAGTTGAAGAAATTGTCAGATTAGGGTTTTGCCAAGCAAGGAGGAGAAGTCGCTGAAAAAGCGTGAAGCCGCACTACCCCCTAGGTCAGTTGGCTCACCAAGGAGCGTCATCTCCTTCCCATTCGTTCCATGACTTCTCCCATGATGTTTCCCCAAACTAGAAGGGAGTAGATCTTGTTCTCCCCCCCCCTATGTTTAGGGGATCTTGCAATGTAATCGATATTGGTATTATCTATGATGCTTATGGCACTTAATTACTTTGATCAGTCTATTTGATATTGTTTCACTTAATCGGTAATGCATTGTAGACTTGCTAGTTGTTTGATTGAAACTTGGTGTTTGGATTTAGTCAATCAATCTATATCAAATAATGCAGAGCTTGCTACACTCATATTAGCCTAATCACGTGATAGATGAACCGGTGAAAAAGGTAGCATAGATCTGTAGGGTGAGAGCGGTCTTAGCTAAAGGATATGTTCATAATATACTAAGTGAACCTAGACCAGGGGATGATCTAGTTAGCCTTGGTAGAACCTAAGTTATTTCTATTATCTCGGAATTTAGTTCTTGAAACATTGATCTTTCATACAACGTTCTTGTTAATAGTAATTGTTCATCTTAGTTGTCATCCCAACTGTTTCCTGAGATCGACAACCCTGGAATATTCAAGTGAAAAGCTACAAATGACCCGTACACTTGCGGTTATCATTAATTACGCATAGATCACGTCAACACCTACACTTTTTGTTTCTAGAGAGGGTAATGTAGATGCTCACTCGTGTTCCAAATAGGCCTACGACACATATCGTCGATGCGTTGGTTGATAAATAGGGTGTTGTAGTTCTTGATGGCTATTGTATTCATCGGGATTAATTGTAACTAGGTAGGCTTCATGTGCTACGCCGCATGCGGACATATGAAATATGAAAGGCTGGGGAAATACGCAAGTGTATTCCACACCAACACAACATAACTGAAAAAGTTGGCCAAGAAATAAATTGGTACGGAAAAAATAAAGGAAAAATCATTTGTATATTTCACCATCAATGAATTAACACAAACATGGAAATATGTACCAACCTCAGACATTTTGCGCCATCAAGAATGGAGTGCAACATTGAAGCATAACAACAAACAAAAAAGAAGCATTGAAGCATATGCATGAGAGCAGTGGTGCAAACCTGAATGAAGAAACTCCCAGCCCAATGCATATGCAGCAGCACTACGGATCAATGCAGCCAAGTAAAATCTGCCAATGAAACCTCAGAACCTGAAAAATAAATAATAAGTACAGTGGTTGATGTATGCATACCAATCAATAAAAGGGGAAAAAGATGGGCAAGGAAACATAAAAAACCAATGGCTAGTGAACTTGGGACTTTGAAATAGTAAATTTGATAGAAGAAAATTAATGATCCACAATCTACATAGAGCTCGACAGCTTTATTCATACTTTGAGTAGAAGCGATCATATGATAGGTTGTCCCAACGGACCACAAATACCACTTTGTCATTCCTACACACCTGGAAATTATGAGCTACTACAAAAAGATGCTTAATAACCGAACATTTGAACCAATAATGTGTAACTACATTCTTGCTAATAAAAAAATGAAATACTGAATCTATTTATCTTTCCAAAAAAACCAACACATAGACTTCAAACCAATCTTTTTGCAATAAAACAGATAATTTGTTTTACAAAATGCAAAATGAGAAACAATAAATTCAACGATTTGTGGTTCACCCATGTTGTTCCAAATTTCCATGATAACAAAAAGACCTAAGTGAGATGTACATACCTCGATAGAGTAAGTGGTTAGCTAGCTCAATTTTCAAAGTTCTATAAATTTCATTGTGAACTATCAGAACTGAGAACAATGGCAAAATAGTTAAAAAAAACTTACCCAAGAACACGAAGCAATAAAATTTCATAAATGCAAAATATGAAACAACAATCTCAACGATTTTTGGTCCATCCATGTTTCCAAACTTCCATGATAGCTAGAAGACCTTAGTTAGATTTACATACCTGAACAGAGTAAGTAGTTAGCTAGCTCAATTTTGTAAGTTCCAGAAAATTCATTATAAAGTATCAGAGCTGAGAACGATGGCAAAATGGGAGGAAAACTATATCGAAGAACACAAAGCAATAAAAATTTGTAACTTCTAAAAATGAGATACTTGCAAATTCTACAAACGTCTATCTTCATCCAATCAGCAACAAGGCCCATATCAATAACCATTGAGTCATTTTTGCCAAATAGTGAATAATTTCATGCAACCACATCCATGAAAGTGCAAGGAGCAAGGAGAAAAGAGAGACAAATCAAAGTACTGGCATGCCAAGCCTTAACAGTTCACAGGATCTTAGGCCCAACAATGCCATTATTCCAAGCACAAGAAGACACTGAATCCTATGGATAGCTAGCAATATTGTAGAGCTCTTATTGATTCCTAGGCAATGAAAAGTAAAATGTTGCAAGATTTATGTGTGAACAATATAAAGAGAAGTTCAAAAGAAGGGATTTACATTCTTCAAAAAAAAAAGGATTTACTGTAGGTAGTCATACTTATATGGACACAAAGTGGAGCAAGGCAGTTAGTGGTGCCGCTTGCATTGGGCGCAATGTTAATGTTAGGCCTGTACTCCTTCTCATTGACACCAACAACAAACATGGGGGCATCCTTGCTGGGAGCAGAGATGACGACCTTCTTACCACCACCCTGTAAATTAAACATAGGAGACTATGAGGCTATGAGTATCATCCTTTATGTGGATAATGATGACATCAAGCGATCCATCATCATTCGAAAATGTTTTATTTTGGGCAGCAGACTTGTCCTTGACAGTGAAAACACAAGTAGACTGCACAACATACTCAACACCAGTCTCAACCCATGGAATCTCCTCGGGGTTCCTACACAACATAATTTAGATTGTCATATACCCTATACAGTATGAAATCAACTAAATTGTATCAACAAAAAAATTATAGGTTCTATTTTTTTTATCTCAGCATCTCACTAAACATTGGTTGTGATCTGCTTTATTTTTATTTTTTATTTTGCAACAAGCTAGCTTTTATAGTTGATGCAACTTAAACCCAACCTTGCAGTTGACCCATGTAAAAAAAGCTGCAGGAAGCTAACAATTCTTGAGGCGAGATGATCGAATGATTTGATCACTTCAGACGTGAAGGAGCATGTCATTAAGCCCTGAGATGTAGCAAAGTGATAAAGCCATGTGATCTCTACCTTGTCTCACCAACAACATCGATTTCATGTCAGAAGGATGGAATGAAGATAGCAAGAGGCTCAATTGAATAAAAGTAGTCACCTGGATACAGTGAAGCACCAAAAGGGAATTAAAAAAAATACTTTGGTGAAGACTGTAGAGAGCATACAGTAATTACAGTGCATGGTAAAAAAAAACCGTTGTAGAGCACATTGCATATATTTTAAGAACCTTGTTGAAAATATGTAGCTGGCAAGCCAATAAAAAGTAAATGAAACACTATGACCATTTCCAGCCTTAACTATTTCAATTATGTTCTCCGGCAAAGACCGAGGAGGTTCAATTAGCAGTTCGGTTTTATGCATTGGAAATCTCAAAACAATAATAATAAATTGGAAGAAGCATATACAACTAAAGCTACACATTGGAATTTGGAATAACTATTATCTAGGCACAAAGAGAAAAATAAGACGACCAAACAACGAAAAGAGAACATATGAAGCAAGTCACAGGGTCCTAAACAAATAAAATGATCGTTTCCTCATAGCCAATTCATGCTACTCAATCTACATAAATCATCGAACATATAGACGACTCCAGGGACTGCATAGGCACTTACACACTAACAAAGGTAATGAACCTGAAATCTGAAGCAATGCTACCCAATCTTGGGAGGAAGAAACAGTCTATACCTCGGTTCATGAAGTGGATGACATTGACAGAAATGGCAGTCGTGCCCTCAAAGGAGGAGGCACTCGCAGGAGCATAGGAAGCATGTCTACTATGGGAAGCAGAGAACAAAACGACCATACCATTCATGCAACACAAAAATCCCCAACAACACCAATAAAATTAGATGGCTAGTTTTTCCACCTACTGATCATAGTTATTGAAACCAGACTGGAGATCGAACCAGTGGATCCATCAGTTCACCGGTTTACCAGCCAACTGCTGGGCTACCGGTTGAACGGCTGGTTCGTACTTATGGATAAGGCGGGGAGGAGGAGGGACGCGGTGGTGCGCCACGGCGCAGAAGGCATCACAGGAGCAAGCGGAGGCGGTGGCAGTTTGTGCCAAGGGATTTGGGGGGAGTCTAGCGGGGATAGGGCAAGGAGCGGCAAGAGAGACAGTGGCCGGGGATGTCGGTGGGGGTGCAAGGGAGCCGGAGGGATGGACCGGGCTACGCGGAAGGGCGCGATGGAGGCGAAGAAGGTGACCACGTTGGGGAAGAGGCACCCGGAGGAGGGAGAGGCAGCATCGAGAAGGGGAGGTGGAGGCGCGGGGATTGTAGGCGGTGGCGATGCGGGGAGGGGAAGAGGCGGCGGATGAAGTGAGGAGGATGAAGAGGGCGACCCCCAGCCGACGCACAGGCACAAGCCGGCAACACGGCAGAGACGACGAGGGTGAGACAGAGATGAGAAGGAGAGGATGCGACGACTGCTGGGGGATTAGGGGCACGAGCACGAGCTGGCTATGCGGCGAAGACGGCGAGGGCGAGGGTGAGATGGGAAGGGGAGGAGGCGGCAACCGCTGGGGGTCGAGGGGTGGCCCTAGGGCAGCGAATGTGAAGACGCGGCAGATGAATCTAGACCGTCCATGCAAGAAACCGCGATCCAACAGCTTCGCACCCGTCCGATTTGAACCATGCGATGGCGATCCGACGGTTGATGGCTGCGGAGACAGGAGCTTAATGCAATTTTAGAAACTTCGAGGTTTTCGCAAAAAAAACCGACGTATATGTGGTGTGTGTGGGGGGGCATAAAGAGATTCCCATCCTGATGAATACAATCCAAGCTTGTCAATGAGTCAGAAAAAAATGAAGATGTATATTCACATTATATATAACCACTTCGCATGTTTCATATGGGCGATGCACACAATATTGCACACATGGTGAAGTCAGGAGAAGTCCACCTAGAAAGCATGGGGCAAGCGCAAAGCTTTATGGCACACATTCATCCTAACCTAGTTTAACAATTGTTTGCACAATGCTTGCTAATGTAGGATCTTTCCTTTGAAACCTATGCGAAAAGAATACCTAAATACATCTAATTCAACATCACTGATAAGAGAATTGTAGCTTGAGGCACTCAGGCACACAATGTAGTAAATCTCGTTACAAGGATTAATGGATTTTGAAAATCAATTTAATGGAAGTGGTAGTTATACTCATAGATTGACCGTAAAAAGGTTAAAATATATATGCATGAACCATGATATCAGGCCATCCACAGTATGAGAGGTGCCAGATTCGTCATCTCACCGCCACGTCACACAGATGCTAGAACTATTTTTCTCTTCGAGTGGCTAACACCTCCTCCTCCTCCTCCTCCTCCTCCTCTCTCTCTCTCTCTCTCTCTCTCTCTCTCTCTCCCATGGGACACACCACACATTAAACTAAAACAAGAAAACATCACCCCATCTAGGGTTGTTCATTTTTGAACCAAACCGAACAAACTGTATCGAAAATACCAAACCATACCAGTTAACTTGGTTTGACCGGTATTCGATACGGGATTTAGAAATTTGGTTTTTAGGTATTTCGTTTTTCAGTAAAAACCAACTGAAAACTGAAAAAACAAAATCTCATAACATACGCTCTGGCTCAGGGCCTCGCGCTTGGCCCAATCCATCCACAGGCAACGCTGGCGGCTGGCTGCTGCATAGCACTACGTCAAGGGGTGAAGCAGCCCGTGAGGGCAGACCACGGTGTGCGGACCTGTCGGCCCCATGGGCAGACCCTGTTAAGGTCAAGGGTGTTTAGCTGAACACCCATTATTTTTTTGCAAAAAATCTACTGTATAGTATATGTATTACATATATAATGAAATATACTCTTAATTGGGCCAACCAGACTACAACTCTCTCTCAGCCCATCAAACCATGTCTCCCTTCGGCTTCCCACAACCTCAAATTGGCACATGTGATGGTCAGCCCATGGTCACTGTGAGGACCCTGATTTATTTGGCTTGTAATGCTTAGTCTTCCCTTGACTCTAGCATCACAAATCAAATAAACCAAGCCCCGAGACATGCATACTTCCCAGAAATGCAGTATACACACCCCGTTACAAAATCACGCATCAATTCCATACATCACATAACATTAAACCTAACAAAAGACATACATAATAGAGTTATTACACAAGAAGGCCGACCGGCCAAACAACATCAAAGTAACGTTAACAGCGGAAGCAAAAGTGCCATAAGATGGCTATAAACAAAATCCAACCGGTTAGCCATAACCCACAAGGCAACCAACCGGGCCGCCAAGCTAGTCGTCCATACCGCAGCAATTCTCACAAAAGTCGATCCCTTGGGGATCAACTTCTTCCTCTGCAACAAATAAGCAAAGCAAATGAGTACAAAATGTACTCGCAAGACGACGTGTGGAATAGCGGACCTATCAATATGCTACATGCAAGCTTATTTAAGTGGAGGTTGTATGTCTCATTTTGCACAAAGCCAACTTTATTTACAAGAATGTAGTACATTTCAAAAGCAAGTTTGCAATCAGTTTTATTGAATGAAATAACACGAGATACAATAAGTACAAGAGTAACCACCTATTGGTGACTAACCCAATAGCCACCACATACAGCACGAATCCCATTCGTACCACCCATCAAGTTTTAATTAAAATGTTGTAGTCTAACTCTTGAAAAGCTTACCCAAGCGTGTCCATAACCTAGGGCGAGGCTATTCGAATAGTTTTAACCTGCGGGGTGTACCAATGTACCCACACTTGCATCGCCTTTTTGCCAAGCTATTAAGCACACTTCCTTTGGTATGCAAGCACGCTAAGTCCTACGAGACGTTTCCTATGGAATGCGTTAATTAAGAGTCGCACGTATGGGGTTAACCCTTAGTGACCAGCCGACGAAATGGGCCAGTAGGACCACACGTTGTGGTGGAGTCAAGCAAAGCCGGGAGTCATTAGCCATTTAGGGTAACGCTAGCCGGACATTTGCAAGACCCCGGTCGGAGTGGAGGACCTAGAAAGGAACCACCCCGGTCACGCCTTTGTGATCCTTTTTCTCTATAAACTACAGCCAGTGACTCATTAATTAATGCCTCCCAAAGTACTAATTCAAGAGAGGTCTCATACCCTCTAGTGTGGTTAGCACGCACAAAATGCCTGGATAACAGATACTCACAAGAAGTTCGGTCCTTAATTGACTTGGGCACCATTCCAGTCACACCCAAAAGCACACCAATATACCATTGTGCCCAAGTCTAAATTATTTTATTTTCAGTTTTAGTAAGTAGACATGGCACAAGGCTGAAATCATAAGTAATAATAAGTTTTATGTGATCAAGGTTATC
This sequence comes from Ampelocalamus luodianensis, assembly GCA_036346255.1. Taxonomy (NCBI): domain Eukaryota; kingdom Viridiplantae; phylum Streptophyta; class Magnoliopsida; order Poales; family Poaceae; genus Ampelocalamus; species Ampelocalamus luodianensis. The sequence continues at coordinate 27,270,152 of CM070624.1, read as the reverse complement.
GACAAGTCAATAACCGCCCATTTCTACCGAGAGCTAAACATGGCTAAGCACTTAATTCGCAACTACTAAGTGACAAGAGTTTATCCAACGAGCTCTAATCACAGCAATAACCTAGGCTCACGGTAGTAGAGAATAATCATTTGCCTAAGGGAATGCATCTACTAGGTCAACTAACGACAATAGTTTAACACAAAGTAGCAATGCATACATAGAATTTGTAATCAAGATAAATACTTAAAATACTGGGATTAACATGATCAAACTGCTTGCCTTGCTGTAGATCACTTTCTTGCTGCAGAGGATTCACTCACGTACTCAATAATTCCTTCGGAACCTAACGCGAAAAAGCGATAACCAAATAAGAACAAGAACTCCAAATAAAACTCCACAACAAAAGTTCTCCAAATACCATGAAATTTATACAGCAGTAAGATTAAGATTTTAGACAAATTTAGGAACAAGAATCAAGTCATTTGGATTAGGTATGAAAAAGTTATGACTAAACTAAGTTCTCTCAGCCTATTAATTCAATTAAATTAATTACTGGTATTGTTCATGGCAAAATTTTCTAGAATGATCTAAGGTCAAAAATGTTTATGGTAGGTAGATAATGTCATCCTAAGAACAGCAAAGTTGAGTTTACATCATTTGGAGTTATAATGAATTAGTTATGATTTTTCTAAGTTCTAAAACTAGTAGATCATTAATTTCAGTGGCAAGGATCATATTAAGGCCTATTCTACACTTCAGTACATTCCTAGTGGGTTTTAACAAAATTTAGTTTGCTCAGTTTGGAATTACAGAGAATAAGTTATGCATTTTACAAATTTCAATGAATTTTAGACCACATTTTAGGTTGGAACAAGTTAACCTAATTTATACTATTTTCTGCTACAAAAAAGAGTTCAAAATCATACTCAATTTAAAGTTCATCTTACCACAGAGCTAACACAGTTTGAATTTCTCAAAAAGGAGTTAAAACGAAATAGTTATTCACATTTGAAAACTAGAACGTTTGAACACTTTGAAAATTTGGAGCTCTCGGGAGGTCCAAATGAACTGAAGGAAACGGGGAGGTCGTGGGCCGTTGATCAAAAATCACACGAGCACAGGCGCGAACTCCACCACGAGCACCTGGGCACCAAGACCTCATTGCGCCTAGGGGAGGTCTTAGCCGTTAGATCCAGACTTGATGGTCCAGATCTGTCGAAGGTGGTCCTTGAGGTGGAGGTTTACGGAGGGAGGTCTTAGACGGTTGGGATTTGCTGGGGGAGGTCTTGGACGGTTAAAATTTTCGAGGAGGTCTTAACAGCCAAGATTTCCAGGAGGTCTAGGCCATTAGATGGAAATCCAACGGTCCAGAGCTACGGGGAGGTCCTCAAGATAAAGATCTAATCGGAGGAGGTTGGAACGGTGAGATCTGAAGGAGGGAGGTCTTTGACGGCTAAGATCTACTGAGGAGGTCTAGCCCGTTAGATCTAAATCTAACGGTCCAGGGCTGAGAGGAGGTCCTAAGGCTAAGGACATAACGGAGGACGTCTGGGATGGCCAAGATCTACCAAAGGAGGTCTTGGACGGTCTAGATTTAATCGGGGAGGTCCTAAGAGCAGAGGTCTTCACGGAGGAGGATCTCGACGGTCGAGATGAACCCGGGAGGAGGTCCTAGCGGTTGAGATTTTACAGGGAGGTCTTGGGGGTGAGGATTTAGCGGAGGAGGACCCCGATGGCTAAGATCTCCCAGGGGGGAGGTCTTAACGGCCCAGATTGACTTGAGGAGGAGGTTCGGGGTTGTCTTTATAAAAGACCAGGGGTGGTCTTTTACAAAGAGGACCCTAAAGGTAGTTTTGAAGGTTTTCTTTACAAAAGACCAGGGGTGGTCTTTTGCAAAGAGGACCTCGGGGGGTGACTCAAGGGTGGTTTTTATAAAAAGACCACGAAGAGGTCTTTTTGTGCAGGAGTGGTCCTAGCGGCTCAGATCAAGCTTAAGGAGGTCTTAAACGGCTAGGATCTAACCAGGGGAGGTCCTAGCGCTTTAAGGGTTTTATGGAAAAGATCTAAAGGTCCAGATCTAATCCTAGGGAGGTCCTCAACGGCTGAGATGAAACCGGGGAGGTCCTGGAACCTAAAGACTTTACACACGAAGATCTAAAGGCCAAAGGTTAATGCTAGGAGGTCGTTAACGGTCTAGATTTGCCTTAGGTGGTATGGAGACTTTAACGGGACACACGTGCTGCCGACAAGAGTTGCATTAAAACTAATGATTGGGCTCTCGGACAACTTAAATGCTAAACAAAATGCTACAATACTTGTCCGGGTACGGCACGGCAAAGAAATCACGAGTTCGGTTATTAGCTCACCGCCGACGACGTGGTCCACGCCGGCGGGAACCAAGGACAAGGATGAACTATAAATAACGAGGAGGACCAAAAGGTGCCAAAAACTAGAACTAAAGCTCACCCTACCGGCGGCTAGCCGGAGATGACCGCCGAAGGTACAAAAATGACAACATCAAAACTGGCCTCGACCAATAGAACGGAAGTTCAAGCACCAAGGCACTAACCTGAGGACGGTGAGGTCAAAGAAGTCGTCGAAGGAGCTCTAGCGACAAAAGTCTTGCCGGAGATGGGGAAGAAAGCAGATCTGGCTTCAATGAACAAGTTCCCACTTTGCCAAATCCTGAGGAGGCCAAACAGAGCAAGTTAGGGAAATGCTCAAGGTGATTCAAATAAACTAGTTAACAGGACAAGAATCCCAAGTGAACCACTGGAGTCCTGAAGGCTTCGAGGAGCTCCAAGGCCCGGCAATGGTGGCTAGGAGGTCTTCGGGTGTTTTGAGCACAAGAACACAGAGAGAAGGAGCTCAGGTGGGCACAAAGGTGTCTAAGAGAAGCTAAAGAAGAGCTTAGGGTTTCATAAAAGCCGAGAGAGCAAAGGAGTGGAGCAAAGTTGAGCCCCACGGTGCACTCGAGTCAAAAGTCTCTGCCATGGAAGTACATGAAATGACAGGGCAGGTGGAAAATAGGACTTTGGAAAAAGGTGCTGACATGCATTAAAGGTTTGCAGAGCTAGCCGTTGACAAGGACATGATTTGACAAGGCGCTGCTCCAACTGCTGTAGCTCTGGCACACACGCATGCCTGCAAAAGCGATGATGACCAGTCCCAGAGGTCCCACCAGTCAGTGAACAACCCTGGGAGGACTGGTCAACAAGTGTAACGGTTGAAATCCGCACTGAGCTCCCACTAGGGAGGTCTGAACGGTTGGTCGAGGAGGTCTTTTGAGGATGCCTAAAGGTGGTCTTCGCAAAAGATGCAAAGGAGGTCCTGGAGGGTTGTTTTGCGAAAGACCAGCGGGGTGGTCTTTGCAAAAATGCCAACGTGGTTTGAGGAGGTCTTCGGGAGATCTGGAGGAGGTCTTTTGGAGAACTTTCGGGGAGGTTGTAAGATCGAGTAGGCCGACTAGAGGGGGGTGAATAGGTGTTTTAAAACTTTTATACGCTAAAACCGATTTCTAATGCGGAAGATAATATAAATACGGTTTTGCACAATTAAGACCTAAAACCCACTAGTCTCAACTAAGTGCTCCAACAATACAAGTCTAATGATAATAATCAATTGAGCATGAACTTGTGAGCAATTCAATTTAGGCAATGTAAATGGCACATAGCTAGACAATCATTCATACACAATAGATGAGCAACTTAATTATATGAAAGTAAATTGCAATAAGGTAAAGCTCAAGAATGCAAACCACAATTGACACGGCGATATTTTTCCCGTGGTGATCGAAGACTTGCGGTCTCCCTAATCCACGTTGAGGTAAGTTCAACCTTTTGGATCGGCTCCAAAACGCGAGGCAACACCTCCGAGGTAAGTCCAAACCACTTGGGTGGTTCCAACCGAACCAACACCTCTAAGTGAGTTCAACCGCAGAACAGACTCCAACTTGAACTTATCACCCCAATCCACTAGGGTTGCTCTTACTCCGCTCCGGAGATGGCGAGCACCAAGCCACTCACAAATCGCCCGGGTCTTCTCACAAGCTTCACTTGAGAAGATCACCGACGCACAATGCCTCCACACCGTCTAGGTGTCGGCAAACACCAAGAGTAACAAGACTCAACTTTCACTTGAACCAATCAAGTGCCAAAGCTCTATGGATAAGCAATCCACAACCTCATGCAACACATGCATTTAGGGTTTGCTCTCAATCACTCACTAAGTGCAACACATGCACACAAGAGTATGAGAGGCTTGATCTTAGCTCAAAGAAACTCAATGGGGCACCAGCAACCTTTTTCTCACACGGCCAAGGTGGGTATTTATAGCCCACACTCAAAAACTAGCCGTTGGGAGAAGCTGTGCTGAAAAATCAGCAGGGCCGGTCTGACCGCAGGCACTTGGCCGGTCAGACCGCACTCCCTCCAACGGTCGGAAAACTAGCCGTTGAAGGACCTCCGGTCTGACCGCCAACCAATGGTGGTCGGGCCGACACGGCCGTCGATCGCCCAAACACGTCGGTCGATCCGCACCACCAAATCGAAAATCAGCTCTCTGGAAAAAGCTGACCGGGTCCTTGACCCGGGGGTCCGGTCAGACCGCACTCACAACTCCGGTCAGACCGCACACAGCAATTCCAGGAAAACACATTCTCTGGAAAAAGCTGACCGCGACTATTTACCCGCGAGGCCGGTCAGTCCGGACACATACCTCCGGTTAGACCGCAACAGAAACAAAAACAGATTTTTGCATTTCTTTTTCAACTCAATTTTGCAAAACACATTTGCAAAAGATATGAAATGCAAACAAGACATGTAGGTAAGATTCTCAACAAGTTGCAAAACATATTTGCACACTTTTAGAATCAAAGCCACAAATTGCACTTCGCTTCAACTCAATTTGCAAAACACATTTGCACAATTGACAAGCGATGCAAACAACGATAAGAGCGAGATTCTCAACAAGTTGCAAAACACATTTGCCAACTTTTAGAATCAACGCCACAAGGAATAAGGTACATGGACTTAAACCATTTGCAAAACACATTTGCAAACTCAAGTCACATGCTACAAGGAATAACCATGAGCCTCAACTATTTGCAAAACGCATTCGCAAATATAGGCACCATGTTAAGTTGAGCTAGAGCAAACACAATGAGCTATCAACACATGACTAACTCAAACTACTAGTCAAGACCCCTCTTAATAGTACGGCAACCTATACTAGCAATCCGATCTACAACCAAACACCAAGACCGGTAAAAGACTAGGAACACATCCTTAGCCCTAGCTAGTCATACCTTTTCCTTGCATACTTTCTTGAAGCTTGATGACGCACATCCTCACTTCAAGTCCGGGTCCTTGACTTGACAATCATCAACACATGATGATTTCCTTTGCTTCGGGATCTCGACTTGATGTCCATCAACACGTGATGACATCTTCCATCCCGAGTCTTGATATGCATCAACCCATGATGCAATCTTCACTTGACTTCCATCAACTCATGATGGTTCTTCTCTCGACTTGATGATCAACCAATGATCATCTCATTTTCTTGAACTTGACACGCATCAACTCATGATGCATCCTTTACTTCAAGCTCTTCTTCAACATCATCAACCCATGATGATCTTCCTCTTCTTGAACCTCATCAACGCATGATGATTTCTTCTTCTTCAAGAATCTTGACTTGATGACAATCAACTCATGATGTCATCCAAAGTCTTCAACCACCTAGAACATAACCTATTCATCCAACTCTTGAAAAATGTTAGTTCTACAAGGTGATTGTCATTAATTACCACAACAAACCATTAACCAATAATGGTGGGACAAGATACCACAATCTTTCCCTCTTTGGTAATTGATGACAACCAACACAATTACAGATAATTGAATGTAATTGGTATGAGTATATATAACCACGAAGTTATATATATACACTCAAGAGTTATGTTTCAAAGTAGATCACAAAGATCAATACTAATGAAACAACAAGGTCATAAGTATATATGAACTACACATGTTATACATACCATGAGTATATACGAACTACACAAGTTGTATATACTTTGAGTATATATGAACTACACAAGTTATATATACAAAATAAGAGTGTATACAAACTACACAAGTTGTATATACTCACATGAATATATTAACTATGCAAGTTAGATATATTCTCATATACCCATATGAATATATTAACTACACAAGTTAAATATATTCAAGGATATGTTTCAAAGTAAGGATCCCAAATATATGTGAAGAAAGAGTATGGATCAATACTAATGAAACCACAAAATATAGAATGAACTCCCCCTAAATGTGTGCATACACAAATGTGTAATTAAGACATATGCACATATACAAGTTTTCCTTTTTGGTGGAGTTTAACCTATATTTTGGATCCGAGGAATGCAACAATATACAATAAAAGGAAGTAGAATGCATACCTTTTGTATTCTTATCTTTATATCCAAACGAGACTAAGTAATTGATAATCAATAGAATTGTTAGTCTCACAAATAGACTTATCATTAATGAATACATACCTGTTTGGATTTTTGCTTTTATACTCAAGCTAAGACTAAACATAATATAACAATAGGAGTGTTAGTCTCACACTTGCATGCCTTCATGATTTTCACCTTTATATCCAAATAAGACTACACAATATGTATATCAATAAAAAGTGTTAGTCTCCTAATTAGATTTATCATTAATCACCAAAACTCCATTAACACATAATGGCGGGTCTAGATCTTTCAGAGGTCTCCAAGGGTTTCCTGAGGAGTTCTTGGAGGATGCCCGGGAGGGTTGTCTTTGCAAAACGGACACGGGGTGGTCGTGTGAGTGAGAGGTCTGAGGATTGTTTTCAGATCACAGCGGTAGGGCAAGGATCCAGCGGATGAGGTTGATTACATGCACGGGAGTGCTCGGGGTGGCTCTGACTTGGTTGGGCTCCACCCGGGCAAGGTGTCGGGCTCGAGTCCAACAGAACATTGACTAGGGTTTGATTCTTGAGCTGAAACTTTAAGGGAGTGTTTGAGATAGCAAACTAACTCCAAAATTTATGAAATTTTTACAGTAGCTTGCTAATATTGAGATGGACCTTGTGCAAAATTTCTAGAGGTTTTTATGCTGAGCATTTTTCCCAGAAATTTCCCAAGGTGCTGAGCTAGGGTTTTGACCAAGGGTCAAAATGGTTTGACGGCCTCTTAAAATGTTCAAACAATTTCTAAAAATTGTGAAATTTTCCAGAGGGGTCACATACCATCCCAAGAACTTGGGAAAAATATTTCCCGGAGATGATCAAAAGGTTTGACAAGAATATTTTTGGAAGACAAGGTTTTCGATTAGAGTGACTTGTGACTTGTAATCCCATAATTCTTTTGCAAGAATTCTTTAGAACATACAAGAATTGCAAGATGTAAGAAAAAGTTTTAATTTCTACTCATTTTCTTACATTTGAAACGCAAACCAAAACTTGGGATGTTATAGTCACACACCATTCGACCTTTGCCCTTTGGGCATTGGACCATTCGGTCCAACCACAATAAGGTCATTCTCCCTTATCTCTCTCTCTAACTCTATTAATCAACAGAAAATATCCGGCTCTCATATCTCTCTCTCTCTCTCTCTCTCTCTCTCTCTCTCTCTCTCTCTTGATGCGGTGACATGGCCACGACAAAGCCAAACGTGGCGGCAGGGCGGAGGTCTGAGGAGCAAGGTCGGGCACCGACCATTGATCAGGCTGTTGCCGTTGGGGCGCCGAACGGGGAGGGCGACCGAGTAGCCCTGCGAGTCGTTTGCAGTCGACGATAGCGACCCGGCACCTCGCGCAGCTCTTGACAAGAAGGTAGCGCGCCAGCGTGCGGACGCAGTACCCAAATTCCCAACAGCGCAGAGGTGAATTCAATCTGAATTGCCAGATCCCTAATTCCCAAATCAACAAAGAGCAAACTCAAATGCCCAAATCAATAATTTTGTTTGTGTTAGATTGAATTGTGATTGGTAAATCTTGTCTTTTATTGATTATTTTATAATTTCATTAAATTATTTGAGATGTTGTCATTAGTACAAATAATTTGTATTTTAGTTTTTACCACTATGCACATTTATGTTTTACATTGAACAAATATTTTTTGTAACTTTGAACACCTATTTTGAAAATTCTGAGTCCGCCACTGGTCGGCCCAACCGCCTCAGCTCGGCGCACCACACGGCAGGCCGCGAGCACGCGCACCGTTTTGTGAGGTGCATGGTTTGATCATCACTAGCTTTGGTAAATCTATATTATGTCAATTCATTTCCATCCTATTAACAGTTGAATATGGGATCGAGCGTATGAACAAAGAAGTGTCGAAGTGGATGCAAGGTTCAAGTGAAGACAATGATGATCTAGATAGGCAGCAGCATCACACTTTCGCAAGTAGGCAGCCAGACTGGCTGGTGGCTGGTGGCTGCTTCTGTGCTGAACTACTGCCAGCCTGTCTGCTTGCTTTGCTACTTGCTAGTTAAGTACTTAAGTTTGCTGGTTGGTGTTGCCTAGTGCCTGGCTGCGATAGTGTGATGCATAGTGCTGCTATGTGCAACATCATCGTTCGTAATTGGTGTTAACTTTGGTAAATATGATATTTATCGAACAGTTGAATTTACCGAAACCGAATCATATTTTTAAAAATATCGTATTTACTGAACTAACAATACCGTATATACCGTATAAACTGAACCAAAAAAACCAAAGGAACACCCCTAGACCCTAGCACCATCCATCTCCCTCAACCCCGGCACTCTCTCCTCCTCACCAAACGCCACCGCCGCCATTGATTTCTCTGCCCCTGCCGCCCCCACTCTCTCCTCGCCGCCCCTCATCTCTCTCCCCCATCTACTGTCGCTGCTGCTTGCTTCCCGTCGCGAAACCGACAATGACGGCCTTGGATCAATGACGGTGACCTCGGATACGACGGCGACCAAGATCCAACGCCCAGTGGCCTCGATATGGAGATGGCGGCCTTGATGTGGGCGAGGCGCATGGCGGCGCCAACGACCTTGATCTGGGCGCGCATGGCGGCCGCGACGACGAGCACGATCCAGCCGGCCCGGCGACGTGCTGACAGATGAGCCCATGCAACGTTGTTTATTGGCTGACACCGGTACATGTACTTCTTCGGTTCCAAGATTTCCTGTGCGAGCACCGCTTCCGCGATGCGCCAATCGTTGCTAGAACTTTCTCTCTCCCCTTCTTCTAGACACACTGTTGATGACCTTTTGGGTGTAACCAACCAAAGCATGGCCCACCTGTCAGTAGGTCAAATCAGGTGGGCCCGGAGAAAAGGCAGGGGAGGCTGAACGGCGCTCTCTCCGCTAGCTGCCGGGTGGGTGGTAGGTAGGCAGTACGCGGAAGAAACCGCGGCTGCGCGGGGGAAAAAAGAGCACAGACGAAGCAATCAAAACCGCAGGTCCGCAGAACTACTCCAAAGCGGAAAGAGCGTCGTCCGCTTCTCCTTTCCGTTTCTTCCATTCTTCGGTTCTTCTTCCACCTCCCTCTCCTCTCCCCAAATAAAAACGCCCCACAAAGAACGGAGCCTTCGCCCCTCGCGCGTTCCTCCCAATCTGCTACACTAGCGCCGTAGCGCGCCCCCAATTCCGATCAGTCGAAGCGCCCCAGCCCGGCCTCGCCTCCATTCCCCCTTCTTCTTCCGCTGCTCCTTGTGGTATGATGTTCTGTTCCGTGGTTGCTTCTTGATTTGGATTTTTTTTTTTTACTTTCTTTGCTATGAATTTTAATTGGGGGTTTCTTTATGCGATGGCAAGAAAGAAAAGATTGCTTCAGTTTTCTGGTCTATGAATACGGGATCTGTTGGTCGGGGGCTGAGGAATTGTTAGGGGATCTTGCTAATCGGTCGAGTAGATAGAATGTCTCGAGATAGACTCCTTCACAAAGAGAGCTATGCGATGAATCCCTTGTGCAGAGCTTGATATGGTCTGTTTTCCCCCTTTTTCTAGCTTCTTGCGTTAGCGTCCGGTTTAGAAATGTCGGCCGAACATAGGTAGCTTGTTTTGTTGCTTTATGAGCAAAATTGTGATTCCCGGTGCTTAAAGTCGATGCAATTTCGCTCTCTGAGTTCATTTGGTGGGAATCGACCATAATGAATGGGGGAATGTAGAGTGCATGATTTATTCTGGATACTATTAAACGGCTAAATGTATTAGTCAAAACTGAAAACAATTTGGCGTCGGAGCACCAGGTAGCCAGGCATGCAGGATCTATGGTATAAGTGTGTTACGTACCCGACTGATTCACACAGATGAACACCCGAGCAAGCGAATATGATCCAATACCACACGATACACCAGTTCTTGGGGATACAAATTGGGGAGATAAAACCAATACAGAGGAGGGCAATCAGGACTAAGAAGCAGCAGCAGGGACTGGAAGTTTAGAGAAGAGGATTTGGGGAAGAGAAGTAGCAGTGGGAGGTAGAAGATAGAGCCGGCTATTCTGTTCTTCCATGCTTTGTGCGCATCTGCCCGTTGCCTTTGTACTCTACCGACACGAAGCCCCTGGCACACCTAGGCCCATGGCCCACAATGCTGGCCCAACCCATGGCATCTGACGGTTCATAACATTCTCCCCTCCTTGAGATTCAGCTTGCCCCCAAGCTGAGGGCATGTGATTTCTCACGGTTTGCTCGCCTCCTTGGTATGGTAGCATACACTCAAGGTTAATTCTTCAAGTAAGAAAAAACTCACAGGTTCCCTTGGAAGAAAATCAGCTCGGCTAGCAATCCAGTTTCCGTTATTGCAGTCCACTACTAGCAGGTGTTCACCACCCCTTAGGATCATCATGCAATAAGAACTTGTCTTGCACCAAATAGTAATGCCCATGACAGTGTTGTACCCAAGGGTCTCTGGACCATGCACCATAATCACATCATGATGGCCCAAAAGAGTTGGTGGAATGCTACTAACACCCTTCAGCTTGAGGTAACGGGTAACCTTTCCATAGAGTTGGTCATAGATGCACCAGGAGTGACAGAGTCTATGAACAATGGCATCAAAGAAGCTGACAGACATAGCACTCCTGACTTGGTGTGTACAGATTTCCTTGCATGCTAGTGTATGTTCCAAACCACGCGAAAAAATGCAAACATGACAAGCAGGAGAATCAAGAGCAGCGAACAACACCTTACCACGCTTCAGCTGCGCTTCCTGACGATGATAGTGAGCCTGTGAATAATATCTCAATTGCACCCAAACAATAAGCAATTGCTCAAAGTTGTCGCCATCCCGAAGAGCATGTAAATTCAGCTTCACCAATACTGGAGTTAGCAGTGGCCAAAGATGTAGGCTCATATCATCCTTGCTGCTGTCCATAGGAATTAAGGTTGTCCAGTCATTATACATATAACCAGGATAACTGTGCCGTCCAAGCACTTCCTCTCGAGCGGCAGAAACTTCACAAGGTGCATCTGCATATGAACTCATGTCAATCAGTATGACAAGAACAAGCTTCCCACACTCGTATGCCAAGTATTCCGCTGTGGTAAGAGCAATTATTGGAGTGATAATACGCTCAATGGTTGGATCATTTGCCAGATAAAGAAATAAGGTAACTCTCTCCATAGAACCATTTTCCTCAAAATCATGCTTGAAAAATTGTGTTGTTTCCATATTTACTCCCATAGCTGAAAAGACAATAGAAGAATAATGCACATTCTTCTCCTTATCAATGAATTGTGCGACAAAATAAATTTGCTCCCCGGTATAGTGCAACTTCCCACTCCACATGGCAATAAAGTTGCTAGAACAACCTTCCTGCTGTCATCATTCAACAATTTGAGTGTCTCTGTGTTGATGGGGACAGTCAAAGGCAGCAGGGATTGCTGTATAAAATCTGCCAAGAAACTTCCTTCAAAAGGGCCATAGAATACACTTTGTTCTTTACACTTTGGATGAACTGCAACCAGTGTCGGGACCTTATCAAAATCATATGCCACCATGGTGTCCTCAGAAAAATCTTTTGCAATGGCAAACCAAGCTCTTTTCTTGTATTTCCCTCCATAATCAGCAATCCACGACTCATTCACCCCAAACCCAATGAATATTGGAAAGCTCGTACCAGCATTCTCAACAAAGCTCTTTATTGCAGAGTCCGACTCAAGAATAGAAACATCCGGTGCAACAAACTTCTTAAGATTGCGGACGAACAAATCAATTTTCCTTGAATCAGTGTACTCAATAGGGATTCCATGGATAAAGAGCATCAGAGTAGGGAACAGGCCACCTTCTATCTCACCGTGAGTGAAACTACTAGAATCTGTAGCTCTGTCTGCTTCTGATGTTACATGTGGTTCCTCTGATGGATGATTATTCTGAAGAATGCTCTCATGAAACATCTGAAGTGCGTCATCAGATGAAATTTCTTGCACAGAGTTGTGCAGATCCTGGAGTTTTCCTCTGCACTGGGCATTGGGCAACAATTTTTCCTTCAAGCTGTCAGGAAGACTATCCAGTGCACTGGTAACCCCACGAACAAGGCCCCACTTGTATCCAGCATGGACAGATTGCTTAAACCCAACATTGAAGCCCTCTTGGGCAGTATCCTTCTGCCCTTCTGTTATACCATCCCTATAGCCCATCTTATGAAACTGGTTCTGCCTGTAGGTCAGGTGACTGCCACGGGGGCTTGGGCTCCACCCTCGGTTGCATCTGGACTCAATGCCTTGGCAAAGCCACCAAGTTTGCAGTCAAGACTTCCATCTCCACAATCACTCTTCTGACGATACATTCAGGATCAGGTGGCTATTTTAGCTGCTCACCACCTTCATAGCAGATGAACATCGGCCCTGGCCTCCACTTGCTTGGGTGGCGGCCATGGTTGTCGCTTGTCCATCTTCATCATGGCTGTCACGTAGGAGTTGACGGCGATATCACCGTTGGTTTTGGTGACGCCGCTACCGACGTCCAGCACCACTGTAGCTGGCGGAGCCAGGGGCATTTCCTCGAGCTGTTGGTGTGCGGCAAGGTCACTGGTGCCGTCACGCACCCGAATAGTGTCGACCGTCGGCTTGGGGCTGGTGATGTCGCTTAACTTGACGGTGGCGGGCGGCGTCGGCATGGAGACCACATAGTGACCAGCAAGCTCAATGACCTTGGAGGATGTGTCGAGGTTGACGTCGCGGCCGCTCTCGATCATGCTATTCAGTGTGGCTAGTATCTTCTTGCACAACTCCTGGACCGTCTCCTTCGGCTCCTTCAATGTCTCCTCGGGAGCCAATTCCTTGAGCTCGTCACACAGGGCTTCCCGAGCTCCAGTGGCAAGGGAAGTCATTGTCGCGGCCGTCGTGGTGGTCGAGGTCGTGACTGCCGCCGCCGTTGGGGTAGTCGCAGCCATCGGCACATCGATGTCGTGGCTCGGTCCCAGCGTCGAACCCGTGGTGGACATCGAACACGTGGTGGGTGTCGCCACAACGTTGTCACTGAGGGTCGGCTGCATGCACTGGACGTCCAGCCAGCAGCAGCCGTGGTAGATGCAGCGCCCATGGGTGACAACTCGAGCTCGCTCCGCGTCGCAGCCTGATCGGAACTGAATGAGCGCCTCGACATGGTCTGACCTCTTGAGCACCACCACTTGCTCTGCCCCATAAGCATCGAAAACTTGGTGCAACACCTCTTCATTCACCGGATATAGCACATGACTCACCATGACGCGAAGAACACCTCCCAGTGTAGCCTCCCGGTGGCTCGGCATTTCGTCGAACAGGTGGCGGGCGCCTCCTCCATGGACACCTCCACCTTACTGATCCGGACACCGACCACAGCTACCAACACCCTGAGTCGCCCACACCATCTCGACACAAGAACTCCCACGAATTGATGGCTCTGATACCAATTGTTACGTACCCGACTGATTCACACAGATGAACACCCGAGCAAGCGAATATGATCCAATACCACACGATACACCAGTTCTTGGGGATACAAATTGGGGAGATAGAACCAATACAGAGGAGGGCAATCAAGACTAAGAAGCAGTAGCAGGGACTGGAAGTTTAGAGAAGGGGATTTGGGGAAGAGAAGTAGCAGTGGGAGGTAGAAGATAGAGCCGGCTATTCTGTTCTTCCATGCTTTGTGCGCATCTGCCCATTGCCTTTGTACTCCACCGACACGAAGCCCCTGGCACACCTAGGCCCATGGCCCACGATGCTGGCCCAACCCATGGCATCTGACGGTTCATAACAAAGTGGATACCACTGACTAGGCTATAGCTCCTGTTTTGGTGCCTAACAGCGGTGTAGTGTACCAGGAGAAACGCTTGTCGTTCAATATGTAGGCACCAAATGGATCTTTTGGATTCAAAGAACAATTGCAAATGCCCTTCAAGCTCTTATAATGAGCTGTCAGAGAAATTACCTTATTTCAACCAGAGGAGTGATCTTCCCCCAATTGAGAGAAATTGCAGCATCCATGAGAGTTAGCATCGCATTCTCTGTTATATAATCATGACAGTCCATGTGCTTCAAGCGCAACATCTATGCCCCTATTGCGCGTACTGAAGTACAGATCAATTATCTACATTAGAGGTCATAGTTAATTCATACATACAGAACTACAGATGAGGTGTATAAAGTCCGTGCAAGGCTGTTTTAAGACCACATGGATAAGTGGAAGGCCGTTGTAAGTCCACATGGATAAGTGGCTATACTATATATTGTTAAATAAATGGATATATAGCCTAGTGATATGTGGCTAGAGTTTTTATCCTAACCGTGGAGAATGTGAGGAAATATTTCATTCGGCATGTTAGAAATAAATGCAAATTAAGCAATAAGCATGCATTAGAAGAAGAAAAGGCTATGATGACATCAAATGCATTTCTAATAGGCAGGTACTATATGAAAACCTAGATACATTTAATAAAATGCTTATGCGAATTATTATTAATCCTAACAAACAAGAGTATTTTAGCATTTATACATTTTCCAGTAAAGTGAATTATGAAAGGCTTCTCTCACTTTCTTTCTTCAGTTGCTTTTTCGTGTCTGTTAAATGTATATAGTGGATAAAATGGAGTTTGGCTATATAATCTTATATTATTATAGATTGTATTTCCTTCATTTACTTCTATATTCGCTAACATTATGCAAAGGTGTATACGTGTATACATAAATTGCATTTCCTATTTTTGCGCGCTTTGCTCAGATATTTGTTTTTTCTAGAACTTCTGGATTCTGCCAATGAATTTAGTTGAACATCATTGTAAAATATAATTTATCCTTTTTTCCTACTCTAGGTTGGAAATGACACATGTGTTTCGAAATGAAGGTGCCCCATCCAGCTCAACCTCTATGAGCAGCCAGAGGAGCGAGACCGATGATGACAGGATGATTGCAATGGTTCTTGCAGAAGAATATGCCAAGTTAGATGGTGCTATGGCTAAGCGTCTTTCAAATTTAACCTCTATTCCTGTAAGATATTGCACGCCTGTTTGTTCTATGTATTTTTTTCCTTTTCTGCCCTGCTCGGAACTGTTGATTATTTGTTTGGTATGCACTCTTTTGTTGCTCTCTAATGGTACAGTTCATTGATTAAATAAAGCTAACTGTGTGTGCTTCTTACCTGATACTCCTTTCGTTTCTGCACATTTACAGCATGTTCCCCGGATTAATACGTACTTTCCAACATATAGTGATGCCACTCTAGACCATCATCGCCTTCTTGATAGGTAATTTTTAATGATCTTTACATGCATAAATCTGCTAGAGTATTCACATTTATTTCTTAGGAACCTAGGCCTTCAATTTTTTTAGCAGAGAATACGTTTTGATATATTGCTTTCATTTGCAAAGGCATTAATGTTTCATGCATGTTTGGTGACTCCATCCTGTCATAGGAGTCTTTGACAAACATTTGGAGATACATTGAGAGTCAAGTGTTGGTCTTACTCAAGGACTATGGGTCTCATAGTCCTTGAGTCAAAGGCTCAAAGCATGATTTTTTGTTTTGACATTGGGGATTTTACGTAAGATATTAGGAAGGCATTAGAGAAAACTGTAGAGCCACATTCAAATTGCATATCTAAAACATACTTCAAATACATGGCATGCCTGCGTATCCAAACAAATCTTTTAGCATGTCTTTCCTCTATGCACACTGCAGAAATTGACGCTCATTCTCATGCATGCTTATAAAGCTGACCTGGAACTACTTTCTACCTGTTTCAGTAAATAAATGGAATACCAACATCTTTTCTTAATATAAGAAATTTTTTTGTAGGCTAAATGCATATGGCTTGTATGAAGTGAGGGTATCCGGCGATGGCAATTGTCAGGTTCATAATTTTCTAAATACAATTTTATTCACTTGATGAAATTATATAATCTTGTGGAGCTCGTACGCATATGTTCATGTAATTTGTTTGTTGTCTTGTAGTTTCGTGCACTCTCGGACCAGCTATATCGATCACCCGAGCATCACAAACATGTTCGGAAGGAGATAGTGAAGCAGGTATATCGATCACCTGGCCATGTCGGAAGTACCACCCTTTAGTTTATGCTATTATGCTCATATGGCTGAACAGCAATTTCTTCCTGGGATGCCGCAACACATGCATTTTACCCTTTTGATGAATTTTGCCCTTCTTTGCTTTACTATATGAGTTTTTCTCCTTGTGATGTGTATTTCATCATTACACTACTGTTATGCTGACAATTCTCATGTCAGAGAGACCTCCGTGCTTACATGTGCTGTTTATCTTCTTGTGCAGCTCAAGGCGTGTAACTCCTTGTATGAAGGTTATGTTCCAATGAAATATAAACATTATTGCAAGAAGATGAAAAAGTATGTACTTTCCTGGGCTTGCTTTGCTACAGAGTACTTGAATGAAAACAGTGAACTTGTTTTGTGCTTTTGTATTTATGGCTCTGAAATATCATCTTTTCCAGATCTGGTGAATGGGGAGACCATGTCACATTGCAAGCAGCTGCTGATAAGGTTCATTCTCTTTTATACTGCAACGTTTTCATCATTTCTTTGTTCAACTGAAGTTTTACTCAACTTCCTGCAGTCGTTCAAGATTTTCTGCCTTCTACATTACATATGTAAATCATTGTTTTTTCTCGCATTCTACTGAAGTACTGAACTGAAGATGACCTGTTCCTGTTGATGACAGAATTTTAGAATAGAATCTTAATGATCTATTAATCTATCTTACTGTTGATTAATATTTTCTTTGTACAGCACATGCCATATTTATGTTGTATCTCACTAAAAGTTCCATAAATCTTGGGCAAATTCATACTATCATCATAGTTTTATACCCTAAAAGGGCATTGTCTCTATGCATCTGTACAAGATGAGTCTCCTGGAGAAAGAAGACGCCTAATATTTTTATTTGCTTTTGGCAGTTTGCTGCGAAAATATGCCTGCTAACATCATTCAGAGATACCTGTTTTGTTGAAATTATTCCACAATATCAGGCTCCACAGAGAGGTAAGGTTTTGGCCGGTGTCTAGTAACAACAAACTTTCTGCATACTGGCATAAAAAACACCAGTCAACTAACACCATTGTGCATCATTGTCACTTGCATTATGTGCTCAGCATATTATTGCCCTGCATTTGGATTTGTTGCACGCACGATTATACACACATGACACATCTCTCTGATTACTGCAGACTTAAGGCAACAAATAAGTAGGGATAAAAACAATTAAAGAAAAGCTAGCTTTTGCTGACCCCCGACATTGTGTGTTTTTCAGAGATTTGGCTAAGCTTCTGGTCTGAAGTTCACTATAACTCACTGTATGATGCTCGAGGTTAGAAACACAATATCCTTCTCTTACCTTGATTACAGCGAATCTGAAATGCATCAATTTGGTTGTCTCATACTATCGTGTATCCATTTTTAAAAGGAAAATACTTGTTGCCTTGCAGATCTCCCTAGCAAATACAAGACTAGAAAGAAGCACTGGTTGTTTTAGTATTCACGCGAGGGTTTTGCTTCAGACTTGGATTTTATTACTTGGCCTTTTCGCCACTGCTGACTGGTGGCATACTGGCATCCTGGAGATTACCTCTGTGGCTTTGTCCCCTATGGCTCTGGATCCTTGGTCTGTTGAATGCGCTCAATACTAAATTTGAGGTTGCTTCCCTGTGAATAGATTCATATACTGACATACAAGTTGAGTGTACACCATATTTGTTCATTGTTATACTTTGTATACATGCTATATATTGTTTCTCTATTATTTCATTCACTTCATTTTTGGGGAAATAATTCATCAGGTTTAAATTCTCGTACTGAATGTGTACTGTCAGTAGCTAGTACCCTATAATTCATATGGCTGGCATGCCTGAGTATGTTTACCAGTTCTTATGCCTGAATGTAACATCAGTTGAGCGAACTACCAAGGAGTGATCAGAATCCCGAGATTGGATCAAGTAGTTTTTGTTGCATTTACTCGAAATGTCTGCCGTATTGATTACACGCCGTGTTTGCTTTAGGAGCTTCAGCCCTGTGTTTAGAGTTGTGTCAGCCCTTAGCAATGTCTATTGGGTGGTGTGACATGAACGATGCTAACAACACTACAAAGCTAAACTAGACTGAGAATGCCGGGTAGTTTGTAGCATATCTAAGCTTGCAAGTTTTTCAGACTAGACCTGCAAGTTTGTCGTTGTCGCCCTGTTTGTTTTCGAGGTTGAGTTTCTTGTCGGTGTATGAGTATGAACAGAGTTGGTGGTTTATCACGGCACTTATCGAGCGTTTCTGTGCAAGAAATTCTCTGGTGTTGGTGTTGTGCATTGTTACGCCACGAACCTTTTGATCTCACAACTCCCTGCCTCTTTTCTTAAAAAAAAACGACTTATTATGCACTAGCATTACACTATGGATCGGCTTCTTTTCTAATATTAAAAAAAAAAACTAAACAGAGGATCCAATTGGGAATTGGAGTTGGTCAAATGTTTTTCGACAACCTTCTTGATTATTACCACGACGGAAATCATCAACTATAGAGATCTTGATTGGGACTTGGGAGGGCTTCAATTCCCACTTTTTTTTCGAGAAGATTAGAATCGCCATGGCATGCATACTACCGAGCACTCCTACTTTCGATGCTTTTGTGAGAAGAAGCAAAACAAACACCTTCAAACGCAGCCCGAATACGATCATCCCAGCAACAACATCTGCTCATCAACTCAGTAGCACAAACATCCGAAGATTCCGAACACACGCACATCGCAACGGAACAAATTCGTGCCGCCTATGACAAAAAAAGAGAGAAAAACGTACCGCCTATACGGCTATACCTATATACAAACAGCAACGATAGGGGGAATAAAAAGAGGCAGCAACAGCAAACAATTCTGGTGTCAAAGCTGAGCTGAGCCGAGCACGTACTCGACGAAAACGAGCCCATCACGGCTCACGCACGCAGTCAGCAACTCCGGCTCCGGCCAACGGCAAACAAAGTCCCAACTCCAACCTCGCGCATCCTTCGCCAGCGTCGTACCACTCCGCTTCTCTGTCTCTACTAGACTATAGCCCTTCGGTTCGTGTACCAACCGTTCCGAAAGCAACAGAGGCACGCACATCTTCTCACAGTGTACAGCTGCGTCCGTGCGTGCACTGCCCCCCATGCAACGCGACAATTAGCGTGGCTGTTCCACGCACTGGGTTTCTGGGTCAAAACACACGGCTTTGGTGCGAATCCAAAGCTCGCGCGTGGCGCCCGGCAAAGTCGTCGGCGACTTGGCTAAAAACGCGACGTGCCGTCGCGCACTGCCGCGCGCGCGTGGATCTTATGGACCCGGACCGGCACCGGCCGGGGCGCGCAGATTCCACGGGGAGAAGGGCACCCGCGCGCGTCGCCATGCGCCCATGCCCATGAATGAGACGTACGTACGGCCCGTGCTGTACGTACAGACCCGGATGGCAAGGGTGCGCGGCGTGATCAACTGTACCGGCCCCACTACGGACTAATCTTTGATTATCAATTGGTTAATCTTAGTATTAGTAGGAGTTAAAGCGAGCAAAACTTAGAATCTATTCATACCCCTAACTTTTCTCTTTCTCTCTCCACTTCCTTACGCTGTCTAACAAATACAACTACCAATGTCTCCTAATTCTCACAATCAAAATTAACTCTTTCTCCTCTTACTTCTTATCTGGACGTTGTTGTCAATTACTTTGGGTTTCTTTGTGCTCAAGCACACAATTATTCCTCTTAAGCTTGTGCTGATGTCTCGTACTTTTGATATATTTGTGCATCACAATCGTTGGGCATTGATACCACGCCGCTTCGTTGCTGTAGTGGTCCTTTCATGCCGCTTTGGGGCCTCTGTGGGCCATATGTGCTCGATTGCGGTTGTGCTATTGTTCCTAAATTTTAACACAATTTTACTTATTGTTGCAATTCTTTCTTGTATTTGTGCATTTATGTGATGTTCTATTCCTCAACCATGTTTTATAAAAATCAACTTTGATAATAATACTGATGAGTATGTTGAATAGCCTAGCTAAACTTAACGGTAACATTACATGTTGACTTTTTCTGTTTATAATGTCTTTTTTTAGCACAGGACTTCTAAAATATCAGATACAGCCCTGGGTACGTAGATAATACCGCACGGCGAGCGTGGAAAAGAAAGCAAGACCGGGTGGTGGTTCCAAGACTCGAAGTCCAAGGGCACCGGTCATCACTCATCGCTGCGCCATCAAAGGACTACAGGGGTGGTAGTGGCGTGGTACCGGTAGCTTCGGGGCCAACCTCCCTCCGTGCTGCTGCAGCATTTCAGGAACCAAGAAAAGGGAGCACGTACGGCACGGCTTGTTTGACCCACCCGGCGTCTTCTCTTTTTCTTTGTGAGGGAGTTATTATTTGGAACCCCATTACATTGAGCAAAGTACATGTGTGATTCTTAACCACCCCCCCCCCCCCCAAAAAAAACCTAACCCAATCTGTGTCCGTATCCAGTAACCATAACATTTTCAGTCGTCAGGTTCCCCCTTTTTCTGGATTGGAATTAGAAACTGAGTTTGTTCACAAGATAGCTCACATTATAACATCTAGTTCGGTGGGATCAAACCTGTCCTTCAGTCAAACATAGATGTGCCACGCAGGTTGGGCTATCCAACCAACAGTTAGAGCACATTTCAGGAAACGTCCAAAGTAATAACACAAGAAAACAGGATGAGTAACCAGTTTTCTCAGGGCTGGCATCGGACATAGATACTTATTTGAATATTAAATCCGATCCAAACCGTATTGTAAACATGAACACGGAATTGATACAACTACCAGTCTCATCCATATCTGGCCCATTCAGTCACTCGTTATCAACACCTGATAAGCCAAACGAGCAAAAATAATGCAAACATATGACCGCACAAATGCGCACAGTACTAGTATAATGCTCAGCAAGTTCCATGAGAAATAGCCTAGAAAATCCCAATACAATCCTACACGGAAGCACCTTACACAAGGAACATGGAAGTCCAGATATGCCACAAATGCCCAACGCTGAGTCTAGAATGTACATTTTGTGTGCTAATAAAGGTCAGATGGGCCAGAGAATAGTTTTGTGATATGTTTATTGGGGAGAGAACTTTAATGATTGTAGGAAGGATCACACTTCCTAGTTGAATACATCGATATGGAAATCGGAACAAACATTTGACCAGGTTACAAGACAATCTTTCTCATTGCTGCCTTCGCGCAACTGTGATCAAGGCGCCCCATTTGCATGTTGAAAACTTGCAACGACACTCCTTCAATCTGGAATAACATTACGGAGGAGGACCAAAAATCCTGCTCTTAAGCTTGTATAGCTTCTGTCACTTACATACAAGCCCCATTTTTGCAGCGGAAACTGGCATTTGAGCATTTCATGCACAAAATCTTCTACTGTTCTACAAGATCTCCACAATCAACCCCTACTCCTTAGAACACCTCTGCACGCCCCCCTGGCAGTGTAAGCAAACACAGTTTGACACAGCCCAATTATGTTGAGAGGCCAGATGGCGCCGGATGGGATGATTCATACGGACCAAGCAAAGTTCTAGTATGCCGAATTTGGATCATCCATAAGGTAGAGTTCTTTCTACCTTCTACGTCAAAAAAAAAGGATCATACCATGGAGCTTTGGATTGCAGCAGTCAATTCTTCTCTGAAATAACATCTCCACTTCTCTGAACGATTCAGACAGACTGCTCACAGTTCTAGTACGCCAAATTCAGATCATACAAATGATCCAGCTGAAACTGCAATAACTTGTTGGCATTCTTCTCTGAAATGACATCTCCACTACACCACTCCTGTGAGGAGAATTCAGGCTGCACCTCGGACATACTGAGTTCTGCATAACTCTCCGTCAAGCCAGCTGTGCGTTTAGAAGCCGGTGCTATTCTTCAGCGCCATCTAGGTAGAACTTGTTTCACTGGGTAGCCTGTTGCCAAATTCTTGAAGCAATGGTACCTATGGTAGCAGAACAAAATTTGCATGTAGTACTTCATTTGTGCCGGCCCAGACTGAACTAGCCGGGACTTCCTTAGCGTCGAACTACACATACTTGGGCAGGTTGATCGGTGTTCGGCACGGTGGCGTAGCAAGAACAAGCCGGACGACGTTAGCTGGTTTTGCCATCGCCCATGCGCCAACGAAATCTCACTTCCAGAATGCAGTCATGCGGCGTACTCGGGTTTCTCATGTGGCGTACTCTGGTACGAATTGAGATACCGCGAAGAGAAGCGGATACCGTTTTGGAGGACGCCAGGACGGCCATGGCTTCCACGCGCGCAGGCTTCAAGATAGCAGGACATGGAGCGAGGCGTTCTTTGTGGCTGAGCAAACGGGGCACGTATCCGCGGCGGCCTCGCACGCGCGGCACAGGCACAGGTGCCGGCACGGGAGCAGCAGCACGCACGCCTCGCCCTCGCCGCAGGCCTTGCACGACGGCGCCGATGCCTTGGACGCCGCGTCGTCGGCGCCGGCGTTGTCGCCCGCTGGGGTCTCGAAGCAGCAGGACTGTGCGTCCTCGGCGTCGCCCTCCACGGCGACGCAGGGGGATTGGAGGAGCTGGTACAGGGTGGCGCGGAGGCCGGCGGCGACTGCCTCGTGGCTCTTGGCGACGCCAATCCACGCCTGCCCCTCCGCGCTCATCTGACGGACCCTCTCTTCCAGCTCCGCGTTGCGGCAGCGCGCGCGCTCCAGCTCAGACTCCGCCACCCGCAGCCGGCCCGCTGCCGCGCGCTCCGCGGCCGCCACCAGCTCCCGGACGTGCTGCCGCCGCGCGTCCTCCAGCCCCGCGCGCATCCGCTCGGTCTACACAACATCCATCAAAATCACCGCGAATCACACACCACTCAACCAAGCCAAGAACTCGATTCCAATCATCAAACAGGGTGTTTGATGGTTCATGAACAAGCCCGTACATACCTCAAGTCGTACGAGCGCGTCGATCTCCACGCCCTGGTGGTACAGCTGCGACAGGAGGCCCTGCGAGAGGCCCGCGGCATTGGCCATCCTGCCGTTGGTGGATGCCTCGCCGGAGCCCACCGCCCTGCTCAGCACATCGCCGACGGGCACAAGGCCCTGCGGCACCGCAGGCGTCAGAACCACGCGCTGATCCTCCAAGAAATCCCCCGCCACACGCGCCCGCTTCCTCGGCACGAAACAGTAGCCGCCGTTGTTGTCGTTGCAGGTAAGCTCGCTGCGCGGGAAGTCGCTGAAAACCGCGTTCCCGATCCCCGCCACCGCCGGCGCGCACCCGCCGTGCTCGTCCAAGAACAGAGGACCACCCGCCGGCGCGCACCCCCCGTGCTCGTCCAAGAACAGAGGACCACCCGCCGTCGCGTTCTCCAGAGACCTGCAAGACGCACAGGATTGAGACAACGTCCTCTTGGATCAAAACGGGGGCAGAGAGGGGAGCGGGAGCGCAACCACGCAAGGCAGGGAAGCGTACAGACCTGAAGGCGTGGAGGTCGTGGGGGGAGGCGAGGGAGAGGTGCTGCGCCTGCACGGCCATGGCCAGCAACACGAAGGGGCGAGCGCAACGCAAGCACTAGCTTTTCTTGGCGAGAAGAGAGAGAATGGCGGGGAAGGCAGGGGATGGGTGGGTAGTGGAAAGGAAACGGATGGGGGAGTGAGTTGGAGACTTAAGAGTGCAGACGGTGGGGAGGGAGGTTTTATATGTGCTCACTCCAGCTGTTGGGGAAGCCATGAGTTATGGAGTGGCGGTGTGGGGAATACACGTTAGTACGTTACACGTTGGTCCGCTGGGCGCTTTGGAGGAGTTTTAGGCTAAAACAGCCATGTTGTGGTACGGAATAGCAAAACTAATCCATGCACATCAAAAATAAAAATAGATGACCGAATTGGCTGAGGACGTGACACATGACGAATCCAACCCTAGAGATGCGAAAATGCCTTGCCCGACCCTCAAGGGCACGGAAATATCACGTCTGCCCCCACGACGCAAAATCCCCTTGTCTGACCCCCGGGGCGCGGATTCTCCTACTCCAGAAAAGTATTGTTTGTAGGAATTTCTAAATATAGCAAATGATCGCAAATGATCTTCCAAAATTATGATATTTTTTTTGTGGAGGCTCCTGACATAATGTACTTGTTTGTGTAGTGTTTCCGTAATTTTATATGTTATGCATTTTTCTCAAAAATTACTTTAAGGATAATGTTTGTAGGAATTTCTAAATAAAGGAAATGAGCTCCAAAAATAATGAAATTTTTTGTGAAGGCTCCTGACATAGTGTAATTGCTTTTGTAATTTTTCTAAAATTGTATATGTTCTTCCTTTTCTTGAAAGTTCCTTAAAGGCTACTATTTGTATGAGAAATAAAATAATCGATTTGAGGGAAAATTTAAAAACATGCTTAAAATACTTTCCATATTTATTCTTAGTATAATTACCCTGAGTTTACTTTTTTTTGAAATTTTATAACCCCTCAGGGTCGGATTTGCCCTATTCTAACCCCTAGCCCCCTATGGGTGCGGTAGCCCCCACTCTTTATTTTTTTTAAGAAAACTATAATCTTGATTTCAATGTCCTAGGATTCTCGCTAAAATCTGAAAAATATTGTTTAGTATGATTTTATCACATGTGATAATATCCCCTCTCCCGACAATGAAAGTTCGATCTGATCAACAAGGGCGGGCCAAGCGGTCGACCACGTGAAAAAAAAAAGTGGAATGAAATTTTTGGTATATTTGATAATATTTACTTCTTATTTTTTTACCTCCGTAAAGAAGATAAAAAGTCGTCATATATATGCAATGCAATCGTCATTGTATTGCATGCATAGTCGTATACACTACAACAAAACTGGCTCGTAGTGGCGATTTCTTTGTATAGTAGAGCTTTTTTTTCCGCCCCTAGGCAGTTGTAGAGGCGTTTTCGAAGATGCCTCATAAACGTCCTCTCATGTATCGTCGCTATAACAGTAGTGATATTTTTTAAACATCTCTACTGGATATGCAGCGTTATGTAGAGATGTTGCACTATGCCTCAGCAAATAAAATATAAAAAATATGTGGACTCTTGCAAAGGTTAGTACTCAAACTCTAGACCTCATGGGAAATACTTCTTTTAGACTTGTCACACTAGCAACCTCAACCTCGCAAGCTCACGTGTTTAGTTGTGTGTTGTAATATTTATATGTAGTTCTTTTAACACATATGAACCACCCAAAAAACGCCTCTAGAAAGTTGGAAAGTGTCTCGAAATAATGTCTTTACACAACATAACCTTTAGGCGAATTAGAGAGCATTTCAAAAACGTCTCTACAATATAAAATTTTATATGTGTCTCAAAAAGTCTCTAGCATACAAGTTTTTGGTGTGGTTTTTAAAGTGAAACTCCTTATTTTAGAGAAAAATTGAAAAGCACCTCTAGAAAAGCGTAACTATGAGGGGGTTTTCTTGTAGTCATATATGCAATGCAATCTTCACTGTACTGCATGCACAACCATTTATATGCAATGCAATCGTCATTGTACTGCATGTATGCTACCACTATTTTCTTTAATCACTTGATGATGTCCAATTTTCAAAGCACACCTGAGCTGCTCCAAAGTTCAAAGTAGCTAAGCATGCATTGTGTCTCGCACTTCCAAAACAAACCCTACTTTTATCTAGTATTAGCTAGCTGCACGCATGTACGCCTACACGATCGAGCTATCTAGCTAGGCCTAGGCTTAGATGATCCATGCATACAGAAATGGCTAATATATATGTTTGCTACCATTTGTGATTTTTTAGCGTGGAACAGGTGCTATTTTTGTCAATTCATTTGCGGTGACTATTTTTACTATTTCACTTCAGAACAGTGACATTTAGCCAAAACTCATGTGTCTCTGCAAGGTGTTGTATGTAGACCGTTGGATCAAGAATTAGACCCTCAGGAAGAGAGAGCACAGGAGGAGAGGATTGCATGAGCCGTGAATTAAAATATGTCTATTTGATCGGGTGTCTCTGCAGCTTATCTAGCCTGTGGTACAATACAGTATTAAATAATGTCATCCACATTAAACAAATAAATTAACAAAAAAAAAATCTTATTTGATCGAGGTACATGTGATAATACCCCCTCCATCGGTTGTGCTGCGCTGTGATTTCATGTGTAAACATTTGTGGGAATTTTTTTTAGTTCACATGTGATAATACATTTTTGGAATAAAATTATGTGATTTCATCTGAAAAAATTTGTTTGAATGATTTCGTGGCATCTTGACCAGTATGCGACAACGAAGGTTTAATCTAATCAGCAAGGCGGGCGAGGCGGCCGACCACGTGAAAAAAATTTGTGAAATGAAAATTTTGGTACATGTAATAATATTTTCTTTTCTTTTTTTAACCTTTATCCTATTCTCACCGTAGTCTCTGTAACGAAGATAAAAATCGTATTAGAATGTTGTCGTGAAGTCAAAGTACGATTTCCTCTATGTCTCGATCGACTCTGGGTACCAACACTATTTTCCCTCGTGCTCTGAGTAGTACTAATCGTACTAGTACTTTTACTATCTATGATTTTTTTTAATTTTGTCTCATATGATCACTCCCTGGGGAGGTGACGGTGTCATCACCGAGCAAGACGATGGCAACGGCGGGATTCGCCGTGTTGTGGAAAGTATTTCAAGCGTGTTTTTGAAATTTTTTCACAAATCAATTATTTCATTTGCATACAAACGTGGCCTTCAAGAATTTTTTAGAAGAATGTAGAACATATAAAAAATCTATAAACATTAAACAAGTAAGTACACTATGTTAGGAGCCTTCACAAAAAATTTATAATTTTTGGAGCTCATTTGCTTTATTTAGAAATTCCTACAAACATTAGCATTAAAGGAATTTTTTAGACAAATTCAGAAAATATAAAATTCTAGAAAAATGAAATAAGCAATTATACTATATGAGAAGCATCCAAAAAAATTCAAAATTTTTGGAGATCATTTGATATATTTAGACATTCATAAAATATTATTTTTCTAGAGGACAGAGAATTCGTGCCCTTAGGGGCCGAACGAGGGTATTTCTGTGCCCTTGGAGACCGGGCAAAGGTATTTTCGCGCCCTTGGAGGCCGGACGTGGTATTTTCGCGCCCCTCAGAGCCAGATGAGGCATTTCTGCGTCCTTGGGGGGGGGGCGGATTTGCCATGTGTCGCGTCCTCTACAAATCGAGTCCTCTGGGGTACGGATAAGCTGTTATTTTTGCCTTTGATACGTGTGGGATCATTGCTAATTTAGCCAAAAACTCCACTTTGGAGAGGGACAAGAGCAGTTTGTTTTGGGGGCGTGGGGAGGACAGGAAATGGACCTCCGTGAGGTCACGTTTGGAACGCTGCAATCTTATTCTGTTCTAGCCAAAATTAAACTATTTTATATAAAATTTCCATAAAATCTTTATAAAACTAGCAGGGTGCCCCGCATATTTGTGCAACTAGATTTGTTTCGAAGTTTGTATAAATACTTGATAATATATTTATGTATCTTGTAGTTATTTAGACTTTTAAGATATCTAAACATTGAAAACGACAATAGAAGCTTGAATAAAATTACAACATGATGAACGTAATTGAAGTATGTGTTTTGATGGAAGAGAATCATTGAGCATAATAAGTTGTTAGGTTCTTAGAAACTAATCACTCTTCATCATGCATAGATTATGTAGTTACATGCCCCTATTTTTACTCTATTAGCTATTTTTTTCAAATTTTTATGTATGCACATGTACCTCTATTTAATCTCAAACAATGCGTTGATTGTGTGCGCGGTAAATTATCTTATTAGTTTACATGATATAATGTATTAGAGTACCATCCTAACTCATACACCGATGCACCATGGGCAACCTACCTTGAACTTATCTCCTCTCACACGTCGGCTACACTACCAAACCGTGTGGCTTCTATCTCTTCTCGCCGTCACAATTTATTTATTTTTGCTTCAACCTCCAATAGTAAATCCAAATCTTGATCTATCCCTCTTAACTGCAACCCCTTCCAATGTAATACTTTACCACATAATTATATTTGACATGGATTCTTTTACTTGCGAACTCGTATGGAAATCAAATTGTTGATTTTATTTTATTTTTATTCCGAACTTCAGTTTTATTGTATTTGACATATATTCTTTCTTTTAATCTAGACCGTTATAATCTGAATCTACCACGATCGACGGTGTGGATCTTTATCTTTTTCCACCGATTAACGTTGGAATTTCTACCCTTGAGAGTGAACGTGGTGGTGGCTTTATTTGACTCTGCTTTAATAAGATAATAGATATATTTCAGTATCCTAAACATTGATCGTGATTGAGTATAGAGTAATTTGCACGAATCATGATACTCTAAAAATGTCTAATATTTGTCTGTTTTTTTTTTAAAAAAAAAGATTGCTACCTAGATGACTCCATCACAATATACCCCTTAGTTTCAATGCTAGCCTGGTAAGACTAGAACTAATAAAACAAGTGATTTTTTTTTTGAAAAACCAAACGAGTGTTAACCAATAATCTTGGTATGGAAGCCATGATTCAAATAGTACAACTTACTCCCTCTAATCACCAAAGAAGTCGTTTTGGATAACGTGTGGTTAAACTTTATAAATTTTGGTTATCAACGTTTTTTAATATTTAGAATGAACACAAAAAAGTGATAGGTATAGATTTATCTCGAACAGTATTTTTATAATATTATAATTTCAGTGTATTTTTTATATATGTTACAATAGAAATGAATAGACGTCGGAGACCGTGTCTACGTAAAAAAAAAGACTTAACCGGAGGGAGTAATATCCCTTTTATGGGGGGAAAAATACTGTAGCTGCCGCTGGCCGGTCAAAGTCCGCTCGGTAGGAGACAGCTAGCTAGCGCCCGCGAGATTTGAGTGGTAATCTTCTCTGGAAACTTCCCTCTCGAAAAGCACGGCGACCCAGTTTCTAGACGCGATCGACGCAATTCTAACGACGTAGTACCATATGGTGGAGATGCGCAAATTAAGGCGCAGGCGCCCCACACCACGCCACAACCTACCATCGTGGACGGAGAACCATCGAATTGAATGAACGCGCACGTACCTTGCATTTGCATTATTCATGATGGATGGGTTTCCAAAACAGCTGCCATTAGTCTTTGAAAACCCCAAGTGAGTGATCAGGGATTCAAGATGCCCAGAACCGGATCTAGCTAGCCTGAGGCTGCTTTTAATGGACATTATCTTAGTGCTGTTTTTTAGTGTATGAGAAGTATTAGGATACTATCTTTCCGATGCATAGTTTCGTATGGTGTAGTATCTTAAGTTGTTTCATTTAATTACATGTATGATGCTATTTTGCGTTGGATTTCGAGCCGAACCAGTATCTAAATTAGATACTAGAGTACCATCTCTCTTCATTAACTATGATGCCACATCATTATTTTACCTACATAGCAGGCTAAGATACTAGCCAAAGTGGAGCACTGGGAGCAGCCTGATGATTTGTCAAACTCATCATAACTCTTGAAAGAGCTATAATTAACCATATCGGTGCTGGGCCGTACCTATCCACGGATCATCAAGTGCAGTACAGTAGCCTCCTGTCTCCCACATGTAGGTTGCTCTGTCGGATCGATCGAAAAGCTAGCCTCTCAGGATCGGAACGGCGATTAATCGATTTTAGCAACATAATTACCGGACCAGTTGAACCGCACAGGCCATCCAAACACCGAGCTCGACACGCACAGTCGCACGCAGGCGACGCACCAACCGGCAGGCAGCGACGTACGTTCAGATTTTCACGGTGCCGGCCTACTGTACTGTGTTTGTCGCGGCGCACATCAAGCTAGACGCACTGCACGTCTGCGCGCAGCTTGTCCTCTCCCCCTTCAAGGCGCGCACCGACCGACCGTTCGGTTGGCACGGCCCTGCGCCTGGGCCTGGACCTCGTCCGTCCGACCATGCATCGCCTCGCGCTGCGCCAAGCTGGCATGCGCATCAGCGTACGCGTGCAAACCAGTCGCGTCGGCCAACGGCAGCGCACCAAACTTGTCTGCATGGCCACCGCTGCGCGCGCCAGCCACCCCTCTCTCTCCACCCAACGCATTAAGCAACCGCGGCGTGACCAGCCTGCTGCCTCTGCCTGCCGCCACCGCGATCACAATAGGAGTACGTACGGTGCGTAATTAGCAGTACCTGCAAAACTTACCGCCGATGAACTGCTCCCACAGGCACTACATAGTTGCGAATTAATGGTTCATGGAGTCCACAGCCCATCAGTCGGTGCTGCTCGACTCAATTACTCCTGCGATCCACGTCATGTGCTAGTGCATCGCAGGGACCGCGGCCGGACCGGTTGCGATCTTGCCCATAATGCAGCACGATCTGGCCGGCAACTAGCACTGTGTACACTTACAGGACTACTTTGCTGGCCCGGCCGGCCGGGCTCAAAAGCGCAAACCACCGTCTGCGCGACTGTCCGCCCCCATCCGTATCCGTCAATCAATACACCTACGTACGTGCAATGTACACACATCAATATAGCCTGTGCATATGTCGTGCATGCTCGTACTGTAGACGACTAGATCCACTAC
Source organism: Ampelocalamus luodianensis (assembly GCA_036346255.1). Taxonomy (NCBI): domain Eukaryota; kingdom Viridiplantae; phylum Streptophyta; class Magnoliopsida; order Poales; family Poaceae; genus Ampelocalamus; species Ampelocalamus luodianensis. The sequence goes on along the minus strand of CM070624.1, from coordinate 27,239,066 downwards.
TACTGCGGTACTGCCCCAAGAAGAGTGCATGCATTGCATCGATCGCAGGCAGACCATGATATGATGAATTGATGAGGCGATCGAGGCGGAGCCCATCACCGCATCACGCACAAGGCTCTCTGCGGCTTCAAACAGTGCGAGCTACGCCAACTGCAACGCATCGAGATCCCCCGTCCCGCGCACAGTTGGACCGAACACAACCATGCGTGACGCCCGAAAACCGAACGCACAGCAGCGCCTAGCTATAGCGAAGCTAAGCTGCATGCGCACACAGTGGGTTGACAAGTCTGTTTAAGTAAAAAGTCCATTTTACACCTTTAGACTCTATGGAAAGTTTGAAAATCAATCCCCTCAACTGTTAATACCATTCACTTTACCTTGTCAACTCAAACTGGAGTAGTTTTATGTGATGTGGCACCAGAATTAGCGATTTTGGGCTGACTTGACGCCATGTTGGCAAGAGATTGCTGATGTGTCATCCACGTGGATCCTAGTTGGAATCACGTGCGGAATTTTTTTATTTTCCTTTTCTTCTCCTTTTTCATTTCCTTCTCCTTCCTCATTTCATTTCCTCTTTCTCCCCGAGCTCCTCCTTCCTGCTCCTCCCGAACACCGGCAGCGAGCTCTTCAAGGCACTCTTTGCTCCGTGGCTAGCCGGTGAGGAAAGAAGAGAAGACCGAAGACGACACAAGGAGCTATGTCATCTCTGCGGCGGTTGCCAGGATTCGCATCACCTCCTCCAACAACCGCCCCGCCCGCCTCCAACTAGGATCTGTGCCGCCGCCTCCCCCGGCCTCAGTCGTACCGCTGCCTCCCTCAGTCGCGGGCCACTTACGAGATTGGGATCTATGTCGCCCTCCCCCCCCCCCCCCGCGACGCCGCCACGCCACCTCCTCCACCAACCGATAGTTGCACCACCACCTCCCCCGCCACGAGCCGTTCCGGTGGTGAGCGGCACGCCACCTCCCCCATGTAGGGATACGGGTAGACTACACTAGCTGGTAATTCAAAAATTTTACAAGGTAAACTAGGAAGTCATGCAAGCAAGAGATCATAGATCGTTACCACTAGACGCGCAGTGCAGCGGAAGAAGAGTTGAAGCAGCCTGATCCAACGTCGAGCGCGTCGATGTAGTGGTCGTAGTCGATCGTCCAATGTCCTCGGTATCGATCGTCTCTTCCGGTAACCTATCACGTTCCTTGTGTAGGTCGTGGATCATCCTCGATCAGCACAGCAGCAGCGTCTTTACGATATCCACACGTTCAGGGGTGGAATGTTGTAACTAGTGTGCTAGCACCAGCACGCACGGTAGGACCTTCGGGAAGATGGCAGCTAGGGTTTCGGTGGAGCAACTCTTTCTGTCGCCCCAACGGCCTCATGTATCCTATTATAAAGAGTCCATAACGAATCCTACCCGAACTCGTTTGTTCTAACTCGTTAACTATGTGACCATATAAGTTCAGGCGTAATCGGTTCTAACTCAAAAACTCCTTTTCTACCATGAGTCGTTAGCGGTTTCTAACAAGACATAACGATTAAAAAATACACATAAATATTATATCGGACAAACCTTACGTAATATGATCTTCAACCATGTCCTTATCACTTACGATCATCTCATATCTTTATACGACCAGTTCTTATTTAGTCATAACCAGTTTGTAACTCCTTATGACCAGTTCGTTGACCAGTTAGTAATCATGTTCGACTAGTTTATGACTAGTCTATATCTTTATACGACCAATTTATATCTGGTCGGATTGAACGACCTGCTTACGTATTCTCATCTTGCCTCACGATATCTGGTTGAACTCCAAGTCAGATATTTTGTCATCCATGGACTGTTCAATGCTTTTTCGATCAAGTGATGGATAACTTCATATGGTCGACTCTTCGACCACTAACGGCACAGACATGTACTTTCTTTATTCGACCACATTGAGGGTCCCTAAGATATCTCTCCTGTTATGTTAGGAGGGGCAAATCCTATATCTGACAAGTCACATCCATCCATATAATTCATAGCATACCCGAAAGCTACCTTTATAACTATCCAGTTACGAAGTAGCGTTTGACAACTCCTAAGTGTACTATTACGTATGTAGAAAATCATGCAGATTTCGGGTCTAAGGATTATACATCATCATTGCTTGAGACCAACTAGTGACACATAAAATCATAACAATCTCAATAGTGTCCCAAGGTGGGTCAATCCAACACCATGTTCTCTAATATGTGTTCACATTATTGATTCGATATCCCCATATCCATGATTGGTGAAACATAGCCATCAATCAATACATGTGTTGGTCGATAAGTCACTAGTGTTTCGACCAGTGACATCTGACAAGGGATACATCTAGAATGACATCATATAAGTTAAAGAGCTTCACCAACATAGGCATTCTATAGCTCATAAACATATACATGATATAATCATCTCTATGATTACCTCTAGGGCATATCACCTACACCCCATCGGTGAGTCACGCCGCCACCTCCCCCGGCCGTGAGCTGCGCCGCCCATCTCCCCCAGCCGCGCCACCTCCTCCACCGAGATCTAGGGGACGATCGTTGGGAGCTGTGCCATCTCTATGATGGTTGCTGGGAGTGGTGGCCGAATCTAGGGGTGGAGTTCGGACGGGGGAGAAGAGAGAAAGAGAGAGAGACGGTGCTCTTAGGCGCTAGATCTCGAAGGTGATTCATAAGACGAAAGAAGAAGATTGTTTTCGAGGATGACATGTGAGCCCTATCAAAAAAAAAATCTAGTTCATATGGATGAGTAGGAGGTGATTCAGATGTCATGTCATAAAAACTAGAACATGTAGATGCCACCTTAGTCAGAATCGAGTGGTTTAGGGCAGAAGGGGGGTAAAGTGAACGATTTTGAGAGTTCGAGAGTGTTCAGTGTCCGATTTTATAGTTCAGAGTTGATTTTCGAGCTTTCAAAATAGTTTAGGGTGTAAAATAAAAAAATTCCTCCAATTAATGGCCCTGCTCCGTTTCGGAGTACATAGTAGTCGTACACATGTACTACGTGCATGACAAGTAGTAACTAGTTTGGGGGTACTCCAATAAGCAAAATTGCTTGATACTTAGCTAAATATTATGTCAACTTTTTGGTGAGCTGAGCGAGAGGGAAGAGAGAGAAGCTTCATGTCCATGCAAGTATCCAGCTTTTTCAGGAAATCAAGAAATTAGTAGGATTATCTCTCCAAACTAATTCGTTCGCTCTCATCTAAATACAAACTTTAGTATCAAGTTATTAGAGTGATTTTATCTGAAATCTCATCTAACCATTCTCTCTTTTCTAATATAAAGCTATTGGGAATGCAATGGGATGGCCGGCATATCATATATCCCGACGCGATACGCTGCAATGCCAACGGCCGGTCGGGACCAGGATGCATGCACACACTACAGTAGTACACAGAAAATAGCGTGACTGATCAGTAAATATATCGAGTGGTACTACACAGCGAGCTCCAGGCTCCGGCAACCGGCAATGTACGTAGTATAGGCAGGCCCTGCACGTACGTACGGCTGGGTGGGCAGCGCCGGCCGGCCGGTCCACCGAATGCATTGCTGCAGGGAAGTTACCGCCTCCTCTGCTTTCTTGCTAGGCCTAGCGAAGCAGCTAGCTAGCGCGGGACCGCGGGTCCACGCTTGGCATCTGTGAGCTACCTAGATAGATAGGCCGGAGCGGTGCCGGCGCGTCCACAGAATAACATGCATGGCATGCATTCACAGCGCTAGCCGTGATTGATACCGATCTGGCGCGCGTGGCTCGTCCATCCAACGCCCCGCATGCATTATTACGGGTTTGTTTTGTTGTTGCTCTGATTTTTATGTCTGAAAAAAAGTAATGTCCGAAAGTAGTCTCAAAAATAGATAATTTTTGTTTGGTCAGACAAATCTGAAGATGAGTTGTTTAGTTGAAAGACTGTGTCTGAAATTGATGAATAAAAAATAGAACGTTGGATCAAAATATCAACAGTAGATCGAGCAGTTTGGGAGGCCTAGCTCCCAGGCACTCATTTCTTCCGCCTAGGCCTGGTGCTCTACAGGCATCGAAGCAATCACCAAGCCGGCAGTCCCAGGAGCTGTCTCGGCCAGACAGGTTGCCACCAGGCATCTAAACAAACAGCCCTGCGTCCGTGTAGATTATGCAGATAAAAGACGGATGCTGACAAAAGATCAAACAAAAAAAGTTCAAAAACGACTAATACGGATAGTACGCCGTGTTACTTACTCCTAGTGCTACATTTCACATGATAGAAGACTAAAAAAGTTGTAGTTACCATGGAAGAAAAAACTGAAAATTGATGGGGCTAGGTGTACATGAATTTTTGTAGTATTTCTATACATTGCACAAAATGAACTTTATAAGGGCCTCTTTAGAATGTAGAATTTTTCCTGGAATTTCTCATGAAAAAGTTCATAGAATCGGGGAAATTTTTCCATGTCTTACATAAGGACTTGCGTGTAAACAAAACAACGAAAGCAATTTGCAAACTCAAGGAGAACTAGCGTGTGTGGGCACGACAGTCAGTTAGATAGATAGGTAAATTATGCATGATCCATAGGTAAATTATAAATTATGCATGATCCATGGGGGTATCCATCCATTACAATTAGCGGGCCTAAGATTGGCAACCATGAATGCCTTCAAGCAGTGGGGGACACCAGGCGGTTGCCAGCCGGCCAGGTCCTCATTCTCTCTCCCCCATCCACTACCTTTTTGGTAGGATTATCCGTACATGCACAGTAGCAGAGCCGAAGACCATGCTGCTAGCACTGCAAATCCTTGCATCTGGACCATACCACACTGTCCTCGTATTATTGCCCATCCATCTCTACGGATCCGGATCTCTGCGGCCCATTGTGTGAATAATATTTTATGAGAGTAAACAGTATTTTGTTGTAGTATTATAACAAAAAAATTGTAGCAACAGTAGAAAAATATGGAAGCGATGTAAATTCAGCGGAAGAATGATACAGCAAAAAAAATATTGTAGCACTGGATCTCGACCTTTATTTTTTGATCCACTCCTAATGTCTATAAACTGTAGATCATCTTATCCAAATGCCCATCTCTACCCATCTTTGTTGCTTTGTATCTGGCTTCCTTCTGGCAACCGGGCCGAGTTGGCAGATCCACGCATGGTGCACGCGCCTCTGCTTCGTCTGTCGTTTGGTGAAAGTAGTGAAAGATAAAGATACTTTCCTGTGCGGGCCGTGCAGTGCAGCAGGACCCAGGATTGTGGGGAGCAGTAAGAGAGGGTTAGGTTGTTGCTCAGAATCAGATTGATGCATGGCTGTAGCAAGGAGTAAATTGTGAGGAACAGGGACAACAGTAGCAGAAAGCAGTGCCCGTCTGTGAAGGGACAGATAGAGGCAGTGCCATTACAGGTTGCAGTAGGAGAAGGTGAGATATGTTGCATAATACAAGTATTGCACAATTCCGTGCATCTTTGGCCCTAGAAGTCCAAAAAAAATCTAAAAATAAAGAGAAAAACTAACTGCCCACTCAAATCATCAACAACTTCATCCCCTTCTCCCTCTACCCATTACCCAATACTCGTGATCCCCTCTCTCACCATCTCCCAAATCTAAATCCCTCCTCTCGTCTCTCCACACTGAGCACCGCCGGCCGATTCCTCGGCAGTGGACGCGAATCTCATGCTGAGCCATCTCAATTTGGCCACACTACTTTCCTCAATCAATCCACAAACAGTAGTAGCACGACACAAACGACCAGCAAATCGCCATGGCTTTCGCCACCTCTTCCTCGAACGCCAAGCTGTAGAGCCTCTACCCTAAGGTAGTCCAATCCCACCTTGACCTCACCACCACCTTCCTCTCCAACCCTACCACCAACACTGCCACCACCTATAGCTTGCTCTACCCTACTGTCGTCCCCGACACTGTCGATGACGCCGCCCCGCCCCGCCCCCTGTAAGGACGAGGAGGCCGACTAGAGGGGGTGAATATGCGCTTTCGAAATTCTCTTTGGGCAAAATCGATTTTAAGTGCGGAATTGTAATTAAATTGGTTTTGCACAATTAAAACCTAAATCGTCTAATCTCAACTAAGTGCACCAACTAGCTATTTCTAGGTCAAGGTTATCAATCCTAATGTGACAAGCAACCAATTCAATTCTAGGAATGTAAATTGTGAAAAGTAAGTGAGCCCAAGAAGCAAACCACAATTGACACCTGATTTTTTAACGTGGTGTTTGAAGACTTGCCAGTCTCCCCTAATCCACATTGAGATAAGCCTAAAAGAATTAGACCAAATCCACAAATTAAGCCAACACCTCAAATCCACTAGGCACAACTCCTCCAAACCGTTTAGGAGACGGCAACCTCTAAGAGTAGCAAGTCGGAGATACTCACTTTAATGAATTAAGTGCGGAAGCTCGACAGATACACAATTCACCACCAAGTGCAACACATGCATCAGGATTTGCCTCTCCAAGCTCACTAAGTGCAACACATGCACAAGAGAGGTGATAGGACTTGCTCTTAGCTCAAAGAAAATGAAACAATACACCAGCAACCGTGCCTAACCTGCCACAAGGGGGTATTTATACCCCCACACTAAGAAAACTAGCTGTTGGAGCAAGATTCTAGCAAATTCAGGGAAAAACATATTTGATTGTCCTCCTCTGCAACGACTGGAAAACTAGCCATTACAGTGGTCACAGAGCTGGTCATACCGCTCTATAATTTCCAGAGAGAGGCAAAAACATGCTATCTGGAAAAAGGCAACTGACAACAAATACCCGGTTGAGCCACCCCTAGCGGTCAGACTGGCCAACACATGCCGGTCAAACCACTGGGCCAAATCCCAGACAGGAAGATTTACAATGCCTCTGGAAAATAACAACTAGCTATTGATTTGTGGTCCGATCGCTCCCGCGGTTAGACCGGTGTTAATTTTCCAGTGGTCGCAAGGATGCATGTACTTTGAAAAATTGCAAAACTCATTCGTAAATGTTTAGTACCATACAATCAAAGGTTTAGAGATGATCCTCAACAAGTTGCAAAACACATTCCCAAACTTTTAGAATTATGACACAAGGATTAAAAACATGGACTCAATCAGTTTGCAAAACACATTCGCAAACTAAAGTCACATGTGAGAAGAAATATGCATGAGCCTTAACTATTTGCAAAACACATTTACAAATACTAGAACATGCCACAGAGAGCTAGAGCACGCTAAAGAATCTTGACTCGCCATTACGTGTTAATGGAGTATTTTGGTAATTAATGACAATCGTCATGTGGACCAATATTTTCTATGAGTTGGTGAAATAGGTTAAGTCACATGATGAAGAAGACAATTAATGGTTCAATGTGTTGAAGGTCATCAAGTCAAGTGAGTGGCGTCATGTGTTGATGTGAATCAAGAACCCAATTTTTGAGAGAAGATGTGAGTCGTCATTCAATTGCTCCAAACAGATGTGCAAGGCAAAGATATATCTAGCATAGGCTAAGTGCATAGGCTAAGGATATGTTTCTTAGTCATTTTACCCGTCTCGGTGTTTGGTGTGGAGACTAGATTGCTATTGTAGGTTATCGTACTATTAAGAGGGGCTTTGACTAGTAGCTTGAGTGTGTCATGTGTTCATAGCTCGTTTTACTTGCTCTAGCTCTCTGTGGCATGTTACTGGTTTTTGCGAATGTGTTTTACAAATAGTTGAGGCTCATGCATAATCTTTGTAGCATGTAACTTTTGTTTGCGAATGTATTTTGCAAACGTTCTTGAGTCCATGTGCCTAACCCTTGCGGCATGATTCTAAAGTCGACAAATGTGTTTTGTAACTTGTTAAGAATCATGTGTTTATTCCTTGTTTGCATCACATGTCAATTGACGAATGTGTTTTGCAATTGAGTTCAAGTGGATGCAATCTAAATCCTTGTTTTTGTTATTGGCCGGCCTGACCTCCTTGTGTTGGGCGGTCAGACCGGGCCTCCTTGTGGTCTGACCTAGCTTTGTGCCAGTCTGACCACCAGGCAGTTTGACTACCAGTGTGGACCAGTCTAACAGTCATGTGTTGAGTGGTCTGACCAGCCCTCGGTCAAAGCGCCCTGGTCAAAGTTTTCCAGAGAGGTTTCTTCTCGAGTTTGGCTTGGCTCCTCTATGGAGCGGTCTGATCACCCTCTTGGCAGTCTGACTGGTTTTATGCGGTCTGACCGGCCCTTATGTGGGCGGTCAGTCCAGTTGGGGGTCCAACAACTAGTTTTTATAGCCGTTGGAGTAGGTTGGTCTCTCCAGTTATTAATTGGTGGTTAGACCGGATTTCCCTGATTTATAGCAAACTTTTCCCAAACGACTAGTTTCTTTGTGTTGGGGGTATAAATACCCCTTTGTGGTCGGTTGAGGGTGGTTGCTGGTGCTATTTCATTCTCTCTTGAGCTAAGAGCAAGCCCTCTCATCCTCTTTGTGCATGTGCGACATCTAGTGAGCTTGGAGAGGCAAAACCTATTGCATGTGTTGCATTAGGTGGTGGATTGTATATCCACCGAGCATTAGTGCTTGGTTCGTTCAAGTGAGCGTCTCTGACTTGTTACTCTTGGTATTTGCCGACACCTAGACGACTTGGAGGAGTTACACCTGTGATCTTATCAAAGAAGGTTGTGAGAAGACACAAGCGTTATGAGTGGTTCGGTGCTCACTGTCTTTGGAGTGGAGGAAGAGAAACCATAGTGGATTCGAGGTGTTGATTTAAGTTGTGGAGCCAGTCCAATTTCATTTGGGCTTACCTTAACGTAGACTAGGGGAGACAAGCAAGTCTCCAATCACCGCGGGAACACCTCATCGTGTCATCTCATGTTTGGTTTGCTCCTTGTGCTCATTTATATTCTCGCAATTTACTTTGTTAGAATTATTTGTATGCTTGTCACTTTAGAGTTGCAAACCTAGTTTTAGACTTAGGTTATTGGTGCACTTAGTTGAGACTAGTTAATTTAGGTTTTAATTTGTGCAAAACTGTTTTGATTTATATTTTCGTATAAAACTTGATTTTAGCCAAAAGAATTTTTAAAACCACTTATTCACCCCTTTAACTACTAGTTAAGATCCCTCTTAATAATACGACAACCTACACTAGCAACCCGTTCACCCAACCAAACATTGTAACCGATAAAATAACTAAGAAATAAATCCTTAGCCTATACTAGTTATACATTTGCCTTGCGTATGGAGCATTTCAGTTGATGACAAACATCTACATTCCCAGACCAAGTTCTTGACTTGAGCATCAACACATGACATCGATCACTTGACTTGATGACTTTTAACACATCGAGTCATCCAAAGTCACTCATCATTATGGGACATCACCTATTTCATCAACTCATGAAAAATATTAGTCCCACGAATCAATTATTGTTAATTTCCATAATACTTCATTAACTTATAATAACGGGTATAGATTATTCACCCCGCTCTCCACCGAGGAGACCCCCGTCGCCGTGTCGAGTGTGCAACTCCACCTTTGTCAACCCCCAACTGCAGCCTTGACCTCAGTGCAGGCATGCTCTCTGTCGTCCACCTTCGACAGGGTGAGCACTTCGGCGTCGTCCTCGTGCCTCATCCCGGAGAAGCGCTAGCAGCGCTGCGACCTCTTCAACTTCTCGAGCATTGGGTGATCCAACAATAGGTGGTCGGTCGGGGCCTGACCGACGAGGCAATCGGGTAAATCCAAATTTGTTTTTTATAACTTGGTTGTGTTTTGAAACTTCCCTAACACTTGGCAAATGTGTTCTGAAACTTGACAAAACCTCATTCGAATTTTGGAACTCCTATGAAAATTGACTGAAATTTGTTTTGAAACTTGTCTGAAACTAACTTCCAAAATTCATATTTGAAAACTTTTTGAAATATCTGTGAAACAAAGTTTTAGTTAGGCAACTTGCTTCAAATTCATGTGTGAAACTCAAGGTTTCATTTTTTGAAACCTAAAACTCATGCGGAAACTCGAGGTTTCAGTTTTGGAAACTTCATGAAACTGGCTTTAATTTTGTATGTGTTTCTTTTTATTTTATTTTATTTTATGAAACTTGCCAAAATATTGATGAGACTTTATGAAACTTCTTGAAACACGTCGAAATTTTTTTTTTTTTGTGAAACCTAGTGAAATTTATTGAAACTTCTTGAAACCTTCTGAAACTTTTTTTTATGAAACACGTTGAAACCTCCTTTTGAAACTTCCTTTTTGAAGCTTGGTTGAGCTCTCCTGGAACTCCCCAAAACTTGATTTCTGGCTACGTTCATCTTTTTGAAACTTGATTAAAACTCTTTTAGAACTTAGAAGTAGCAATTTTTTTGAAACATGCGTGTTGTAGGTTTGTAGCGGCCTCCAAGAATAAAATTCGAATACAACAGACCTATATATTTTCGTAAAGTATTCGAGTACTAGCCCCAAACAACACTGCATTTTTTTCCTTCAAAAAATTAAACGAGATCGCCCTGGCCCGGACCACATGCACTACCGCGTCCTAATGTTGGATTTCGTTTCTTAGTAAACGAATATCGGCAATAGAGTACATCTGCACTGTGACCCTCCGGTGTTTGGAGTGATATCTCTTATCTCATGGGCCCGTACACGTTTCTTGGTGCACCATCGAGCACGCAGGCGGCAGGCCACACCAATCACGCACGGATGGATCTGTAGTACTGGAGTATACTTCAATTTCTTCATGATCGATGCTGACTCGTGGGGGGCCGGCATGTGAATCTGTGACTGATGGATTAACACAACAGCAACACGTACGTACCAACAGTCCAACAGCAACGGCAATGGATGGAAGCAAAGACAACAACATGCAGCCCAGCATCAACGGGCAATGGATGCCCGCCTCTCTATTGTCTAGTGATGAATGGTCAGGGTCAAAAGATGCATGAACTAGGAGAGAGAGATGCACGCATGCACGGGATAAAATCATAAAATCTGGGGTCCGTACTACCGCCGCTGTTTGTTACCACTTGGAACAGTAGTACACACAGCGGCTGCCGCACCGCTGCGCATTGGCCAGGACGTGAGGAAAAAGCCACTGCACATTTGGCCGCTGGTTGGTGGCACATGCGCCGCGCCGTGCGTGGTGGGCCGTCGAGGCGCGTTGCGCCGCACGGCCACACGCCGCGCGCGGCAGCCTTCTCGGCGCGTAATTTTTCTGTTCATCTGTTGGGTCGGCGTGCCAGCCCTTTTGCCCGGCAGGTAAACCTCCTGGTGTAGTGCAGAAATCGGTGGTAACCACTAACAAGTAATTACTGAAGCAATGTGTGACAGTTCAACAGTTAAGACTTTCGGCACTCAAAAGCCGTATGAAAATATTTTACTCCAATTTTCCACAGATAAGACTTGGAGAGGTCATCGTTTGCCATTTCTATTATGTGATTCTCGAGTTAGTCGGCCGGTTCGATGGTTGCGGCAAATCACGGAATTGATGACCGTGACTATGACAAAATTACTCAGGTCCAAATGAACAATTAGTTGGACAACTTGGATGAGCCGTCAGGTCAGCCGATATCTATCTCCTCGCTTAATAAGACAATCTGTAACAACTGATGGCGCTGATTATTATTTGCTAGCGATTCTCTTGATCAACCCCACAATGCAAGTGTTACGTCCGTTTCACAAAGAAAGCAACTTGGCAGCAATGTTTCCATCTGCTCTTTATATGCCCAATATATGTCATGTCATGCAAAGCTCGAAAGCTCATCTCATCAGTATCGTCTACTGATCGACAAAGATGGATTCCATGGCAAATGCCGTGTCTCAACTTCTAGGGTTTCTGGGTCACTTTCGCTCCACTGTCATGACATGAGGATTGGAGGACCGTGATGTGGCTCTCCACATCCACAACACGAGTACAACAAAAATAAAAGCCTCAACGTCTATCCATTTATCTATCTTTATCGGCGCATCACCTCCGGCTTACTATTCAAACAACTCGAGTGACATTAGTTCACGGAGTTATTTAATTAGAGCTCAACATTCCAACTAGAGGTGAACAACAAATTGATGTCCTTCTAACCTCTCACACCTAAAAGATGGCTAAGGTACTTTTAGGACATATTTGGTTTGGTGCCACGCTTTGCCATAACTTTAGGCAAGTTTCATTTTTAAGAGTTAATTAGACTAGTGTTTGGTTTATTATCACACTTACATGTCATATTTTCTTTAGTTACAGCTATTTAACTAGAACTCAGTATTCCAACTTGAGGTGAACAATAGATTGATGTCCTTCTAACCTCACACCTAAAAGATGGTCTAAGGTACTTTTAGGACATATTTGGTTTGGTGCCACGTTTGCCACAACTTTAGGCAAGTTCCACTTTTTTAAGAGGTAGGACTTGTGTTTGGTTTACCACCACGCCTTTAACATGTCATATTTTCTTTGCCTTGTCACATCTGTCGTCGGCACAATTTTGTACAGCATTTTGCGCTTCTTAACGCTAGCGAGGTGGCACAAAAAAGTTTGGAAAATTTATCTTAGACCCGATCCAACTGCTCCAAAGAAGCCAAAGCCTAAGGACAGAGAATTCAGACTTGATATATAGCTTGTATGGACCACCATCCTGTTCATCCTAGGATGTCTACCTATAGATGTCTCCACTAATATTCAATCAGTACGATTGTTGCCTGGCCTCTATCTCCCTGCGACGTCTCCATCCCGTTAACGCCAACCAAGGTCAGCGGATAGAACGGCAGAAATCGCTAGTGATCACACTGGAAAAAGTATGAGAGATTGGCATCGACCGACCGGTACATTCCTACGACTGACTAGCCTGTACCACCTATCCGCCATGTTGACGTGCACTGCGGCCGCGATCGGACGATCGATAGACGTGACAAAAATCGATGGCTAGATGAAATGGACCTCCTTTTGCACGTCTGATTGGGATGTAATCCCCGTTTTTCTGCGCCACGCACGGCGGATCGGCGTGGTTTCCAACGCGTGCAAGGACTTGGGACTCACTCCTCGATCCGTGCTTGGTTGAATTGTGGCGTGCCCAGTTGAGCCTACGTACGCATGTGTTTAGTTTGGCTTAGTTGAGAGGTTTAGGTTGGTAGTAGCTGCCGCGCGCGTGTGGACACGGGGGAGAAAGGGATCGATTGGTGGAAACACTGAAATGAGTGATGTAACCGGCCAGGAAAAAAATTACCATATCGCTTTCGATTTCGAGCGTAACTGGCTGCTAGTGCCAGTCGCTGTATCTTGTTTTTATTGAGTTAACGGAGGTGGCTGCTCCTGCTTAGCTTTTTATCAAAACAGTAAAGGTTACACCGGCGAGACAGGTAGTGTTCGTCCGGCCTACTTTCTTTCCTAGTGGCTGGAATCTTGCATAACTACGAATGCGAAGTGTGTTGTAGGTGTTGCGACAAAAACTGATAGTAAGGGAAATAGTAAATATTATAAAGTGCATAATATGTACTTTTTTAGAAAAGTATAAACTTCCATTCACGCAGAATTCTAAGTATAATTTTGGTAAGATATTCCTATCTTGCAAAGAAAGAAACAGTACAGTTTCTATAGTAAAAAAAACTAGCTAAATCGATAATCACAACCGCTTTTTGACTGGTAGTGTTAGTTTTTAGCTACAAGGTGGTCCAAAATTCCAAATGAAAATATGTACAATCTAGACTCCACATCATACTAGGTTTATCCAGATTTACAAAATAAACTATAGACAAGACCACACTCTGAAAACATGTCACACAAACATTATTGTTGGTTTTCGTTCCAAGAACAAACTTTGTTTGAAAAGCTCTAACATTTATTGATGGTTTTCATAGTAAATTAGGGTTGGTCTATAAAACTTGATCACCTTTAGACTCATATCAGATTCTTTCAATCTTACGATACATAGCAAAATAAATCAATCAACTTTTTTTTGTATATACACATATTATAATATGAAAGAGATCTGAGCAAATGTCAAAAGAGGTAAGGAGGTACAGTCGGATTTATTTCCATCCATCCACCGTGTGGACCTAACAGTTTCCCCCCCGAAAAACCTCTCCGGGAGCCCGCATCTTTTCCGTGGGCCCCACCTGGCTCCCATCTCCCGGTACTGACCCCTCAACTGAACACGGCCACCTCCTGCACGCGCATCACCATCATGGATCATGGTCATGGCATCAATGGAGAGGAATGATCGGCCGTGGGCCCCACGGAGAAACGGCGAAAAGGCAAAGAAAATAACACCGAAAGCTACGCGAGGTTCGTGGGTAGTAAGTACTACCATTGTACATAGCACCACCCGCCCTTAATCAAAGCTGGTCCACGCGAGGACAGACAGATCGCTGCCCCGTGCACTGTGCGTGTGAACGGGATCGGATCGGACTCACCCAACAGCCACTGGCCACCGTGCTGCGAGCCGCTGGACACCGGCCGCGGCGCCGTGCGCGCTGTAGCTTTCGCGGCGCGAGAGACGGGTGAAATAGGGAAACAGCTCGCGTTTTTTTTAGCGGCGCGCTCGTCGATGTAGCAATCTTGCTTATTGTACTTGTGCACGTAATTGTTAGAGCGTGAACGTCCACGACGCAACAGTGTAGTACTGAGATGTTTCCCAGACAGGACGTTGCCGCGCTGGCCCACCCACCTCATGGAGAAACCCGTGTTGTTAATGTCTTGAAAGGGCGATTTATGCATTTATCATATAAATATTTTGGATGATGATATAGCACTCGTTCGTCCGATATAACGTCGTGCCTAGGACGGGCGCATCAACCGTTCAGATAAATCCAACAGCCCACCGTCTATGCACAACCAATCACTCAGATGTGAAAAAAATTTCTACTCAGGTCCATACGCGGAAGCTTACGCACGTGGCGTGGATTCACTTGGAGTGTGGCCATGCATTCGCGAGCTCCGCCACTGTGGCATCCGCAAAAGCTTCGTTAGCTTTGACGATGAGGATTTAATAATTTTTAATTAATTAAATTGTTTATTTGTAATTGTTATTACAGATAACAATGATAGTCTTAAGTATACCCTCTATCATTCATAAAGGAAAGTTTAAGATGTATTTTTGGTTGTAATGATGTTTTTGATTTGTTGCAAAAAGTAATTTTTTTGTTGTAGACCCTTCACCATTTGATTGTTGCATCTTTGTTCTAAAAATGTTGCAATAATTATTTTCAGATGCTTTCACTATTATTTTTAAATGTTGTAATGTTGTAATATCGTAATTTGTTTGTTTGGAATATTTGAGTTAGTTTTTAAAAGTGCAGCTATGATCTATACCGATGGTTTAATGTATTTTCGGTGAATTTGATATTTTTTCCAATTTTTTTTGTCATTGTATTTATTATTTGTACATTTGTTGTATATATAGATTAATTTTGTTGTAAACGTTGTGTATAGATATTGTGTCGAATCTTACGGTAGGAAACGTCCGAACGTTAATTGCTCTCAAATATTTTACAGACTTTTCTTGGCAAGAGGACGCCGAAGCGGGAAAAAAACACCCTTTGGGTCCATATGTTATCCTGCCGTGCAAACATCTTCGAGAAGAAATCATCAACTAGTAAGATAAATTCAAGACTAGTAGATCGATTTATTCGTGAATTCTTTTGGGATTTAATCAGTGGCCTCTCAAGATGGGCACTTATGGCGTTGGCAGCGCTACGGCGTCGGAAGGTCCGCACGTGGCCGGTCGTTGGATCGCACAGACGCAATTATCTGCACGGCGACGGCACCGGTGGTCTCTAGCTGCTGCCATGGACCAGAAATTAAGAAAGATTTTCCTTTTTCCTTGTAATTACGCAGATCATCAGGCGCAGCAGCAGCAAACACGACAAGCTAAACACCTCGCGTCACATGACCGGAGTTGCTGTACGTGCCGACAACATCATGAATGCAGCGACAGTTGCTGTTCGATTCGATCGATTTGCGGGGGCGCGCGGAGCGAATCGCGGAGGTGTATGTATGGCACATCGCCGTTTCCAGGGGACCATTCTCGCCTCCCGTGCCCATGCGTGCACCGTTGCATCTCACGATCCGTGGCAATCAAATCGTACTGTAATTCATACAGTGCCGATGTTTCTTATCGTGCTAAGTCTAATCGTGTATGTGATATGTGGAATCGATTTTTTTTTTTCTATTTTTTCCAAGTTTGAATCCATTCACCTTCTCTCCCTATTTGAATGTCCGGATTTCCGAACCAGAAACCCTCTGTATATATCTGCACTAGTTCCTAAATCAGTAGTTAGTGTACACAGTTACATCATTAAATATCAATAAATATCTTACAAATGTCAAACTATTGCATGACCTTATGGTCGAAGCTTATAATTATCGTCCTTTCAGGCTAAACAACACGAATAAACTGCAGTGGAAGAAGATAACTCTAAGTGATGGCTCATCCATACGAAAACACAGGCAATCGAAAGGGGGGGGGGGGGACTCGCGACCTAGTATTCCAGTGCCCTTAGTTGAAGCCACACACGTAGAACTTGTAATTCTCCTCGGTAACTTTGAAGGCTTTTAGGATTTATTTTGAGTGTGGCATGTGAGTACATAAAGTACTCCGCAAGTCTTGAGAAAAATGCATATGCATAGCTTTAACAAAGGAGGTTTATATGGCTATTTTGCACAAAGCAATATTTTACGTTTAAATATTTTACATAAAGCACATCTGACAAAAAGTAGTTTCAATAAGTAAATAAATAAATAGATACACTAGTGAAGGTTCTACCTGCCTGTCACTTTGAATAGCCACAAGCGTTGGTCCTTAATATGACTTGGGCAAACTTACCACAATACAAGTTCTCATGCTCCAGCTGCATTCGCCTGACTTACCATCCGCACAAGTCTAAATAGATTTTTACTATTTTATTTTATAAAACATGGGCAATACCTATTGTCATACATTTCTCAAACTTATTTGCATAAATGGTAATAATAATTCCCACCCATAGGATAAACATGACAGATATAGCTTGTCTAAGTAGTTCTACTCTTTTATACTAATTCACCAATAATGTATTTATATATTCTAACAATAACATATTCCTGTAATCCAACAATGATATAATCCGATAGTGATGTATTCCAATCATCCGGCAATGATATTTATCTATAATCCAACAATGATATTTATCTATAATCCAACAAAGATATATTTCTATTATCCAGCAAAGATATAATCCGATAATGATGTATTCCAATCATCCAACAATGATATTTATCTATAATCCAACAAAGATATATTTCTATTATACAACAAAGATATAATCCGATAATGATGTATTCTAATAATCCAACAATGATATATTTCTATAATCCATCAATCACTTACTATAATCAATTTAATTCAACTAAAAATTGGTTTAAATCTAATCTCTCCTTTCGATCCCAGACAATCAAATCAGTGCTTCATGCTAGACACTTCTATGATATAATTGGTTCCACCAAGTCGACTTTATAGTTGACCTCAACAATCTATATAATCCACAAAGATGTCCTTCTTCACTTTATTCATCTAATTCCGCAATATTGTATTTCCATTATTTGGCAATAATGTATACATTACTAAGGATTTTATGTACTAGGGAGACAATGATTCAAGGGCAACAACACCAAATGAAGATATTAACAAAGTTAGGATTAACTAACTACATAGGATTTGAACTTATCATTTTATGTAAATAACAATGCATATTAATTTTGAAACTTAAAATAGATTTTGGAAAACATAGGTACAATATGGTCAAAGAATACTTGCCTCGTCGAAGGTTGAGGTCACACGTTCCGGTTGTTCCAAACTTGCTTCAACAACGTCGAATTTGATACGTGCAAAACGAGACAAAATAAATAACAGAAAATCAAGTAAAATCCAAAATTTATAAAATTAGTACTAATAGAGAGATTAGGAATTTAGAAACAAGAATCGACGGAATCAGAGTTCGTATGAAGGAGAACGAACATCCAGAAGATTAGAATAATATGAAATGATAGAAAATAGAGAAAGAGGGAATATTATGAGAATATTCTGATATGAATTTACATGCAAGGGCATAGCAATTGAGTGAATGACACCCTGGGCCCATTTGCAAGTGAGGAAGAAGGAGATAGAAGGAAGTGTAGTGTGAGTATGCCATATGGGCCCCTCATGTCAGTGGAACATAAGCAAAAGAAGAAGGAATTACAGAGCAGAATATAGAGGAGCATTGGAGGCGCAGGGCGCACGGCCATGACAGCGAGCGGTGGCGGCAGGGGATGGGCAAAATGGAATCCCATGGGGGTCCCCTACCCCACGGTGGCGGCAGTGGTGCTGGAGGGCCATGGTGGCGGCGGTGCGGGTTGGCGAGGGCGACGAGGCTCCGGCGAGGAGCACAGAGAAATAAGGTGAGCATGGGCATGGTCTCGGGCCAAGGAATGCGTAGGTGCGGTCGGCTTGGTCGGAGGATGCCCGGAACGGGTTAGCAACGACGACGTGCATTGGAAGCATAGGGTGTTTCGGTGGTGGACTTCCTCGGCAATGCATTGGACAAGCAGAGGTATGGAATACGTAGAGTAGATGGTGGCGATCGTGCAGTAGCAAAGAATTGGGTTTTGGCTCACCGGGGGCAACGAATCGACGACAGAAGACGATGAAGAACAGTTTCGAGAAAAACTCGATTCCCGTCAAACGACTGCACGAAAATCAAATTAACTTCACATGAGGGTGCAAGATACTTGGGAACACGTCGTGACACGGTTGGGCAAGCAAGGGGCTCACCGGTTCGGCGGGAACGCGAGAAGGGGTGACGGTCGGCGCACGAGAAGAAGGGGATTGCGGCGGCGGTGACGCTTCGATGACTAAGGGAGTTGGAGGAGTAGGGGGAAAGGAGGTAGAGGAGGTGCCGGGGTGCCCTTTTATAGACGAGGTCGAGGAGGAGCGGCATGGGTGCAGGTGGCGCAGCATGGGCACGGGTGGTGCACGTGGCGCAGGATAGACGACGTGCGGCGTGGGACCGGCGCGGCGCTGGCAGAGTGGCGTGCGGCGCGGGAGGGAGGCGCATGGGCACGCACAGAGCGGTGGGTGGCGCGCCGAGCTGTCGGGACAGGCAACCAGGAGCAGAGGCAGAGGGGGAAAGGAAAAGAAAGAAGAAAGCTAGAAAGAAAGAAAAGAAAAAGGAAGGGAAGGAAAAAGGAAATAAAAGAAAGGGCTAGGAAAATTCAAATCTCAAATTTTGAATTTGGAATTTGGCGACGAGTTTTGAAATAAGACAATAGAATTTGAATTTGAATTCGGATTT
The DNA here is from genome assembly GCA_036346255.1 of Ampelocalamus luodianensis. Lineage (NCBI taxonomy): Eukaryota > Viridiplantae > Streptophyta > Magnoliopsida > Poales > Poaceae > Ampelocalamus > Ampelocalamus luodianensis. The sequence goes on along the minus strand of CM070624.1, from coordinate 27,219,802 downwards.
GGAATCTAAATAGATGCAAAAACTCTAATTAAAATCCAAATATTTGAATTAAATAATTTGAAAATAAATTTTTTGAAAAGGGCAAAATCTGGGATGTTACATTGAAGAACCATTTCTTCAGCTCGATTAGGACTCGGTGCTTTTGTGACGGAACTCTGATGAAAAATTTTATCACCAGAAGATTATGCATCGTATCGTCCATTGTTTTTCTTGCAGTGGATTACTGTGTGTCATCCGCTGACTCTGTAGCTGTGATCTCCTGCTGTTAGTAATTTGTAGCTAGATCCAAATATTGAGCTGGGATTCAGAAGTGCGAGGAGCATCATGGGCCGTAGCCAACTTCGTTTTTTTACACACGGGATGCACATGCCCACACACCACATGTAAATGTATCCTTACCACACGCCTAATTTGAATTGATAACTGAACGGACCCACATGTGTGTACTGAATCACAACCCAACCAGATAATAAAACGCATGAGATTGATCCCAGGGATCGAACCCTGAACGTGGTGCTCGCACAACTGACGCCGCAAACCAACCGAGCGCTCGCTCGGTCCTCAGCCAACTTCGGTTTCTGACCGAAGGAGAACAGCTATATGAACAGCGCACAAGTCCGTTCGAACAATGAACTGCCAGGCATTCAACGTGATTTTTCTTCTTCCAAAAATGACTTGCAAGGACCACAAGCATGTTTTGTGAAACCAAAATGCTCTCATGGCATAGCTAGCATTTGCTCCCATCTCTCGTGCTGTCTCCTTGGCTACGTACCCTCCCTCTCTCTCTCTCATTCATGGTGCCTGTGCTTAGCACCAGCCACCAGCCAGCAGTACGTAGCAGCATTGTGCCAGCATCAACCGCCCATGCAATTACAAGCGCGTGGTGCCGCGCGTGGCAGGCCATGACGAGGTACGTCCAGCCACAGCTCGCATTGACTTCCGGACGAGGCACGTACTACAGGCCCATCCGTGCGAAAATAGCGCCCGGCCGTTTGGGATCGGAGGACCTCGCAGGTGCGCAGAATCACATCACAATTGTGAGGAAGTCCTTTAGTAATTGCTTTCCAAGTCATGTGTAGCATTGAAATATCGGTTTGAACGTTTGCTCCGATCGATGTCGTGTATATCCATGGCTCTATGCGCATCCATGCATAGTGCTGCTGCTCACTGCTGCTGCACTACTGCTACTGCTGGAACCATACGTGTACAGGCATCACTGCAAAGCTCACGAGGTTGCCGTATTGCGGTGAGTGTTGTTGAACAAGGTTTCCAAGACTGAAGGGACATGCGGAGTAAATGGGGTTCTTCTGGCTTTCCGGGTCAAAAAGTCCAATGAGGATTCCTGCATGCATTCATGTATAGATGCCGCACAACGACTGATCGATGCATGTGATGCACGCAGCACGCATATATATATATATATATATAGTCATATAACTGTTCATGGTTGAAGAACTCGTACTGAGATATGTAGTTTATTTTCTTTGTTTTTTCTGTGATGATCGTAGTGACTAGTGAGATACTTGTGAGTAAGGAAATTATGTAGATGTAGATCACTATTTTCAAGCTGTGAGCACAAGGCATCAAGCTGTGCAGACCAAAGAAACAGGTGAAGAAGCTACTACATGAATGCTAATCTCTGTGTTCGAGATGATGGACAATTAAAAGTTGATGTGTCTAGTCAAGTTAAAAGTTCATTTGCATGTAGGAAGTTTTATGTTTCATTGCATTTCGCTCGAATACTCTTAACATGTTTTCTAATACACGCATTTGTGTCATGCTTTTGAAAATCTTATAGCTTTGGTTCAAAGTGTTATGTAGTTAATAAGTTCCCCAAACAAGAAGCTGCTTTGCCATATACATTACCAAAAACACCTAAAAGAAAGCCATCATTGGATCCATTCAAGATTTCTAATTAATTCCCCAGATCTCAGATCTCTGATCTTTATAATTAGCCTCATGTTTGATCCAAATCTTTTCAACAATCTTTTCCCCATGAAGTGGCAAAGGAGAGTAAGCTACAGTATGCTCCAGAGTCTAGCCCTCTTTCGTCCACGCTACCTTATTATGCATGTCCCAGGTATTCTCCTCCTGCACTTACCTTTGTCACTTTCAGTTTGCAACCCAATGGATGAATGAAATGATCCAGAGAAGAGAACTCACCCATGTGCGCCATAGATTATTCTCCCTTGGCTAGCATGAGTATACTACTATTACTTTGCAACCCGTACGGTTTGATGTGAACTTGAACAAAATAAAAGCTAGCTAGACCAACCAATTATTTGTCATGTGAATGGTATTTCCTAACCTACAGCAAACATTAATCGTACTACTCCTAACCAATGATCTGGTCCTTCAAGTGTGCCATCAACGACTACAGTTAGTAACATGAATCATGCATGCGCTCCACTGGTGTAACCTATGCCTGGTGACAAAGCAAGGTGGTGTGTACTTGTGCATTGGTCACTGCCTCATTGGACTTCAAAACACATGCAGCTGCAGTGCAAAGGGTTCTTTTTTTCCTGCCTTAATTTCTACGGCACCAGCACTAGTAAATTCAAGTGATAGCGCAGAGAATTGTGTATGCATGGATAATGGCGCTTTCTATCTTCTTCGACTTGTTTGTATCGGGGATGTTAGAATACATATACTTAGTATGTTAGAGTACAATATATTTGGTAGGACAGAGTCCATGTCTTGCCCCCCAAGTCTTGTACCCCTATATATACCGCCTGAGAGGCTCAACGCAATACATTCAATTCCACCTATTCTATCTTCCTTCATGGTATCAGAGCTCTAGGTTTAGATCCTCTAACCCTAGCCGCCGCTCGCTTCCGCACGAGATCTATCTCCGCGGCGGCGCCAGAATTGATCCGCCGCCATTGTCGTCGTCGTCGTCACGCAGCAGATCGGGACTCCTCCGCCCGCTGTTCCGCCCCGACCCGCCGACCAACCGGTCTCCCAAGCGCTACTCGACGGCTCGGCCCGCAGATCCCACCCTCCACTTTGGCTCGTGCGGATCCGCCACCGTTCTCCTGCCGCCCCATCTTCGCGCGCGCGCGCGTCCCGCTACTCGATCCACCGTCGCGCCTCCGACCCGACTCCTCGGGCGTCCGTCCGCCCGCCGACCTCTCGCCGGATCGGACGCGCGCCGCTCTCCGAAGTCGCCGCCGGTCTCCTCCACTGCGCGAGCCGCTGCCTGTATCGCAAAGACTGAAAGACGACTCAGTAAATCGAATAGATCGGAATTGTTCCCTTTAAAGGTTGTCTAATTATCGCGCATCCCACGTATCTTTTTTCCGATCATCGTTGAGTCTCTTGTGTTGCACCTCTTGGTCATCAACTATCCGTCCAGCATCGCGGTAATCGCCATACTTCCATCGGCCGCCTCGCACGTAACTGGGCGATAGTCCGTGGCGACTAATCTTCTCCGAACGGCATGTTTCCTCGCTGTTGCATCTACATCGGGCGAAGCAACTCTTGTCGCCATCTCCATCATCTTGAATCGCTTGGCGCTTCACATAACGGGTTCCATGTCGACCACGCTAAATTTTGAACCCGACATTTCCTCGTTTGGGCACCATGGCGCCTCTTTGCGCCGCGGCTTCATGGCGACCGCCTGCGACATCCGGTACCCGACCATGATTACGTCAACCACGGCCATCTCGGCTAACATCCTCGACCACGACTACTCTCGCCCTCGCTCGGCTACCTCAACATCGGCACAAAGGGCTACTTGCTTGAGCTACTCGTCGGTTCTGCTCGATCCACGGCATCCGCGACGCATCGACGGTTATGGTCGCGGGATGTCGACTCTTCGACTTCTTCTCGGTCTCCCACTGCTGCGACGCTCCGTTGTGATCTGCGGGGATGTTAGAATACATGTATGTTAGAGTACAATATATTTGGTAGGGACAGAGTCCATGTCTTGCTTTCGGTCAATGTTCTCACGAAGAAAAACTGACTACTCGATCCTGCCTGTACGCAAAGACTGACGACTCAGTAAATTAATGTATTGTCTAATTGCGCATACGTAAGTCTCTTGTGTTGCAGTCATCAACTACTCCAGCATTAATCATACAGGTAACTGGGGTAGTACGACTAATGAACGGCATGTTTCAGGGCGAAGCAACTACTCCAGGCCAAGCTTTTCACATAACGGGTTCCATGTCGACTAAATTTTGAGACATTTTGTTTGGGCACTCTTTGGCTGCGTGGGCGTGACGGACGGCTTTTGGTTCGAAAAATTGCACCGATTCCGTCACGGTCGTCACTATCCTCTGATGTACCTGCTGTCCCTCGACCTGCTGACTGCCTTAATTAGGGCATGTTGTCGTACGTCACCGACTAGTTGAACAGCAGTCACAGCATGTGAATCTACAGTATAGGAGTCCAGTCAGACGCCGATCAGATGTAGTGCGACCATTTCTTTAAGATGAGACAGTGGATTGACAGTGCTAGCTAGCTAGTTAAGCTGGCAACCTTCTCTCTAGATAGGGGCTGAAAAATTTAGGTCTGGAAGACATCACCTTCAGTGATACCGCAAGGACGACATGGCATCTGGAATAGCGGCATGGACAGGTAACTGTTAGTACGACTGATGAACGGCATGTTTCAGGGCGAATCAACTAGTACACAAGAAGGCACGCTGCTAGACATGCCTGCTTTCTAATGGCGAGTAATGTATGGATTATTATCGAGTCATTGTCGTGCAGTCTTGCCCATGCTACTCTTCCTATTGCCCTCGACAATGGTGTACTATCCACTTTGTTTTGCGAGTGAAGCGCGCTAGCTGTCACACCATTCCTTCCGGGACCTCGCCTGCGGCACGTTTAATACGTTCTGGCACGGTGGCACGTACGGGCGGACTTGCCGTCACTACGTACTGAGAAGTTGAAGGGTGTCCCTTCCGGAAATGATGCTTGAAACGCAAGGATTTCACATGAATTTTTTAGAACTTTCACGTGAAACAATCTGATTTCCTCTGGAATCGGAGAAACAATCTGTTTTCCTCTAGAACTTCAGACATGTGGCCTTGCACACGAATTTTTTAGAATTTTCACGTGAAGCGGTTTGATTTCCGCGCGAATCGAAGAAATTTTTTTTAGACGTGTGGCCTTGCACCAGGCACGTACGGCTTCGTTAAAGTCCAGAGTAGAGTACTGCAGAGTGCAGGGCACCCAGACGTTGTCAACTAGTCAAAGGGTCGTGGCTGGGTAGCCGTATTGATGAGCCACACTGGAGCTTGCCGCTCCGTACGGCTCGATCGCCGGCCAGCATGCGTGAGCACCGTGCCCTATCGATAAGTGCTCGATCGCCATTGACGCCTACGTGGCATGCCTACCTTGAAACATGCCATAACTCCATCAAATGGCACCAAAAACATATCCCTCTATGGACCCCTAGGATTATCGCTCCACAGCACTGTCAGTCTACAGGATTAGGATCCGCCACTGTACGCGCCCTGTCGTAGAACAGCTCTAAACCGTACGATCGTGACATGGGCAGTCCGGATTAATTCATCGGTCGTTCACCACACGGCCATACGCAGATACTCCAAAATCCAACCCCGAATTTCCATCCGATCACCCAAGAGGAGAGGCCGGCCACTCATGTCGCCGCACTGTTCTCATCTATGTACTAGTACGACCTATGCTGCTCATCTACGAGTGGTGGTTGATTTGCGAACTCCTACCCTGCAAACGTGCTGCTCCAACCTCCACGCGTGCCGTCCTGCCGTGAATTGAGCCTGTCGGTGACGTGCGGTGAATTGTGCCGGACGAATGCGATGGCCCCGCGGACGGAACCGATACAAGTTGCGACATGAACAGCCCGTCAAGCCCACGCACTTGACGCCATGGCTTAATTAATCTGCATTTGTATTTTGGAGTATACCGCACATGTGGATGCAAACAATAAACTGATATTTTTCCATGTATTTATTTATTTGTGGTTGTTCAGATGAGCAGTTGATCCCCAAGAACATGAGCGAAGACCAGGCGCTGGGAATATGTAAGCGCGGATACGCACAAATCGACACTACTCCATCACGCGGATTTTTAGTATCGCCGGTCTCGCAAAGGCAGAGAGAATTATAAACCCTGCCGCGACCATGCATGCATGTGATTTGAAGTCGAATGCATGCCACCATGTTCTGTTGCCGTCACAATTTGGGACTGCTTACTATACTACGCTAGTATGATTAGGAAGACATCTCCTTTGGATCATACTATCGGTTGGACCGCATGATTCATGTAACTGTGGTCATTGTCCCCATGAGCACGCTTTAAGAAGCAGGAATAGTTTAGCAGTAGCAGTACAATTGGCATCACTCATCAGCATTGGGTTGGGAATGGCATGAACATGGTAAATAATTGTGGGGGGGCAAGGACAAGTTGTTCTGTTCAAGATCACATCAAGCCGTACGGAACGCGAAGCAACAGTAGTAGTATCGTGGCACACCTGGCTTGGTTCTTTACTTGCTTGGACCATTGATTAGTTGGGGATGATGCAAATTTGAGAGGGAAAAAGCCAAGTGCGAAAAGGAGACATGGGGCACCTAATAAGGCAATCTGGACAAAAGGAGCTAGGGCTAGAGTCTTTTACCCCTGCATGGGTACAACTGTACAAGAATATTGAATGTAATTTGGATGGATTGAACAGAAGATAGCATCTCAGATCTTTGCAGAAGGTGTTAACTCGTTGATTACGCCTTTTTTTCAGTTGCTTTTGGTGATGGAAATGCAAAGTAATGGAGGAGATGCACTGCTTAAATTAAGTAGTGTGTACACAATGGGGCTCTGCCTAATGGGGGTCCTTTACATTTGGTTTAGTCTTGGAGCAATCCTTAGGACATGTTCCACGCATCAGGGCTAAACAAGCACTCAATAATTGATTGTTCGTACTATGCTATAGGTGCAAGCAAGCAGTCGGCTAAACATCTGTTTTGGACAGTTTCGGCTTCAGCTTTTTGTTGGGAAAAATCAAAAGCCATTTCAAATGGGCGGCTTTCTTTAATCATTTTTAGGAAAGCCGAAAACCATTTTCAACGTGGTAAAGTCGAAAGCTGCCACCCACAGCTTCGGCGGGATGGGGTTCCGACTTTGCCTCTAGAGTTAGAGGAATTTACCATACCACCCTCATACCACGTATAAAATCTGAAACACACGCCACCTCTCTCACCCCATTCCCCACCGGCCACCGGCCACCCGCACCCCTCCCTCTCGCTTCCGAACCCTAACACCTCCGCCGCGCGCCCACTCTCCCCGCGCAGGCCTCCTCCTCCCTCGTTTAGTGGGAAAGTTTGAATCTTGATATGTGCAGCATGTAAACCAGGAACTACAAACAATCTGGTTTCGTGTTTTGTAGCAATTGGATACGAAGATCACCCCAGCGTTCTAAATCTGTTGTCGAAATACAACCTTTATGGCGCAGACATGTCTCACTAATACAAAATTAGATGAGAAGAAAAAAGAGAGACCATTTCAGGAAGCGTCTGTAAATTTGGCAAATTTAGGACCCTATTGCCATGTTCCAGAAAAAGAAGAACCCAATGTTGCCATATCGAATAATAGATGGGATCACATTCGGAGAACCGAAAACTGGAAGAAGAATGCAAAAGAAAAATGGCATCACCAATCAACAAATCACTCGTAGAAACAATAGGGCTGTGATTACAAGCTTGGGATCCACGTGAGGGACTGATAAGATATAGATTTGAATGTAAGAAGGCAAGTGGCTTTTCAATTGTGATGGGTGCCAACGGGCAGTAATACGACGAACTCCACCTCACTGACAACACACTAACTAAACCACTGTCCATGACACTAATCCTGCTGTTGAAAATGATTTTTGTTAACACCGTCGTGATGCCCTGCTCCTTCCCTGACGTTGGCAGTCTCATGGGCGTGAAGAGGCATTTCTGTTCCGACATTAAGAGAGGAAATCATCATCCTGCATTTATAAAAAGCTTAACAAGAATGTCGATTATCACCCGCGGCTTGTCCATAGACATCTGCAAACCATGTCAATCCTGAACTATGTATTGTTATGTTTTGAGTCCCGGGGATCTGGTTAGACTTTTTACTTGATAAAAATAATAACTATCTACAGAGTCACGGTGACACCTTTGCTCTTTGCCTATTTTGTAGCCTATTGTGTAGTTGCAAAGAATGTTGTATCCTTCTTTCTTTTTTCTATACTAAAAATTGAGCCTTTTAACTGCAGCACTGGGAGAAAAATCTGATGGCACGGTGGTGGTGGGCGGTGATAGTACAGTTACTCCTTTGTGCAGAATGTGACTTCGAGTTCAATTCCTTTGTGCAGATTTGTGCTAATGGATGCATAATTTTGTACAATAGATCGATCTGGTTAGCAAATTTTGATAGGATGTCAAAAAAAAAAAGAGATGTGTAGTTGTTCATGCTATAATTGTTCAGTTGTATAGATGTATATTTCCATTTTTTCAGAGATGTATAGATGTTCAAAACTCTATATAATTCCTTTTTTCCAGAGATGTTCAGGACTGTGTAAGTCCGTTCTTTTTTTTCAGAGATGTGGAGATGTTTAGGACTGTATAATGAAATATTGTTATGCTCCATATTTATAGATATTTTAGTAATGAGATGAGTGCATGCGACTTGCAATCTGGCAAGACTGTTGAGATATATTTATTGGACAGAGATCAACAGAACTCTTACTGGCAGCATTTTTTTCATGAAAAAGATTATCACATATGCATAAATTTGATTGAGTTCATGTGCAACAAGAGCTAATCTTGGTAATCTTGTGTGGGCTTGTTCATCTGATCAATTTCTTGCATTTTATGTAATTAGCAGAAGGAAGTCCATTACTTTCTCCATATTATTCATGTAAATGTTCCATTTTAATTTCTTTTTCCATCTTATTCATGTTTAATGCTTAAAATTACATTTCTACACAAACATGCAAAAAAAAAAATCCACTCATAATGTCCTTCAAACGGCATAAAAAAAAGCCATCATTTGCTTTAAGAGCAATTAAATATTTCCCAACTCATCAACTCTACTCAGAATATCAAATATCAAACGTCTTCAGCTTAGCCATTCAACCCTTCAACCATACAACTCAACCGAAAGCTGTATTTTTAGAGAAGTTGCATGCGGCTATGTCAAACAAGACCTAAGTTGAATGTGAAGAGAGTACGATACTATTGAGCAATGAAGCTGGTCTGCTGGCGCCATACATCATGGAACAGTGTAGATCGAGTTAATTGGACATTGACTACACTAGAAAATGGTTTCCATAGACGGACAGACTAACTAAAACTGTGTCATGTTCCTGAGGTCATGGTGTACATTTCAACTGCTTCCACTAGTCTGAAGAACTGTGCTGCCATATGCATGATGACTTAACACATTAATATTGCTGAAAACTGTTGGCGAGGCCAAACCTCATGAATGAAATAAAAGAAAAGAAGAGAGAACGCATGAATCGCTCGATCAGTCATGGAACGAGCTTAACCGTCCAAGACGACGACAGCATTGTGGAATGCATAATGAAGGACTTCTGTTCCATTTACAGATGTATTCATGATTGAACTTTTGACTCGAAGTTCGATGCAGAGAACAGATGCCGGTGAAGCTAGCCAGCTAGGCACTGTTTTTCTTTCCTACAAATGTGGCTCTTGGACTGTTGAGTTTTAGTTCCCTGATTCATGAGAGAGAGCCTATGGATTTTGACAAAACTCCCTGTTTGGAGCACGTGGTCTTCCGTCCGAACTCATGGCCGGCCGGCCGGACGGCAGTCACGTGGAATGTTTGGTGGTCCGGAGTTGGAACCAACGGCCTGGTGTGCTGTTCGTGTGGTTTCGATCAGAAACCGAAAGGTCTGAGACTGCGATAAACTAACAGGCAGCAGTCGAACTTCGGCTGTAAGGAATCGGATGGCTGAAGTGTCAATGCAAGTGAGAGATATGGCTGACCTGTAAGCGATCTTCCAATTAGGAGATAGACATTTTCCACCAGTCCTCGTGATCGCGCAATCACCAACAGCTGGTGAAGCCGTGAATGCGCTTAGATTTGACGACGGCGAAACTCCACCGGATATACCGGACGCAACACCATAGAAAGAAAAACCACTAGCCACGGAAAATCCTAGGACGCGACCGTGCGCGCACGGTCTAAGAGCATGTACAATGGTATAGACGATTACTGTCTGTAATACTCTTTATATTATCTATAGATAAAATTAAAGACAACGCATATAATGAGTTGTCTTTAAGTTATATATATATAGCTCACAAATCATGTGCATAACGTGGATATAACAACTGAAACAGTAATTGCCTATAAGAGCTTTATAGACTATCTGTTGCATGTTAGACAACTTTATTCTCTCTCCGTATTCTCTCATCATCTACATCATTAAAAAATTTACGTGACAAAAATTATAGACTACTGATATTACCTCACTGTACATACGCGTTAAACGCGTGGGCACGGCCGCACGGGAGAAAATATCGGCCTGGTCCACCAGCAAGGGAGAACTTCGCAGCGCGCACGTACCTACCGCTGGCGCTGCGCTACGTACGCACCGCACGGCACCGCGCGCGATTCGCTCCGTACGCGCGAGATTAGCAGGGAAACAACCGCAGCTGTACTCATGATGCGGTCGGTACGTACGTGCCAAGTAATTAACGAGCGGCGATGCGAACGCGACCACATGCGGCACAGGCGCCAATTGAACCCGCCACGTTTCTGCGCCCGATCTGCGTCGCGTCGCTATAAATTTCTGGCCCCATGTTGGCATCTATCGAGTAGCTGGCCCCCGAGGCGCCGTCGCCGCGGGTGATCATGCCGAGCTTGGCTTTGGCGTCGCGCGGCCTCGGTGTCGCCACGTAAGAGTGGCATCATTATCCAAGCTGATGCCGCCGTGGTTAGCCCGGTTGGATGGAACCAACGTACGGTTGGTGAGAGACGTAGGTGGCATGCGCAAGTTGCCCATCGAGATTCCCTTGTTTGTATCCTGCGTACATGCAGTGCCAGTAGTAACATTACATCGAGTGATAATTTGACTCCTCGTGCCAATGCCACCCGAACAATGATATGAAATATACGTCACGTACTAATTAATCAATCCGCCCTCTTGTGATCTAGATGATCATGATTAGATTCTAGCCTCGGTGATTATCAACTCGGGGACGACATGTGCGCACACCAATCCGCGCGCAGCTGATTACGTGATCCAATGCCCCGCCACGTCGTGACTGGCACGCACACCAATCGTCAATTTTTTTTGTTTTATTTGCTAGTCTCTCTCGCAGCGAAGAGTATAGCGAGAATGCAATACACGGCACCTTGTCCCTTCACACGTAGGCAAACCTCGACATTTATTTTTGAAAGAGCAGAATTTTCATTAGGCCTTTTCTGTGTACTGTAATCAAAACTGTGCCTTTTTTTCTTCCATTTCTGGTTGTTAAAAAAAACTCATTCATGTGCGCGTGTGGACGCAGCACAACGCACATCGTTGCAGCTTGTGACGAGGACGACCCACTGATTGCTACGGTTTCGCGAGCCGAATTTTTTTTAATTTAGCCTTTTTTCGTAAAAAACGCACATTTGTATCCTCTTTAGTCTTATTTGAGCCAAGGGGTGCGACTCACGGCTGTGGCGCACTAACACAGCTCGGCGCGTGAGTCATGGCGCCGAGGTCCCAACCCTAGCCGGGGCAGCGCGAGCGTGGCGACAAATAACATATGGCTAGGGTTCGGGACCTCGGCGCCGTGACTCACTGCCACTGGTAGCGTTAGCTCAAGCTCGCGCCGTGAGTCGCGGCGCCACCTCCCTAGTCCAAAACCTGAATAAGACTAAGAAGATATAAATATGCTTTTTTTAGGAAAAAAAATGCTAAATTGAAAAAATTCGGTTTCGCGAGAGGTGGCGAGCGTGGGGCCCACGATAATATCCCCGTTCTTTTTTCGCCGTTTCTGCGTGGGCCCCGCCGTCTGATCATTCTTATGCTCTCCTATCACATTGGACGAGATGAGAGAGAGAGAGAGAGAGATGGTGATGATGCGTGTGCAGGTGCGTGTGTGTGGTGGCTTTCAGGAATCAGTACCGGGAAATGGGAGCCAGGTGGGCCCACCACCTTCTGCGTTTTCTATCGCGGACTCACGAAAAGGTTTTCTCGACAATGATCAGGTACTCACAAGTCACAACGACACAGCGCAGGGTTGAGGAAACGGTACCTACTCACCTGATTTTACAGTTTAATCATAAATTAACCTCCTCTTTCAGAAAAGGAACAAGCGATTTCTTCATTTGTTTATTTTGTTATGTTGTAGACAAAATTTTAAACTCCTGGTGCTTTGGTCCTTGGTTAAATAATGACCACCGAGCCACCGAATTAGAAAAGGCTTTTCTGCTGGTTGACATTTCCTCCTATCACCCATTTAGGGTCTATCTGGAATAGGAAACATAATAATAGGAAAAATACTGGATTAAAACAAAACCATAGCATTTGCTAAAAAGAGGTGTCAGAACCATATGATTTGCTCAAAAGAGATGTTTGGATGTCTCTTGAAAAAATATATAGGAATTTTGATATTAGATGTTGCTTGATTACAGAGAGAGTAGAGAGAAAGAGAGCAGGTGCATTGGACTTCTCAAAGGAATTTGAGAAGAGAGATAGTACATGCAAGACACATGATTTTTTCCACGAGGTCTAAACTCACGTTAGAGTTCTTCCAAACTTCCTATGGAATAAGCCTTTCCAATTCCACATGGATTTTGTGGGGATTCCACGAGCTCAATCCATTGAATTTTCTATAGGATTGAAAATTCATCCAAAATTACTACAATCCAAAGAGGCCCTAAGGGCCCCAGTTCTAGGATTTTCAAAGGAATTTTGAGGATTCAAATCCTTAGGACTTTTTCCTACATAGTTAATAAGTTATTTAGAACAAAGGATTGAGATTGTACAATTCATTTGAAATGCATTTCAATACCCTTCTTGACCAAATCAATTTTTGGTCAAATAAAATACCAGTCGGAAAGATTTTACTTTCGCCCACTATTTTACGACATCTTTTTCAAGTAAGTTACTTTCACTTGAAGTTGAGGGCTAGATGACAAGGATCTAATAATTCTCAATTAATTAAATTATTTATCTGTAATTGTTATTATGTATAACAATATATTTATGTTATTCGTAGGGATACACCTTATCATTAATACGGGAGAAACTTAGCCGAGTCGTTGTAAACCATTTTATGACTACCCTATTTGGTTGTAAGTTCTTCTATGACTACATAGTGGGCGTAGGATTTTCTACGATCACCCTATGATCGTAAGTCTTACTACGATAACTTTATGATCGTAAATTTTACTACGATCAAGTTAACTACGACCACTCTATGGTCAATAAAACCTACAGACATGTGGGCCCAATCGACTAGGTACACTTATGTGCTGTGTTTAATACACACAGTAGTTAAAATATGTTATTATTCTCTGGGATAACTGCACGTATTAAGTCTCTGTCTCTGACGTAACTGCAAGACGACGTGGAAGGATTAGTCTCTGACAATAACCGTCACTGAACGTGCATATTTCATCAAACGGTGAGACGCTTCTTGATACATGACAACTATCACCCCTTCACGTGTGGTATAAGGAATAAAGCCGGTGGATAGACGACAAGGACAACGGCAATGAACACAAGACAAGTAGCGCCAAGATCAGCAGACAAAAGTCATTAAGCCTTAGTTCTAGTGATTTCTTTCCTGTTGTAAAGCATAGTAAATACAACAACACAAGAGTATGATTATTATTCTCTCAGGAGAAGGCACGAACCTGTATAAAATCATCGTATTTTTCTATGTGATTTAACTCATGAAGAGTCAAAAGCATTCATACGTAAGATCGATACCAAGCTATCCACAAGCTCTGTGTTTTTTCAAAGAGAGCTAGAGTAGTTCTTGTTTATTTGTGTTTTTTTTAACGGTGAACAGAAGTAACACGCCGATAGACATATGCATCGAGGCTTTTATATTTTGTTTAATTCTGGCGGCTGGGGCATAAAGTTGTGTCGTTGACGGGGAGAGCCACATGCATGCACCATATATGTCCATATTCCTCCAAGTCATGACACATTGACACTGGAGCGTGACAAGGAGACCAACCTTGGAGGAGGTGGGGACACGCCATCTCGGCACGGAACACGTCCTCCCCGACGGCCAGTTGACGACGCCACACGCCGATGGGATGAGCGCGCCTCTTCATTCTTGCGGTGCCTTGCATTGCATGGCCTGAAAAGAATGGTGGCATGGATGGAGGGCTTGTCCTCGGCTTCATGCCTGGAAAAATGTGGTGCTGGATGGTAATATAGAAAGCATGTGATTTTTTTTTCTAGACATACAAGCATGTGAATATGTTGTTTCACTGGGACCTGGGCTGAGGAATATGTAAAATAAAAAATTATGCTTTGAGAAGGAGAAAGTGTAGAATACATGAAATACGCTTTCATAGGCACACTGTGATTTTACAAATCAAGCGCAAGCTGAGATCATGGCAGCAGTAGAGGATCCCGACGAGGTAGTGGCGGCGGGAGGCGCGCACAGTGGCGATGACGATTATGTGATTAGCAGAGGAGGGTGGTGGAATTCAGGCGACGTAGGCATTGGGATGCGGGAGTGACGACGGCGCCAGATCTAGCGGGCAGAGCTTGGCACTACCAAGGTCTCGGTGGACCTTCGCATCAGTGATAGTCTCATATATTATCAATAAAGTTTATACTTTCTCCAATCTTTATTGTCTTAAACTTTTCATTGAGCAACGTTTCGATAATTTTTTGATTGCTTTTTAAACACTTGGTTTTCTTCACATTGGTCGAAGGGGGTAACATCACCTAGTCGAAGTCTTTCTTTCCTGCACATGGTCTTGCTCAATAGAAGGAACTTCCTAGCGTCGATCTGTTCCTAAATTTAGCTGCCAATACAAAGAAACTAGGTTCAACAAAATATAGTCGAAATAATTCTAAGCAAGCTCTTTTAAAACATTAACTTAGTTTATTTCTTCATTTTACGAAGACTTAGTGAGTCAACCTTTCATAATTTATTCGACTACTAGTAATACACTCGATTTGAATAACCTAGTCGAAGGAATAACACCACCCAGTTGAAAACTTTCCTCTATGCACGTGGTCTTACCCACAGGAAGGAATTTCCTAGCGTCCAGTGATCTTTAACTCTTGCTACCAGTATAAGAAAATTGAGTTCAATAAGGAAGGTCGAACGAATTTTTAAATACACTCTTTTTTCCACTATTTCTTAGTTTATCTAAATGAACTAAGCAAATAGTAAAGGGTAAGGATAAAGTTATAAATATAACTTCGATTCTTAGTCTTAAAAATCAATTCTCATTTCTATTTTTGTCTTATGAGTTATTGACTACTCGAAGAGACAATTTGAAGGAAAATAAAGATTTATATTCTTAAGCAAGAAATTATTTTTACAATTACAAATCCTATTACAAACTGCTCTGATTGAGGAGTTCCAAGCTGCATCTCCTCTGCGACCTTTTTGCCGACTGGCTGCACCTCTTTGATCAGTTGTGCTGCCTCTGCTTCAGGGTAGTCGAAGTTAGCTTCGATAGGTTGAAGACTAAGATTACAGTAGTGAGTCTTATGTTTTGCAAGGCAAAACTTACTGCATTTTCGACTGCCTGCCTTATCGAATCGGCTTGGTTGGTCTTCACAGTTGTTATCAACTCCTAGAGAGTTCCGACTTGCTATCCAATAGTGCTCGTATGCCCGACCATGGTGTCTTCAAGAGGAGTAACCTCCTTAGCATCGAGTCCGCCGAGCACATTGTTTAGAAGAGAAATGTTGTTTTTAAGGTTAATCTTTGTAGCCTTCATTTACTCTTTACTACGAGTCGAAGTTTCATGAACTCGTTTTATTTCAACCGTTTGCTCTGAAAATAGAGCACGACCAGCTAGAAAAACACTTATTAAAAACTAGTAAATAAAACTGGTTGTAGATAAAGAATTCTTACCTACTAAACGATAGTAAAGCTTCTTGATTTCGTCATCATGGGAGGCAGCATCCCTTGCGCACTGCTCTTTTCATTCTGTTATGATTTTATCTTTTTCTTTGGAGATACAAGTAAGCTCATTGATCACCAAGTTCTTCGAACCGATCTCAGTACGAAGCTTACCCATATCGATATCTTTTTCTAAAAAAGAAAAGAAGTCCGAGAAAGAAAAGAATGTTGTCGAAATGAATAATCTTAAGTGAAATACTTACTGTTTATTTTATCCTGTAGCTCGCAAGCTGCAGAATTTGCCTCCTGAAGGTTCTTCAGTAGGTGTTCTTTTTCATCCTTTAGCCTTTGCATTTTGGCTATTACATAGTTGAGTGCATCGGTCAAGATTCTTTCATCGCTTTTAAACCTAAAAATGTTAAAGTAGACATGAGCACTGAACGAGTGGTTGAAAGAAAAAGACTACTCGTAACAGTAACTTACCATCTCACTACTTGTTCGCAGAGTTTAGCCTTCTGCTTTCTCAGCAACACTAGTTGCCTGTGGTATTCACCAACAGTAATAACTTGTTCGAGAACTCTCTGAACAAAGAAATACATAGTGAGAAAAAGAAAAAAACCCAAATATATAAATATTTAGAATTGAGTACTTACATCGATGGTTGACCGAGCAAAATGGGCATACAACGTCTCGGAATCCTCTAGTTTACGAACCCGTTGACTTTGTCCCACCATTCTTTGAAGACGCTCGTCGTCAAATACATGTCCCCTGTTGGAAATATTCTTAGGGTGTGGGACTCGGTCACGAGACCTAAACGAAGTGGACCCGATAGTTGATGGTCCAAAGAAATTGTGGAAGAGGTCGAAAGAGTCTTCTACGTCTTCTTCTTCATAGTTGATAGAAGACACGACTCCACCTTAAGGACTTGGGGAACATCCTCCACGACCTCCTTCCTGGCACAGCGGTTGAAGCCCCCAGTACCTGCTTGACCAGCGGCTCCTGCTGATCGTAGGACCAAGTCTTCTGTCTGATTATTGAGATTCTCAACAATCGACTTGATCGCCAGTGCATCATGGTCTTCTGCCGTCTTCACCTCATCCTCTACGGCCACCTTAGTAGTCATGGTTGGTTTGGCGGCAGTAGTCTCCCCCTCTATGACCACCTTAGTGGTCGTGGTTAGCTCGACGACAGTAACCCCCACCATCGCCACATCAGGGATAGTGGTCGAATCTTCAACCACCTCCGCTGATGTCTCAATGACCGTAGGAGAAACCAATACTCCCACGGCTGTAAATAAAACAACGATGGGCCTCTCAACAAAAGCATCCCCGGGTGCTGGAGAAGTAGGACTAAAACAACGAGAAAAGGGGAAGATATGTCAAACTGTGGAATTAAAAGGTAAATATAATTTTCAAAATTTTAATTTTACATACCTTAGTTTCCTAAATACGATCTTAAATCTAGAAAAAATCTTCCCAAGGGAAGACTTCTTCTTCTTCTCTTCATCGGCAACCTCAATTTTTGTAACACCTCCAGCCTTTGGAAGGCTTCTAGTTTTACGAGCTTGAGAGGCCAGGACTTCTTCGACCAAGTCTAGTCGAATGTCTTGGGAAAGAGTTGGGAACTCTATGTTCCTGGGCTACCTGACCCTCTTGATGGTCAGAACCGGCTTCAACCACCCATTGGACAACGCTTGCCTCGACCACAGGCTCTGTTATTGTAGAGGTAGCCTTCACAAAAAACATAAAACTTTTTCTAATAGGGAGGTTGTGAGAACCCTAAAAGTTCAAACTAATTTGAACAACGCTAATCGATAATTAGCAGTAAATAAAATTCATTTAATCAAGAACAAACATAAGCTCAAATTAATATCGATCACATCGCCAATCAATTTTATATAAGATAATAATATTAAGAGTTCATCAACAGGAGTTACAAACATAAGTGGAATATTAACACAATCTCAGAGTATTATTTTCAAGAATTCATTACAAGCATAAATAAATCAATAATACAATCTATGAATTAATTACAAGAATGTTTTACATTAGATCAGAATATAAATTACAACTCTGAGTACATTACAAAAGAATAAAATAAAAATCTTGCATGCAAATCACCGCAGCCTTTCCTTGTCTATATATTGCCATCCAGTTGAACCCAATCCTGGGCCAATATGAAGAACGGTCCACAGTTCCATCATGCGTCAAGCAACCAAATGACAAGTGGCAGACCAAATGCGATAAATAGAAGTCAGAATAAAGAAGATTGTCATCAGATTTCACGAAGATCATCGATGTTCCCAGACCAACCTAGGTTAGTCGGCACCGTCTCACTTCTAGTGGGTTTCATCACCCGACAATTATTAAAATCCAACACCCACGTTATATTGACTTACCTCAAACCGTAAAAAATCCAACACAAAGCAAATTATGGACCAATGGTCCAAGCCATTTATCCAACCCAACAGCAACTTCTGAGAGAGTAGAAGATAGGATGAGGGCATTTCAGTCCACGAGCAGTAGAGGGAAAGAGAGCACCAGAAAGTACCTCCCCCATAAGCCATCCTCACAAGCCCCTTGCATTTCTTTCCCCAGCCGAGGGCACTCATCCAAAGCAAAGCAAGCACAAGCCTCACAAAAGCCAAGCCAACACACCTCCACAACCATCCCACTACCATTCACAATAAAGAACAAGCAAAGCCAGCAACACCACTTCCACTACCACCACAAGGCCTGCACAATCACCACCCACAGAGAGCAACCAGAGGAGAGGAGCAAAGGAGTCAGGGAAGACAAAGGGAGTGGGAACGGCGTCAGCGACGACTTTGAACAGCAAAGACAACCAAGACAACTCCAAGTCGACAAGGAGAACCAGAGGGAACCGGCTGGAGCAAGGAGAGCACCATGACCACCACATTGTTGTGCATTCCCCAAACTGACCAAGACATCAAGGTAGCCCACCATTCACCCTCCCTGTCATTTTGTCCAAAAAGGAACTACCCAGTATGAACTCAACATTTCACAGAACGCTAACAGTAGCAATAACATCATCCAATTCACATCACAGAGCAAGGGGGGGGGGGCAGAGAGAGTAGAGGGGAGCTATACCTCGACGACCACAGTAGCAACCCACCTCCATCAACCTCCACCATGCATGAACAAAAGAAAATCAACAAAATTAAAAAGTAAGTCAAATCCAAACCGTGGAACCGAAACAACAAAAAGGAAAAAGGAAGCGGGGAAAACAAATCCGAGTAGCAGGGAGGCGTGGTGCCAGCCGAGCCAGGGGATCTAGAAGCACGGGCCAAGCCGGAGGTAGGTGTAGGCACGTCGGCAGGCCAAGCGCGCGGGTGCACCAATGGGTACGAGTGCGATCGGGCCAGAGGCCGAGCCAGGAGGAGCACGGGTGTAGGGCTAGGGGCGCACGCAGGAGGCTAAGCCGGACCGGCTCGACCACGCACGGGCGGCAGCTGGAGGCGCCGGGCCAAGAAGGAGGGAGGCAACACCATGGAACCGAGAGCCACTGGGTGAAAGGAGGAAGAGAATGGGGAAATGAAAAAAAGGGAATAGAAATGAGGAAGGAAGACAAAAGAAGAAAAGAAAGAACCAGGGGGTGTTCGGCTGGAAAGGATAGTGTGGAGAGAGAAAGAGATAAGGGAGGGAGAAGAGAGAAAAATAAGAAAAAGGGCGAAATTAGGAAGGGGTAAAAATGTAATTTTTTGAAGATTAGTAGGTGTAAATTTAACTATAAGAATGAGCACTAATATTAATAAGTATCGGTACTGTGAAATTGTTGGACCGAATAAATTTGTGAACCACCTAAGTATAAATAGCAGTAGACTCACGGTAGAAAATAAAAAGCGGAAAAATGTGTAAAATTAATCGGAGACTTTCTAAATAAATTAGTCATCGATAATCTGATGCGTTAGAAATAATTTAATCGAGATAGAATAATTAAATGAAATAACCCCTGGTAAATATCACCCCTAAAACAAAATAGCCAGAGTATGTTTTTAACAAACGTGTACCCAAGTTTATTTAGAGAAGTAAATTGTCGGTGTTTTAGAACCAATCTTATGTATGATTGTTTGATTCAGGAGATCTCCAAGATCAAAATCACGTAGAATACAACACAGGGATTTTATACAGGTTTAGGCCTTCCCCGGAGAGAATAACAACCCTACTCATGTGTGGCTATGTTGAGTATGGTGGTTACAATTAGGAGAAAGAATAATGCTTCCTATGCTCCAGGGTGTGATTGTCTCCCCTCCCCTCCATGTCAACTGATTGTAGCCTTTATGTAGTGTACGAAGAGGTAACCGTTTCTCCAGGCCAAGGGGCATCTCATCATTTCATATAATGAGCACGTTGATGGTAGTTATTACTGGAGTAGTAACCCCTCCACATCGCCTGACAGTTAATGTCAGAGACAGACGTATTACATGCAGTTATTCTAGGGAATAACAGCGTATACTAACTACTTAGAGCCTGTTTGGTACAACTCTTACTCCCAGCTTCTCAATCGAATCTCGTGGAGCTGTGCCAAACACCCAACTTCTCAAAATAACCAGATCCTGATTCTCACGAGGAGCTGTCTCAAAAATGAACTAGCAACGTGGAGTAGCCTTCCCGTAGATTCTCGTGAGAATCCAACCTTACAAAACAAAAATACCCGTTGAAGTTTGAAGATTTTACCCACAAAATGCCATCCAACTACTCCCTGGAATTCCCCGCTGCGCGACACGATCTTGTACCGCTTCGCCTTCCCCTCGCTTCCTCGTCTCCTCTGGAGCTCTCGCGACAGGCGAAAAATCACCTCCGGTCCTGGACATCGCCGCCTCCGGTCCTCTACTGCGCCACCTTCGGTCCTCTACTGCGCCACCTTCGGCCCTCTACTGCCCCACCTTCGGTCCTCGTTTGTGCCACCGCAGTGTGCCGGCGTGAGCACACGAGAGCCTCCCACCCCGAAAAACCTAGGCCATTGTTCCCTGCTTCTTCGCTGCTGCTGTTTCACCAGCACCACCGACCGGCTCCTGTGAAGGTAAGGTCTTCATCCTGGCCGCCCGCCTTGTCCTCCCTACTCCCTTTGTCTCCTTCCTCTTCGTCGGCCGCCCTAGGGTGTATCAATTTGTTTTTTTTCGTTTGATATCTTGTATATTTCTTTGAATCTGTGAATGTAATACGAATAATGTGTATCTGTGAATCTGTGGATGTGTACGAATCATATCTGTGAATCTGTGTTGAATCCAACTCTTATTTTTGTATATCTATGAATCTGTGAATGTGTATATCTATCATAAATGTTGATTGTTGTTTATGTCTATTTTGGGTGCTTGATCTAAGAGTTGTTGCTATGCAAATTGTGTGTTCTTCACTATCAAAGATGGAGATTAATTGATGCAAAATATTTCAAGGGATGATTTTTCAGCTTAATGAGATCACTGGCAGAGAGAACATGTGGCAGTTTATGAAATCTGACTTGCTTAGGTGTAGATTCCGAGGAATACATGGAGTGCTATGTTCTATGCCAAGTTGAATTTTTATTGTTTGCTATTGTCTTGAATTTTGTATGATACCCTGTAGTTTTTGCAGCATTTGCTTGTGACGCCTTTTAGGTTCATTGTGTTTGGCTACCATTTCTTGTCTATATGGTGTATCACAGATTCATAGTTGCCATGAATTATTTCTGAAATTCTCTATACAGAATGTTAATTTTTGAAGTGACAGTGATAGTTGCCATGACAGTGATTTAGCTGCAACCTTCTATGCTTGTATGCTAATAGCTCTGTTATGCTCATTGTGTGTTTGCAGTGTGTGTGTCCCTTTGATTCCAATATGGCAAAGGAAGTAGTGTGTGTTTGCATACATGTTCTTGTTCTTGTTCATGTGTTGTTCTAGTGATATATCTTAAAATTAAGATTCACTCACGAGCCCAACCTGATGTTGTACAATTGATGTGTATGTGTATGATATATTAGGATTCAAAGTGGAAATAAATTCAGATGTATGTGTATGATATATTCTTTGGAAAACTGAACTTTGGGTGCCTTTAGCTACAACCTGGTGCTGTATGCTTGTAACAAGTTTATGCAATTTGTTTGATTGTTGAAGTTTCAGGAACTCAGAGTCATTGTCGAAGAACTGACTGCATGATTATTTCACATGCTACACTGCGCTGCATTCATGTCGTTTGATTGTTGAAGTTTAAAAAAATCAGAGTCATTGTCGAAAAACTGACTGCATGAGTTTTTACATGCTACAGTGCAATGCATTCATGTCATCTGACCATATTGACTTGATTGTAGTTTAATCCTATGAAGTTCGATTGTTTTGCTGATAGCAATGATACCATATATTCACATCAAACCATCAGCAATACAATTATGTACTGCGAGGCTTTTCATTCTTGGCTTTGAGTACAATTAGGAGTACAGTCTCCAAATGCGTACCTTTTTGTATTGTAGAGAATTGTTTCTTGTTCATTATTTTTATGGAATGTCCCAATGCTTATTGATTTCCAATGAGTTTCAATGTAGACAATTCAGAACTAAGTGGCCATATCTTGTTGATTTCACTCTGATAAAAAAATCATGGGCCAAAAATGCAAATGACTGATAACGCTGAGTGGAACGATGAGAATACTAGGTTAGTGTGTGAATTGTTCGCCGAGCAAGTAGAGGCAGACAATTGCTCGAATACCCATTTGAACATCCCAGGGTATACTATAGTGATTGCAAAATTTACAGAGAAGACTGAGCTGCAATACAAAAAGATGAAAATGAAGAATAAATGGGATAAGTAAAAAAAAAAACGATTACAACATTTGGAGGAAATTGAGAACAAATGAGACAGGCTTAGGTTGGGATCATGAAAAGAAGACAATAAAGGCCACCCTCGAACAATGAAAGAAATTAAAAAAGTAAGTATTATTCATTATCTATTGTATAATGCATTAATGTACACTCCTAGCTCCATTATTAGTGAAGGTTTAACTTGTATCATTTGGCATTGACAGGAATATAAAGGATGTTCCAAGTTTGAGAAGGCTGGACTTCAAAATGAAGAGTTGTTGTCAAAGATGTTTGACGACATTCGCAACACCAGTAAATACCATTAGTCTCCTACAATGGGAGCATTGCCTCAAAGTCTTGTGCATGCATCGACAGTTATTGATACTGAAGAGCTTGAAGATGAAAACAATGACAAATATAATAGTGATCGTGAAGATGAATCACCAATTGGTAGAAAAAGGAAGAGAGCTTGCGGCCCTAGCAACAATAAGGGGAAGAAACCAAAGAGTGAGTCTGTGGTCATGCAAGATCAACTAAGAAGAATCTTGAGTCGCATGCATATTTTGAAGTATTTGCACATAAAAGAGAGCAAGACTTTATTTGTAGCATCAAGGATGTCATGGAATCGGTTGAAGAGTGTGGTGCTGTTAATGGGGAGTAATGAGCACTTCATTGCATCTGAAATTTTCTTAAAGAAGGAGCAAAGGGAAATATTTATGACCTTGCGCAATAGTGAAGCACGATTTGAATGGCTCAAAATGAAGTACGAAGCCAAGTATGGCAAATAGAAATTTGATTGTAACGTTAGGATTATTTTGGAGACATTCTTGTATTCACTTTTATTGTTATTTATTTCTCTTTTGGCTGTAAGACTTTTTTTTGGATTATAATACATTTGTTTTCACTAGTCATATATTGTCATTTGGACCTAATACGTACTCATGTATTTTTAAATTGCCATTTATGTTGTTGTGTTTTTTTTTATGTTCATGTACAGATGTCGTCTTGTGAAAGCGATAGTGAAGGGAGTAATATATCATATGAGGAACATGAGTGTGATGTGCAGATGATGCGTCTATGGCAAGACATGTCAAGTTACCTTGCTGCTACTGCAATTATCATAGAGAATTATCACTCAATCTACTTAGACAAGAATGAGCCTAAGACTTCACGGCTTAGTGGAATGGGTTGGGTGATAAAAACTTTGGTCACTCAAGAGAAAGCTACCACATGTTTCATATGAATGCTACGATCTTTTACAGTCTACATGATCTTTTGGTGAGTACGTATGACTTGTAATCAACTACGCATACAAGTTCAATTGAAGCACTAGCTCTTTTTCAATACATATGTGGTGGCTGTGAATCTAACTGAAGAGCGCAGAATCGGTTCAAGCATTCTGGTGAGACAATTAGCAGAAAGTTTGACGATGTTTTGCAGTGTGTGGTCAGAATGTCTAAAGATTTTGTGAGGCCAAAGGATCCAAACTTCTCTACGGTTCACAGAAGAATTAGAAATGATTGAAGGATGTGGCCACATTTCAAAGACTGTATTGGAGCTATCGATGGTACGCGTATTCTGACAACTGTTGCTCCAGAAGATCTAATTAGATATATTGGTATATCAGGAAGTGCAACACAAAATCAGGAGCAGAGTATGAAAAATGAGAATCTGGAGCTCTACCAAACAGGGCCTTAGATTCCCTAATCAATAGGGCCTACCTATCTGCAAGCTATATTGATTATAGGGTGGTCGTAACTGACATGGTCGTAGAAGGCCTTATGACCACAAGGTGGTCGTAGAAAAACTTACGACTATGAGGTAGTCGTAGAAAAACTTATGACCATGAGGTAGTCATTGGAGAATTTACGACTATAAGGTAATCATATAAAGACACTTACGACTATGAGGTAGTCGTAGAAAAACTTATGACCATGAGGTAGTCATTGGAGAATTTACGACTATAAGGTAATCATAGAAAGACACTTACGACTATAGGGGTGGTTGTACAAGGACTTACGACCACTTGACCAGCTTCTCCCTTATGAGCAATAAAGGGTATACTCAAGAACCACATGATGGTATTATTATCCATAATAAGAATTACATCTAAATAATTAAAGGAGGATTATTAGATCCTCGTCATCTACCCCACTATCTTTAAGTGAAAGTAACTTGCTTGAAGAAAGGAGTCGTAGATGATTTTACGACCAGAATGTGGTCGTAGAACAATGGTCGACGGAAAGGCTTTTTGACTGCTATTTTATTTGACAAGAAATAGACTTGGTCAAGAAGGTAATTTCACTTGAGATGTAAAGACAATCTTGGTTTTCTCAAATAGGCAAATTAAAAAATCTCAATCGACTCACAAATCTGTCCATTGGAGCGGTTCCCAAAGAGGTGGCAATTGTTGAGTTTCCACGATCTCTTATCTCAAGTGTGCGGTTACGAAAACCTACGGTGGGTGTGATTCTAGGGTTCTTATTCTTCCCCAATCACTTCAACTATTCATCAAGCTCTTGCATTCTCTACCGCCAACCAAGTCATATGCTCTATTGAGTCCTTTTCAAATCCAAATCTCCCTCCCTTGAGAAAGATGGCCAGTATTGCTTCCCAGTAGGTCGAATCGGAGATGGATGCGGTGAAGATAAAAACTTTGGTCGCAGCTGAAAAGATCCCGAAGAAAACACTTGTGAAGTGGATTAAGGCTGTCAGGCAACATTGGCTTTCGGGCAGATCCCCATCTTTCAAGCGTACTACGAATGTGGTCTCCGACTGCCTGCTCATCCCTTCCTTACAATCGTACTCGAGTACTTTGGGGTGGAATTGGTGAACCTTGTTCCTAATTCTATCACAATGTTAAGTATTTTTGTGTATCTGTGTGAAGCCTATCTGGGGATTCCAGCAGATCTTGAGCTATTCCAGTACTATTACGGGATGGGCCGACAAGCTAGAATCGCTAGAAGTTATTGTTTGAAGCACCATGATGGGAAGTTGAGGGAGTACATTCAGATGTTCACTTAGTCGTCGTGGCCAAGGTGGAAGAAGAAGTGGTTCTACTGGGAGACAAGTAGTGAAGACAACCTTTCTTTCGTTGGGAGTGCTGCCAAGAAGATTTCCTCCTAGGATTCGACCCCCAAGGACCTTAGCCGGATCGCGCTCTATATTCAAGCCATCAAAGACTTGAAGGAAGAGGAGCTTACAAGCTGGCACGTGGTGAAGGATTTCATCACGCGCCGCATTAGCCCTTTGAAGAAAGGTAAGCAATCTTTCAACTTAGCTTTCTTTTGGTTAATTTCAAGCTTAACCACTTAATGTTTTGTCTATTTCCGCAGATCTTTCACAAATGGAGATTGACATCCGAATCAAGCTCATTTGTGAGAAAGTGCCGCCACCTAATGTGGTGGTCATCAAATCCTAGCGGTCGTATCCACAGAGGAAAAGAAGGAACACCTAAAGGTAATTAAAGATTGATTTCATATTTAGTATCTCATAGTCGTAGAAAAACTTACGGCCAGGGGGTTGTCGTATAAAAACTTATGACTATGTACTGATCGTAGAAGGACTTATGACCAGTTATTTATTTTTATGACTTTTATAGAAAGTAGGCATAGAAGACCGTCAGGACGACCAAGAGGTCGGACTGATAGTCGTTGGCATGGAGGTAGAGAAAGCTAAAGCTCCTCCGGCTAAAAAGCGTCGACTTGTGAGGGTTGCCGACAAGGGAGGCGCAGGCTCAAGCTTTGCTACTTCGACCAGGCCCTTTGAGAAATTTGCTGCAGATTTGGCTGCTGTAGAGAAAGCAAAGGCGGTCAGAGCGACCGAAGCTCTCAAACATACAGTCCCCAATACTAAGGTACCCTTCTACTACGATAATAAGACTTTTGCAGTTTTTGCTTCTCGTTGCTTTGTCAAGCAACTAGAAAAGGAGAACTGGAAGAGCTTTATGTCTTTTATGAAGGAAACTGCTAGGCTAGCAGGGCCCGTGGTTGAGGGAGGTGCTGCTCTTAGGGTGGTCGAGATAGGTCTCGACTACCCGGAGAGTCAGGAGGCTCAAGGAGTGGCAGTTCTTGCTCAAGAGCCATGACCAGACATGGTCATGGCTGACCCCATTCCTCAACTCGAATTTTGACCAGACGTAGTCGAAGAAAAGAAGTCGAAGATATCTTCTTTAGGGAAGGTTTCTTCTGAATTTAAGATCAAGTCTAGGAAACGAAGGTATGTAAAAAGACAAAAGCATAAGAACAGCATTTACCTTTTGCTTTCTATAAATTTGACATGTTTCCCTTCATGTGATCTTAGCCCGACTCCTCTAGCCCCCTAGAGCGCTTCTGTTGAAAAGTCTACTATCGTCGCTTCTGCAATCGTAGAGACAACGCAGAAGTGGTCGGCGGATCGACCACTGCTCCCGTGGTGGAAGGAGTTGCTGCAGCCGGAGTTGCTGCAGCCGGAGCTGCTGCGCCCACTAAGGTGGCAGTTAGTTCTGAAGACACTACGACCACTGAGGTGGTCGCTGCCGATGAGGCTACCACGACCACTGAGGTGATTGTGGAGGCAGAGGCGAAGGCAGCAATTGATGTAGTACAGGCGTTTGGCCAAGGTGGTGGAAGATCCTCCGACCACTGTGCTGGGAAGGAAGTCATCGAGAGCGTCCCTTCCAGTCCTCAAGGAGAAGCTGCCATCACACAAGAAGAAGAAGAGTACAACAACTTTTTCTCTGAGTTCTTTGGTCCTACATCAGTTGTGGGGTCTTCTGTGTCCAGATCTCGCGATCGAGTTCCTCACCCCAAATATATTCCTAACAGGGGGAATATTTTCGATGACGAGCATCTCGAAAAGGTGTGGTGGGATAGAGTTAAGGAGATTGATGAGCTCAAAGATCCCCAAAGGGTATTCTCCAACTTTGCACGAACAAGCATTAATATAAGTATCTGGTGCCAAATATTTATATATTCAGTTTGTTTCTCACTTTTCATTGTCTTTCTTTATGCAGAAAGCTTTGGAGCAAATTATCACAGTTGGTGAGTATCACCGACAACTTGTGCTGCTATAACAGCAAAAGGCGGAACTCTGCGAGCAAGTGGACAGATGGTAAGTTGATGCTACTCGTAGTCGTTTATGTTTCAACCACTTGTCCAGTGCTCATGTCTACTTTTATCTTCTACAGGTTTAAAAGTGACAAAAAGACCTTGGCTGATTCACTCGACTACGAGAAAGTCAAAACGAAAAAGCTGAGGGAAGAGAAAGAGGACCTCCTGAAGAAGCTTCAGGAGGCAAACTCTGCAACTCAAAAGTTGTAGGGTCAAATAAATGGTAAGTTCTGATCTTAAGACCGCTTATGATATAGATTTTCTGTTCTTTTTCTAATTGTTATTTCTTTTCAGAAAAAGAGATCGAAATTGGCAAGCTCCAAACCGAGGTCCATGAAAAGATCTTTATTGTTCATGAGATTTTCCGTATCGCCAAAGAAAAAGATCAGGAGATAAAGTTGTAGGAAGAGCGATGTGGAAAGAGCACAGCTTCCCACAACAATGAAGTCAAGAAGCTGGATTCTCTATAGGAGGTAAGAAAAACTTTACCTACAACCAGTTTTGCTTACCAGTCTCTTAAGGGTTATTTTGTCTGACTGGTCTTACTCTTTCGAGAGCAAGCAGTCGAAATGAAATAACTCCATGAGGTTTTGACTCGTAATCAGGAGGAGATAAAATCGATAGAGATCAATCTTCAAGACAATATTTCTCTTCTGAACAATGTACTCGGTGGGCTACATGCAGAGGAGGTCACTCCTCGTGAAGACACGATAATTGCTCATACGAGTACCATTGGAGAACAAGTCAGGACCTTGCAAGACTTGGTGACCACTCTGAAGACTAACCAAGATGATTCGATAAAAGAGGCGGTCGAAGGCGCAGTAAGTTATGCTCTGGCAAAACTTAAAGCTCATAACCTCCCATCTTAGTCTATAGCCAATTGATGCTGACTTCGACTGCTCTGAAGTAGAAGCGGAGTGGTTGATGGAAGAAATGCAGTCGGTCAGTAAGAAGGTCGTGGAGGAGATGCAAATAGGATCTCCTTCGTTAGAGTAGTTTGTAATAGAAACCTGTAAAGACAAGTTTTTGTTTATATATATAATCCTTTCTTTTTCCTGCAAATCGTCTCATCGAGTAGTTAGTAACTCATAAGACAAAGAAAAGAAAAAGGAATTAAGACTAAGAATTGAAGTCATATTAATAACTTTATTCTAGCCCCCGACTATTTTCTTAGTTTATTTAGATAAACTAAGTAAATAGTTAAAAAAGGGTTTGCTTAAAAAAGACAGGTTTGACTAACTTACAGTTTTCGATCATGATTATCATGTACTGGTCGTAAAAGTGGGAACGAGTTGACACTACAAGTTTCTTCTCGTGGGCAGGACCACGTGCAGAAAGGAAAGATTTTGACTAGGTGATGTTATCCTTTCCAACCAGATTAATCAAATCAAGAGCAGGAACTTGAGTTAGGCAAACATCTAGAGTGCCTTGAAAATTCGATTGACATTTTTCAGTGGACTTGATAGGTTTGCCCTGGTAGCAAGAGTTAGAATCAGGATGATGCTAGGAAGTTCCTTCTAGTGGGTAGAATCAAGACTTCGACTAGGTGTTGTGTCTTTCTCCAACCAGTTGGAACGAACCGAATTTTCCAAAAATAATCGAACAAAACTCAAAATGGTACTTTACTTAGAGTATTTTTCAAAATAAATGAAGAAATAAACTAAGGTG
Organism: Ampelocalamus luodianensis; assembly: GCA_036346255.1. NCBI lineage: Eukaryota > Viridiplantae > Streptophyta > Magnoliopsida > Poales > Poaceae > Ampelocalamus > Ampelocalamus luodianensis. Next base: position 27,190,230 of record CM070624.1, on the reverse strand, counting down.
AAAAGAGTTGGCTTGAAAATATTTCGACCATATTTATTGAACCCGAACTCTTTGTGTTGGCAACAAAAGTGATGAACGAGTCGACACTAAGAAGTTCCTTCTAGTGGGCAAGACCACGTGCTGAGAGGAAAGACTTTGACTAGGTGATGTTACCATCCTTTCGACCAGTGTAAAGAGAGACTAGGTGAAACATGATCGAAAAATTATCGAACACTACTCAAAGTAGGACAATAAAGATAGAAAGAACATGATACTTTATTATAGGTACGGTAGGTTATACAAAAAAAATTATGTAGCTAGTCAATATTCCAAGAATTAGAGAGAACTCAGCCATCTTCCATTGCTAGTCGTACCGAACATACTCGCGTAACTTCGACCACTGTGTAAGGACCTTCCCACCTAGGGGGAAAATTTATTCCGATTAGACTAGGATTGAATTTTCTTCAATATCAAGTCACTTACAGCAAGGCTGCGAGGTTGGACCTTACGATCGTAGTATTTGCGCATGACTTTTTGTTAGACTGCTGAATGGAATAAAGCTTAATTCTCGTACCCAAGCCCCCGATCGCTTGATAAGCTGGTCAAAGACTCTAGTTTTGATTCCCTGTATTATTTGGCCTTTCGTTCTTTCGACCACCCTATTGCTTTGAGGGTGGACGACAGAAACATAACACAATTTGGCACCCAATTCATTGCAAAATTCTATGAATTTTGCACTCAAAAATTTCTTATCATTATCTCTGATGATTCAACTTGGAACTCCAAATCGAGTAATCACGCTTCTCATCATGAACCTTTTTGTTGCTTCTGTTGTTAATCTAGTCACAGGTTCGGCCTCAATCTATTTTGTGAACGTATCAATAGTCACAAAGAGGAACTCGAAGCCACCTGGAGCTTTTCGGAACGGTCCTAGGATATCGAGACCCGAGGTCGCAAAAGGCCAAGATAGAGGGATTGTTTGTAATGCCTGAGCTGGTTGGTGTATCTACCTGCTTTAAAACTGGCATTGTATACACTTCTTAACCAGCTCTTTGGCATCATAGAGGGCTATTGGCTAGTAGAAACCTTGTCGAAAGATTTTCCCCGACCAGCGTTCTGTAGGAAGCATCAGTTCCACAGATGCCCCCGTGTATGTCGTGAAGGAGGTTTAATCCTTCTTTCTGCGATATGCATCACATGAGTACCCTTTGAGTTCCTCGTTTTTAGAGGACTCCTTTGACCAAAGTATACATTTTAGCCTTACAGGATAAGCGATCTGCCTCGAGATCTTCATCGGGTATTGTACCTTTCTGAAGATACTCGTAGATGGGATTCATCCAGATATCCTCATATTCTATAGAGGCTGTCTCAATAGGAGGTGTCTCTGGTTGTTCGACCAGAGACGGCTTTTGGAGGTGTTCTAAGAAGACTCCTTTTGGTACTTGCGATCGAAGAAGCCATACGAGCAAGCTGATCTGCGAGAAAATTATCCTTTCGAGGGATAAATTGTACCTCGAAACCGAAAAATATTTTTCAAGCTTTTGAACTTCCGATAAGTACCGAGACATGGTCTTTTTTGACCTGATTCACGACTAGTTGAGAGTGTCCTCTCGTGAGTAGTCATCGAATCCCGAGCGCTTTCGCAGTTGTATGCCATCCAACAAACCTTCATATTCTGCCATGTTATTAGTGGTGGGAAAGTCGAATTGAATGGCATAATTTAAGGTCTCTCTTGTAGGAGATTCCAGAACCACCCCAGCCCTTGAGCCACTTAACGTAAGTCACCCGTGAAAGTACATTGTCCACTGGTCGTGAGAATCATACTGGGATCCTGACCAGGTTTAGGATTTGTCCATTCGATAATAAAGTCTGCCAAGCTCTGGGATTTAATAGCCGTTCAAGAAACAAAATGGAGGTCGAACTCCCCAAGTTCAACCGACCATTTTTCCATGCGTTCCGCTGCTTCCCTGTTCTGGAGGACCACTCCTAAGGGAAACTTAGACCATACAATTATCTTGTGCGCTTGAAAATAATGCCGCGGTTTCCTCAAAGACATGAGGAGTGCATATAGAAGATTTTGAACCCGAGGGTATCGCTCCTTAGGCCCGTGTAAAACTTCACTAAAGGAGTAAACTGGTCGTTGGACGTTTTCACGTTCTACGACCAGTACTGCGTTCACTGCCTGTGGCGTGGCAGCTAGATATATTATGAGCATCTCTTCTAGCTTCGGAGAAACCAGAACAACAGCACTCGTAAGATACCTCTTGACATCCTCAAAGACAACGTTTGCCTCTTCTGACCACTCGAAACTCTCGTGCTTCCTTAGAAGTTTGAAGAAAGGTAGTCATTTTTCTTCTAGTCGTGCGATGAAAAGACTTAAAGCCGACATGCATTTTGTGAGTTTCTGGACTTCTTTCATTGTGGTTGGAGGACACACTTGCACACTAGCTTTTATCTTTTCGGGATTTGCTTTGATTCCTTGTAAATAGACTAGGAATCCAAGCAATTTTCCTGAAGAGACTCCAAACATATACTCCTTATGATTGAGTTTCAAGTAGCGTTTTCTAAGGTTGTCGAATATTTCTAGTAAGTCGGAAACATGATTAAGTTGTTTGATGCTTTTTGCGACTAGATCATCAACATATGATTTCAAATTTTGGCCTAGTTGAGATGAAAAAGTCGATTACATCAAGCATCGAAAAGAAACGCCAGCATTTTTTAGACCGAATGACATTTTGACATAGCAAAATATTCCAAATAGTGTAATAAATGTGATCTTTTCTTCATCTTCTAGACATATATTAATCTGATGATAACTAGAATATGCATCTAGAAAACTTAATGTTTCACAATCGGTAGTATAATTAACCAACTAATCGATACGAGGTAAAGGAAAATCATCTTTTAGACAAACTTTATTGAGATCAGTGAAGTCTACACACATACGCCACTTGCTATTAGATTTCCTAACCATCACAGGGTTGGCTAGCCACTCTGGGTAGTCGACTTCTCTTATAAAGCATGCTTTAAGTAGCTTGTCCAATTCTGATATGATAGCATATCGTCGATCAGGTGCAAAGCTTCGTAATTGTTTTACAGGTTTTTTGTTAGGCTGTAAAGCTAGCCTGTGCTCGATCACCTCCCTGGGGACTTTGGGCATGTCGGATGCTTGCCACACAAAGACGTCTACGTTATCTCAGAGGAAAGTGATGAGGGCATCTTCTTATTTGGGGTCGGAAGTGTACCTGATGCGAACATTCTTCGAGGGCTCGTTTGGATCCAAAGGAACCTCTTTGATCTGGTCGTTCGGCTTTGGCGCAGCTTTATGCTTCGACTGCTTGGTCGAAGGCTGCTCTTTGTTTTCTTCTCGAGTAGGTATCTGGCCGACCATCTCGAGGGATTGACGATCGCACGTAGGCGCCATCTTTTTATCACAGTGAATTGTGATTACTCCTTTGGGGCCTGGCATCTTAAGACATTGATACCCGTAATGAGCAGCCATTAAATTTTTTTGCCAAAGTTGGTCGTCCGAGTATGGCATTATATGCTACATCGAAATCGACCACATCAAAGGAGATTTTCTCTGTCCAGAAATTGCTTAGAGAACCAAATGTTAAAGGAAGATCAATAGGTTTGGCCGAAGATCCTGGTACAATCCCATGAAAAGAGTAACGTACAAGTCTTACATTGGTCATGGGTATTTGCATCTCGTCTAGGGCACTTGTAAACAAGATATTTAATGAGCTGCCACCATCAACTAACACTTGATTTACTCAATAGTTGTTGATGGTGGGCTCGATCACAATCAGAAACTAACCTGGTTGAGTACAAGGGATCGGGTAGTCACTCTTCTCAAAAGAGATGGTGACTTTCGACCACTTTGGCAATTTATTGACAACAGGAGGGTCAATGGTGTTTACCTTATGTTTGACAGCGTTAAGCTGTCGTTTTGACTCGTATGCCAATGATCCCCTATAGATATGCTCGATGGTATGCTCCGAATCTTGGAATGGCACATCCTTGTCGTCATCTGATTGCTGTTGTCCACATGCTTGACCTACCTCCTCGAGAGTGGTGAGAGGTCCTTTGCCAGTTTAATAGTCCTTAAGTTTTCGTTGGAAAACTCAGCAATTGCGAAGGTCTTGTCCTTCCTTTTTATAGAAAGGGCAGCACCTAAGCTTGTCGTTCTTTCGCTCAGGGTGCTTACCTTTGCCTTGGTCGGGCTCCTTATCACTTACGGCCAAGACCTCCTTAGAATTGTTGGCTTGAGGTTTTTATCCTTTTGCCTTGCAATAGGATTTCTTGGTATTTTTCTCTATCTTCTTGCTACTTTCGCCTGCTTCTTGAGGATTCTTGTCATCTCGATCGATGGTTTTGTTTCACTCGACTGCTTCAGCAGTAGTCGTATATTGATCAACAATCTCGAAAAGTTCAGCGATAGTAGCCGGAGGATTCAAAGCGATGTCTTCTGTAATCCTTCTGCTGTGGACTCCCTATTTAAAGGCTCTGATAACAGATTAGTCAGAAACCTCTGAAATTGAATTTCGAACTTGACTAAAACGCCTCATAAATTAGCGTAAGGTCTCATGGTTATTCTGTCTCATGGTTAGTGACCAAGGCTTTAGGCACCCAAATAGCATTCTTTTTAACGCCTAAAATCAAAGTGCCAATAAATCTTACAATTATTTTACCATCAATGGATTTCTTAAGCATGTAGCAAGAGTCATAAATTCCATATGATTTAACATTAATATTTAAACAAGCATTTGACATGTGTCCTACCTTACCACATTTATTGCAATATTTACCATTTTGCTTAATAAACCTTGGATGCTTGTTTACCGGTTTCTTACCTTTCTTGGGAACATACCCCAGTCCTTCCTTATTGAATGAGCACCTTTGCTCACTTAATAACTTGTCAAGGGTTGATTTACCCTTGAAACATCTTTCCAAACTCTTACTTAGCTTGGTGACTTGCTCTTTTAGCTCATGATTTTCAACAATTAGCAAAGGGTCACACGTATTATTCATACCAATAATTGAATCATCATTTGAGCAACAAGATATGGATAACAAGTCATCACAAGAGGTAGAAATACTAGACATGGTTTTAGCATTTGGCATACTTTCTACTCTTGGCATCTCATTCATTAAATCACAAGTAATACCAATATTTGAATGAGATTTTTCTATATCTTTTAGGAGAAAAGAATCAAGAGCTTCCTTTAGCTCCTCATAAGAGTCTTTTAGAGAAATATACTCTTTCTTTAAGACTTTAAATTTTGATTTCTCTTTTCCAATATATTCATTTAAATCTTCAACCATGTCCATTAATTCATCATATGAAGGAGCATCATTATCAATAGATTTTACCTTATCTCCTTTCGCCATAAGGCATGTAGGAGACGTGAAGAGTGACGGAGTTTCCTTTATTGCCATGCCGACAAGTCCTCTTTTCTTAGGAGACTCTTCATCACTTGATTCGGAGTCGGAATCCGAATATTCTTCGTCGGAATTCCACTCTCCAATGTAAGCTTCATTTTTGCCCCCTTTGTGAAGTCTTTTGAAAAGCTTCCTCTTTCCATCGAATTCCTTCTTCTTTAATGGTTTACCTTTGTCATCCTTCTTGTTGGGGCAATTTGAGATTATGTGTCCCTTCTCATCACATCCATAACAACGAATGTTACTATATCTCTTGTTGTCACTTGAGGATTGCCCTTTCTTGAATTTGTTGAAGTTGAAGTTTCGATGTGGGCGTCTTCTCATGAATTTCTTCATTTTCCTCACAAGAAGAGCGTACTCCTCATCCGAGTCTTCTTCTTCATCCTCATCATCACTTGATTCCGCTTTAGCTTTGAAAGCGGTAATTTTCTTCTTGGATGAAGATGATTCCAATAGCTCTTCCTTGTCCTTCTTGTATAGCTCATTAGTGATGAGGTTGTCCAAAGTCCGTTGGTGTCATTCTTGGCAACTCGGAGAGTTGAGAAATAATGTCACCAACGTCTCATATTATCCGGGAGGGCCCTAAGCATTTTGCGCACAACATCAACATCAAGAAGGTTAGTACCAAAACCTTTGAGTTCATTTATAATGTTGTTTAGTCTTGAATACATCTCGTGATGTTTTCATTTGGCAACATTATGAATGTCTCATATTTAATCCGAAGCCTATGCAACTTGGCTTCTTTGACCGTGGATGTGCCCTCATGAATTTGGAGAGGGTGGTCCAAATATCATGAGCGGTTTCCAAATTGCCCACTCTATTGAACTCATCCGCTCAAAGCACCAAAGAGAGCATTCATTGCTTGAGCATCTAAATGAGCATTACGTTCATCTTGAACCGTGAGGATTGTTGGATCAAGAGGCATAACGTAACCCTCATTTACAATTTTTCATATGTTCGGACTCATGGCTTTTAAGAAAATAGACATTCTAATTTTCCAATAAGAATAATTTGAGCCATCAAATAAAGGAGCCTTTCCTATATGCATACCCTCACTAGCCATCCTTTCTCTCTTAGACGGTAAAGTCTAACAAATTGAGAGACCAAGCTCTGATACCACTTGTAGGATCAAGGATAACCGACTAGAGGGGGGTGAATAGGAGGTTTTTAAACTTTTAAACAAATTAACGAGATAAGCTAATTAATAACTTAGTCTAAACAAATTATACTTCTAGCTAAGCAATACAAGCACAAAGATCAAGCTAGAAATATAAATGCGGAAGAGTAAAGACTAGGAATAACCACAATGAGACAACGATGTTTTCCCGTGGTATCGAAGACTTGCCGGTCTTCACTAGTCCACGTTGAGGGAGCTTGAACCAATCAAGCCGGCTCCACGTATTAAGCCTTTCTCGATCACTATTGGTTGTTCTTCCTCCATTCCGAGATGGTGAACACCAAACCACTCACAATATGGGCACCGGGCCTCTTCACAATCTTCTTGAAGAGATCACCGCAATCACCGCCAAGCCGCCTAGGAGTTCGCAAAACTCCAAGAGTAACAAACCAAGACCTTCGCTGACGACACTCAAGTGCAATAGGATCAACTAGAATGACGAATGCACTTTGAATGAACTCAACAACCTCTCAAAAAGTGAACAAATGAATTTGAGGAGTTGAATGAATGCACAAGGCTCTAAGGATGTTAAATGTGGTCTAGCACACTGTCCTTGAGCTGGTGGGGAAGTATTTATACCCCCCAACAACAATTATAACCGTTGGAGAAGAAAACCCACTTTTTCAGCCACATGCGGTACTACCGCCATGCAAGGGGCGGTACTACCGCACTTCTCCAACCACTACAGCAACGACTATAACAGATGCATTAAATGACCTGACATAGCCGTTTAATCTTGCAGAGCGGTACTACCGCCAACTTACGAGCGGTACTACCGCATTGCGGTCATACCGCAAGGAGATTGCAGTACTACCGTTTTCCAAGAGAGACAAAAGGGTGCTTACTGGAAAAAACATACCGCTTAACATTCGGAATAACCGGCATGCGGTAGTTCCGCTTAACACCTGCGGTACTACCGTATTCCGGTCATACCGCATGAACACTGGCGGTACTACCGCGCTTAGGTTTTGGCACCGAAACCAGAAAAGAGACTCTCTGTAAAAAACATACCGCCAACTAACGACCGGAACAACCGGAGTGCGGTAGTTCTGCACAGACAACGCCAGTAGTACCGATTGTCCTGACAGTGCATATTTGGTTTTAGAAAGAGAATCCATATGCATACATGATCCTAAATTGATCCATAAAGCACAAGACATGCCTTCAAGCTACAGGACATGATCCCTCTTAATAGTACGACATTTAACCTATAATCCGGTCTTCCATCTATTTCTCCTAAGACCGGTAAAAGAAAATAATTTCAAAACCACTTGTACCTTATCCTTGAGCTATACTTGATCTTCATAAAACTTTTAGCATGCATCTTCAAGATCATATTTTCCAATGGGACTAGGCCTTGTAAAAACTCAACAAACCAATAAGTCCTATTTTCACATATTATCATAAATTACCAAAACATATTTTTAGGGGCCTAGATGCTTTTCAATGGTCAAACTCGCAGGAAAAGTATGCTCGGCCCCACCCTCTGTGGGGCAAACTGGAGAGACATGACCACCAGATGTTGATGAAGCTCCAGAATGATGGCTTCCAGGACTTGCCGTGCTAGGTCGGACTGCCTTAGACGAACTCAAATATTTGGAGGGGGAACCCTCGCCATGTTCTGGGCCTACCTTGGTACAACACAGATTGTGGTCAGATAGACCCTTGCCCTCTGAGAAATCTTGTTCCTCATTTGGACGTACTGTTGTGAGGGATAAGGATCCCTCAACTCCACCCGTGGTATGGTCTCCTAGATCTGGCGAATGATCTCTGAGGTGGCATAACCATCGGACGAGATCATACTTGGCTCGTAATCGAAGCCAGCATCCATATCGATATCTACGTAATCGGCCAAGTCGAACCAGTTCTCTTCGTTCCACTATCATGCCAACGAGAAATCACCGGACAAACCCCACGAACGGCGCCAACTATTGGTGTTTTAAAATCGATCTTGCGTATGATTGTTTGATTCGGGGGTATCTAAGATTAAAATCACGTAGAAAATGACATATGGATTTTATATAAGTTCAGGACTTTTCCTGAGAGAAAAATAACCTTACTCCTATGTGTATATATTGAGTATGCTGGTTACAATTGGGAGAAAGACTAATGCTTCTTGTGCTCCAGGGTGCGATTGTCTCTCCTCCCCTCCATGTCAACTGACTGTAGCCTTTTATATAGTATTCAAAGAGGTAGCTGTTTCTCCACGCCAAGGGACATCTCATCATTTCATATAATGAGCACATTGATGGTAGTTATTGCTGGAGTAGTAATCCCTCCACGTCGTCTGGTAGTTAATGTCAGAGACAGAGGTGTATTACGTGCAGTAATTCCAAGGATTAACAGCGTATACTAACTGCTTTGATTCCCTAATCAATTGGGTCTACCTATGTGCAAGCTCTATCAATTATAGGGTGGTCATAACTGACCTGGTTGTAGAAGGACTTACGACCATAAGGTGGTCGTAGAAGAACTTATGACCACATGATGGTCGTAGAAAAAGTTACGACCATAAGGTAGTCATAGGATAATTTAGGACCATGAGGTAATTGTAGAAAAACAATTACGACTATGAGGGTGGTCGTAGAAGGACTTATAGCCACTTGATCAGCTTCTCCCTTATGAGCAATAAGGAGTATACTCAAGAACTATATGATGGTATTATAATTCGTAATAAGAATTACAGATAAATAATTAAATGATGATTATTATATCCTCGTTATAAATAAACACCTACACACCTACATAAAATTGAATAGAGCTAGTCATGAGTTCCGCGATCATACACTCGAAAGCTAACAGGATATAGGAAAATAGCCGCAGTTGGGGAGTGCTAACCTAACAAGGGGATCCGAAAAACGTTATTAAATTAAAATCTGCTCACACAGAAAATTAACTGACTAATGTACGCATAATAGCGCCAAAACCAACTAAGTATTTATTTATTGTTCACTACCACAAAACGTGGACCGAAGTAGCGGATCCGGACTTCTGCGACACCGATCCTTTCTACGATTACGAAGGCAAGCTTATCTCTTGAAGGTCAACCTAGTTATATTAAATATAAACGTTACTTTGTTGTATCATTATACATATATGCATGAAAACCATGTCTCAAAATCAAATCGAATAAAAGAAAAAAGAGAAAATAGATGAGAAATGAGAAAATGACAGTACAGCTAAGAAGAGCCGCTGTACTATAAGAGAATATTAGGTTGGTAAAGAGGGCCATGGCAGGAAAAGAGAACAGAGATGAGGGAAGAGGTGAGACCCTTTATATATGATTAATATATAAGGACCAACAAAGCTCTTACTCAGATAAAAGACCATATTTAAGTGTCAACTATTTTTCCGTTTTGGCGAGCAGAAAATGCTAACTTATTACGTGGCTATGCTCTCCACATCGGGTAAGTAATATGTGTGAGTGTCCAAAAGTGGGGGCTTCAAGGCACTATAGCACTAGGTGGAGTATTGGGTGCGGAGAGTTCGGCCCAACCAATATTATTGGAACTCAGTGGACGGCTGGGTGAGCACCCCAGGACACCGACAGATAATAATGGGTGGAGACATTAATCACGTGACTTGGGAAACGTTCCGTACTCTGAACTTGAACCCACATCAAAGGAAATACAGGAGACTTGGCTCAGAGAGAGCTCAGAGTAGTTGTGGGTAAAGTGGTACAAAGTCTGCATAGTGCTAAATAAAAATCATGAATTCATGTATATCTCCTGGACTGGAGTCTATGGTGACCGTCAGGGGTTTATCTTGTTACCGAGTAATGAGTAGTTTTTTCAGTATTAAAATCTGCTACGCAAAGTTTTAATGAAGTGTTTATTTTCAGATAAAAAGATAACCTAGAAAATGTGATAACGAACAGAGATAAGTTATACCAGTACATCTTTTGCTATTAATGCTTACCGAGTACAATAATACTCATTCTTACTATTATTCTCATTTGTTAGATCCTAGTCTGACTGAGAACTATCCCGAGTGGAATGAAGGATACGTAGGTACCGAGGAGGCCGCCGGAGACGAGGACATTTACTACGAGGAGCGGGGCGACGTGGACACTCTATTCGGCGTGTGGGACGAGTAAACGACCAGTGGAGCAGGGCAGACAAGCCAGGGGGCTTAGTCTCGTTTTGCATTTGTAAATTATTATTGTATACAAGAGTATGGTTATTATTCTCTTAGAAGAAGGCTCGAAGCTATGTAAAACCCTCATGATTTTTTTCTGTGTGGTTCAACTCGGAGAATCCTCAACATTTTTTTTGTAAGATCGGTATGAAAACATCAACGAGCCCATGCTTTTTCACACAGTGCTACAGTAGTTCATGTTTATTCGTGTTTTTTTTAACGGAGAACAGAAGTAACACGTCGATAGAGATATACCTCGAGGCTTTTATATTTGTTGAATTCTGGCGGCTGGGGCATAAACTGTGTCGTTGACGGGGAGAGCCACATGCATGCACCATATATGTCCATATTCCTCCGAGTCATGACACGTTCGCACTGGAGCGTGACAAGGAGACCAGCCTTGGAGGAGTTCGGGACACGCCATCTCGGCACGGAACCTGTCCAGCTGTCCTCCTCGACGGCCAGTAGACGACGACACACGCCGATGGGATGAGCGCGCCTCTTCATGCTTGCAGGTGCCTTGCATTGCATGGCCTGAAAAGCATGGTGGCATGGATGGCGGGCTTGGTCCTCGGCATCATGCCCGGAAAAAGGTGCTGCAGGAGGGTAGTAAAGAAAGGAGATGATTTTTGTCTTGCCACATAAGCATATGCATATGGTGTTAGGCTGAAGAACTAGCCTGAGGAATATGTAAAATTAAAAAATTGTGCATTTAGATGGAGAAAGCATAGAATACATAAAATGTGCTTTCATAAGCACACCGTGATTTCACAAATCAAGCGCAAGCTGAGATCATGGCAGCGGCGGCAGGATCCCGACAAGGCAGTGGCGGCGGGAGGCGTGCATGATGGCGGTAGCTATTATGTGATTAGCAAAGGAGGGCGGTGGAATCTAGGTGACGTTGGTGGTGGGATGTGGGCGGCGTAGGCATTGGGATGCGGGAGCGACGGCGGTGCTAGATCCAGCAGGCAGAGCTTGGAGCTGCCAAGGTCTCGTCGGATCTCCGCGTCGGTGTTTGCCGGCGACGAAGTGAGGAACGATTCACGTCGTTCCACAGGAGATTAGAGGGGAATACAACCCTTTGTCACCCATTAAGACGTCTGGGAGCCGGTGCTCGTTTTTGTGCGCCTCGCCCTGGTGGGATGTGCCTAGTCTAGGGGAGTTCATCAGGGTGGCAACCAAATACACCCCCCAAACCTACGGCTGCGTCCTGGGCAGGCGAGCGCGTGCCATGACGCGAACCAAACACGCCCAGATTGCATGAGGACCAGATGGATGTGTTGCTTTTGTTGTGATCAAGGTTGTGCGGGTCATGGGATCGTACAATCCTACAATCCTACAAAGCTAAAATGACACAAATAGATATATAGATCGGAATTTCATAATTGTGGTCTGAAAGGTAGGATCACATAGAATTATGTAGGATCTTACTCAAGATCAGGTAGGATCATTCTGATCCGGACAACAAACTATACGAGCATTTTAAAAAAATCATTTTACCTATTGCTAATATAGGTTAATAGTTTAATTTGTTTTGTTTTTGTTGTTTACATGTTGCTCTAAGGTTAAAAAAAAAGTATTACCACTAATGTATTGGATTTTAAATGATTAGTTTACTAAATATTATTGAAAAGTAAAAAAAAAAGCTTAATTGCATGTAAAATGAATAAGTGTACACATATTTACGAAAATAAATCAAAAAATTATACTAGAAACATAATTTATTATATATATAAAGCATATATACTTTTAGAAATATGATCCGATTAAACCAAAAACAGTCACACCTAGGATGGTGATTCTGGCAACAGCCTGTAGGGGTGAAAACGGATCGGAAACGGACGGATAATGGCTTTACCATATTTGTTTTCATATTTTTTTTCGGATCCGGATCCGGATACGAATACGAATACGAATAGTATCAAATACGAATACGGAGCGAATACGAATCGAAACGAATACGGTCACAGATATTTTTCGGAACATGAAAACCCCTTAAATTGTATGCCAGAAATTAACGAAAACATATAACTAATTTATTTGATGTAAACATTCATGAATTGTTCATATTTTCAGCAACCACACATAACATTGGCACTAGTAAGTTACATTAACTAGTTCATTACAAATATAACACTTAGTTTACCATATTTAGCTCATAAGTCATAACTCACAAAGTCATCACGTATTCACACTTAGTTCATCATATACATAAAATTTAGTTCACACTAACATCGATTAGACTGGATGGTTAATCTATACACAAATGACTGTAACATCCCAAAGTATGTTACCAAAAATAAAATTAATAAAATTATTATTTTATTGGATTTTTTGAGATTTAAAAGAGTTTTCCTTGTTAAAAAGGAAAAAATAATAAAATAAAATCAATTATTTAATTTTCTAGTTTTTAATGTAAAAAATAAAAGTTATTGAGTTTTCTGGGATTTTATTAGATTTAAAGTGGAAAGAAAATTTAATTAATTTATTGCATTTTTTGGATTTTTAAAAGGTTTTTCCTATTTTTAGAAATTTAAAATAATTTATATACAAAAATAAAAACCAACTTTAAGTTGGAATTAATTTTATTAAGTTCAAAATAATTCAATGAATTTTTGTGATTTTTTCTAGGATTTTTGAACTCTATTTGCTATTTTCTAAAAGACTATTTGATTTGTTGCATTTTCTGAATTTTGGAAATCAATTAAAATCCCCTTTTCTCTTTTGGGCTGAAATCCTCTTCTGGGCCAAAATCCGGATATCCGGACTCAGTCTTATCCAGATAATCCATATTCGTTTTTGTATCCGCTGGATAGTATGCCTACCGTATTCGTTTCCGTTTCCGGCAAAAAAAACCCGAATTCGTTTCCGATCCGAAAAGTATTTGAGAAAAATCCGATCCGAGACATTCCGAATCCGTTTTTGTCCGAATCGATCGGAAACTATCCGATCCGTTTTCACCCCTAATAGCCTGTGATACGGATGCGCCACTTCCTGTTGCATTTGTTAGGATGGTTAGGTGAGCAGCAAGGTCATCGGTACTTGACCTCTTGTCGGCGATAACTTAGCATTTTCTTATATAGCATTGTCTTATTAATGGGGTAAGGATTAGTAGACTGACTGGTACTTGACATCTCGTCCAAACCAGTCCAAATCACTCAGGTCACCGGGCAAAAAAATTATATGGGGAGGCCACTCCCTCACAACCTTTGGATGACAAGATATTATTATAGCATATATATGTGGGAGAGTAGATTCAACCAGGGGCCTTACTCCCCCATAGAAATTTTTTTCCGGTCACTGGGGCCAGCAGTGTACTCCCTCCGTTCTCAGATACCCCAATAAGTCACTTTCACTTTATATCAAACAAATAATCAACAAAATCCAGTCAAAAGTTGTCAAATCGCGTGTGTTATCCCATGGTGAAGTTACCGCTGGGCTAAAATGTCACTGTTTTGCGCTCCCGCCTCTCCTCCCGTGAACGAATTGATAAAACATGTGCCACGCTCAAAATACAAAGTTGGGGCCTGCCACGTGCCCTGGCGGTGTGGTAGGTTTTCTATTGTGCATTTTAAGCGCAACACGAATTCCATTTTTACATATTCATTGTTGAAGAGACTATTTTTGCTATTTAATTTCAAAATCGCACGAGATGAGCCAAAAAAACTCTTACCGCTGATGTTACCACTGGGAGCTGCGTGATCTTTAGGGCTTGTTTGGATTGAGACCTAGGCTCTATGCCTAGAAAAAATTGGTGCTTGAAGGTAACTTGAAAAGTAGATAATTTTTGTCTAGCTAGGCAAGCCTGGAGATGTGGTGTTTGGTTAAAAACCTGAGCCTGAAGAAAATATAAAGTTAAAAAATAACGTCTTGATATAGTTTGAAAATAAATAGCATGAAAACGGTTCAACAGTTCATTAACTAACTTCTAATCTCACTTAGCTGACAACGCAAGCCTGGGAGCTAGGCGACCAAATTCAGCGCTTGGGCCTGGCTTCTAGCCTGCCAGGCATACGCATCCAGGCTCCAACCAAGCAGGGGTTCAGCAGCACTCAGGGACGGTCTCCGGCCAGGTAAGTCTTCCTCATGTGTGCATCCAAACATGCTCTTAGGCCTTGTTTGGTATGGCTCTGCTTTAAGTTTTTGCAGCTCCAACTCTAGCTTCACTCTTAGATCCGCTTCTATGAGAAGTTGGAGCAGTCTGAGTTGGTGTTTGGTTAGAAAATTGACCTCAGCTCCAGAAATAAGAAAGATCATTGTAAAAATACCGTATTACCTTTGTTTTGTGACTTGTAACATTTTTTATTGTTTAACTTATAACAGTTTAATAAGTTAATTTCTGTCATATTGTGTGCTTTTATTTTTCTATTTTTTCGCCCAGGTTATGCCCTATAGTGCCATCTTTTTCGCCCACATTCAAAACTTTTACTTGAAAAAATTAAATACAACATACATAAACATACAAAGTTCATAACAAATGTTATAATTCAATGAGTATCTTCTCTAAAAAACTCAATTATTATCATAACAAAAATCCATAAAAAAGGCAAGGAGGCAGGACATGTCATTCACAATTCTCCTTATCTTTATTAATCAAAGCTATTATCTTTATTAATCAAAGCTATTGTTCTAAGTCCGAAAACCAATACATCAAACGACAACAATGAAAAAAAAACATCCAAAGGCAGCTCGCCCAATTCAGCTTCTACAATTCTCTAAGGCTGCTCCCAATGGACAGTATCTTAGAGCATGTACAATGGGCTTATGTCAGCCGTCTATAGCATTTGCCACATAGGATTTTTTGTGACGTGGATGAAAGAGAATGAAGAGAGAGAATATTGTCGTCTATAATCTTTCCACCAAAATCAAGAAAAAGCATTAAAGATTGTGTGTTGTCTACAATCCTATAGCCATGTCATCACAACTCATTGTATGAGTTAAGTTGTTATAGGTGACATGGATAGTTGTTATAGACAGCAGCTGTCTGTACCATTGTACATGCCCTTAGTGCAGTTTCTTAATTTATGAGGAGTGTTAAGATACTATCTTTCCAATGCATTGTTTCTTATAGTGTAGTATCTTAAGTTGTTTCATTTAATTACATGTATGAGGCTGTTTTGCGTTGGATTTTGAGCTGAACTAGTATCTAAATTAGATACTAGACTACCATCTCTCTTCATTAACTATGGTGCCACATCATTATTTTGCCTACATGGCATGCTAAGATACCAGCCAAAGTGGAGCACTGGGAGCAGCCTAAGGTTTGCCCGTCTCTCATACATTGACATTGATCTATCTCCTTCTGTATAAACCTGTATAGACAAAATATAAAGGATTCTTTAGAACTATAATGATTTGCGAAAACCTTAAGTTTGATACCTGGAAATATTGAGGGCAAAGAAGATACCTGGAACATATTTTTCTGACGCCTGCCATTGTGTAGTGCACAAGCGTATTAGCAACATTTAGTTTATAGCTAACAGCACATCGTGCGCAAATGTCCTGATTAGTGCTATGCGAAGGGATGGGGTGCCGAAGGGGTAGTTCAGTGGCGTATTGCGGGTAATTTTTTTCAACTTCTATTGGTATTTTGATTTGTTGGACTGCAGCTCCACTTTTAGAGTAAGGTTCTATCTGCTCCTAAAATTTGTACTACGGGTTACTCCGTTCCCAGTTGCTCTAACTCTAAAAAATTCACAAAATATTTGACACAACTTCACCAACTCTAACTACTAAAGGCCTTAATAGGTGACCGAGAAGCACCGCGAGACAGGAGCAGGTAACCCGACGCCCTCGGGAAAGGCAGGCGGTGCGCCAATTGAACCAGTGGGTCTTCTTCTATCTGCCGGGCAAAAGCGCAGCCACGCCGAACAACTTTACTTGCCTCATCTCGCTCTGGTAAGGTACGAAACACCTAACACGCATAGGATGCGGTTCACCGTGCCAGACCCACGCACACGCAGGCACGCACCCCTCCGCGCACGGCACCACCAGTGGCCAGTGCGGAGTGTCCTTTTCCTGCCCTGGTCAATGTTCAGGCCAGTGAGGGGAGCCGATCGAGCAGCCACTGTACTGTTTGTCACCAGCGGCGCCCGGCCAGCCACGCTCCTCCCGTTGGAGACAACACGACAGCGGCAGAGACACAGCGTTCTAGTTTTATCTCATGCGTACATGTGCCCCGCCGGCCCTCTCTCTCCCCTTCCTTATATGCGTGCATGCAACTTTTGGGGTCTTGACCCTGACCGATCGATCACTATAGCTCGGCGTGCCGGCACTCGGATGCCACTACCCCTGGACCCTGATGCTTGTCGCTCTCTTCCTAGTCGTTCGCAGTGATGTATCCGTTGTGCATTAGATATCGCTATCCGTAACATCCATCCATACATCCACCACATGTACGTGCAACCACAGGGAGAACCAAGAGCTTAAGAAAACAGTGCGCGTTACGTGTTATTGAAAACATCTGCGGGCGGAACTCGGAATTTAGAAGACCTGAAGTAAACTTGTAGCGTAAAATATACCGAGATATAATATGATTTATTAGTCTAGAAAATCAAAATTTAAGATTTCAAGATGAGTCAAGACTGACCTCGGTGCCCATTGTTCACTGCCTTGGTGCTGTCTCGATAGTCAGTGATTCGGTGCCTCACCGTTCCTGTACTATAGCCCCTGCACCGTGCCTCAGTGCCCACCGAGGCCATGCCGCAGCCCTCTCGTGGCCGCGCCACGCCTCAACTGTGCATCTGTGTATTTCATTGGCATAGACTGTAACTAGGCCATCTTCACCTCGGCGTCTAGGCCCACAGCCCACGGTCAACGCGGCACGGGGACTACGCCTGCGCGCTCACGGCGCCATGACGGCTTGGCCTTGCCGAGGGCACCGACGGGACAGCCGCCCCTGCTTGCCAGTTGCCCCGGCGGTAGTGTGCGTGATAGGTGTGGCCTGAGTGACTGAAGGATGGTGCATGCACCGGGAAACGGTGGCAAGAATAGGATCGCATGCACACAGGTACTCCAAGGCTCCAACCACATATTTTCCAAATGAATGCAATGCAAGCACATGACATGCGCTGTAGACTGCAGTAGAATAACTGAATAAGCCGCGCCTGCTGCATGCCTAGCTAGCTGCGCAGTCTGCTCGCGCATCGGCACATGCATCGTGCAAGTATGCAAGAAAGCCCTCAAAAAAGTGCACTGCACCGCTCTCACTGGCCGCTGTAGCACAGCACAGCATGCATTTTCTTTCCTTCCCACGGCCACCGATTCCTCCTGCTGCTGACCTACTGTACTAGTATTTACTGTTGCCATTGTTACCCCTATTTACGACTTGTTGCGCTAGGACCTAGCAGTAGTTGCTATGTGCAGCCATCAATCCCAGCAGCAGCAGCAGAAACAAGAGTACCTGGTGCATGGTCTGGCCAAGGCTGACTGTTCCCCCCACAATCCTGGGCCCTGCTGCACGCTAGCTAGCTGCAAACTGCAAGGCCTTGGCAGCCACGGAAAAAGTGAAAAGTTGGGTAGTACCAGCTGCCACAGCTAAGGAGAGAGAGGAGAGAGAGGAGCGTTATTATTGCTACCTCCGCCAAACGACACTCCAAACAAACATACATATCAGTGCAGTACATGCATCTCGCGTGGATCAGCCAATTCAGCCCGATTGCCAATGGAGAGAGGATCTTGACAGAGAAAGGGTGCTGGTATTCAAGAATGGAGAGAGAAAGCTGGATGGGTTGGGTGGATCGATGGGGCAGGGGATTGCAATAATAACAGAGGACAGTACTGTGCGCAGATGCAGAGATTTGCAATTGCAGTTGCTTGCAGCATGCATGCTGGTCCTGTGATCTGCATCTGAAAAAGTGCTGTGCCATGTACGGATAATCATATCAGATAGGTAGGCCTATGCGTGAGGGAGATTTGGGTGTGGAAGAGCTGGGTGGCAAACCGTCTCGTGTTCCCCAGGGCACTCCTAATAACTTTTGCCATAGCTTGATACTATATAAAAGTGACGAGATTTTAGACACAAACACTCTTAACAATTTGATACTAAAGTTTGTATTTAGATTAGAAAGAATAACTAGTTTGGAGAGATATCTCCACCAATTTCTTGTTTTTTTAAAAAAAGGCTTGATATCTATATATCTACAAGTAACTGGTGATATTTATAGTACCTCCTTCCCTTTGAAGGTTTAGAAATTCCTACCATAATCGTTAAATCGGAAAAAAAAAGAGAAAATCTAGAAATTACGAGATAAAAAGAAAAATCTTACGCATCCGTTAGATGGCCCATGTATATTATAACGGTTAGGATGTAATCTGAACAAATGCAAATTACCTTTTATTTTTATAACTTTCCCATTTCTTATCGGCACAGGAAAACGGAAAAGAAGCAACCTCCGGCGACACGGATTCTCCTTGCATTACTCCTGTGTCTGCCAGCCCATCCTTAGCACTCCGGCCGCATGACGCTGATGAAGGGCTGCGAGTTGATCAGATCCGGCCAGGTGGCCTCGACATGATATGAAGGCGGAGTGCATGACAGCCATGAAGGGTTCTGGCAAGGCAACCTCAACTACTAGATTGGCAGCGACGAAGAAGGGCTAAACGGTGTTCTGATTTGGTGCTAAGCACGTGATCCCTTGCTGATTAATCACAAATTTCGCTCTAATCAATCACGTGGTTAGAGCGTTCGGCCTCCTGCGAGCAGGTGTTCAATTTTCGAGCGCCGCTGCATTTGGGCGAGGACACGTGAGTACATGCTCAAAATCTTCGAGGATGAACCAGGGCTAGGGTAATTCGGCAAGGTCATCATTCAAATACGTCCAAAATCGCAAAATTATCTTATCTCTGTCAAAGGGATTGAGCACTCATGGAGAACTATTGCTGGCCGGTTCGACGTTTTCCTTGTCCTAGAACACCACCACTTCGACTTAAAAAAGGATGGCCGGTTCTCCACTTCTGATCAAGCCAATCTACGTAGACACTAATGATGATACCAACGGTAATCATCAAGGGAGAGTAGTCGGGCAAACCATGCATATGTGAACTAACAGGATGGCTAGGTTGATGGAGAGTTGGACACAGGTAGAGAGGCGCCAATATAGTTAGGGCCTGTTTGGGTGGGTTCCACTACTCATTTTTGATTTTTAGATGATTCACTCCTCGAGAATTTGGAGTTGGCTTAGAAAAACGTTTCGTAGGAGATGACTTCTAAAACTCTAAAAGTGAGGATTTGAGACAACAAGACTATCACACCCTAGTTTTAACATTTCAATGTATTTGTTACTTACTCTTTTTTATTTGTACCTTACATTTATGAAATTTGGCTACAAATTTCTTGAGACCGGCCGATATTCCATTTGAATGCCATATCATAGGAATGTAGTGAGATGAATGCATTTCATACCAATAATAAAGCCGATTAATTAGAAGTTCAATAAAGTCCGAACCACAAATAACATGTAATTGTTCATAGGATATATGAATGCTAACACAAGAATACATAAAAGTGCCCATCGATAATCAAGTGCTAACAAAAGATCACAAAATGTCCTAGCAACCGGTTATGCAACCATGGAGATTGAGCAATTGCCCTTGCTAAGTCATCATGAAATCTATTCATTCAAGATGTAGGCAATCAGTGGCCACTACTACAAAAAAGGTTTTCACAGACGGTTCAAAAACATCACTACAGACGGTTTCATGAACCGTCTGAGTCTATGGGTCAGTGATAATGAGGTCATCACAGACAGTTTTCAAACCGTCTGTGATGCATACTATCACAGACGGTTATTAACTCGGAATCGTCTGTGATAGTTAACTATCACCGATTGTTTGTAGATGAAACCGTCTGTGATTATGCACATATCACAGACGGTTAGTAGATGAAACCGTTTGTGATGATGGATATATCACAGACGGTTTGTAGATAAAATCATCTGAAATAGTTACCTATCACAAACAGTTTGTAGATGTTAAACCGCATCATGATGACTTTTATATATAAAGTCTCCAACACACATATATATTGTTTGTAATCCCTCAGCACTTTAAAATCGTCCACGCAGCATCATATTATATATATATATATGCATATATATGTTTGTAATCCTCATCCACTTATCGGGCAATCATCCACCTAATTGATGTCTGAGAAGGATGAGACAACGCCTATGGCTTCTATCTCACTTCATCTAGCGCATGCAAGTTTAAGAAGTATGCTTATTGAAAGCATAAGACGTACCATATATATATGATTCCAGTTTTAAAAGCATAAGCAGCCACTGCTTAGTGACTTTATAAAGAAGAGATCAGGAATGAAATGGTAAGACGTACCTGGCAAAGGTGGACCGCACAAGATTAACCCTACTCATGCCCTTTCCTCTATTTTTTTTCTTGTTCAAAATGGACCGTCCACATGAACTAGATATTTCACAGAGAGCTCAGCTCATCCCATAACCCACATCCATATCATCATCCCCTAAAATCACAAAATATTAGCCTTTAGGGCACATCACAGAAGCATAGTCGATAGCTCTCAAGATTTGTCACTAAGCAAGGGGAAAGGAAAGGGCTCATCCATATCGTCGAGGGAGTTGTCGGTGTTTTAGAACCGATCTTACGTAAAGATTATTTGATTTGGGGGTCTCCACAATTGATCACGCAGACAAAGGAGACACGGGATTTTTATACAGGTTCGGGCCTTCTCAGCGGGAATAACAACCCTACTCCTGTGTGTATTATATTGGGTATCCTGATTACAATCAGTGAAAAGACTTGCGCTAATACTGCTACTGATTGTCTCCCCAAAAAGCCTCTTTTCCCCTTTTTCTCTCTTAGCTGCTCCAGGTATAACTGCATATCTTAACTGCTCAGATTCCATAGTTAATAGACCCTACCGGCGTATGGACCCAGTTATCCATAGAGAAGTCGTGGCAGGACTGGTCGTAGCAGAACTTACGACCAGGGGGTAACCGTAGAAGAACTTACGACTGGATACTGGTCGTAGAAAGACTTACGACCGAAGGTAATCGCAGGAGAACTTACGATTACGTGGCAAGTGTATATTCTTTTGATAACTTAACAACATAATTCATGTGAAGAGTTTGAAGAGAATTATATTCTTGTTAAGCCAGAACAAAGAAAGCTCCCCCTAAACATGTGCATATAATTGATAGAACATTTTGAGAGCATATGTAGAGAATTTTGATAAATTTTGGCAGAGTTTCTTTAGCTTGTTGGTACTGAGGAAACAAAATTGCAATAAAGAGATAATAAACTTGACAATTAATAACAACCAACAAGTTTTAATAGAGTTTAATATGATAATGAAGAGTGAACTATTACAAGCATAAGCAAGCAAACAACCTTTAACAAGAACCACTTTAAATAAACATAATGTACCTACTATCTAATCTACTTCTCCCCCTTTGGCATCAAGGAACCAAAAACATCAAGGATCCTGAGGAGGAAGGGTCGAGGGATCCTGAGGTGCTGGAGCCTGAGGAGGTGGAGCAATCGGAGCCTGAGGAGGTGGAACTGGTGCAGAAGTGGAAGTCCCTGCGGAGATATTGGGACGACGACGAGTAAAGCGCTGAGGTGTCGATAGAAGTTGTTCCATAGAGTCAACGGTCTCTGTCAGAACAGCTAGTCTGTTTTGAGTCCCAGTCTGAAATTCTTTCTGTTCTGTCCTCATCTCCTGCTGAGTGACCTTAAGCTGCAAAAGGTTATTTAGGATCAAGGTCTGATTTTTGAGAATCTGAGCTAGAGTGACTTGTCCTTGAGCAACAACTGCAGTTTCTTCCTCTGGAGCAATTTCTTCTTGCTGTACTTGTTGTCCCTGAAAGCGAATGGGAGGATTTTCTCTAGGCTTGTAAACCTTATGAGGTGATCCCAAACCTCCTTGATATTCAATCTTGCTAAGAATTAGGGCCATGATATAAGGAGCATGATAAATCCTCTTTACCCTATCATTCTTTGAAGAAACAATGCCCCTGATGATGACATCAACCACATCAAATTTTCTTTCATGTGTAATATTGTCAATTATGTTCCATAGATGTCCTCATACAGCATCAAAATTACCACTTTTGGGAAGGAAGGTATGATTAATAATTCTATTAATCAAGCTAGGGATGGGTAGCAAACCATGAATCTTCCCTGGTGTGTACCTGACATTCTGATCATAATAATCTGTCCAGGCAGGAACCAGGAGGGCAGGTCTGTCAAACAACTTCTCACAATTTTCAGAGTGTGTTCTCAGTACACGCTCAAAATTAGCCTTAGTGCATTCCACATAGCGTGTAACCGTCATCCATTTCATCTTCTTGAAATCAGGAGAGACATATAAAGTGGCATAAAACTGTCTTATGATCTTCTCATCATAGTCATGTTTGATAGCTACAAGATCATGAAGGCCAACTTGCTGAAAAAGTCGATACACACCATCATATTTTTCTAGAGAATTTATGTGCTGCCACTTTATCAACTTATGATCTGCAAACTTCCTGTGATGACCATATACTTGCTCATAGATTTGCTCCTGAAACTTGGTGTGAAATCTAGGATTGATGGAGTTAGAGGGCAGAAGATATTGATCCTTATGTCGCAGAATGACATAATCATCTGCTGATACGAGCCTTAGATCAATTTCAGGTTCTTCTGGCTCTCCCATCTCCTCATCAGATTGGACCTGGACTTCTTCTTCTGTGTCAGACTCGGAACCAGAGCCTGACCCATGTTGTGATGACCTTCCCTCACTCTCAGAGTCATCTGTTGCAGGTCCTTTGCCCTTACCTGAGGAATCTTCAATAGGGTCGGCAGGAGGTTGAGAAGAGAATTGACCTCTAGGAGTGCCAGCCGTCTTGCGAGTTCCATACCTTGTCCTTGACATCTTTACAAATAGAGGATAAGTTATAAGGAGTTCAAAAGATCAAGCAATCTAGAGTTAATTTGAATGGAATGATTTGTTATTCAGTCAGTAAAATCGGTAGTACCGTAGGCCTTCAGCTGGTAGTACCGTGATGCGGTAGTACCGCCATTTTTTGGCCGGTATGACCGTATCACGGTAGTTCCGCGTTTATGAGCGCGGTAGTACCGCTTTCACAGACTGGGTTCTAGGGCAGGCGAATCCAATGAAAAATTTGATGTTTTATTTTGGTTTGAATCCAAGGAACAGATGTAATAACATCATTAAACATCATTTATGCTATTTTGCCCAACTAGAATCACACAAATCACCAACATTTCAAATTTATCTAGAATGAGACCTAGGGTTTGATTCAAATGGTAAAACGAGGATTGAAGGATGTTTTACCTTGAGGAAAGGAGGAGTTAAACCCTAGAGATGCAAGGATTCACCAAGATTTGAAGAACACCCGAAATTTTTGGAGAGATTGAGTCGAAGGAATTTTCGGGTGAGAGAGAGAGAGAGAGAGAGAGAGAGAGAGAGAAGGAGCGAGTAAAAAGAGAAGAGGAGATGCTCGGGTGAAAGAGTAACCGCAGGGAGTTACTTTTCTCTCAAAACCGACGAGGTAGTTCCGCCCTTTAGTCACTGGTAATACCGCACAGCGGTCGTACCGTGGTTATAGTGCCGGTAGTACCGCACTGCGGTCATACCGAACATGACCCGCCGGTAGTTCCGATTATCCTAGAACTTCAAAAGTAGTTCTCGATTTACTTCGGATAGGAATAATTGCAAATGATCTTTAGTTTTGCAATCAAATAAGAGTCATTAAGGATCATTATACATAGAATAGGATATAGTTTATAGGAACATAGAATTTTTATGAACATATTTTTATAAAAAAAAAACTTTCAAATAACACCAAACTTAACCAAAATGCATGAGGCAACATTTCAACCAACATTTGAATAGTCTATGACATTTAATTCATTCCTCAATTTGCAAAAACGGTCTTCATCTAATGGTTTGGTGAAAATATCCGCTAATTGATCTTCGGTTCGGATGCGCCTAATTTCAATGTCTCCCTTGCCCACATGATCTCTCAAGAAATGGTGGCGAATGTCAATATGTTTGGTTCTTGAGTGTTGGACAAGATTATTTGCTATTTTAACCGCACTATCATTATCACACAAAAGAGACATTATATCAATTTTAATTCCACAATCCATCAAAGTTTGCCTCATCCATAGCAATTGAGCACAACAACTTCCCGCGGAAACATATTCGGCTTCGGCGGTGGATAAAGCTACGAAATTTTGTTTCTTGATGATAATAAGGATCTCCCTAAGAATTGACAACTACCCGATGTGCTTTTTCTATCCACTTTGCAACCCACATAATCGGAATCTGAATATCCAATCAAGTCAAACTTAGCACCTTTAGGAAACCATAGGCCAATGCTAGAGGAATGCTTTAAATATCTTAGTATTCTTTTTACGGCCATCAAGTGACACTCTGTTGGAGAAGCTTGAAAACGTGCACACATGCAAACGCTAAACATAATATCGGGCCTAGATGCGGTAAGATAAAGCAAGCTACCAATCATAGACCTATAAAGCTTTAAATCTACTGATTTACCTCCCTCATTAAGGTCGAAATGACCGTTGGTTGCCATGGGAGTCTTGATAGGTTTTGCATCCTTCATCCCAAATCTCTTGATCAAGTCATTTGCATACTTTATTTGGCTTACAAAAGTTCCATCTTTGGGTTGCTTGATTTGAAGTCCAAGAAAATAGCTAAGTTCTCCGATCATGGATATTTCAAATTCCCTAGACATCATATCACTAAATTCTTTGCAAAAATCTTGATTAGTAGAACCAAATATGATATCATCAACATAAATTTGACATACAAAGAAATCATTATCTAATACTTTAGTGAATAAGGTTGAGTCAATTTTTCCAATTTTGAATCCTTTTGAAACTAGAAAATCTCTAAGGCGTTCATACCATGATCTAGGAGCTTATTTAAGACCATAGAGCGCCTTGCAGAGTTTATATACCTGATTTGGATTCTTACGATCTTCAAAACCGGGAGATTGTTCAACAAAGATAAGTTCGGATATTTCTCCATTTAGGAATGCACTTTTAACATCCATTTGAAATAATTTAATATCAAAGCATGATGCAAAAGCAAGTAATATCCTAATAGATTCAAGCCTAGCTACGGGAGCAAAAGTTTCACCAAAATCCAAACCTTCGACTTGTGAAAACCCTTGTGCGACCAATCTTACTTTGTTTCGTACAACCATACCATTCTCATCTTGCTTGTTTCTAAAAACCCATTTTGTACCAATGATATTGTGTTCTTTAGGTCGATCCACCAATATCCAAACTTTGTTTCGGGTGAAGTTATTGAGTTCTTCATGCATGGTATTCACCCAATCGGGATCATCAAGTGCTTCATCTATATGTTTTGGCTCAAGAGAAGAGACAAAAGAGTAATGTTCACAAAATGAAGCTACACGAGATCAAGTTTGAACACCGTTACTTACATCACCCAATATTTGATCTATTGGATGATCTTTTGAAATTGCATTGTGGATTCTTGGTGGTAGATTGGATGGTTGATTATCTTCCTTATTGTCCTCTTCATTTAATTGTATTTGACTTGTGGAAGAGGTAGACGGCTCGACTTGAGTAGAAGATGACGAATTGTCTTCGGGCTTGATATCACCTATTTGCATGAATTCCATTGCTTTTCTTAATGCTTCATGACCTACATCATCCAAATTGTAATGCTCTTCTTGAGAGCCATTAGTTTCATCAAATTGAACATCGTGTCTTTCTTCAACTAAGCCGGAGTTTTTGTTAAAGACACGATAAGCCTTGCTATTTGAAGAGTAACCGAGTAAGAAACCAACAACGCAACGACTATCAAATTTTGAAAGACGAACACCCTTTTTTAAAATATAACACTTGCAACCAAAAACTCGAAAATATGAGATGTTCGATTTTCCTCCTACAAGTAACTCATAAGAAGTCTTTTTCAAAAGGCGATGCAAATAAAGCCGATTTATGGCATGACAAACGGTGTTGATTGCTTCCGCCCAAAAGCTATCGAAAGTATTATACTCATCAAGCATTGTCCTTGTCATTTCAATTAATGTTCGATTTTTCGTTTCTACCATTCCATTTTGTTCCGGAGTATAGGTTGTGGAAAGTTCGTGCTTTATTCGAAGTTCATCACAAAAGTCTTCAACTTTAGTATTCTTGAACTCGGAACCATTATCACTACGAATTTTCTTTATTTTGAAATCAAATTCATTTTGAGCCCATTTTGCAAAACTTTTGAATATTCCGGAGGTTTCACTATTGTCATCTAGAAAGAATACCCATGTATATCTAGAGTAATCATCCACAATGACTAAACAATAGCTATTTCTCCCGATACTCTTATACGTTGTTGGCCCAAACAAATCCATGTGTAAGAGTTCTAATGGTCTAGAAGTTGACATAATACTTTTGGAAGGATGTGAGCGAGCGACTTGCTTTCCGGCTTGACATGCGCTACAAAGTCGGTTTTTCTCAAACTTCACATCTTTCAAGCCAACAACTAAATCATGTTTGAAAAGTTTTTTAAGTTGAATCATCCCAACATGAGCTAGCCTTCTATGCCAAAGCCAACCCAAGGAGGTTTTTGCAATTAAACAAGTTTTTAAACAAGATTCATTTGAGCTAAAATCAACCAAATAAAGATTTCCAAATCTAAAACCTTTGAATACCAAAGAGTTATCTTTTGCTTTAGAGATTGCAACACCTTCACTAGAGAATGAGCAAATTAAACCGAGATCACAAATTTGAGCGACGGATAATAAATTGAAATTTAGTGACTCAACTAAAGATACATTCTTAATGAAAAGATCATTTGAAATAGTGATTTTACCTAACCCAATCACCTTTCTTTTACTATTATCACCGAATGTGATCTTGTCACTTCCGTTTACATTCTCGAATGTGGTGAACATTTTCCTATCACCGGTCATGTGTTGAGTGCATCCACTATCAAGCATCCAATGTTTTTCACCGGTCTTGTAGTTCACCTACAAAACAAGAATCAAGTTCTTTTAGATACCCAAATTTATTTGGGTCCTTGGAGGTTAGTGACCAAGGTTTTAGGCACCCAAATAGCATTCTTTTTAACGCCTAAAATTGAAGTGCCCATAAATTTTGCAACTACTTTACCATCCTTGGATTTCTTAAGTAAATAACAAGAACCATAAATAACATAAGATTTATTAGAAGTAATTTTACAAGTATTTGACATATGTCCTACTCTTTGACATTTGTTGCAATATACTCTATTTTCTCTTACAAACCTTGTGGGCTTGTAAGTTTGCTTCTTACCTTTCTTGGGTACATACCCAAGTCCTTCCTTGGGTACATACCCAAGTCCTTCCTTGTTGAATGAGCACCTTTGCTCACTTAATAACTTATCAAGAGTTGCCTTACCCTTGAAGCATCTTTCCAAGCTCTTACTTAGCTTACTAACTTGCTCTTTTAATTCATGATTTTCAACGATTAGAAGTGAATCACAAGTATTGTTTATGTTTGTAATTGAATCATCATTTGAGCAACAAGGCATGGATAATAAATCATCACATGATGCAGAAATACTAGACATGGATATAGTATTTGAAGGAATTTCTATTCTAGGCATCTCATCCGTTAGATTACAGTTAATTTCAACATGTGAATGAGATTTGTCAATATCTTTTAGGAGAAGAGAATCATGAGCTTCCTTTAGCTCCTCATAAGAGTCTTTTAGAGAGATATACTCTTTCTTCAAGACTTTAAATTTTGATTTCTCTTTTCCAATATATTCATTTAAATCTTCAACCATGTCCATTAGTTCATCATATAAAGGAGCATTATCATCCAAGGATTTTACCTTATCTCCTTTTGCCATAAGGCATGTAGGAGACGAGAAGAGTGATGGAGCTTCCTTGATGGCGATGCCGACAAGTCCTCTTTTCTTGGATGATTCTTCATCACTTGAATCGAAGTCGGAATCCGAATAATCATCATCGGAGTCCTATTCTCCAATATGGGCTTCATTTTTGCCATCTTTGTGAAGCTTCTTGAAGAGCTTCTTCTTGCCATTAAATTCTTTCTTCTTTGATGACTTTCTCTTATCATCCTTCTTGTTTGGGCAATTTGAGATACTATGCCCCTTCTCATCACATCCATAGCAACGTATCTTGCTATAGCGCTTGTTATCATTTGAGGATTGTCCTTTCTTGTACTTGTTGAAGTTGAAGCTTTGATTCGGACGTCTTCTCATAAATTTCTTCACTTTCCTTACAAGGAGAGCATATTCTTCAACAGGGTCTTCTTCTTCGTCCTCATCATCACTTGATTCCGCTTTTGCTTTGAAAGCGGTAATTTTCTTTTTTGATGAGGAAGACTCCATGAGCTCTTACTTGTTCTTCTTGTATAGCTCGTTTGTGATGAGATTGCCCAAAAGTCCGGTTGAAGTCATTCTTGGCAACTCGGGAGAGTTGAGAAATGTCACCAACGTCTCATATTTTTCCAGTAGGGCCCTAAGCATCTTGCGCACAACATCAATATCAAGAAGGTTAGTACCAAGACCTTTGAATTCATTCACAATGTTGTTGAGTCTTGAATACATCTCCGTGATGTTTTCATTTCGCAACATTATGAATGTCTCATATTTAATCCGAAGCCTATGCAATTTAGCTTATTTGACCGTAGATGTACCCTCATGAATTTCGGAGAGGGTAATCCAAATAGCATGAGCGGTTTCCAAATTGCTCACCCTATTGAATTCATCTGCATTCAAAGCACCAAAGAGAACATTCATAGCTTAAGCATCTAAATGAGCATTACGTTCATCTTGAACCGTGGAGTTTGTTGGATCAAGAGGCATAACATAACCCTCATTTACAATTTTCCATTTTTTCGAACTCATAGTCTTTAAGAAAATGGACATTCTAATTTTCCAATAAGAATAATTTGAGCCATCAAACAAAGAAGCTTTTCCTATCGGCACACCCTCACTAGCCATCATTTCTCTCTTAGACGGTAAAGTCTAATCAAATTGAGAGACCAAGCTCTGATACCACTTGTAGGATCAAGGATAACCGACTAGAGGGGGGGTGAATAGGAGGTTTCTAAATTTAATCGACCAAATTAAACTTAGAGCTAGATAGTTCAAGCAAATTCTTTTTAAGACAATACAAGAATGAACTATCAAGCAACTTTATATAATAAAGAGCTAATGTCAATACTAGATAATTCTAGCTAAACAATTTAACACAAGATAAATGTTTAAATTATAAGTGCGGATTACATAAAGACAAGAAATAACCACAAGTGAGACAACGAAGGTTTTTCCCGTGGTATTGAAGACTTGCCGGTCTTCACTAGTCCACGTTGAGGGAGCTTGAACAAATCAAGTCGGCTCCACGAATTAAGCCTTTCCTCGATCACTATTGGTTGTTCTTCCTCTGCTCCGGAGATGGTGAACACCGAACCACTCACAATCTTGGCACCGGGCCTCTTCACAATCTTCTTGAAGAGATCACCGTGCAATCACCATCAAGCCGTCTAGGAGTTCGGCAAAACTCCAAGAGTAACAAATCAATGACCTTCACTTGACGACACTCAAGTGCAAGAGGATCAACTAGAATGATGAATGCACTTGAATGAGCTTCAACAACCTCTCAAAGAGTGCACAAAAGAATTTGAGGAGTTGAATGAATGCACAAGGCTCTAAGGATGTTAAATGAGGTCTAGCATACTGTCCTTGAGCAGATGGTGGTGTATTTATACCCCCACCAACAATTATAACCGTTGGAGAGGAAAAACCCACTTTTCAGCCATATGCGGTACTACCGCACACCTCCAACTATCTCTGTAACGGCTATAACAGTGGCATTAAATGTTCTGATATAGCTGTTTTAACTCGCACTGTGGTACTACCGCCAACTAAGTAACGGTACTACCGCAGAGCGGTCATACCGCAAAGCAAGTGCGGTACTGCCGTTTTTCGAGAGAATCAAAGAGGTGTATACTGGAAAAAGCATATCGTCTCAAGGTCGGAATGACCGGCATGCGGCAGTTCCGCTCAAGAACTGCGGTACTACCGTAGTCCGGTCATACCGCACGAACACTTGCGGTACTACCGCGCAGAGGGTTTGGCACCGAGATCAGAAAAAGTGTCTCTCTGGAAAGAACATACCGCCAAGTAACGATCGGAACAACCGGGGTGCAGTAGTAACGCACTACAAGCCCGGTCGTACCGTTGAGCGGTAGTACCGCATAACCAACGCCGGTACTACCGATTATCCTGACAAGGCAGACTTGGCAAATCAAAAAGAAATTCATATGCATGCATGATCCTAAATGGATCCATAAAGCACAAGAACATGTTATCAAGCTACTAGACATGATCCCTCTTAATAGTACGGCTTTTAACCTATAATCCGGTCTTCCAACCATTTCTCCTAAGACCGGTAAAAAGTGAAAACATCCAAAACTACTAGTACCTTAACTTTTGATCCTTATTTGATCTTCATAAGTCCTTTAGCATGCATCTTCAAGATCACATTCACCAATGGGACTAAACCTTATAAATACTTAACAAACCAATAAGTCCCATATTCACATAATATCATTAATTACCAAAACCAATTTTTAGGGGCCTAGATGCTTTTCACAGGGCGAGCTCGATTCGGCAGTGACAAGGTCGAATCGATGGCTGGGGGAAGCGCGATGCCGGAGCCCAAAGTCCCGAACCCTAGCGCGCGATGGAGAGCAGAACAGGAGAGAGTAAGGGCACAAACCCTAGCGCACAATCTGTTATTAACAAACGAATATCACAGACGGTTCTATTATGGAACCGTCGATGATACTTTTCACAGACGGTTCCATAAAAGAACTGTTCGTGATATGTACAATATCACAAATGATTCCATAAAAAAAACGTCTGTGATATGTACAATATCACAGATGGTTCTATTATCGAACCGTCTGTAAATTTTATTTTATTTTTCTTGTAATAATTTTTTCTATTTTAGAAAGAGACAATCTAGGTCATAGAATGTTGATCTAACAGTGAGAAAATATGAATGATGGATAAAGAAATTTCAGTCACCTTAAGGATAAATTTTTTTTATGGCAAGTAGTTTAACACCTCTGCAAATAAATTGGCATTGTCATGCCTAATCCTGCAGTCATCGCTGCAGAAGACAGCGTAGTCGTCCCACCCTTCCACGCCGCAGCCGGTGCTCGTGCACTAGTGACCGTCCTCCGACAACGCCCACACCCGGCCTAGCGGCCCGACCATCTTCCCCCACACCGCCGCCTGGATCATGTTCGCAGCGAGCCTCTGGCACCGCCTGTACTCCCGGTTGGTACTCTTGGCCGTCTCGCACCCGCCGTCGGCCGGCTCGCCCTTGACCTGCCTGATGTAGTGCTTCCCAATGTCGCGCGTCTCCCCGGCCGTGTAGAGGAGGAGCGCGAGCACGTAGGTCGTGGCCTTGTGGCCGGCGACGGGCGCCCGTTCAAGGAACACGAGGCCACGCTGCATGTCTTGGAGCGCGAAGACTAGCGCGAGGCCTATGATGAAGCAGGCCTCTGGGTTGCCGGCGCCGGTGAGGTGGTTGACAACGGTGAGGGAGCGCTCGTTGTCCCGCCACTTCATCGCCTCCTCTCGCTCCAACGCCACGCACCTCCCCACGGTGCGCTTCTTGGACACCTTGTACATGGCCTTGCAACTAAAATTCAAGATGCATGACAAAATCTTAATAAAAGAATTAATTATTCTATAAGAGAAAATTAAAAGGCCAAATTAAGGTCGTTGTTGCTAGTCAAATTCAGTTCAGATCGTACGTGGCTCGTAGGTTACATAGGTCAGCCATGAGCTGAGGAGAGCATGCGGCCACGAGGCCGACGATGTGGACGACGACATCGTCAGGAAGAGCTAGGACGGAAATCACCGACCTCCTCACCAGCTTGGTCCTAGCAGTCATGCTCCGCGTGCTCACCATCGTGTACGTACATACGTATAATATATTCAATACGTACCATATGCGTGCTGATCACCATGGCGCGCGATGATCATTCTTATAAAACGTCGAAGAGACGCATCGTACGTAACGTTACGCGCCAGATGAAGAAACACATCATATCGCCCGTCAGCGCAGGAGACGAAGAGACGCATCGCGCGGGAGCCGAAACGATTATCACAGATAGTTGTTTGTTGAAAACCATCTGTGATAGTTCTAAATATCACAGACGGTTCTAAATATCACAAACGGTTCGTGTTCAGAATCGTCTGTGATACTTCACAGACGGTTCTCAATATGAACCGTCTATGATATTACCCCTTCACAGATGGTTTTTAGCGCACCCAGTAACACAAATGGTCTCTAAACCAAAACCGTCTATGATTGCGTGTAATACAGACGGTTTTGGTCACAAACCCTAGTGCACGAGCTGTTATTAATAAAGGAATATCACAGACGGTTCAACATATAATATAGTAATTCGATCACCTCCAAACTAGATTTTTTTCATTTTTAGAATTTACATATATATGGCCAAACAGCATGGCCAGTCGCTCCTTACAAAGATTTAAAAAAGTAGAAATCTAAATAAACAAAGTTTTTCTAGTGGCAGAGGTAGGCTGCTATCTTCGTCTTCAAAACTTCATAGGCGGCGGTGTCGGCGGCGGACGCTTCATGACCATCAGCCCGAAATGCGTCCACCCGCTGATGCGCTCGTTCGAGTGTCTCTCGAAGACCCTCGGACTGTTGAATCAAGAAGAATTGAGCCCATAGACGCTCTTCCCTTGCTTGAGGGGTCTCGGCATGGTCGACTCGGTTGCCTGCTGCCTCGATTAAGCAGTCCAAGTGACGGTGAGCCTCTTGGAGACGTGCAACGCCGTTGTGGAGGACCACGTCGATGACGCTGTAAACTCATCGGAAGTGGGAGATCACTCGGAAGACACGGCGGAGGAGGATGTCAAGATGGCGGAAGGTGGCCGCCACCTGCTCTGGCAAATCCTCGGACGAAGGAGGGAGGACAGTGTTGGAACAGTGTCCTTCCGTCGCATCCGCCAATGTACGGCTGGCGAGGTGCTCGTACAATATGGCCAGGTAGACCATCAATGCCGGCGACAAGGAAACAGAAGAGGGAGCCATACATTTCTGCTTTAGAAGTATATACAGTAGAGTTTATATGTGGGGATGATGATTATCTTCGATGATGGATGATCTTTTTTATAAAACAAGGAATAAATTCGACGTGTGAGACGAAAAGACGCATCGGGTAGCCGAAGCGGCATTGAAGCAACGAAGAAACTCATCGGGCGGCGAACAAATATCAGAGATAGTTTTTAATATGAACCGTTTGTGAAGTATACAATTATCACAGAGTATGCTTAAGATGAACAACTTCGAGATTATTCTTGGTTGCAAAAATTTCAGAAACAAACGAATGCGAAGCTCCAGAATCAAACAAAACTGATGCAGGTACTGAGTTAACCAGAAACTAACCTAGTACGACGTCCGGTGCTTCCTGGGCTCCTTCCAGAGTGACGTGGTTGACACGGCCTCTGACCACACACTGCGGTGCTCCTCCGGCTTGACCGGTAACTTGTGAAGCTCTCTGGTTGATGCCTACCGCTGGCGTCTTGGATGGCGTAGCTCCAAGATTGAAGCGTACTGGTTGGCAAAATGTCCTTCTTCAGATCAATAATTCCTTCCGGTACATGATATTGGCGAAATACTGCAGAGAACTCCTCCCAAGTGATATTCTGTGGCGTCTTGTGAGCGGCACAGAAGTTTTCCCACCATTCAGCAGCTATGCCCTCCCTCTGGTGAGTAGCGTACAAAACCTTCTCACGGCCGCCAGACCGAGTGATCGCGGCTTCCTTTCAATAACCCGAAGCCAATCATCTGCT
Source organism: Ampelocalamus luodianensis (assembly GCA_036346255.1). NCBI lineage: Eukaryota > Viridiplantae > Streptophyta > Magnoliopsida > Poales > Poaceae > Ampelocalamus > Ampelocalamus luodianensis. The sequence goes on along the minus strand of CM070624.1, from coordinate 27,155,605 downwards.
TCCACTGGGGAGACGTGTCCAGAGAATGTTGGTGGACGAGTCCTCATAAACCCCGCAAGTTTAGACGGTTCATGGTGACCATGAGCAGCTGGGGCTCCATACTGTTGATTATTGTTGTTGTTTTGATTGCTCATAGCTTGCATCTGATTCATCATGGTATTCATTAGTTGAGTCTGCGCTGCCATGAAAGCTCCAAAGTTTTGCAAGTAAATTGGGGGTGCGTGTGGTGGAACTGCTCCTGCGGCTGGTTGCTCATTGCCTCCCGGTGCTGGGGTACCAGAACCACTTGCAGCAGTCTGACGAGTTTGAACCAACTGGTGAAGCTCTATGGGTTAGATGAGGTAGCAAGCACAAGATGAGTTAAGAACTAAGCAGGGGTAGGTTAAACCCAACAAAACATAGCTCAAGAAACTCCAACGAATTACTTTTATTAATTTAGGTCTTAGCATGGCTGCAACAAATGCCTAAGGGCATTTGCAGCTCATACTCGCACACAAAAGTAAAAAACAACGACCTAAGCACACAAAACTACCGCCTAAAGGGCGACTTACTAAATTGAACTGGCTAAGCCTGCAAACTAAAACTTAAGACAACCTACTCAAGAAAGCCTCTACAGCTACCGCGGCGCTCCTGCCAGCTGTAAACTCGGAAGTGAGCTGGCATCCTAGCAACCGATCCCGATACCACAGGACCGTGCAGCAGAATAGGCGTTCTCGTGCAAGCGGCTCACCGGTTCCTCCGCTCGCCTCCTTCCGCTCAATGGACCTTCCTCTGGATCTTCTTCGGGATCCTCTTCTTCCTCGCCATCTTCCTCCAGGTCATCTTGGTCGTAGAGAATCTCTTGCAGAATAGCGACCTTTTCTTCAGCTCTCTGTAAGGTCTCATAGACATGATCCAGCTCTGTGATAGTCCTCTCCAATGCTTCCTCCTGTGCGGCTGCGAACTGGGCGAGGTGCACGACTGTAGCGTTGCTCTCTTCCTCTATAGACGGGTAACGTGCTGGCAAATCTAGGACTGCAGCTCTGGGGTGGTAACGGAAGACGGTGTCTTGAAGCTCCCGTGCGTAGATGTTACAGATACGCAGCATGGCCAAGCGTGACGACTCCTGGATGCCCTCCAGCCAAGTGATCTACCTTACAGAGATGTGCGAAGATTAGCTTGCCTTGTCGTTCCTCCTGGCATAGATCGTCAGATGACAGATCACTCCGCGGTCCTGACCGTTCACAGTCCAGTTGTTGCCGACGTACAACGGACGATCAAAACCTCCAAGAACCTGTAGCAACTTCCAAAGCTCAGCGGCGTATCCTCCCGTGCGTTCACCATAGCTCTGGAGACGAGGCATCTGTCAAGACAGACGAAGGGGGGTAAGAGCAACTTAAAAACAGCGGGAAGAGAAAGATTATAGCAATAATTGAGTCGAGAGAGATATGAGAAGAGTTAAGCAATTAATTACTCTTGCAAGTTAATTTTTGCTTTTAGAAAATAATTTGGACACTCTAAAGACAGCTGATCTAACTAAGGTCAAGACCTACAATCAGTATGGCTCTGATACCACCTCTGTCGGGACCCAAAATTACGATTCTGGACCCTCTGTTTATAATGCACTAGTTCAGGATCACGCTAGTGCACACAGTGTCAACATAGGTGAATATCGATCCACACAAGCGATAAATTAAGTAAACGATTAATTTGAATAACAAATAAGGGTTTTGACGTTATGGTCGAGTTTACACTTATTGAGCCACGCAGGCTAACAGAGAATAAAACAGCGAAGAACGAAATAACTTCGTAGATCCCATCAATTCACCACAGCAACCAACGGGATCCAGACCTTAACGATCAGCAACCTTCGACGAACTCCTCCTCGAAAGCAGGCGTAGACTCCTCCTCTTCTGTAGGTTTGGGCGCAAGTTTTACAACAAGCGTGAGTACACAACCGTACTCGCAAATAATACCACAGAATGCAATTTATAGATGCAGGCTTATTCCAAAAGAAAAGGCTTCTGTGGTTCTTTTGCATAAATGCAACATTTGCAATTAAATACAACTAATAGATTGAAAGCATAATTCAAAACAAATAGACAATATTAATTTAACATTTGTTTTCACAAAGACACAAAGCTAAACAGATTATTTCACATAGCCATATGACTTAGATCACATAGCTCCCATCCCAAGCATTTTATGAAAACTACCCCCCGTGTGAAATCCCCGAGCATGTCCATGACCGCGGACGCAGCTATTCGAATAGATTGATTTAACACTCTGCAGAGTTTGTACACTTTACCCACAAGATACAACTAGTGTAGCTAACACCAATCGTAACAAAACAATTCAAAAGCTTCATCTCAAACATTGACATTCCCAATGTGCTTTCCCGCCAGACCAGCCCACAAATAATGCTAGTCCGACACACACCGCTGGACAGGAATGCGGCGAACCGTCCCGCGATGCAACTACCGGGTAGTCACACCTCCACCCTGTCACACAGCCTAATCTATCCACCTGAACATCAATGCCGAGAATCCATAACCTACTATGTTAGGCCCGTCCCATCAGGCATGTGGTTGTACAGTAAGGCTCAGTTCAATGGCGCACAAAGTTAAATCATTAATTGACCAAGACAAGACTTCTATTTTCTAACTATGTCACACAGATTAAATCCCATACACATAGCTTCCACCACATCACACAGTATCCACCACTTGCCTCAGTCCAAATCCTTTACCACCCAGTTGGTTTTAGTGCAACACATGCTATCACGAAGTAATAACACATAGCACACAGTTTTACACAAAGTTCCATAGTCACTTAGTCAAATTTAATATTTGCAACTTAAATGAGACATGAGACTCGTAGCATGGCAAAGCAATTGTACTCGCATCTAACAAACCGACGTTGGTGCTATAATATTACCAACTAATAAACCAATCTAGGGTGACAAGAGATTATGACATACAAAGCCAAGGTGTTATAACAAATTGGATAATAACTATACCCAAAAGCATTTAAATACATAATTAAAGTAGAATGCAATATTTGAAATAAAGTAATTTGAAAACTAGGTTCAAGATGATCAAAGGTATGACTTGCCTTGGAAAAGGTCTAGGTACTGGTCTTGATCTTGAGGTGCCCCTTCTTCTCCAAAATTCCCCGACGTATCGACGTCTACTCGCAAACGAAACAAATAAACAAAATAAATAAATAACAGAGGCAAAAAAAACTCCAAAAATTAAATAAAAATCACAGATAAATAGATCTCGAATTTAGATGAATTTAGGAATTTGCATGGGCTCAATCGGAGTTCGAATGCAAAAGTTATGGGCTTTGGAAGTTTCAATCTAAAAGAAAACCCTAATTTTGGATTTATTGAAAATTTTGAATTATTTATTAACAGAAAAATCGGATTATTGCGCAAGCATGACGTCAGCACAGGGATTTCAGAAATTAAAAGAAATAAAAAAGAAAATACTGACATGTGGGACCCACATGCCAGCGAGATGGCTCACGGTAGACCAGGTCTACCGAGCCTTGGGACCTGGGGACCGGTGGACTACCACGTGGATCCGATTTGGACCAACCCCGGTGCGACACGTCAGCGGCGGTTGCTGACCCAGACGCTGACTCGGGCGTACACGCGCGAGATGACACGGATGCCACGCGAAACGACACATCAGCACGAGGGCTGAGCTGGACACGACGTGGACGTCCACGTGGCTCGATGGCAACTGGTGGTGCTCTGGACCACCCGGCAACGGCGAACGGCGGCGCCGCTGCAGGTGAGTGGTACGTAAGGTAGCCCAGTTATGCGCGCGGGGTGCACTCACAGGTGGTCGGGGTCGACGGAGATGGCTGGCGGCGAGGCTTCAGCGGTGGAGCTTCTCAGCTTTTGTCGGACAGGACCTCCGGTGAAGTTCCGGCGGCGTGGGTGGTCACTGAAGGTAGCCTGGGTGACGGTGATGACAACGGTGTACTCTATGGGGGCAGAGCATCATGGCGGCGGCGCAATCCGAAGAAAACGACCGGCGGCGAGAAACCCTAAAACTCCGACACGCAGTGCGCTAGGCAATCGGGGCGAAGTGGATGGCGGCTCTGGGTTGCGGGAGCAAGGGCGAACCTCGGGGGGGCTTTTATAGGTTGAGTGTGGCACGGGATAAGAAATCCCCAAATCGAGTCCGTGAAGGACACGAAACCAATTTCGGAAATCCGGGAGATAGGATACGATTCGGGATAAGATTTCAATAGAAACGGGTGCGGAGAGGTTAGAGATAGGATTTGGCATGGTTTCTAGAAAAGGTTTAGATAGAAAAACGGCGTTGTCGTACGGAGCTTGAAGCTCGGCAATGGCGAACGAACACGGGCGTTCGCGAGGAAGAAGCCGGGCGCGAGGAGGACGACGGGGCGTGGGACCCACACGCCGATGGCACGAGGCGCGCGCGCGGAGTTGGGCTCAGCGGAGTTGGGCGAGCAGGCGAAACAAATTCCGAGGAAAGGAATTTGGCCCGAAAGATTATCTGAGATTTTAATTAGCTTTTCTATTTTGTAAAATACCAGAAATTCAAATAAGCAATAGAAAATAGCAAATGAACTCAGAAAATTTTTAGAAAAATCTAGAAAATATATCTGAGCACATGGAACCCAAATAAAATAGTTTTGACTATTGTTCATGTTGGGATTATTGACATTAAATGCTTTTGATTCTAAAGTCCAATATTAAGCTTTTGAATTAAATTCAAATAAAACCAAATGGTGACTTTTCACCCTGCTAACTATTTAAAAGGTTTTTCAAACTCAGAAAATTGGGATGTTACAGAGGCAACGGGAGGCAGGATGAGGCCGTTGGAGATAGGATTGCGGTCGCCATGAGAGGTCGCCGGTTGTTGTGGTGGAGGTTGCCAGTTGGGTGCTCCATTCGTGTGAAGAGAAGAGGGGGGAATGGAAGACTGAGTGAATGGGGGAGAGATGGGATCGGGAGGGGATGGCGAGGGGTTTTGTTCAATGAAATTTGGTGGGTAATTCCACCATAACTCTAGGGGTATTTTTTTTTAACCGGGTGACTGTTCCAAGCGAGGAGCGAACCCAAGGTCACTCCGCGAAAGTACACATACAGGCTGCTCCGCTCCTCCCTGATTCAGATTCTAAAAATTGAGGAGAAAGGCTGTTTGGCTGAGCTTCGGCTGCTCCGATAGAGAATCTAGGAGCTGGAGTCCTACCAAACAGGCCCTTAATAAGCAAACAAGTTGGTATGAATTGTCTTCATCTTTTGCATTAAGCACATAAGTTTTCCTCTCTCTCACATATCTTCATGTTTTACGTTAATTTGTTCCCCCGCTTACATCTATCTATTATCTTATTAAAACAATAGAAAAAGAAGTTTGGAGAAGAGAAATATCTACGCGGATGATTGTGTTGGGTCTATATTATAACGGTGCAGATTAATCATATATATGTATATATTTGAATCCATGGTTAATACAACTCTAAAAATTTCATATGTAAAGCAAGTAACGTGGAAAGATACTACAACCCATGGTCTGAAAATAATCCACAACAAGTACCACGAAAATAGTAGGATCTGCCCGATATTAATCATAGTTTGTTTATGGATATATCAAAAAAGCAAATTGGGAAGTCACGTGCATGCAATCTACGAGGGCGAGAAGGGTACGCCACTGCTGCAATGGTGACTTGATGCACAACCGCTGGTCATGGGAGGGGCTATGAAATAACCCGAAAAATTCACAGTTTCAAAATTTCTTTGATTTTTTGGCCTATTTTCGAATTTCCTTCCTATTCCTAAAAGAATTTCCTCTTTTCCGGCTTCCCACTTCTCTTTCCTGTTTCTGCAAGCCCGAAGGCTCCTTTCTCTCCCGTGCGCTTTCACCACGCATCGTCAACACCGCACCGTCTCGACCTTTCTTCGTCTTCGTCCCCATCAACGCCGCCCCCGCATCGCACCAAAGCTTTGCCACCACACTCGCTTCTTCCCCTTCCCAGTAGCTTGCATGCATGCACATGCAAGCCCGCCATCCGCGCCGCCTTTGTTGCCACTGCCTATCTGCTATCACTGCCTTACCTAGGCTATAAAAGCCCTTCCAGAGCATGCTTCCATCTTCATCCTCAGACACTACACCTCCACATTGCTTTCTTCCACCTCTAGCTCCAACCAATCACCGTAATTTCTGCTGGTTCCCTTTTCTTCTCTGGTGAGCCCAAGAGCAATTCACCGCCTCCTTTGCTCCCTTTCCCTCCCAACCCCGTCACCGGTAGCACCTCACCACCCCGCATATTTTCCCCACCATCTCCCACCCTATCCCCGTCGCCACCTCGTCGCCACCGCCCTTTACCGTCGCGCCGCCCACGGTTCATGCCGCCACACTGCCACAAGCCATCCCGAGCTCCACCACCACCTCCAACAGACTTACCTTGGCCCACTAGTGCTCCAGCACTGATCACCTTGGCTGAAAATTCGCCGGAGCGCCGCCACTGTCTTCCTTTGCTCCAGTCATGACTCATCCCCGCCACCGCAGCATCTCCGAGCCACCTTGGCCCAAACCAAACCCAAAAATGGGTTGCTTGTGGCCCCCTGGTGCTCACTACACCACTCCCCGTCGGAGCCTGTCGTTGGAGCCACTGGGAGCGCCGCCGGGTTCTTCTTCCCTAGCTTGGCGCTGAGCTCGTGCACCGCCATATCGCAGCTCGCCTTTGGCCTCTGGCCCAACTACGTGATGGGCCTAGCCCAACACTGTTCATTTTAGCCCAACTCTATGTGGCCCATTACTACTCTGACCCAGTCCAAACACTGTTCCAAGCCAGCCTGGTGTTGTTTATGAACCCTAACCCATTATGAATAGTGTAAACCAATACTATTCATCAGGCCTGATACTATTCACCTAAAACCCTAAATCAACAAATATGTCCATTTCGCCAATTCAGGCCTGTGAATCCTATTCTTGACTCTGTTCAGTCCAATCAAACACCCACTAAATCCTTTTTACTATTTTATCGTTCCACCTAGTTCTTTTCTGGAGTTTATTTTACTTGCATGTTGTTCACAACTCGATCCTTGTTGAGCCGGTCATTTTATTTGGTTTATTTTATTTTGCGTTAGGTCACGACTTCGACAACCAAGCTTTGGAAAATGTCGGACAAGACTAGTTAATAGAAGACTTTGTGCAAGGAGGCAAGTCGCATTCATTTGATCATTTTGAACCTATATTTCATGTATTTATATTATTATTTTCGTTACCATATTTATACCAAGTACTTTAATATTAAAATAATACTTTTGAATGCCATGAAAGGTAGATAAATCATATCAACCCACATAAAAGCCCACCTATTCTTCGTATGGCATATTTATCTTGACAAGTTTAGGTTACATAAAATGATAACTAGATATCACTACTACAAAAAGGGTAATACTGGATGCTCAATCACAGACGGCTGATCAAAACTGTCTGTATTACATGCAATCACAGATGGTTTTGGTTTAAAAACTGTCAGTGTTACTGGTTGCGCTAAAAACCGTCTGTGAAGATGTACTATCACAGATGGTTCATATTGTGTATCATAGATGGTTCTTAACACGAACCGTTTGTGATAATTATAGACTTCACAGATGGTTCAAAACACAAACCGTCTGTGTAGACTTTACTGATGGTTTTTAACTATAACAGTCTGTGATAATATCGCTTCAGCTCCTCGATGAGTTTCTTCATCGCCGTCGTTGCCGATGCGTCTCTTCGCTTGCGTTTATGCCGCTTCGGCTCCCTGATGTGTCCCTTCGTCTCATGTGCTGTATTTATTCCTTATTTTATAAAAAGGATAATCTGCCGTCGAAGATGATCATCCGGACATCACTGATCTATACTTACCTAGATCCCATCACTCTAGGATCACGACATTGATCATACGTACGTATACGCAGTGATCACGCGCGGAGCTTAACAGCGAGGACCAAGGCGAGGAGGTCGGCGATTGCCGTTGCTCTTCCTCATGATGTCGTCGTCGACATTGTCGACCACGTGGTCGCGAGCTCTCCTCAGCTCATGGCTGACCTCTGTAGCCTACGCCACGTACGTACGTATGTATTTATACCTACAAAAATATGAACTACTATTTATTCTAACGTCTTGAATTGTGTATGTACGTATATTGAAGTTGCAAGGCTATGTACAAGACGCCCAAGGAGGGCGCCATAGGGAGGCGTGTGGCACTGAAGCAGGAGGCGATGAAGTAGCTGGACAACGAGCACTACCTCGCTGTTGTCAACCACCTGGCCGACACCCGTAACTTGGAGGCCTACTTCATCATCGGCCTCTCGCTTGTTTTCGCACACCAGGACATGCAGCGCGGCCTCGTGTGCCTCAAGCGATCGGTCGATGCCAGCCCCAAGGCCACGGCCTACGTGTTTGGCCTCCTCCTCTACATGGTCGGTGAGGTGCGCGACATTGGGAAGCGATACATTAGCCAGGTCGAGGGCGAGCCGGCCGACGGTGGTGCGAGACGGCCAAGAGGACCAACCGGGAGTGCAGGCGGTGCCAGAGGCTCGCTGAGGACGCGGTCCAGGAGGCGGCGTAGAAGATGGCTGGGCCGCTGGGCTGAGTATGGACGCTGTTGGAAGATGACCACCGATGCACGAGCACCGGCTGTGGCGCGACGGAATAGTCATCTTCTGTAGCAACGACTGTAGGATTAGGTATGAATATGCCAAGTTGTTTGCACAGGTGTTAAACTACTTACCATAAAATTAAATATAATCACATGACGGTATTACTTACTGTTTATTATCCTAGAATTTACCCATGACTTGTTTTAATTAGTTAAGTGCACCAAAAATGCCACGTCCCATTCCAGTAAAAAATGTTTCTATATTGGAACTCACTTTGGGGTATCTTATAATCATTATTGGAGTATACTCAAATTGATAAAGAGGTATAATCATACAGTTTAAGTGGTATATGAGAGGTGGGAGTACGCATCCCGGGATCCCGAGATGCATGCCCACCTCTCATATACCACTTAAATCAGATGATTATACCTCTTTATCAATTTGAGTATACTCCAATAATGATTATAAGATACCCCAAAGTGAGTTCCATGAAAATTTTATGAAAATCCACTTTTATACCAAAACTGTATATACTTCTTTTATGTATGAAAAATTGTATATAGTAAAAATAAAAGGCTCCAATAAAAATTTTCTGATCAAGTCACATTGGAGTATCTTATAATTGGTATTCAAGTATACTGAAAGTGATAAAGAAGTATAATATATTCGTTTAAGTGGTATATTAGAAGTGGGAGTACATACTCCCGGGAGTACGAAACGGGCGTCCTATATATATATATACTCGATGCCTGAATTCAGCTAACTAGCTTGCTCTTTGGGCATTCATGCTAAATGTCTAGGTGAACCATGGCTACTCTATCGAACCTGACATACTGGAGAGTGCGATTTGCTTCATACCGTGGAGGATTGGCATAAAGCAAATCGTACACTCCAGTGTGTCAGGTTCAATAGAGTAGTAATGGTTCACCTGCACGTTTAGGATGAACGGCCAATGAACGAGCTAGCTAGCTGAATTCAAACATCGAGTTAGCTAACAAGGGACTACATTAACTATATATATATATATATATATATATATATATATATATATATATATATATATATATATATGTGTGTGTGTGTGTGTGTGTGTGTGTGTGTGTGTGTGTGTGTGTGTGTGTGTGTGTGTGATTTTAAAGGCAAAAGTAGTCACTGCTTGGAGATTTTATAGAGAAGAGGCTATCATAGACGATTCCATTTACCAACCGTCTGTGTTGCATACTATCACAGACGATTATTAACTCATAACCATCTGTGATAAGTTATCTATCACAGACGATTTTATCTATAAACCGTCTGTGATAGTATGCCTCACAGACGGTTCGAAAACCGTTTGTGATGACCCCATGTCATCATTGACCCATAGACTCAGACGGCTCACGAAATCGTCTGTGATGACGTTTTTGAACCTTCTGTGAAGACCTTTTCTGTAATAGTGTATCTAGCATTGTCACACAATGTATTTATAAATTCTAGAAAAGTGTATTGACTTTTCGCCAATGATTTCGGTGGAGAGTTAAGGGTTGAGATCAGGGGGTTGGACAACCCAATGGACTTGATAAAGTGAGTTGAAAGTGGGGCCAAGAAGATAGAAAACCACGAGTTGATTGTTAGTTCACCTCCCCACTGAAGACAAGTAAGGACTAGAACTTTGTGCCAGGTAACAGACACATAAATCACTCAACCACAAGTTTGGTCATTCCAACTTAGCTTAGTACACTGCTCTTTCGATTGAATATCTACATGATGAACACCTGCTCTTGTGTGATAGAGCAGCTATAGTTTTGGGGGTAGGACAGGAGTAGGCCTCAAGAGTCACTCACTAGTCTACACAATGATAGGTACCGTCAGCATCGAGCCATGAATTTCACTGTTGGTCGGTGATTTCTTGATGGTTGTATGGTCGAAGAACATATCGGGTAGAAGTTAGAAAGGTTGAGCAGTGAAAATGCCTCGTTATCTCAACTCAGTCGCACGCTAACGTGTTGTGTGTGTGTGTGGCTTGAAAGTATGAGCTTGAGGTATCTTGTAGGTAAAATTGTGTAACTTTGTAGAGTATAATCAATGGTATTCGAATACATCGTGTTTCCGGTTAGTGAAGTTGTGTTCATGGGTGATTCTAATACATGAGGCATAAGTGGAGATTTTGAGATGTTAAGATGGTAATTGCAATTGTTGAGTAAACCCTTGATATTAGATTTATTATTGTTTTACTGTTTTAAAGATAAACTGCTTGAAACTCAAAATGCATCCACATATGCGTCATATGGTACAACCTAAACAATCTATTGAACTTCTAGCATGTGGTTAATTAGCTTTTTCATGTGGCTTGCTGAGTACGGTTGAGTACTCATTCTTGCTCAATCAACTACAATGGAAACATAGGAAAACTCTGAGGATCTTAATGAAGGTGGTTTTGGTGGCCTCCGGATGGCGATGATTACTGGTATTAGATTTCGACCGCGCTCAAACGTGACTGCAGTTTGAAAGCTTTTTTGTCATATAATATATTAACTTTGGCCTTGAATGCCCGTGTGAGTGTTAAAACCGGCTGATAAGCTTTAACCTTGTGTAATAAAATTTTGGTTTTTATTGTAATTGAAGGTTTGCTTTGATACTTCTTATTTGACAACTGCTCATTCTAAGCGGTTGTGAAAAGTTTGACCACATCCTAAACGGTTGTGAAACGTTCGACGATCCAAAAATTAGGATCGTTACAGGTTCAATAACCGAGCGACTGGCCAGAGGTCACCGTAGCCGGCGATTGGACGTACGGCCGGAGATCATTAACGAGAGAATTCGGTTGTGAAGCAGCAGGGAGGAATCCACAGCTCGTCGGTGTGCAGCCGCTCGACACCGCGATCGGTGGCTCGGTGTGCAGCCGCCCCATGACGCAGGGCCTCGACAGTGGCGCGGCTGGCCAGAACTCGCTAGGGCCTGCATGGTCAGGCAGCAGAGAGGGCAGACAGAGTTATCTTTCGCTGAGAAAAGGAGAGACGTGCCTGGCTGTGGATGAGAAAATGAAGAGGAACGACGTAGAGCGATCAGAAAAACAAAAGTGCAAGTACAAAGCGCGCACACATATGTGAACATCTACAATAGCTTGTTTCTTAACTTATTATTAAGAGAAGAGAGAGTACTTAATTTAATAAAAAGTAACAAGTCTTCTAATGGGTTATTTTTTAAGCTTGTATCTAACTTTAATTGTTACAAGTGTGTATGATGATTCTTAATATCAACAAAATATGGTTTTAGGTAACAAGCAAGTCTACAATAGCTATTTTGTTGTTTCTTGTGTCCTGGTATCAATAACTTGCTTGTTTCTTCATCTAGAAATAAACTCACATTCTCTCTCCACCATCTCTCCTCTACATCATCAAAATGCTGATGTATTCATCTTTTAGTAACAAATAACATAAACTATTGTAGATACTCTTAGTTACAAGGTAATAATAAGTTCTTCGTTTTTGGTCATATAAATATTCTAAGGCTAGAAATTATCCCATTTGTCGGAGGAAAAGTAAAAATACCTACACCATCAGTGGTGGTTGGTTCAAATTATAAAAGTAAATTATGTATGGTGCTAAAACGAATACTCAACTTTTCGATATAAATATAGAGCATATCCTATTATTACTTTGTGAAGCCCAATCTGAGAAACCTATTATGAAAGATAGCATGCATGTTCACCGTAAGTTGGTGGATGACGAAGAGATATGTCGAAATTACAATTGTCATGTACATCCGGAGTGATTTCATTCAAGCAGAGATCAAGTGATGTGATGCACAACTGAAGCAATTTCAATTCATGTGGAATTTGAGGGTTTGATTGGAACGTAGAAACTTAATTTATTAAAATTTTGCAAAAACAAATGCAGTATAATTCCTATAGAAATTCTACAAGATATCTCGTGTTCCAAACATGATTTTGAGTCCGCATATCGGCATATACTAGGGTGTTTCCTATGCATTGGAACAAATGTGCTTGAAATTGCATAGCGATTCAACAAGCAAGCATGTTGGCTACCATAGCAGATTTTTACATGAAATAACCGAAGTGCAAGTACGAATCAGACACCCATATTTTAGTATATGGTAATTAGCTTTTCGTTTTTGTTTGTATCAATATTCTGGTGAGAGCTAGAAATTATACCATTAATTAAAGGGGGGAAAATTCTGCACCATTAGCTGTGGCGGGTTCAGGTTATAGTGGTGTAGATTATCCAGGCATAACCGCATAAGTAGAGTCTAATCACTACATCTCTCACGTGCCTATTGCGTATGGAAAAAGGACAACTGGGGGTGAGATGTGAGTTGCTATGTTTGTAAATGGCCCGGTCAGCATTTAGAGTTGTTGTGTACGTGTGACTATAGAGATCACTTGGGATCAATATTTTTCCATAAAAGACATGTTTCAAAATTACTTTTTAAGGGCCCATACAACTTATATGGATAAAATGGTTTTCAATCAAACATTATCATTAGCTAAATTTCCTAGCGATGTGTTTTTTTTTCTTCGTAACATTATTATTATTTCAGATGTTCATCTCGCTGGACACACACACATACACACATATATACACACACGTCCTATGTAGAAAAATAGTATGGTACTCCGGGAGTACGTATTCTCATCTCTCATATATCACTTAAATCGTATGATAATATCTATTTATCAATTTGAGTTTACTCTAATAATAATTATAAGATACCTCAAAGTGAGTTCCATGAAAAAAAAATTCAGTAAAGTCCATGTTTTATAGCAAAATTTGTGTATATACTTCTGTTATATATGAAAAAAGGTATATAGCAAAAATAAATTTTTTCAATCAAGTCGTATTGATGTATCTTATAATTGGTATTTAAGTATACTGAAATTGGTAAAGAAGTATAATATCTTCATTTAAGTGGTATATTAGAAGTGGGAGTATGTACTCCTGGGAGTACGAAACGGTAATCACACTTAAGCAAGCGGATTATTATTCGTCTGCCCGGTAGGACACCGCTCCGACGAATAATAAGCTTTACCAAAGTTAACTCAAAGAACAATAAGATAAAAATTGTACTTTATTACAGCAGGTAGCCACATAAGGCTATAGTCTTTAATACAAATATTTAATTACAACTGCAGAAAGGGACAAAAACCCTCGTGCTCGCCTGCTTTGCTCCACTGGACGTCTACTCGTCCCACTCGCCGAATAGGGTGTCCACCTCACCCTGGTCCTTGTAGTAAGCGCCCTCGCCTCCTATGGCCTCCTCGGCACCTATGTATCCTTCATCCCACTCACACATTATAATACTTACCCGATGTGGAGAGTATAGTCACGTAATAAAGTAGCATTTTCTGCCCACTGAAGACGGGAAAATGATTGACACTTAAATACGGCCTCTTATCCGAGTGAGAGTTTTGTTGGTCCTCATATATTATCCATATGTAAAGAGTCCCACCTCTTCCCTCTCTTTCCTACCAAGGGAGCTTGTTACCATCCTAATATTTTTCTCACAGCACAGCCGCTCATCTCAGTTGTACCACTCTTTTCTCATGCTTCATCTCCTTTCTCTTTTCTCTTTTATCCGATTTGAATTTTTGAGAGATAATTTTAGTGCACATATGTATAATGGTACAAAAAGGTAACTTTTACATTTAATATAACTAGGTTGATGATCAAGAAATAGGCTTGTCTTCGTATTCATAGTAAAGCTCGGTGTCAACGAATCCTGGATCAGCTACTCCTGCCAGAGCCGGTTCATCTTCTGCACTTATACGACCGACGCGTATAACAGAAATACGTAGTTGTTTGGGCGATACTATGCTTACATTAATTCGATGTTCTCTTTTTTAGCAGATTTAATTTGATTAAATTTTCCGGATCTCAGTTAAGTTGGTGTTTCCCAACGGCTATTGTCCTACGGCATGTTAGTTCTAGGATCTAAGGTCGTGGAATTCACACGTGCTCGCCCCTGGCTCGGGTCAGCTCAGAACAGAAGTTCTTCTTACTCCCCTACAATGGTTTTGGTTTGCTCTTGGTCTTTGGCTTTTATTTACAGGGAATGGAATGGCGGCATGATTGAGGGTTGGCAGTGGAAGGATATATTTGCTGGCAAAACACGAACAATGGAATGCGAAGGCTTCAGGCAGCCAAGCATGCAAGAATTTATTTTGTATTTTAGATTAATGTTGTAATTTTTATTTTGTTTCGATGTAACGAATTCTTGTAATTAATCTCAGAGATTGTATCGATGTTGTACTTTTGATTTAGAAGACTCATCACAAAGTCTGATTATGTAATTTTGTATATTATTGATTTGTCATGTGTTCAATTTGTCTGTAATTACTGTTGAGATGAATCTAATTTACTGCTTAGATGAGTTTAATTGTTAGGGTTCTTTCATGTATGTATGTATGTATGTATGTATGTATACACACACACACAAAATCTGATATTACAAATATATTCTAAACCACCTAAGTTGTATCATTTGATATTAAAAAAATTGTGACAATCTAGCCGCGCAAATGCGCGGGCCAACCTTCTAGTTAGCATGAGTATCAAGCTTCTTCTCTCTCCCTTTCTGATACAGAGGATGCTCTATCTTCTTGACGTAGGATCAAAATAACTTGCACGAGAGACTTGATGAATCGTAGCTACTCACTCAATGCAAGTATATGAACTTGCAACTCTTTAATTTGCCTAATCACACGCACACTCCATGTGGAGTTTATCAATTTCTCAATTCCCAACAGAAAGACAGAACGATCTTTGAAAAAAGCAACTCCCAATTCCCCTCTCTATTGTGGTTGTGCCGAGCAATGAGGAAGAACAAGCACGTGGGCAATATAACGGTGAGACACTCATCTTGGAAGTAGCTAAAAGCTAGAACACAAATAAATATTTTAATTTATAATGTCGAGTCTGACTTACATGGACGTTTACAATAGCTTATATAGCCATCCTAAGATAGCTAAAATAAGAAACAACTCTATAGATAACTTGGACTCAAAGAAAGGAAAGCCTGGAATTTTTGTCGTCGATTTGTTTTACACAGATGAAATATGAAGGTTGCACTTGATCCTTTGTGTGAGCCTTGAAGTTAGCTTTCCAACGAGTCTAAGAACAATCAAATCGAAGTTCATATGCAAAAGTTATAGCATTTTTAAACTGAATTGTGCCGCTGGTGACGAGTTCAATCCGAATTGACATCAAACATTCATATCTTTAGTCTTCTTGTGTTGATATAAACGGCTTGAATCCATGAGAGACATTTAAAAGTAAGCTCTCTAAACCTTTCAAAAGTCTTAGCATAGCAAGAGATCACCCATAGGTACCCCACAAGCCACGAACTCCCTTGTTTAGCAATCCTCATGCGGCGCCCTAACAGCCTATGCAACCTCCAATCAAGCTGTCATAGTTTTATGCAGAAAACTCCAAATCACATATCATTTGATCCATTGGAAACTAGACTTGATCAACTTCCTAAATATAAACTTTGTGCGCATTGTAAACCTCATAATTGGCGCATCAAGATTTGTGAACTTTGTGAACAGAACAATGAGCACCATGCTGATTGAAACTTGATTGATCTTACTTCCTCCTCTTAGGCTGACCGCCTCTCCTCTCTATCCCAAATAGTTGTATATGTACTGCATATCTTCATCATTAGGTGATCGGGCATCCTCCCATATCATCTTGTTATCAGAGCTTCGTTTACTCGGTAGGTTTTCGTATCCCGCAAACTTGTTTTGCATATTAGGGTGTTAATTCCATATTAGTGTTGGCCTAACATCAATGGTCCAGGCCCTTTGGGGTAGATAATGTTGAGAATGCTCCTCGAATTCTATCGATTGTTGGTTTTGGATTTCATTAGATGGAGTTGAATCTGAATTGTTTAATCGAGTTTGTACTTATTGGTTTGAGTCACCGAGTCTATATTTTTTTTGTTTGTTCTAGTTGTGTTTATGTTCGTCGTCGTCCTCATCTTTGTCATTGACCCAAAGCTTCAACAACCAACACGAGTCGAGGAGAACTCATTTTGAATAAAGGGAGAAAGATGAGGATATGCAGTGCATATACACCTATTTGGGCTAGAGAGGAGGAGAGGGAGGTCAACCCAAGAGAAGGAAGCAAGATCAATCAGCATGATGCTTGTTGTTCTGTCCACAAAGCACAAAGTACATGAAGCTTGCTCCACCAATCTTGAGGTTTCCAATGCACACAAAGTTTATATTTAGAAATTCTACGAAGTCTAGTTTCCAACGGACCAAACAACATATGATTTGGAGTTTTCTACACAAAGATATGGCAACTTGATTGAAGGCTGCACAGGCTGTCAGGGTGTCACGCAAGGATTGCTAAACAAGGAAGTATCTGGCTTGTGGGGTACCTATGGGTGACCTCCTACTACCCTAAGACTTTCCAAAGCTTTAGATGGCTTACTTTTAAATGTCTATCACGGATACATGTCATTTCTAACAAAGGAGACTAAAGATACAAATATTTGAAGTCAATTCGGATTGAAATCGTCACCACCAGCATAGTTTAGTTTAAAAAGGCTATAACTTTTGCATACAAACTTCGATTTGGTTGTTCTTGGACTCGTTGGTAAGCTAACTTCAAGGCCCACGCAAAGGATCAAGTGTCAGCTTCATATTCCATCTGTGTGCGCCACAACATCCAAAACAAACCGATGGCAGAAATTCTAGACTTTCCTTTCTTTGAGTCCAAGTTATCTAGAGAGTTGTTTCTTGTTTTAGGTGTCTTATGAGGGCTATATAAGCTATTGTAAATGTCCATGTAACTCAGAATCGACATTATAAATTAAAATACACATTTATGTTCCAACTTTGATCTACTTCTATGATGAGGGTCTCACCGTTTATCTTGGACACGTGCAGCCACAATAGAGAGAGGAATTGGGCGTTGCTTATCCCAAAGATCATTTTGTCTTTCCGCTGGGAATTGAGAGATCAATAAACTCAACTTGGTCATCGGGTGGAGTGTTTGTGTGATTGGGCGAATTAAAGAGTTGCAAGTTCATGCACCGGCATAGGGTCAGCAGCTACGATTCGCCAAGTCTCTCGCGCAAGTTATCTTTGATCCTACATCGAGAAGATCAGGCACCCTTGGTATCACTTTTATCTCACAAAAAAACTGTCATGGTGTATGCTAAGTATCAAGCAAATTTGCTTGTTAGGATCGCCCTCATGGTTACTGGTCATGGCCTAGCGCAACGCTGGTTGCCATGTTAGTCATGCAAAATCTGCCCATCTAGCTGGCAAAACCTTGACATAATTGGTTAAGCTCTTATTATATCGCAATTTTCCCTATTTCTACGGGTATTAGACTATTTCGTGTAAAATTTATGTGTTCCAAATGATTTTGTGTAGCTCTATCTCATATAATATATCTTGTTCTATATCATGTCCAGTTAAACTTTGACTACGAATACATGTAGTGGTTCTCCAATTGGTTATATAAAACAATACTAGGATATTATCAATAGAGTACTGCTAAATATTATATTTTTATTATTAGAGTAGTGTTTTTGCACCTTCCTTGACATGGATTCTTGACCATGTCAACCTTTTTCAGTCAAAGTCAGATTTTCTGTCAAAGAAAGACCACTTAATAGAGGCCCAAGTCAAAGAAGCCCTACTTAATAGAGGCCCACATTATAATGGTTATAAACTTGCAATCATTTTATAAAGAAAGTCTAAATCCCTATATTACGACCAGTTTAGGTCACGAACGATCAGCTATAGACATTGTCCAACCAATTATATAGGTCAGGAGACACAACAGTTATCCACATGATTGGCGGGAAGGCGACTTTTGGCGCATTTGGCAACTTACAACGGTTAACTAAAGGACATGACGGTTCAAGACTCTCTTGGCGAACGTGCGGGAAGATTAGATGTACCTTTAGTGGCATTAACTGTTACCCCTTCAAACACTATAAAGGGGGGAATCCACGTACTTTGTAATAGAGAATCAACATTATAGAATAAGTTCATTCATTCATTAGCCACGATAATCACGATCATTCTGTAACATCTCATGTATTCTTATACAAACACTCTGTGTATCCACAACAATGAAATGTCTTCTTTTTTATAGCGTTCTCACATCTTTTGCCGAGTAAGTTCAATAGAGAGCCCTGTGTTCCGATCATCGACATTCCTAAAAACCAAATCTTTATATCTATAAACAATTGTTATATTCAAGGTAGTTAGTAAAAAAAAAACCCAAAAATCCTTCAATAAATAAAAAATTCTAGAAATTCTCTCATTAATAAAGATAGAAACAGAAGATCTATAACACTTATTTCAAGGAGCCAGATTATAATGGTGCAACTATTACAGTTGTATAACAAATATAGCTATACTTTTCAGACGAATTAGAGATATATAACACATACATTATGTTACAATATCTAGATGTGCAATTATACAGGAAATTTCGCTGGTTGTATAAATTACAGAGTAGTTTGTTACTGATAGTGAAGTAGTGGGTGGCTTACAAATGGTCCAATGAATGTTTCCAAAGGTGTCTGAAGCAATCTATTTAACATCAGACAGAGGAAGCATGCATTTACTGTGTTAACTCGCCGTGTCTATTTTTTAGTGGGGTAATTTCGTTTCATGCCACTATTTCAATTGCACCTTCGGTTTATGCTATTGTTTTTTGGCTTATTCTTCTCATGCCACTGCTTCGCAAAATTTCTTCGGAAAGTGACACTGTCATCACCCCCCGCTACCGTAGAGCTGTAACGGTGTCAAGCTCACCACATTCGCCACCCCTTCCATCTTTCCCCCCCTCTCTCGTAGAACCGAGCCACGCCGCCACGCCCCGTCTGCCTTGCGCTGCCACCCCAGCGAGCTCTGGACACCCCCACCATGCACATCAGCATTGCCTCAGCACTCGCATCCCCGCACCCACTTCCGCTACCTCCATTGGTAGCTGAAGCACTAGGATCGTCCTCGTCTTCCTCCCCTGCAGCCGTCGCATGGCCTCCTTGTTCCAGCCGTCTCGATGAGTTCCTCTCAAAACCATGCATGTCACATTGTGTTCCCGGCCATCCTCTGTAAAAACCCCTTAATGAATTTCTCTCTCCTCCTCGGGAGCACCGCACGCCACCTTCTTCCTTGGTTCTAGTAGAACTCCACCACCGTCGTTGCCATTTTGGCTCAGGTGAGCACCTCTCCAATTCCCTTTACCCAAAGCATCCCTGGGCTCCCCCTCTATCTCCTCCCACCACTCATTCTTCCTCTCCTCCCCCAGGTCACCGCCTCCATGTTGACCTCACCACACCACCTCTGGTCTACATCGCCAGACCACCCCGGTTACTCCCCGCCACCATTGACTGCGCCGGTAAGCTACACTCAGCCTCTTGGGGCTCATCCTCCCTCAAAATCCACCCCTCTTCCGCCCGTGCGCCATCGCAACTCTCCTACCCCCTTCCTGGCCGCCATGCACCATCGCCTAACCGCCAATGAGCACCTCGGGCCAAGACATCACCACCCATAGGGTCCCCTCCATTCCTCGGTTCCATTTTAGCGCTCTCCACCGTCGCCTTCGCTTGCCATCGTCGGCGTCAAGCCCCACCTTGGCCGCCATGGCTGCTCCCTTATTTTTTTCTCCTCTTTCTCTCTCTTTCTCTCACTCTCTCTCTCTCTCTCTCTCTCTCTCTGTGTGTGTTTGTATATGACAGACTGAGGTGTATCCTTTGTGGTTGTAACCCCTAAGGTTAATGACCCCTATGGTCATGAGAATTCTACATGTTACTCTATGAGTACCCTGTCGGAGAGGTCCTGTACCTACTGCCCGACCAGATTACTACTCGTTGAAGCTTTGAACTGGCACTTGGACCCAATTCCAAGTGTATCCCTTCTGTGTGATGAATGGAACAAGTGCGATACTTGTTCCAAACCACACGATGCTTTATGGCCCTGAGTCACTGACAATAACCACTACTTAGTTTTGGCTCCCACCAACCGGCGATCAATTGTTGGTTTGCTAAACAACAACTGCATCCCCGATCGGACGCGTCACTTCTAAAAGGTGTCTTCTCCAGGAGAAATTGTCACCTCTTCGCCAGTTATTTAAGGATGATCAGGAGGTTCATAAGTGGGCAGGTTCACAAGATCATGAGATTTGAAGACAACTGAAGTAGTAGCATAGAAACCAAAATACTCAGTGTAATTAGGGCTAGTCGGTCGCCTTGCTTTAATGAACCCTTGCAATAGCCAGTTCATTGCAATAAAGATCAACCCTATTCTCATCCAAGGACACTTAGTCATTTTTCACTTTTTATTTCATAAGATCGGTGAATTGATCGTCGACAGTTGGCACCGTTCGTGGGGAAGAGGGCGTTAAGTCCTTGAAGATTTCTTCGCTAAGCAATCCTTACCTTCCTTCTATTCCGCTGTCCCTTATGCGATCATGGTAGGGATGTGGGATGAGGAGAACTGGTTCAACTTGGTGGACTATTCGACCTCGACATGGACGCATGCATCTGCGCCATGGAACATGACGCAATGTCGTCGTCATCCTATTCCATCGCAGGCTCTCCATTCGTCGAGACCGACGAGATCAACCGAATGGAAGAAGACTTGCCACCAGTGGCGCCTCCAGAGAAGTCGGTCGTTCCGATCAGTTTGGAATGTTCGTGATGAGGGCATCCTTACGAAACCTTCTCCTCCACCTAATGCTCAAGATATACGCATCGAGTTACCGACTGGGCCAATTACAAGAGCACATGCCAAGAAACTACAATCTCAAGTGAACTTGCTCCTTAATGAATATGTCATTGATTTTAATGAGAATTTTATACTACCTAAAAACAGTGTTTTACTTGTGCTCAGGTGTGAAGATTCAGTGATGGACGGAGATCAAGGATATGCGACCGTCATCCAAGGAAGACCGTCAAATGAGGAGGTCAATGCGCTGATCTATGACCCATTCAGCCAAGGAGGAGAGGGCCAATGTCCATACGACCAAGCAAGAGATCAAGGCCCAAGAGGTCATGCACAAAGCCCATATGGAGGAACCAGGAAGAAAGCACAATTGTTCGGTGTGAACAGCAATCCGGCCCGTGAACAGTAAATGCGCTACAGTACCGGGCCCATGAACAGTGATTACGCTACAGTGCCGCGCGTGAACAGTAATATGCGTATGAATAGTACCATATGGAAAATTAGTAGCCCAAGACTATATATTGAGGGGTAGACCCCCATTATAAGGTAGATTAGTTTATGCATAAGAATTGAAATATAGCTATTGCTTGTTCTTTCTAAACCAGAGTTCATGCGAGGACTTCTGAGAAAGAATTAGGCGATCTATTGTTTGTTCTGCATTTTAAGGTCAAGTTTGTTTTTCCGTTGGGAATTGAGGGCTTGGCGATCTCCGCTCGTGGTCTCGCGGTGATCATCCCAGTGCGTGTTGGCGAATATCCATAGAGCTGCAAGTCCGTGCACTGCGCGTGGTGTACAGCTGAGCGGTGTTCGTCGTCAAGCGCTATTTATCTACGGTTCTACTCAAGAAGATCGGGCCACCCCGTATCATCGTGGTATCAGTTCGAGTACCTCTGCAAGCCCGGTTCTTTCGACCGGCAAAAATGACGATAAAAGCTTAGCGTTACAGTCAAATGGTCAATGTACTCTCAATACGGTCATGGGCGATCAATGTTCGCCGATGGCTCCTACGTATTCCAGAGGCTGACTGACACCTGGTAACGGTGTCAATGAAGTTACGACTGATTGAAGGCCAGGAGAAAATAATCAAACTCAGCCTACGGTCAGGAATCCACCGGATCAAGCTGAGTCCACCCCAAAGCCCACCAGAGGTGATAATCTTCAATTGCTCCCCATCATGGAGGCTCCTAACCGAAGCAGTGGAAGGCTCTCCCTTAGTTACGATGGTAGCTCGTCGGAAGACTGCTGTTGGAGGCACGAGGTTAACGTAATCGGTGATACCAACCAAGATACCATGCACGATCCTCCATAGTGTAACCCGCCAACACCCGTTGGTGGAAATAGTGCAAGTACTCAAGTACCAACCCGAGATGGTGGAGGTAATAGAACTGATGGACATCAATCAGTTAATTCGTTTGTTTCTACCCTATTCCGTATAGTGGGTGGAACAGGGTAAGCCAAAGGCTGGGAGCTAATTCGAGTCATCGAACACCTTCTGCTAGCGAGAATCCTCCAAAACTCTCGGTAACAATTCAAAACCTACAACGAGTTCGTAACATTTTAAATAACCCAGACCCTGCTTTGGCAGAGACTCTGAGGTATGCTCAACTTGCAAAACAGGTATCGAAGATCCTTCAGTAGACCATGCAACGTACAGAAATGTATAGAGAACAAAGGAACTCACCAAGTCATACTTTGACTTGATCCCAGCGTTCCTTCCTTAGCAAGAGTCAATCTGGTCGGACTGGAGACCGTTCGATACCTAGATCTCCTCGAAGATTCCGACAAGAGAATCACGAGGGAAGACGGCTTTTCCACACAACCACTCCTCCCCCTCGTCACGAGGAGATACTACTTGGTTCGGGTGATCTTCGACATCACCTAAACCAGGCGGTGGGTCGAAGGTTCCATACAAATATCCACAACCGAATTGGAACACCAGAAACTCGGTTTGCTAACCCGAGGAAACGATCCCTAACCAATTACAATTTGGCTACTTTCCAAAGAAGGCGCCATGACTTGATTATGGGCTATCGAGCATTCTCGGCAGGTCTCCAAGCAGTACGTTGGTCGGACAAGTTCCGACCAGCGAACATGGAGAAGTTCAATGGGACTCAAAACCCTTTAGAATTTCTCTAGATCTATACCACCACCATCGAGAGCTGCTGGTAGTGACGACAATGTGATGGCAAACTACCTGTCCACGATACTTGAAGGATCTGCCCGGTCTTAGTTGCTCAACTTACTAGCCGAATCAATTTACACTTGGGAGCTACCCTACGACCTCTTAATCGCAAACTTCCAGGGGACGTACGATTGCCCCAGAACGGAGGATGATCTTCATTGGATCCGACAGGAACCTAAGGAGGCTCTTCGACAATACATCAAGAGGTTCAGCCAGGTTCGGAACCCTATTCTCATCCAAGAACTCTTAGCCATTTTTCTCTTTTTATTTTGTAAAATCGGCGACTTGATCGTTGACAAAATGAGCCACTAACGGTGGACCCACAAGTAAGTTGGTTAGTGAACTAAAGGGCATTAAAATCAATTAGTGTTGGAGGTTAATTAAAAGTAGAATGTCGCTAGCAGTCAAATTAAGCTAATTAGGAATTAAGTGAGTAAAGAGGAGGGAGAGAGTAAGAGAAGGATAGGGGGGCATGATGGAAAATTGACATGTTTAAGACGGAGAGACCAAATCAAACGATTTGACTTGACACCGTTATGTCTCTAGGGTGCTGGCAGTGGCAATTTTTAAAGAAATTTTGCGAAACAGTAACATAGAAAGAATAAAACAAACAATAGCACAAACCGAAAGTGCAATCGAAGCAGTGGCATAAAATGAAAAATTCCTTTTTAGAAAGCCAGGATGCACTGTATCTGTATGCATGACACTCTGACCGAAACGTAAGTATAGTAAACAAAAGGACATTGATTTTGTGCAGTTCAGTGCATATGCAATTATGCATCTATATTTGGTTTTGTATTCCTGCACTTGCTATAAAGGGGCGAAGATACGATTATCTGTGTCTTGTTTCCAGTGCAGATACGATATATTTTGCCTTCTCTGCAAGATCATACATTCTAGCGTGTCTACCTCTTAGGGAAACAAATTTAGAAAGATTTTATGAATTTTTTTGAAGCGTGAAAATGCACCTTTTGAAATGTAGGTGCGCATGAACTTCAGTCCTGGACTCCTTGTTTTTTTATTTCGCAGTAAATGACAGAAAATCAGATTTGTTCGATCGACTGTTTACTCGCTGACTGAACAATAGTAACTTCATCTTTGGCAAAGCAGTAACTTTATTAAATCAGCGTAATGTGGCTGTACCGCATTGACACAATCAGAGACTTTCAATGCGCCTGGCACGTCGTGGTCAGGACATGTACTGCCTGGACGCAGCAGTGCCAGTGGCAACCATTGCGCAGCTAGCTAGCAGCACCATGCCATGTTATTCCGTGGACTGCACGCCCCTTAAGGCAACGGTCTTAGAGCATATCCACTAATATATTTATTATCGTCTTTTAGCTATGTCACGTTAATAAAATTCTATGTGGAGAAGAGAAGAGAGAGATCATGCACGCGAAACAAGATATGATACATTAATTTACTCTAGTTGACATGTAGACTCGTTTTAAAGAAAAATTATAAAATATAAGTGTTGGAGAGTGTACTAGAGACTGTCTATTGGAGATGTTGTCTCTAAACATGATGTAACATATGTTAGAGACAAAGTTATCTCTAACTATTAGAGATGCCCTTATGTAACAACTGTGGTTTTTCTTAAAAGCGGTTTCTATCTGAGTTGAACGTTGATTTAAAAAGATTTAGTGTTTCACTGTATGATTTTAGATATGCTAGCTGCAACTTCCGAGATGGAAAATATTTAAAATGTCCCTAGGACAGTAATAGCTTATTTAATGTTGTTTAACACTATTAACAACATTTAACGACAACTACGATGACTAACGACGATTATTACAATAAATATTTATTACAACCAATAAAAACTAAAAATAATTAGTACAATAAATAATTATAAAAATAAACAATTATTACAATAAGTAATTATTAAAAACAATTGGTTACGGTGAATAATTAATACACCAAGTAATTAACTAAATAAATAATTATTGCAAACCATTAATTTTACAACCTAAAAAAAGAAAAAGAAAAAAGACAGAGTTGGCTACAATTATTACAAGCCATTACCGAAAAATAATTATTACAAACCATTGGTTTGAGCAACACATCGAGGACTTTGCCACCAATAAAATTCTTATTGTTTAGGTAAGCCTACAACCACTCATAGTGCCCATTGATTCAATATTTTTAGAAGGAAACAGCTACCAAAAACATACTTGGTGCTTCAGTTTTTGAATTTCATAAACAATTTTGATACACATTATTCATCCAATGTTCGGAATTTGTAAACAAAAACATAAACCCTGGTTGCCATCATACAAGGAAACTAAACAGTAGCAATTCTGGACCTCTCAAAGAGCTTCGTCAACATCCAAGAAAGATCAATGTTGATTAATATCCTACAAAAGAAAGAAAGAAAACATGTTGATGCATAACAAAGAGAAACAAAGGTGCTCAATTTTCAGAGTTAATTAAGTGCTAGCCATAGATAAGTTACTACAAAACTATAAGCCCCACATCACGGATTCTGTTTCCAGATAATCCAAATGGCCAATTTTCCTTAATACACATTTCTTCTACTCTATTAGATTAGAATATATTCTAACAAATTCTGCTAATTTTACACTAGCCCTACAAGGCTAATCATATAATGCAAGAACCCTAGCTGTAGCATCACTTCTACAAAGATGTAGCAACTGCCACTAAATAACAACAAACCAAACCAAAATCTACAGCATTACAAACCAATTCAATCAAGCATCACAGTGGTCCAACATCATCACAAGGTCTCCAGCAAGCTGCAACATACTAATAATTAACCATGACACAACCCCACTTGGAAATCCCCACGAGGAATGTGCAAATTTCCACCAGAAGCGCCTACAAATGTCCATGATGCAGAGCATGCCACCGATGTTGACCTCCAGCCAGTGTAATTGGACCATCGACAACCGGACGGGGAGACGATGATGGACGGACCGAGGCGGCGACGACTAGATTGCTGAGCCTTCGCGAGCTATCCAGCTGCGGTGGGGCCTGGGTCACGAAGGAGGGAGGCGGGCGGAGGGCGGAGGGGGAGCCGGGGAGGGTGAGGAGGAGGGCGGCAGGCGGAAGAGGGAGGAGGAGAGAGTTCGGCGGCGGTACGGGTTGCTAGATCTGGCCAAGGAGGAGGGGGGAGGAGAGAGCTTGGTGGCGGCTCGAGAGGTGGAAGGAAGAGGAGCAGAAGGGGATCAAGACAACGGCGCTCGGGGAGAGACCGAAAGGAATCCAGGGTGGCAGGGTTGGAACATCGCCGCTGCCGCTTGCCTACTTCAGGGGCAGGAAGGGTCTCAAGTTAGGGGTAGGGGAATGGACTCAGGCTGCTAAATGTGGCCGGGGAGAGAGGAGGAGGGCGGAGGAGCCGGCAGGGCGGCGGCGCGCGAGCGGTGGTAGGGTTGGGGGAACTGCAAGCGACGCTCGGACGGGGTGGGGAACGAGAGAGGCGTTGGGGAAGGAGGGGCGTGCGGGGGGAGGGTGCAGGAGGAGGAGCCGAGTTGGGCTTTATGGAGTGGTATTTGGTGGGTAATTACCCCCGAACTTCGGGGTAATTTCGGAATGAAGGTTGCAGAAAGCTGCAGATGGCTTTCGTGCGTTGTAACACGAAGCTGCTTCGAAGAAAAGTGGTTGTGAAAAGTCGACCGTTTGGAACGGCTTCCGCCTTTTTCGAAAGAAAGCCGAAAGTTGAAACCGTCCCAAACACCCCTTATTCACACAGAACACACAGAACGGCAGAACGCCGGGGACCGCGATGCGAGCAGGAAAGCAAGAGGAGCATGCATGGCAACGGCGTTTACACTGACCGGACTGGACCGACCGGCGCCGCGCACCGTGCAGCCAGCGCAGTGCAGCCGTGCAGGCCCTCGTCGATCTCCAATAGGCGCGCCAACGTAACGATATAGCCGGGGCCTGAAAGCCGTGCGCGACCGAGTACTACTCACGCTGTGCGTGACTAGGCTCTGGTCCACAGCCATTGCTGTGTAGGCTGTAGCAACGTACCGTGATGCTACCGGCCGCCGGCCAAATATCGCATCCGATCCCTATTCGCATCGCATGGTCCATATCGGCATCGTCACACATCACAACGTACGTACGCGCCCCAAAACGGAGCAGGCCATTAAATTGGACGTGTCAACCCGCTGTGCATGCACATACACGGCCAGCTAGCTATCGAGTAGACAATTTGCGTTGGATCGGTGTGTCATGCGTGCATGTGATGAGCGTATGCGACTGTGCCAACTGTGCACGGCACGGGATGGGAACCGGCCGGAGCTAGCGACGTGGCTCGCACTGTTTGCACAGCCCAAAAACCGTACGTGTACCAGTGGTGCGTTTCGGGCTTGCTTCGTGAATTATCACGATCGTCGCGGCTTGCTGCTTCGTGCGGGTACGGCAAAACGCACGTTCCAATGTACCATGCATACATGCATGATAAACATTTACAGGCACTGTGCAATTAATCCATCGTGTATTGATTGATACTAGATCCATAAGGCTGGATGGACGGACGGATGGGTGGCTCTGGGTTTTCCGCGGCGGCCGGGCCGGGCCGGTAATGTACTCCTACAGTCCTACTACACAGTGCTAGCTCCTACAAGGATCGTGCTGCATTATGGGCGAGATCGCCACCGGTCGGGACCCTGCACACAAGGCTGTAATGTACTCGCAATGTACTGCTAAGTACCAGCACATCATACCATGTACAATGGGGTGATATGAATCGTCTATAATCTGTCACATAAAATTTTTAATAATGCGGATAAAAGAAAGCAAGAAGAGAGAATAAAATTGTCTGACATGCAGAGACAATATATAAAACCCTTATATACGGTTTTTTTGCTGTTGTATTCATGATGCTCATACAATTTGTGAGATCATATGTAGATAACTTAAAGACAATCTGTTGTATGAATTATCTTTAATTTTATCTATATATAATATTGAGAGTATTACTTGTACACACCCTTGTAGTAGGGTCGCAGTTACTGAGTCGAGCAGCTAGCAGCAGCGGTCGACTCCATTTACTGGCAACTATGTAACGCCTGTAGTAGCAGTTTTACCTGACGCGGTAGCAATAGCATGCATGCCATGCCATGCCATGCGTGGTTGTTAACGTCGTTCTGAATCGTGATTGTTGCGCGCGCAGTTTTACCTGACGCGGTAGCAATAGCATGCATGCCATGCCATGCCATGCGTGGTTGTTAACGTCGTTCTGAATCGTGATTGTTGCGCGCGCGCGCGCGCGGTGGCGTATAGCCATATAGGTAAGTCCGGGCAATGCGCGGTCGATACAGTGGCCGGCGCGGCAGGCAGATGCGCAGAGGCGTACTAGCCTGCCGCTCGTCAGTCGTCACGCTGTTCCCGTTGGGGATGTAAATGCGTGATTGAGGGAGAAAGCTACACGTTCACGGACGCGCGCGCAGCGGTGGCAGATGCATCGGCGCGGGTTGCATTGACCACATGCGTGGTGCTCCGTGCCGTGCCTCGCCGGGCAGCACCATGCGAGATCGGTGGGAGGTAAACGTGGCCACCGTGCGACCTTGGTGTATTGTGCGTGTACGTGCTTTGGAGCCTTTGGACGCTCCGGTCCGGATTAAAATTGGTGGCGGTAATGGCAAACAAAGTCTGCCACGATTCACGCATCTAACAACCGCTGTTTGGTGTAAATTAAGTGCTCCTGGAAGACCGTACGCCTGGTATCGTGTGGCTAATTAATGGTCTATCTACTTTGCCAAGTTATGAGTTGATGTCACTCCTGGTTCCTGGACGGACTGCTAAAACTAGATCCGGTTCTGCGGGGCATCAGGATCACGCACTCGGCGTTTCGGGAGGCGTATTCAAACACCGGCCGCAAGCATGAATAATGCGGCCCGGCATTCAATGGCACGCCACGACAGTAGGTTGTGTGTGGGTGGGGGCGCTTGAACTTTTATTATTATTATTATTTAATTTATTTTAAAAAATATTTTAAAGATAATATCTTCCAAACTTTATTTCTAATCCTGATTCTTTTATCACGCTACAACGCGTGGTGTGGTAAAGACACGTTGTCATGTCCGGACCTCGTCGTGGCAAACGAGTGTTGTCACATCACTTCTCTTAGTGTGACAGGACTTAGCCCAAAACGAACGCGTATTGTCTCAGAGGGCTATCAAGGCAGTTTTGACCACGCTGCGGTCGATGACGTGGTAGTACTATTTGGTCATGGTGTGACCATACAGGTCAGAATGGAAATAAAGTTAGTAAGATTTTATCTTTTAAATGTTTTAAAAAATGGATTAATTTTTTTAAAAAAAAGACTCTCTACGCCTCCCTTAATTCTCGCAACTCCACTGCTTGTGCCGTTTGAAACTGCATCGCATCTAGAGATAGTACTTCTACACCTGCTTTTTTTATATAAAAAAAATCATATTACTCTACACGTCGACTCGTGAGGACTAGTATTATTCCACATCTTCAGCTTCGGCTCTACGGCGCGGCGGTGCTCTCTTGTTTTTTTCTTCTAATTAGAGAAATTTTGGGGTGATGATATTTATTGGTACATTGCTTTTGTTTTTTTCTTCTAATTAGAGAAATTTTTGGGTGATGATATTTATTGGTACATTGCTTTTTTTTTGTTTGTTAGATATTTTTCAGGGAGGTGGAAGGAGGAGTTGGAAGGGGCAATGAACCACCGTCATCAACTCTCTCATATAAACAGTAGATTTTTTGGTGCTATGCTTAAGTAGAAAATCGTTGATTATCCTTTGTTTCAGGTAAACACTAAAAAATCTGGGAAGATAACACTAAAAAATCTGGGAAAATAAACAAGTGAGTAGACTAGTTGATCTTTGTGCGTGTCCCATCGCTGCCACTTGCTTTGATTGTACACCCACGGTCCATGTTAAAATCGGATTTAAATTGCAGTTGCTAGGACTTGGGTATAATTACCTCCACAAGACAGAGAGAGGAAGAAAAAGATGCTTAACGTCAACCTCCCAGACAGTGGCGGACGCAAGGCCGGTGCGCGCAGGGGCGTGCGCACCGCTCTTGCCGCCGCGTCCGTGGAACCCTCACCGCTACCACCTCCTCCACTGGACCCATCCATGACAAAGCACCGGTGATGGAGCAAGAAGCCAAGAACGAAGGAAGGAGCAGCAGCACCAAAGAGCCATGAGCATGAAGAAGGAAAGAAAAGAAGGAACTCACTGAAGCTTTGAAGAAATTTGGGCCGTTTCACGTTTGGGCCATGTTTTTTCCACAAACAAGAGACAAAGAGAGCTAATAGGCCCATTTTTGCACTCCCAAATCTCTAATTCCCACTCCCCAAAATCCTAACTGAAATCCCATTCGGCATTCGCCACACAACTACACAACTCACCTAGGCCGGCGGCGAGGCAATGAGCTAGGGCTTCGGCCGGGTGACCGGCGAGCGCGACCGGGCGAGCGCGAGGACGAGCCCGAGGCGAGCGCGAGCCCGCGGGTTTAGGCCGAGGCGCCGAGCCGCCACCGCCCACCGACGGCGGCGCAGCGCGCGCCGGGCGCGTGAAGTCGGCCGCCGGTGGCGCCGCACGAGGACCGAGGAGAGCTAAAGCTTTGGCCTTTGGGCTTTGAGGAATGAGGAAGGTTAGCCCGAGGAAATGAGGAGTTGAGGACTGACCGAGTGAAAGTCACAAGGAGCAATGAGCGCATAACAAACTAGCAGAGGTAATAAGGTAATTACTAAATACTATTACTAATTAGGTAAAGTTGACATAATGATACTTACGGTGGTCGCATGGTGTTGTTATTCCTTCAAAACCAGCTCACAATTGATGCATAAATGGTAAATATGTAGCGCAATAGCGTGTATGTCTAGTAGACTAGTAGACAATGCACAAGAACAACAGGGAAAGAAAATGAATCTTATCACTTACACCTTTTAAATTGTCACGGACGGGGAGAGAACGAATAAAATAGGATAGCTCACTGATTTAAATTGGAATGTTGAAATGATGTTTCATTACTTGTCTAGTCTAGTTACATTTGTCTAGTCTAGTTACATGTACTTAGTACTCATAGATTACATACAATTTATTGTAGATTTATAAAAGATAGACAAACAAATTTTGCATAGTTATTTCTCCAACAATCCAAATACAAGTATTACTCCTTGAACCAATGTTCTATACTTCCATTCATTTCAATGTTTGTAATTAGTCATAATTTTAAGATTATCTCACTAATTTAGCTACTTTTGTTCCACAAATTGCTACTTGCACGCTTTTATAGGCATTCTGATTGTTATATTCATTAGTCATGTACTACCTTAAGTTTATTTTACATTTTTGCTTTGTCTCTTGTTTATTTATGTATGAATTTGAATTACATCAGACATTCAAATGTATTATGTATGCTTGATACGATTTTATCATATTAGCTTGAGCACCCCCTCTATTTTTGTGCTGCGTACGCCACTGCTCCCAGAGGCGAGCGGGCCACTTTTATGAATATATCATGCATCCCCACCCGGACCGCCACCCAGGCAGCAGCCCCGCAAATCCACATCTCACATCTCACTCGACGAATCATCAATCGATCACCACTTCACCAGGCAACAAAAAACGGAACAGGAAAAGGGAAGCGGAAAAGGAGAGGGAAAAGAATTCCACCGCAAACGATAACCATTATTAAAGGCGCGGAAGAGAGAGAGAGAGAGAGGAGCACAGGCATCGCATCCAACCGGGCCAACGCCAACGGCCAACTCATCCGTTTGGTTGCTTGCTTGCCTCCCCCCTCGTCGAAATAAACAAGAGGCAAGCAGCTTTTGTCCCCTTGCAAGCCCCAACGTGTCTTCCCCGCACCAACGCCGTATATATAACCTCTCAACCATCCGTCTCCACGCCTATATCTATCCAACTCCCCGGCCGTTTCCGCTTCCTACCCAACTCACGCCTCGTTCTCTTCCTCTCGCCAAAGCAAAGGCGGTGGTTGCTCCGCTCCTTGTGGTGGTGGCAATGGCCGTGCAGGCGCAGTTCCTATCCCACGCCTTCCCCCACGACCTCCACGCCTTCAGGTCTGTATGCTTGGCTGCCTTGCGAGCTCGTCGGTTTCTTTTCTGTTAGATCCGCCAATAGTACGGTGTCCTCATCTTGGTGTGGTTTGCAGGGCTCTGGAGGGCGCGACGGCGGGTGGGTCCCTGTTCTTGGACGACCACGGCGGGTGCGCGCCGGCGGTGGTGGGGGTCGGGAACACGGTGCTCAGCGACCTCCCGCGCAGCGAGCTCACCTGCAACGACAACTACGCTTTCGTGCCGAGGAAGCGGGCGCGCCTGGCGGCCGAGGAGCCGGCGGGGTTCGTGGCTCTGCCGCAGGCGGCGGCGATGCACGGGCTCGTGCTGCCCGGTAACGCGCAGAGCAGGGCCGTGGGGTGCGGCGCGGCGTCCACTAGCGGGAGGATGGCCAATGCGGCGTGCCTTACGCAGGGCATCCTGTCGCAGCTGTACCACCAGGGCGTGGAGATCGACGAGCTCATACGGCTGGAGGTATGTATGGGCTTGTTCATGAGTCTCCTGTTGGAATCGATTTCTCGATTGGTTTTGTTTGTCGAATGGTGTCTGACTCGATCGTCGTCTACGGTTGTTGCGCAGAGCGAGAGGATGCGCGCTGGGCTAGAGGAGGCGCGCCGGCGGCACGCGCGTGCGGTGGTGGCCACCGTGGAGCGCGCTGCGGCGGGGCGGCTGCGGGCCATGGAGGCCGAACTGGAGCGCGCGCGCTGCCGCAACACGGAGCTGGAGGAGAGTCTCCGGCAGATGAGCGCGGAGGGCCAGGCGTGGCTGGGCGTCGCCAAGAGCCACGAGGCCGTCGCCGCCGGACTCCGCGCCACCCTGGACCAGCTCCTGCAGCCCCCCTGCGCCAACACCAACGCTGCCCAGGGCGACGCGGAGGACGCCCAATCCTGCTGCTTCGAGACCCCCGCGGGCGACAACGCCGACGACGCTGCGTCCAAGGCGGTGGTGACGTCCTGCAAGGCGTGCGGTGGGGGCGAGGCGTGCGTGCTGCTGCTCCCGTGCCGGCACCTCTGCCTGTGCCGCTCGTGCGCGGCCTCCGCGGACGCGTGCCCCGTGTGCGCGGCCACCAAGAACGCCTCGCTCCACATCCTGCTGCCCTGAGCCGAGGCCAGCCTGGCACGCGCTGTGTGCGTCGTGCGGCCAAGCTCGTCGTCGTCTTCCCCAACCTGTGACTGCCCGTTCTGATGCCTACGCGGCTACGGCCTGCGATAGTACGTCACCTGCGTTACGTTATCTGCGCGGGCAGTGAACTTTTGTTGCATTTAACTATTTAAGCAAAAAAAGGCTCAAAATTGCATCTAGACTAGTGTTTTAATGCTAGGTTAATGTACTCAGCTGACATCCTTTTTCTGTTGATATGTTTTTCCCCCCTCGGTCTAATTTTTGTGGTAAAGATTGTTCTGTTCTTGGGGGAATACACCAATTTCTGGTTTCAAAAAGTAGTGACATTGTACAGTATTGTTTCTCTGTTGACTAGGCATGTGAAGATGCAGCAAGCTCGGGATATTACTTTTGAAAAAACAGTCTGGCTACTTTTAAGTTATCTGTAATTTTGTTATTTTTAAGTTGTTTGAAATTTTGTTAAGTTTAAATTATTTATTGTGGTTATTAGATTTGTAAAAAGAATAAAGTGTGATGTGATTGAATATTGATTCAATGTATAAAAAAGTTTTAAGTTATCTGTAATTTTGTTATTTTTAAGTTGTTTGAAATTTTGTTAAGTTTAAATTATTTATTGTGGTTATTAAATTTATAAAAAGAATAAAGTGTGATGTGATTGAATATTGATTCAATGTATAAAAAAGATAATTTATACTTAAGAAATTTTTAATAATATAGTCTTTTAAAAAAAATAATACACTGCGCTGCAGATACAAATCATACTAGAGCTACTTGAGCACGTGTGCTATTGTGCAGCATCGCTATGTTGTGTTTGTGATCCTGTCTAGTCTATTGCTATGCCTACGCACGTAAATACAGGGCGGCCGCGTCGCGTCGCGTCGCGTCGCGTCCGCATCGGCCGTACGCGCGAGTGGTCCTGTGCCCCGCCGGCCACTGCTCACCCACAGCGCGTAAATGGCATGCCGGTACACCGGTACAGAGCTTTGTCGGTACAAATTTTGACTCGTCCTGCACGCACGCACAGCCATGCATCAACTCGAACGTTTCACCCACGCGAAGTGACGCAGCCAACGTCGAAGACCAGCGGTTTTTACCGCTGGCTGGCTGGCTGGCTGCGAAAGCAGGCGTGGATCTGCCGCTGTCTGCTCCAGCCCGGTGAACGATTGTACGTAGGGACAAGGGATTGGAAACTGGAAAGCTACAAGCTTTGTGGTCACGTGTGCACGTATGTTTGGTCAAGAAAACGCCGCCCAATTTATTTATCTTGCATTGTACTGTATTTGATGGGAGGGAAATGTCTCGGAACGAACGTACGCAGCAAGAGAGACAAAAGCGAGCAAGCTGCGATGGTTTGTGCTGTATTATTCTCCCAATGCATGATTCGTTTCGTGCGTGCGTGCGATTGGGACATGGGAGTGGCGCGTGAAATGGCAGCAGAGGATTAGATTATGGCAAGATAAAGCTTCTCTCAGTACTTTTAAGCCATCGCCTCAAGCTACTACTTTGGTGTCTACTCCTGCGTTACTCCATGTGACCTTTTGGTCTTGCATTGATACCGTATCAGCCTTTTTGGAGAACTCGTATTGACAAGAGGTATGTAATGAAAAAAAAATTGAAAAGCGAGCACTTCAAGAACGTGTTGGAGTCCCTGGGCCATCACTCACTTTACTTTTCCCATCTTTGCATCGCTTTGGCATTGCATCCCCTTGGCCAGTTGGCCCTTGTGATAGCGTGACACACCAAAGCAATAGGATCAAGAAATCAACGTACGCAGAACGGATCGATGCCAGTACTATCTTTTTTCCTTTCTGCTACCGCCACTAGTCTACTGTCTCTCTCTAGCTACACTTTCGACCTATTCTTATCTCTGCGTCGTTATGCGTGCACGAGTCGTAGTAGACTAGTAGTGGTAAGTATAGTACAATCATCGAGCACATGAGACCTCCTTGCATTGTTTTTGCCTCTTCTTTTGTGGCTGCAGTTGTCACTGCTGTTCTTTCGCAGAGACTATCGCTTGCTTGTCACATCGGCTGCTTTCGTGCGTGGGGAGTAGTAAACCATCCAGAACGCCTTTTGGCCTCAAGTAACCCGGATTTGATAACATACTCTAATCAAGGTAGTAGTAGTACGCTTTAGGGAGACTAATGATCTCTGCATGCGTGCATTAGCATCAGTCTATGTGGGTGACCGACTCCCTACTGGTTCTAGGCTCCATCTCTAACATAATCAAATGTATAAAGCAGAGCACTTTGTTGCTTTCACCTTTTCTAGTTACACTGGACCAACACGGCAACACGTGACAATGGATTCGATCTTAAGATATGATCCCCATTGCAGAATTTAACCCAACTCGCCCACTCCATTTTTAAAGCCATTTCAGCTTCTTCCCTGGAGTGGACTATATTATGTTTTTATACTGGGAGAAAGCCTACATGGTGGACCTGAATAAAGGGCATGAATGTTGCATGGGAATTGTTTACTTACAGTAGCCCGTGAAGTCCACCAGTGGATGCACAACTCAATTTATTCTCCCTAGCTAGTTCAGAATATAAAAATCTATAATTACAAAAAGCTAGATCGAGTAGAGTATACTAGGAGCTATAATTAGCTAGTGCTCATCGGGAGGAGAGTAAGATTAGTAGAAACCTTTTCTTAATTAGAGAGGAGGTTTAGGATTGGTGGCTGATCGATGATCATGAGCACCTAAAAAGATAGAGTATGCGATGCGTGTTACACTTACATATAGCTGGTCCCCGGTAGTACTAGTAGGAGTAGTCCAGAATCCCACAATGCAGTGCCTGGAAAAAGGGATGTGCACACTTTTCCCTGCAAAAAGAAAAGGGCCTCAAGCTATTTCAGTAGGAGGAGCATGAGGCTTTTGCCTGTGTTGGAATGTGGGCCTCACGCAATTCTGTGGAGGGATTCTTGAGATGGGCCGTTGAATACTTGTGTGCTGTCCCCACTGCCGTCCATCTCGGCACCAACACTCGGCAGTGGATGCCGTCCAAAGCTTCCAAGTTCCTTTCAGTTTCTTTGCATGCAAATTTCCTAAGAAAATAGGCTTTAAAAAAGAAAGATTTGATTATTTGCCACTGTTAAAGATATGTAAATTTAGAATTTGTCACTTACGTGTGTATGACATATGATACCGAAACCCAGATGTCATTCACACATAGAGTAACAAATCCTAAAATTCAGATCTTTACGGTGGCAAATAATTGATTATTCCTTTAAAAAACTATCTAAGAAAACCACACTCCTTCAGTTCAAATGAGACAATTGTATACCTACGGCTGTCTTCCCTTCTCTGCAGTGCTAATTCATGAAGCTAAGTAGTCTACGTGAAGGGTCTCTTTTCAATCTCAAAAAACAAAAGACAATTACGCGTAGGTTTCGCCGACGATAAGGTTGAATACCAGACAGCGATTGGATTCGATCCACATGAACCGAATCATCCGTATAGCCCGTAGCTATAGCTGGGCACAGATGCGTTCGCCTCATCAGTACTTCTAAGCTAGTTTTGCCATTAAACACGAGATTCGTTGCGTTCAGCTGCTGATTGTTATTATTGCTTGGAAGCTGAGCACCGGCATTGCATCGCATCTGGCGTTGATGGAGAGTTATTATTGCTTGGAAGCTGAGCACCGGCATCGCATCGCATCTGGCGTTGATGGAGAGAGGATAGGGGAGAAAAGAACGTGAGAGGAGCTGGTCGGCTACCAAAAGCAAAGGCGGCATGGGCGTGCTCTGCCTTTCTTCAGTTTTCACCGGCCGAAAATGCCGAATCCAACGACGGACGGATACTAGCAACTTGGATAGATGGATGGGGCCGAATAATTATCCGAATGGAATCGCCGTTCTTGCTGTGATCATGATGGGGGCGAAGCCGGCGGCATTCTTGTTGCACCATGATTGCTCCAAGGAAAAGGAAAGGGGGGAAACGGAATAAGATATTGAGAGGTGGGGGTGAAGAAGATTGAAAGGAGAGGAAAGGGCGGAATGGTGAAGGTTAGGGAACACCGCATGATCAACGATAATGATAATTTTGGTATGCGTCGCATCCATTGCTTGCTTGCTCTGGGCCTGTTTGGATCGCAGGAATTGAAATTGTTGTGTGTGGAATTGAATGCATGAATATAGTGTCGGCCAGAAGGATCTCGTATCAGCTCAAATTGCTCCGATGTAACCTCCGTACA
Organism: Ampelocalamus luodianensis; assembly: GCA_036346255.1. Classification (NCBI taxonomy): domain Eukaryota; kingdom Viridiplantae; phylum Streptophyta; class Magnoliopsida; order Poales; family Poaceae; genus Ampelocalamus; species Ampelocalamus luodianensis. Next base: position 27,117,775 of record CM070624.1, on the reverse strand, counting down.
CGTCGTAAAAGCACTGCTTCTGACATCTCCATCCTAACCATTGATTTTGCCATAGGAAAAGAGAAACCCATGAGGCATGCGTCTGAACCGCAAAACATGGGATACGAATCCAGGCAGCAGGACGCCACTAATCGATGTGTGTTATACATGATGCAACACGAGTGGAGTCTTGTGACTGTGCGCCCACATAAACAGGTGGCATATTCCACTCTCTTGAGAAAAGATAAAAAGGGCGTGCTTGATGTGATCTCTATTTAGGTCTCGCCGGTCTTTCAGCCTATGAAATGAGAACTCGGGAGCCAAAGTAAAGAAAGAAACAAAGGCACCTCTCCTCTCCTGGTGGAGCCGAGCACCCCGGGACTCTTCTTCTCCTCTGACTAAAACAAGCAAAATAAATCTTCGTTTGGGCCAAAAGTTGCTGCCAAAAGTGAAGATGTGATCGGTATTGTGGTGAGTCTGAGAGAGATCTCATCACTTCCATGATTCCATCTTTTTTCCAAGCTTGTGCATTCATGCATGCGGCATGCCCCACTTAAAGCACGGATAGCTTATCTAGCATGTCCTAGACTAGATGCTTGCAAAAGATGCATGCCTCACCGGTCACCATCCTTCACAGGAACACCTCTACGGTCTTCTTTACCTTTACGCATTGCCTTGGCTATGTGTTAAAGTATGATACGAATTCATCATTGTGCCCGTACCGAACGCGGCACATGTGCTTATTGGCGCAATCGATTTTGACTCGGTTTTCTTCTCCGTTGGGGTCTCTTTATCACCTAGCATATATATACCTCTGTAATCGCACAGTTAGATACGTCGAAGTTCCCTGTACTTGTAATTTCCCCTCACATAGTGAATTTCGTCTTCGTACGTCTGTGGTTTTTCCCGTAAAAAGTTTTTCACGTAAAATTCGTGTATCTTATTTTATCTATTTTGCCATGTGTTTTTATAAGAAATGGTATCAGAGCTCCGGATTCAAAACCCTAGCGGCTACCATGGGAGGAGGCGACTCACGGGGGTGGTCATCGCGTGGCGTTCAGCATCGTCAAGCATTACTACAAAAATGCTAATACTAGACGCCTCATCACAAACAGTTGACCAAAACCGTCTATATTACATGCAATCACAGACGGTTTTGGTTTAGAGACCGTCTGTGTAACTAGATGCGCGAAAAACCGTCTGTGAAGAGGTAATATCACATACATATCATATTAAAAACCGTCTGTGAAGTATCACATGCGGTTCTAAACATGAACCGTCTGTGATAATTGAAGACTTTACAGACGGTTGTTAATTATAACCGTCTGTGATAATATCGCTATAGTTCCCGGTGAGTTTCTTTGTCGCCCGATGAGTACTTTTTTCGTCGCCATCCTCGCCGATGCGTCTCTTCGTCACATCAATGCCGCTTTGGCTCCTCGACGCGTCTCTTCGTTTCACGTGCCGAATTTATTCCTTATTTTATAAAAAGGATCATGCGCAATTGAAGATGATCATCATCCCCACATATAACTCTACTCTTCTAAAGCAGAAATGGCTCCCTCTTCTGTTTCCTTGTCACCGACACTGATGGCCTACCTGGCCATACTGTACAAGCACCTCTCCGCCGTACGTTGGCGGTTGCGGTGGAAGGATACTGTTTCAACAGTTTCCTCGCCCCTCCTCCTGAGGATTTGCCGGAGCAGGTGGCGACCACCTTCTGCCGTCTTGACATCCTCCTCCGCCGCGTCTTTCCGAGTGATCTCCCACTTCCGACGAGTTTACTGTGTCATCAACGTGGTCCTCCACAACAACGTTGCACGTCTTCAAAAGTCTCACCGTCACTTGAACTGCTTAATCGAACCGGCGGACGACCGAGTTGATCATGTCGAGACACCTCATGTAAGGGAAGAGAGTCTATGAGCTCAATTCTTCTTGATTCAACAGCCCGAGGGTCTTCAGGAGACACTCGAACGAGCGCGTCAGCGGGTGGACGCATTTCGTACCGATGAGCACGAACCGTTCGATACCGTCGCCTACAAAGTTTTGAAGACAGAGATAGCAGCCTACCTCCGCCACTAGAAAAACTTTGTTTATTTATGTTTCTATTTTTTAATTTTTGTAAGAAGCGACTGGCCGCATTGTTTATCCATATTTAAATTCCAAAATAAAAAAATCTAGTTTGGAGGTAATCCGTCTGTGATATGTATCATAGTTAAAGCAAATTTACAGCAGTGTTTAAATGACAATATATATACTCCAAACATAGAACTTTGAACAACCTTATCACCTTTGCAGTACTCGTTTCTCTCTTTGATCTCCTCCCGTACCTGCCCCAATCCCTTCCTCCACTTGCCTCTGTCGTGTTCATTGAATGCAGCGTCATCCATTGCTTGCCACCCGTTCTTTCCTCAGGACCTACTCGCACCTATATAAAGCACCTGGGAGCTCTCCTACCTCTCTTGTTGTCCCAGTGCTTCAGACCTCCCTCTGCGAGCTCCTCCTCCTTTGCTCAAGCTCTCTCTAGAGTGGTTCAAACTCTTTTCTCCGTAACCTTTTTTTTGGCTCTGGTTTGGAGAATTCTTTGGCCTTTATTTGGTGTTGCTTTATTGATTTTGTTCTTCTCGTACGTGTAGATTCAAGCTACTCTGAAGGGTGCGTGGATCTAACAACCTCCATCGAAGACTCCCAACTCTACAGCGAAGGCAAGTTGCAGATTTTTGATCATGTTGTACCTAGATTTCAAAAAGTATATTGTTTTTATATCTACCTGCATGACTACTTGTATAAAAATGATTTAGGCAGTAGTTAAATTCATATTTGACAGTATGCCTCCTTGAATGATTGTGCTCGACATGTTGACATGCTCCCCTTAGACACCGTAGTAGGGGCATTCTTAGTTGGTCTTGTATTGGTATTACCAACTTGGGAGCGTAGTTATACTTAGTCCTGTTTTAGTTGCGTAGGTCTCGCGAATCATGTGTCTTAATCATTAAACTTGACTAATCGAACTATGAATTTTGTGGTGTGATACCACTGTTGTGCAGCTGTGGTGGGATGCCACAGTTGTGTCGATTGTGGTGCGATGTCACTGTTGTTAAAACTTGTTGTGCCAAGACCATGATGGTTTTTTGGTCAGGTTGAACCCAAAATATTTTCTCACTCAGGCGAGTAATCGTACAGTAAAGGGGGTGCTATATGTAGATTGGGATGAGGTTGTCTCGCCTGAGTGGTCTAAGAACTTATCTTTGTGTTCTATTGATCCGGGTATATCGTACAACTATAAAATCATTTATGGGGTGGTCTGGGCCAACTAATTAGCAATGTGATGGTTTGGTTCTGTTGTGGTGGTGTGTGTTGATTCACATGACGCAAGTGGGGCTGTGATGGTGAAACCTTAGCGGACAGAACCAAGCTAGAACAGAGCTTTGTAAAGACCTTGTTACGCTCTCTAGACTACTCACATTTGGAAGTAAACAGGGGTTTCGACGGGAACCCAACCAGTTAGAGAGGTCGTGAATTGTGGGTAAAATTGTACAATCTCTGCTGAGTGTAAATCTACTCGAATAGCCGTGTCCTCGGTTACGGACATTGCTTGGTGAAATCGCGCAAGGGGTAGTTTTTCCTCAAAATGGGTGGTCGTGGTTAGTGTCTAGGACGTCCTGGTCGTTGGTGCAACCTGGGCATGGGAGTGGTCCTGGTCGTTAGTGCGACCAGACCTCTTGGGAGTGGTCCTGTGAGTGAGCAGAGTGCTCACGACATTCTTCAAAAAGAACTGTTACTTTTGTATTACTCTTTTAAACTTGAGCTTTACAATCTACTTATGATATTTTTTTTTGTCAATGTTGATGTTCTGCAAACTAACCCTAAAACTCTCTTTTGTCAAACCTTGCATAAATATTAATTGCATACATGTTCCCTACGACTTACTGAGTACATTCAATGTACTCATAGCTTTAAGCCCTCTGTTTGAGTAGTAGCTGAAGAAGACCAAGGTTGTTTCGACCTCTTTAAAGAGGAGTTCTTTGAAGACTAGGCCTTCTAGAGGATGTCCTCCACTCGATAGCCTGTGAGTTTGTCGGATGACTCTACATGCTTTTGTCATTTCGCTGCAAGTGTTTCTGTTGTCGTTTTTGTAAGCCTTGTCGTTTGGTGACCTATGTAACAACCTTAACCGTAAGGTGTTCTGTTAATATAAGTTAATTTGTCTACTTTATCTTAAGTTTGTCGTTTGGTTTTGATTGCATCTATGTTGAAAACTGTGCGAGCTAGCTACTGATCCTAGGACTAGCTCGGTGTGCACAGAGGGGCTCAGGGGTTGTTTGTTTACCCGGGGGCCCGACAGCATCACAGACGATTCAATGTCATTATTGATTCATAAACTCAGACGGCTTACGAAACCAACTGTAATGACGTTTTGAACTGTTTGTGAAAATCTTTTCTATAGTAGTGCTGAAGGCATCGTGAAGAGAACTCAGTGCGGCACCACACGGCGTGGCATCGGTTGGCTATCCGCGCGGCATACAGGCAGCACCTGTGCGGCATGCAGCGGTGTGGCATGAAGGCGAGCGCACGAGGGGATCCGATCCAAAAATATTGCTATGATTTGTTCGTCTACTCGGCGACCTATTAGTTCGTCTACTCGGCGACCTCTTATTGCGATTTGCGATTCGTCTCGGTGTCTGTCGTCTGAGTTGAATTCCGAAGCGGCGAAGAAAAAATCGCGTCCGCGCCCGTGTCAGAGAAAGATGCAATCGGCTGTAGGAGTGCACGTCCAAAGCAATAGCAAACTCAACTACTCAAGGAGCATCCGCACATTGCAACTCACAAGGCGGAGATTTCGTGGCTGCAGTGTTGATTCCGAGGAGAGCAGGCCTCAGCAAGAAAATCGATTTCGGCTTTAACTGGTACCAGCACTGCAGCACACAACAAAAGCGTCGAGTCGTCAATCAGAAAAAGGCTTTCTTTCCTATGCGCGCACAGAAGGCCTCAATTGCTTTGTGTACCAAGGATTTCGCAAGCTCTTGCTAGGTACACACAATGAATCATACCAGGAGATTCTCAGCAAACTCAACTCAGCAATTTTGAATTGCCTCGACTCCGTCTCCGTGCTGACACATGTTTTACCCTAACAACTGCTCTAGCGCTGATTCGTTCTGTCATTAATCATTGGCAATTTCTACGACGATCCGTCGTCTTCTACAGGTTATTACGATAAAATCTGCATATTTGGAGTCCAAGGTGGAGATTTATAGGTATCCAACTTTTGAGGTACTAAAAAAAACCTTCCAATTCTGGAAGTTATACAATTAATGCATGTTTGGATCCAATTGAGGGGACAACTGATTCAGTGTTTCCTTCACCGTTTGATGACACCTGATGGTAGTCAGCGGAGTTTGCTGTTTGAAAGTGAAGGTTTTGCTCCAATTTTAGTTCGAGATGAAGGATTTAAGTGCAAGAAGGAGTTCATTTTTTGCGTGGATACTACAACGTTTGTCCATTTGTCATAGCTCAATACGAGAGGTCTACTGTAGTTTCTACTCCATTGATGACACATTGAATTCCTTTCATTCGGACGGTTTTATAGGAGCACTTTTGGCCATATCATGGATTTCAGTTACTTTGAAGTCGGCAGTTTGATGGGCGTGATGGCCACGCATGCAAATTGCTCTTTCAGCGAGCGTTGTTTGTCGAGTTTTATGTTCTAGGTGGAGCATGTTAGATTCCATAATATGGGTTCTTCACTATTTATCTAGCACTACATGTGATGTTTTGACTTATGTTGTTTGATGATTGAACATTTGATTTATGAGGTCAGTTGCAAAGACTCAGACTTTGCTGTGGTTATGAATTATTGAAGACCCAAATTTGTTCGTCCGCTTTTGTTGATAGTTGCTAGTGGTTTGCTCAATTTGGCTTCATGTGAAGCGTTTGGATAAGGCTCTTCCAGTCTTATTCGTTGAGATTAGTCTTATGCACTTTCGAGGCACAAGGTCTATTGATGAGGATTTATTTGGAGAAGATTTGATATTTCGGCTACAGAAGCAAATTCACCCTAAGGCGAAGATTGTTAAAGTGTGATACGAATTCGTCATCGTGTCTATGCCGGACGTGGCACACGCGTCTACTGGAGCTAGGCGTAGCGTCGACTGGCACAATCGACTTTGACTCGGTTTCCTTCTCTTTTAAGGACTCTTATTCCTTAGACTATATATATACCACTGTAGTCGTTCAGTTAAGTATGTCGAAGTTCTCTATGCTTGTATTTTCTTTCCACATAGTGAATTCTGCCTTCTTAAACCACTTGTTTTTTTGGAAGAGTTTTTCACATAAAATTTGTATCTCCTGTTTCATCTATTTTTGCCGTGCGTTTATAATAAGTTGAAATCTTTCTATCTATATATCTACCAATCTACGGAGCTCTAGAGAGCTGTTTGGGTTAAAGCCTAACTTTAGGCGTGTCACCACTTCTTAGATGGATATTTTGGTTCACAGCTACAATTATGGCTTGCCATATTTTCTTAACCCATGACACGCGTTATAGGCTTAGTTTTTTTCCCTAAGCTTTGCCACACTTATGAGTTATGACCAGGGATACAAAATCCAGTACCGGATTCATTCCTGGCCGCCCGGCGGTATCGGTAATCGGCCGATCACCGGAAATCCGGGGAAAATTCAGATAAAATTCGCTTAAATTTGCTTAAAAATCGATTGAAATTCGAATTTCAAAATTTGAATATGCTAACCGAAACAAAACCGGCCGGGTTTTTGCTTCCCGGACCCCACCAGTAAGGCCGGTAACCGGCCGGTTTTTTATTCCATGGTTATGACACTGAATTTTATTACCACAAAAGCGGCAAAGTTAGGTATCAACAAAATAGGTCCTGTATCCATTTGGAAGGAACTCAATTCCTTGCTCCCTTTTCTCTGATGATTATGATGGAGTTGCAAGGTGATGTCTAAGTGGCAAGTGGAGGAAGCAAAAGTGTAGGTGGGGTACATGGCCATGGATGGATGGCCTTGCCATTTTGCCAATGGCCAATGTGCGCCCAAGAGCGCGCACGTCATGAGCCAGTGGTCACTGTACAGCCTGTGCAAGTTGCTGATAGCGTCGCGTCGGCCAGGCCGGCCAGCTTCCAAAAAAGACGCAATGTGCATGCGTGCTGCCTGCCATTGGCCCGGCTGAGATATTCTTCTGCCGCCTGTTGCTGTTTGCCTTTACTGTTGTCTGAACAGTGCCTCTTGATGGATGGATCTTGGTGGCTAGGAGTATCTTCTTTTCTTTCTCCTTTCCGGAAAGCCTCTAGCTCCAGCGTGCAACTGTTCCCCTCGAAGCCGTTGACAAGAAGACAAGAGAAACCTTGTTCTGGAAGAGAAACCGCGCAGTGGGTGTATGCAATTGCTGGTTCAAATCATGGGTTATTTTAGTGGTGTTTTGAGATCGAGATTCTGCGACCAGCTAAGATCGAGAAAAGATTTTACATGTCCAGTTACTACCATGTTCATCTACGTTTCTTTGCCTAGGATTTTACATGTCCAGTCGCACCGTCGAAGCGAAGGGCCAACCCTAGTCGAGTTCCGCCCTAGACCGCTAGACGTAGGGTGGCGCTGCTGGTGCATGCACGGGTTGCCATATCATATGTTCATAGGCACGATGGGCTCAACTCGTCTGGGGCCCGATGTAACACGATTAGCTTTATTGGGCCCATTCTGAGCCTAGAGACGGGCCGGATGATGGGTATCTATCAATCGATCACACCCTTTCTTTTCCTTTTTTTTTTCTCTCTCTTTTCCTTTTTGACTCGTCGTCTCCGAGAAAACAAATCCCCAATTTGCTGATTCGCACACCACTTTCGATCGGAAAAAGGCATTCTATTCGATCAAGAAAGAAAGAACGAAACCAAGCAGAGCAAGCAAAGCCATTCGATTCTTTCGTCGTCTCCCTACCCAAATCAACGCAACCCCACCAGGTCAGCAGCAACGGCAAGAACAGATTTTTTGGCTCAAGAAACCAGGAGGCAAAGCTATCTACTTGAATCGCATCCGAAAAGAGCAGCCGATTTGCCGGAATAACCACAGCTCGTCGCCGGTGTGGGGAGTCCGGGTGGCCGAATCTATCCGGTCGGCGTAAGAAGCGGTCCCCGCTTTTCTTCCTTGACGCGGCCGTCGGGTTCGTGCGAATGCCGGGGGCGCCCACTAGGCCGGTCGCGCCGCGCCTTCGCTTCGCGTGCCCTGCCCCTCTCACCGCTGGCTCCATGCCCCCTAGCTCCGCTACATATGTAGGGGCGTCGTAAAGCTTTCGCTGCTTGCATTGCGCATTGGCCAGATGGTGAGTATATCACCTAACGTGTTGTGATTTCCCGAGGTCGTGTGCTGTTCTTGGTTGATGAGTGAGCTTGTTCTGATGATTCCCTGAAATGACGAATGGTGCAGGTTTCGGATGACAGGTTTCAAGAACAGGCAGCTCGCAACGGTAAAGACGCAGAGCTTACATCTTCCTAGGTCTAATTTTCAGTTTGTCCGTTTTCCCTGCTTCTTACTTCTAGTGTTTTTCCCCCGGTTATTTGATCGAGTATCTTATAGAAATGTGGTTGTTTTGTCGCATTTTTCCTAGCAGGTGGGATCATTAAGAATGGAAGGGAAATCCTATTCCAGGTGAGGATGTGTCTTAAGGCTCTAAACGCATGTTTTGCTATCATGCTATGGAATTTTGGATCAACTTTAGAGACGGGCGGTCTTTATACATGTTACTGGACTTAGTGGCAGGAACAAAAACGGGTTCCTTTCAATTGATGGACATCAGGAAATGCACCTGCCTCTTGTGAAATCACAGCCAATAAGAATGTTATGCAATGTGCATGCACAAACTTTTATCTGTTAATCTGTTCATGTGAAGTTACGATGGCCCTTGTGCAAACACAGAAAGAATCGACAGTAGTTGGTCTAGTGATTATAAGTTGATTCGTTGTTAGTGAGTTTGCATTTGTGCATTGTCGTAATCTATGTTTAGCTTTACATGGTTCACTCACCAGAAAAAAAATCAAGATAAGCTGCAAGTATTTCCCGTATAACAACGGAAACAAGACCAGTGCCTTTTTTTTCGACAACTCAAATATACATAAAACAAAATTACAAACAAGTCGTTTCTGATATCTGCTTTCTGTCAGGCTTTTAACTGGGAATCCCATAAGCACAACTGGTGGAGCAATTTAGAGGACAAAGTTGTTGACCTAGCTAAATCTGGGTTTACATCAGCATGGCTGCCTCCACCAACACAGTCGTTATCTTCAGAAGGTAAGCTAAATAGCTAATCACCATTTCCTTTTCTTACCCAGAGCATAGTTACAGAAAAAAGGAGGTCTGATGTGTTTTTCCACAGGCTATCTGCCACAGAACCTGTACTGCCTTGACTCTTGTTATGGTTCTCTCCAACAGCTACAAGCATTGCTTCAGAAAATGAATGAACACAATATAAGGGATATGGCGGATGTAGTTATCAACCATCGAGTTGGGACTACTCAAGGATTCAATGGGTTGTATAATCGTTATGATGGTATCCCAATATCATGGGATGAAAATGCTGTTACATCCTGTTCTGGTGGGAAGGTAACCACATTGACTTGTTTTTGTGCAAGATGGTCCTGTTTTGCGCAGCCTTTTACTTGGCACCATATCTTAATGCATAAGTTTTACCATTAAGCATTACTCATCTTCTGTACAACTTCATTGTCAGGGAAACAAAAGTACTGGCGATAACTTTGATGGGATTCCCAACATAGATCATACCCAGCCATTTGTACGGAAGGATATCATTGAATGGCTAATCTGGCTTCGGGAAACCATTGGTTTTCAAGATTTCCGCTTTGATTTCACAAAAGGGTAAATAGCCAATTGGCTAGACACATACTCCCTCTAGTCACAAACACATTTTGTTTGGACATTGACACGGTTCCCAAAACGCAACTTGAACTACTAATTTCTATTGTAATATAGTTATAACCAGGGAATAAAATCCCAGCCGGTAACCGGCGGTTACCAGCTGGGGTCCGGGATCCAAAATCCCGGCCTGTTTTCCTGGGTTTTGCAAGTTCAAATTCTAATATTTGAATTTTGGATGGTTTTTAATCAAATTCGAGCGAATTTCATCTGAAAAAAAACGGGAAAACCGGTAACCGGCCGGTTACTGTTTCCGGTCAGCGAACGGGATCCTTGTCGGTACCGGTTTTGTGATCCCTGGTTATAACACCCAATGAAATTATAATATTATGAAAATACTTTTTGAGATAAATCTATACATATGATTTTTGTGTATCCAATTTTAATATTTAAAAAGATATCGATAACCAAAGTTTTGAAAGTTTAATTGCACGTATTCTAAAACAACATGTATTTGAAAGAAAGAGGGATTGAAAAAGAATATGTATTTGAAAGAAAGAGGGATTGACTACTATCCTTATATCTCGCATTGTTAACGTGCTGACTTTTCACATATTCTGTTTAGTGCAGTTATGCAGCAAAGTTTGTGAAAGAGTACATTGAGGGATCAAAACCTCTTTTTGCAGTGGGGGAATACTGGGAGAGCTGTGAATATAGCCCACCTGATTATCGTCTGAACTACAATCAGGGTAAAAGATTTGTAATGGCATCCTCATTGATTACTTGTGCCATAATGATATAATTTTGCCGAAGTACTCTAAAGTCAACCACTTGATTGATAACCATGAATATTAGCATGTTGAAATTTTGCCATTAGTAATTTACAAGTTCTGCCTATGTGATTGAATTTTTGTCAGTTTTGAATTATTAGCCACTGTCATGGTTTCCTCTTCAATTGTTCTTCTCCATCCCTCTGAGTTGTTTCTGACATGAAGGTGTTGATTTACTACTGTTAATGCAAGGCAGTTACATTAGATTGTGATATGTCATATGAATGAATCCAACAACTTCCTCAAATATGTTTCAATATGAAACATGCTCCCTGGTCTTATTTTGATAGAGTAGATTTATTTTTCCATAAACTGAAGGAAATTTTTTTTGGTAGATAACCATAGGCAGAGAATTATCAATTGGATAGATAGCACTGGAGGACTGTGTGCCGCGTTTGATTTCACAACAAAGGGTATTCTTCAGGTTAGAAATGGACCATCGTTCTACAGGAGCAAATAAGTGTCATTAGTGCTCATTTTGAGCAGTTTAGTGTTGTTTCAAGCAGGAAGCTGTCAAAGGAGAGCTGTGGCGTTTACGTGACTCCGAAGGAAAGCTGCCTGGTGTGATGGGGTGGTGGCCTTCAAGATCAGTTACATTTATTGAAAATCATGACACAGGTTCAACTCAGGTATGTCAATTCCATTTTCCCCCTTCTGTGCTCAAGGTAACCTTAACCGTGTTAATATTTGCCTGGAAATGTTCAAAATGTGCTAATAAGCAAAGTTAATTGAAAACTTCATTATTGCAGGGTCATTGGCCATTTCCGTCTGATCATGTCATGGAGGTATGCTGCAAGGACTTTGTATTGCTACATTTTGTTCGTACTTCATATTTCATAACACTGGTTTCATTAGGAACCAATGAGATATACCATACAATCAAGTTACAAAATTAATTACCACTACGGTGATGATGATCTTAAAAAGGTTGACTTCCATTATAATGACCATAGCAGCATTGAACAGTTCCTACATAAGAACTTCACACGAATAAAAAATTTTAGCTGCTAGTTCATTAACCTTTGAAGACGGCTATCATAAATATTGCATCGACTTTATCTAAAAACACAGATAGGTTGTTCAAAGAGGGGACTATGTTTCTTCTGGTATTACTATAAAATGAGTTGTTTATCAACATAAACTTCTGCATCATTTGTCTTGGAATAAGTGTGCTGTTCTTTTTGGACATCTAACTGTTACTAAACACGTGCATAAACTAATGGCCTTTCAGGGATATGCTTATATACTTACTCATCCCGGCATCCCCACAGTGTTCTACGATCATTTCTATGAACGGGGAGATTCTTCCCATGGTGACATTGCAAAACTGGTACTATGCTCATACTTCTGTATTCTAATTCTCACCCACGATAGGTGCCTGCTCTAAGTGTCAAATATTTTGCTGTATTGTGCTCATACCTCTGTATTCTAATGCTCATCCACGATAAGTGCCTGCTTTAAGTGTCAATTATTTTGTACTCAGATGGAGATTAGGAAATGCCAAGACATACATAGCCGCTCTGCAGTCAAAATTTTGGAGGCAACGTCAGACCTGTACTCCGCAATTATTGATGACAAGTTGTGCATGAAAATCGGAGAAGGCTCCTGGTGCCCAAGCGGCCGGAAGTGGAAGCTGGCGGCCTGTGGAGATAGATATGCGGTTTGGCACAAGTAGAGAACTTGTTTCTGCTGAACAGAATATATTAGTCTGGTAATTGAAGTACACCACGCAGATATGCTTCACTTGCGTAGATTTATCCGTGCAATAAAAAAGAGCAGCCTCCGGTGTGTCACAGTAGATGGTTTAAATGTGTAATTCTAATGTGAGTATACGATGCCTATGTGCATCATTTGATTCTGAACATAGAAATTTGAATGTTTATCTATAAAACTCTCTTGGAGTTTGAATATGTCTGTTTATTACACACAGTGGGCCAAGCTACGACAATAGTCAAATATCATCTGCAGAATCTTGGGTGCTTTTGCAGAATTTCGTCTCCTGCAACTTGACAATCTTCACTGAACCAGACAATCTTGCAAGGGAAGGAGGAATTGAACCAAAAATATAATCAATGGATAAGCTGCTTCCTTCCCTCGCAAGGAGCCGAGTAACATGACATTATTGCATACAGGACTCTCCATTCTTGCAAATTTAATTCATTATAATCTGTATCACAATCCAACCCCTTCTTTTCGCTTCACTACATCATTTGATGATTTGATCTGGCTTTTGGAGAGGGAAATTTTCTTACAAATTTCTTTTAGTATTCCTATGAAATAAATTGCTGGAACAGATATAAATCCAGGGCTCCCTTCCCGCCCCGTCGGTGTCTCCTCTCCTCCCTTCCCTCCTCACTCATGGAGGCGGAGCCACCGCCCAGGAACCGCCACGACCACCCCTCCATTTCCGGCAGCCTGGGCTACTTCCACCTCCGCCTTCTCGGCCCCGCCGCGCCTCTCCTCCTCCTCCGCTCCGGCCGCCTCTACTCCCTGTCCTTCTCCCGCCGCCGCGGCCACCACCTCCACCTCCTCGCGTCACCTACCCGTTGCCACCGCCGCCGCCACCGCGATATTCTCCTCAGCACCTCCGGCTGCGTCCTCCGCCTCACCCATCACTTCTCCAGCGCTGACGCCGTGCGCGTCAACGGCCGGCCGCTCCACGGCGGCGGGCTGGTCGATCTGGCCGTCGGCGACGAGGTATCGCTGCTGCGCCGTGGTGTCAGGTATGTATTTGTGGTGGAGAAATTCGTCTCTTGCGAAGGGGGTGAGACGGCGGCGGGGTCCCGCGGGGAGGTTCTTGTGCTGAGGGCCGAGTCGCTCCGGAAGAGGCTGAGGGCGATCTCGGAAAGCCATGATCCTCTTTCTTTCTTGAGGGATTCACATTGTTTAGAGAACGGCAGTGCAGATGCTGGGTTGAAAAAAGCGAGAGAAGAAGATGATTTCTTGTGTCTGGACAATCCAATTAATCCCGTTCCCGAGGAGAATTTGCCGCGAGAAGACTGCAATCTTGATCATGACAAGTTGGAACACAACTCTAATGTTGCAAAAGATGATATTGTTGCGTTGTCTCAAGGGAGTAGAGGATGCAGCAATGACAATGTAGACCATAAAGGCAGCAGCAATGGCAGTGTAGAGCACCATCACAACGAGGGTTGCTTCTCGGATGGGAGCACATTCTTCTTGAACCGCCTCGCGGGTATTGAGCCTGACGTGCCAGTGGAACCACACACCGGAGTGACACTTCCACAGCTTCTCCATCCTGTAGATAGCTTGGTGCGAGTATTTGTCGCAACATTCACCTCTGATATTTCCTGGTGTGCCCTCTCTCCGCTGTTGTACTTTGCCTTTACCTGTAGCATTGAGAGATATGATTGAATTCTTAATGGGAAATGCTAATTTGTATACATCTCTCAGGTTTCTGGACTATTGTAAGATTCCCCAGCACCTGCCTGTGACAATAGCATGCCACAACAAGGAGAGATGCTGGAGTGCGAGCCGCGAAAGTAGAACGTCAGCTCCTTTTGAAAGCTATCCTAATCTGTTATTAGTGTAAGTACCAAATTGGGCTTCTGTTTAGTTGCTGTTTCAGCTAATGTTTTGTGCTTTCAATTTTTGAGTCTATAGGGTGTAGGCAAGTCAGACACCACATCGTAGTTTTGCATTTGCTGAGCCGTATGGTATAGCAAAACAGGATAAGAATAACATGGAAGATGAATACTGATGTTGATGCTATTTCTCCCTTCAAGTTACCCCCAATTCCCGGAAGTGATAGCATTTGGAAAGGATAGGAAGAAACAAGGAGTTGCATGCCACCATCCAAAGCTCATAGTGTTACAGAGGGAAGACAGCTTGCGTGTCATTGTTACTTCAGCTAACTTAGTACCTAGGCAGGTCAGTGTCATGATGCACACTAAAATGGATTGTCTTGAATTTTATGCCTCCTTCCATTTTGCCCAAAAAACTCTAGTTTTCTCTTGTTGGATTTCTTCTCTATGCTCTTACTGAAAGTAAACAATACTCTGTGCAGTGGCATCTCATAACAAACACAGTGTGGTGGCAAGACTTTCCTTGTATGACATCCCCAGATTATTCAGCTCTTTTTAGAGCAGTTAAGCAGACGAAATCTGATTTTGCTGCTCAGTTAGTTTCATTCGTAGGATCCTTGATCAATGAAATCCCAAGCCAAGCATATTGGATAAATGAGATAGCTAAGTATGATTTTGAAGGAGCTGGTGGATACCTTGTTGCTTCTGTACCAGGGTTATATGTGCAAAGTCCTTCATATTTGGAGTCCAACTATTGCCTTTCAGTAAGTCTAATTTACTGGTATATTACATAATATTTTGTTGTTTACTGAAGCCCTTTCTGTAAGAATAATTAAACATATAAATTGTCTTCTACTAAACAATACACTTTATAATTTGCATTATTTCTCAGGTAGATACACACGAGTTTTTGGCTAAAATGGCACTGTTGACACTCTGAATAGCAAAAGTAGCCATCTCTCCACGTTAAATGCAGAAATAGCACCTTGTTCGTGCCTCAGAGGACCGGAGCCGCTGTGTGGGCGACACGTCGGCGAGTCCGGCCCTTAGGGGCACAGACAGGGCAGATCTGGCCCCCAGGGGCACGGTACAAGGCAAGTCCGGCTCCCAGGGGCACATACTTGCTTCTACCAATTTTTCAAAATTGTTAAATAGTGTTTTCGACACTATATGGACACTATTTAATACTATTGGAAACACTATTTTACACTTTAAAAAATTCAGCCAATTTTCTCTTTGATTTTTTCCTTGTTTTTTTTACTTTGCATTCGCAGCTTCAAATGTATTATCACATGTATCACAAAAAAAATTTCACAAATTTTTCACATGAAATCACGGCGCAGCACAACACACGTAGCTTTAAACTTGGGTGTCAACCGTTGCCATCGCCACCCTCGGTGGCTCGGTTAGTCGATGGACGGTGCATATGAAACACTATTTGACAAGACGTAACCCTAGCAGCAAGGGCACCAAGCCACCACCGTTCATTGACTCACCGAGCCACCGAGGGCAGCGGAAGGGGTGGTCGTGCTCCTGCACCAAGCATTGGTGCACATGCACCGCCCGTCGCCGCAGCCGGTGGCGGTGTACTACTGCATGCCGCCGTGACCGATGATGGTAGTACTACTGCCCGTCGTTGCCTTGTCAAATAGTATTTCACATACACCGTCCATTGACTCACCGAGCCACTAAGGGCAACGAAGGGTGGCGATGGCGACGGTTGATACCTAAGTTTGAAGCTGTGTATGCTGTGCTGTGTTATGATTTTATGTGAAAAAATTTGTGGAATTTTTTTTGTGGTACAGGCGATAATACATTTGAAGCTGCGAGTACGAGGTAAAAAAACAAGAAAAAAATTCAAAGAAAAAAGTGGTTGATTTTTTTAAAGTGTTAAATAGTTTGTCAAATAGTTTTCACATAGTTTTGACAATTTTGAAAAACTGGTCGAAGCAAGTTCGTGCCCCTGGGGGCCGGACTCACCGACGTGTTGCCCACACGGCGGCTTCGGTCCTCTGGAGCACGGACAAGATGTCATTTTTGCATTTGACACGGAAAAGGGGCGACTTTTGCTATTCAAGACGTCAACAGTGTCGTTTTAGCTAAAAACTCGTTACACTTGGCCCATACGAACTTTATTCTTTAAGCTAAGAACTAGCCATTGCTCCAATTCTTTATTGAAATAGTTTTGGCCTGTTTTATGATGCCCTATTCCATGACTAGCCAATATCCATTATTTATGCAGGCAAAACAGATTTTACACACAAAATCTGCACATAGAACGTTTTTTGGTTCTGTTCAAACATCTGTAGTTGGTTTATCCCATCGGTTTCACATACCATCTGACGCTGGCTCTCAACTGAAAGTCTTGTCTGTATTTCTTGGAAAATGCCGTGAGAACATGCATGGAACTACAGAAGTGATCTTGAAAAGGAATTCAAATATACCTGCAGATGCTAATGCTGTGAGTGTCCTTGTTGCTGATTTGGATAAATTTTCTGAGGAAGGTACTTTTGCTAAACATGAACTCACATCCGGAAGTGCTTTGTGTTTCATGGTTCATGTGCAAAACAACATATTTGTTACCCTCTCTATTCTTTTAATCAATAACCATGTACAATGCCCTGAAGCAGATTCAGTCCAACTTGGTTTCTTGCCTAGAGAGGTTGCAAAATGGGTATCTCCCCTCAGTGACTTGGGGTTCTTCAAATTTTCTGGATTTATCTACCCCAAAGAAGCCCTGGAAGCTGCATTTGGAGTAACTAACACAAAAGTGCAGTTGCTTCTGTGTGTATCAAAGGTATGTTAGGAAGTTCTTACAGAGATACCTTTTCATATTTTTGCAGTATTATTGTTTATTGAGAAACTTCTCCATGCGGATCTTAAACTCTGTCAATTGAATTCAGGGTCCAGAGTTTTCTCAAATTTCAGGGCTGATCCGGGAGGAGCACCTTCCTCCATTGTGCTCACTAGTAGCATCCTTGAAGCGGTGCCATGGACTTTGGCGGTTAGAAGAGGTTTGTAAATCAAGAGCATGAATATATGCCCTTGATTTGAAGCATGTAATGTATAAGTTGAATTGATGTTTTATAAGACAAGTTACTATTCCATATTATTTGGCGAATTAGTGGTATAATTACTCCGAAAGGCTTGAAAAACATGACCAATTATTTTTATTGCTACTTTTTGTGTAACAGTTCAATTTTTTATTTCGTAGCTCCTTGCATTGCCAATTGCATTTAGCTATCATTGGCTTAGTGTGAATCACATTTGGATACGACTCGCCCAATATATGATAATGTACGCCATGAAACTCAAACAGTGATGTAATACATGCTACAATGTTACTTACATCTCCAGTTGTTTTTCTCCTCACTGCTCTGCATGCACATGCAATACAATATGATGCTTTTGGTTTTTAAGTTTTAACACAGACAGAACAGAAACTTGATCCAGAAACTTCATCGGGATCAAATCAGTTTTTTCACTTCTTGCCTCTGGCATTTGATCAGTTTGGGTTGTTGGTTTATACTTTCCTAAGTTGTTTAATGACTGTCTAAAGTAATCCTTTCCACCTGTTCTGTTTACTGATATTAACCAAGTTTTCAAATAATTTACATTGATTCGAAACAGGTGTTGTCACACTTTAAGTGGCCTGAAACACTCGAGACTGATTTTATTTACAGTGAGTAAAAACTCATATTTTTTGAAAAAGTCCATATAACCCTCTGAACTTTGCTTGAAAGTCTGTTCAGCACCCCCAACTTTAAAACCGAGCAGCACCCCCAACTTTAAAACCGAGTATCTAGCACCCAGAACTTTGCAATCCCATCCTTATAACCCCTTAACCTAGTTTGCAGTGCACGGTGATTTTGCCTACGTGGCATTATGAGTGGGTGATTTTTCCACGTAGGATGACAAGTTGGCTAGGTTGGATGACGACGAGAATGGGTCGGCGTGGTCATGGGACTCTCATGGTGGCAGCACTGTCAGTGAGGGAGAGAGAAGTCCTCTCCCTTGTGGGCTCCACCTGTCATTTACTTAATTTGGCCAGCTTGTCATTCTACGTGGCAAAACCATTCACTCATGATACCACATAGGCAAAACCACCATGCAAAACCGGGTTAGGAAGGTTATACGGACGAGATTGCAAAGTTATGGGTGCTAGATACCCGCTTTTAAAGTTGGGGGTGTTGGACGGAGTTTCGAGCAAAATTCAGGGGGTTATATGGGCTTTTTCCTATATTTTTTATTACTGAAATCAGTTATCTTATTCTTGGTTTCTTACTTCAGATTTTAAATTATTTAATAGGTGCTTCATCCATTGGGACCTCTATTAATCCACGGTTCATTGCAAACTTTGCTTCAGCGGCTGGCAAACGATCCAATCAGGATTTTGACTCTGAAGAGTCTGATCCGGAGGTAATATTTAACTGTTTCTTGAAGCTTACACTATTCTAGTAAATTGCTGGACCTTTTTACCCATTCTTCATGGACATAATCATTTCCAATGTTCCTTGATTTTCCTAGTGGGGTTGCTGGACAGCAGGCCATGAGCTAAAGAAGCCATCACTCAGTCTGTTGTTTCCAACAATTGACAGGGTGAAAAACGGGGCTTGTGGAATTCAGTTGTCCAGGCATTTGCTTTCTCTACCTGAGGTAGATTTCTCTTTTCATAACTTTGCATATTTTACCAATAAGAGAGTTCATGATATATTTGCATTATATTTGAAGTGCTTGCACCCCAGTCACTTTCTTTGGAGTAAAGCTGCATATTAATCTGGGATGCTTAGTTCAGTGAATTCTGAAGTTATGCACAATGAAATAGGCAGGACTTATTCCTCTGGTTAGGGAAGCAAGTGCTAAGGATGTCGATACTTTATAGATGATCCTTGTACAGCAGATGCATTGCAGTGGGAATAACTTTTCCATTCATCATCTTTCCTTGTCCAAAATTTTGAGCTCGTTTGTCAAAAGAAGGCATTGTACTATGATTTTATTTGTTCTCCCCATCTCACATACTTCATTTTGGCAGAAAACATGGCAAACATTAAGATATACCGGCATATTTCATGATGCCATCCCACATCCATATGACAGGATAGGGCATCCTATGCATGTTAAGGTATGCTCTTTTCTTGTGGAATATCATAGGAGTAAACATTCCTAGCTTCTTTAGTTGTTATTGAAGTGTGGCTAGCATATATATAGATGTTGGACAACATCTATATTTAGGGGTGATGATTCATGGAGAACAGTGCAAGGAAATTGCATCAACAAAGGCAATTCTGTCACCCTATACAGCTCGATGGAGTGTACATCTTATCAGAAATAGATGATTCCTGTCGGGTGTTGACATTAGTGAGGAAGAGTTACTGCCAATTAACAGGCCTCTGTCGTTTTTTTGGACGCTTGCTTCTTCTCCTGTTGATTTCATTCTTAGTACTCTTGGCCTTCCTCTTCTACGTTTTTCTTTTGACAGGAGGCAAAGCCTTTATTGGCAGTAAGTCTTCCCCACTAACATCTTCACCTGACAGCTTATACCTGGAATCATCTGTTTCTGATAAGCTGTCCACTCCATCTACTTGTATAGGCTGATATGATTGCCAGTCGGTGCGACTTCCTTGCCGTTTTCCTTGAATACTCATTCCCTAATATAGATGTTGCCTAACTACTCACATGTTTTGGAGAACCGGTTAGTACTTGAACCTCAGCTATGATAGTGACATCATATGCTATACCAGGTTGCTCGGAGACGCTTTGAGTCTCGGCTAGATGGCCATTCATTTGGCTGGACTTATTGTGGGTCTCACAATTTCAGTCCAGCTGCATGGGGACAACCGCTGTCCCCTCCATCCAAAGCAAATCCTTGTGGTCCAAGGCTGCACATTTGCAACTATGAGCTTGGCATCATCCTCATTGTTCCCCCGTCAGGCACGTCAAAGAAGGCCAATGGAAGGAAGCACGGGATTGATGACATTTCCCTGCCGTTTGTCATCCCTGCACCACGATATAAGCAGAGTGATAGGCCTGCGACATCGCTGGCCATGCGAGAAGCCATGGCTGAAGCTTGTGTTCCGCAGAGTAACGTTCTGGTAGACTTGTTAGAAGAGACTGATGAGGATATACCAGATGAAGATGACGAGCATGTGGTTGAGTTATCTGATTGTTCTCCCGAAGAGAAGGAAGAGGAAAAGATTTACGCAGAGATGCTATGGGGGCAAGTAGATTCTTCACAGAGCCAGGAAAAAGATCTGTGAAGTTGGAGGCTGGCAATGTGCAGTCTTACAAAGAAAGTGCATCCTGATAGTTCACTGGAGAAGGGCTTTTAAGGAGAGTACACGAGAGGAGGTTAACATCACAGATAGGTTCCAAAACTTCTTTGAAGATGCAGATTTGCGTACCAGATGGAATCAATTTTTCAGAGGAGCAAGTTGTTGAGTCTCATTTCAAGGGCAGGCACATTCTGACGAACAGCCGCCCGAATCATTATTCTTATTGAAGCTGATTCCATTATCATTTTTTAGATTGGATTTACTGCGTGTTCTGTAAATATCTTGTCATTCTTTCTTGTACGGAAAATAATGCACATTCACTTCTGAAACATAACTGTTTACATGATTTGCTGAAGAAATATCGGATATTTAACTTGAACTTCAGTGTGTGATCTGCCCTGCCCAGTTCAATAATCCTCAACTCTGTTATGCTCTAATCTTCAAACCATAACACCATGTCACCATGTTTTTTTCACATCCGTTAGATGCAATGCAATGTTATCTGGACAGTGGTTTATATTTTCATTTGGTAAAATTGGCTACAGGCATTGAACTTTTGCGCCATTAGTTATTGAATATCCAAAAATCGTGTCTTGGTCAGCTAAGACACACCAATATAATAATTTATTCGGGCTAAGAGGAGAGAGAAGGCCAGTGAAACGACTATTTTGCCCTTCCAGTCTCCTGATGCAGCGGCTCTGGTGGTGTTGGCTCCAGCGAATGGCGGCGCGGAGGGCAAGGAAGCTGGCCAAAACAGGTTGTAAATGCCTCAGGAAGGCAATAAGGAGCGGCGTTGCAGCCATGGGAGCACGACGGCCGTGCTGGAGACGTTGGGGCGGTAGCCATGGTGCAGATGGATGGCGGTGACTGTGTTTCGGTGGCTATCTTCAAGGACTCACTGTTGTCCTCCGCCGCTGGCACACCCCCACGCGCCACCTCCTCCGTGCACTCGTTGCCGCCGCGCGAGGTCGTCTTTCCCAGAGTCGGCTGCCGCCCTGCTTCATTGTCTCGTCGTATCTTTGGTTATTTATCAAATCTATTCGCGTCATTCCGTGTTCCCGAACACCTTGAGTCTTTCTCCTCAATCAATTTCAAATTTGTCACAGATCGTTGCTAGAATTTCTTGTCTTTCTCGTCACAGTTCAACCCATCGTCACCATCAATTTCATCATCCTCAGTGAGCATCTTCCCAATTCCTTGCAACCGTAGCATCACCACCATCTCCTATACTTGTTCACCACCTCCATTCCTCCGATTGCACCACCGTGGAGCGCCGCCACCTCCGCCTTGTCTTCTCCAACGCCGGTCGCTGAAGCCCCGCCCGCCGCTTTCGACCACTTCTGGCCATGATGTATGACCCGGTGGCCTCCCCTCGCATTCATCGTACCCGTGCGCATGCTGATTCCCAAGGATTCGCACCAGAGCGCCCTTGCTGCCGTTGCCTGTGCATCTACCGTCGCCCAGCTCGTCGCTAGTGCCCTCGCCCGCGCTGCCGCCTCCCTGGGACCCCTCCAACCTATTTTGGCTGTCGCCCGTGACTCCTGTGCCGGCGCTGAAGCCATCATCCAAAACTAACCGCCACCTCCTCTGTTTTCTCTCTAATGTTTAGCTCTATTTCCTTCATTAGGGTACACGGGCCCCACTCGTCATAGAGAATAGAAGGAAGGGTATGAATGTTGTTTTGTAGTGTTTCTCTCTGAAACGATGGATAATAATGTAATACTCACCTCAATGTCCTACAGCCAATATTCACAAATTTTTAGTGTAATACTCGCCTCAATGTCCTACAGCCAATGTCCTATGATTTTTTGGTGTCCGCTAGCTAAGAGCGTACATGTTCAGTGCCTTGTCGTCTCCGACCAAAATCCACCGTGGCACTCCTCACACCACACCTCATACCACAGCCACAGGAAAACCAACAAGCGATGTGGTAGCGAGACACCTCCAACTAGTGTGGAAAAAAATCGTTATTAAGGCTCGTTGGCTCGGTTCAAAATTACTTCTATTACACTTGTTAATTAGTTAAACATCTAAATGAGTCGATTTCGAGTGAAATTAGATTTCTTTTGGGCTCAGCTCTTTAGTTCGGTTCTAAAAATATTTTTTAGCTATAAATAAAATAATATTAAATTAAATTAAATTATGTCAATTTTGCAACAAAAAAAAAGTCGATGATAAGACGAGTACCGATATCCCGCCCCAGCCACAGGAAAACGAGATAACCACGGGCGCGCCTGCGCCACTCCGCGCTGCTCGACGCTACCACTCGCCGCCGCCGCCACGCTGCGAGAGAGAAGCGCAAGAGCGCACGCGGACAAGCTCGCACCGCCGTGTCCTCGAGCGAGCCTATGTCCCCCTCGTGACCTCGTCGCTGCTCGTCCGGCCGCCGGCACTGGCGAATCCGTCCCTTCCGCCTCGCCGGTGCACGCCCGTACCAGCAGCTGCAGCGACGGCCCGCGCGACTCCTTCCGCCGTCGCCGTGGCCCCATCCTCTAGGTTCTCTCCCCCTCCCCCTCCCCCTCTCCCGGTGTGCGCTCTCCTCGTTGGCTGGTTCACTGCAAAATCTGCATGTAACGGTGAGTTCTTAGTGGCCAGATGTTTTTCCTAGATCGAGCTACCTTGTTCTTTCTCTAGTGTTCCTCTGGTTCTCCCTCTAGCCCTTTCACCGGTTCATTCGAATGTGTCAGTAAAGTCTCACCTTTGTTTCTTTCGACCACTGTTGTGTAGTTGAATGCTTCTCTCATTCGACTACGCACAGCCCAAAACCCTCGGACCTCCCATTTTGCAAAGACCACCCTGGGTCCGAACCTCTTGGTCTTTTTGCAAAGACCACCTTATTGGTCACAACACTCCCACGGCCTCCCCGGGTCGTAATACTTACAAGACCTCCCTTAGTCTTAACCCTCACAAGACCTCCCCTGGTCGTAACACTCTTACAACCTCTCCAGGCCATAGCGCCTAACATGACCTCCCCTCTTCGTAACACTCCCACGACCTCCTCTCGTCGTAATGCTTATAAGACCTCCCCTGGTCACAGTACTTCTAGGACCTCCCCTGATCACAGTACTTCCACGACCTATGAATAGCCTGGCATCTATACAACTGCATTGTGTGTTGGCTCGCGAGTACGGTTGTATACTCAAGCTCTGCCATTATACTCCTTTCAGACCCAAATGATCAAGACCCCTACCAGTACTTCACAGACGATGAATCAGATGATGGTGGAGATAATTAAGCTTAGGCCGGGACCCCTAGTCACTTGCCTGTGGGCAGAGTGAATGGATCCACCACGATTTGTTTTGCTCCCGCACTTGTCCTCTAATCCGTACTATTGGATTTTGTAAAACTCTCACCCAAGTGGCGCTTTTGTAAAATAGTTGGCCGCATGGCCTGATGTTTATGTAATATATTATGGGCTTGCACTGTTCATGACAAGTACTTTTCACAATGGATAAGGTTCACGATCAGTTGGTTTACAACTGCTAAACAGATGTCTGATGACAACCCTTAGATGTTCTAGAACCACACTGCTAGGTGACTTAGGACAACCCTTAGCTGGTTGGGGACCTCTACCAAATGACCACCAGGACCTCCTCAAGATTTCCTATGACCACCAGGACCTCTTAAGATCTCCCTAAGACCTCCTCTTGGACCTCCTCGGAAACATCTCTAGGACCTCCTCTTGGATCACTCCAAGACCTCTTGGACTTCCTCGGAAGCGTCTCAAGGATCTCCTCATGGACCTCCGCGGAAACGTTTCCAGAACCTCCTCTAGGACCTCCCCTTGGACCTCTCCAAGACCTCCTCTTGAAGCTCCCCAGGATCTCTCTTGGTTACATCTGAATCGTTCAGTACCTCCCTGATATCATCTGTACCGTTCAGAACCTCCCTTGACTTCATCTGAACCATTCAGGACCTCCCTTAGCTGCATCTGAACCATTCAAGACCTCCCTTGGTTCCATCTGAACCGTTCAGGACCTCCCTTGTATCATCTGTACCATTCAGGACCTCCCTTGGTTCCATCTGAACCGTTCAGGACCTCCCTTGACTTCATCTAAACCGTTCAGGGCCTCCCTTGGTTTCATCTGAACCGATCAGGACCTCCCTTGATATCATCTGAACCGTTCAAGACATCCTCTTGGGACCTCCCTCAGGACCTCCTTCGATTACACAGGACCTCTTCAAGATCAATCTAGGACCTCCTCGAGAGCACTGTAGAACCAACCCAGGACCTCTTCAAAACCTCCCTAGACTACCATTTTTGAACAAACGTGGTCGTAACTATGAACCTAAGTTGTATGTCTGCTTAGAGCTTCTGTAGTTGTGTGCATAAACAAACGATGTGACTGTGTGTGTTAGCTACTGATCCAGGGAATGACACCGTATACACAGTGGATCCCAAGCTCCAAAATTGGGGTCCGATGGACTTGGTATCAGAGCCCTCGATTGTAGGGTAACGGCCTTAGCTAACTAGTCGATAGAAACTTAGGACTATACGTTAAAGAACAGTTTAGCATCCCTTCAAAGAGTATATATGTATTTTAATTTTGGCTTTTTGACCACCCTTTTCTCTCGGTTTTGCTAAACCATCTGTGGTCTAAATGCATCTTTTCGATTTTTACTTGTTGGCTTTGAGCATGCTGCTTTATGTCATGAGTATTGGGTAGACCTATGATGGCATCTTTCTATTACCACCTTGAGTTGCCGCGTACTGCTCTTTAATGAGTTCTCTCTAACAGATGCCTCCAAGGAGAGCAGTCACGGGTTGCGGTCGTGGCCGTGGTCGCGCCCAAAGACTGTAACTGAGCAGCGCCAAAGACCAAAGATCGTGCTACCACCACCACCACTAGAGTACCCCACACTGGCCTAAGTGATGGCGCAACAAGCCTAGTTGCTACAAGCGTTAGCTGCTGGTCAGCAAGCCAGAGCTACCAGCCATGGGTCCAAGGTTGCTAAATTCATGCGCACCAAGCCCCCTGTCTTCTCTAGTGCAAACGAGCCACTGTAAGCTGAGGATTGGCTTCGCACAATGGAGAAGAAGCTGACTTTGGCTCGTTGTCGAGAGGAGGACAAAGTGGTGTATGCAACCCACCAATTATCAAGACCAGCCACTAACTGGTGGGATAACTATATGACTGCCAGAGTTGAAGAAGAACCTACTATTGATGACGAGGGAGCTGCAGCAGAAGTAGGATGGGCTGAGTTCCAGGAAGCCTTTAAAAGCAATTTCATTCCCGCTAGTGTAATGCGCATGAAGAGAAACAAGTTCAGGGCCTTGAAGTAAGACAACTCTTCCGTCACTGAGTATCTCACCAAGTTCAATCAGCTGGCTCGCTACACACAGAGTGATATCGCAAAGGAGGAAGAGAAGATAGATCGCTTCAGAGAAGGGCTGCGTGATGGTTTGAGAGTGCAGTTGATAGTCTATGATTTTCAAGGCTTACAACAACTGATCAACAAGGCATTGCTCCTGGAGAATGAACACAAGACGTTTGAAGCCACTCGCAAGCGAAAGATGGGCACTTCACGGGGGCTGTCATTTAGTGCTCAACCATCTTTTAGTGCACCTTCTGGCAGTGGCAAGAAAAGGCAGAATTTTCACCATCAAAATTCCACGTTTATTCAGTTGGACAACATGTAACCTCAATCGCCTAGTACGGCTTGAGGCAATCAAAGAGACGGTGATCTGACGAAGCAGCTTCCTCTGCCGCCGCCGTCGCCACCGCGCTTGCTGTTGGAGACCTGACGGTGGACAGTGACACATCGGTCGGTGTCAGACACTGGCTTGGCACTCCTGGGCTCGCCCGGCGTGCCGGCGCCGGCCTAGACTCACCGGAGTTGCCCAACGCCTGCTCCATCTGTAGCATCTGCATATGCTTCCTTCTCTACTCCCTCCTCAACTCGTTACGCTTGTTCACGTACTCCTCGTGGATGAACACATCCATCCTCTCCCTTACTCTGAACACTAGTATGAACTACTCCCAGAGACTCATGAAAAGTTCTTAAGATCCCAAAGAAATGACACAAAGACTAAATCACTGACTCTAACATTAACACAATTTCAAGAGGAAGAAGAGAGTCATATTGAACAAACTAACATATGTATATAGGCGATTTAGGTGTCAAGGATGGAGGTCGCCATCAATCGCTTTTACCTTTAACAATTTTTACAAGGCACATCAGCTGCTATTAGGCTATGCCAAGTGTGAAGTCCACAATGCTACAAAAAAATTTCTTGCTTCATGGCGTGGCCAAAAGGTCAATTGTTATGTATGCATGCATGGCTGCTTGTGGGGAAAAAATAAAAGAGAAAAATAAAACACCATTTCTTATGGCTATTCATTGGTCTTGCCTATTAGGATGCATGTTATTCTTGTTAGATCCTGTGGTGGTAGTTTAACTAGAACATCGTTGCCATGCTTGATGTGTCAAAACTAAGAATCCGTGGTGTACATTGGCAGAGGAATAGGACAACGACGTGTTCCAGGTTGGACTTGGCTCGCGGTATGTAACAACCCAAAAATTCTACGCAGTTGAGATTGTTTAAAAATGTGTGATTTTTTAAATTTTTTTGTTTCACTTCGTCGATATTCGAATTTCTAGTTTGTTATATGAAACCTCAACCCCAAAAGCAAGAAATTGAACTCGAACTTGAGTTTAAAGAGAAAAGAAAAATAAAATAAAATGAGTCCTCAAAAGGGCGGTCTGGACCGAAAGCCACCTAGCCTGGCCTCACTTCTCCTTTTTTTCTTTTTTCCTTCTCCTTTTCTTCCTTCTATTTTCTTTTCTCTTTTTCTTTCCCCTTTCTTCTTTCTTTCTTTTCCTCCTAGGCCCACCCGCCAACCCCTCTCTTCCTCCTTCCTCCTTTGGTCCTTCGGTCGGCAGCTCCACTGGCGCCATGCCGCTGCCGCCCGCCCACACCACCAACCCTAACCTCCCCTGCGCTTGCTCCCATCGCTTCCTACTTGCCCCCATCACGTTGCCGCCACTGCCGCCATGCCGTCGCCGCGTCATAGCCGTCCAACCCGTCCCCGTCCATGCCATGCTCTGCCCAGGCGCCATGACGCCATGCACCGCACCGCTTGCGAGAACTTGCTGCAAACTTGCGCCATATCCGACCCTACTTAAGCCGAAGCTCGTCGCCACACCGTGAACACCATCCCCTCTCCTCCCCATTCCTCCTCGCGCACCGGGAGAGCCGAGCCAGGGAGAGTAAGCTCTCCTTCCCGCCCACCATGCCACTAAGCTGCTCTGGTGAGCTCCGGCCACCCCCACCTTGGTATCACCGTTGTCTCAGCATCACCATCCTCGCATGTGCCTCCCTTTCTCCTCGCGGCAGTCGAAGCGTCGGGAACGCGCTCTCGTCTTCCTCCCATCCAGTGACACCTTGTCCACGGCCGCCGCCTCTACCCACCGTTTCGGCTAACATGGTGATTCCCTCCCCAATCTACTCGCGTCAAAATGTGTTCTAGGCCCTACCCCATCTCCCCCAGTCAATTCCGTGATACCTCCTCGGGTGCCCATGCCGCAGTCGTCTTCTCCCGCTCCGTCTGAAAACCGCCATCACCATCGCCGCCCTTGCTCCGGTGAGTCATAGCCTGATTTCTCTCCAGGATATCCCTTCACCCCTCTCATCCTCCCCCAATCCTCGATTGGAGCTCTCCCTCACCTGAACGCCGCCCCCATGGCGAACCCGTCGCACTGCCCCGAGTCACCACCACCAACCCACCTCGGCCTGCCTCCGTCGCCACCTCCAACCTCGGTGAGTTCCCCTCACCACCCCTATGCTCATGTGTGCCCCCTCCTTTTCCTTCCTTCTCTCCAGCGCCGCTGCCCCATCCCGTGCCCCGCTCCGGCTACCACCGTGCGCCTCCACCGATGTCGTGACCACCCACGAGGCCGCCTTCCCCTACACAATCCATTTTGGCCAGCCTCAGCCTCCGCCATTAAAGAATATAGGCCCTATTTTAGTGTTTTGGTAATTAGCGACAACTGTCAATTGTGAACTAATATGTTTGTTCAAGTGATTGAAAGGGTTAGTTCCAAATAAAGATAAAGAGCACTAAAGGCACTCAAATGTTGGATATCAAGATCATCTAACTCAAGGCAAAGATATATAGTTGAATATGATCTTATCATAGTTTTACCAGTCAGTTTGAATTTTCAAGACCGGATTACCAGTGTAGGTAGCTGTACCATGAAGAGGGATCGACAACTAGTAGCATGATAGCTAAGTGTGCCACAATGCTCAAACTCACTTGGTTGCATCTTCGAGTTCTAAGTGATCTCACGACCACAAAATTTTATGTCCCTTACTTTTTGTCCGGACTGACTGCAGTTGGACGTCCGGACTGACCGGACATCTGGATTATTAAAGCAGTCAGCTTTTTCCGGAGAGCTCCTTTTTCGTAATTTTGTTGGGCGGACTGACCGCAAGGAAAATCCCGGACTGACTGAACCCTCGGTTTGAGTAGGACGGTTGGCTATTTCCAGAGAGACTCTTTGGCTTCATTCCTTCTCTATTCTATTATCCGGACTGACCGTAGTTGGAGGGCCGGACTGATCGGACCTTCGGTTCCTTGATGCGGTCAACTTTTTCCAGAGAATGGTGTTTTTGTGACTTGCTACTGAATTCTCAATGCTGGACTAACCGTGGTGTTTTCACTAGTCAGACCGGAATCCCAAATTGACCAACGTGGTCAAGTCAGACCGGAATCCCAAATTGACCGGCGTGGTCAGCTTTTTCTAGTAGCAATTCTTTTCTATTATGGGAAACTTTTGAACCCAGTCTGACCGGACCATGATTGGGCGGACTAACCGGATCTGGCGTAATGGATATATTCTATAGTGATGATTACTGCAGAGTTTACCGTAATATTGTAGTCCGGTATAACCAGCCCTATGCTTGCAGTCTGATCGGCCGTGCTGATTTTGCACAGTCTCGTGTGCCAATGGCTAGTGGAGAGGATTGTGGCTATAAATACCTTTCCTCCTGCAGCAAGGGACTCTTTAGAACCTCTATTGAACACTCTTGAGCCCTTGCCTCTTCTTCTACTCCTTGAGAGCTAAAGTTCCATCTTGCAAAGGTTGTAGAGGTTTCTCCAAGTGCATTGAGTTGAGTTTGATTTTTGTGGCAATTAAGCATCTTCAAGCGAAGTGTTGTTGGTTTATTACTCTTGGAGGTTGCCACCTCTTAGACAACTTGAAGAAGGTGAATCGGTGATCTTCTCAAGAAGCTTGTGAGAAAACCCGGTTAATTGTGAAGGTTGGAGCTCACCGTTTCTAAGTAGAGAAGAGCTACCACTAGTGATCGAGGGGTGTGCTCGTGTGGAGCCGACTTGATTAGTTCAAGCTTCCTCAATGTGGATTAAGGGAGACTGGCAAGTCTTCGAGACCACGGAAAAACATCGTTTATCTTCATATTGTAGTTTATATCTTTTACTCTTCTCTTAGTGCATTTACTTATATAGCAATTTTTTGTCTCTTGATTAGGTTGTCTAGCTTAGTCTAGAGTGATTAGTGCACTTAGATATATTTAGACTATTTAGGCCTTAAATTGTGAAATCGAATTACATTTTTTTACTTATTGAAAATCTATTTTTAGCCAAAAGTTTTTAAAACCGTCTATTCACCCCCTCTAGTTGGTTATCTTTGATCCTACAAGTGTCATCAGAGTTTGGTCTCTCATCTTTTAGGTTTTACCGCCTAGAGAGAAAGGGATGGCTAGTGATGGATTTTTCATTGGTAAGGCACCATAATTTGATGACACAAATTATGCTTATTGGAAGGTTTGTATGACCGTTTATCTTAAGGCCATGAGCTCAAGTATATGGAGAATTGTTGGAGAGGGTTTTGTTATGCCCATTGATCCTAATCATCTTACCGATTTAGATCAATGGAACGCTCTCCTAAATGCTCAAGCAATGGATGCTCTTTATAGAGTCTTGAATGCGGATGAATTCAATAGAGTGAGTTCTCTTGAGACGGCTCATGATATTAGAAAAACTTTTTCCGAAATTCATGAGGGAACATCCACGGTCAAGGAGGTCAAATTGCATGTACTTAAGATCAAATATGAGTCATTCATCATGTTTTCCCATGAGAACATCAATGAGATGTACTCAAGGTTGAACAACTTGGTGAATGAACTCAAAGGCCTTGGTTCAACACTAACTGATCTTGATATTGTTCGAAAGATGCTTAGGGCTCTACCGGACAAGTATGAGATATTGGTGATATTGTTCCTGAACTCCTCTGACTTGCCAAGAATGACTCCTACCAGCCTCTTGGGTAATTTTATTACAAATGAGCTATACCAGAAAGACAAGAAAGATCTCTTGGATTAAGTTGCTTCTAAGAAGAAGAATATTACTTTCAAGGCAAAGGTGGAGTCAAGTGATGAAATTATTAAAAATAAAGATGATGACTCTGATGAAGAGATGACTCTCCTTGTGAGAAGAATGAATAGATTCATGAAGCGATGCTCAAATCAAAGCGTCAACTTTGAGAAAGGTAACAAAGAACAATCCTCAAGTAAAAAGTGCTACACCAATATTAGGTGTTATGAGTGTGACGAGAAGAGCCACATTGCCTCTCATTGCCCTAACAAGAAGGATGAGAAGTCCAAATCATTCAAGAAAAAAGACTACAATAACAAGAAGAAGCTTTTCAAGAAGCTTCACAAAAATGGTAAAAGTGAAGCTCACATTGGAGAATGGAATTCCGATAAGGAATATTCTGACTCCGATTGCGAAGATGATGGGTCCTTAAGGAAGAGGGAACTTGCCGGAGTTGCTATCAAAGAGGCTCTGTCACTATTCTCTACACCCTATTGTCTTATGGTAAGACGGGAACAAAAGTTAGCTAATGATAATGATGATGAGCCTATTTATGATGAGCTTATGGATATGTTAGAGGACTTGAACGCATATCTTGGTAAGGAGAATTCAAAATTTAAGGTTTTGAAGAAAGAATTTCTTTCTCTCAAAGACTATTATGAGGAGCTAAAGAAAGCTCATGAGACTCTCCTTGTCAAGGATCAATCAAAGTCCAAGGTGGATATAAGCATTACTTGTCATATTATTGATGACATATCTAGCTTGAATATTGCATCATGTATTTTATCTAAGATTAGCATATCCACCTCATGTGATGACTTGATTGCCATGCCATGTAGCCCTAAAATTGATTATATTGCTTGCATGGATTTACCTAGTGATCATTTTCTTGTTATTGAAAACAATGAACTCAAGGAACAAGTAATCAAGCTAGGTAGGAGCTTGGATAGGTGTTTTAAGGGAAAAGCTACCCTTGACAAAATATTGAGTGAGCAAAGGTGTTCATACAACAAAGAAGGTCTTGGTTTTATTCCCAAGAAAGTAAAAAGGTCAATCTACAATGCTACAAGGTTTGTGAAGAAAAATGGTAACTTTTGTTACAAATGTCATAATGTAGGCCATTTGGCAAAAGATTGCCGAATTGGTAGTTCTTCTAAGTCTTTTGTATTTGATTCTTACTATATGCTTAAAAAAAATCTAAGGATGGCAGAATTGTAGCTAAGTTTATTGGCACTCATATCCTTGGTGGTAAAAATAATATCATTTGGGTGCCTAAAACCTTGGTAACTAACCTTCAAGGACCCAAACAAATTGGGGTACCTAAAAGAGTATAATTTTGTTATGTAGGTGGACTACAAGACCGATGGAAGAAATTGAGTGCTTGATAGCGGTTGCACACAACACATGACTAGAGACCGAAAAATATTCACTACATTTGAAAATGGAATGGAAACAATAACAAGATTACATTTGATGATAATAGCAAAGGGAAGGTAAGTGGATTGGATAAAATTGCTATTTCCAATGATATTTTAATTTCTAATGTATCTCTAGTTGAATCTCTTAATTTCAACTTGCTCTCAGTTGCTCAAATTTGTGATCTTGGTTTTACTTGCATTTTCTCTCAAGAAGGTATTTATATTTCAAATAAGAAAGATAACTCTTTGGTTTTCAAAGGTTTTCGTGCAATATTTATTTGGTAGATTTTTCCTCAAGAGATTCTCGCCTAAAAACTTGTTTGATTGCAAAAACCTATTTGGGTTGGCTTTAGCATAGAAGGCTTGTTCATGTAGGGATGATTCAACTCAAAAAGCTTTTTCAAATAAGATTTAGTTGTGGGCTTGAAAGATGTGAAATTTGAGAAAGATAAGCAATGTAGTGCTTATAAAGCCAACAAGTAAGTAGAAAGTTCTCATCCATCCAAGAGTATTGTAACATCCCAAAATTCAAATTTTGGGATTATGTAATATAAATGCATTAGAAAAAAAATCTTTGATCATCTGCATATGAAATATACCATGTTGAAATTGGTTTTTGAATTTAAAAGAAAAACTGGAACTACAAACAAATGGCTGCTAAAAAGGAAATAGATAAAACAAAGTAAGAATAATTAATGAGAGAATTATTTCGGGCCTATTATCACAGGAAGAACTCACAAAAATTTTTATATAAAATCTTGTTTAGAAAAACAACTAGAAATCATACAAACAGAAAATTGTCCGAATTTTAGAAAAATTCACTAAAAGTATTAACCTCTAAAAATTTTACAGAAGAAACTCATTAGTTCATAAGCCTACACAAAAATTTTCATTAAATTCCAAAGTTTTTGCTTAGTGAATAAAATCGGGAATTAAATCAGCCAAAAAATAGAAAAAAATACTAACCTTAACTCACCTCTCTCTCTGACATGTGGGCCCCGCCCACAGGGATCTTCTTCCACCTTGTGGTGTTGCGCGCTAGCGTACCACCGCGAGCGTGTCGCCACCTCGCTCATGGTTTTGACTGCCTTGCCCGCGGCTTTTCACCTGCCACACCTGCCCCGTCGATTCGCCGTCTCATCCTGTGCCCATCCCAACCTACTCGAGCCCCATCCCTGCCCGTACAACACCGGGGGCTCCGTCAATTGCTTGCGGCTGCCTGAGCTTTTCCTCATCGATCTATGCCTCTCTGTCTATAAATAGCCATCCCCGACCTACGTCTCTCCTTTCCTAATCCAGTGCGCACCTCCCCGCCTCTTCTTTCCACTCAATCGAGCTCTAGAGCTTGGAGAGCGCAACCCTAGTTTCGACCAAGCGCTGCCACCTTCATCCTCGACACTGTGAAGGGTTTTGTATCATCCTTACCATGTCATACCGTGTTTTGGAGATCCTTACAACTTTCCCCTCACTCAATTTAAACTTTGATTCACAGGAACTCTCAAATCGCCCCTTCTTCCTCGTTTACAGCCAGAACCACCGCCTTGAGTTCCGCCATGATTCATCGCTCTTCGGACCAATTCCCCATACCTGAAGCATCGCCTGGACCTATTGGAGCTTTTCGATCATTGGACTCTGCCCTCCATCAACCGAACGCCTTTTCCACGCATCGCTCACCTCGCCCCCTCGGCTCACCGTCGACAACACATCTTCGACCATCTCCAAACCTCCTCTCGCCTCTTGTATACTCCTAATAGCCCCTAGGTGCTTATGCGTGCATCACTTTGTTGGGAGCATTGCTTGTTCGAGCTCTGACTCCTTACCGTACCTGCTCCTCCATTCAACACTGCCGCGCCGCCGCGTTAGGCCATCTCCGGCCTTGCCGTCGGTGCCAACGGGAGCACATTAGCATGGAGATCCCATTTTGGGCACTCTCCGACCTCACCGTGCACCGCATCGCCGGCGACACGCGCGGGCGTGAGTGCCACCACACGGCGCACGGTGACGAGCACTGTAGCTCATCATCAATGTGTCTAATCATAGTCATTAAGACTAAAAAAGTCATTAGTTGTCGGTTTAGTTGTAATAAGTCATTGACATGTGGGACCAAGCAATATATTAAAAGAAATCTTAAATCAAAATGTTTTCTCTAATGAGTCTATGACATGCGAGCCCCACAGCTTAAGTGCACAGTGAATCCACCCCGTGAACCCGTGCGCTATGCGTATAGACAGTTGGTATATACACTATTCTGATGGACTGTGTCACTGACAGCGTGCCCTACTTGCCGGTTTAAAAGCAAATCTGAAAAGAAATAGAAAATACTTTTTTAGTTATGAGGAGAATATGCTTTCCATTCTGGAAAGCGTAAACCTCATTAGAACATGCGCGGGATTACGCTTTCCTTGTTGGAAAGCGTATTTCTCAATTTTCTTTGAATTTCTAAGCCGAACAGAAATGAAACTTTAATAACTTTTGCTACAGAACTCCAAATTGAATAATATTTATTTCTAAATTTATCTAAAATCGTGAGCTACCATAATATACAAAAATATTTAAATTTTTTTTCCACCGTTGAACATCGATTGCTCTGGTAATTATTTCGACGACCAATCCACCATATTTCTAGAACTACAAGAGCAAGACAAGCACCTCCTTTGATCATATTGATCCCAGTATTTTACTTATTGTACTTTGTTTTGAAAATTCTATTATGCATGCATGTATGTTGTGCATGAAAAATGCTATTATTGGGAAATTGGTAGTTGTAATCCTATTTGCTGCACATATCTCCTCGTAATATTGATTCCTTACTGTTATAGTCATTAGAATATGGGTTATACAATATGTAATGTCATTTGGGGATTTTTAAGTGTGACTATCGCACAAATGCAACTAGAACAGTAGGTTTTCTGAAAAACTGATAAAAGGATAATATGATAATTTGAGAATTTTGGGATATTTTGAAAATGGTCTAGAGGAGATATCTCTATTATTTTGTATGAAAATGAAATGAAAACTTTAGTTTTTAGACGTGGGTGAGTTATATTGTATTCTGAAAAAGTGAGGATTGCGACTCACTAGTAGATAGGGTGGAATTCTTGCCCGTAGTCAATTAAGGACTGAAGCCAGCAAATCCGGGACTAAGACCTAATTATACAACATATGTGCTAGTATGGGATGGTCGTAGCTAACTAAGTTGTCGAATCTTAGCCTTGCATGATTAGTAGGCAGGAGTAGTACAAGCATGACCGGTTAGGCATGCCGTCACAACTGCGGGTGCCTCACTTCGATGGGTTTCTATTCGGGCAAAGTGA
Source organism: Ampelocalamus luodianensis (assembly GCA_036346255.1). Classification (NCBI taxonomy): domain Eukaryota; kingdom Viridiplantae; phylum Streptophyta; class Magnoliopsida; order Poales; family Poaceae; genus Ampelocalamus; species Ampelocalamus luodianensis. Next base: position 27,082,204 of record CM070624.1, on the reverse strand, counting down.
GAGAATCACTCAATGGGTCTCTATCCAGGTAGTGAGGCTCCTCATTCGATGTGTTCTTGTATTATTATCAGGACAAATGAGGATAATGATTCACAGGGCTAGTGCAAGGTTAGGGTTAGATGATGTAAAGGCTATGTCGCGAACTCTAGACTGCTTACCTTCGGTAGTGAGCAGTGATATAGAGATATTCCAGGCAACTGGAATACTGCGTACTATAGGTAAAGCTGTACACCTCTGTAGAGTAAAATATCTATTTAAATAGCCGTGCTCACGGTCATGAGCATGTTTAGTGCGGCTGGTATGGCGGTAATCTTGCTTTTTTTCTCCAAAATTGGCTATCACAAAACTTGGGTAATGACATGGGGTTTTTCTTTGTTGAGCTAACTGCTATTTCTATGGCTGGACTGCTATGTCTATAGCATGACTGCCATTTCTATGGCTGAACATGAATTTGTCAGTGCCATGTCTATGGCTGAATATGATTATATTTTTGCTTGCAACCGAGTAGGGTTGCGGGTGTTGTTATTACTTTGTTCAGTTCTATACTTACTGTCTTGTACTTAATTATACCGCTTTTTCAAATTCCGTTGTAAATTATTACTTATGAGTATTGCAAATAAAAATGACCTTCAGCAAAATAACTTGTAGAATAAAGCTTCATTCTTTGATAGCCATGCATTTAATATAAATTTTGCGATACACTACAAGCCTTACTGAGTACACAAGTACTCAATCTTGCTAATATTATTGTTCAGAGATTGAAGGTGAGCAGATGCCAGACGACGAGTTCTTTGCTCCCAGCATCGGAGGGTTCGATGACGAGTCTACCTAGGCCTTGTTCCTTGTCGGTTGTCTACGGGATCGGATGGGCATGCCGCTGGAGTTTTTGCTACTATTATTATGTCTTCCATTGCTTTATAGTTACTCTGATGACTGCTTTTATTTGGCCGGTCGACCATTGTTACAATAATCTTGTAATAGCTTAAGTAGAGTACTTTTTTACTTACCTTAGCATGTGAATGTATGGATGTGATTTCCAAATGTTGTGAATGTGTGCTAGCCACTAATCCTGGGACTATCACAGTATACACATAGGGTCTTCGGGTATTCCACGTCCGAGGGTATGATAGCGCTTGGTATCAGAGCCACACTGACTGTAGGACAAGCCCTAGGTAGAATGGTTAATAGATTAGGATTTAGAATTAAAACATGCAACCTAATTTAACCATAGGAATGGTTATGAAATTTTAGAAATATGTGCTAAATCTTATCCCTCTTAGCACTCTTTTCTCATCTAAAGTCTAGTTTTAATCATTTTCTCTCAACTTGTTCAAAATAGTTTTAGTTTTGAGAGATGAGATGCTCTCTGAAAATAAAAGTATTTAAACACCTTTAGGACTTTAAAACTGAGCCAAAATGTTTTCAAAAATTTCCTAAAACATCCCTCTCAAAGTCCTTTTGAAGAGCCTCCTTCGAACTACTAAGGATATCACTTTAGATACCCTTTTCTAAAAACTTCAGAACATAATGCTTGCTGAAATTTTGTGATGTAATATCTTTTATAACCTCTCCCATCTTCATTTGAATTTTAATTGAGTGCTATTATAAAGGTCTAATATTATATAAAGACCAAGGGGTAGTATTGCCTTATTATAAGCCATAAGGGTTAGTTAAATGAACTAGAGAATGGGCAAAACCCATGCTGAAAATTCTTTTCCTATCTACAGTCATTTCTTGTCCATATCTCTATTCACATGATCACTAACTCTCCTTTTCTTAAAACATGTAGATGGCCAGCTAGTGGGAGCCTCAGTACCGCACCAGCACGTTCGAGGAGGGTATGCTACAGCACACTCTGTGGGTGATGTTGTAGCGTATCGAGTGGCCGCATACGCCCCAATACACGGTCTACAGTGCACCCTCGAGCGCAGCATCCACTGAGTATCTCACCCAGGTGCTCATCCAGGGACAGAACTTCAGAGACCCTTCTTTTCGTTGCTACGGAAGAGGCTTGACGGTCTGGATGTCTCTGCTCGATGCAGCATACGTCGCGATCGTCCATCTACGACACGAGCTACCGAAGCTAGAGAAGTCCTTCTTCCACTTCCCAGCATGTTCTGCTGACAGGGCAGAGCACACCTACCGGGTGGAGGGGAGGCAGTTCCTCACTCCTCACCTGCAACCTAGCTAGCCTTGTGACCCCCTTGACGGGTATCTCGGTCGAGTGACCCGAGAGCTGTTGTAGGCTCGCCAGAGGATCTCCCTCCTGGAGGATAGCATCGCTCCGATGGTGGCTTAGGGCTTCTTATCCCGGGAGCTACTGTATGGAGAGGATGCCGTATTGGCACCCATCGAGGAGTTGCCGCAGCCCATCATCCTTCTCTAGTCCCGTACCTGACGTCCTCGTATGTCGGTGACCGGTCACCGCCGTCGGGTGATGGCCATCTACGCTGGTGCGGTGGATCCTACATAGCCACTGCAGCACTACCACCACCGTCTCGCTGGACGTGAGGATACCGAGCATCAGAGCACTCCACCCTCTTAAGCCCCCGAGTCCTCAGGAGCCACCCAGCGTGGCCTTGACGTCTAGACTGCAACAGTTAGTCTAGAGCTCAACTGTAGTCCTTAGAGTGAGCACTTTTGGATATTTTGTAGAAGTAAATTGAGGTGGGACCTCGTTGTAAAATATGTGTAACATGCTACTTGTTATGCTTTAGTTGCCCCCTTTTGTAATATCGAACGACAGGCATGTGCGCCTTGCAATGTTTAACTAATATGTTGAAAATTCATGTGTGCTGCCCCTAAATCTTAAAAATATGCATGTTTTTAGTTTAGAATATATTAAATTAGTTTGGGATGAAGATACTTGCTGACCCACTTAAACTTCTGCTTATTCCCTCTTATCCTGCGAACGTTTGTTTATTCTGCCTCTTGTTTGATCAGGATGCCCGTAACTCGCTATGTTCACCAGCTTATGGCAATAGGAAACACTTCCGGATCATAGCAACCAGGGGGCGAGACTCCTGCACCTTCGCTACCCAACCCTCAGCATCCATCCGCAACAGCGGAGCAAGCTGAGCAATCTCAACCTGCTGCTAGTGCGAAAACCAAAGTTCTACCACCACCTCCCACCATGGCACAAGTACTTGCCATGATTGAGTAAGGGCGGCAGACCAATACTCTGCTGCTCCAGCAGTTAGTTCAAAACACCGCTTACTTTATCTTACCGCATCTAGGCTCGATATAATGTTTAGTCTTTGCATGTGTGAATGCTTTCAAGCTTCTCCAAAAGAGTGTCATCTTATGGCCGTAAAAAGGATTCTTAGATATTTAAAGCATTCCTTTTGCATTGGCTTATGGTATTATAAAGGTGCTAAATTTGATTTAATTGGATATTCCCATTCCGATTATGTGGGTTTCCAAGTGGATAGAAAAAGCACCTCCGGAAGTTATCAATTTCTAGGAAGATCCTTGGTCACCTGGTCTTCAAAGAAACATAATTTCGTAGCCCTATCCACCGCCGAAGCGGAGTATGTCTTCGCGGGAAGTTGTTGTGCTCAATTTCTTTGGATGAGGCAATCTTTGATGGATTATCGAATTGACTTCTCTAAAATGTCTCTTTTGTGTGACAATGATAATGCGGTGAAGATAACAAATAATCCAGTTCAAAACTCTAGAAATAAACAAATAGATATTCGCCATCATTTTCTTAGAGATCATGTAAACCAAGGTGATATTGTGATTAGCCACATAAGAACCGATGATCAATTAGCAGATATCTTCACCAAGCCACTAGATGAGGGCCACTTTTGCAAAATGAGGAATGCATTAAATGTCATAGATCTTTCAAATGTTGCCTGATCTCATGCACCTTGCTTGGTTCTTATTTGCAAGTCATTTGGATTTCCTTGTGGTTTTGTTGTTTTGGATAGTTGTAAATGGGAAACATATTTAGAGGGAGTGTTATACAATCTTCATGTATACCACATCTCTATTTTGTGAACATAATGAAATGCATGCTAGAATACCTTTCAAAATAAGCATATTTTGGTCAAAAGTCAAATTTTGTGTTTTAAAAGCCAAAAATCATGAAAAACTAGTTATATATACTTAAATATGTATTTTAAAGGTTTTTGGTTGGTTAGAACTAAAAAATAACTAACTTTGAAAGAAAATTCAGTTTTGGCCCAAAATGAACTTCTAGTATTTAGTTCTTGACCAAAACTAGATTTTTGTGCAAAATCTATTCCAAAAGGAATTTGATATTGGCTCCAAAAGGAAATCCTAGAGTTAGCTATTCCAAATCTTTTTCATATTCATAAGTTTTTCAAAATACCAACCTAGTGAAAGTTATTTGATTTTGAGTTCTGCCGAATAATGTCCTTTGACTCGAAAAGTCATATTCTAGCATATATATATTTCTTCAAGTATATTGGATCAAGATAGTATTTCATACTCACATATTTCAAAACAAGTGACAAGTTCCCATCTTTTGACCATTTTCGTCCCCTCAAAGTGTTTTCTCCAAAATTATCCTATTTTCTTACAAAACAATGTCAAAATCTCTTTTGGTGATCTAATCTCGTTGAAATTGTTCCAAGTAGGCTTTATGTTATGTTTAAAGTATCTGGAGTAAGACGAACATCTCTTTCTGCCATTTTCTCTGCTTTTCTCTGAATCGTGGTCTAACCGCCGTTGTATCCCCAGTCTGACCGCACCTCACCCGGTTTGATAGTGCATATATCGCTGGTCTAACTGCACCTCACCCGGTTTGACTGTGCGTATATCGCCGGTCTGACCGCTCTCTGTGTAGTTATTTCTTGTCTCCCCGACTGGCTTTATCTTTTTACCTCCCCCAACAGTTTTTACCCCTCTCCTTCCTCCCGAACCGCGCCTCCCGACCCTACCACCCCCGACCATGCGCCGCCGCCCTCCTTCACTGCTAGTCTTCCCCTTGTTCGCGCTGTCATCTTCTCCTCCTCAAGGTCCGCCCCTGTTTCCTCTCCTATCCCCTCTTTCTTTCTGCTAGTTAGATATAGATCTAAGATGCGATACTCGACTTCTTTGTGCTTTTAACTTGCTACATTGTTCCCTTGTATCAATGTACATCATTTGTTTGTGTTATCTTGTTGCAAATTTGTTGAATGGTTGAGTCTAGGGTTGCAGTTTTGCCAGGCGCGGTATGACCGACGCGTACCATGCGATCAGTTCAGCCTGAGGTCTAACCTACATGTGTTGCGCAGTCTGACCGCCCCTGCCAGAATTTTCCACTCTCGATTCTATTTCATTCTCTTTCGCTAATTCTTCGTATTGTTTCTCTCCAGTCATCATGCCAAGGACAAAGACTGCCGACCATCCCGAGGCTTCTTCTTCCCAGTCTCGTCTGCCCCGGCAAGCCACTCGCTGTCCTCCTATCGATCACAGCGACTTCGACAGTGCTGATGAGCGTCATCAGTTCTCCTTGTCTCTCGTTGTCAGTGACCATGATGATGAAGATCTTGATCAAGATTATGAGAAGGATGACCCCGATAAGACCTTTGAGGAAGCACCTCGAGTTAACCTCAGATTAATAAAAAAACAAGGATTTCATGATTCTTTGGCACAAGAATCAGTATGGGATGCCTAGGAATACCATTGATGAGCGATTCCATACTTTGTTCCAAGAGGATGCCTATCATCATGTGTTTATGCACAAACAATTTGCCATTCACAAGTATGTCAATTGGAACTATCTCAATGAGCAAACTCGGTATGAAGGACTGTATTCTCGGTTTCGTGTAGCCGGCTTGGATGGTATTGTCAGTTTGAAGTGCAACTTTCATTAAGACATCATCAGACAGTTCTATGCAACCATCCACATTGCCTCTAACCTTTCCACTGTTTCTTAGATGACCGGGTCAGTGCACTATTCGGCCACCAAGCGCCACTTTGAGGAGGCCCTCAACTTGCCCCAGCGCGACTATGTCAAGATTCAACTTGAGCCCGCTCTTTAGACTCGGAAGCAAGTTCAGTGTTATGATCCCTCTTATGATGGTTTTGTCGCTGGGAAGGTAGCAGGGCTTCTCCCTCTTCCAAGTGTTATCATCAGGACCATAAGAGCCACCATTTTGCCGAGAAGTGGCAATAATGATGCAATTCGAGGACATGCTTGGAATGTGATTGGCTTTGTCATGAAAGGGAAGAAATTTGATGTGATGCACTTGAATTTGAATGAGCTTGCGTCTTGCAAAGGGGATTTGGGAAAGCGAATGTATTTCGCTCCTTTTATCATGAAGCCCATCCTCAGTGTCACTCACTACAATGATGCTCTTCCTTTTCCTCACAAGCAATACAAGTCTGAAGGTGACCATCAGAGGGATTTGGAACCGGCCTTTGGAAAGGCAACCCCAGCAGCGTGTTGATGATGATCAAGAGCAGCTACCACAAGGGCCACACCACGCTCCACAACAGCATGGTGGAGTTGATCCCCTTTTCTTGGACACTTTGCATTCTGGGATTACCACTATTGTTTCTCGCATTGACACAGTGGATCGACGCCTTGAGGTCATTGATCACTGCATGGACGCCATTGATCGCCGTTTTGAGGCCATGGATAGTCTTTTTGATGCCATTGATCAAGGCAACATTGCAGTGAATCAACATTTTGATCAACTTTATGGATGGGTTTCTGAGATATAGTCAGTTCAAGGGCAGATTTTGATCAACATTTCTGATGTGAACAACAGGGTATCTTCAATTGAGCAGACTGCCACTTATGCTCGTCGCCATTGCATCGATCCTTCTCCTTCATATCCATCTCCTTCGGTGGGCGCTCCTCCTCCTTCCTCTTAGGCTTTGTTGTTAGCTTTTGGTCCCTGATGCCAAAGGGGGAGAAGAATGTCTATCTACTATAATCTGCTACTCTTATTATTGTTGGACTTTGTGATTTGGAATAGGATAGAGGATAAGCTTATTACCTTTTTCTTTATCTGTGTAAGCTTATTGAACATCATTACCTTTATTGTCTGGATGTTTGTGGTCTATAGAAATGATTTCTATTTTATCTATCTTGCGATTGTGTCTATGAGATTACTTGAATTGATATATCTTGATGATCATATTGTTGTTGTTTCTCAAAATATAGAGGAAACTCTGTTGAATTTTTAAGACCTCATATGTGCATGAATTTCACCTCTTAATATTGTGCGCATCTTCAGGGGAGTTTCTCCTATATTTTGTGGTTTAGTTAGCATTTTGTCATATTTCACTTCCTTTATCCTATTCAAGACAAATGATATCTAAACATATTCTAGAATATACAACTTGTTTGGTACTTGTTGTATGTTCAAATCATTTCATTCTATCTGTGAGGACCCCAATTTATTTGGTTTGAAATGCTTAACCAACCACCTGGTCCTAACATCACAAATCAAATAAACTGATCCTCGAGATATGTATACTTCCCAGAAAGCAGTATACACACCTCGGTACAAAATTAGACATCAACTCCATTCCACACATAGAGTCCAAACACAACACTACCAAACGGAAGATAAACAAATAGTAGAGGTTATTACAGACACAGGCCGACCGGCCCAAAAGATACACAAAAAAAACAAGAACGACAGCGGAAGCAAAAGTGCCATAAGATGGCTATAAACAAAGCCAATCAGTGTGCCTTCAACCCACAAGGCATCTGACCGGACCGCCAAGCCTAGTCGTCACCCACGGCGACAAAGACTCACGTAAGTGAGGCCCCGAGGCTCACCTTCTTCCTCTGCAACAACAACATCAAGCAAAGCACCGAGTACAAAGATTGTCTTTGTACCCGCAAGATCGACGTGTGAACTAGCGCACTGCTCATATGCTACATGCAGCTTATTTGGTGGAGGCCATATGTTTCATTTGCATAAAGCCAATTTTCATTTGCAATAAGGTAATACTGTTTTACAGCAAGTTTGCAATTCATTTTTAAGATTGAAATAACAAGAAGGATAATAATAACAAAAGCGAAAGATAAATGAATTAGAAGTGACTATCCCAATAGTCACCACAACAATAGCACGAATCCCAGATTCGTACCACCCATCAAGTTTTAATTTAAATGTTGTAGTCTAACTCTTGAAAAGCTTACCCAAGCGTGTCCATCACCTAGGGCGAGGCTATTCGAATAGTTTTAACCTGCAGGTGTACCAATGTACCCACACTTGGCATCGCTTTAAGCCAAAGCACACTTCCGAAGGTATCTTTGCACACTAAGTCCTCGAGACTTTTTCCAATATTGTGTATTAACTACGAGCCGCTCGTATGGATAGAAACCCATACGCTTACATGGTAAAGCCGAAAGACAACTACCCACTCAGATAAAGCTTTTGGACAACTACCATGCTCCCACCTCCATCCCTCCCGCGACCTCCTGCGACCGGAGCCAATACACGCCAAAGTACTAGGTCAAGAGAGGTCCCATATACTCTAGTGTGGTTAGCACGCCGAAATGCTGGATAAAAATTCACTCACAAGATGTTCGGTCCTTAATTGACCGGGCACCTTTCCATCACACCCAAAAGATCACACCAATCTTACCATTGTGCCCGGCCCAAATCATTTTTGTTTTCATTTTTAGTTTTGCAATTTAAACAAAGCAGAAATGCTGAAACATAAAGTTGTAGTAAATTTTGTGTGATCAAGGTTACCGACTAAGTCGATAACCGCCCATTTCTACCGATACTAAGCATGTCTAAGCAATTTGACTCGGATCTACTAAGTGACAAGAGATCATCCAACGACCTCTAATCACAAAGAAATAACCTAGGCTCGGTGTAGAGATCAATATTTTGTCTTACAGATATGCAGCTACGGATTTAACTAATCAATTTAACACAAATTAAGCGATGCATACATACAGTTGAAACAAAATATTAGACTTTAAAATACTGGGATAAACATGATCAAACTGCTTGCCTGGCTGCTGTTGCTCAATTTGTTGCGGAGGGTCGTTCTCAGGGTTGCCGCAAATATCGAAGCCTAACGATTGAACAAAACAGCGAATAAGAACGAATAACACCGACCAAACTCAAACATACAACAACAACAACCAAAACAAACCAAGACTCACACAGCAACCTAAGCATGATACAACAAAATTTTAGAAACAGAGGACAAAACCTTTTAATTAAGAATTTTCTAAGAATTTTCTAAGTTATAAACACATCAAAACACTAGCTAATTACTTAACAAATTTTCATGAACAAAAATAGTATCTAAAACCTAACCTGATAATTAGCACACTAAAAATGAAAATTTACAGAGTTGGTTTCTTTGGATTTGGACAATTATTGAAAAGATATGAATTTTCTAACTTGGAAAATACATAAAACACCATTTAATTAATTAATAGATTTTTGCTACAGAGACAAGATTGAGACTAATTTTAATAAATAGCACAATTAAAATGAAAATGAACAGCACTGGTTTCATGCGATTTGGATAAAAATTGAATTAGTTATGCATTTTACAAGTTTAATTGAATTAACAGATCAACAGAAAACACAAACCAGAAAATACTAAATCATTTCCGAAATCTATAATGCATTAATACCATTTCGCACCCACAGCCAGCTAGCCCTCACATCGACAATGGGCGCGCGAAAATCTTGACGAGCAACACCACCGCCGAAAGTGGCGTCGGGCGTATTCTAAGAATCGCCTTTGACTTATCAAGGTGTACTTCTAACATATACACACGAGAAATACGCCTCCGACGGAAAACGCATTACCAGAGCTACACAACCCTAACTGACAGCATGGACCCACATGGCAGTGACTCAGAGAATAAATAACGGGTTGGATTAAAGGATTTCTAAACGCGATTAACCAAAGAGGGCCCACAAATCAGGGATACAACTAAAGAACTTAATTACAGCTAAAGACGAGATTAGACCTTAACAGCCGGCGGCTCGACGGAGCTCCCGCGCGTGGCTGCGACGGCGAGGTGGAGGATCTGGAGCTGGAGCGGTTCCCTGGGCTCGCTAGTGGCCTCACTGGTTGCGCAGCAGCCCCACGAACACAATGGTGCCGGTGCAGAGCCAAATGGTCGTCGGAGGTGAGCTCACGACGGCCGGAGGCGGAGAAGAAGCCACTGCTCCCGAGGAGAAGACGCTACGGGCGCTGAGGAGCTTTGGGAAGGTGCGCAACAGCTTCGCCTTGACTCCAGGAAGGATAAGCCCAAGATAACGCCGATGAAGAGGGACCAAGGCGGCCGGAATTGCCACGGCGGCGGAACACCGTGCTCGAAGAAGAACCGGTCGCACAGCCTCGGGGATGCACCAAAGAACAAAATAAGATCACCACTAGACTCAGTGAAGCAATGCGATCCTAAAGGACCAAGCGCCGAAGCTTGATACTTACTAGAACACCAGGAAGCTCGTGGGGCCGAGCTCACCGGAGGCGGGGACGAAGACACCACCCTTGGCGATTCACTGGACGACAAGGATCCGGGATGGCCAAAATGGACGCGGCACCGAGTGTGGTTCACGATGGTGAGGTTGTGGGCTCAAGGGCTTCTCCAACGCGGCAGCGCTACCCGTTCCCTCTCGGCGAAACAAGAAATCGGGCGAGATAGCACGAGACCGCAAAGGAGAAGAAGTGGGTGAGCTCAGGGCTTTTATGAAGTCACGGCGATGCCTCCCAGCCGGACACGAGGGCATAAAGGTGGCAGCGACGAGGTACGTGGCGCGCATGCGATCGCCAGCGAGCTCCGGTGAGGTGCGGAGAAGACGAGGTGATATCGACGGTAGGGTCCACATCGGCCGATCGACGGCGGTGCGAGCCGATGGTTGGACTCGATCAGCATCGCACCGACCGTTGGATCTGAAATGGACGGCTGAGATTGGTGTATGCATTCGGACAGGTCGGTTGCGCACGCAACGTGGATCGTTCGATTTGCATCGGACGGTCACGATCGATTGGACTTCGCAGCAGTGCAGCTAGGCGGTGCGGCCGAGTCAAGTGGTGCGGTCGGTTTGAGTCGGACTCGGGTTCGAGCCCGACAAACAAGATGTTTTCGATTTTTGATTTTAAAAGCTGAGAGAGTTTAGGAATTTTAGAGATAGATCCCGAGCTCCAAAAATTCCGAAATTTTTATGGTAGCTACTTGAGACAGAGAACAACATTGCATAAATTTTCCAGAACTTTTATGCACTGAAAAGTTCTGCAGAAAATTCACAAGCATGCTGACCTAGGATTTGACCAGATTTTCAACTAGTTTGACTTGGCCATTTGAAATAGCAAATAAAATCTAAAATTGTGAAATAATTCAGGAGGTAGATAGGATGATCAAGATGATAGGAAAAATAATTTTGGAGGATGATCACAAGTTTGAAAGCTAAGAATCTGATAACAACAATTTCCAATCACAAGAATTAAATTCTAAAAATTGAAATTGCTAGGAAAATTGTAGAAACTTTCAAATGATTTGAAGAGACAACAAAAGTTTTATTTCTCCTCAAAATTTTACATTTGAAATAAAAACCCTAAGTTAGGGCTGTTACAAATCTCCCCTTACAGAATCTCGCTTAGAGATTCGATCATCGGGAGAAGAAGGATGGGTAATCGCTCGGAGACGATCTTCCCGCTCCCAAGTGGCTTCATCCTCGGAGTGGTTTGACCACTGAACTTTGAGGAACTTGATCACACGGTTCCTCGTTCTTCGTTCAGCTTCTTCGAGGATACGAACGGGACGCTCACGATAAGACAGATCTTCCTGCACATCGATATTTTCTAATGGTGTTTCCTCAATCGAATACGGAGGCACTTCTTCAATTGTGACACATGGAAAACATCATGCACCCCTTCAAGTGTAGCTGGCAACTCCAACTTGTATGCAACAGCTCCCACTTTCTTGATGATGCGATATGGCCCGACATATCGAGGAGCCAGTTTGCCCTTGACACCGAAACGACGATGTCCCTTCAGAGGCGAGACTTTGAGATACACAAAGTCATTGGGCCGAAACTCAACTCACGACGACGACGATCGCATAGCTCTTACGCTCGGTCGAGCTACGCGCAAGTGCTCACGAATCAATCGCACTTGACTTTCACCTCATTGATGGAATCGAGCCAAAGAACCTCTCACCGCGACCGGTTCAACGGTGTTCTGCAGCCGCCCATACAAGGCCTCAAATGGTGCCATGCCGAGACTAGCTCGGAAGCTGTTGTTGTAGGAGAACTCGGCAAGCGGTAGGCACTTCTCCCAATTCTTCCCATAGGAAAGAACACAAGCACGAGCATATCTTCAAGAACTTGGTTGACTCGCTCCGTCGACCATCGATCCGAGGATGATAGGCCGAAATGAAAGAAAGACGGGTCCCCATGGCTTCCGTAAATCGTGCCATAGCCGAGAAGTGAAAAGAGAGCCACGATCGACACAATCGTTCGTGGCACACCATGCAAGCTCACAATGCGGGAGATATAGAGATCGCCAATCGATCGACACCGAGAGTGGTAAATCGGCGGAAGTGCGCTACCTTCGCCAATCGATCGATAACAACCCGGATAGCATCCTTCCTCGAAGAAGTGCGGCGGACGGTGATAAAATCCATGTCTCGTAATCCCACTTCCACTCGGTATAGGCAAGGGCCGAGGAGACTGCTGGACGCCGATGCTCGGCCTTGACGCGACAACATATGTCACATCGGCCACGAACACGCAATCTCGCTTCATGCGAGTCCACGAAATCTCGACGCAGATCTTGGTACATTTTAGTGGCCCGGGATGGATGGACAAAGGCGAATCATGGGCCTCTGAAGAATCAAATCCGCAACTCGGGACCTTTGGGACCACAAGACGCTGCCCAAACCACACAACACCGTGCTCATCTTACGTGAAACACTTGGCTGATCCATTCTTGATGTTCGCTTGATTTTACCCACACCATCATCGATTGTTGTGCTGCCTTGATTTGATCCACCAAGGTCGGTCGCACAACCAAGGCGACAAAGGGAACCATGCTTAACCAAACCCAAGTTGAGACGCTGAAATTCTCGCAAGAAGTGCGAGTTCTTTGCTCTTGGATCATCAAAGTATTGCAATACACTTTTCGCTAAGTGCATCGGCAACCACATTGGCTTTGCCAGATGATCTCGAATACCTATGTCATAATCTTTGATTAATTCTAGCCATCTCCTCTCGCTCGAGGTTCAGATCTGGCCGAGTGAACAAGTATTTCAAACTCTTGTGATCGAATACACCTCACAATGATTCCGATCGATAATGCCGCCAAATCTTGAGTGCATGCACCACAAAGACCAACTCTAAATCATGGGTGGGATAATTGAGCTCGTGAGGTCTCAATCGCTGGATGCATAGGCAATCGTCTTGCCTTCTGCATAAGAACACATCCAAGTCCTCGACGAGAGGCATCGCAATAAATATCGAAGCTCTTGTGGATATCGTGAAGAGTGAGGATCGGGTGAAGTCAACCGCCGTTTGAGCTCACGAAAGCTCTCATCACAGCGAGGTCCACACAAACTTCTTGTCCTTTTGAGCAATTCATCATTGGCTTTGCGATTTTGGAGAAGTTCTCGATAAAGCGGCGGTAGTAGCCCGCTAAACCGAGAAAACTCCGCACATCGGTGATCGACTTGGCTGCCCCAAGATAGAACGTCGGCGACCTTGCTGGGATCCACACTATGCCTCCAAACTGAAAGAACATGGCCCAAGAATGCCACTTCCTTCAACGAACTCGCATTTCTTTGAACTTCGCATACACCGGTGCTCCCGCATTTGCCCAAAACAATCTTGGATGCTCAAGATGCTCGCTTGATCTTGGAATAGATAAGAATATCATCAATAAAGACCACCACAAATTTATCCAAATACTCCATGAATACTGAATTCATTAAGTTCATGAACAAGGCCGAGCATTGGTTAAGCCAAAGGACATGACGGTGTACTCGTCTGACCCATAACGAGTAGTGAAAGCCGTCTTGGAATATCCTCGATCGATCGACTGATGATACCCCATTCTCAAATCAATCTTTGAGAACACTGGCTCGATCAAGCGATCAAACAGATCATCAATGCGGGGCAAAGGATATTTGTTCTTCACCGTCACCTCATTGAGAGGACGGTAATCCACGCACATGCGCAAAGTCTTGTCCTTCTTCTTCACAAAGATCACCGGACAGCCCCAAGGAGATGAATTGGGACGGATGAAACCCTTTGCTTGGAGCTCACCAAGTCGCTTCTTCAATTCTTCTAGCTCATTGGGAGGCATTCGATCACGGCGCCTTCGAGATAGAGGCGTGACGGGCAAAGAACTCAATGACAAACTCAAGGTCTCGAACCGGAGGCATCCCGGGCAAGTCTTCAGGAAAGACATCCAGAAAGTCAGATACTATGGGAACATCCTGAATTTGCAAGGCTGGCTTTGCCTCTAATACACATAGATGTGACCCCTGAAGCTGCGGCGAAAATCCGACCTGTTCGCCTGAAGGGCTGGTGAGATAGACAATCTTCCTGGCACAATCGATCTGTCCCAAGTGTTGGGACAACCAATCCATGCCAAGAATCACATCCAGACTTGCTGAACTGAGCAGAATAAGATTTGCCAAAAATCCCACTCCTTTGACTATGATAGGAACATCCCGACACTGTAAATCAGCTCTCATTTCCGACCCCGGAGAGCGGATGAGCAAAGGAACTCCCAAAGGAACACAGCGAAGACCACTAACAGCAGCAAATGATCTTGAAATAAAAGAATGCGATGCTCCAGAATCAAATAATACTGCGGCAGGACGAGAATTGACAAGAAGTGTACCAATCACGACATCTGGCGCCTCCTGAGCCTCCTCAGCTGATAGATGGTTGACTCGACCGCTGCCCGCACCCTGGGTCTTCTGGATAACCTTCTGGTCAGGTGGGTGACCACTCCCCTGCCCGCGTCCTCCATTAGGACGAGGGGCTGCTGCAACACTCTGAGGGCAGGCATTCGCATAATGGCCCTTGTTGTGGCAGCGAAAACAAGTAACCTCGGCCGCCGGATTGCGGAGGCCGCTCTGCTGCTGGATCGCAGGCGCACGTGGCTGAAACACGGCCTGCGGTGGGCGAGGAGCTGGTGCAGATGGCCTCGGCGCCGGTGGAGCAAAAGAACGGGCCACTGGTGCTGGCCCAGCCCGAGGACGAGTGAGGCTGGTGTGAGTAGACTGATGTGCCTCCCATTTGCGCTTGCGGGACTCGCCCAGCGCCTTTGCCTTATGCTCAGCAACAATGGCCTTATCTACCAAGGCCTGAAAGTCAGAGAAGTCCACAATAGATAGCTTGTCCTGCAGCTCCTCAGACAAGCCATCCATAAACTTCTCCTGCTTAGCCTCATCTGAGGCTACCTCTCCCGGAGCATAACGAGCCAGATGATTAAACTCGTATAGATACTCCGTCACCGACTTGCGCCCTTGCTTGAGCGCGAGGAACTCCTTCTTCTTCAGCTTCATCAGGCCATCAGGGATGTGGGCCCGACGAAAAGCTGATCTGAACTCCTCCCACGCGACCACATGGCGCGGTGCATGGCGAGATAGTTCTCCCACCATGAGAGTGCCGCGCCCTCAGCCGGTGACGCGAAGAGTGCCTTATCCTGCGCGACATCGAGCTATGTTGAGTTTTCGCTCAACCATGCGTAGCCAATCATCCGCATCGAGTGGGTCCTCAGAGCGGGAGAAAGTCGGCGGCTGCGTACGGAGGAACTCTGCAAGTCCCCCGCGAGTCTGGTGGCCGCCACCACCGGCAGGAGTGGAGGTATTCCTAGCAATAACCTCCAAGATGCGCGTCTGGTCCATGCGGTTTCGCTCGATCTGAGCGAGCACCTCAGCCATGGTCGGAGGAGGGGGAAGCTCCTCATCATGACCAGCCTGCTGACTGCCACGCGTTCTCCCGGCCATCCTGTTTCACTAAGACAAGTTAACAATAGCCGGAAAACAAGAAGTCGACAACCTACTGCAAATAACTTACTAACAGCACAAAACAAACACAAGACTTTTAAGTTACAAAACCAATTGACAAAAATCAGACACTTAGCAAACTCACATATACCTTACCCTTATACCCCCACAAATTTTACTCAGACTTAATTCTCTATGGTTCTCCCAAAGACTGATTCTACCGGTAGTAACTATCTTTTGAAAGGAAAGAGAGAAACCAAGTTTTAAACTCAAATTAGAGTAAGATGAGAGTAGAAGGCTAAGGATAGGTAAGGAGTAAAATCGAGAATCGCCTAGGTTTTCATAAACCCTTTTATACTTTGAAATTAAGCTTTTCAAAATATCCTAAAGACGACTATGCTTGGGTTACTACGGTCAGAATGGCTCTGATACCAACTTTGTGAGGACCCCAATTTATTTGGTTTGTAATGCTTAACCAACCACCTGGTCCTAACATCACAAATCAAATAAACTGATCCTCGAGATATGTATACTTCCTGAGCGAGATACACACCTCGGTACAAAATTAGACATCAACTCCATTCCACACATAGAGTCCAAACACAACACTACCAAACGGAAGATAAACAAATAGTAGAGGTTATTACGCACACGAGCCGACCGCCCAAAAGATACACAAAAAAACAAGAACGACAAAGAAGCAAAAGTGCCATAAGATGGCTATAAACAAAGCCAATCGGTGTGCCTTCAACCCACAAGGCATCCGACCGACCGCCAAGCCTAGTCGTCACCCACGGCGACAAAGACTCACACGTAGTGAGGCCCCGAGGCTCACCTTCTTCCTCTGCAACAACAACATCAAGCAAAGCACACGAGTACAAAGATTGTCTTTGTACCCGCAAGACCGACGTGTGAACTAGCGCACTGTTCATATGCTACATGCGAGCTTATTTGGTGGAGGCCATATGTTTCATTTGCATAAAGCCAATTTTCATTTGCAATAAGGTAATACTGCTTTCTGAGCAAGTTTGCAATTCATTTTAAGATTGAAATAACATGGGATAATAATAACAAAAGCGAAAGATAAACGACCTAGAAGTGACTATCCCAATAGTCACCACAACAATAGCACGAATCCCGTTCGTACCACCCATCAAGTTTTAATTTAAATGTTGTAGTCTAACTCTTGAAAAGCTTACCCAAGCGTGTCCATCACCTAGACGAGGCTATTCGAATAGTTTTAACCTGCGCAGGTGTACCAATGTACCCACACTTGGATCGCTTTAAGCCAAAGCACACTTCCAAGGTATCTTTGCACACTAAGTCCTACGAGACTTTTTCCAATATTGTGTATTAACTACGAGCCGCTCGTATGGATAGAAACCCATACGCTTACATGGTAAAGCCGAAAAGACAACTACCCACTCGGGATAAAGCTTTTGGACAACTACCATGCTCCCACCTCCATCCCTCCTGCGACCTCCTGCGACCGGGCCAATACACGCCAAAGTACTAGGTCAAGAGAGGTCCCATATACTCTAGTGTGGTTAGCACGCCGAAATGCACGGATAAAAATTCACTCACAAGATGTTCGGTCCTTAATTGACCGGGCACCTTTCGATCACACCCAAAAGATCACACCAATCTTACCATTGTGCGCGTCCCAAATCATTTTTGTTTTCATTTTTAGTTTTGCAATTTAAACAAAGCGAAATCTTTGAAACATAAAGTTGTAGTAAATTTTGTGTGATCAAGGTTACCGACTAAGTCGATAACCGCCCATTTCTACCGATACTAAGCATGTCTAAGCAATTTGACTCGGATCTACTAAGTGACAAGAGATCATCCAGCGACCTCTAATCACAGCAAATAACCTAGGCTCAGGTAGTAGAGATCAATATTTTGTCTTACAGGATATGCAGCTACGGATTTAACTAATCAATTTAACACAAATTAAGCGATGCATACATACAGTTGAAACAAAATATTAGACTTTAAAATACTGGGATAAACATGATCAAACTGCTTGCCTGGCTGCTGTTGCTCAATTTGTTGCGGAGGGTCGTTCTCAGGGTTGCCGCAAATATCGAAGCCTAACGATTGAACAAAACAGCGAATAAGAACGAATAACACCGACCAAACTCAAACATACAACAACAACAACCAAAACAAACCAAGACTCACACAGCAACCTAAGCATGATACAACAAAATTTTAGAAACAGAGGACAAAACCTTTTAATTAAGAATTTTCTAAGAATTTTCTAAGTTATAAACACATCAAAACACTAGCTAATTACTTAACAAATTTTCATGAACAAAAACAGTATCTAAAACCTAACCTGATAATTAGCACACTAAAAATGAAAATTTACAGAGTTGGTTTTACTGGATTTGGACAATTATTGAAAAAGATATGAATTTTCTAACTTGGAAAAATACATAAAACACCATTTAATTAATTAATAGTTTTTTGCTACAGAGACAAGATTGAGACTAATTTTAATAAATAGCACAATTAAAATGAAAATGAACAGCACTGGTTTCATGCGATTTGGATAAAAATTGAATTAGTTATGCATTTTACAAGTTTAATTGAACTAACAGATCAACAGAAAACACAAACCAGAAAATACTAAATCATTTCCGAAATCTATAATGCATTAATACCATTTCGCACCCACAGCCACTAGCCCTCACATCGGCAATGCGTGCAAAAAAATTGACGAGCGGCCCGACCGGCCAAAGTGGCGTCGGGCGTATTCTAAGAATACGCCTTTGACTTATCAAGGTGTACTTCTAACATATACACACAGAGAAATACGCCTCCCGATAGAGAAAACGCATTACCAGAGCTACACAACCCTAACTGACAGCATGGACCCACATGGCAGTGACTCAGAGAATAAATAACGGGCTGGATTAAAGGATTTCTAAACGCGATTAACCAAAGAGGGCCCACAAATCAGGGATACAACTAAAGAACTTAATTACAGCTAAAGACGAGATTAGACCTTAACAGCCGGCGGCTCGACGGAGCTCCCGCGCGTGGCTGCGACGGCGAGGTGGAGGATCTGGAGCTGGAGCGGTTCCCTGGGCTCGCTAGTGGCCTCACTGGTTGCGCAGCAGCCCCACGAACACAATGGTGCCGGTGCAGAGCCAAATGGTCGTCGGAGGTGAGCTCACGACGGCCGGAGGCGGAGAAGAAGCCACTGCTCCCGAGGAGAAGACGCTACGGGCGCTGAGGAGCTTTGGGAAGGTGCGCAACAGCTTCGCCTTGACTCCAGGAAGGATAAGCCCAAGATAACGCCGATGAAGAGGGACCAAGGCGGCGGAATTGCCACGGCGGCGAACACCGTGCTCAAGAAGAACCGGTCGCCTGACCTCGGGATGCACCAAAGAACAAAATAAGATCACCACTAGACTCAGTGAAGCAATGCGATCCTAAAGGACCAAGCGCCGAAGCTTGATACTTACTAGAACACCAGGAAGCTCGTGGGGCCGAGCTCACCGGAGGCGGGGACGAAGACACCACCCTTGGCGATTCACTGGACGACAAGGATCCGGGATGGCCAAAATGGACGCGGCACCGAGTGTGGTTCACGATGGTGAGGTTGTGGGCTCAAGGGCTTCTCCAACGCGGCAGCGCTACCTTCGTTTCCCTCTCCGGCCGAAACAAGAAATCGGGCGGAGATAGCACGAGACCGCAAAGGAGAAGAAGTGGGTGAGCTCAGGGCTTTTATGAAGTCACGGCGATGCCTCCCAGCCGGACACGAGGGCATAAAGGTGGCAGCGACGAGGTACGTGGCGCGCATGCGATCGCCAATGAGCTCCGGTGAGTGCGGAGAAGACGAGGTGATCTCGGCGGTAGGGTCCACTGCCGGCCGATCGACGGCGGTGCGAGCCGATGGTTGGACTCGATCAAGATCGCACCGACCGTTGGATCTGAAATGGACGGCTGAGATTGGTGTATGCATTCGGACAGGTCGGTTGCGCACGCAACGTGGATCGTTCGATTTGCATCGGACGGTCACGATCGATTGGACTCGCGCGCGGTGCAGCTAGGCGGTGCGACCGAGTCAAGTGGTGCGGTCTGGTTTGAGTCGGACTCGGGTTCGAGCCCGACAAACAGTGTTTTCTGATTTTTGATTTTAAAAGCTGAGAGAGTTTAGGGAATTTTTAGAGATAGATCCTGAGCTCCAAAAATTCCGAAATTTTTATGGTAGCTACTTGAGACAGAGAACAACATTGCATAAATTTTCCAGAACTTTTTATGCACTGAAAAGTTCTGCAGAAAATTCACAAGCATGCTGACCTAGGATTTGACCAGATTTTCAACTAGTTTGACTTGGCCATTTGAAATAGCAAATAAAATCTAAAAATTGTGAAATAATTCAGGGAGGTAGATAGGATGATCAAGATGATAGGAAAAATAATTTCGGAGGATGATCACAAGTTTGAAAGCTAAGAATCTGATAACAACAATTTCCAATCACAAGAATTAAATTCTAAAAATTGGAAATTGCTAGGGAAAATTGTAGAAACTTTCAAATGATTTGAAGAGACAACAAAAGTTTTTATTTCTCCTCAAAATTTTACATTTGAAATACAAACCCTAAGTTAGGGCTGTTACACTATCTCCATGTTTGAGGTTGTTATCAATTACCAAAAATGAGGAGATTGAAGAATCTAGGCCCCATTTTAGTGTTTTGGTAATTAACGACAACTGTCAATTGTGAACTAACATGTATGTTCAAGTGATTGAAAGGGTTAGTTCCAGATAAAGATAAAGAACACTAAAGGCACTCAAATATTGGATATCAAGATCATCTAGCTCAAGACAAATGTATCTAGTTGAGTAGGATCTTTTCATAGTTTTACCGATCTAGGAGTTTGAAGGTTAAAAGACCGGATTGCTAGTGTAGGTAGCCATACTATGAATAGGGATCGACAACTAGTAGCTTGATAGCAAAGTGTGCCACAATGCTCAAACTCACTTGGTTGCATCTTCGAGTTCTTAGTGATCTCATGGCCACAAAATTATGTGTCCCTTACTTCTTGTCCGGACTGACTTCAGTTGGACGTCCGGATTGACTGGACATCTGGATCGTTGAAGCGGTCAACTTTTTCCAGAGAGCTCCTTTTTCGCAATTTTGCTAGCCAGACTGACCGCAAGGAAAATCCTAGACTAACTGGACCCTTGGTCTGAGTCGGACTGTTAGATATTCATTCCTTCTCTATTCTATTATCCGGACTGACTAAACCTCCGGTTCCTTGATGCGATCAGCTTTTTCCAGAGAAGGGTGTTTTTGCGACTTGCTACTGGAATCTTTACGCTAGACTAATCACAGTGTTTTTACCGATCAGACCGGAACCCCGAATTGACTGGCGAGGTTAGTTTTTTCCAGTAGTGATTCTTTTCTATTCTGGGAAACTTTTGAACCGGTCTAACCAGAGCATGAGTGGGCGGACTGATCGGACCTAGCGTAATGGATATATTCAGTAGTAATGATTACTATAGTGTTTACCGTTATATTGTAGTCCGGTTTAATCGGCCCTATGCCTGTGGTCTGGCCGACCATGCCGATTTTGCACAGTCTCGTGTGCCAACAGCTAGTGGAGAGGATTGAGGCTATAAATACCTCTCTTCTACAGCAAGGGACTCTTTAGAACCTCTTTTGAATACTCTTGAGCCCTTGCCTCTTCTTCTACTCCTTGAGAGCTAAAGTCCCATCTTGCAAAGGTTGTAGAGGTTTATCCAAGTTCATTGAGTTGAGTTTGGTTTTTGTGGCACTTGAACATTTTCAAGCGAAGCGTTGTTGGTTTATTACTCTTGGAGGTTGCCGCCTCCTAAACGGCTTGAAGAAGGTGAATCGGTGATCTTCTTAAGAAGCTTGTGAGAAGACCCGGTTGATTGTGAAGGTTGGAGCTCACCTTTCTGGAGTGGAGAAGAGCTACCACTAGTGATCGAGGGGTGTGCTCATGTGGAGCCAGTTTGATTAGTTCAAGCTTCCTCAACGTGGTCTTTATATTGTGGTTTATCTCTTTTACTCTTCTCTTAATGCATTTACTTATATAACAATTTTTGTCTCTTGATTAGGTTGTTTAGCTTAGTCTAGAGTGATTAGTGCATTTAGAAAGACTTAATTATTTAGGCCTTGAATTGTGAAATCGAATTACATTTATTTACTTGCTAAAAATATGTTTTTTCTGCCAAATGTTTTAAAAACGGCCTATTCACCCCCTCTAGTTGGCCTCCTCTGTTTTCCTCTACATTGTGTGCTCTGTTACCCTGCCCTTCTCTCTCTTTGCTTTCTCTCTGTGATTCTCTGTTGGAGTGTATGACAGTGGGCCCACCCATTAACGAGTTGCTTAAACTTTGTTAGAAGGTTAACTAAGAATTGTTAGTCAATTAATTACTATGTATTGCGATTAGAAGTGCCATTTCAATCTATGCTACTAGCATTTAGAAAAAGTACAAAATCAAATTAGGTGACCATTAGTAGTTAACTGACGGTGGGCCACCAAGTGAGTAGATAGTTAAGAAGGTGAATCAGTTAGTGATTATCACAATTAACAAATACAAGTTATTAAAATCTAATAGTAAGTTAATTAACAAGTCAGCATGGGAAGATGTTAACATTCAGAACGCCATCTCAAAGGATCAATGAACTATGATAGTTAGTGTTTAGTTAATACCACACATTTAGCCTAATTCTATATTGGTGACTTAGATTAAAATCGTTAACCTTGTCAATGTTTCAACAAACAAAAGATCACATAGCAAGTAAATTAACTAAAGTGATCAACTCAGGTAATTAGAACCTAAGATGATATTGCCATGTTTAGGCACATACATACACACATGATCAAATGACCAGTAGGCCCTTACCAAATTGCCGAATAGGTAAATTGATCACTTTAGTTGACATCTAACTAGGATTGTGACATGCCACTGACACATAGGACCGATACAATAAGTAGTAAGACTAATCATTTAGTTAAACAACTTGTCAATGAGTAAGTTAGGCATAATCATTATACTAGGTAAACCTTAATGAAGGTTAGCGGTAGCTATGGCCTAGCTTCATGCTAGTGATAGTAACCAAGGTGATAGGGTTGATTGCTAAACAAGAATTAGTAGGTAAGAGCCCCTAGGTCTTGTATTGTAGTGATCTACTTAACTAGAAGTAGCCGTTAGCAGATGCTATAACTAATGACCAACCTAGTGTGGTAGGTTTACTTTAGTATATGCTAGGCCACATAAGTAGTGAGACTAAGTATAGATCACCTCAAAGATGAAACCCAAACGTGTAGACACCCCTGATCAAGATATAAGGTTGAAGTCTTGCTAATGCTGGGAAGTTCCACCTAACTCATAGAACTTCCTTAATAAATATAGAATGATAAAAAAAATCATTAATTAAAATAGACCTCACGTGCCGGGGGACTAATCTTTTGTAAGGTATGAATCTTCGCACCTACGCATAGGTCTCACCCGACTATCATAGAACTTCCTCGATAAATAGGAAGTAATAACAAAAGAGATCATTAGATCAGCTAGGCGCCGCGTGAGAGTAGCAATGGGATGACCCAAGTGGATGATAATAGTTCAACAACCAAACAACATCACCTAGACTTCAGCTATCATCCATCGCTATCCGCTCCTGGTAGAAGGACAATTCAAGACCCGAAGGTGATTAGAGAGTTTGACCTAACTAGGTGATCTCTCACATCCAGGTAACCGAGGCAGAATGTCCCTGGGAATATTCTCTCCCGTCCGTTGGGTTCATAGCTTTCTTTACCAACAGACTTTTCGAGAGCCCGATTCCTCCTGCCCTCACTCCGGATCAAATGGTTACTTAACCCCAAGTCTAACTATCAACCCAAAACCCCACCACTAGACCAAACGAATAGATTTTGGATTTATCTACTTTGGTCTGAAATATTTTCTTTACTCAAAATATCCCTGGATGTACTTTATTCCGTCTGAAGTATTTCCTTCATCAACTTCCTTTAGATATACTTTGTTTGAAGTATTTCCTTCATCAACTCCACTAAGTATGTTTTGTTTCATCTAGAGTACTACCTTATTTCAAGATACCGTTAGATATGCTTAGTTCCATTCAGTAATTCCTGCTTCAAACACTCTTGGGTTTATTGACTTTCATTTGAAGTGTTTTGTTCTATTTCAAGTGCATTGGATTTATTTGGGTTTCATTTTATTATATTTAGGTGTTCTTGCGTTCAATTGTAATACGTGTAATTAGAAGTTCGAAGTCCGAGAGGAGCAGCAGTCCGAGCAAAAGCAAGAACAAGACAAGGTTATCAAAACTTTGGGCAAGACGATTATCAGAATGTTAAGCAAGACAAGTCAACACTTTGATCATGTTGCACCTACTTTTGAAATGTAATTATATTATTTTAAATTATGAAATTGCATTACTATGATTTATACAACTATGTTGATCTAGCTCATAGATAATATCTTAATGTTAATTGAGTATAACCTTTCCATCCTTGAACTTGGACACTATCCTTTGTTACCCTAGAACTAATAGTATACATACTAGTTACCAAGTTTGTATCTAAATGTCATGCTTAGCCTTGTTTAGATACATTGACATTGGGGCAATGATTTGCTCCGACATCATTCAAAACTTGAAACTGGATTTGGGCAGTCGAGGTTGGAGCCTAGTTGGTGTGTTGAACTATAAAAGTATTTCAAAACAAAAAGGAAAACCAAAAATAGATTTCGTTGGTAGAGAGCACGACAGAGTGGGTATGGGGAAGTACTACCCGAGTCAATAAAGGACCGAGTTCTTGCACAACCTCTGGTGTAAAAACAGTGCAACTATAAGTCTATAATGGGTGCGACCTGGTTGATTATTTTGTTTGTCTCAATATTAGCTTCGCCATTGGTGGGTGTGTGGTGTGGATAAGGGTAAGGGAGCCACCAAACCACATGGCGCAAGAGAGGGCCTCCTGGGGGCGCGACCCAGGGAGGCGAAAACCTTAGCTGGTGGGGTTGCATTGAGGTGGGGCATTGTAAAGGTTTTGTGATAATTATCTTAGTCGCACACCTATGACAGTGTGTCAGACAGACATTATAAGTTGATAATCTCTTATGGGTAAAGTGCGCGAACTCTGTAGAGTGTAAAAACTATCTGGATAACCGTGCCCACGGTCATAGGCGGTGCAAAGATGGATTGAAGCCTAGAGATTTGAGATGACCTGGTTAAAAACCAGTGGGAAGTACGAGATGTGACCCGAGAAAAAACATGAGCCTTGGGTGGTTGGAGCCACTCAGTGATATAGGAGGTTGGGGCCTCCACTAGTATTTTACAACAAAACTTAACTTTGTTAAAACCGGTCTCATAATTTGCTACTACTTAATCTATTTTAATAAGTGGTTTTATACAAACAAAAGAACCACAAGCTATTCTTTTGATCAGTCTTGCATATTATATAACTGCATTCTGTATTGGCTCACGAGTACGATTGTGTACTCATGTTCGCTCAATATTATTATTCAGTAAGTGTAAAAGAAAAAGGCTATAGGGACACTTATGCGCCAAGAACTAGGTCGCGGGCCTCAGCCGATTGCCTGTCGGTTTATCATGAGGGTTCCACGTGGTATATTTTTATTCTGCTTCTGTTGCTATTTTTTGAAAGGTGTTTAGCCTGATCGGCCATTCTGCAAGTTAAAAGTTGTAAGGTATATTTATGCTTTATTTATTATTATGCGATAGCTTTACATATTCCTGACTGGTGTCGTGAACGCAGAAGATTCTAAATTGCAAATTTAGGGTCTGATACGGTCACTATCCCTATCATGGGATGGGAATTTTCCCTGCAGATTAAAGAGGGAGGTAGTTGCTTGCAGCGGCATCAAATTGTGGATCAGAAAGCACAAAAGAACTAGAGATGTGGAAAGTTTGGTAAATGTGATGCGACCATCACCAACCACATAATATCTTCTCCAGGTCAGTAAGATATCCTGCAAATCCAACAGGGCCAACACACTAGACTTGCCTTTCGCATGGATCCACTCCAGGTTTCCATGATATCTTCTCCAATTGAGTGGTGTGCTTCAAATGTTCCCATGATACCTTCAGATCAGTTAGCAGAGACATCGAGCAATCCCAGACCATGACTCACACTTGAGAATTGCTAAATATCAAATATTTACTATGGCAACATTAGCTAATGAAAACTGAAGGTTATTCAATTCTGCCCATGGAATCACAATACCAAAGAAGAGCCATGTGCAAAATTAAGCCAAACAAATCTCAGTGCACCTTTTGATTTGACAAAAGGTTTGTTCACTCCCAAAATTCCAAAAAGATATATATACAGTATTAAGTTTATTAACTATCACACCAGATTCCAAAAAACATTCATATGCGAACACCCACAAAAAATTATCAGCTGATAGCTTGTCCTTGATATCTGCAATATTTCATAGCGAAGTTGATGCAGTCATTGTCCTTCGTGCATTCCCAAGGATGATAACAATGATAGTCACATCATCGTGGTACCTTCTCCTACTCCCAACAGGTATCCTTATCAATTGTTCAGCTGTTAAAGCTGGCATGACATAGGAAGAAAGTAATGAAGAGTTAAAGTTCATGCACCTTGATTAGAATGTATGGTTCCAAAAGGATTGCAAAGATGCTAAGTGCAGAAAACAAACAAATCATCAAAGTATTTGTACTCTATTCACAAATACTAATTGTTTCTACAAGCTACAAAACCTACAAGTAAGCATGTGCCATCAAGGATTGATGTTACTCCTACAACATACTTAAACATGTTAGGTGTTGTGGACTCTTAGTTTGGCAAGTATTGGTTTGTTAGGAAAGTGTCCCTAAGGATATGATTTGTTAGAAAGGATCACTTAAGTATCAGATTTGCTAGATAAGATCTCTTAAGGATCAGATTTGCTAAGTCCTTTACATAGGACTTATCTTGTAATTGGGAAAGGCAACCAGGAAGAAGTTTCCCCAAACCAAAGGCGGGCTCAGAGCCTCGGTGCCACTGGCTGGGAAAGAGTCCCATCCAGCGCACGAGGGTGAGTGCGATCGCTCCTGCTACCCTCTCCGCTCACGCCCAATACTTATTCTTCTCTCCGATCTCCCCTAATCTCTCACCGAAAATTGGCCTACAGCATTAGGTTTCTACTTGGTATCATAGAGCTTACTCACTTAAGGAATTAAGGTTATTTTGGTTCCTAGTATAATATAAAATGCATTTCAGCATTTCAGCATTTGGGTTACAAAATTACCAATCTACCGGTAAAACGTGTCTTGGCAGTTGGCACTAACTATGTCATATTTTCAAAAATAAAATTCATAACATATTTTGGATGATACCTGCTTCCTTGGCCGCTTTATGTAAAAGTTGCTCAATGAGATATTTTGCAGGATCACCAATTGGATTATCATGCATAAATTGATAAACCAACTGAACAACTTCATCATTACTGAAGAAATCGAATAAGCCATCGCTACCAAGCACAACAAACAAATCGTCCTCTGAAATTTTGTGACTCAGTGTGTGTGGATTTGTATATACGTAAGGTGGGTTGCACAAGTTACGAACTCGGAGGATTCCCATGAGTGCATCATTGAACTTTTTCTGCAAAGTTACATAAAAAGCATGGGTATTAGTTAAATCATAAGAGTGGTATGAATTTTCTTCACATACCAAAGTATAATATGTTACCTGCTTTAGATAGCCAACTCCAAAAGCACGAGTAACCTTCAGCTTCCCTTTTATTTTGTTACCCATCACAATGGAAGAATCATTAGGATGATCAGCTAAAAGTTTTTGGTACTCCAATGGATTTTCAAGTGAGTGGGTCTCCGTGAACTGAATAGCCCTCAATGTATCTTTTTTTGCATATGGCATGGAAGCAAGCACAGCTCTACTATCACCAAGATTTAAGATGCACAAATCTGTTCCATGAAGAAGCACAACCAGAACACAAGAGCCAACTGAAACTAAATCTGGTCTATCATCCATCTCTTGTTCAACCATGCGTAAAAAGTCATTCTCAGCTTGTTCAACAGCAGTAGTGAGGCAATTCAGCACACCAGCTCGAAATGTTTCAGAAAATTTTACATCTTCATTTTCTGCAATTCTCATGGCTAGTGTTAACTCACTTTTAACACCATCAAGATAGTCTTCTGATGGATTATATAGACCATTTTGTTGCTTAATCCGACACTCTAACAAGTATAGGTAATATACTATGTTATCATATATAGTTACTGCCAGAAAATCAGCTGCATCTCGTCCATTAAATCCATCATATATTCCACAAATCAACCATCCATTTTTCTCAGAGCACACAGCTTGCACTCTATCCTCCCCAGCAGCTCCGCCAGCCATTTTTACCTCTGTACTAGTCAGAAAATTGGATGACACAGTCGTTGGTGCGCTGGACCTCCATAGATTTTTACTGATTTCAAATATAGAGCTCTCAGTTGATACAGGGCTGCCTTGTGAGGTGCATAACAAATCCAATCTTGACATTGATGGGGAAGAAACAATTTTTCTAAAAGAATTAGGAGAATCTAGTTCTGGTAGAATTTCTTCCCCAATAAGACCCTTGCAAATGTTTGTATTTGCCAGTGTGAAATTTGCACCAATTGCGGCACCAGATAAACAAGTAAATGAGCCATTTCTTGATGCCATCATGGCATTAGTTTCAAACCTCTTCCCAGGAGAGATGTCATGCTCATCAGTGTCAAGAGAAAAACTCTGATAAGAATTACAATGATATCCAAAGCTGACGTTGAGATTACTACAACTCCTGACAAGCATGTCTTCTTCCTCAGAGCTGATGCTGCTGTCATCATTGGTGCTCTTATAAAACAGTTCTTCATCCACCATCTTTTTCTATAAAAGTATAACACTAATAATGACGTAATATTGCTGCCAAACTTTGTTTTTCAAGGTTCTGATGCTATTCAAATGCCATGCCAAATACAGCTTCGTTTATACTTAAATGGAAATGCAAACCAGACCTGCAATATTACCCTAAAACATTAGCTAAATACGATCTAAGCAAATGAATTGTATTTTAGAGCATAAACACGGTAAAACTGCTGCACAAAAAAGTTTTAAAACAAAATTTTTACTCTCATGTTTAGCAATATTGGGAAATTTTATTTTTCTTTTAGTATATTCTAGCCTACTACTCCAACGTTATAGAGTTTTATTAGAGGAACACACAAAAGTCTTGTGTACCATTGCATTAAGAAGAGAAAACGAACAGAGATGGTTTGTGAACAAGAGTTGTAAACTTGCAATTGATGGTTTGTGAACAACTTGCTTCTAGAATGTTAGTGATAGCATGGTTTCTACAGTTGAGCAGTATTATCGGTCCTTTGTACTATTATGGGTAAGTTTGTTTGACTATTATTCCATCCAAATTTAAGTGGGGAAGGAACTGCGTCTCCCATTACATGCCGTGAATCAACGACAAACCTCCATTTTGACATTTGGAACTTGTATTACTAGTCATTTCCAATCGTGTGAATATTTATTACGACTACAACCTCCATCTGAGTTGAAACTGTACCTTGGTACCAAAAATAGATGGCGTCTTTTTAAGCTACCAGATATGATACCATGATAGGACACAGGTACCAAGTTCAACAAGATCTACTGTTACAAAAGCTTTTCTCCAACCAAATCAATCAAGAACATCCTCAGGATAGGAACATAAGGGTAACAATCTTGATTCTCGAACGGGATTAGTAAGAGCGGGAGGGACAGAGAACCATAACCTGAAGTGAGAAGGGGTTGCTTCTGTTTAAGGAGTGATCCCGCATACGACAGCGCCAAACAGGTAGATGAACCTCACCACAGCGGCTATGACCAGTATTTCCACAAAAACTAACCTTCTTGGCTTTCACCTATGCATCACAACAACACACAAGTAAATGAGAAGAAAGAACAAGGAAACCAAAAAAAGAAAAATAAACATGTGCGCGTATGATACGTACAGATGCATCCATCTAAGTTCAGAAAGATGAGAATCGGGCCAGTTGACGCAGCCCCTCCTCTCCCCCCATCCCTGAAACCCAATCCAATCTGCTTCAAAGTCAAATTTTGCTCCCGTTCTTCAAGGTCCTGTCACACAACAAAAATCAAGAATCAACAAGCGAGAAATGATAACAAATCAGTTTGCATGTATGTACATGAGTACATCTACAAAACGCAAGCCAGAGAGAGAGAGAGAGAGAGAGAGAGGGATTATTCGTTCACCTTTCCGCTAACGATATTCCGGTTCCAATTGCAGTTGCAGCTGCAACCTGCAGTCCAGGAAGAGCAAGCTGAGGTGGAGTGGCAGGCAGGAGGACTAGGAGGAGACGGGTGTGGTGCGGAGGATGGGGGGAATTGGGAGGAAGGTGTGGGCTGCGGAGAATATATTGGGGTGGTGGTGAGCGAGGTAGAAGAGAGAGGGAAGCAACAAATTCACCCTTTTCTTTCAGTTTTTTTTTTTTGTTATTTATAATTTCATATCTGCCTGTTTTCATTGGATTGGACATGCCAAATCTAACCGTGTCGTTGCCGGGATCGTATCTCCTGATATTCCATTGGGAATGTGATATTCCTAGGATCTGCGTCGTCGGATCGAAAAACAACAGAAGAGATTAATCGGCGCAGTGGTGTGACAATATTCATAAACTGTACTCTGCTACAAGGGTTTGCTACAGCATTTTGCTACAGTACCAGATCTCGATCTTGGCCGCCGTTTTCTGATCCGATGGCTGCAAAACAATATCATGACACTGTTCACCATGACATTGATTTGCTTCCGTCGTTGCCCACCTCGCAGTGTTACTTCCTTTTTTTTCAAGTGGTTCCCTTTTATCATTTTCTTTGGCTTTTTTCCGTCCCCGAAAATGCTCTCAGTGTCGTCTACGACGTCTGAGTTATATCTTTCCTTTTGTGCCTAGTAGGGCAGACCCTCTCTTTGAGCAAGCTCGGCCGGCCGCCTGAGCTCCCCTCCGGCCAGACACCTCTCTCACATGACTAGACCTCAGGCCGGGCCCTTAGTATCCACAACACCGGTGTCCGGCGAGGTTGCCGCGAGGAGGAGGCTACCGGGTACCAAGCGGTATCGTGGGATTTATTCAATTGAGTCTGGTCTGGCCAGCTGGCCCATTAGTCCTCACGCCTCCTCATTTTCCTCATGGGCTCACCGCCCACGGTCTCCTCGGTCCTCACACTTCCTCAATCCCCTAACCCTAACCAAGCAGCCAGCGGCGGCGGGTGAGGCGAGACGCGCGGTGGCTAGGGGGCAAGGTGAGGCCGCGAGGGCAGGTGGCGGCCAGGGCGAGGCGAGGCTGCGAGGGCTCGGGCGTGCAGCGGCAAGGGCTCAAGCCGTTGGGCGCGTAGCGAGCCGGTGAGGCGAGGCTAGAGCGCGTGGGCCACGGCTCCCAGGGCGTGCGGCTGCCAGATCCCAGGTTTTGTGTAATCCTCTTTGGTCAACGCTTGCGACTCTGTTTTACCTAAAATTTAGTCCTAGGTCCGCCCCTGGTGCCTATTATGTATATGCGAGGAAACAAACCCAATGCCCCGGGTCAGGACAAGAAAGAAAAACTCAAGAGGTTGGAGATCAATTGTATGTCGTCTTTATTTGCATATTTCTATCCATTGTAATCGAATTAGCCACTTAGAGCTTCTTTAATGTAGAAATTCATAACCACAGTTCTTCCTTGATCACCGACAACACTTCTTCCCAACTCCTCGCAACATTGTCAACTATATGGCAATTTCGTTCTTTCCAAATCATCCAGTGCAAGAGGATGACAACTGTGCCAAAGTCTCTTCGCCTCTCCTTCTGAATGGCCTTCCTAGTGATATAGGCAAGTCTTCTAAAAAAAAGTGATATAGGCAATTCACCTTGATGTGCTTCTTCAAGAGTTAATTTAGTGGTTGAGATTTAACTCCTCGTTATCCTATTTTAGGATAGTTTCTACCTGACACACTCTTATATATCTTTTATACATATAAGAACTGGACAAATGTTTCATGCACTTGGTGCACGTTGATGTGCTTTGATATTCGTAAAGTTTGATGTAGATATCTTTACATATCCATAAAAATGTATGTAAGATATCAAACTCTGAAAAAAGTAAATTCATCTTCAATTTAACTAGCTTGAGCTAGTTTCATGGTATATAATCAATGAAGTCACATTAAATTCAAAAGTAGATCAAATTAGTTTGAACCGAAGTCAAAACTCACTTACCACAAATATATCAAGGGTATAAAACATGTCATACTCAAAATCTAAAATTCAAATCGATCGTACCTGTGTATCGGATGGTTCTTGAGTTGGATGCCTAGGCACCCAGATGCCTTATGTAATTTACCTATAAGAATTTGCTTAGACAAATTAATCAAACGACAATGCCAGACTAACCTTAATAATATTTCGTCCGTTCAAAAATATATGATGTTTTGAAATTTGAGTGGCCAAACTTCCTTAATTTTGATCACTAATATGTACAAAACTATTTAGATTGGTCATATAGAAATAGTATCACTAGATTTGTTATGAGAAGTACTTTCAAAATATAATATTTTTATACTTTGAACAACCTATTGCTATAAAAATTGGTTGTTAAAATTACTTATTGTAGATTGTATCTTGTCCAAAACGTGATATATTCTCGAACAGAGCTAGTACTGCATACTCTCCTATCGTACTAGAGATTCCGACCAGATAAGTTTATTGTTTCGAGGAGACCTGTGCGTTACAATAGTCCTAAAAGAGGGTGAGACGTACCAGTAGATAGGATCCAAAACTATGCAGTAAATATCAATTTCTGGCGAGAGCGTTGATGACGATAGTGGTAACCGACCGGAGATATGGAGCGGAAGAGAGGTCGGGGCTCGAGCCACTGCCAATGCGGGCCGACGCGACGAGTCTCCGCCCCTCGTCCCCCTCTCCCTTCGTCGCCACCCTCTCCACTCCTGTTCCCTTGCCTCCTTCCCCCCTCTCCTCTAGACCCGTTGCCGCCTCCATCTCCCTTCCCCACTGGCACCTCCATGTGTCGATGGCGACGGTGGTGCCCGACCGAAGATGTGGAGCGGAAACGAGGTCAGGGGTGAGGTCTAGGAGGGGAAGTGGTGGGCGGTTGGAAGGAGAGATGAGCGGTTGGGGTGGGCGAGTGACTCACGAGCAGTTCGGATTCGTTGGATTTTTTTTTGTATGAGGGGGTGGGACAATCGTCTCGCTGCGAGAGGGTAAACTCTTTCTTTTATTAGTTAAGATAAGATATGTGACCAACTGTTGAGAAGAAGATAAGAGAAGAAAAGCAAGCAAACAGAAAAGAGATGGATAAGAGTTTTTTTTTCCATGCATACCTTGTGGCTACAGCCGATTAGCCGCCCGATTACCAACATGGTGTCACACACTATTTATAAAAGAAAATTAAAAAAGATATAGAGGATCAGAACACATAGGATAAGCATAACAGCTTCAGATCAGATATGAGATGTGGCGAGCTGACGCGTTGAATCAGTGAGGTCGAAAGGCACCGATCCCGGAATATCAGACGGTGGATAACCAGATCACGCGAGCTGATGGTTAGCTACTATGATAATTAGCCATTCATTCCAGTATTGGAATTAGAATAGATAATGCTTGATGAAATGCAGTGCGTTTGGTAGCATGCAGCCATCGTGGTCCTTGAGATTCCCTCAGTTCCAACGCCGTACTAGAGTACTAGTCCGACTTGCAGGTGGATGCATTTGGAGCATGCGAGCCATCTGATCGAAAGTGGAAAGATTTTGGCGTTTAAAAAAAAGTGAGTATGAAAATTTCCTTGCTTTCCAATTCATAGGCGTAACTATGGTGTTATTTCCTTGCTTCCCAAATGTAAAGATGTAGGATTCAGAAGTTTAGACCTGTTTGTCTAAACAATGTGAGTATGAAAATTTTCACGAAAACTTCTGACTCATAGAATAACAAATGTTGCTGATGTTGTCATTAGTAGAAATCAACTGCATTTTTTAAGGGCAGATATACTATGGAGGGTGTATTGGTGCTTCATGAAACCTTACATGAGATTAACAAGAAAAAAACAATCTGCGGTGCTTGTTAAGATAGATTTTGATAAAGCCTATGACAAAGTCAAGTGGTCTTTTCTATATAAAGCTTTGGAACTGAAGGGTTTTCCTGATTTATGGTGTGATTGGATCATGAAGATTGTTAGAGGGGGTTATGTGGGTGTTAAAGTAAACGGACAGATTGGTCTTTACTTTCAAACTCATAAAGGCCTTAGGCTAGGGGATCTTTTGTCCCCTTTGCTTTTTGACACTATAGCTGATGTACTTACTTTGATGGTTGAGCAAGCTAAGAAACAAGGGTTAATTAAAGGTTTGGTGGCTGATTTGATCGATGGTGGATTGGCTATTTTACAGTATGCCTATGACACCATTTTTTGTTGCAGTCTGGTTTAGAAAGTGCTAAAAAATTGAAATTTATCCTTTGTTTGTTTGAGCAGTTATCTTGGTTTAAGATTAATTTTCATAAAAGCGAGTTGTTTTGTTTACGGGAAGCTCAAGGTAAACAAGAACATTATGAAAAGATTTTCACTTGTAAGGTTGGGGGCTTGCCTATGAAATATTTAGGCATTCCTGTAGATAAGAAGAGGATTAGGATGAGAGATTGGAAAGATATTGAGAATAAGTTTGAAACTAGGCTAGGATGTTGGCAAGGAAAATTACTGACAATTGGGGGTAGATTGATTCGATTAAACTCATGTCTCAGTAATATTTCCTTGTACATGCTGTCCTTTTATCCTATTCCTAAAGGTGTAAGAAGAAAAATTGATTATTTTAGAGCTAGACTTCTTTGGCAAGAACATAAAGGGATTAAGAAATATCGTCTGGTTAGATAGCCTAAGGTCTGCAGACCCAAAGACCAAGGTGGTTTGGGTGTTTTGGATATAGAGATCATGAATGTAGCCCTCTTAAGCAAATGGTTATGGAAATTAGAGAATGAAAGAGGTCTGTGGCTAGATTTACTTAGGGAAAAGTATCTTAAGAAGATGACTTTGTCCCAATGTGCATATAAGAGAGGGATTCTCATTTCTGGGCTAGAGTGACGAATTCTAGCAAGGTCTTCTATCAATTTTGTAAAAAGAAGGTGGGAAATGGAGAGAGGACTTGTAACACCCCAAAATCCGCTTTCCGATCAAATAAGTAAAAATACGGAATTTTTAAAACTTTTTGATACATCTTGTTAATATATGAGTTTCCTGGATTATATTTTGAAGAAAGTTGCTGAGCAATGAACTATTAGGAAAACAAAACACTAAAATCCGGCTAGGGCCAAAATCCACCTGGCCCGGCCCGGCCCGTCTACTTTTTTCCCTTACTTTCTTTTTCCCTTGGCCAGTTCATTCGGCCTTCCTTTCCCTTCGGTCTAGCTCCCCTCTCTTTTTCTCGGCCTGCCTCTCGGCTCATCTGCCCACATGTTTGCTCTTCTCCTAGCCTCGCGTTTGCTCCCGAGCCGACACATTGCTCAGCCACTTGTGCTACGCCCGTGTAGCATCCACGACGCTATGGCTCCATCGTGCGTCGCCTGCCACCCGCGTCAGTGCTACTATCGCCACAGTTCTCGTCGCATCACCATTGTCACCTCTCCACCCTATGCCCACGTCGTGGCTGACCTCACCCGTGGCAACCCGACCACCACCAATTCCAGTCACCTCACCACGCCACCTACTCCCTGTCCCGTCGCCGCCACTGGTACCCCTCAGCCCAGCGCCACTCCCCTCTCTCCTTCTCTTTCCCTCTATGCCAAGCACCCCCTACACCTGCTCCGTCCTTCCCCTGAGCCAATACCGCACCTACCCCCATGCTGAGCTGTGCAAGCCGTGATGTCCTCCTCCCCGCCGCTGCACCTCGTGTCACACAGTCCTTGCGCCGTCACTCGGCCACCTGCCCCCGTCCATCTGAGCCACTGTTCCCATGTCGTCTCGACGCTACACCGAATGCTGCCGTCCCATCGGTCCACCTCCATCATTGGCTCCCTATTCCCTCCTCCCGCCTATAAATGGCCAGCACCGCACTCACCTCACCCCTTCTTGCCATTCCCTCCCCTTTCCCCTGCTCAACCAAGCACAAACGCACGAGGCGCAGTGCCCCTGTTTTCGACCGTCGAAGCTGCACTCGCCGCACTGCTGTCCTCGTGAGTTCCGTCCAAGGCTACGTGTGTTACAACGTGTTCTCGAACATCCCACACCAAAGCCCCCACCCAATTTTGGGTTTTACCCACAGGAGCTTGGGCCGCTGGCTTCTTCCTCAATTTCAGCCAAAAGCCTGCGCCGGCGCTGCCATACCCCATCCATGGAGCTTCAGCTAGATTCCTCACACCCGGAGCATCGCCTTGGCTCCCTCGTTCTTCCTCAACCTCCGGTTTTAGTTCCCTTCTCCATGGCGTCGCCCCCACGGCGACCCACCCGAACTGTCGCAGGCTCTCCCGCTAGGCCACCACAACCGCCCTTAGCCCCCTCTGGCCGCCCCGATGAGTTCCCCTCACTCCCCTCCTGCTCTTGCGCGCCTCCTTCTTCTCCCTCTCCCCTCCAACGTTGCCGCCCCAACTTCCCCTCCACAGCCAGCCGTCGTGCGCCATCTCCCGGCCACCACAATCCACCTCCGGCCACGACACCACCATCGATGGGATCATCTCCCCTCCCCGGTTCCCTTTTGGCCATCACCAACCACCGTGTGGCCTCCCTCGCCGACGACAAGCGTCGCCCGAGCCACCCCTGGCTCCCCTATTTCTCCTCTACTCTGAGCTCTCTCCTTCTTTGTGTATGGCAAGTCAATGACAATGGGGACCCATCTGCAAGTGGAGAAATGATCCATGCCCCTAGGTGTTTAGTTAGAAGACAGATGGTTAGGTAATTAGTAGTGACATTTCAAACTAAGCAAGCTCCATGTTGATTAAGTCAATTAGTATATTATTAGCAGTTGGATGAAATACCAGAATCGAACTAGAAGCTTACTTGAACCCTAAGCAAATGACAGCGTCCCCACTAAGACTTGAAGGTTATTAGGAAGGGAGTCTTTAGGTTAGTTAGTCATTGTAGTTAGCACTTTGCAAATTCAACTAATGATTAGTTCAAAATGGTTAGTATGCTAACAAGCAAATAACTTAAAAGGATTGAGTTCAAGTTAGGAGTTGTATAACATAAGGAGTCCTACTGACATTGGGCCCTAGGCCATTGTCATAATGGAGGACGATAGCGATAATATGTCAACGGTGCATGGACCCCTTATCAGATTAATAAAAATATGTAGTTAGTTAATAAGGTCATGACTAGGTTAGGCATAATCCTGCTAGATAGTTTGAATACATTTGGGCCCACCTAACAAGAAGTTAACCATAGGGAATTAGTATGCCCCTATGTGGCAATCCTAGGATCACTTAGCATAAGGGTTAACTAGTTAAAACACCAACTAAAAGGTAGTAGTGATAAACATTAATAAGAGCTAGTTAGTATATCATCAATATATAAGTTGAAATAAAGACCTTGACTAGAAGTGATGCTAAACCATAAGGATGCACCTTGATAAGAGATAGTCATATAAAGGATGCCTAAGTGATCACTTAACCCTAGGCTAGTGGAAACTGTCCAATTGGAAGGTTAGTATGTTCAACAAATCAGTCTAAGCTAAAGGTATAAAAATTTATGGCATATAAGATTACAAGTACTGCTAGATAGTTGTGAAGGTTAGCAGTAGCTATGTCGCGACCTCATGCTAGTTAGTCGAAACCGAAGACGATAGGGTAATGACTGAACAAGAAGTAGATGGATGAAAACACATAGGTCTTACCTAGGGAACGAGTAGTTATCTGCTTAACAAGAAGTAGTCATTAGCGAATGTTATAACTCGAGATCAACCTAGTGTGATAGGTTACTTTAGTATATGCCAAGCCATGTAGGTAGTAAGGCTTAGTGTAGATCACCTCAAAGATGAAACCCAAAACCGTAGACACCACTAAGGGTGTAAGGCTAGTGTCTAGCCAATGCTTGGAAGTTCCAACTAAGACTCGTGGAACTTCCTTAATAAATATAGAATAATAAAAGAAATCATTGAGTGAACTAGACCCCATGTGTCGGGAGACTTATGTCTACCCTGTCCAAACCCTGAACTTATGCATAGGTCTCACCCGACTATTATGGAACTTTCTCGATAAATAGGTAATAATAACAAAAGAAGTCATTAGATCAGCTAGGCACCGTGTATGAGTAGTGGTGATATGTCCCCAAGTGGATGATGGTAGTCCAACCATCAAACAACATTGTATAGACTCCAGCTATCATCCATCGCTATCCACTCCCAGTAGAAGGACACTTTGTGACCCGAAGGTGGATCAAAGAGTCCTACCTGACATGGTGATCTCTCCCATCGAGGTAACCGATTCAGGATATTCCTACGAATATCCTCTCCCTCCTATTGGATTCATCACCTTTGCACCAGTGGACTTTCTGAGAGCCCGATCCCTCTCGCCCTCACTCCTAATCAAGCGGATGCCCGACCCTAAGTCTAACTAGCAACCCCAAACCCCACCCTTAGGCCAAGCTAATTGGGTTTGGATTTATCCACTTTTTGGTCTGAAGTATTTCCTTCATCAACTTCTTTGGATATACTTCGTCTAAAGTGTTTCCTTCATCAACTCTACTAAGTATGATTAGTTTCATCTAGAGTACTTCTATCTTTCAAGACACCCTTAGGTATAGCTAGTTTCTTCTGAAGTAGTTCTTGCTTCAAACACTCTTGAGTTGATTGACTTTCATTTAAAGTGTTTTCTTTTGTTTACTTGCCTTTGGATTTTTTAGATTTCATTTGGTTACTTTCAAATGTTCTCGGGTTCAATCGTATTCTGCGTAGCTAGAATCTGAAGCCATGCCGAAATAGCAGTCCTAACAAGAATGAGGTCAGGACCAAGATTATCAAAACATTGAGCAAGACAATTATCAAAATATTGAGCAAAGCAAGTCAACACTTTGATCATTTTGATCCTAAATTTGAATGCAAACTATATCGATTTAAAGTATGAAATTGCATTCCTATAATTTATACAAATATGTTGATTTAGCTCATAGCTACTTCCTTAATGATAATTGCGTATAAACTTTCAATCCTGTAACTTGGACACTATCCTTTGTCACCATAGGCTAATGGTATATATACTAGCTACTAAGTTCGTACCTAAGTGTTATGCTTAGCATTGCTTAGGTACATTGGTATACGGGCAATGATTTTCCCCCGACATCATTTAAAAACTTGAAACTGGATTTGGATAGTCGAGGTTGGAGCTTGGCTAATATGTTGAACTAGCAAAGTATTTTAAAACAAAAACAAAAAATATTTTGACTTGGGCGGCTAAAAAGCGTGGCAAGTGCTGGAAAGAGCACAACATAGTGGGTATAGGGAAGTACCGTCCAAGTCAATTAAGGACCCAGATCTTGTGATGATCTCTCGTGTAAAAATAGTGCAACCACAAGTCTATAATGGGTACGACCTGGCTAACTAATTTATTCGTCTCGTCCCAAGTTCACTATTGGTGGGCGTGTGATGTGGATTAAGGATAAGGGAGCCACCGAACTACACGGCGCAAGTGGAAGACCTCCCGGGGGCGTGGCCCAAGGAGGTGATACCTAGCGGATAAGTTTGCGTTGTGGTGGAATATTGTAAAGGCCTTGTGACAATCATCTTAGTCGCACACCTATGAAGGTGTGTCAAGACAGATATTATAAGTTGAGTATCTCTTGTGAGTAAAGTGCGCGAACTCTGCAGAGTGAAAAACTA
Organism: Ampelocalamus luodianensis; assembly: GCA_036346255.1. Taxonomy (NCBI): domain Eukaryota; kingdom Viridiplantae; phylum Streptophyta; class Magnoliopsida; order Poales; family Poaceae; genus Ampelocalamus; species Ampelocalamus luodianensis. The sequence goes on along the minus strand of CM070624.1, from coordinate 27,042,433 downwards.
TCTGGATAGCAGTCATGGGCAGTGCCAAGAACTTACTTGAAGTAGCTTTCATTTTTATAAAATAATTTTTGGGAGGGAATAAAAAGATGGGTTGGAGACCAGAGATTTGAGATGGGTTAGAGCCCAGATATTTGAGATGGCCTGGTTGAGAACCAGTGATAAGTTCGGGACGTGACTCGAGAAAAAACATGAGCATTGGGTGGATGGAGCCACTCAGTGATATAGGAGGTTGGAGCCTCCACTAGTATTTTACAACAAAACTCAACTCTGCTAAAACCTATGTTAGTTAAAAAAAGGAATAAGTCTATATTACACCCCTGAACTTTGCGCCGAGTCCAAAATACCCCATGAACTCCAAAACCGTCTGATTTGCACCCTCAAACAACCCATACCATTTGGTTTACACCCCTCGGGCCGAAAACAGGTGGTTTTGGATGACGTGGCATCACTAATATTTTATTTTCAAACTTCCGGAGGCCATATCTCCTTCGTTCGAACTCCGATTCGAGCGATTCAAATTTCTAAATTCCTATAAATTCCTTATCTTGCTGTTAGTATTTATTTGGTAATTTATTTGGATTTTATTTGGAGTTTTTATTTATTTAGAAAACAAAGCCAAATAAATAAAACAAATCCTAATAAAATCCCAAAAAAATTACAAATAAATACTAACAGCAAGACAATGAATTTATAGGAATTTAGAAATTTGAATCGCTCAAATCGGAGTTTGAACGAAGAAGATATGGCCTCCGGAAGTTTGAAAATCAAGAAAATCAAAATATTAGTGATACCACGTCATCCAAAACAGCCTGTTTTCGGCCCGAGGGGTGTAAACCAAACGGTATGGGCAGTTCGAGGGTGCAAATCAGACGGTTTTGGAGTTCATGGGGTATTTTTGGATTCGGCGCAAAGTTCAGTGGTGTAATATGGACTTATTCCGTTAAAAAATATTAGGTATCGGGATTTGCTACTACTTAATCTATTTCAATAAGTGGCTTTATACAAATAAAAGAGCCACAAGTCATTCATTTTATCAGCCTTACATATTATATAACTACATTCTGTGTGTTGGCTCACGAGTACGGTTGTGTACTCATGCTCGCTCAATATATTGTTATTCATTAAGCATAAGAGAAGAAGACTATGTTGGCACTTATGAGCAATCATCAAGACTGGAGATCAAGAAGGTCAAGAACTAGGCCGCGGCTCCAGTCAATTGCCTGTGGGGTATATCATGAGGGTTCCATGTGGTATATTTTTGTTCTTCTTCTGCTGCTGTTTTTTTAAAAGGTATTTGGCATATTCGGTCATTCTGCAAGTCAAAAGCCGTATGATATATTTATGCTTTGTTTATTATTATGCAATTGCTTTACATATTCGTGATATATGATTGATATTCAATGATGTAACTATGAGCACTAGCTACTAATCCAGAGACTAGTGCTGTGAACACGAAAGATTACAAATTTCAAATTTGGGGTGACAGGCAGGACTAGATTTTGGGAGGAGGTTTGGCTGTTGGATATTTCCTTAGCTAGCAAATACCCCAGATTGTACTCTCTTACTTTCAGTAAAAATATTACTATTGCTAAAATTTTTGGTGATGGTTTCGGTTGTATCAGATTTAGGAGGTTACTTTGGGGGTGAAACTTTGGCTTTATGGGAAAAGCTTAAAAGGATTGTGCTGGAGTAGTCTTATCTGATTTGGAAGATAAGGCAGTCTGGCGATTGACTCCAAATGGCTGCTTCTCTGTTTATTCCTTATACAATGCTCTAAAAAAATCCAACAGTAATTTTCCATATAAGTTTATATGGAAAGTGAAGCTACCTCTTAAAATTAAAGTACTTGTTTGGTGGTCCTTCATAATAGTATCTTGACTAAAGACATTTTGTGGCGTAGGGGTTGGATAGGAGACTTGAAATGTCAGTTTTGTGGAGCAAACGAATCTGTAGATCATTTGTTCTTTAAGTGTCCTTTAGTGCGGTTTACGTGGAATATCATTGCCTGTTTCTTTAAGTGCAATAGCATTCCAAATAGTGTTTGTCATTTGTTAAATTACTGGATTGGCAGCTTTGGGACTAAGCACCGAAATCTGGTGCTAGTTGGCGCTGCCGCAATGTTGTGGGCTATTTGGAAAGCACGCAACAGAGCTTGTTTTCAGCATAAATGACCTACTAACCCGACCTCAGTTGTGTTTTCTGTTTGCTATTGGTTGGAATCCTGGTCTGTCTTACAAAAGGAAGACGTACAGGAGGCAATGCAAATGGGAGCAAAACTGGTGGGACAAGTGGCGCTGGAGATCTTCAGCACTTGCAGAGGATGAGATCCTATGTTGAGAAGAATCTAGTGACCAAGGGGGAGAAGCTAACGGCATGTGCTTAAAAAAACCAAGGAAGGTGATGAGAATACGATGGATGTAGGGAGGAAGAACGCTGAAGCCAAGCAGCAGAATTGTGTGTTGCGTTTGTTTCGTTGTTGATAGTCCTAGTAACTGATAGCCTGGTGTAGTTTAGAGGAGTAGTGTTGATATGTTAGTTGCTGGGATCGTTGATGCTGAGATGTGGATGTTTGTGCCCATCTCCTTTTGTTGTTTACCTTTCTGCATAACCTTGTAGCCGTGGTTTCTGTTAATAGAAATCGAAGTATTGCTTTGTGTCTTAAAAAAAATCGAAAGATTTTGGCAAAGGTTATTACTACCCTGAATTATTGTAGGAATTTAGTTTTCACCTTCTAACACCCCTGAATTTTGCGAAATCGGGTCAATTTAAACCTCAAAGGTGGACTTCGTGCTGGCTAATTAGGAGCCTTTTCATTTCCTCTTATTTGCCGACCCATCTTCCGAAAATAGTTAGAATCTCTATGTCAGCACCACCGTGGAAACCGCCATCGGAGATGAAATTGATCCGATTGTGAAATTTTATACTACCATTTTTTTTGTCTCATAGTTGGGATGAAAACTACTGATAGTTGAAGGGGGTAATATGATTTTTTTCCTAAAGATTTTTTAATGGTAGAAGAAAAAAATGTGAAGCTGGCTGTTACTCCCTTTGTTTCACAATGTTTGTTTATAACCTTGGGAGTCTCCGTTTTAAAATGTTTGTCCATTGAAAAAATCAATAGTATTGTTATTGCAATATTTTCACTCTCTACCCGTACTTAAATGCTTTGAAAGAGATTAAGGTCTTGTTTGGAACGCAGAAATTTTATAGGAAGCAATTCAATTCCCATAAGAATTAGGAAAAATTCCAACGTTCCAAATATGGCCTAAGAGATTGTATTATAAAACACACAACAAATAGTAGAAACAGGAGACACGAATTTTATATGGAAAACTTTTTCGAAAAAAACTATGAGCGCACGAATGTGGATATCACTATATGAGGAGAGTTACAAGTAGGGATGTATACAATGAGGCTCTTCTCTTACCCTACTGTCTATAGGGGTATATTTATAGAGAAATTTTACAGTGCGTTCTACTAGTAGTATATGGTGGTAGTATATATCAAATCTGACAATTGATTTGTTAAGAGCTAATAGACTTTCCTTTGTATTTATAGTTTTTTTAGAGGGTATTATGGACTTTTCCAACTATGATTGAAAAATATTACTCTTGTGCCATGCAATCTCCACATGGACCATTAAAATTTTACCCCCTCAGGATTCTACTACTCACACGGCTAGGTGTAGTTTAACTAAATCCTAACTAATCTAAACCATTAGATCAAAAAAGAATGTCCATGTAGTTTAACTAAATCCTAACTAATCTAAATCATTGCGCATATTGAATTGAGTGTACCGTAAAAGAACTCTATTTATAAAGGGTACAAAGGAGACTTCGTGTAGGAGTAGAAATCCATGTTAGAAATTGAAACAAAACCGAAACGAATTCAAATCGCAAACTCAACAGGTTAGTATGTCATTTAATGGAGATATATATGGTCATTTCTCATTAATTTTTCTTATATTTAGTGCTTGCTTGGTCTATACACATGGTAGGGCATGAACACATATTTTAAAGGGTTAATTCTTTATTTGCCATTAGAAGTTGGCCACTACCTAAAATGACATCCTGGATTTGCTCTTCCTTTTATTGCCATTAGTTCTCAACTTTTGTCCCTGTTTTGCCACTCCCGTTAGCGTTGTTACGTCCGACCGCTGTTAACCACCGAAAAATGTCAAAATGTCCATCTTACCCTTCTTCTTCCTTCCCTTCTTCTTCTCATTCATTCTTCCTTTTCCTCTTTCTTCATGCCCCGACCTCCCCCTACTCCCGCTATGTCGCCCGGCCTCCCCGCCCGCGCCGCCCCTCGGCTCCCACCATGCCGCCCCTTAGAGCCACTCCGCTCCCACCGCGTCGCCCCTCCGCTCCCGCTCCCACTCCCCTCTGCGCACCGCTCACACTCCACGCCACCACCCGCACCACCCGTGCCGCCTCTGGCCTCGCTTTCACCCCAACAACCGTTGCCACCTTCGGCATCCACCCCAACCATCTGTGTCACCTCGGCCGGAGCTGGGGATGTAGAGCGGTGTGGTGAGAGAGGAGAGAGACTGCATGGTGCTATCTTTTTCCCTGCCACCGCCGCCATTTCTCCCTAGTGAGTCCCCTCGATTCCTCTCACCTGAAACATTCCCTCACCTTCCCAAATCTTTCCCCACCACTAAATCAGGTCGTCTTCCCCCAGGTCATCGCCTCCCCGTTGACCTCGCCGCACCACCCATGGCTCACGGTGCCGGCCCACCTCGGCTCCTCCCCGCCGCTATCGACCACCCCAGTGAGTTCCCCTCACCTCCCTCTCACCCGTGCACACCCCCATTTTCCTTTCCTCCCACTCCAACGCCGTCGTCCCATTTCTTCCCCCATCCCGGCTGCCGTGCACCGCCGCCCGACCTCCACCACCTACCGTGGGCCACAACACCACTACCCATCAGATCACCTCCCTTACCCGGTTCCATTTTTCCCATCCATGGCCACCGCCGTGACCTCCCCTGTCGGCGTCGAGCCCCACCATAGCCGCTGCTCCTGCTCCCCTATTTTCTCTGTTTCCCCTCCCTCTGTCTCTGCTACCTCTCTCTGTGTGTCTGGTCTCCCTATGTATGACATGTGGGCCCACCTAATTAAGTGACTAATCTAGAATAGTTAGTAGGTTAATTAGTAATAGAGCTTCGATTAGCAATTTGCATTATCAGTGGTGTTAATGAGTGGACAAATAAAGTAATTAGAGGTTAGTTAGAAGTAATCAGTGAGCTATTAACATATAAAATGCAAAGGACAAATTTGTCTTTTTGCACACAATTTGATAGTCAACACATGGTTGACCGACGAGAGTGGCAAAACGGGATGAAAGCTGACATCTGATGGCAATAAAGGGAGGAGCAGTTTCACGATGGTATTTTAAGGACCCGACCAACTTCCAATAACAAATAAGGAATTAACCCTATTTTAAAACGGGGAGAGTAATTGTTATGCGAGGAACCGTGAAGCTGATTGTATGCTACTACGAGTAAACAAAAGCACAGAGTTGTTGTGGTGTGTAGCTTTAACCTGCAACCATCAATCCAAAACCACCATGAATCATTTTTTCGATTAAAAGGAAGACGCACACACACCACCACATACACACACGAGTGCACTCCGATCCCTTAGTATACGCCTAAACAAACAGAGGTTGGGGATAAATCCGTGACATCACAAAATTCCCACCGAAGCACACTTGCGTGTGCATAATGGGTGAGCATCAGGATTTGAATCTTGGTGAGTGGAATCATACACTCACAACTTCACCACTCCACCCAAAGGTAGTTGAATCAAATTCAGAAGGGTAGATGTAATAAATAATAAAAACTAGGAGTAGAATGTGATAAACCAAAAAGAAAAGGTGTTATTGTAATTTTTCTCATTTAATGGCAAGATCAAGAATATTGTAACCTCTTCGATCCGGACTACGCCCGGGCGACGGGGAGCACTACGATGGCCGCTGGTCTCACTGGCAGGTGCCTTCCCCTTGTCCACTGCACGCTCGGCCCGGTCGTACTCAGCTTCCTGTTCAAGGGTCCTCCATCACCACCCTGCTTTCCTGGGCTCTTCCAGTGCCTTTTCAATAGGGTCAGGTACGTAAGGTTTCTAGTGTTCGAAGGTCTCAGCTCGCATTGCATAGTACATGTATGGGTCGTGATCCATTGGAAGAAGTTGCGTTGTGTCTCTGGCTGCCATTAGTGCAGATGTAGTTAAGGATATGTTGATTGGAATGTAAGATGAAAAATCTATGTGTGTGCAAGATTCACTTACGAGGATGTTCCCACACATGTAGTACTCCCAGGCAGCGATCACCGGGTGTGTCGACTGGATGATCTTAGCTGGTTCTTCGCACACACATTGCAGGTGTGGGAACTCCAGTGGTACCAGTGCATCCATCATAGAACAATCTGGGTAGGGTTTAGCCCTCTCGGCAAGCCACTTGCACTTTCGCAGCATCGTCACGTAGAAGTTCGCCGATGAGTCTGACATCTCCTTCCTCTCGGTTGTGTGAACCAAGATTTGGTGAAGTCTTAGGTGTGGTGGTGTAGTGTTCTCCTCCAGCTCTCTTCTCCTTTAGTTTTCTTCTCCCTCCTTTTATAAGGGGTCTTTTCGGTATAAAAAGGTGGTGTGGTGGAGTGTGGTCTAAAAAGGTGGCATTGTAGTGTGTTATCATCACGGTCTGCAAAAGTGGCAATGTGTGGCATGTCGTGGTGCATTCTTTTTGGTCTGAAAGGTGGTGTGGTAGAGTGTGGCCTTTTCAGTATGAAAAGGTAGCATCGCAGTGTGTTGTCATCTCAATTTGCAAAAGTGGCAGTGTGTGATGTGACCGGGTGTGGTATGAAAAGGTGGCTGTCAGAGGGTGGTCTTTTTGGTTTGAAATGGTAGCGTTGCAGTGTGTGGTCATATCACTCTGCAAAAGTGTGGTGTAAAGGCTAGAAGTAGGGTAGTGTGGGGTGTCACGATGCTGACTCCCTCACATGGTTACCTATGCACACAAGAATAAATAGTATCGAAACACGAGACTAGAATATTGTAAGTTGTATATAAATTAATATTTACATGACATGACTGATATTTACAAGAACAAATATCTACTCGTGGGCCCTCTTAGGGCGTACCCCATGTGTGGAACGTGGCCTCATCTGGGCGGCTGCAGGCGCTAGTATGAGTACGTCAAAGGCTCAGGCGATTGAGGCATCCTACCGATGCGAGTAGCCTGAGGGGTGTCGCGAGAGGGTGTTGCATCGGTTGGCTCAGTCTGGGCGTACCATGCAGCTGTGAAGCCCCAATGGAGATCTGGCTGCTCTCGTTGTGCGAAGACCCATCGCCCTGGCACCGTAGTGTCCACGCCTACTCGAACTCAAAGTCCCCAGAGCATGACTACTCATGCGACACCCCTCCTCGTCCCAAAGGGGTGTACAAAATGTGAAACAGTATGTTATGCATGTAAACATGGCGAAAATGATGAAATAGTGTGTTATGCATGCAAAAAAAAGATAGACATACCTCATCGCATGAAGGCAGCGGACGGCTCTGCGTACTCCTACCCCGTGTACAATTGGAACTCAGGACCTGTCAAATAAAACTTCAGTTACTAACTAGTGGAGTTTGAAATAAACAACCAGACGCGAGTGTTTGATGATGACTTGCGAACTGTACCGGGGTACTCCCACCACGGTGCCACGAGGACCCACCCGCCACATCCTGGTGAGGAGTCGTGGGGCATGATGCACCGTGGCTCACCCCTGTCCACGCACAGGTGGGTCCACCAGCTCCCTCAGCCTAAGGCAAGACACAAGTTGGATGCCTCACCTCGTCTTCTCTACAAACTGGTCCATGACCACTTTGATCTCATGTGCCGTCATGCTGAAGCACTCCCCAAGCATCATACGATTCACGGAGGTCGCCAACTTGTGCATCTCCCATTGCAGATCGACCTGTACACATAATTAACAAGTTAAAAACCGAAAACTTGCGAAGCAAATAAGAAGTATGGACCATTCAATACATGCCACGTGATGGAATGCAGAGTTCGACTGGGTCGAGTACGTGTCGATCATTGCAGCCTAGTGTCGTGGTGGGTCATCCACGACCCTTAACGCAACAAACCCTCGTCCGACTAAAGTACCACTCGATGTAACCGTCGTACGTCCAAAGGTCATAGGGAGCATCCTCCTAGACGACATCCTCCAAGGCGTGGAGCCAGCCCTCAACCCAAGGGAGCATCCTGTTAGCCCAGGAAGTCATAGTAGGTACTCCATTGCTAGTGTACATGTGGAAGGCAAAACAATTATTTCGTAGGTATGTAAGGCAAATACTATGACAGAAATAAAACGTAAACTTACCCATGGACATTTGGTGGCAACCGTGGCACTGAGACCTCCTATCGTGGACTGAACTAGTGCATCACCCAGTGCACGTGGTACTCCTACACTAACACATCGTGCACCAAGCTCCTCCGTGTGTACCAGTACACGTGGTCTCACGTGCATAGGCTCGACAGGCCTCGGGGTGCGCATGTGTACACCCTGTCAGGAGGGTACTGTGTCTAGATAACACGGTCATCTATCAACTGATCGAACATCACAATGTAGTCTGGGTAGGACGTGCGTGTAGTGATCGGAGTGAAGGTGGCCTGTGGAATAGAACAACAAAAACTTAGCACAAGAAATAAAATTCAGTGCAACTCGTACGGCCACTGTGCAACATCTCCTACATCCATCATACTTGAAAATTCAGTGCATACATTGTAAATACTACGAAACATATACAAAAAGTAATAAGAAGCGACATATCTAATTAATTCAATTATTGCACGATTAGCGATATATACGAAACTGATCTGGACACAACTGTAACAACGTACAATTTTTTAGAGGTATCTTGCTATGTACAAATGAAAAGTTAAATAAAGTTAACAATATTTTAATTAACATCTACATACCCTATTTAGCTACTCTAGATTTTTTTTATATAATTTTTAGAGTTGTCTTGCTATTTTCCTAGTTTGAAATACAAGTTTGGAATTAACAAAATATTTACCGTGTACAAATGAAAAGCAAAATTAAGTTCACAATATTTTAATTAACATCTACATACTCTATTTAGCAACTCTGGATTTTTTTATATATATAATTTTTAGAGGTGTCTTGCTATTTTTCTAGTTTAAAAAGTATTTTCTGTATTAATAGAATATGTACCGTGCACAAATGGAAACCAAAGTTTAGTTCGCATTAGTTTGATTAAGCTCTACATACTCTATTTAGCTACTCTGTAACTTTTATAGATTTTTTATATGTATCTTACTATTTCTGTTGTTTAAAAAGTGCCTCCAGTATTTATAAAATATTTATTGTATACAAATAGAAACAAAAATTAAGTTTACAATATTTTAATTCAGCTCTACGTACCCTATGTAGCTACTCTGGATTTTTTATAGAATATTTAGAGATGTCTTGCTATTTTCCTAGTTTAGAAAGTATTTTCAGCATTAACAAAATATTTACCCTGTAAAAATGAAAATTACAAAGTTTTCATAGTATTTTGAGAATTTATTCTAAATCATTCGAGTACTGCACCATAAATAATATCTATACGATAAACTAAACTATACACAGCTAAAATGATGTAATACATCAAACTACAATACAGCTAAAATTATCTAATCCATTGAATTCGATGTCACTATTTTTATTTGCTAACCTAGCAGGTTTCGAATTTATGTACAAAGTTGCAAGAACATTTACCTGCGGAATGGGCGAACAGATCCGCTTCACCCTCTCTCTCCCTCCTCCGCTAGGATCCGACAGGGCTTTGCTACATCACTTTTCTGCTCTCCACCTCTCTCTCTCTCTCTCTCTCTCTCTCTCTCTCTCTCTCTCCTCTTTTTTCAGAATTAAAATGACTTTTTATTCGATTTTTGGGGTTTATATAACCAAACCCTATCGTCAGTTGACTGGTGACAGGAACTGCGATTTGCACACTCTTCAAAGCAAATTGTTAGTTCAAATAGCGATAGGCAGTTGAACCAGCGACTGGCAGTAAATGGCATCATGTCGCCATTTCAAATGGCAACAGGCTCCTGTAGCCATGTGAAATGGTGATAGTAGCCTATTTTTGTAAAAAAATTTTACTATTTTTTTGTAATTATTATTTAAATTAATATTATTTTTGTTTAAAAAATCCAATATTTCTATCTGGAACTAGTCAAGTGCCCACGCGTTTCGACGGAAACACAAACTATAGTAGTAAATCAAATGAATTATTTTGAAGTCATTTTGATAACACGGATGAAGGAAAAAAAAATGACTAAATAAGATTGACTCGGAGTCATTTACATCCTGATGAAAATTTAGCAAATATTCCATCACCGAATGTAGTCCAAACATTCGTTGGTAAAACATCTAGTAATCTGAACCAGTATTTCCTTGAAGACCTTCACCACGGTTCCCAAATGGCTAACCAACTGCCAACAAGATGTCGTGGACATCAACATTCGTTGGCATCCCTTAAGTAATATTCTTAATTATATAATGATAGCTTGATATGTTCTGGGACATGCCAGACTTATTATGCTTCAAGTTCAATGTTTACATGTCGGTGCTACCATAGAAGCAATCATGTGAGAGATCAGACTGTGTCCAAATCTCTAGATTACTTACTGATATTTAGTGCAAAACCATTAGAACCACTGGAATACATGGAAATCATGATGCAGTTGTAAGGAAATCATATATATATAGAACGACGCAGATCAAGAATTGAAATCGATCTCTCGGCTGGTAGCGGAGAAAGGTAATCCTACCGGATAATTTGAGATTGAACATGTATGTACTGTCTTCTTGTCCAAAACCTAATTTTCAACAATACAAGGACAAATATGTAGAACAATTTATGGATGACATGTGCTACGGAATGTACACGAAATCAGAGCACACAAACCTGAAGCAAGATGCACTCTCTGACCTCGTAGGGGACTCCATGATATTGTCAGCAAGTGAAGCTCCAACAGACAACCCATTAAGGTTGGATGCCATTATATCTGTAAATTGCAATAGTTCATCCAATAATTAGCTGACAAAAGAATTCAAAACAAAGCAACGAGGAAAGGAACACAAGAATATACGACAATTCATAAAGACCTGGACATTGATGTGGCAGTTGTACATCCTCAAGAGGTAAGGATTGTACTCTCACGCTTCCCACCCTCGAACCTTTGCGCTACGACCATCGTCATTGTGAAAGAGGGACGAGCAATTAGGGAGGTGGAGTGGGGACGACACATACGTACTGAAGAACTCGCTGACGATGGCGGCGGAGCCCACAGTGTGATGATGTCCTTGGACACCATCTATGCTCTGCGGTATCCCTTGCAGACCTTATAAACACACTCAGGCCTCGGGTGCCGGTCAACGCGTTGCCTGCCACTCAGGTGCGCTGGTGAGGAGCGTGGGAGTCTGGCAGCGCAGGTTGATCCAGCACGCGGTGCAGTGGGGCGGCGTCAGCGAGGTCAGGGTGAGTAGATCTAGCATGGGGAGAGTGGGGAGAGGCGGGTAGCGTGGGTGGGGAGTGTGAGCGAGAGAGAAGAGGGAAGGAGGGTGGCGGCGGGCGGCACGAGAGCGGGAGGCGGGCGGTGTAGGCAGGAGCGTGAGAGAGAGAGAGAGAGAGAGAGAGAGAGAGAGAGGAAAGGTGCCACCCGCCGCTCAGGTGCGCGGGTGGAGAGCATGGGCAGCACGGGTGGGGAGCGTGAGAGAGAAAGGAGAGGGATAAGCATAATACAATTTACACCAGCAAACCTAGTGCAGAGCTTATCCACAAGATCTTCCATTTGTTTGTCCTAAGATCACAAATCACAAATAGAATTGGATATAGTTGTTGACAAGTAAAAGTCAAGTACACTAATGGCAGGAAAAATAACAAGTGATGAATTATACCTTTTTAATAGGTGACGAGGATCTTCTATGACTACCTAGTGGTCGTAAGATTTCCTACGACCACCTCATGATCGTAAGTCTTACTATGATCACTTCATAGTCATAAGCCTTACTACGATCATTTCATGGTCGTAAGCTTTACTTCGACTAGGTCAACTAGACCAACCTATAGTCAACAAAGTCTATAGACATGTGGGCTCAATCGATTAGGGACACCTATGCATTGTATTTAATACACATAGTAGTTAATATATGTTGTTATTCTCTAGGGTAACTTTATGTATTAAACCTCTTTCTCAGACATAACCGCAAGACGGCGTGGGAGGATTAGTCTCTGACAATAACCGTCACTGAAAGTGCGTATTTCATCAAACGGTGAGACACCTCTTGATACGGGACAACTGTCATCCCTTCACGCGCTATATAAAGAGTAAAGCTGGTGAACAAAAAGACACAACAAGAAGATAGACAAAGAAAAACGACAACGAAGACAAACTCAACAGACAGAAGTCATTAAGCCCTAGTTCTAGTGATTTCTTTCCATGTTGTAAAGCATAGTCAATACAACAAAACAAGAGTAGGGTTATTATTCTCTCAGGAGAAGGCCCGAACCTGTATAAAATCCCCTTGTCTTTTTCTGTGTGGTTTAACTCAAGGAGAGTCCCTAGCATTTATTCGTAAGATCGTTACTAAATCATCAACAGTTAGCGCTGTCCGTCGGGAACTTCCAGTTCTCCTTTTCTTTTTGATAAATTACCTTTATTTTTCAACTCTGATGCTTTCATGGCAGGAGAGTGGAATGGGGAGAATTGGTTCGATTTGGCAGACTATGCAGAACTTGACATGGATGCTTGCTACGAGTACGAGCAGAACATCATTTCGTCTGATGGCAACGCCGTTTTCAGGGATCTTTCACTAGACCCAGGAGATCATGCCATGAACAAGGTTGATGAGGGATCTTTCTCTCCCACAACATTATGCCCAGATGAGGAACTAGACTCCTCAAAGGGCAAGGGTCTATCTAACCAGGGTAAGGATCACGCCACGACGAGGGTTCTCTGTCCAAATGTTCAAGCCCGTCTGAGGCCATCCGATCTAGCACAGCAAGTCCTGAAATCCATGATTTTGGGACTCAATCAACACCTGATAACTGTCACCCTTCAGTTACCACCACGAGGTGCATTGTTGAGCCCGCTTCACCTACGGATTTGACCACACCCCGCAGGGTTCACCTTCATTTGGAGACAGTTATAACCCGAAATTCCAAGAGCTTGGAAAGCCAGAAAATACAAAAAAAATCAAATAAACCAGTTTTGAATTTAATAAAATTATTTTTGACTTAAAGTTTGCTTTTATTTTTGCACATTTTAAATTTTTGGAAAATAGGAAAAAACTTTTTAAATTCCAGAGAATTCAAGAAATTAATTAAGTTTTTCCTTTTTAACTTTAAATCCAAGAAAAACCTAGAAAACTCAATAAATTTTCTTTTTGACTTTTAAAATCTAGGAAATTAAAGAAAATCATGAAATCTCTTTTAAAACTCAGAAAATCCAATAAAATAATAACTTTATTAATTTTATTTCTGGTAACAGAACTTTGAGATGTTACAACCAACTACCTCTCTGCTGTGCTCAATGGATCTGCTCAGTCGTGGCTATTAAATCAGCCACAAGAGTCGATCTATTCGTGGCAGCACCTCTGTGACCTACTACTGGTCAACTTTCGGGGCACTTACAACAGGAAAGGAGGATGACTTGCACAGAATGCGATAGGATTCTCACGAGACTTTGCACCAATTTATCAAGCGTTTCAGTTAGGTTAGCAATTCAATTCTTGAAGTTTCTGACTCTTCTGCCATCAGAGCATTCAAGTAGGGAGTCCGCAATCGAAGGATCATAAAGGATATTGCTCTAAATCATCCAGCTGCTATCGCCGAGCTCTTTGAAATGGTCGACCATCATACAACTACTGCAGAAGTGCTCGAGTGGAATTGCACGATTGATCGTGATGATAAGGACACTCGAGGAGTGGGCAAAGGCAGCAAGAAGAAAGATAAAAAGGCTAGGAAATCCAAGAGCAAGACTATGGGCCAAAAGCTTCAAGTCAAAAGCTCTAAGGAGGTCTTAGCCATAAGCGACAAGGAGCCTTGGAGCTCCAAACCATATCCCGGTCAGAGCAAAGTTAAATACCACGAATGGAAGAACGACAAACTTAGGTTGTGCCCTTTTCACAAAAAAGGACATGACCTTCGCAATTACTGAGTTTTTCAAGGGAAACTCGAGGATTACTACTCCGACAAGGGACCACTTCCTACAATTGAAGATGCGGGGAAAACGCGTGGTCGAAAACAGTCAGATGATGATGAGATGTGTTTCAAGATCCAGAACACACCATCGATCACATCTACGGAGGATCTTTGGCATACGAGTCGAAACAACAGCTCAAAGTTGTCGAACGTGAGGTAAATTCCATCGACCCTCTACTTGTCAATAAAGTACAAAACTGGTCAAAAATCACCATCTCTTTCGAGAAAGATGACTGTCTGATCCCCTCTACTCGACCTGGTCATTATTTGATCGTGGTCGAGCCCACCATCAACAACTGTTGAGTCAATCATGTGTTAGCTGATGGCGAGAGTTCACTGAATATACTCTTTATGAGTGTCCTGGATGAAATCCCAGTTCCTAGGACAAGGATCAAGCCTATATGATACTCATTTCATGGGATCGTACTGGGGTCTTTGGCCAAACCCATTGGTCAGGTTTCTCTTCCTGCAACGTTTGGTTCACAAAACAATTTCAGGACAGAGATAATCTCTTTTGATATGGTCGATTTTGACAAGGCATACAATGCCATACTCGATCGAACAATTCTGGCACGATTCCTAACAGCTACTCATTATAGTTATCAATGTCTTAAGATGCTAGGTCTCAAAGGAGTAATCACAGTCCGCTGTGATAAAAAGATGGCGCTTACATGCGACTGTAAATCTCTCGATATGGTTGGCCAAATACCAACTCGAAAAGCAAGGAAGGGGCAATCTTCGATCAAGTAGTCGAAGTCTAAAGTTGCACCAAAGCCGAACGACCAAGTCAAAGAAGTTTCACTGAATACAGAGGAACATTCGAAGACCATTCGCATCACGGTCACTTTCGACCCTGCATAGGAACATGCTCTCATCACCTTCCTCCAAGCAAACACAGGTGTCTTCGTGTGGCAAGCATCCGATATGCCTAGAGTCCCCAAGGAGGTGATCAAGTACAGGCTAGCTCTACGGCCTAACAAGAAACCCGTAAAACAAAAATTACAGAGATTCACACCTGATCGATGAGATGCCATCAGATCTGAATTAGATAAGCTACTTAAAGTAGGCTTCATAAGAGAAGATGACCACCAAAGTGGTTGGCTAACCCTGTAATGGGTAGAAGTCTAATGGTAAATGGCACATGTGTGTAAACTTGACTGATCTTAATAAAGCTTGTCTAAAGGACGATTTTCCCCAACCTCATATTGATTAGTTTGTTGATTCTATTGCTGATTGTGAAATATTAAGTTTCCTACATGCACATTCTGGTTATCATTAGATAAGTATGTGCCTAGATGATGAAGAAAAGATTGTATTTATTACACCATTTGAAATATTTTGCTATGTCAAAATGCCATTTGGTCTAAAAAATATCGATGCTTCTTTTCAACACTTGATACAAAAGACCTTCCTTCATCAACTAAGCCGAAATTTAGAAGCTTATGTTGACGAATTGGTCGTAAAAAGCATCAAGCGCTTTAATCATAAGTCCGACTTGCAAGAAATATTCGACAGCCTCAGAAAACACTAGTTGAAACTCAATTCTGACAAGTGTGTGTTCGGAATCTCTTTAGGAAAGTTGCTTGGATTCCTTGCCTCTGCATGAGGAACCGAAGCAAACCCTGAAAAGATAAAAGCCTTTGAACAAATACGCCCTCTGACCACAAAGAAAGAAGTCCAGAAACTCACAGGATGCATGACGACTTTAAGTCATTTCAATGCACGGCTGGGAAAAAATGACTTCCTTTCTTTAAACTTCTAAGAAAACATGAGGGTTTTGAGTCGTCAGAAGAGCTAAACAAAGCGTTCGAAGATGTCAAGAGGTATCTTACGAGTGCTCCTGTTCTGATTTCTTCGAAACAAGAAGAGACACTCCTAATATATTTAGCTGCTATGCCACAAATAGTGAGCGTAGTGCTGGTAGCAGAACATGAAAATATTCAACGACGACCGGTTTACTACGTTTGTGAAGTTTTATATGGGCCTAAGGAGTGTTACCCTCAGGTCCAAAAGCTTCTATATGTACTCCTCATATCTTTCAAGAAACTAAGGCATTATTTCCAGGTGTACAAGTTAATCGTGTCGCCTGAGTTTCCCTCAGGAGAGGTCCTCCAAAACAGGGAAGTAGCGGGGTGTATAGCAAAATGGTCGGCTGAACTTGGGGAGTTCGACATCCATTTCGTATCCCGAATGGTCATTAAATCCCAGATCTTGATAGATTTTGTCGCCGAATGGACAAATCCTAAACCCTATCAGGGACCCTAGTACAAATCACACAACCAGTGGATAATGTACTTTGATGGGTCACTTACGCTAAGTGGCTCGGGGGCTGGGGTGGTCTTGGTATCTCCTAAAAGAGAAACCCTAAAATATACTATTTAATTAAGCTTTCCTGCTACTAACAAAGTGACATAATACGAAAGTTTATTGGCTGGCATACGGGCAGTGAAAGCACTCGGGATTCGATGACTACTCGTGAGAGCAGACTCAACTGGTCGTGAACCAGGTCGGAAAAGAGTACCAATGCTCTAATCTGACCATGTCTCAGTACTTATCGGAAGTTAGAAAACTTGAAAAACATTTTTTTCAGTTTTGATGTACAATATATCCCTCGAAAGGATAATTTTCTCGCTGACCACAAGTACCACAAGGAGTCTTCTTGGAATAGCTCCAAAAGTCATTCCTGGTCGAAACACTAGAGACATCTCCTATTGATACAGCCTCTATAGAATAAGAGGATACTTGGATGAATCCCATCCACGAGTATCTGCAGAAGGGTATTGTACCCAATGACGATCTTGAGGCTGATCGTTTATCCCGTAAGACCAAAATGTATACTTTGATTGAAGGAGTCCTCTATAAGTGAGGTACTCAAGGGGTTCTCATGCGATGCATATCGTAGAAAGAAGGATTAAATCTCCTTCAAGAGATACACAGAGGCATCGGTGGAACACATACTTTGTTACAGAACGCTGGTTGAAAAAGCCTTTCGACAATATTTCTACTGGCCAACAGCCCTCCATGATGCTAAAAAGTTTGTTAAGAAATGTGTACAATGCCAGCCAGCTTCATAGTAGGCAAATACACCAGCTGGCTCAAGCATTACAAACCATATCTCTATCTGGACCTTTTGCAACCTAGGGTCTCGATATCCTAGGACCATTCCCAAAAGCACCATGGAGTTTTGAGTTCCTTTTTGTGGCTATTGATACATTCACGAAATGGATTAAAGCCGAACCTATGACTGGGATAACAACAGAAGCAGCCACGAATTTTATGATGAAAAATATGATCACTCGGTTTGGTGTTCCAAATTGAATTATTACAGATAATGGTACACAATTTTCGATAGCAAAATTCCAAAAAATTTGTGAAGAATTGGATACCAAGCTATTTTATACCTATGTTGCCCATCCACAAAGTAATAGGGTAGTCGAAAGGGTAAATGGCCAAATTATGAATGGAATTAAAACTTTTTCGACCAGCTTATAAAGCACTCGGGGGCATGGGTAAAGGAATTACCCTCAGTATTATGGGCAATTCGTACGACTGCTAGTCGGGCTATAGGCGAAACACTCTTTTTCTTAGTTTTTGGTACTGAAGCCATGCTTCCACCTGAACTAAAGATTCGATCGACAAGGGTCCAAAATTATGACTCTGACCAAGAACAACTTCGAGCTAATGACATCAACCTACTTGAAGAAAAGAGGAATCAATCCTTAATTCGTTCGGCAGTCTACCAACAAGCCCTACGCAAATACTACGATCGTAAGGTCCAACCTCGCAGCCTTACTGTAGGTGACTTGGTATTGAAAAAGATTCAATCCCGGTCTAATCGAAAAAAACTTTTCCCTAAGTGGGAAGGTTCTTACACAGTGGTCGAAGTCACGTGGCTAGGCTCGGTACAACTAGCAATGGAAGATGGTAGAATTCTTTCTAATTCATGGAACATTGATCAGCTACGCAAGTTCTATGTCTAACCTCCTATATTCTCAATAAAGTTTATGCTTTCTCAATCTTTATTGTCTTAAGATTTTCATTGAGCAACGCTTCGATAATTTTTTGATCACTTTTTAAATACTTGGTTTTCTTTACACTGGTCAAAGGAGGGTGACATCACCTAGTCGAAGTCTTTTCTCTCTGCACATGATCTTGCCCACTAGAAGAAACTTCCTAGCGTCGATCTATTCTTAACTTTAGCCGCCAACACAAAGAAACTAGGTTCAACAAAATGTGATCAAAATAATTCTAAGCAAGCTCTTTTTAATCATTAACTTATTTTACTTCTTCATTTTACGAAGAATTTTCTAAGTGAGACAAGCTTTCATAGTTTGTTTAACTATTCTTAATACGCTCGATTTGATTAACCTGGTCGGAGGAAGTAAAACCATCTAGTCGAAAACTTTCCTCTTTGCACGTGGTCTTACCCACTAGAAGGAATTTCCTAGGGTTGAGTTGTTTCAAACTCTTGCTACCAGTACAAGAAAATCGAGTTTAATATGAAAGGTCGAAATGAATTTTTAAGTGCACTCTTTTTCCACTATTTACTTAGTTTATATAATTAAACTAAGCAAATAGTTGGGGCTAAGATAAAGTTATAAATATAACTTCAATTCTTAGTCTTAAAATTCAATTCTCATTTCTATTTTTGTCTTATGAGTTACTACTGACAACTCGAAGAGACAATTTGCAAAAAAAAAAATGAAGATTTATATTCATAAGTAATAAATTGTTTTTACAATCACAAGCCCTATTACAAACTACTCTAATGGAGGAGATCCAATCTGCCTCTCCTCTACGACCTTCTTACCGACTGGCTGCACATCTTCGATCAGTTGTGCTGCCTCCACCTACAATCATAAGCCTTAAGTTTTGCTAGAGCAAAACTTACTGCACTTTCGACTGCCAGTCTTATTGAGTCGCCTTGGTTGGTCTTCAGGGCTATTATCAACTCCTGGAGAGTTATGACTTTCTGTCCAATTGTGCTCATATGTTTGACCACAATGTCTTAAAGAGGAGTGACCTCATTAGCACCGAGTCCAGCGAGCACATTATTAAGGAGAGAAATGTTGTCTTGAAGGTTAATCTTCATAGCCTTCATTTCCTCCTAACTACGAGCCAAAGTTCCCTGAAGTCATTTTATTTCGACTGCTTGCTCCAAAAATACAGCACGACCAGTTAGAAAAACACTTCTTAAAGACTAGTAAATAAAACTAGTTGTAGGTAAAGAATTCTTACCTACTAAAAAACGAGAGTCAAGCTTCTTGATTT
The DNA here is from genome assembly GCA_036346255.1 of Ampelocalamus luodianensis. Lineage (NCBI taxonomy): Eukaryota > Viridiplantae > Streptophyta > Magnoliopsida > Poales > Poaceae > Ampelocalamus > Ampelocalamus luodianensis. The sequence continues at coordinate 27,022,907 of CM070624.1, read as the reverse complement.
AGTCATCATGGAGCAGCATCCCTTGCGCACTACTCTTTCCATTCTCTTATGCTTTTATCTTTTTCTTTGGAGATACGAGTAACTAGTTGATCACCAAGATCTTTGAATCGACCTTAGTACAAAGCTTACCTATATCGACCTCTTTCTCTAAAAAAAGAAAAAGAGTCGTAGAAGGAAAAGAAAGTTGTCAAAATAAACAATCTTAAGTGAAATACTTATTGTTTATTTTATTATGCAACTCGCAAACTGCAGCAGGTCTTCTTTTTCATCCTTTAGCCATTGCATCTCGGCTTTTACATAGTCTATTTAGACTTTTAAGATATCCTAAACATTGGAAATGATAATAGAAGCATGAAGGAAACTACCCTAAGAAATGTAATTGAAATATGTTCTTTTTTGGAAGAAAATCATCCAGCATAATAAGCTGTTTGGGTTCTTAGAAACTAATCACTCTCCATCATGCATAGATCATGTAGCCGTATGCCCATATTCCTACTCTATTAGTTTTTTTTCTAAATTGTATGCATGCATATGTACCTCTATTTAATCTCAAGTAACACGTTGATTATGTATGTGGTAAATTATTTTATTAGTTTGCATATGCATACACCGATGTACCATGGGTATATACCGATGCACTATGAGCGATCTATCTTAAACTTATCTTCCGTCACACGCTGGCTGCCCCCACCAAACCGTGTTGCTTCTATCTTTCCTCGTCATCGCAACTTTTTTGTTTCAACCTCCAACAGTAAGCCTAAATCTTGATTGATCACTCTCAGCTACAACCCCTTCCAATGCAATATTTTATCACATAGTTTTCTTCTACTTCTCCCCAATTATGGCTTAATGCTAACTATTGCGACATCAACACGCATACACATACAACCGTTGCCTATCCTAGTTAGGGACACATGTCATGCTCTCTCCAGAGACCCCGAGCATATTCCCTACGACCGTGCCATCTCTACTCCAAGCTTCTTGCTCCTCTACCTCTGTACACACGTGCTTCTATTCATACGGATGCATGCATGTACATACGCATGCATGATGTTATACATAGTCGACGTCCTCTTCTCTCATATCGGTCACTCCTCTTCTTCGATGTTGGCTAACTCAGTGTTGTGGCTTCCTTCACTGATGTCGGCATGTCTGCTTTAGTCGTTGTTTAATAATACAGAGGATCCTTTCGCTATCGCCGGCAACGATGTGCCCCTCACAAGTGATGGCATGCTCCTAGCTACCCGATAGCTCCATATCGTCCATAGCTCGTCTTCAATGTAAAGCTTCGTCTCTTCTCCGGTGGGGCTTCCAAATCATCGAGTTTTTTGGCCACTAACTTCTTCAACAACACCGACACACAACACTTGTCATCGCGGCCCTCGGCTCCTTCAATACTGGACTTTCTCCCCAATGGCTCCGGCGAGCAGCATAACATTATCCTTATCTCCGTAGTCGTCGCTCAGCTCTTCGCTTCCCTGTGGGTCAATGTCTTCTTGCAGGAAAAATCGATGCCATTACACTCATTCGTGGTCTCATCCGACATCATTCATGCTATCCTCATCATAACTTGTATTTTTTTAATCAAAATTCTAGTTATTTTTTATTTTTATCCCATAGAAAGCAACAATAGAAACATGTGACCTTGAGAGCAAATATGGTGACTTATTTTGCGTCTCCTCCGACACCATTCGTGCCATCCTCGTTATAAATTTTATTTTTATTCAATATTTCAGTTATTATTATGGCGGTTCGTGTACAAATAAAATTGCTAAATTAATTTAATTTATTCTGAATTTTAGTTATTTAAGGATTTTACTTTTGAATTAGTATGGAAATCAAACTAAAAAAAATATTTTGAATTTCATTTCTTTTTTTCTTGGAATTCGTATAGAAACCAATTGCTATTTTTTTTCTTTGTTTTTTATTCTGAATTATAATTATTTAGGGATTTTACTTTAGAATTCGTATTGAAATGAAATAGCTTATTTTATTTTTATTCCAAATTTCTGTTATTTTTTGGTCGGATTTTTTATACAAATCTAATTGCCAATTATTGTTTAATTTTTACTCTAAATATAATTATTGGAATTCATATCGAAATCAAATTGCTAATTTTATTTTATTTTATTCTAAATTTTAGGTTTTTTTTGTTGAATTTCATATACAAATGTAATTTCCAATTTTATTTATTTTTTATTCCAAATTATAAATATTTAGGGGTTTTACTTAGGAATTCGTATAGAAGTTAAATTGCTTATTTTATTTTATTTTTATCCCCAATTTCAATTTTATTGTACTTGCAATGTACTCTTTTACTTAGAAATTTGTATGAAAATCAAATTGCTAGTTTTATTTTATTTTTTATTTCAGAATTTAATTTTGTTGTACTTAACATGGACTCTTTTTTTTAATCTAGACTGTTATAATTTGAAACCACCACAATCAAACAGTGTAAATCTTTCTATTTTTCACAAATTAACATGATAATTTGTAGTCCTTAAGAGCGAACACGGTAACTTCTTTTCATTGTGTTTTAATAAGATAATAGATAAGATCAGTCCAATTCTACAACCCCTACAGGAGTGCACACTGCTTTACTTCATAGTGGTGTATATAGTCCATACCACTTGTCAGTGGAAGGTGCTATTCCTGATAATACAAGCCATCTAGAGAGAAAAAAAATGCAGCCTACAAATTCAAGTTGCTGAATCCTGATACATCAGCATCTTTGGTGATTCCAATCCATGCCAACACAAAGGGACAGCAGCACATTCACATTCAGTGCACCTCGCTCGCCGGCGCGTGATCAGTGCTGGCACGTGCATGTCTACCGATCGAGCGAGAATGCAAAACCCTTTTGATGCTAGATCCTAGATTGCTTTGCCTCCATCTATCTATCTATCTATCCATTTCTCCAGCACACCTTGGGTCGCTACGTTTTCTAAAGAAGGATCGAAGCAGCCATGGACCAAGCAAATAGCCGGACCAGGGCGATAGGGACGTACATCTTTGCAGGTTTAACGACAGCGGCGTACGTCCCAAATTGTTCAGTCGCTTACAGGTTTCACGATTCATATACATAAGGTTGTGCATCGATCAGTGATGATGTGTGATAAAAAAAAAAAAAAAAACCCGAAGCAAACCTTGTGCACGGCTACCCGATTTGCCAAAGGTCAACAAACTTACGTGGCGGGAACGGGCGGGACAGGCAGGTGCGGACTAGGTCAAAAAATGAGTGGGGGCATAAGCAGACTGTCGGAACACTTCTGTTAGGCCGAAGGGGCACAAGTAGTCAGATATTGAGCTATTCCATTGAAAACTGAAATTTGAGTGGGGCGTGGGCCTCCACTCAGCCTTCTTTGGATCCGCCCCTGGGGACATGCACCATGCTCAGTAGGAAGAAGACAAACTTGGCAACGTGAGACTCAGAGATGAGAGGGAGAGAGAGATGGTGTTAGACCGAAATAGCGACTAGAGAGGTGGATAGGAGCCACATCTTTTTCACCTCCGATATTTAACTTCTTTTTCCAGTCCAATAGATATGAAAGCTATGAAGATCAAAAGCTCAAGTTCATAACGGAAGTCTTGAGTTGAAACCGAGAAACCCCCAGCACAAACCCTCTCAGTCGGTCTGACCACCAAGCCGACACCAGTCTAACGAGGCCGATCTGATCGCTTCTGAGACTGATCTAACCCCAGGTTGAAAAACAGCAGCTCGAAAGATCCACAAAATGACTTAGCTTTTGATCCCGTGATCCAAATCCACTGAGATTTTAGATAAAGCTCAACAAGAAGGTCAGAAACCTATTCTAATCGAAGATCGAGATGATCATTGCCAAGGTTCCACGAATTTCTTGATTGAGGGTAAGAAGGATCAAACCAGGGAGAAACCTAATCTTGATCTAAAGGGTTGCTCGTGGATGGAAGATAGTCCAGATGTCCAGACAAAACCCATAGAACACAAAAAAAACCACAAAATCACCAAAGAGAGAGAGAGCAAGAACAAAAGAATTCATCTTGAGCAAATACAAATGAACCAAAGAGAGCATGTTTTTTAAAGCAGACGATGATCTGGGTCTCCCAAATTCACCTCTTTGTGATCTTCTCCTTTTCTTGACCTAAACCGCATCTCCTTTGCGCCGTCTTGCGCCGTAGTTTCTTCAAGGTCACCAACCCGACATTTTAGCGAAGATACCAAAATACCCCTTCTCAATCCTTGTAACATTCCAAGGTTATGTTACCAAAATAAAATAAAATAAAGTTATTGTTTTATTGGATTCTCTAAAATTTTAAAGAGTTTAATTGCTTTATCTGAAATTCTGGAGTTTTAAAAGGTCAAAAGTAAAAATTTATTTGAAGTTCTTGAAGTTTTATTTGATTTAATCTGAAAAATAAAAATTTACTTAATTTCTAGGATTTTCTGGAATTTTAAAAGCTTCTTCCTAAATAAATTTAAAGCCAAAATAAATTATTGGCAAAATTAATAGCCAATTATAAGTTGAAAATAATTTTATTAAGTCCAAACTAACTCTAGGAATTTCTGTGAATTTTTCCATAATTTTTGGAAATTAATTGCTATTTTGTAAAGCCTAAAATGAATTACTAGAATTATTTTAATTGAGAAATGAAATTAAAACCCCTAATCAGCCTTGGGCCTAAACTGCCCGGTCCACGTCCTGTTCCGGCCGCTCGGCCCGATTCCTCCAGACCGTCCGATTTGAATCGGATGGCCAACACACCGACACGCTGCTCACTTGATTCTCGGCCACCCGATCTCAATCCGATGGCCCCGCACCCATCTTCCTCCCCACCTCCTTCTACCTCCAGCCGCCACACATGCCCGCACACGGCCGCCATTAACATGCCGCGGGAGCACCGTCAACGCCACGATCTCCTTCCCCCTTATCTCGCGCACGCGTGCACGTTGATCCCCCGATTCCGTCGCCCCTTCCCCCACCTTCCTCCCCTCTTTTCGCGCCCGATTTCGCCGCATGCCGCAACCGCCGCCGCCACGTTCACCACACACGATCTCCTCCCCTAGCCACTCCCGTGCCCTATAAAAGGGAGCACCGGGTGCGCAATTCGATACTCGTTCAGCTCCCACCACCCACTCCCCCTCTCCCCTCTTTGTTTGGCCGAATTTCGCAATCTTTGCCGCCGGCCACGAACTCCCTCCGTCGCCTCTAGCGCCGCCGTCAACGACGCCCTGGCCCCGAAACCGCCACCATCGGCTTCGCCACCTCGTCGCCGACACGGTGCTCACGCCGCCTTCCTGGGAGCGTGATGGGAATGCCATAATCGCCGCAACCCCGACATCGCCGCCGCCTAGCTCCTCGCCGCCGGTTATTGCCGCCGCCTCAGGTGACCAAATCGTGCACATCGTAACCCCCACGCTTCACTCTCTCATTCGGTGCCTTTGCCGGCCGCCACCACACTGCCAAACGCCGGCGAGCCGCGGGCCGGAGCGCCGCCGGTCTCGCACCGACGTGGCTCGGCCACCTCAGCGCCACCCGTGCGCCACCTCACCGCCACGTACATGCCAAATCACCGCCAGCTCTTTCCCCTTGCGCACGTGGCTGCCCGTGTGTCATACACACGTGGTGCAGCACTGTTTCATACACCGGTCCACCGTGGACCAAGGTGCATTTCGTGGATCTAGTCCATTGACTAAGGGCCCACATGTCAGTGACCTATTTTCTTTTCCGTTGGAAAATAAATCGACCGAAATTCGGATTTCCTAGCCGATGACGTCAGCATTGCGCAATAAAAGGCTTTTTCTTTAGAAAAATAATTCAAGAAATTCTGTTAAAATCATATTTAGGGTTTTTAATATATTTAAACTTAAAAAATTCATATCTTTTGAATCCCAGCTCCAAATTGGGTGTTTCAAATTACAAAATTTGTATAAAATTATTATCTAGCTAACTAAACTAAAATTATTTAATTTTGAGCTCATTTGACCAATAATTTCTTTAAACCCTAAAACTATCATTTCAGGTAATTTGAATCTTCCAAAGCTCATATCTTCTGCATCCGAACTCCGATTGAGCCCATTCAAATTTCTAAATTTATCTAAATTCAAGATCTAGCCAACTAAACCAAAATTATTCAATTTGGAGTTAATTTGAATCTTATTTCAATTTAGTTTGAATTTGGCTTATTTTCGCGTATAGATTTCGACGACTTCGGAGAGTCAGATTTCGACGCCGTTTGAGAGCAACTGTTTGAGCAAGGCAAGTTACATTCTTGATCATATTTGCACCCATTATTTAAAATTATTTGAATTCTGTTTTAAATTATTATTGCATGCTTATTTATATTCAGTAACTGAAATTCCTGTTTTCAATTTATAGTTATGCCTAAAATCCTTTGTATGGCCAATTTTGATAATTGAATCAAACATGTTGTCACCCTAGATAAAACCTAGTTGATACAATAGTATGGACTAGGATCATTTGGAAAATATTGTGCTTAGTCATGCTTATAGACCAAATATGTTTCAATTGGGGAATTTCAGCCAAAAATCAATTGTGGTTTAAATTGTATCCATAACATTGGTGTGTTATGGAAGTTTATAAATGACTTTAAAAAATAAAATAAAATGATGGTTTGGACTTGGGCGAAATGGTTGTCTGGTGGGTGCAGGTTTATGCGCGGGCTCAACTGGGTAGTTTGAGGCCCAGGGTTCTGCTGGTTGTCGCCCAGGTCAGTTAAGGACCGGTCTTCGAGCCGTATCTTGCTAAGTCACATCGTACTACCACATGTCCTGTATGGGCAGGACCTGGCCAATTAATTTGCAAAGTTCCATCATAGTCATTCCTGTTGGTGCAGTGGATAGTCATGTTATGACCTGTGTTAGTCCCACTTGGCGCAAGAGGGGGCCTGAACCCTGCGGACGGGTAGTCCAAAGGGGGTGAAACCTTAGCGAGGGAGGGATACGGTGGAATGGCGCATTGTAAAGGCCTTGACACGTGCTCTAGACTGCTTACCTAAGGTAGTGAGCGGTGGTATCGATGGATGTCAAACAACTAGAGAATTCATGTCTTGTGGGTAAAGTTGTACAACCTCTGCAGAGTGTAAAACTATTCGAATAGCCATGTCCACGGTCATGGACATGCTGGCAAAGCCACTCAGAGTTAGACTTTGGTTTTAATTTCAAATGTTTTTGTAAAACAGTTTTGACATGGATGGGTGTCCATGAGAAAAGTTATGGGTTGGTGCCCGTGTTTATGTTGGTGTTAGGTTGGTGCCTACACTATCTTTATCAATGAAAAATCAACTTTAGATTTTATAAAACTTGAGCTTTTGATTGAACCCGAAGGTCCGATTGTTGGCCCGATCTTTCGATGAGAACGATACGTTCGGTAGTAGTCGCTCAACTCTCACGATCCTGGCTATGAACACGCAAGGCTCGAAACCACGCAATCGCTGAACTGCTCGACAAGTCGTTATCAACCGTGCACGAATACCCGGTTGACCTGACCACGAAGGTCGATTCCTGCATACACCGAAGAAGCACGCAAGAACAAGATAAAGCAATCTGAAATTGCAAATAGGAATTGAAATATTTGAATTGAGTTGGGATTCTGAATAAGGATCTTAATTGGGTGATCTAGTCGACACACGCAAAAGATACAAGTTACAACGAAGGCAAACTAAACATAAACAAAATCCAAGAAAACTAGAGGGGGTGCGGCCTCCTTAAATAGGGGATGAGGAGCCACACAACTAATAGAACTAGCGGGGTGGGATTAAACTCGCGGGTTACTGTTCACGTGAACAGTAACCGCACCCCAAGTGGCCCGATGGCGATGGGCCAAGTTCAATATGATTACAAAGCCCGATTGGCCCAAACAATTGATATGACGTCTTCTTTTGATGATTGCGATCAGTCCGAAGGAATTTGAAGATGAGGCGAATCCGTTGGAAAGAGGACGAAATAATATTTCAATCAAGTACTTGTGGACCTCAAACGGACACCGTATGAGAAAGTTATGCCTGTTTTAAGTTGATGTTTGTCGGCTGATTCGGAGGCCGAATCGATTCCAAAACAGTCCACTCAAACTGCTTGCTTCTCTTGGACCAAAAGTGACATGGTGCTGCACATATATATATTTCATCATTAGGTAGCATCATATAGTTCATATAATATAAAGACACTCCTAAAAACGAGCTCACCTTATAATTTAAGTGAAGCGTACGAGCTCTTATACTTAGAACATTAAACATAGCAAATATGGTTGTATCCATAGAGGTCATGTCCTCATCATCCTCCCTTTCTTGAAAACAAAGCTGTCCTCGGCTTTTGATAAGCTGAAAATAGGGTAACAAAGAAGCCAAAGTGTATGCATGATATATGTATATGTCATCTGTTTTAACAGTTCTTCGTTGTTGCACCATTAATGTTAGAAGACAGCAACAATCACATATGTGAATGATCAAAACAAAAGTTATCACACAACAATTATTGCAACTAGTTTTGCAAATGTAAGTGAAGCGTTTATGCAATTCAAATCTCTGAAGTTGTAAACTTGCAGTGGTAGCATATATGGGCAAATCTACAACTTTTGGAATCAAACAAAATTCACCCATATAATCATATGTCAGACGAGCAATAGCAAATTCATCTAGCAATGGTGAAAAGATTTGTAAGTTTTTCCATAATTCAACATCTGCATTCAGATTGTCCTTACTAGATGGTGCCATAAAAGGTGAACACATAGGCATGGGATGAGCACTGAATTTTATTTGACTCTCATATTGAACAAGATTCAGCACACAAGAATTGTTGCTCGAAACAACATGCTTCAATTCATCGATGTGATCACAAGTTATGCATATTCGATATACAAGAAATTGATTGTCTACACCATAATCTCCAATCAAATTAAACTTATATCCAGGGGTGTAGGTGCAAAACAAGAATTTCGAATATGCAATTACATAAACTTTTTCCAAGGCATGTGACAATTTCATAGGTGAATCCAACATAATATAACATAAAGAATCAATGGGAGAAATTTTAGTCAAAACGTCTTTATGTCTAACCAATTCCACATGATCATTGTATGCGATTAAATCATCACATGAATCATTTAAAATAGCAGGCAATTCAATTACTTCAGCACATGGTGCACTCAAGTTAACAGGTAAATCAACAAGTTTATCACATGGTGCACTCAACTCAGCTGGCAAATCAATCAAATTATCACAGGATTCATGCAAATTCTTAATAATATCGATTCGTAGCTAGAAATGAATTTCTACCTTCTCAAGACTAGGTTCATCCACCTCATGTGATGCGATGGTTTCTACTACAATCTGATTTTCCCTTTGCTCAATGATACTAGGCATGAAATCATGGTTATTGTTCTTAGATTGAGTGTTCAAATCAGTACCTTTGGTATTACCTTGTAGGATCGCCTCAGATGATGTTGATACTGAAGTTGGTGAGTAGTTAAAAGCTTTTCCTTCCTGTAGGGGCTCAATTAACAATGAGCGAGCCAAGGGTGCAAGACAACGAGATAGAGTAACTCCCACAGCAGTAGGGGCGGCAATCATGGTAGATGCAGCAGCAGGAGAAGCAACCAAAGATGATCTTGATGCGGAGGTTTGTACCGTGCGCTTATTTGTTTCATGTACACGTGAAGGTGTAGTGGAAGTAGACGAAAAAGCACGAACGGTCTTGGATTGTCGTCCCTGTACTTCTTTTTCAACTTGGCAAGCAAGACGAAACAAACGAGTGACAGTGGGAGGTTTATAAACAAGTTTATTCTGAATTTGATGGTTCAATCCTCCTAGAAATCTAGTTATCTTCGCATCTTCAGTTTCTTCTAAACCACAACGAGACAAAGCAGTTTGCAAATCTTGATAATAATCCTCTACAGAACTACTACCTTGTCTTAAGCGTTGCAATTTATTAAGCAATTCACGAGAATAATATGAAGGTACAAATCTATGTCTCATTACTCTCTTCAAATCATTCCATGTTCTAGGTATGTTCTGATTAGTACGACAGTATTCACTCCACCAAATAGATGCAAAATCATAAAACTCACGCGTAATAGCCCTAACTTTTAGATGATCAGGAAATTCATGGCATGCAAATAATTGTTGTACAGCTAATTCCCATGTGATATAAGCATCAGGATCATAATTCCCAAAGAAAAGAGGGTACCGTGAAGTTAATTTTATGAGACATACTATCACTATCATATACCTCCCGTGGTGAAAAAACTTGCCTCAAGTGTGTATCTTCCTCGTTCACTATCTTGCACTCCCGTCCAACAGTTCGAAGAAGAGGTGGATATATCTTGCAATCTTTCCGTGAATCTGCCATAGTTAGTAGAAAACAAGGAAACAAATCACAAGTATATGTCCCTATCAACTACTAGGTTCTGGAGGCTCAACCAAGTCACTCACACTCAAGCTTATACCCAGTTCTTACAAGTTCTTACCAATGCAGCAAGGAAGTGGTACAACCGGTGGCTGGTTCGTGATACTCTCACTTGCGATCAGCCCAACGATTGCGAGGAACGACACCTGCTGAGTTAGTAGGAAGTGGAGCTTGGAAGGCTTCAATATGGTAGCAAGGATCAGCAATAATCAAAACAGTTAATGCAAGTTGAAAGATTGTTCAAAGTACTAGCCAATGTTGCTGATCCTAGCCTAATCAAAGCTAGCTAATCAAAGCCCTATGAAGAGAAGTGTATGTACGCACACGCAACGATCAATGTGACTTGATGTAAGCAAGGAAAAATCTCACAACAAGTGCTAGGAGAGACGCTAGCCAACTACTCAACCTCTTCCTATGGGCACAAGATTGTTTGTGCGATGTAGAGCACAAAAACAGAATAACGTGCAAGTTAAACAGCCCTCTAGATTGAGCAGAAACAATAGCTAGTCTCAAATGATGAAAAAAAAAAGTTTTATATGGCTTATATATACTCTTCTGAAAGGTTTCGACGAGATCTACAACTTTCCAGTTGAGGCGAACTCCAAATTCCGAAAGGAAGATCGAAGGAAACGGTAAAAATCGAAACTGAAAACTTGCGACGCGAATTCAGGGCCGAAGATGGCCGATTTTGGGGCACTTGGAGGGCAACTAGTGTCTTATATGGAAAATATGCGCCTCGTCATTAGCTTCGAAACGAGCACAAGAACGTCAAAAACGGACACTGTATGAAAAAGTTATGCCCGTTTTACTGAAGGTGTCTCGGATACGGAATTCTACTCGGACTCGAATCCGTCTCGGGTTTAAATTTGAAACTGCTATATCTTTCAAACCCGTGGGTCAAACTTGCTGAAATTTTTTGTGGAAGCTTTTGGTTATATGTAAAAGGTATCTACCAATTTTCACGCACTTTTCTTTTCTCTTTTTTTTTCTCTTTTTTTTTTTACCGCGGCTTTTGTTCTATGCGGCTGCCTCTTTCTCCTTCTAATATTTGGTCGGCCCTAAGGTTTTCCGTAAGTCACAAATAACATGAATTCTCCAAAAATATCACAGCAACCCTCTTTTTTTTTAGATGAACAACAGTACGGATTTTCTATTTTTTGGTGCGGATTAGAGGAGTTCTAACCCACGAATTTTCTGTTTTTGATGCACAAACTAAGAACCATAAACGAACGATCAAGCAACGCGAAGGAAAACACGAGAAGCAATCTATACCATGACCAACTAGACAATAACTAGAGCTAAAGATCAGCAACTAGACACGACGATGCAACCAATGATTCAACAAGCAAAATACCGAAAAGAAAAATTGCAATGGCTCAAAGGGGTTCGGACATGGATGATAGATGCAATAATTTTTTGGGCAATTTTCTGGACTCTAGGTATGAAAAACGAATCTACTACTAGAAAACTGGAAATTCTCACCGATCAACTGAAGCTCTGATACCACCTGATTGAACCCGAAGGTCCGATTGTTGGCCCGATCTTTCGATGAGAACGATACGTTCGGTAGTAGTCGCTCAACTCTCACGATCCTGGCTATGAACACGCAAGGCTCGAAACCACGCAATCGCTGAACTGCTCGACAAGTCGTTATCAACCGTACGAATACCCGTTGACTGACCACGAAGGTCGATTCTCGCATACACCAAGAAGCACGCAAGAACAAGATAAAGCAAACTGAAATTGCAAATAGGAATTGAAATATTTGAATTGAGTTGGGATTCTGAATAAGGATCTTAATTGGGTGGTCTAGTCGACACACGCAAAAGATACAAGTTACAACAAAGGCAAACTAAACATAAACAAAATCCAAGAAAACTAGAGGGGGTGCGGCCTCCTTAAATAGGGGATGAGGAGCCACACAACTAATAGAACTAGCGGGGTGGGATTAAACTCGCGGGTTACTGTTCACGTGAACAGTAACCGCACCCCCAAGTGGCCCGATGGCAGATGGGCCAAGTTCAATATGATTACAAAGCCCAGATTGGCCCAAACAATTGATATGACGTCTTCTTTTGATGATTGCGATCAGTCCAGAAGGAATTTGAAGATGAGGCCGAATCCGTTGGAAAGAGGACGAAATAATATTTCAATCAAGTACTTGTGGACCTCAAACGGACACCGTATGAGAAAGTTATGCCTGTTTTAAGTTGATGTTTGTCAGCTGATTCGAGGCCGAATCGATTCCAAAACAGTCCACTCAAACCGCTTGCTTCTCTTGGACCAAAAGTGACATGGTGCTGCACATATATATATTTCATCATTAGGTAGCATCATATAGTTCATATAATATAAAGACACTCCTAAAAACGAGCTCACCTTATAATTTAAGTGAAGCGTACGAGCTCTTATACTTAGAACATTAAACATAGCAAATATGGTTGTATCCATAGAGGTCATGTCCTCATCATCCTCCCTTTCTTGAAAACAAAGCTGTCCTCGGCTTTTGATAAGCTGAAAATAGGGTAACAAAGAAGCCAAAGTGTATGCATGATATATGTATATGTCATCTGCTTTAACAGCTTCTTCGTTGTTGCACCATTAATGTTAGAAGACAGCAACAATCACATATGTGAATGATCAAAACAAAAGTTATCACACAACAATTATTGCAACTAGTTTTGCAAATGTAAGTGAAGCGTTTATGCAATTCAAATCTCTGAAGTTGTAAACTTGCAGTGGTAGCATATATGGGCAAATCTACAACTTTTGGAATCAAACAAAATTCACCCATATAATCATATGTCAGACGAGCAATAGCAAATTCATCTAGCAATGGTGAAAAGATTTGTAAGTTTTTCCATAATTCAACATCTGCATTCAGATTGTCCTTACTAGATGGTGCCATAAAAGGTGAACACATAGGCATGGGATGAGCACTGAATTTTATTTGACTCTCATATTGAACAAGATTCAGCACACAAGAATTGTTGCTCGAAACAACATGCTTCAATTCATCGATGTGATCACAAGTTATGCATATTCGATATACAAGAAATTGATTGTCTACACCATAATCTCCAATAATTTAAGTGAATCTTGTGCTGCACATATATATATTTCAGCTCAAACTGCTTGCTTCTCTTGGACCAAAAGTGACATGGTGCTGCACATATATATATTTCATCATTAGGTAGCATCATATAGTTCATATAATATAAAGACACTCCTAAAAACTAGCTCACCTTATAATTTAAGTGAAGCGTACGAGCTCTTATACTTAGAACATTAAACATAGCAAATATGGTTGTATCTATAGAGGTCATGTCCTCATCAGCTTTCGAACTTAGTATGGTATTTAATGTCAAATGTTGTTTTTGCACAAATAACCCTATAAGCGTTCCTTTGTTACATCCATGTATGCATGTCATTCTGTTATTTGACGGGTGTAACTTGCGAGCACGGAAGTTGTGCTCATACTTGCTTAATGCAAACAACTTTCAGAGGAGAAGAACTTCGCTTCAGGTGTGGATCATGACGACTAGGCCGCTACCCGAGTCGATTGCCTGTGGCAGATCAGCTGGACTCCACTACTTCTTCATCGTCTTCCGCTGTGTTTATTTAATGTTGCCCTGTAAGGCTATCTTGTAATCAACTCGGTTGTTATTTAATAAATTTTAGTGTTTATGGTTGTGTTATCACATTTGTTTACTGTGTGAGCTAGCCACTGATCATTGGACTAGTTCAGTTATGCATAGAAGATATGGGATGTTAATCTCGGGTCTTACAATCCTTCTCCATGACCGAGTCTTATCATCGTGAAGCAATCCCATGTTTCGTCACGCGTAGGTTCTGTTGGTGACATGCCCTAGAGGCGATCATAGAGATGATTGTATCATATCTATATTTATGAGTTATAGAATATGTTTCTTGAATGAATTATCATTTATAAATATTAACAAGTATGTGACTTGTTGGTGAATCTCTTTTAGTTGTATGAAGTCATGCTAAAAGGATCCTTGGTCGGGACAATGATGACTCGTTGACTAGCACATGTATTGATTGATGATCATGTTTCACCGATCATAGATATGGAGATATGGAATTAATAATGTAAACCCATGTTAGAGAATATGGTGTTGGATTGACCCACCTTGAGACATTATTGAGATTGTTATGATTTTATGTGTCATCAGTTGGTCTCAAGCAATGATGATGTATAATCCTTAGACCTGAGACTAGTATGTTTTCCTACATATGTAATACTACACTTAGGGGTTGTCAAATGCTACTCCGTAATTGGTATTTGCTATGAAACATGCGGAGGGATGTGACTGGTCGGATATGGGATTTGCACCTCCTAACATAACAGGAGAGATATCTCTGGACCTCTCTATGTGTTCGGATAAAGAAAGTGCATGGTCATGCCATTAGTGGTCGAAGAGTCGACCGCACAAAGTTATCCGTCACTAGATCAAGAAAGTATTGAACAGTCTATGGATGACATATATCTCGCCTGGAGTTCAACCAAATATCGTGAGACAAAAGGAGAATATGCAAGCAAGTCGTTCAATCCAACCAGCTATGAACTAGTTGTATGAAGATACAGACTGGTCGTGAGCTAATCGTACATGATTACTAAATAGTCGGCGAACTGGTCGTAAGGTGTTACGAACTGGTCGTGGCTAGACGTGAACTGGTTGTGTGGAGATACGAGCTGGTCATAATTGATAAGGACATGGTCGCATATCATTTTGCATAAGGTTCATCTGATATAATATTTTTGTGTATTCGAAAGTCATTATGTCCTATTAGGAACCGCTACCGACTTGTGGTCAGAAAGGAGTTTTTGAGTCATAACCGATTACACATGAACCTACAGGGTCACCGACTTAACAAGTTGGAACAAACAAGTTAGGATAGGATCGGTTATGGGCTCTTTATAAGGGCGTATATGGGATAGATGGGACGTAAGAGTTGCACCATCGAAACCCTAGCTGTCACCTCCCCGAATGCCCTACCGTACGCACCAGTAATAGCACACCGGCATATGGCGTTCCACCCCTGGACGTGTGGATACTGTAGAGGCATTACTGCGATTGATGTTGCGCTGATCGAGGAAGATCCGCGACCTACGCAAGAAACCTGATAGGTTGCTAGAGGAGACGATCGGTGTCGAGGACATTAGACGATCGACTACAAACACTATATCGACGCGCTCAACGTTGGATCATGCTGCGTCAACTCTTCTTTCACTGCACTGCGCGTCTAGTGGTAACGATATATGATCTCTTACTTGTATGGCTTCCTGGTTTATGTGGTAGAATTTTTGAATAGTGAGTTAGTGTAGCCTACTTGTATCCCTTCAGATTCATCAATAGCTTTCTACATGTCAGCAAGTCTTTTCCATCCGGCTCCCACCAGAGCCACCATAGAACTTGCACCAGCCCTAAGACACTTGATACAACCCGTTGTACTGAACTTCCCATTCGGTCATTCCTGTCCATCTTACATTATTCTTGAGTCCAACCACTTCACCTAATATTCTCGATCGTTCTGGACCTCGGCTCTCCTAGTCTAGTCCTGATTATTCTTGTCGTTGATCCTAGTTGACTCCAAGCGTCCTTGCACAACAATAGACCAAGAAATCGATTCCGTGTATAAATTTCTCGCAACTTGACCTATGTTAGCCAAAACATACATTACGCAACACTTATGCACTGAATCTCATGACTTTATCAGTTCCCCAAAGTTCAGCACACTCATTGTGTATGAACTCCGCCTGGCCAGTCAGACTACCGCCCCTCGGCCAGTTTCACCTCCAGCTCACCATCGGTCATACCACCAACTAGGGGTCGGTCTGACCGCCAACCCTGGTAATAGAGGACCGGTTAGACCGTCGGCCGGTCTGACCGCCAACATGGTATCGGTCAGACCGCTTCCCAAAATCCAAAAGATCTCTCTTTGGACTTTTCGGCAAAACTCTATCTTATTTCGCGTCCAATTTCTATTTTCAATGTCACCTGGTGCAAACACACCCTCAAACTCTCTCACACATGCGTTCGATCCCATTACTCGAGATTCCAAACTGCCGGCATGATCGCCACCCTGGCCGGTCAAATCGTCAGATGCTAGATCAAGGGTTTGATCCCCAAATGTCCTCGACACCGATATCAATTGCTCAACACTAAGATTATGATCATACACGTGATCTCCACATATTGTACTCTAATGGGAGCTGCAGATTCGCTAAGTCAAATGAGCAGAGGGAAAAACTGGAGCGACACAAAAGATATAGGACTTGTGGTCACTGAACGAGCAGCATCCGTTTGTGTTTGCTGCTCCATCTCCTGGGAAGAAGGCGTCGGGATCTCGTGAATCCAGAGGACGTGTGTTGCGCATCAGTACACGCAGCTGAAAACTGAGCTTAGCTCAGTCGGCACTTGGAGCTTCCAGGCTTCTATCTGCCCGTGTTCGAGGATGCCTCGGCGCGGTGTGTTTCTCCTCTTTTTTTAATGCAATCCAGGCAAAACCAGGCCACTAACAAAAAGTACACGCAGCTTGTACGGCGTTCACATGAATATTTCTTTTCAAGCTTACTGTGGTGCTATCTTCTAGTTAAATGCTTAATCCAAGCAACTATGGTTATTCATCTGAATGTTCAGTGCAGAGAAAATTGTGCAACTTTAAGTGCATCAATGGATAATAGCTAGCGTAGGTGTATGTTTCACCAAACAAGTGGCGAGTTGTATATATCTTTGTTATCTGCATGTTTTGTCTGAACATACTGAAATACACATAAAAAAAGATGGTTTCAGCAAAGTTGCCGTGGG
This sequence comes from Ampelocalamus luodianensis, assembly GCA_036346255.1. Lineage (NCBI taxonomy): Eukaryota > Viridiplantae > Streptophyta > Magnoliopsida > Poales > Poaceae > Ampelocalamus > Ampelocalamus luodianensis. Next base: position 27,005,675 of record CM070624.1, on the reverse strand, counting down.
TGCAGATCATTTCGTCTGGATCTTACTGCTTGCAAGTTGCTGTCGGTTAAAGATGATTGTACAGCCACAAAAAAATGATTCACCAGCGATGTCATTTCAGATCGACTACTGTAAAGCTTTAACGAAATGGTGTTGTTAATGATCGATGGTGCAACTGACAAGATGTTTTTGTGCCTAAATAGTTGCAAGTGGACGAGTGGGGAACTGGGGATATGACAAATTCGCTTTCTTTTTATCAAATCTGCATGTCACTTGTCCATTGGAACGTCGAAAGGGCAGCTAGTTGCCTGGTTTTAGGGGAATTGGGATCTTAATCTTGTCATTGCCAGGGCCAAATCAATTCAGTTCGTGTGCATAACCACATTGGGTTTTTTTCAAAAGGGGAAATCGAGAGCTTTATTACTTGATTAAAACAAAACAACCGTCCCGGATGGGATAAGTTAGAAAGCCAGGGCACATAAAGCGTCACTCTGAACTTCCTGTACTATTACAAGCATAACTTGCGCAAACATGCGCTGCCTTATTCGTATCCCTCCGTTTGAATTGGAAAACGAAGCTAAAAAGCTCCTCGCCAACTCTCTAATTTCTTCTAGTATGCAAGCAATCTCTGACATGTCACCTAGCCGATTCTAAGCGCCAAGCAGATCTTGGCGGTCAGTCTCCAATACAACTTTGTCGAAGCCACACCTTCGCGCTAGTTTTATGCCATCTCGACAGCCAATGCTTCTATTACTTTCGGCTCGGTGAGAGCAACATACTTCCTGCAGCAAGCACCAACAAACGCACCTCTGCAGTTCCCGTGCAACCCCACCCGTTCCTGCTATGCCGTCAATCAAACACGGTGTGACGGATCTAAAACGAAATCGATCCGGTGTTACCATACATGTCACCACATGTACATAGAGTGAATAAGCATAAACTATGGGATGCACGACTATGCATATATGGGTTTTGATAAGGTAAAACGATATTGAACTCGATGTCCTGTGCACCCCTAAAGCTTCACTTGGATTTGCCCCTGACAGTGCCCCATCAACATTGACTTTAATGTAATTGTGAAAATCATGGGTTGATGATCATAATCTTAGTATGTTGAATAATTGGCAATAGTATCGAAGCGTTTGGAGAAAACCCTCGTTTTCGGGTATTTCCTACTGCTGTCATGGTTGAGGCGGTCTGACTAGCCCTGTTGGCGGTTGGACCGGCCGGTGTTCGGCGGTCAGACCAGCCACATGCGGCTGTCAAACCGGCCCAGAATGAAAAGTTAAATTTTTGGAATCGGCCAAAAATCACGTATGTAAGAAGGTGAGAGGGTGTGTTTGTACTTGGTCTCATTGAAAGTGGAATTTCGGGGAAAACTAGATAGAGTTTAAAATTTTCAGAAAGAGTGCAAGTATAATACTTATGAAAATTTCCTAAGTCTCAAGCAGTCTGACAGGCCATTGATTGGCGATTAGAACGGTGAGGTGGTCTGACCAGCCAAGTGGCGATCAGGCCGGCCAGGGCGACGGTCTGGCCAGCCAGAAGTAGTTCATGCGTCGGGAAGACAGTGAATTTCGTGGAATTAGCCAAAGTTATGAGATTCAGTGCATAGGTGTGTGTGATGCATGTTTTGACTAACATGAGTCAAGTTACAAAGAACTTATGTTCGGAATCGATTTCATGGTCTATTGTTGTGTATATGCCTTAGAGTCAACGATGGTCAACGGGGAGGATGATCAGACTAAGGTAGGAGAGCTGGGATCCAGAATGATCAAGAATGCTAGGTGAAGTGGTTGGACTCAAGCATGGCGTAAGATAGACAAGAACGACCAAACAGGAGGTTCGGTGAGACAGGTTGCATCAAGTGGCTTGGGGTCGGTACAAGTGTCATGATGGTTCCGGTGGGAGCCAGATGAGAGAGATTTGCCGACATGTAGAGAGTCTTGATGGACCTACATGTGGCGAAGCATAGGATTGTTTCACGACAATTGACTTGGTATTTGGAGAAGGATCGAGAAGGTGTATTTTGGTATCTTTGCCAAAATACTAGGTGGTGACCTTAGAGAAACCGCAACACAAGACGGCACAAATAGAGGCGGTTTAAGTCAAGAGAAAATAAAGATCACGAAGATACAGATTCGGAAGACCCAGTTCATTATCTACTTTGAGAAGCGTGCGTGAGTGTGACTCGTTTATGTGTGGGTTTAACGGACATCCGATAAAGTTTTCTCTCTAGACCTAGCCTCCACTATAAAAGGCTAGAGTTCAGGATTTGCACTCAACCCTCTCAAGTGAAGAAACCATAATTTATGATTTAGGGAAAGTGAAGATAGAGGAGGTTAGGGTTTAAGAGAGATGGATTAATTGAGTGCTCAAGTGTTGAGCTTTTATCCTCCATGATGGAGTGACTGTAAACCAACTATCTCTTGAATCAATTCAAGCAAAGTTTGCCTCAAGATGAGTTTTTTACTTGTTCTTGCTCTCTCTTTATTGACTTTTGGATTTTCATGTTCCTTTGGTTTTCCTTCTGTCTTTTGCTATGATCTAGCTTGGTAGGGCCTGTGAGAATTGATCTAGAATCATCTTGATCATCTTTTGCCTATAAGTAAGCTTTTGGATCAAAATTTGAATTTCTTCGATTTTTGTGCCTCCTTGACCTCATCCAAAAAATTCGTGGAACTTTGACTTTGATCGTCTCCGCCCCCACGCGCAAAATGGTATTGGTGAGGGGATCCCATCTCGTCCCTGTGCCCGTACACGTCCGATCTGAGCTCCACCCAGCGCGAGGGCGCAGGATGGCTTCACATTGGAGGAGATAGGTCCATTGAAAAGAACGGCACGTGGAAGCTGTGCGATCTGCCAACTGGCCATCGTCCCATCGGCCTCAAATGGGTCAAGAAGGACTCGCAGGGAGCCGTGGTGAAGCACAAGGCGCTCCTCATCACCAAAGGGTATGTGCAACGACAAGGTGTCAACTTCGAGGAAGTGTTCGTGCCTGTCGCCTGGGTGGAGTCCGTGCGCCTGCTGGTTGCACTTGCGGCGCAGAAGGGCTGGTAGGTGCACTACATGGATGTCAAATTGGCATTCCTCAACGATGAGCTCGAGGAGGAGGTGTACATCGCGTAGCCACTGGGCTTCGTCAACGACGACAATGAGCAGAAGGTGCTCAAACTCCAGAAGGCCCTCTATGGTCTCCGTCAGGCACCAAGGGTGTGGAATGCCAAACTCGACATCAGCTTGCAGTCCCTTGGGTTCAAGCGAAGCCCGTCGGAGCACGTTGTGTACACACGAGGAGTCGGTTCATCGCATCTACTCGTGGGTGTATACATGGACGATCTCATCATCACCGGTTCACATCCACCAAAGATCGCCAAGTTCAAGGAGAAGATGATGAAAGTGTTCAAGATGAGTGATCTGGGATTGCTCTGCTACTACCTTAGAATCAAGGTGCACCAGGACAACGGCGACATCATGTTGAACTGGACTTCCTATGCGCTTACGATCCTGGAGAAGAGTGGCATGGTGTGCTGCAATCCGTGCCAGGTGCCGATGGAAGCACGGCTCAAACTGAGCAAGACCAGCAACGGTTCTCCTGTAGACGCCACCCACTATCAAAGCATCGTGGGGAATCTACGGTACTTAGTTCACACAAGGCCGGATATCTACTATGTTGTGGGATACATCAGCGGATTCATGGAGGAACCTACCACCGAACACCTCGGAGCAGTGAAGCACGTGCTTCGATACATTGCTAGGACGCTCAACTACGGTTGCTTCTACGCAAGGGGCAGCGGGGAGCTGCAGCTGCCAGGGTACAGTGACTTCGACATAGCGGGAGATGTGGATGATCGCAAAAGCACTACGGGGGTACTGTTCTTTCTTGGTCAAAGCCCGGTCAGTTGGCAGTCGCAGAAACAGAATATGGTGGCATTATCCTCGTGCAAGGCCAAGTACATCGTAGTCACCACCGCGGCGTGTCAAGGTATATGGCTTGGCGCTTGCTCAGCGACCTGATGAACAAGGAGCCCAGTCGTCTAAGTCTCAAGTTGGATAACAAGTTGACGATCTCACTTTGTAAGAACCTCGTCTTCCACGATCGAAGTAAGCACATTGATATTCGTTATCATTTTATTCGTGAATGTGCTGAAGAAGGGAAGATCGAGGTCGAGTACATCAACACAGATGATCAACTCGTCGATATTCTTACAAAGCCACTGGGGCACGTCAAGTTTCTGAAGTTGCAAGTCAAAATTGGTTTGATCCAAGTCAAGAAGGAGCCACAAGATTAGCCACAAGATTAGGGAGTGAATTGTTGAATTAATCTCGTGTGTGTGCCATGCATGGGGCTCATTCACATTGGATTGATCGGGAAACATATCAATCACGTGGATTGAATCCTGATTGATTTGATTAGATATTTCTTTCTGAAGTTTCCTCCCTAGCTTTCCTTCCGTAGCCTTTCCTTCCTAGTGTGCCTTGACTCACGGCATGTAATTAGTTTCCTTTGTTTTAAATATGAGACAAACTGAAAAGCTGCTAAGGTAATTCAAGCGGCACCAAAAATCCTGTACGTGTCTTTGATTGCTCATTGGAGTTTCCAAAGCGTGTGTTTGTGTTCACGTACGTTGAGTGTTCTCGGTAGTGTTCGTCTTGGTGCCGACAAACATAACCACATTGGTTGAGATGTCGAAAGCAACCACGAAGGAGAAGAAGGGACACACTTGAATCATACGAGCACAGGAGGGGGGGAATCTTATCTCTACCACAAGTGAAATCCTGCCTAGATTGATCTGTACTAGGGTCAAGGTTTAACCTTAACCTAGGAGACTAACTCAGTTGGTAGGAGGTGTGGATGTAAATCCCACCATCTAGATTCGAGTGCTTTTTGGGTTGAATTTGGATGTCTATTTCGTTTTAATTAAATCGATACCTAGTTTCTTCTAGATATCTCACATTTTTCAGTTCAAAAAAATATATTTAACCTTAACTTTTTCTGCGTTGTTTGTCTTCTTTACCTCAAGGCACGTAAGGATATATAGTAGTATCGCTCATCCTGTATGCAGGCATAGCTTGTCAATCATGAGTTGCAGAACCATGGCCAACTTAACCTTAGGTGCGCATGTCCCTTCGGGGCATGTGGCCATGGAAGAAGATCGCACAAAATCCCAAGACATGGCTTGAATCGCACCACGAGGCAAACCGTACTTGGCGGAGAGATAGAATTGTAGTGGAATCAACATTCTCTGAGTAGAGACAGATGCATGCAGGATGCAGCCCGCGAATAACATGGTCAGAATGATCGGGCAACAAAAAGATAACTTGTCTGTCAGATGCATGTGAAGTTGTGAAGTGAAGAAGGTTGGCCTGTAGTACTATTTTTTGTTGAGAAAAGGCGAAGGGTCCGAGATCTGCATATCACTGTTAATTCGCCTAAATTCGCGGGCTGCATGCATCTCTCTGAAGTAGTCAAGCATAGCAACGTTCAGCAAAATTCAGAATCGCAAATGCAAATAGACGACAAGTTCCACAACTTAAGAACCTGCGCAATGTTGTGTGCACACTGATTATTTCGGAGTATACAACAAAGAACACGAGAGAGATCTCTCACAATACATGTATCATACTCAAGAGAAACAAGTAGCTTGCAGCTGCAGCCTGCTGGGATGCAGCCAGGAATGCAAATGCGGCTCCTTGAACGATGGATCAGTCCTAAGAAATCATCGAATCTGGTGCTCTGGGATGACACATACGAAGCACCATAGGCAATGGTGCGCTCATGTGATCGCGTCTAGCCTGCGAATTACTCCCGTGTCCAATGTTCAGTGACCTCCTGCAGAGACTTGCGCGACTGTTGGCGAGGTCATCATGGCCAAAAGAAAGAGTACTACGGTTTGGAGACACTATTCTGATTAAGTGATTATTCAGGAGAGGCATAACAGTAGTTTATGCGTGATCATTTTGTGAGGAGCTCGTGCTAAATTAAATATTCTTCCAAATGTCAAATGATGGCATCCAAATCATGGTTCTCGTCACTCATTGAACCAAGTACAGCTCATAGTGCCCAGCATTTTCAGTTCACTATTAGACCTGTTCAAAGGCTGCGTTGGGCTGGGCCTTGAAAAGCCCAGCCAAGCCCATGTTCCGTGAATAAAAAATCATTTTAATTATTTTCTGAATAAATTTTTATTCTTGTTTGAATGAAATATTTTTATTATGTAATTGTTTTTTCAGGCCTTGGGCCAGACACGAAGCCAGGACAATCAGGTTGGGCTGCCCATGAACAGTTATATTCTCGCAATTCCAGCTCAAACCAACCAGTGCTACGAATGGATTCTATAGAATTCCCTGGCACCTGGCAGCTCATCTGATCAACCCTTTTGTTTGGATCAGTAACCTGTTGCCTGTTATCAGATATCGTTCAGATCACACCTTTTTAAGGTGGTGAATTCCAGCTCAAAACAACCAGTGCTACGAATGGATTCTATAGAATCCCCTGGCACCTGGCAGCTCATCTGATCAACCCTTTTGTTTGGATCAGTAACCTGTTGCCTGTTATCAGATATCGTTCAGATCACACCTTTTTAAGGTGGTGAACACAGACTTCTATTTTCAGATTTCAGACTAGAAGCACCTCTACCAATTGATTGATTGATTTCATTTGGGAACTAATGATTAGCACAGATACCAGACAAGTACCACATGCTCCATACTGTAGTTGCTAAATTTGAATCAAATTACTTATTTTGTTTACATCTTACTCTAGACCAATAGCACTAAAACACAATCCGAACCAGCACAAATCAACGGAGTTGTTGCCTCTGTTCAGCAGCCACGAAGACAGAAACAGGACCAGCGCCCAACTAACAACTACACATCTCACATAAATACTGCCATATTCTGATGACATAACAGGATTTGCTATGCTCGTAAAAGAAAGATTGGGCTATAGAAAATTGAGGGCAACTACGGATCATGACATACCAACCGACACATGCTAACTTTTGAGTTCTGAGTGCAGATCATCAGCATTGTTCTTTGTTACAAGAGACTAGGTTGTTTTGATGTTCAGTTATTAGCTTACCTTACCAACAGAATAACGTGGCAGCAGGAGGTTAGAAGTAACGAAGTGGGTGCAGGTAGAAGTAATCAAGTAATGAATTGGGGGAAATGATGTATGGTTTGTCAGAATGCTGCAGAAGTATCACATGATAATCTAGAAATGACACAAATCACGGGATAAACCCAATCCATGCTCAAACAAAAGCTTAGCTGAAACAGCAGAATCGACGAAGTGAACTGAACCACCAACAAACCCCTAGCTAGCATCATGGTACTGGACTCTGTGACTGCTACCTTCCGACGTCCAACAAATCTAGATCTCATGAGTAAATCCATTCCTACTACCTAGTTGTTATCCTTGATTGGTTGGTTCATTTGTATTTGCAAATCTGTCTGTATTAATATATGCTCTTCCAAGATGTCCTTACTGATGAACACTGAATCAACCCATCAAGATCTCAACTCTTGCGGCAAGCATGGATTTTACTGAAATGGTAATTACATAATAGAACACCACACATACTCTACCAATAGGAAGCAATCAAGCAAGCAGGCAGGATGCCTAGTAGAAGCAGGAATAGTAGGAATTTTCCAATGACATCACTTCAAGGGAGTAACAAATAAGCACCCTTTCTTATGACATGTGTATGCTCTTTCCTTCTTCTCTCCTCTTGTCGTTGGGCATTTCTTGATTCTCGAGTCCGATGCTTGCGTTGCGTCACTGCGCCGCGACCGTGCGGGAGGACGAGGACGGCACGGCTGGCGGCGGCCCGGCGGCGGCGGTGTCCGGGGATGGAGGGGACGACGGGTGGCTGTGGCCGTGTGAGCTGCTGCGGTGGAGCCGGCACTTGAATGAACCGGCGTGCGTGGCCGGCGCGCAGACGCACTTGGGCGCGGCGCCGTGGCCGCCGCCGGACGACGCCGACGCCGACGACGACCAGCTCCTCCGCATCGTCTTCGGCGACGCCGCCGCGCCGGTCGGCGTCGTGCTGCTGCTGTGGTGGCCGCGACCGTGAAACCTGCCCTCCTCCCTCGTAGTCTCCACGTAGTTTGACGCCATTAGTCCCGCCTGCTGTCTCTGCGCAGCCATCAAAAGGATGATTTTAATGAGTGAGTAAATACAATACTTTTTCTAAATGAATTAAATAATAACAAGATCTCTATTAGATGAAACAAATCTAGATTTAAAGACACAATAATTGCTGGCTTAGCCCACAGAGAGAACGCCTTACCAGCCATCCTTTGTCCATACCAACCAAGTTATGAACAACTCACCCAGTTAGTGATCAGTTTTAGGTTAGTACACCAGGCATCACAAACATAGTATGTCTAAATGATAGGAAAAAAAAAATGTATACAGAACAGCAGTTCCTAGGTAAGAGTAGAAGAATAGAAAGGAGATGCTTGCAGAGATGGCACGTAGGAGCTTACCAGAAGGGACAACTGCGGACGGGCAGGACGAGTTGGGGGAAGGCGGGAGGCGGGAGGCGGGAGGCGGGGTGCTGCCGAGAGCGGCAAACTGCGTTACCCTAGCGAATACCCCCGCTTTATACGGGGATGCCTGCCCACGGGCAGGACGGGCCTCTGCCCGGGATTCCTCTCTCATCACAAACCGCGGGCCCCACCACGCCCGCCCACCATCCCGTCGGGCAGTTTTGTGATCCCGTAAGCAAAGCGAGACGTCACTGGGTTTACTGCTGGTAAGTCCCGTCCGTGGGAAGTTACGCCCCTGCCCTCGTCGCTGCACGGCCCGTCATTCTGAGGTTGTACTAGCTAGAAATTCAACTATGCTTCATCATAATCATCTTTCTAAGGTCTATCGAGCTGAAATTATATGTAGAGAGACTTTACAGTATTATTCGCTTCTAATCATGGAATAGTCGCATACTTCTCAATGAATTGTACTAAGAAAATAAAAATAAAACAAAAAGATGCAAGACTTACATGAAAGGAGCGATCAATGGTCTATCAACTAGCTAGAATTGAGCTTCTTAAGCTTCCTCGCTCAAGCCTATCAGATGTGACACTATGTGAAGACAACAACTTCCTTTATACTAAATTGCATGAAGTACAAGTTTGTTTGTTTTTTAGATGAGTACAAGTTAATTCTGATTAGGTAATAGAACTGTACTAAATACCAAGATCGAGTAGTATCGCAAGTCACTTCCTACTTCATAGTTCTATGGTACCCAACGACAACGGGTCAGACATACTTAATAAAGATTGTATTCCCTTGATATTTCTTTATAAAATAAAATCAATATGGTATTAGACCTTTTTTATTTGGAATGCTCTCATACTTCATAATCTTATATTCTTATGACTTGTCCTTTGTGCAACGATGGTGCCACAACATCACAAGTATGTGCTACAAGATAAATGTTCAAACTTAAGACCTGCTCTACTGGACAGAACAGGGTTATCAGTACATACCAAAGTTTCTGATAGTTTCAAAAAAAATTGCTAAAACAATGTGTCTTTACACACAATTTCTGATAGTTACCAAATATTCCAGCCCTCCTACACAATGATAACAAGTTTTATTGATATCACCAAAATTATGAAAACTTCAAGAATTTAGAAAGCATGAGACAAAGATGGCATCTCAAAGCAAGAGGCAAAAGTATCCACACCAATGATCCTGCAAATATAAATAATTATGCTACTTACATGAGTAGTACTAAACCAAAAACAAGTCTTTCAAAACCTTAGCCACAAAAATGAACCAAAACCAAGCCATAGTCTGAAACTAACTGTGCAGTCTGCATATGTATTATTCATATTCTAAGTATCAGTAATTATGCTCTTCTAGAACAATATCCTTAAGATGGTAAGTATGAAGGGAAAACATGACCCTCTGCTTTAAAATACCCCTTGCATCCACATACTGCCTGGAGGTTCAATGCCATTGTAATTTTGTCAATAAAAGGATGTATTAGTGTGAATAGAATGTAAAACAACATGTAATGACCGATGGACATGCAACAAGTACCAGCTTTTAGTATAATGGAAAGTTATACTACCATAACCTTTATCAGTATACCCAATTCACTTACTGCACGTACCCTTTTCCAAAAAAAAAAGCCTAATCTCCAATAGGGAATTTAGGCAACAAACTCTAGAAACTCCATCAAGTATCATATAACAATGTTCAATCCAAGAAGAGGAATATCGAAAGAAAGTATACTTTCACCACCTTCAGCCCATGGCATTGAATGAATGTTGCTTCAAATTAGAGCTCACTTTTGTTGGAACTATTTGTGTTCTTGATACCCCGATATTTTACAAGCAGACATCAATACATTAGAGCATTGAGGGAGTGATGTCTATGCAATGAGAAAAATCTTGGTTTAAAATCTCACTCACCAAATCCCATGAAATAATGACTCAAATTAGATTCAAGAGGCAATTCAAAAAATCCATGTACGATGGTAGAAAGTCTAAATCTCGGGGGGATAAATGTCACAACAATAAATTAGGGAACAAAACAAATACTGCAATGGTTACCACGTGCTCCAAAATTCCCAATCGAATGCCTCCAGCGTTGCATCAGTGCCTGGACCAAAGTGCAACAGGTGGCATTTATAGACCAGCTCTCTAGATCTGCATGCGTTAGGAAGATTGGGAGTACTACCTTGTAATTGACCATCGACACCGTGCATTTCATCCAAAAAAGAAAGAAAAACATAGGCGCCACGCATATCTAGTCTGCATCAACTCTACCAGTAGTCCCAACCGGTTTTGGTTAAGGATGCTTGGGACCAAAAGCGCCCCCCATCTGCATGCATTAGGAAAAATTGAGGATCAATCCCTCGGCACAACTGATAATCGATTGCAATGTTTATCTAGGCAAGAGGATTGTACCACAAATTGTGCCCGACTTGGCCCTTGTTTCTACCGGCGGCGAGACGTCGAACGAAGGGGAGAATGTAGTTCACCTCGTCCCCCAATCGCCCGACAACTGCATATGTGAATTGCCTGGATGGGGCGACTGGGGTGAAGTGTCATCGTGTCACGGCGCTGACACCTCTGTTCTCCCGCACCTGAGCTCTCTTCGCCTCATGGCTTCGGCTACTAGGAGGCTAGTGGTGGTAAGTGGTGAATCAGGTGGCGATGGCGCTCGTCTTCGAGGGGATGAGAGAATGAGAGGAAGGGGCCGGGGTGAAGATGTGGCCGTCGGTGTCGGTGTAGAGTAGTAGTAGTTGGGGATAGGGAATAAGATGATAGAGCATAGATGGGGATGCCAGCTCGTGGAGGTAGTGAATCCTTGCGGGCAGTGGATCGACGGGAGCTCACCGGCGTTGGGGTCGTCGTTGATTTCGTCCGTGGCAGAGGCGATGGGAAAGGAACTTGCAAAGCTTAGTTGGCGATGGTGATGCTAGAGTTTGGTTCGCATTGGAGAAAAGGAGGTAATGCTAAATGGAGATGGATCGGGAGGTAGTTCCTACCTTACACTAGACCGTGGGAGAAGTGGGGGTTGAAACACAAATCACATGATTAAGTGCTGAGGAGGAACGAGAGATGAAGCATGTGTTTCTTTGTAACAGGGTGGGACGATCCGTCCCCACATAGAGGTAAACTCCTTCTTTTATTAGTTACTAGTAGGATGCCCATGCGTTGCAACGGAATCCCAAAAGAGAGTCATATATATCAGCAGACGGGATCCTAAACTGTATAATAAATATTAATTTTCTTTCACACATATATAAACAAAAACATCAACTTCACCTATTGCATCATCGACTGCTACTACTACTACCTAGAAATTAAAATTTTGAGCCCATAGATTGTTTACTTTTAGAAGTTGAAGTTGATGCTGACTTCCCTCCTCGATGTGCTGCGCATTTTCAGCCATTGACGACTGACAAGGAAGAGGGTTACGCATTGATGGCCATCTTATTTCACCCTGAACCCAAACAACGACTCGGTTCTCACAACCATTGGTCTCTTCAGCCTTTGCCAGGCACATTGCGGCGAGGAGGTGGGAGGTTGGGGAGGTGGTGGTTGCGACATCGCGGTGGTAAGCGAGAAGACGACGATGCTTGCTTGGCCAGCATGGAGCAGAAAGCGACGACGCCGCAAGGAGTATTAGAATGAAGAGGACACAGTGTGGAAAGCCTGAGACGACGGCGTGGCAAGGGAAGGACGCGTTCGTCTCTGCCTCTTTCTCGTGTGCCATCACTGCCTCCCCTCCCTTCCTCGGTGCCGCCGCTTCTCCTCTAAGGCACCGCCCCCTTCTCTCCTCTCTTTTCTCCCGGTGCCTTCTTCCGTCCTTGACGCCCTCCCCTCCTCGCTACCTCCTCCTGTCACCGGCGCTACCTCCCCAAGTCACCACCTTCTACGATGTTGGATACCCCCATCTTCATGCATGCTATCGTTGCAACCTACAGATTGATTGTCGGAGGGGGTCGGGATCTCTGAGGTACGAAGTGAATGCAAGACAGGTGCAGGTGGTGAGTCGTGGCGCAAAACATGAAGGAGTAGGCAGCAATGAATTTCGATGTGTGCATGTGAAGAAGAAATGGGGCGACGACGGTTTGGGTGGTTGCGAAATAAATTGGGGCATGGATACATTCGTGGGTCAGGGGATGGCAAGGCGAGACCTTATCCCTGTCAGGTTGGATGCACATGTTGGTGCGTCTCAACGAGAAATTTAGGAGGGGTGGAAGAGGCCAACCGCACGTACAGGAGAAAGGATATCATCTCGATGTGCGGAGGTAAACTTCTTCTTTTATTAATTAAAAGGAAGAAGTCCATACTACCCTCTCAAGTATCGACATGCGGACACCTAACCTCCTGAACTAAAAAATCGGCCATTTGACACCCCGAAATTGCAAAACCGGACAACCTACCCCCTCCGACTGTTTCGTACGGTAGTTTTGCTGATGTAGCGTCCGGGTGGCCCGGTTTCGCCAGGAGGGGAGCTGATGTGGCGTTTCTCTCCATTTCTTCTCTTCCTCGTCTCCTTCCTCTCTCTATTTCTCCATTTTTCTTCCACTGGAGCTTTGGTCCCTGGCCGCTTCTCCTTCGAGTGTTGCCTCCGGGCGGCCCCGCGGCTGCATGCGCCTGCGTCCCCTCCGGCCCGCTCCTCCCTGGCTTGCTCCCATGCGTTGCCTCCTTGGCTTGCGTGTCCCCTGGCTCGCGCCCGCCCGCGCATGGCTGTGCTCGTGGCCATGGCGGCTCGGCCACGCGCGCCATGGCTCGGTCGCTGAATCAGAGGCCGCCCGAGGCGACGAGTCGAGCAACAGGGGCGCAAAAAGAGCCGAGCTTGGGCGGCCAAGCCACCCGTCATCGATCGCACCTTCATTCGCGACCGCAACGACCTCTACAACATATTCACCACACCCAACCCGACGTCCAGCGACGACGGCGGAAAGTTCTTCAGGCGGCCCGACGCCGACCTGCTCCTTGCCACGTTCGCGTTGTCCAAGGAGCACCTGCAGAGCGTCAAGGGCACGGTTGCCCGCGAGGCGGCGCAGCGTGGCGTCCCGCCGCCGGTGCATGTCGATTGTCACGACGTTCGGCTTCACCTGGCAATGCTACTGGCAAGCTAAACCTGCAAGCAGAGAAGCAGAGTCGTCTTGTAGCGACCACGGTGCCTTCTTCTTCTTCGCCACGGACCACCAGACCTGGTTGGAGCCGCTCGTCCCCGACAAGTACCTCGGCAACCGCGTTGGCCTGTGCTTCGTCTCTGCGCCCAAGAAGCAGATCACCGCCACCGGCGCAGATAGTCTCTTCACCGCGTGCACCATAGTGGCTGCAGCCATCGACGAAGCGGTGCGTGGCTGTAACAGCCCTAAGTTAGGGTTTGTGTTTCAAATGTAATATTATGAGGATAAATTAAAACTTTTTATACCTCATGAAATCATTTGGAATTTCCTAAGATTTTCCCCTAGCAATTTCTATTTTCTAGAATCATATTCTTGTGAATAGAAGTTGTTGTCAGCAAAATTCTTGACCTTAAACTTGTGATCATCCTCTGGGAATATTTTTCCTATCATCTTGACCATCCTAGTTACCTCTCTGAAAAATCTCACAATTTTTAGAATTTATTTGCTATTTCAAAATAGCAAGTCAAACTAGTTTAAACTCTGGTCAAACCCCTAGGACAGCAGCTTGTGATTTTTCTTGGGAACAATTCTGTGCATAAAAATTTCTGGAAAATTTATGCAAGGTTGTTCTCTGACCAAAGTAGCTACCATAAAAATTTCGAAATTTTTGGAGCTCTGGAGCTACCTCTAAAAATTCCCCAAATCCTCTCAGCCTTTTAAAAATCAAAAGTCTGAAATCACTGTTCCTCGGGCTCGGACTCAAACTCCGACTCGAGTCCGACCGCGCCGCTCGGCTCAGCCGCACCGCCTAGCTGCACCGCGCGAGTCCAATCGCCCACAACCGTCCGATGCAAATCGCACGGTCCACGCACGCTCAGCTAATCGACCTGTCCGATTGCATCCAGGGATCTCAACCGTCCATTCTAGATCTTGTGGTCGGCATCTTCTGGGTTGAGCTGAACCAACTGATCGCACCGCACTTGGTTCCGGCTCGCTCCGCTTCATCGCCGTCGCTAACGAGTGGGCCTCTCTTGTCAGGTTCTTCCTCGCCTTCTCCGCGGCTCGCCGGAGTTCGCTGGCAAATTCGCATGCGTGCCACGCAGCTCGTCGCTGCCACGTCGTGGACGCGTGTCCTCTCGAGTGTCGCGGACCTTCATTACCTCACCATGCCCACTCATTCCTCGTTTTCCTCGCTCTTTAGCTCTCTCCGCCCATTTCTTAGCTTCGGCCGGAGAAAAACCCGAGCGCAGCGCCACCGCCTCATTGCCGCTCATGCTTCCGTAACCCCACCTTCGGCTTCCTCACTCATCGCCGCCTCCATTTTGCCCAGCCCGGATCCTTGCCATCCAGTGGATCGCCTGGTGTAACTTCATCGTCTCCGCCTCCGGCAGCTACAGCCCCGAAGTCGTTTGGGCGTTTTGGTGAGTCTCTAGCCTCAACACTTGGGTCTTTTGGATCGCATTTCTCCTCTGAGGCTAATGCTAGGCTCGTTTTCGTCTTTGGTGCGTTGTCGAGGGCGTGCGGTCGGTTCTTCTCCGAGCACGGTGTTCCGCCGCCGTGGCAATTCCGGCCGCCTCAGACCTTCTTCTTCGGCGTTATCGTGTGCTTATTGCTCCTGGTGTTGAGGCGAAGCTTAAGCACACCTTCCGGAGTCTTCTAGAAGTCTGTATCGCCTTCTTCGCGCGAGCCGTGTCTTCTTCTCCGCCTCCGTTCGCCGCCAGCTCGCCGCCGGCATCCTCGAAGTTCCGTGTCGTCGTCATCGAGTTCGCGAGCTCTCAGCGGACCTGTAGGTATAACCCTTTTGCCCTGAGACCCTCTGGTTAGCTAGATCAGTTGCGCGGCCGCGCCGCCGTCCCCGTGAACGTCGGTGAGCCGCCAGCAGCATTAGGTTTAATCTCCTCTATTAGTGTTAATCATCCTTTGGGTTGTATCTTTGACATGTGGGCCCCGGTTTAAGCGTGTTTGGGATTGTTAATCTGACCATTATTCAGTCCCTTGAGTCGCTGTCTTGTGGGCCCTCGTGGCTGGTTAAGGATTAGCATAAAGTTTTGAAATACGTTTCTGTTGATAGCAAACGTATTTCTCGTTATTGTTTCAGTGCAGTACGCTTGGTAGCTGGGAAAGCGTACTTCCTAAATCCGTCTTCGTCGTCGCTCTCGGCCGAGGCTGGGTCAAAGTTGACCCAGTCAGCATTCTCGCCGGTCCCGCCTGTCGGTGACTGTGGCTCGTTGAGCACCGGTAGAAAAAGTATTAAATGCATTTAGTTTTTCCGAATTGAATTTCTGTTGTTCTGATAATTCTTTTAAACTTAGAAAATCCATATCTAATTCAATTTTTGTCCAAATCGAGTGAATCCAATTTTGTAAATTTTCATTTTTAGTGTACTATTTATCAGAGTAGGTTTTAGATATGTCTCTGTTCATAAAATTTTGTTAAATAATTAAATGGTGCTTTTATGTGTATTTAACTTAGAAAATTCCTAGAAAATTCTTCATAAGCTCCAAAAATTTTGTTCTCTGTTTATAAAATTTTGTTATATCATGTTTTAGCTGCTGTGTGAAATTTGTGCTCTTTGGATTAATTTGAAGTTTGGCTATTGTCGGTGTTATTTTTTCTTATTTGCTCGTTTTGCTTGATCGATAGATTGCGACGATTCTGGTATTATCGAGTGAGCCTCGAACATATTGAGCAACGACAACGAACAAGCAGTTTGATCATGTTAATCCCTTTATATCCAAACTAATATTTTGTTTGCAACTTGTATGTATGCATTGCTATTTTGTGTTAAAATATGGTTAGTGGGCCCTTTAGTTGCATAATCTGCAGGTAAATGATATTTCTCTACTACTTAAGCCTAGGTTATTTGCTGTGATTAGAGATCGTTGGATGATCTCTTGTCACTTAGTAGATACGATTTCAACTGCTTAGACATGCTTAGTATCGGTAGAAATTGGCGGTTATCGACTTAGTCGGTAACCTTGATCACACAAAATTATTATAACTTTTTGTTTCAGCATTTTTGCTATGTTTAATTGTTAAAACTAAAAACTGAAAATAAAATGATTTGGACTTGGGCACAATGTTAAGTTGGTGTGATCTGTTGGGTGTGACTGGAATGGTGCCCGAGTCAATTAAGGACCGAAAATCTTGTGAGTGGATTTTTATCCAGGCAATTTTGCGTGCTAACCACACTAGAGTATATGGGACCTCTCTTGACTTAGTACTTTGGCGTGTATTGGCTCCGGGTCGCAGGAGGTCGCAGGAGGGATGGTGTTGGGAGCATGATAGTTGTCTGAAAAGCTTTATCCTGAGTGGGTAGTTATCTTTTCGGCTTTACCATGTCAGCGTATGGATTTCTATCCATACGGGCGGCTCGAAGTTAATACACAATATTGGAAAACGTCTTGTAGGACTTAGCCGTGCCAGCATACCTTCGGAAGTGTGTTTTGGCTTAAAGGCGATGCGAAGTGTGGTACGATGGTACACCCCTGCAGGGTTAAAACTATTCGAATAGCCTCGTCCTAGGTTACGGACACGCTTGGGTAAGCTTTTCAAGAGTTAGACTACAACCTTTTAATTAAAAGTTGACGGGTGGTACGAATCAGGGATTCGTGCTATGTTGTGGTGACTATTGGGATAGTCACTTCCAGGTGGTTACTTGTATCTATCTTTATTTCGCTGTAATTTCAACATTAAAAATGAATTGTCAACTTGCTTTTAAATGTATTACATTATTGCAAATAAAGATTGTTTTGTGCTAAAATGAGTCATACAGCCCCACTCAAATAAGCCTGCATGTAGTTATGCATAGGTCTGCTAGTTCACACATCAGTCTTGCTAGTACAAAAATAATTTTTGTACTCATATGCTTTGCTTAATATTTTTGTTGCAGAGGAGGCAGGTGAGCCCCAAGGGCCTTACTTCTGTGAGATGTGCGGGTTCTGGGACGACTAGCTTGACGGTCCGGTCGGTTGCCTTGTGGGCTAAGGCACACTGATTGGCTTTGTTTATAGCCATCTTATGGCACTTTTGTTTCCGCTGTTTATTTAGTTATCTGCTGTAATTTGGCCGATCGGCCTTTGTTGTAATCACTCTACTATGTTGTTTACTGTTTAATATTGTGATGTTTGGACTCTATGTTTAGAATAGAGTTGATGCGTAATTTTGTGAAGAGGTGTGCATACTGCAGTTCTGGGAAGTATGCATGTCTCGAGGCTTGGTTTATTTGATTTGTGATGCTAGGACCAGGAGGTTGGTTAAGCATTACAAGCCAAATAAACTGGGGTCCTCACAGTGGCAGACCTGAGTACTGGGATAGGTGGATGGAGCGCATCATGGAGGCGCACAGTAGCGCCGAGTTGCCGCTGTCATTGGCAGGGTCGCCAAGGTTCCGCGTGTACGAGGTGGACTTTGGGTTTGGGAGGCCGGCGAAGGTGAACATTGTGTCCGTGGCGAGGACGGACGTCGTGTCGGTGGCGGCGGGGCGTGGCGGCTCCGGCAGCATAGAGGTGGGCATTTCGTTGCCGGCGGATGGCATGAAGAGGTTCCAGAGATGCTTCGCAGATGCCATCGTGTTGCTCGCACCGTTATCATCGCTATACCAATGCAATTAAGTTGACCTGCAAGCAAAACCCAAAAAAAGAGAAAAAGAAGAGCCGAGCTCGGGGGCGGTGAGGGGCGCAGGGGCCAAGAATGGCAACCGAAGGCCAGTCTGGGGAGGGGTGGTGCCAGAAGAAATGGGGGAAGGGGAAAACACAAGGAAGAAATGGAGAGAGAAGCAATGGAGGAAAAGAGAGAAGTTGTGGGCTCACTTACAGGTGAGCTCAAGTGCCAAAGAAGTCAGCTCACCTAGCTGACCTAGTGAAACCAGGTCATTCGGACGTCACATCAGCAAAACCACTGCACGAAATACCAGAGGGGTAGGTTGTTCGATTTTGTAATTTCGAAGTATCAAAGGACCGATTTTTTAGTTTAAAAGTTATGTGTCCGTATGTCGATAGGGGTAGAATGGACTTCTTATTAATTATAATAAGAGAAGATATGGCGCAACGCGTGCGCGGCGTCCTACCACCGAAGAAGAAGAACTCGTGTCATGCTACACATGCAACATCGATTCGCCTCAGGTTCACCGGCGCGATGGCACGTGTACCGGTCCACGCCTTGCCACGCTGGGCTTGATTCTGCCCAACTCGCCCATCGTGGCGACGCACGCGCACGGGGGGAACGTACACGAGACGACGAGCAAATTAAGAGCAGCGCATGGCCAGTGGCGTCTGCGTGGTGCTCAGCGCCCAAACTCTCCCCACCTCGCGAAGGATCCAAACAAAGGAAACCGAGACGGCGAAGCAGCCTTACGGCAACCTGTGGCGCGGGCGGGGGATAAGATTTGTCTCCCCCCGCGAATGTGCTAACGGCACGCTCGGTTTTGGAGATTCGCAATTTCGCAGCGATCTCTCTGCCTGCGTGCGTGCGTGCGTGGGGTGTGGACGTGTGGTCGTGGTTCCGATTCGATCGGCGACTTCTTACGCGCCGCGCCAATGTAGGCTTCAACGTCTACCGGTGCGTCGCTCGCTGGCTTGCTCAGCTTGCAACCCCAGCTTGCAACGCGACGGTAACTGACAGGCGCCGGACGAGGATACTTCTCCGTTTAGAATTAAAACTTCTGTTCTTTAGCTTCTTGCATAGCGTGTGAACTGTGAACTCGTCCATGTGGTCGGATGATTGCTTCCGCGTTCGTTGCAGCTAGCTACTACTAATTTAGTGGTTTTCTTGCTTTGCTCCCGGCCGGGGAAAAAATAATCAGACGAGGTTGTCCGTGGATATATCATACTGTAAGCATTGCGAAATCTATAGAACGACAACAGAGCATCAGAATGCAACGGTGCTCACCACGTAGATGATAAGGTATACGATAATAGATTTCTGCACCGTGTTTTTATCTATCATAATTCAGAGGAAGACAGGCCACGGAGATGCGTGGTGCGCCCACATCGGCAGCACCTCCGGAGGATTCCTGAGCCCTGCGGAGACCGGAACTCAGGAGTCATTCGTCACTCGTTGGTCCATCCATTCTGGGGGCACGTAAAGCGGTGTGACATCAGTTGTTATAAGCTTTGCTACGTATATTTTTTTAATATGGAAGAGAGAAAAAAAAAAGGAGAGAGTTCGATGTCTATTCGTGACCAGATGATAACACAAAACATTATTTTATAAGTTGTTTATCTATAACAAACACTATTTTTATTTAATAATTATAAAATTATGAGGTCATAAAGACAAACTTAAGAGACAAATTATTATAGATATTTTTTAGTATTGTCTTTATGGAAAAGTACGTAGACAGTAGTCCTCTCTCTTTAGTATTGCGCATGCTTAGTACTGTTCCCTTTGATCCGAAGGCACCGAATCCTCTCTCTTTAGTATTGTGCATGCTTAGTACTGTTCCCTTTGATCCGAAGGCACTGAAACAAAGTGTCAATACCTTAGCCCCACCACGACCAAACTCTTAGCTCTTTCGCACCGGCCTGCATTATTAGCCCCGGGCCCACCTGCAAGAATGTCAGCGAGAGACCAGGCCTGCCTTTGTACAAAGTAATCGGCGAGCCCTCCCATGTCGACATGTTGCAACGACGACTTGCTATGCGCTGCTCTCTCTCTCTCTCCTTGCGCACCTCCGTCGCCTTGTCACAGGTCATTTAACTTTCGTCAAAGCAATCGTCTCTTGTAAAGAACGACAATTATTTGTCCTCTGACAATTACAGCACGGTAGTTTGATTCTCTTTGCTTCCCCGTAAAAAATATGATGGTGTCTAGAAAGTATATGAGTATTTTGTTGCTAATAAGTACTCAAATTTTGAACTCTTAGATCTAAATTCAATGTATAAGATCATTTTAACTTTTTCCCTAACGAGATATCACCAAACATAGTATAGATAAAAAAAAATTAAATACTCACAAACTCAAAAAACACTTAAGTACTCCTTAGTAAACCCCAAAAATATTCTCTTTGATCAGCTAATCGCTTTTCGGGCGTACACCATGAACCTTTTGAGAGAAATATTCTTCGCGGAGTTATCTGGCGCGCGAATTAAGCTGGTAAATTCTTTTCAAGATAGCGATTTGTCATTTCTGTTTGATCTAAGCTTTGAACCCATGCCAAATACTTTAAACCCTCAAGTCCCCAGCACCAAGGAAACCGTGGTTGCGATTAATTTGCGAAGCTGGCTGGCGGATGAGATGATCAGTTCTTCACTTCTTCAGTGTGTAACAGAGCAGTAGGGCACCAGCTTTGTGTGTAATCAGGGTTCATTTAGCCTCATAATTCGTTAACTAGTACCAAGCTAGCTATGATCATTTGTCTTCTTCGCTAAGTCTAAAGGACAGGCACTATAATACTGCGCTGGTTGAATTTTAAAGGAAATGTGAGCATCTGACAGAATAATCTGACCACTATATAATTAACCTTATCTAGGACTTTTCCTTTGGGAAGGTATCGATAGTTTGGTATGGAACGAAAGCAGCATGCCATGACAATGGATTGGATCTATCAAAGCCCCTGTACTGTTGTACAACACATGATTAAACAAAAAACAGATAGCAGCTGATCGCAGAACGCTACAACACAAATGTAATCTGCTCGTTTGAGTTTAGTCATAACTCGCTCCTCTTTGATTTAGAGAGGATATATGTACGACTGTCAAATGAATCCAAGAATCGTAAATCAAACGGCCGCGGAAATCATCCTCACGTTAGGACAATCCCATATAATTGTTCACTTCGGTGTATTATCGAATGTTGTCCCCTACAAGTCTGCAACAGGTGCATGCGTTTGGGATAAGAGTGTGCAAAAAATAAATCAAGTCAAACTGAACGGGATAATACTTTACGAATGAAATGTGCTAACTATTCTCCTAATTAATCAAAGATTTTCAACGATAGCTTGAGATGTGTGTATACGGAGTACTTGTTTGTTCGGCATACTAAGTCAGAGATATAGGTGCGGCGTTTACGAGAGGTGAGGACGAAATATCATTTCCGATACAGGAGCCAGGAGGTAGTTGACGACGTACTAAGGTTGTTTAACTTACCACTCTAGATAGGTCATAGGAACAAATAAGAAACTTATCACTGTTTGTCACGAATGCAACAGAAAGCCTCGCAAAAGAAAGAAATTAAGAAAGAAAGAAAATGAATGCAAGTAACAGGAGACACGTGCTGCCAGTAACTTGACTAATATTCATCGCCAAAAAAAAAAGTAACTTGACCAATATTGCTGTTACATCGTTGCCATATGCTATAGGGAAATTTAGTTTTCGATGACACTACTTATGCTAAGTAAGTTAGACCCGAGCGCTCCTGTGTGGTTTCCGAAGTTTTGCAAGCAGCTCTAAGCTGTATTGTTCTTCATTCGAGTGTCTCTTCTCTGTGTTGTTCTCTTTCGGACATCAGCTTTTTTATATAAGCATCTCATTCCCCAGAGTCGTCGGTCTGTATCGACTCAAGACTAGTGCTGAAAGTTCTCCTGGTTGAAGAAAAATATCCTCGATCATATGATGGCAAACGTCCTCCTACCTTTGCTTAATGGTTCAGACCTATCGATCATTGGTTGGAATCTGTCGCTGCCTTTGCCATTCTTGAAGCAAGCAAGCAAACACTTTCGACAGTAGCGGCTCATAACGAAAGCTGATTACGACGCAAACAAAGCGATCAGTACGGCGGTTTTCCTCCATCATTTGTTTCGTCAGGCCAGCCTGCTATACAGGCCTTGTCCAGTCCATAAGGCCTTGTCTGGACTCCGGCCGATCGAAGCAAATATTTCTTCTAAGTTTTTACTTCTTTCTTTTTTTGTTGCACATTCACCATGGGCCCATGCCCAGATAGCTTGAGAATGATAGCCCAGTCTAACATCTAGCTCGGTTTTTTCTGGACCATTTTTTTTTTGAAAGTTTAGTTTGTTTGGTTTAAGTACCTGCACAGTACGTAGTTCCCCTTGTAAAGAGCTTGATCAACAGAGACAGAGATCCCTTGATTAAAAATCGAAATGAATACTGGCAATTGCGAGCCATCGGACATAATGATTCC
The DNA here is from genome assembly GCA_036346255.1 of Ampelocalamus luodianensis. Taxonomy (NCBI): domain Eukaryota; kingdom Viridiplantae; phylum Streptophyta; class Magnoliopsida; order Poales; family Poaceae; genus Ampelocalamus; species Ampelocalamus luodianensis. Next base: position 26,983,002 of record CM070624.1, on the reverse strand, counting down.
TAGAAACATTTGCCTTGCATATGTCCCCCTTTATTGATTATTAGCATGCATGATAGCATCCAGCATGCATGCATGTATGTATCCAATTTATCCATGCTCAAATCTAGGGAACACAACAGCACATGCAATGACGCAAGCATGTAAGATGTATACAGCTTGCAAGAAGAACAATTCTGACGATTGGTATCTACGCCCCTTGATTGATTGGTTCACTGCACGAGGAACCCTCCGGCGGTGCGGCCGTCGGCGCCCTTGGGGAAAGAAGCCGCCGGCCTGGGCGGGGTTGCCGGTGCCGTACTCGACGCCGAGGATCTCTCCTCGGGCATGGGCGGAGCCAACTGGGTGCACGGTATGCATGGCACCCTTAAATTTTTTGAAGATTATCTTATATACCTTTTTTTCTATAGTTTCAATTGAAATTAGATTTGATTGTAATTTGATAATACTTAAAAGAATTAGATGCAAATTGTATTTCATGCTATTTTTCTGATTTTGTAGACAGTCTGACACTTTTTCTCTACCTACGTGGCTCTATGTGAATGGTACAAAAGTGTTTTATTTTATTTAGCTCTTAGGAACTTCTTTAGTTTCTAACTCAAAAATAAAGTGTCTAATTCTCTATTTGTTTGCACCATTGTGACCATCACAACGAGTACAGTGATTACTAATAAATATTTTGCTTACGTTATTGGCTTTAGTAGTTGGAGCGGGAGAAAGCAAGTCAGTTCGTAAGAGAGACACATGCAACGTAAATAGACCGCATCAATGCCGGCATACTAAGTATAGATGTATTAAAACTGTATGTGTATTTCGTAGAGTATGTGAACTGAAATGTACTAATAAAAAATTATGGAATGACTACGTATTTTTAATAATATGATCACAAATATATAAAACTTATTTATTAATGTTAATAATTGTTATGGCGTGCAGCGGAGAGGCACGAGCCCGCACGAGCGATGTTGTGGCGCCGTTTGGAATGGTGGGCTTTGATATTTAGCGAGAAGCATGATAAAATATCGTGCAAGTGAAAATACACCATTCAGTTTTACGGCCACGCTATCTCACCTGCGAGCTTCTCTCTCTCTCTCTCTCTCTCTCTCTCTCCTGAAATAAAACACGTGACGGAAAATCCACTCTTGTAGTATTTAGTTTGGTTGGATTCAGTCATAGATTGAAGGGGGGAATATACTTTTTAGACGAAAAAAAAAATGCTTTACTCATCGCAAGACTCATGAATCCTGATGAACCGTTTTTGGGCCAAGAAATAGTTGATGGGCCGGAGAATGGTCGCGCATTATGATATAGATCGATATAAAAAGTGGGCTTGGCTAACAGTGAAATACTGTAGGCCCACAATCTTATTGGCAAACAAAAAGTGAAACCAATGTCCCAAGAAATTACCCATCCTACGGCCCTACATTGTTGTGGCCTTCTGGGCCTTCCGGTCTTATTATACACATTTAGGAGTCACGAGTAGGGTGAAAAAGAATTGAATACGGACGGAAAATAGCTATATCATATTTATTTTTATTTTTATTTCCATATATGAATATCTCAGGTGCGAATAATATCAAATATAAATACAAAGCGAATACGAAACGAAACGAATACGGTCACAAATATTTCTCGGAACATGAAAACCCCTTAAATTATTCGCATTGTAGCAACTGAAACAAAGAATGAGTTTATACGATCAAAATATTTGTCAATTTAGTATATATGTACAACCACTCCTTAACATGTTTTTAATGTAAAATAACTCAATATGGTCTCCCTTATATACTTTATTTACCACTTTTGCTTACTCGATATCTAATTCCTACCTCATAAACATTGCATAATTCATTGTAAAATATTTTTTATTAATATTTATTTATTTATTTATATGCATAATGATTGTGTTTTGGGACTCCCAAGAAAGAAGAATGATGAAAGGAGTCATGTTTGGGCAAAATGCAGAGAAATACCGGGTGTTCAAAATACTATTCAGACATTTGGACATATTTTGGGGTATTTAAATGGACTCAAATGAATATATTCAGAAATACAAAGTTGTAGATCTCATCAAGAGCTACAATTTAGCCTACTCATTTGTCTAATTTGGACTTCGAACAAGAAAGTTATGGTCTTTGGAAGGCATTGCATATGCAGCCTCAAATTATATCTTCAGACCTATGTATCTCTAGATATCCGAAACCGTATTTGTATTCGACTGATAGTGAGCTACTGAATCCATATTCATTCTGACAAAAATAATATGTATTCATTTTTTATCCTATAAATATCCGAGCTAATAGCATCCGTATTTGAAAATGATCCGAATCGATCGAAAACTATACGAACCGTTTTCACCCCTCGTCACGAGGTCATGAACCCTGGACACGTTGACATTCGAGTAGTCATACCTGTACTGTACATATTAACGCTAGCGATGGAGTGTGTTTTGGCATGCTGAGTATGTTTTGGCGCCAAACGGAGTGTTATTTCGTGAAGCAAAGGCCTGATTATTGTTAAATTTTATCGAGTTTAAAGTTTCATATTGTCCATAACTTGTAATAAAGTTGCACATGCCCTGGCTCACTATGGTGCGTGTATGGACCATCGATCTGATCTGATCCCAGGCTTTGTACTGATGTATGTGCCCCAGTGATTTAACTGTGCCCAGGTCTAATGGAATCGGTGCGTTCCGTCTTAAAAAAAAAACGTTAGCGATGGAGTAGGAGCATTTAGTAACACAAGCATTTGTAACTAATTGGTGAGAAAAAGATCAAACTGGTCACGGAGCGTCGCTAACACGAGATAATAATCCAGGTGCGATCGGGCTATTTTGGACAACAGCGCACGCTTTGCTCACGGGCGCCCCGTTATTGTAGACGTCCTCACCGGAGTATTCAGTTCAGCCTACCTCAACAGTCAACAACTGAAGAAATTTGTGTGTTCCTTACGTGACAGGTCCACTGCACCGGCATGCACTTTTGCGCCATGTTACGGAATGGACCTCGGGATCCTGCCTGCTGGTAGCTTGTTTCATTTCTAAGATTTCCTGCGGCTGGAGCTGGACCATTCTGAGAGCCAATAAATCAGGCTGCACTCGCTAGCCAAGTTTGCAACGAAGTCTTTCCTGTGAGCTGTGACCCTCGTCACTGAACAGTAGGCGTCGTCGCAAGTGGGCACATGAAGTGGAGGGAGATGCGAAGAATGCTGGATTGAGTGTAGCCGGAGGGGCGCCGTCGTTGCCTCTGACGTGCATTCCCTCCCAACCTTTTTTAATTGACGTTTTTTTTTTTTTTTTTTATGGTCTATGGGATGTGCTCTGACTTTTTTTTAACTTTATCCTGTTATGTGTTAATAAAATATATAAGTATTTTTAACGACACATTTAATGATATAGATTTCATATAACCAATCTAAATATTTTTAAATATATGGGTCCGTCTATACAAGATTCGACTGTTTTCTCAGCCCAAAATAGATAATTTCTAGTTCATTTACATAAATTACAGTAAATTATTTATGTAATTTTTGTTCTTGGCCACTGCAATTATTCTCGAAAGTCTTAATAACTCGTATTTTCATCATATGTTTCAAAATCTAACATATTGTGACATCCCATTTTGGGGGGAGTTTGATTGAAATTCAAATTTGAAAGTGGATTCAATTTTGCAACTCAATTTTGTTTCAAATTCAAATTTCCCAGTTTGAATCCCTCTCTTGGGCTTGGCCCAGCCCATCTCTTCCTTCTCCCCACTGGCCTAGCCCGGCCCAGGGTGCGCTGGGAGCCGCACCGTGCGTGCCCAGACGCGCTCTGCGCCCCCTCGGCTGCCACGCCACCTGCGTCAGCGCATGTCTGGCGCATTGCCTCGGTGCCCATGCTACGCCCTGACCCCCCTTGCTTCCCCTTCTCTCCCGCCACGTTGCCCCGACCCAGCTTCGCCGTTCGCGCCACGCCGCCCGCGTCGCCATGTTCCAGCCCTTTCGCCTCCGCCGCATCCACACCATCATTTATGCCTACGCTGCACGCTGGCTCTACGCCACCCTCGGCCTCCGCCCTGCCTCTGCGTAGGCACAGTGCCTCGCCATCCCGCCTTCATTACCTCCCCCCCTCAACAGCCACCTCTCCCTCTCATGGCTATTTAAGTCGAGCCAATCCTCCCCGAGCTCGCCTCACCTCGCCTCGCCTCCCTCATCACCCCTCTGCGCCCAATTAGCCTCTCAGCCCTTGCAGCTCGCCGGAGACACCATCTTCTCCAACCCCTATCACCTCTTTGCCTCAGCGATTCAAGGCATCTCTGTCTGATTCCTTCCACCCGCAGCACCTCCTTGGCGTCTTCAGTCAATCCCCGATGCAAATTCCAACCTTGGTCAACCGTAGCTCGCCGGCTCCATGCCACCTCCCGCGCCACCTCGGGTCGTTGTCGTCAACCACCCTCCGCCCATCTCCGGCATCTCTCTTCGCTCCGGTGAGTCCCATGTGCCCCCTAGTTGCTCGTGCGCTCGCTAGATGGCGAAGAGAATCACCGGGTCGTCGTAGTCGCTATAGACTCGAGAGTCACCGCCGCCGAACCTCGTCGCGCCACCACTAATGGCCACCTTGGCCCTCGCTGTGGCACCAATGGGATTGCCTCGAAGAGGGGATTCCATTTTTGCCTTTGATAGGCATCCCCGTGCTCCCTCTCGCCGGCGACGAGCACGTCAAAGCGCTTTGTGGCGCATCTATTTTTGTCTTAAGCCAAAAAACCTGTAGCAGCCTCATTAATTGACCAAATCTCTATCGGTTAGGGCTAAGTGGTGTTTAAGGCTGGTTTAATTACCCCCAGTTAGACTGACGTGTGGGACCGAACTTAATTAATGAGGTGTGTTTAAAATCTAGTTTTCCCTTTAAGTCACTGACTCGCGGGCCCACCACTTTTAATGCACAATACACATGGCTGTGGACCAAGTGTGCATGGACTGAAGATCCATGCACTGTTCTAGTAGACCAAGTCATTGATAGTGGACCCTACTTGTTAGTAAATATTTTCTTTAGAATTTTAAATTAAAAATAAAATAAATATTGTGCAGTAGACCCCACCTGTCAGTGAGAGAGTTTCTCTCTCCTCTTTTCTTTTTCTGGTTTTAATTCAAAAGTAAATTTTAGAAACCTCGTTCTCGCTCATTTTAACTCCAAATTTAATGAAATTTGTTTCTAAAATTTTCTAAATTCAAGATATTTCTAATGAAAGTGGTTGTGTTTAATTTTGAGTTCATTTGATATTTATTTTGTATTTCTTTACTTTGCTCGCCTATTTGTTCTTTTTCAATGCGATCGTCCGATTAGAGTTTGAAGACGCGGGAGAGCCCCAATTTGATCAAGCTCAAGACATTCAAGACCCACTTGCTTTTGACCCAAGCGAGTTAATACTTTGATCATATTGAACCTACATTTTATATAAATTTATATTCTTTTAAATTATCAAATTGCATGCTTAATTCCTTATGCAAATGTATGTCAAATCCTAAGGTAGTTAAATGTCAATTTGATACTTTAGTATAATTGTACCATCCTTTGACATTTGAATCCCTTAATCTTTGTCACCCTAGATAATTATGTGGTAACCTTACTAGCTATAAGTTGTACTTAAGCGTCATGCTAATCCTGCTTAAGTATCGATGCATTAATTACCCTAATCATTATCTTTTAATCATAAAACTGGTTTTGGGTAGTCATTAGAGGAAAATTATCGGTATATTTGAGATAGTTTAGTTTATACTTCTCAAAACCCTAATAACCTGTGTTACCATATCTGGGCGGATGGTATGATGATTGGTAGGATGTAGCACAAGAAATAGTGGTATGTGGTATGCACCGCTCATATGACTTTAAAGACTTAATCCTGTGATGACCTCCTAATGTAAAACAGTGCAACCACAAGTCTATAACAGTGTCAACTTGGCTAAATAATTTATATCCACCAGTGCAACTTGCACCATTGGAGTGACCCACGAATCGTGTCGCTAGATGTAAGCCGTCGTGGACACGAGTTGTGTCACTGGCGTAAGCCGCCATGTGGCATAAGAGGGGAACTGGGTGTGGTTGACGTAACCCCCCTTAGATGAAACCTTAACATGTGTAACTTACACTAGGGGATGCATTGCAAAGGCTTTGTGATGATCTCCTTGATTCACATGTCTAAGAAAACGTGTGTACATATCAAATGATTATTTATTACAGGTAAAATGTACAGTCTCTGCAGAGTATAAACTGTTCGAACAGCTGTGCCCACAGGTCAAGGGCGGGCATGGGAACTTAGTAGTGTTAGTTCTATTTTACAAACCTTTGTGGGTGGGGTTAAAACTCGTCGGGTGGATGTAACCCTGATTTTGGATTTTCCTGGGTGGATGTAACCCAGTATTATTAATTGGGTGGATGTAACCATAATAATAAAAATTAAGCATTGGTGAATGGAACCATGTAACAGGTGGATAGAACCTGCACCGTCATAAAATATTGCACAACTTCTCTGTAATAAAACGTGGTTTAGTTAAAATGCTAAGTTATAGAAATTTATATTTATGGTAATTGAAAATATTGCTTTAGCAAATAAAAGAACTCGAGGCTTCCTTATTAAACCTTGCATGTATATCTATTGCATTCTGTGTGTTGGCTTGCGAGCATGGTTGTTTGTGCTCACTCTCGCTCTCCCCCAAAACCCTCAGAGCCCATGGACCAAGGACACTATGCTTATTATAAGGATCCAGAAGCCTATGGTCAAGAAGACGGTGGAGAGTAGTTTAGTCTTTAGTTGCTCAAGTCTTGCTCAGTCTGGCTGACTCAGTCGGTGCTTGCATACACTATTATTATCCAAGTCCTTGGACAATATCGGTCGCACAAAGGTTACCCCAGTCGATTGCCTGTGGTGAGATGTGCCTTCCCCTTTTGCTTCCACTACCGCTTCTACAATTTATGTAATATACTCATTTGGCTTGAATGGCCCTACCGTAAAACTCGACCTGATGCGGTCTATTTGAACTTTGAATGGTTGTATTAATGTATGGTATGGTTTATGATTCTGTATGAAATGATTTAGTGATGTATATGTGAGCACTATCTACTGATCCATGGAATAGCGCAGGGGCTTCACAGAGGATCCTGGATTGGCTAAATCCAGGTCCGACACATATACTTTGAGAGGTTGAGCAAAAACAAAGAAAAAAAAACAAATTCTATACCAATAAAATACGACAATGTGGTCAACCCGTTATGTCCCGAAGAAAAACCATAATAAAATTCAAACCCAATTCATTATATTAGAAGAAGTGCAAATCTCCATGCATATCGGATGGATGAAAATTCGACTATTTTGATAAAAGAAAATAATCACATGTTGTTTAGAAAAACCATAAATATATTATGATCAAACTTTAAAAAAATTGAAGTGCAGATTCTAAAGGGTCACCTAAAAAATGAGGGAGTAGTCCTCCTTTTAGAGCTACTGGAAAGAGAAGCGGAATCGTTATGCCGTCGGTTTCCACCAGTCGCACGTAGGTGGCTAGGAGCCTAGGTGCAGTCGTAAGTGCGATCTTTTGTCCTGTTCGGGCTTCCGGCTCTGGGGTTAATGGCATGATCGCCTCAAGTGAAGCCCTTGAATTTAAGACACGTACATCTCTTCCTCTCTGCATTAGTCATCGTCACTTGCCACAACAGCACGAAGTGATGATACACTACTCCTCCTACTACTACAGTACCACACACTAGCAGCGGTTGTTCCAAATAATGCGGATTAATCAACTTCCCTAGGCGAAAGCAAAGCAGACGATGCACTGCGGCAAGCCAGGGAAAAGTGGAAAGTAGTAGCATGGCGCTTGTATTTCTTAATTGGCCCTTCCAGATGTGAAGGTGAAATCCCCACCGTCGTCAGTGACGATTGACAGCATGCAGGCACCGCAAAATGACTTAACACTGGCAACAAAAAATCAGGCGGATCCATCCGTCCGGTCTGCCCTAACGGCGGGCGCCGCCGAGCCAAATCCCATCCATCCATCCATTCTCCCACACAACTTGCCGCTTCTTGATCCCCACGTGATGGTTTCGACCCTAGGAATGCACGCACGCCACTAACAGATTAAAGAAACATACACAAGAGAATACAAAAGCTTTCAGACAATTTTCTCGTGTTATTCATCTTTGCCTTGAGGTTGGTATTTATAGTACATACATAGACCTATCAATGAAATAACTCATAGAACGAAACATATTGATTTGATGCTAATTTGCATCCGATCTCTATCTTGTTGTGCAAGGCATGGACACAAATGTTGGCCTCCACACAAACTCTTGGCAAGTCTTGATTATTTCCTACAATCTTCCCCTAATTTGGACTTGGTTGCGCGAGATCTCTAATGCCCAGCAGATCACGCATCTCTTCGAACTTGACTCGGGCAAGTGCCTTTGTGAAGATATATACATGATGCTCCCCTGTGCACATGTACTTGACAACAATCAGTCCCTTCTCCATGCACTCTCTGATAAAGTGACACCAGGTATCAATGTGCTTGCTTCTCCCATAAAACACCAAAATCTTCATCAACGCGATTGCTGATTTGTTGTCAACGTACAAGACGACTGGACTTGGGGCTTCTCTCGTTACCTCACTTAACACGCTTCGCAACCAAATGCCTTCATAGGTTGTTGCTGTGGCAGCCATGAACTTAGCTTCACATGACGACAGTGCAAAGCTTTTCTGTTTTTGAGATACCCAAGCAACTATGTCCCCGTTGCAGTAGAACGCCATGTCGCTTGTGTTTTTCCTATCATCTACATCGCCTGCCAGGTTGCTATCATTATAGCCTACAATCTTCTCCACACCTTCTCCTTTGGAATACACCAGACCAAAGTTGGTTGTCCCCTTCACATACCTGAGGATCTGTTTCACGGCTTGCATATGTAGCTGAGCAGGCCACTCCATGTACTGGCTCACTAGTCCGATTGCATACATGATGTCCAGCAGGTGTGAGACAGATACTATAGACTTCTGATGATTATCTTGTACTCAGTCGCATCAACTTGAACTCCATCTTCATCCTTCCCGAGCTTAAGCTTTGGCTCCAAGGGATACCTTGTTGAGTTGCACTCATTCATCCCACTATGGAACAAGATTTTCTTTGTGTATGCCATTTGCTTGAGGGTGATGCAGCCCGCCTTCTTCTCTACCTCAACCCTGAGGTAGTATGCAAGCAATCCGAGATCGCTCATCTCGAACTCCCTCTTCATCTAGTGCTTGAATTGCTTGATTTCACATGCACTTGTGCCAGTGATAATGAAGTCATCTACATATACACCGATAACAAGTGCCTCTTTTTCATTACACCTCTTGTAGACGGCTTGCTCTTGTAGACACTTCACGAACCCTAGGTTCTTGAGACTTTTGTCTAACCGGATGTTCCACGCCCTTGGGACTTGACGCAACCTGTAAAGCGCATTTGAAAGCTTGTACACCTTGTGCCCCTCGCCCTCTTTGACAAATCCTTCCGGTTGAGTGATGTAAACCTCCTCTTGGAGGTTGTCATTCAAGAATGTCGATTTGACATCCAGGTGGTGGGCTTCCTATCCCCTTTGCGCTACAAGGGCAAATAGAAGTTTTACTGACTCAAGTCATGTCATAGAAGCAAACACCTCATTGAAGTCGATCTAGTGCCACTGCATGTATCCCTTGGCAACCAGCCTTGCCATGTACCTCACGATGTTGCCATCTGAGTCCTTCAGTTTGTACACCCAATTGAACCTTAATGGTTTTATGACCAGGTGGCAACTCGGGTGAGATTCCAAGTTTTGTTCTTCTCGATGGCCTCAAGATCACTCTTCATTGCCTCCTGCCACTGCTGCTCTTTGTGCAGCCTCATGATAGCACACCGGCTCTTCTGTAGCTAGGAGGTATAGCTCGTCCTCGCCCTCGATCTCCTCGGTTGCCGCGTAGTTGTCGTTGAGGTTCTGATATCTACGAAGCCCACTCTTGTCATCTGCTGCTGCAGGAGAGATAGGCCATGCGCCTGTTCCATCTCATGTACCTACTGTTGTACCCACAGGTGTCACCATATCTATGTTATCTAGCTCCATCATGCCAGTGATAGAGTTTGGCATCACCACGCCTGGCGAGCCAAACGGTGTCGCTCTCGGCGACCCAGGTGCTATCGAGTCATGTGGGGCAGCCTCTTACTGCCTAGTGTTTGAACCTGTTTCACCAACACCTGTATTACTAGTGACGGTAAACATAGTCCAAGGAATGTTAGTTACACAATTAGTGATGTCGTCGTTCCATGGCCACTCCTTTCCTTCCTCAAATACAACATTGAGGTTGATGTGGAGTTTCACTTGTCAAGGGTCGTAGAGTTGATGAACCTTGCTGCCAGGCTCAACACTGAGATACACCATGGTAGTGTTGTGGTCCTCAAGCCTCTTTGAGTGCCGCTTTACCACCCTTGCGTGCTTGACGCACTCGAACTCTTGTAGGTGCTCGATGCGTGGCTTCCTTCCAGTCCACGATTCGTATGGCGTGACTTCATCTAGGGATTTGGTTGACACGTGGTTAAGGAGATACACCGCATGTCATACCGCCTCTCCCCACATTAATGCAGGTACATTCTTGCTCTTGAGTAAGCTCCTCTCCATGGACAACACGATACGGTTACAACGTTCCACAACACCATTTGTTGTGGTGAGTATGGTGCTGTGAAGTGTCGCACTATCCATTCAGTATCATAGAACACGTCGAACTCGTGTGACAAGAACTCTCTACAATCTAAGTACTTTGACCTAGAGCTCACGCTCATTCTCGACGAGCGTTTTGTACTTCTTGAGTGCATCGAGGACCTTATCCTTGGATTTCAACATGTGCACTCACATGTATTTGCTAAAATCATCAACAAAGAGTACGAAGTGCTTGTTATCAACATGTGTATGTGGAGTTATGGGCCTACACAAATCCATGTGTACAAGTGCCAGCAGCTTCTTCGCTCGATGGTGCGCCTGTGAAGGGAACGAGTTTTTGTTTGCTTGGCCACCAAACAACCTTCACATAGTTGCGTCGAGTGGTCTATCTTTGGCAACCCTAGCACCATCTCCTTCTCCGCCATCTGTTTTAGGTCATGGAAATTCACGTGCCCTAACTACGCATGCCACCGCCATGAAGGATCCTCTAAACTGGTCGTCAGACACACCAGATTTCTGTCTCCAACAGAATCTTGTACAACCAATTTTTGGATCTTTTTCACGTTCATGAGGAGACTTCCACTGTGCTCGTAAACCCACAACTATGCTTGTTGTAGCACCACCATGCAACCATCTTTTGCGAGTTGCCCAAGGCTAGTAATGTTATTACAAAGGCTCGGTATTAAATATATCTTGGAGAGTACACGTTGTTCTTCGTTTTTGCACTGGAGAAGGATTGACCACTTCCCCTTGATCTCCATTGTGGATCCATCGCCGAATCAAGCTTGGTTGTAGATGCTTTCGTCTAGCTCGTTGAACACGAACCACTACCCTGTCATGTGGTTGCTGGCACCGTTGTCTAGGTACTACTCATTGGACACAGGATGCGCCTCGCCATCGATGCGTAGCCTTGGCGTCACCTTCTCCTTCATTAGCACCATGTCATGCGCCTCCTGCGTGCATACGGACAAAAGCGGGGCAGGGTCGTTGTCCTGTGCTCGGGTGAGATTAGTTTCTTCATCCCGATCATGATTACGGTGAGGTTTACAACACTTAGATGCATAGTGACTATAAACATCACAGTTAAAGCACTTGATCTTGCTTTTATCCTTGCCATCACCAAAGTCGCGGTTGGCAGTAAACATCATAGTTAAAGCACTTGATCTTGCTTTTATCCTTGCCACTGGCAGAGCCGCGGTTGGCATCACCCAATGGCAAGGTGTCGCCATGGCCACTATTGCCACACGGCAAAGACCGCGTCCTTTTCCGCGGCAACGGCTATCGCTGCTGTTAGCACCGCGTCCCTTCGAGCTGGAAGAAGATTCCCCTCCCCCGTTCTTTTTCATACGTGCCATCCATTTCGAGTGCGTGAGCAGCAAATGTTGCTCCTCCTCCTTCTCATCGTAACTTCGAAGCCTCTCCTAATAGGCTTTGAGGCGGCCGACTAGCTCCTCGACAAACATGGTCTTTAGGTCGCCGAATTGCTCGATCGATGTCACGATCTGTAAGAACTTTGCTGGAAACAACTCGAAGAAATTTGCGAACAATGGTGGCCTCCCCCACCTGCTCGCCCAAATGCTCAAATACTGTTGGCGATTGTCATCAACTTCATGGTGAAATCATCCACCGACTCGCTTTCCTTCATGCGAATCACCTTGCAGTCACTCTTTGGATCTTCGCCTCCTTGACACGATTTGCACCCATGTGCATCGTCCTGAGCGTCTCCCATGTATCCTTGGCGGAGTCCTTCTCGCCAACGTCAGGAGCACGTCCTCTTGTACGCTCTGATAGATAGCAGCGAGGGCCATCCTATCCCTTCGGTCGTCGACATCGCCATTCGTCACGGCGTCCTACACGCCTTGTGCCCACAGGTTGACACACATCTTCAATGACCACACGACATAGTTAATCCATGTGAGCAATAGATATTGCAGCGAAACGTTACTATCCTTCTTTGCTATCACCCATCGATGGCACCTTCGCCGAGAAATCGAGTTGGGATGCTACTTGATGGTTTCAACCCTAAGAACGCACACACGCTACTAACAGAACAAAGAAACACATACAAGAGAGCACAAAAGCTGAGTCAATTTTTCTGTGTTATGCATCTCTGCCTTAAGGTTAGTATTTATAGTATATATATATAGACCGATCTATGAAATAACTCAAATAAAGAAACAAACTGATTCGATGCATCCGATGTCTATCTCGGCGTGCAACGGTGCAAGGCATCATGGACACAAACATCCACAAACTCTCGGCAAGTCTTTGATTATTTCCTACACCACGCACGCGTACAAGGAAATTGCCCCCGGTCCGGCCAGCGCGCGCCTCCCCACCTCCGCTCCCGTCGCCGACGACGACGAATCCTGGCCGGGGAAAAACCCAGTGCCAGCAGCAGTGGCACTCTACAACTCAGTGCCACCAGAAAAAGGCAGAAACGCGCAAATCCGTCCGCTTGATTTACCTCCTCCACCAGAAGATTGCGCGGAAAGTCAGACAAAAAAATTTCGCACGGCCCCGCGGCAAAGGGAGGTGAGGTGAGCCGTGGCCGTCATGGCCCAGTATACATACGCCACCACAAGCCGCTGCTGCTGCGCCCACCCCGCGACCAAGCTCCTGCTTCCCGCGCCAGCTCCTCCCTCGTCGTCCCGGTCGCTTCAAGTGTCGCCGCTCCGGCGGACGTGGTGGGCCATGGGCGCGAGCGATCACCTGACGGTGGACGCCGCCAAGCCACGGCATGCGGATGCGGTGCGGCCGCGGAGGCCGTGCGCGGCCACGGCGGCCGTGCTGGGCGAACCGCTGGCGGCGTCCGATGACCACGGCCTCGTCCACCCCAGCGCCGACTTCGCCGCTCAGGCCCTCGTCTCCTCCCCGCAGCAGGTGATCGCAGATAGATATACCAAGATGCCCTCTTTTTTACTACTTTCCATTTCGATTCTGTTAATTCGTTTGCGAATGTGTGGCGCACGTTCAAAGACCTTTGGCGCGGGGTATGCATCTAGTTGCGATCCATCGCTGCCCACGGGATCAGATAAGGCAGACAGGGACTGGAGATAAGTAGTAGGACTTGGGATTTGGGGAGTTGGGGGAGGGCGTGGGTTGATTTACATTCTTACTTGCGGGTTCGTAGGGTCCATGAACTAATTAGTACATTCGGTGATTGTGAATTTTGTGGTTTATGTGATGAGTGATTTGGGTGTTTTTGCCATGGCCGGTGATCAGTACCGGGAGATGTACCAGCGGTCGATTGACGACCCTGCCGGGTTCTGGTCGGAGATTGCGGAGACGCTCTACTGGAAGCAGAAGTGGAGCCCTGATGAAGTCTGTACCGAGAACCTTGATGTGACCAAGGCACCGATCAAGATTGAAGTAAGAGCCTGCCTGACTGATGGTTGATTGATCTCGATATTTGTTTGTGATGGGAGTATAGAGGGTAAGATCTTGACGGTCGCTGGTGTTTGGCAGTGGTTCAAAGGGGGCAAGACCAACATATGCTATAATGCGGTGGACCGCAGTGTGGAGGCCGGGAATGGGGAGAAGATTGCGGTGTACTGGGAGGGGAATGAGCCCAATCAGGACGGGAAGCTCACCTACTCGGAGCTTCTGGACAAGGTTTGCCAGGTAAATATGCATGCTCTTATGGCAAAACAATTGCATGTGTTGTGTCCGTGATGTATACATAGACAGGGTCTAATTTGTTGTGTGGTTTCTATGTGGCAGCTGGCCAATTACTTGAAAAGTGTTGGTGTCAGAAAGGGTGATGCTGTGGTGATCTACCTGCCGATGTTGATGGAGTTGCCCATTGCAATGCTTGCATGTGCACGCATCGGTGCTGTTCACTCGGTAATTGTTGCGCTAGTTTGCGCTGCTAGTTATTATGATTGATCCTACTTATGTTTGCATGTTATGATGCTGAATTATGTCCAGGTTGTGTTTGCTGGCTTCTCTGCCGATGCATTAGCCCAAAGAATCATTGATTGCAAGCCTAAGGTTGTGATTACGTGCAATGCAGTTAAAAGAGGACTGAAACTCATCCCTCTCAAAGACATTGTAGATGCATCTCTGGTTGAAAGTGCGAAGAATGGAGATGCTGTAGGTATGCGATCGAATCCAACTTCCATGACCATGAGCATTGGCGATTTTGAGATTTATTCCACTGGCATTTCTAGTCGAAGTTTCTCGTTCTTGTTGATACTTGTTAACCGTAATTGTCTTATCCTCTTCAGAAATCACACAGATAATTGATAAAATATCTTGGGAGGTTAGATACTCTTTTTTTTAGAACCTGAGAGGTTATATACTTAGATTTACAGCCTTGTGTTCCTTATGTGTTTAGTTTTATACTGTGAGTAATTTATTTTCACACTGTATAAGTAAAGTTGTCTTGATACCACATTTTTAGGGGATATTGCAATCAAATCAATAATCTAGATTTCCCCCTCATGCACCTGTAACTGTGGGTACAGTTCTTACCTCCTGGGTGTATATCAAGTCCATGCGCAAAATTGGTTTAAAGAAATCCATTGTGAAGTAATCTCTCTCTCTCTCTTTTTAAAAGAAAATGTGAAGTTTTTCTCATGTTTCGAGTGTTTATTGTGCTGAGCAGGTATTTGCTTGATATATGAAAATCAGTCAGCAATGAAGAAAGAAGACACACGATGGAAAACAGGAAGAGATGTTTGGTGGCAGGTATGTCCAAAACAAACAAGTTTAATGATAACCAATATACATCACATATGTTAGGCACAGAACCTATGGAAAACTTATGTGTCATTCGGATGATCTGTTTTAACCCTTCCGTTTTGTGTTTATATCACGAGTGTATGAGTATGAGTTATTTCTGAATATACGTTGATGTCCGTCAGGATGTTGTGCCCAATTTCCCAACTAAATGTGATGTGGAATGGGTTGATGCAGAGGATCCATTGTTTCTTCTATACACGAGTGGCAGCACAGGAAAGCCAAAGGTACCCTTAACCCACTAGATTGATCCTCTATCCCTTTGGTCAAACATTAATATATTGTGATGTATGCAGGGTGTGTTGCATACAACTGGGGGCTATATGGTGTACACTGCAACAACATTTAAGCACGCATTTGATTACAAGCCAACAGACATATACTGGTAAGATGCTAGTTTTTTGGGGTCTTCGGGTGGCAAAAACATGTTCCTAATGTTATGGGAAACATCGCAGAAGCTTCCTTATTCTTACTACAGTCCCCCTGTTTCACTTGCATCAGGTGTACTGCAGACTGTGGCTGGATTACTGGACATAGTTATGTGACATATGGCCCTCTCTTGAATGGAGCCACAGTTCTTGTTTACGAAGGGGTAACTTCAGAAAGTTTTTCAGTTGATATGTTGCATAGAATCATGATCAATGGTGACCCTATGCTTTTGGAGCTTGTTTGAATTGGCCTGTTTTTGTAACTTGTAATGTGTTTGTTGAATGCACTTGTAGGCTCCAAACTACCCTGATCCTGGTCGGTGTTGGGACATTGTTGACAAATATGGAGTGACGATATTTTATACTGCACCAACACTTATTCGTTCACTCATGCGTGATGGTACTGAGGTACGCAGCTTGTTTCTTGTGTTCTCAGTAAAAGATTTAGGTTCATTACCTAATTAATTGATGCAGCCATCCATCAATTCTAGGTGGTATTGTTGAACTCCAGTATTTATGATCTCAGTTAATCAGCTCTAATGCCTACTCATACAATTAAAAGAAAACAGCTTGAACACAAACCTTGTAGTGTTCAGCTTGTTAAGTACCAATTTTTATTTCAGCTGCTGTCCGCTGACTTTTGCCAGTTTGCTAACGGAGTTAGTATAGGAGCATGGGGGGTACAGCTGTACCCCCATTTTTTTTTGGCGGGGGTGGGGGGATACCTGTTATATATATATATATATATATATATATATATATATATATATGTGTGTGTGTGTGTGTGTGTGTGTGTGTATGTAACAAATTTTGGTACAACCAATGACATTTGTGATTATGTGTAAGTGTTAGATTGTATGTTAGTATATAGAATTGTATAGATTATGTATTATGTAGAAATAGAACAATTAGTAGTGAGTCAGTCAGTCAATCACGAGTTAGTAGAACTTTGTGTTACTTAAGTTCACACCTCATCGTTAAAATACTGGCTCCGCCACTGCTATACAGAGTTTGCATGCATTCTTATTATATGTTACTCATTTATCTGCTGCTCATTGGACCAACTATGAGACTTGACCTCTGGTCCGTGCACTGCATTTTTCTGACAGAATAAATTTATCTGGCATAGCAGGAAGCTTTATCAACTGCAGAATCTTTTTTAACAAAAATAATAGGACAAACACTTCCTTCAGATTGAAATCTCTAATTGATGGCTATGTGATTTTGGTGATATGTTTCGGAGAATTTTAAATTTAATTAGTTAATGCTAGCTAATATTGTCCCACATGTGTATCTCTTGTGTATATCCCTTTTGATTTTCTGATGTATTTTGCAGTATGTTTCTCAGTACTCCCGTAAGTCTCTCCGAGTTCTAGGAAGTGTGGGTGAGCCAATCAATCCCACTGCATGGAGGTTTGTGATCATCTTCGGAGTCTTAAAATTCTAATGCACTAAAAAGGTCTTACATGAAATATTCTTCTTTTCAGATGGTTCTGTAATGTTGTCGGCGACTCACGATGCCCCATATCAGACACTTGGTGGCAGACTGAAACTGGTGGCTTTATGGTAAGTACATTTTTTATGGGAAATTTCAGAGCTTTTAAAGTGAGCGCCATCTTATATGTCAAAGTGTACTGCAATGCTTGCGTTTGTTAGATCATGCCTTTACCTGGCGCTTGGCCTCAGAAACCAGGATCTGCGACATTTCCTTTCTTTGGTGTACAGGTATTACTTCTCTGAAATTAAAGTTGTTGCATTATCTATAAATGCATCACCTCTCGTATGTTGTAATAACTGTGCACATGGTTCACAGCCAGTCATTGTCGACGAGAAAGGGCGGGAACTGGAAGGAGAATGCAGTGGATATCTTTGTATAAAAAAGTCATGGCCTGGGGCTTTCCGGACTCTCTATGGAGATAAGGACAGATATGAGACGACATACTTCAAACCATTTGCTGGCTATTATTTCTCTGGTGATGGTTGCAGCAGGTAACACATGTTTACACCTTAACAAATATTTCTTCAAACGGCAAAGCAGACAGCTGGTATAAATATGCCATTCGGGGATACATGTTTACACCTTAACAAACTAAATTTGCATGTCAGGGACAAAGACGGTTACCATTGGCTGACCGGAAGAGTTGATGATGTTATAAATGTCAGGTAGTTTAGCTACTTATTTGATTCATGCTCCCCCTTGATTTTACTTTGATGCATGGTTTTAAAAAGTTTGTCAAGCTGTGAGTATTTGACCCTTCTTTGAAAAAAATATATAGTGGACACCGGATCGGGACAGCAGAGGTTGAGTCTGCTCTGGTTTCGCATCCAAAATGTGCTGAGGCTGCTGCTGTTGGTATTGATCATGAGGTCTAGTCCAGAACTTGTTTTCCCTCCTCTGTTCCATATCTTGACTCCCCTAATTTCATCATACCCAGGTCTTAAATAAATAATTACATATTTCAGGTTAAAGGTCAGGGAATATATGCTTTTGTGACTTTGGTCGATGGTGTTCCTTATAGCGATGAGCTAAGAAAAAGCCTAATTATGACGGTCCGCAGCCAGGTATTTTCTTCGGACAGTTTTAATAGATGTGGGTGTAAAAGCCTAATCTTTGATAGCATTACTGGAAGAGGTCCATTTGTGATGGCAAAATAACCTGATTTGCAACGATCTCATACTTTTTCAATGATGGGACCTACAAAATGGTTAATTGCAATATTTTTTGACCTTTTCTTTTGATAATGGATGGAATATTTTCTCTTGGAGAGTCTTCACCTCAACATAATACACATCATGTCTTTTTTTTTTTTGTGGCAGATTGGCGCGTTTGCAGCACCTGACAAGATCCACTGGGCGCTGGGGCTCCCTAAGACACGGAGCGGCAAGATCATGCGAAGAATATTGCGGAAAATTGCCTCCAGGCAGCTAGATGAGCTCGGTGACACGAGCACGCTTGCTGACCCCAGTGTGGTCGACCAGCTGATCGCGCTCAGCGATAGCTAGCGTGTGAGGACGGAGATGGCACCTGCGCCTTCAGCACGTCCCATTTTTATTTCTTGCACTGTATGACGAGTAAAAATGAAAAAAAATTATGTTTATATGCCGCGCGTGGCTCACGATTCCCTTGATTTATTCAGTGCCTTCGGGGGTTCCCAGTCAAAAGTGAGATGTACAATCTTAGTGGCTTGATGCGGTGCCTTTGTAAATTGTTGGATCACAGCACCAGATAAGAGGTAGCTAAATATGGAGTATATCTAAGTATTGGTTACATAAATGAGAGAAAAAAAACATGTGAATGTTGTATAGGCAACCCCAATGTTTAATGCCATAACTCACTTTTTTTTTTGCGAGGGGCCATAAATCACATTTTCCCCGAAGACTGGACACTAGTAACCCTCTACACCACCGTAATTCCAAATCTAACTCTCTTATCTCCGAAAATCCAAATCTAGCCTCCTGGACTCGTGTGCTGCGTTCTCGGACGCAGAACGCGCTTCTGTCATTGGATCAGCAGACAAGCTCTGCCGTCCTCGCCCACAGCAAATGAGATCTTCTTGTCCCCCAACCGTAGCATGTACGATAGCAACTTTTCCTAGCATGATAGCAACTTTTCCCAAAAATCCATTTAGATATATTTTTGTGCAGTCTCCCGGCACAATGTACTTGATTGTATAATTTTTTCAGAATTTTTTCAGTTATTATTTTTTCTTTAAAATTCATTTAATTATACTGTTTGTAGGAATTTTAGAGAAAAATCATAACATATAAAATTCTGAAAAAATTACACAGTCAAGTATACTGTGCCGGGAGTCTCCACAAAAATTTCATAATTTTTTGAGCTTTTTGAGCTCATATTCTATATTTAGAAATTCTTGCAAAAAAATATATCTAAATGGATTTTGAAAAAGTTGCTCACTAAGTACTGATGTCTCTGTCATGTTGTGGTTGGGAACAAAGACATCTTCTTCTGCGAGACAGGACGGCAGCAGCTTGCTTGCTGCGCTGATGGACAGCGCGCAGCAAAGCGGTTCCTACGGTTCGGGAGTGCAGCACGCGGGTCCAGGGGCTAGATTTGGAATTTCGGAGATAAAGGACTAGATTTGGAATTACGGTAATCTAAGAGGCTAATAGTGTCCAAAATTCATTTTCCCCAGGGTTCTCTATAAAAGTCGGTCCTGGGCATTAAACAGAGTTAACCCGTGGTATAACTTAAAACACAACAATCGCATCAAACCAAACCAAACAGACTACAAATTTACGTGACGCATTCGGCCGATTAATCCGGCCGAAATGGGCCGAATTAAACCAGAGCCGTACTTTTTTGAACCGTGCGCTGGCCAGTCTGCAATAGACGCAGTCTTAGAGATTCACGGGCTGTGCTAGCACTAGCACTCTAGCAGCCCACAAGAGCCAGCCCGTCCCTGTTTCATACTTGCAATGCATCCCTGGTTTCCCTGTGCTGACATATTTCACTCCCATGCGTGTTTGAAGCAGAAAAATCTATGTGCTGTAATTCCTTTCAGATCTTATTGTTATCATATACAGAGCTTCTTTACCATATACAAAGTGGTCTCAGAGAAAGCAACCTGTGCATCAACAACTGGGCCTGGCCGTGTCGAATAGGCAGCTGCACATGATGATGCCCTGGCCGTATAGCAAAACCTAGGCCTGCATACATCTCGCTATCTCTGTGCAAACAGAATCCTAGATATATCTCTATATGTGACATGTAGCTCCATCATCCATCGTGCCGACTTGTCGAAGCTCATGAGTCTCATGCTCCAACTCCAATGAACTTCAACTGCAAACATAGAGACGACCCGGCAGCAACCGTGTAAGATATCAAGAACAGCGATTCGGTTGTTTTCAATGGAATCTGACCGAAAAGATGTACATCATCTACGTGAACTTACAAGGTTGTTCTTGGGCTCCCCCCAGTAGAAGCCATGGATGAAAATGGGCAGGATGTTGCACGCGATCAGGACATATATCATCAGCGCGTGCATTCCCATCCATTCCATGGCGATGGTCGGCCGCCGGTATCCGTACAGGTCGACCAGCGTGTAGATTCCGGCGAAAAGGAGCCCCGCGGCGCCGGCAGTGGCAAGAGTATAACTTACAGTGTACAATGCCTTGTTCATATGCATTCCTGGAAAGATCATCAGCATAGTGGTCATTCAATGTTAATGTTCTTCGTAATTAGGAATAAAATGTTCATGAAATCCTCACCAAAGAAGTCCATTGAGGAGGCTAGGACTAGCATACTGAAGGAAGGGACAAGCCAGTTCACGATTCTTTGCTTGTGTTTCTGCAAGTCAATTCAGGACATAAAAAATTCAGAATATGTTGCATTCACCCACAAGGTCAAGTGCTCACCAAACTGACATTGGAAGCAGGTATTGTACCTGAAAATGTACAATTATGTGTCCGTATTGGAGACCAATCAAGCAGGTGACAATGGCCATCACAGAACTGGTGAGGCAAGAAAGTAAGAACAGTCAGAATTTACCATAGTTGCAAAGCTTGTATTACAGTTTAAAAGGTAAAGGTTGAAGCAATGATGAAGAGTTTACTGACCTGAGAAGGCCTTCAGGATCAAAAGGGGCCTGACACCATGAGGGGGCATCAGGAGGAAGTGGTCCATTTTCTGGTGAATCTATGCTGCATTGCTGTCACAGGAGAGAACAGTTATTATAGACTGAGTGAACATGAGAAAGAAACATTATGCAAGCTGTTGCACTCAATTAGAACCTTAGATCGCGCGTAAACCGGTCGACCGTAGAGATGTTGGATGCCTAAGATTTTGCGGTCAATCATGCCAACCGCGTTGCAACCTGGCCCGGTATCGCCTCTTACACCGCATTTCACCTGATAAAGGTTATGAGATTTGAAGCTTATCAGTTCCCCCTCTCATGTATAATACTGAATATTTGTTAGCATAAAGAAAAGGTGAAGTGGTACTTACAAAGAAAGATTTCTCTGTGGAACCAGGGCCGGATATCTGATACTCCCAGTCAGGAACGTAGGTACCATATAGGAGGACCATGTACGTGATTGTGACAAACAAGCCTACGAACCTAGCAGAACAAAAACGATTGAAATTTTCAGGGGAAAAAACAACGCAATTGTTCGTGCTGTTTCTAATTCCTATGCCATGTAGATCAAATAGACCACATGGATATGGAAACGGTGAACTGAAATGCAACAGGACCTTTCAGAGTTTAGACCAGAGAGTAACTAAGTGCTAACGCTCATTGGTCTATCCCATTGTGCAGTACTGCAGTCACATATTGTCTATTCTAACCAACGTGATTATGTGAGGAAGAATAACCCAAGAAAATGGGAATACTTTTGGTTTAAACTCACAGTTGGTATCGGTATCTCTTCAGCAAATCAAATCCAGAATCTACATCATCATTTCCCTTGAGCCAGATTTCGCATAGTGCTGTCACAAGATAAGCTATTGCGATTCTCTGCAACCATGGAGATATGACATTAATATACTTATCACACACTGAGTCGTAGTGTTGACGCAGAACTATATATCGTATAAATGATGCATGTCGCGTACCTGCAGTATACCCATCAACCGTATCTTTTGAATATCAACCCCAAAAGTTAGGCTACGAACACCATGAAAAAATCCACCTGTGTAATGTAGCAGCAACAGAAATTAAACATCAACTATTTTTGTCGCATTACGTGTACCGTTGTTCGGTTAAAGAATAATAACCATCGTAATACCTTGGAGAACCAGACCAACACAAAACAACTTCAGTGCGCGAAGTATTGCCTTTCTAGTTGCCTCCAATTTGTCTGGCACTCTCTGCATAAGGTGACGCAATTAGGTTCAAGCACGTCGCAGACGTCGCTGTTGTTAGTTTCATAAACGAACGTAAATGTCAGTCTTTGCTTTGTCAGTGTGTACCTTGTACGCTAGAGCTAGAGCGGCTCCAACTATGAAAAGGAAGAAAGGCATGACGAAATCAGCTGTGGTTACGCCATCCCATGGGGAGTGGCTCATTGCTGGAAGAAATGCTCCAGCGTCATCCACGATGATCATAAGCTGCAGCAAGGAAAAAACAGTTAATTTTATTTGTTATTTTACAAAATTGTATTTCATACATTTTTGTCACCAGATAGTACATCAGATGAGAAGGGACTATTCTTTTTTTTAAAAAAAAAAAACAAGGGTCCTGGACCTCCTGGTAAAATGATTTTATATTCAGTATAAAGAGTTGTACTGTGCATGCCATTAAACAGATGTTTCTGTTTTTCCTTGTACTATAGATTTCAATGAAAAAGACTTGAGGGCCAGCAGAAAATATCCAAAGACACCAGTAGTTAGTATTTTTCCACTGGCTGAAGCAAGTATCCGCAAATCTATAAGAGGTTGCAAGCAAAACCCCACTTTTTACAGACCAGGTCCGATCACGCGACAAAACACAAACCAAATAATCAGACGTGATTCCACTCTGTCAATTGTTATCATATACTATAATTTGTGGTTCTTGCATTATTACCTCCCTCAAAAAGACGATTATAAATATCTTAGGAAGAATATGATGCTGATAATAGCAACAACTTCACATTATGTTGGTCCGGCATCAGATTCGATCTCCAAATACAGTTCACCTCGAGAGCCATATATTCAGTTGGGAAGAAAGAAAGCCTCATGATAAGGAGAAGGATGCACGTTAGCCATGGCCCCTCAACGCCAATCTGACAGCTGAACTCCTTGCCATTAGTTATTATTCTTTGGCCAGCGACCGTGAGAAATAATGGACAGCACCACGGCATGTCGGCAACAGCAAGACCATAGTAATCCTGCAAACTTCAGTTGTTGGCTACTCGTCTGAGCCGTCCACAACTCGGTGACCGATGCCAGAATAGAGCTTCCCATTGTCCAAGTACAGGAAGCAACTTATTAAATTTGCATCTGGGTGGTAAAGAGCGGTACGTGGAGAGATGAATCACCAAAGGTTTACAGCGACGGGCACCTAACGTTCCCTTCGCATCGGCAGCAGTGTAGTGCATGCACCGTGCCTACCTTTCACGCAGTGAAGGAGTAGACGAAAACACTGGGACCCATCATACACAACTCAGCACGCGTAACCTTGCCTCATTGGTCATGCCTTGACGTGTTCCATCCAATAAGCTACCACTAAGATCTTCCTTTGATATCGTACTAGTGTTGGTTTTCTTCTTCTTCTTTTTTGAAAAACTGATCTGAATTGCTCGATATTTGGAGACCAGGCATGGTTGGCTGGAGCTACGCTAGAGCTAGCTAAGCCCAATCACATGGAGGTATGCATGTACATACGTGGGGTACTCTTCGCACAAGGCTGTCATTTTCGATCCATTGGGCAACCTTGTCCCAGGAAGAATTGATACACAATCGTCTTAGTTGGTGTGTTAACATCTGCCGCATTAGGATCAGCTACAGGAGATGTGATATTCAGATCTCCTTTAAAGATGTGCTAGCTACGCATACATCCATAAAATGTACTCTCCATCTCCATCCATATGCCTGCGTGCTATATATCCGGCTTGCTACTTTCCCATCTAGCTAGTAGTCAATCAGATGTGGGATGCAAAATTGGAGACACCCTACCAAGCTACTGTTTAAGATCAGGTCTTAAAAAGTTTTTCCTGCAAGGATCAATGACACGACATCTCAAAAGGTTGCTCGCCTTTTGTCCTGATCGGAATTATTCAACTCAAACTCAGTGGATCTTGACAATACGTTTTCGTAGGTCCTCTAGCTAGTTCTCAAAGTGCCGGAGACCATCTGAACTTGAAACATGGATACTGTCATCTTGTGCGGTGTTTGGTCGCTTCCATTAGTCTCATGGTTGCGCCGTGTTAGTCTGACACCCACCGACATCGCTCTTGTTTACTACTATTTCTTCTCCCTAATGCGACTTCTAGCTGCTCCGTGGAACAGCCAGCACAACCGAGGCACAGAAATTAATGGTCTCGGCGCTTCGGTCACGGATGACGTCGCGGCCTTTAAAAACGTGGGAAAACTGTCATTCCAGGTGGGACAACCGTATCAGGCTACATGATCCACTTGCCAGGGACGGGACGGGACGGGACATGCCTGGTTTGGTTTGTTTGGTGTTTGGTGGGTTGTACGCCCCTCGACACGGAAAAAATTCTACGGGGAGAGCTTTAGCGAGGTTTCTCCCTCGTAGTTGTTGGATGATGTAAGGTTATTACTATAACATGTGTGTTAAAGAGAGATCTAATAACTTCTCTCTCATAGAATTTTTTTTCCTCGATTAACTAGCTTGCTGCCTGATCATACGTACCAAGATGGCAAGATCCAAGTAAACAGCAACTCTGCCTCTGCCTCTGCCTTGTCTGGCAAATCCGGCCCCTGGCTCTAGGCCGGTGGAGCGGCGTGTCGGTTTGCCGATCCATCCGCGTGTGCAAGCGATCGACGTCGCGGGCCAAACAAGCGAAAGAAAAAAAGGCCAAGAACCTCTAAACATGTGGAGCAGATGCGCCCGGCGCAGGTGGTGCGACGGGTGGAACCGATCCGCCAGTCGCAAGCCCGCAACCGCACCGCCCGTGCCGTGGCTTACGCGGCAGCGGTCTCCTTTTTGATGACGCGCGGCCGATCCGTCGATCAGGGCCGAGTCACCCACCAACAGCGTCCCAGCCACTGCGAGCTAAGGCGAAAAGTTATAGCTTTTCCTGCTCCTCTTAGCACAGCGTAAGCTTAACTTACTCCTCTTGGCTTGCGGCCGGTTGGGTCGGCGCGCCTACGCCGCGGGAGAGGGACACCGACCGCGCGTGATGAGAGAGATCCCACGCGGCTTTGCGTCCGCGGCACGGACGAGGCCGTCACATGCAAAAGGCATCGCTCGTCTCATGGGCTTGTCTCGACGCGGAGACGCCACCCGCCGGCGCATATGCCGCCCCTGGGGAAGAGAATATTGCCTCGGTGCCAGATGTAATTCTTACGGCCGTACACATGCTACGTTTCGAGCTGCTCCTGCTAAATTGGGCAGCTAGCTAACATTCGCTCTTTTCTGCCCATCTTGCGAACCTGATCCCACTTCTAAAATGGCTTCTCCGGTTTGTGAATGGTTGGACCCATTCGGAACGCCCGGATTTCACGTGGAATAGTTTGGTGGAAAAAAAACACCCCATATGTTCCCAACGGGGACTTAAAAGCGCCGATACAAAGAGCCGTCTCGCACTACTAACAGCATCTTATTTGTACTCAACTAGCAGGTGGGCAGGCCGCACGTTTGTACGGCTAGATTTGTTCTAAAGTCTATAGTATCAAATGATATCACTTAGATGTTTAAAAATATATTTATGTATCTTGTAGGTTATTTAAATTTTTAAGACAACATAACATTAGAAATGGCTTGAAGAAAAATACAACTTGAGAAACATAATTGAAGTATAAGATTCGATGGAAGAAAATCATTGAGTATAATAAGTTGTTAAGGTTATTAGAAATGTAACCACTCTTCGTCATGCACGGATCATGTAATTGCATCACATATCATTCCTCCATTAGTTAACCTTTTCTGAAATGTATGCATGCATATGTGCGTCTATTTAATCTTAAGCAATACGTTAATTATATGTACGGTAAATTATCTTATTACTTTACATAGTATTAGAGTACATTGCTCACATATATATCGATACACCATAAGCGACCTATCTTGAACTTATCTTCCCTTACACACCGGTTATCTTACTAAACCGTCACAACTTTTCTACTTCAACCTCCAACAACAAGCCTAGTTCCTGATTAATCTCTCTCGAGTTGCTACCCCTTCCAATGCAATACTCTATCACATAGGCTCGAGTTCTTTCTTTTAATTTGGACTGTTATAATCTGGATCCACCACAATCGACGGTGTAGATCTTACTTTTTTTCACCGATTAACGTGAGAATTTCTAGTATTTAAGAGCGAACGTATGTGATTACTTCTTTTTCCATCACTTTAATAATATAATAGATTGATATCCATCCTGGACTATTCCTCTGTTTGATTCTAATCTGGGTCCTTCAACCCAATTTTGAGTAACAGTTTTTGTTGCTGCCGGTTGCACAAGAATATTTCTACTATTAGAACGTCTATTCGCGTACTGTTATAGCTGCATCTGAACGTGTACACGGCATCCTTTTTTAAGCGCCAATTACAAGGATACATGCGCTCATCTATCTATCTAAATTATAGGAATAGGTCATACATGCGCTCATCTACTTATCTTAGCCAACATGGACCGGTGAGCTAGAGTTGACATTTACCCTATTTTTCTATCCAACTAATGCAGGTAGCCATGCAAAACAAAGCAATATAAACTGAAACTAGTATTATAA
Source organism: Ampelocalamus luodianensis (assembly GCA_036346255.1). Classification (NCBI taxonomy): domain Eukaryota; kingdom Viridiplantae; phylum Streptophyta; class Magnoliopsida; order Poales; family Poaceae; genus Ampelocalamus; species Ampelocalamus luodianensis. The sequence continues at coordinate 26,955,788 of CM070624.1, read as the reverse complement.
TGAGTCCAGCCATGCAGTCGGAGTCCAATATCTGATGAAATTCCGTACGCTGGTAAGCAGGGCATTTCTTATCGCGAACGGGTGGGCCACGAGCACCGACGGTTCTAACCCCATGGATGGGTGATGGGATAGGAGCTCCCTTGAGCATCTGGCGAGCCAGGCCGGTAATTGTTAATGGACGTCAGTTCTAAAGAAGCATATGCGTTTCAAAAAAAATAAAAGTTCTAAAGAAGCATATGTCCATAGCATCAAGATGTGCCGTTTGATGATCAGATCTCCGCTTCTACGTCAGTTCTACAGAGCATAGGCTTATAGGAAACATAGCCATATCATCGTGCCGCTTGATGATCAGATCCGTACATGCCTCTGACGGGTAATATTCCATAAAGCTAAAGCTTGTATCGATGGGTTAGTTTAAGCAACTCTGCTTTCTTTGGGTTACTCTAGTGTAACCGTGTTAGTACGAACAAAAAGGAAAAGAAAAGAAAAATAAAGTGAACTACTACTGCGACCATGCATCATGATTCATGATCCGTGGAGCATGTTTGGTTGGCACCAAGACCACCACAAGATCGATCACACGCAGGCAGAGACCCACTCAGCAAGCAATTCGATTTGGTAGATTATTATCATCATATCGTAAATTAAGTATGGCAAGAAAGAAAAAGACAATAACAGGAGAAAGCAAGAGCAAACAGATTTTTTTTTAAAAAAAAAGGAAGAAAGATTTGTATCAGACGTACCAGTACGGTGATCCCTCGGAACACGTCGAGCGAGACGAGCCGCTGCCGCGCTACCGCCGGGGACGGCGGCCCCGCCGACGGGGAGAGGTCGGCACCGGCGGCGACGCCCTTGGGGTAGCCGCACCGGCCGGCCTCCAGATCCACCACGGGGCCGGCCGCATCGTCGCTCCGGACGAGCTCGTAGCGCCCCATCCCCGCAGCCGCCGACGCCCCTGCATTTGCCACGGCGCCCATCACTTCCAGCTTCCCGGCGGAACAGCAGCAGCAGCAACAACAAGAAGTGCGTGACAAGATGAGGCGCGGAAGGCGCCCGCTCACCTGACTGCGCAACCAATTGCCTTCCTCTCCCCGCGTGCGTCTCCTTCCGGTTCGTGTGTTCGGCTTCCTCAACCAACTGAACTGCCGCGCGCGGCGCGCCTCTTCTGCTCCGTATGTGACTATCGTTTCCTTGAAACTTCGGCACGAGATTGGATACGGCGGGTATTATATAGCGCGGGGCCTCGCTCTCCGTTTCGCTTTCCTCTTATGGATCTTCATTTGTGTCGAGGTTGTACTGTTGTACAGCTCCGCGCGCCGTCTCGTCGCTTCGATCACGTGCCAACCTGCCGTTCCGGTCGATCGATCTCCTCCCGGCCGTTGGATCGTTTTCGATGTGTTTGGTGCCGTCTCTCTTTTTGGTCGTCAGGTCGCATGCAGGGTCAGCCGGTCAGGGGTGGTGAGGTGGTTAAAGCCTTAAAGGCCTCTCTTAAAAGTTGGGGCCAAAACGGATATATATAAAACTCATCTTGTGTCCGGACGGCATAGGAAGGTTATGGTATTTTGCAGAAGGCATGGATCGCGAGACGAGAGCTCTCGGCGACCGTACCGCTCGGCCAATCGGGTCAGAACGGAACACATGGTGCCGAGATCCAATGTTCTGCCCATCATAGCACGGTCGTGCTTCAAGGCTTCATTAGTTCACGCACGGCAGTTTTGTGCTCTTTAAGCTTTGGGCCTTCAAAAGGCTGAACGAGCCTGCTTTGATCTGGATGCGTTGTTCGGATAGGTTGCCTAGGTGGGCCTTGTAACCTCGTGCTGGGCTAACGGCGTTTGTGCTCCGGAAGACTCTTTGATCAAGACTGAATGGATGGTAAAATTGGCCTGTAGGCTTTCAGTACCAACTCATTTAGGCCTTCGCTCCGGATTATAAAATTCTATAAGAAGATTTTTTTAGGTGAATGGCATGGCAGCCACATGTGTCGCGAATTTGTAAGTTTGCCACGACTAGTCCTGGGAGTTGGGGTGCTTTTCTGGACCGGCTCAAAGCCCGTCTGGCACAGCACAATAAGACACGTGGTGGGTCAAGTTGGCACGGCACGAACGACCGAGCCAGGTCTAAGGATCAGGCACATCAGACAACACGGCACAATCCACTCCAATGAGTCGTACTTAGGCCGGCATGGCTTGAAAAGCTCGATGTAGCCCGATGCAATCCGTAGCACACAGCAGGTGTAACATCCCAAAGTTTTGTTACTAATTTAAAATCAATAAAGTTAGTTTTAAAAGAGTTTTATTATTTTTCTTGGATTTCCTGAACATTAAAGGTCAAAAAGAAAAAATTGTTGAGTTAGTTGGGATTTTCTTGGATTTAAAGTTAAGAAGAAAATTTTAATTTATTTCTTGAATTTTTTGGGATTTTAAAAATATTTTCCTATTTTCTAGAAAGTTAAAATAATTTATGTGCAAAAATAAAAGCCAACTTCAAGTTGAAAATAATTTTATTAATTTCAAAATGATTCAAGGATTTCTTTGAATTTTTCTAGAATTTTTGAACTCTTTTTGGTATTTTTCTAAAAGCTTAATTGAATTGTTATATTTTCTAAAATATAAAAATCAAGTTAAATCTCCTTTTCCACCTCGGGCCTAAACCTTCCCGGCCCACCTTCTTTCCCTTTCTCTCTGGCCCGCTCCGCCAGCCCATCTCCTCGGCCCACCCGCACCTCCAACCCAACCCGCGTCGGCCTCCTTCCTTCTCTCTCTCCCTTCCTCACTTCCGTGTGGGCCCCGCCATCAGGCTCAACTCCTTCCCGTTTTCTTCCTCCTCCAATGCCTAGACACGCAGAGCCATTAGCGCTCATGGGAGCTCCGTAAACACCGCAATTTCCTCCACCTTTCTCTCCCAAATAGTGCACATTTATTCCCTAAATTCCCACTAACCCCATTCCGATCGTTGCCCTCCGTGAATCCGCGCGAATTCTTCGGAATGCACAAAATCCACGCAATGCCCGCCACATCCCCACACACCTGATCTCCCTCCTCCTTGTGCCCCTTCTCTTCCTCCTCCCGTTCCCAAACCTTGGCTTCTCTCTCGCTTTCTTCCATCTGCATTTCGTGTTTGAACATCGCCGCCGAAGCTCCTCCGCCGTCAACAACGCTCCGATGATATCGACCTCACCACTGACACTGCCTCGCCGCGTTCTACCTCGGGCTCTCCTTTCCATCGCCGGAAGTCCACCGAAGCTCCATCACCATTTGCACCCGAGTGCCGCCGCCGCTCTCTTCCTCATCGCTGGGCACCTCCTCGAGCCTCACCACTGGCAAGGTGCGCGTTAGACTCCCTAGCCCCTTCTCTCTCCATTCCACCCCTTGTCGCCCACCGGAACGTCGTCGTTCGTCGGAGCACTTGATTCCCAAGCCGCGCTCCTGTGGCTGCCACTTGGCATGCCACGTCATGCCACCTCAACACCACCTCCCTCTCTCACCTACGTTGTCGCCCAGTGAGCGCCACATGCCTTTTTCCTCTTTTCCTTTAGGATTTTAATTCAGCTAGGAAACCAATTCATGCGCTGATGTCAGCATGCCGCAGTAAAGTGATGTCCTTCAGAAAAATAAATCCTCACATTCCGAAAATTTTGATTTCATCATTTCATGTGATATCCAAACTTTTGGACGTTCTTTCTCCCTCACACGAACTCCGATTCAGTCGATTTTTATTCCTAAATTCATCTAAATTTAGTGTCTTTCTTTTGGTTCTGATTTTGTAATTTTTGGATTTTATTTGGATTTGTTGTATTTATTTGGCTCGTTTTCATGTATAGATTACGACGACTTCTGAGAACCAAATTTCGACGGTGTCTAAGAACAACAATAACTAAATAAGGCAAATTACATATTTGATAATGTTTGATCCTAATATTTTAAATTATTTAAATTCTATTTTAAATTATTATTGTATGCATATTTATATTCAAGTAATTTAAAATTCTCGTTTTAAGCTTTATGATTATTCCCATTTCCACTTGTTTAGCCATTTATTGTCAAGATGTGTAGTATGGAGAACTATTCTGAGTGTGATATATTTTAGAGTTTGAAATTGAAAAGATTGGATTATAAGAATAACTTATTGTTGGAGATTGGATTAATGAATGTTAGATTATTAGAAATATATGATTGTTGGATATCGAATTATTATAAATATATAATTATTGGAGATTGGAATATAGGATCATATAATTTTTGGAGATTAGATTACATGATTACATAATTGTTGGAGATTGGATTACATGATTAAATAATTATTGGATATTAGATTAGATTATTGTTGGGTTATTGAAGCATATTTTTGATGGATTATAAAAATAAATCTTGGTTGGATTATAGAAATACATCTTGGTGGGTTTAAATAGATTGTAGCAATTGTTGGGGAATTAGTATTGAGAAATTGATCCAGTAAAGGTGGTGATTGAAATACAAAAAGGATGAATTTTCATAACAATTCATGATGATGATTTTTGTGGATTGGTTGAATAAATAAGTATGGAATTAATTAGGTATTTTGGTTATATTGGATTTATTGGATATGATTGAATAGAGAATTTAGATTAGAAGACATCTTAGTGGAAATAAATGTATTATTAGTGAATGTTGGAAGTTTAGTTTTGACAAGATGATCAGGTTTAGGTGATGAATAAAGAATGAAATTAGATTATTATAGTAAGTTATGAATGAATTTAGGTGCATTGGTTGAATCGTAAAGAATTGATGAGATTAGTGGAGTTATTTAAGTAGTAGTGTTTAGTTGATATAAGGTTGCTCGTGGACTAATGTAAACAATAATGTGGCGGATCAACCAACATAATAGATTGATTTGGAGATTCTGTTTCTAATATTGAGGATTGACTTACTAGTCTTGGAATTGACAACTCTTGTTAATACAATAGTATTGACAAGATGCTTTTGTTTTAAAAACTTGATGCTTAGACAAAAGCTTACACTAAAAATGTTTAATTTGAGAAACTTTAGCCAAATATTCAATTATGATTTAAAACAAGGCTATGGTATTATTCTTACCATGGGCATCTTTTACCAAATGATTTTACTTGAAAAATAAATAAAAACTGGTTTGGACTTGGGCGAAATGGATGTTGGATGGTGTAAGTTATTGCACGGGCTCAATTCAGGAATGATTGAGGCCTAGGGGGTACTTTGGTAGTCGTTCAAGTTAGTTAAGGACCGGTCTTCGAGCCGCATCTTGCTCAGCCCCACCATACTACCACAAGTCTGGAAGTGGGCAAGGCTAAGCTAAATAATTTGCGACATTCCATCGTGGGCGTGTCATCTAGTTACGTGGGTGTCATAAATGATCTACTTTTAATATTTTCACATGGCGCAAAAGGGGGTTTAATTCCATCGGGTTTCTATCCAAAGGAAGCGAAACCTTAGCGAGGCATAACTATGTTAGAATGGTGTATTGTAAAGACCTTGTGATAATCTCTTAGTCACACACATTCGAAAGTGTGTGAGCGGACATTATAAGTTGATTATCTCTTGTGGATAAAGTTGTACAACCTCTGCAGAGTATAAAACTATTCGAATAGTTGTGTCCACGGTCATGGACATGCTAAGCAAAGCCAATCAAAGTTAGAATTTGGTTTTGGTTTCAAAAGATTGTATCAAATGATTTTTGGATAGTTTATCTAATTGGGAAATTGAACGATTTGCCATGTGATAGGAAGGTATCCTTCACCACTCTTGTATAGAGGTTATTTGATTATAAAACTTGAGAATTTAGAAACTGGGAACAGAGGGCGAGGCGCCGGGCGTGGAGGGAGGGGCGACTGGCGGGGGTCGTGACTCGCGAGGAGGAGGAGGAGGCAGAGGAGCGGGGCGAGGGCGTGGGCGTCAGTGGGGATTATGTTTGCTGCTTGGTGCGTCTGTGCGTCTATGCGTGGAACTAGAGCCTGTGCGTTGTGGGCTCTGGTAGTCTGGTGGTGCGTGGACGTGGTGGAACTGGCGCCTGGCAGGCTGGCGCCTGGGCTGCATGGATGGGCCTCGGACTACATACTAGCATTAAGTTTTTGGGCTTATATCAAAAAAAAATTGCACTGAAATTTTGGCTGGGCCTCAGGCTATAGCCCACCCTGCCCGAGGCCTAGATCCGCCCCTATGTCTACCTCTAGCACAAGCAACATGTGTCATGCCCGTGTTGTCACGGCTCGACGGCGGCCCGGTGTGCCATTGTGCCATGCTAGGCCTCGCAGGCCGCTGTCCGTGCCACTATCCTACAAACGTGACAAACCACTCAGAAATACTACCTCCTTTTTAAATACTTGACCCTATTTGAATTTTTATTGTCTCTAAAGTTAAACTTTGACTCTTAATTTTATACTAATACACTTATAAAATTTTATGGGAGTATAATTTATGAAAGTATTTCCTACAACAAATCTAACAATATCACTTTAATACGAATAATCTAAGTATTTAGGAAAAATATCATTGATAAAAGATTATCAAGTTTGACTGATCAAAAAAGGATAAGTATTTATAAACGGAGGGAGTAGTGGCCAAACGGCCGGAACTAGCAAAACACCGTACCGTAGGCCAAACCGCACCCATCCATCCCCGATCACACGCCGCGCAATGGCTCGATGTAGCCACCGAACTAAGGCTGGAAACGAGTCGAGCCGGCTCGAGCCAAGCTCGGTCTGAACTACGGCTCGGCTCATTTCGAAAACGAACCTGGCTCGGCTTGGCTCGGAAGCTTGCTCGAGTCGGCTCGCGAGCCGAACTGAAACAGTACATGCAAGAGCTTGCTCAGTCACTGTGCTTCCCTTGTAAGGTGACATTTTCAGTAAACAAGAGCATACTCAAAATTAAATTGTTGCATAGTATCCAACACAATCAATATTCCTTTCGATCACAAGGATTGCATGGCCACAACATATTATGATTCTACATACATGATCAAGAAACAGATAAGAGGGAAAGTACACCTACAATTTGTTATCCACAAATTAAACGACCAAGCTTTGACACATAGTACTAATATCTACATACAAGTTTGACGCAAATTCCAAATCTGAATAGAACATTATATGTAAGTCAAATTCCATAGGTTGACAGATTATACTATACTGGTATATGCAATGACAAACAACTGAATGAAGAAAACCAAACAGGCGTTCTACCTTTAATGGCTATTCGCTACAGGTACAAGCTCACAAATGAGGCCACTACCATGTCAAGTAGTGAAAAAGAATCATCAGAGCTACAAGACCTCCCAACTGTGTAGTGCAAGGACCAAGCAGGCAAGGCCTCTCTTCCTATGCAGCTTCGCCGACGTGCCTTCGCCCGCAGGGTACCTCGTCGACGCCAAAGATCCTCTCCCGTGGCCACAAGCCTACACCCCATGCTTGTCAGTGTGGGGCCGTCGCCGCCGCCGTCGACTTTACCGCGGCATCCCCATACCGGAGGTGGAGGGCAAGGCGGCGGGTGGAGCTAGGCGAGGGGGAGGTGGCGGGTGGAGCTGGGTGAGGGGGAGGCAGCAGGTGGAGGCGGCGGGTGGAGCTGGATGAGGGGGCGAGGGGGAGGCGGAGGCGGCGAGTGGAGGAGCTAGGCGAGGGGGAGGGGGGAGGGGAGGCAGTGGGCAGGAGGTCATGGGAGGTTGGGAGGAGGAGGAAGGAAAATAAATGGAACTTATGGAAGCAAGCTGAGCGAAGAGCCAAAGGGGATAATAGATAAGTCAGTTGGAAACGAGTGACTCACGAGCTGACTCAAGCTCAGCTGAAAAGCCTTGCGAACTAAAAATTGGGCTTAGCTTAGCTTGTAATTTCACGAGTCCAAACCAAACCGACTCGGCCTGATTCGAAACGAGCTGACTCAGCTAATTTTTCCAGCCATACACCGAACCCAGACATCCCCGTTCGGATAAACCCGTCACGCGCGCGCGTGGCCGCCCGACCGGAGGATACTAACCCCCCGCGTGTGGCGTGCGGCGCGGTGGAATCCAAGCCAAAAGATCCCTTTCTTTCCTCCCTCCCTCCCTCCCTCCGCTCCGCGCATCGCATCCATCACCGCACCGCCGTGCCGGTTTCCCCTCCCTCCCCTCCTTCCTTACGTGCCGCCTCCGCTTTCCCTCCTCACTCCTCACTTGATTCCCAAGCGGCAGTAGTATACATCAACTAACTGCCACTATTCTATTCCCACTTCGTGCGACTTTACAGCCACACCTTGTGCAGTTACGAGTCTATAATTGAAGAGGAGGCCTCCAATCCAATCATACACCGAACCGATAAAAAAAAAAGAGTTGGGAGTTTGCGCGGCGTGGAGCTGTGCGACCGGGGATGATGGAAGCGTGCTGCTGCTCCTCGTCGTCGTCGGTGCCGTCCGCGTCCATCCTCGCCACGGGCGCCGGTCTCCGCCGCCGCTTCTCCCCGGCGGCAGCGGGGGTGAGGGCGCTGGCGCTGGCGCAACCGCTCCGCGCGTCCGCGGCTCTGCTGGCGGCCGCGGCCGAGCCGCCGCGGCGGGGGCAGCAACGGCGCGGGACCGGTGGCGTCGTCGTGAGGGCGGTGTTCGAGCGGTTCACGGAGCGGGCGGTGAAGGCGGTGGTGTTCTCGCAGCGGGAGGCGCGCGGGATGGGGGACGAGTCGGTGGCACCGCACCACCTGCTGCTGGGGCTGGTCGCCGAGGACCGGTCCGCGGCGGGGTTCCTGGCGTCGGGCGTCCGCGTCGAGCGCGCCCGCGAGGTGTGCCGCGCCGCCGTGGGCAAGGGCGGGCCCGCGCAGGCGGCAACTGGTCTGGCCACAGACGTGCCCTTCTCCAGCGCCAGCAAGCGCGTCTTCGAGGCGGCGGTGGAGTTCTCCAGGAACATGGGGTGCAACTTCATCTCCCCGGAGCACATTGCGCTGGGCCTCTTCAACCTGGACGATCCCACCACCAACAGCATCCTTAAGAGGTTGGTGGTGATGTTCTCCTGTTCCATGTCTCCAATAAAAAACTTGCTATATCTCATCTCTATTGATCAGCGGTCTGTGGTAATTTGATCAAGTAACAGTGCTCAACAACCTCCACATTTCCTCATAAGTAAGCAAGGTGGTATCCATTGGAGTGTTACAAATAACTAGAGCCAATCAGCTAATAAGCTCATTGACAAAGAGGACATTTGTCTTCTGTACTTGCACAATAGGAGTATATGATCAGCCCAGCAGCAGGGAATGCAATCAAATTTACCCAATATCAAGCTCTAATTGTGATGGATGATCATTGATCAGACAGGTGGACGTTGTCTTTCCAAAGAAACTGCCATTCAATAAAGCGATATATAAATAATTTTTTGTCCTCTTGCACATTTAATTATTTGAGGGTTTTACAATGAATTGTGTTCATTGTAGCTTGGGGGTAGATCCAAGTCAGCTAGCAAAGCAGGCTCTTACCCGAGTTCAAGGGGAGCTTGCGAAGGATGGCAGGGAGCCTGTGGGATTATCTTCTTTCAAAGTGCGTGAGAAATCTACTCCTGGAAGTTGGAAGACTGCAATTGTCAAATACTCAAATAAAAAGAAAGGTCAGGGGTTAAGCTACTTTATTGGGGTTTACGCTAATATTAATGATACCATAACTTGTAGAAAGATGAACTTGTTTTATTTGTCTTCTCAGAGAAGAAGAGTGCGCTAGCTCAATTTTGTGTAGATTTGACTATGCGAGCCAGTGGAGGATTAATTGATCCTGTTATTGGTCGCAAGAGAGAGATTGAAAGAGTAGTTCAGATTATATGCCGGCGCACAAAGAACAATCCGATTCTTTTGGGCGAAGCAGGTGTTGGTAAGACTGCCATTGCCGAGGGGTTGGCTCTTAAAATTGCCAATGGAGATGTTCCTATTTTCCTTGTGGTAAGTTTCAGCAACCTGCACTTTGCACAATCATGTTAGCTGTAAAATTTTGCTTGCACGTCAGTAGTTTGTAGTTATCACTCATTGACATGGTTATATAGGCAAAGCGCATATTGTCATTGGATGTTGCTCTACTTATGGCTGGTGCAAAAGAGAGGGGTGAATTGGAAGCCAGGGTTACTAGTTTGGTACGTGAAGTGCGCAAAGCAGGTGATCTGACTAGTGCATTATGAAATACCAAATTCAAAACTTCTTCTATTCTTGGTTGCAGTATTCAAAAGGCTCCAAAAATTTGATGCAGGTGATGTAATTCTCTTCATTGATGAAGTTCATAATCTTATTGGATCCGGAATTGCTGGAAGAGGAAGTAAGGGAGCTGGTCTTGATATTGCCAATTTGCTGAAGCCTGCACTTGCTAGAGGTGAATTGCAGGTATCATTTTCACAAAAAGATCTCCCTCAATCTATGTTGCCCATCTTGTTTCTCACTATACTTGACGCTTTCTGAAAAGGCAGCAATTGGTGCATGGATTACACCATTTTACTTACTGTCTAGATGTACGATTTGCACATCGCCCTCATTTCTGTCTAAATATCAAATGGCTTGTTTAGTCGCAATTTTCAAACAGATAACGCTATACAGTAATACAGGTCATACCCTGTGATTTGCTATTTGTACAATCAGCGAAGTATGCATTCCATGCCACCTGTAACCTGTTGAATGTCGATAGATGAAATTGCATATGATTGCATAGCCTATCTGTAATCATGTTTTTTAGTTTTAAGAAAATGTAGATAGGGAATATTTGCATATCTTAACAACACTTAGTGCTAGTACTAGAGCATTAGACTAATGCTTTACTGCCACACATACTCCTGTTGTTTCACTGTGTACTTTGTCACTTGAGTGATGTTCCTTCTTTATGAACAAGTGTAAAATGTTTGTGAATATCACCGGTCATGATCCACATGGATCACATCCATCTTAGGAAATAATGTGAAGTGATCTATGTAGAACGTCCAAGTTTATTTTTCCTTTCCCGTGGTGATGCTTGTTTGTGCTCTTAGTGCATTGCCTCTACAACTCTGGATGAACACCGTTTGCATTTCGAGAAGGATAAGGCTTTGGCCCGCCGATTCCAGCCTGTATCTGTAAATGAGCCTAGCCAGGTAGTGCAGACTTTTCAATTCCAAAGTCACATAGGGCCCTTGGGTATCAGTTTTTTTTTCTTAATCATACTTTGAACTCTCCGCAGGAGGATGCTGTGAAAATATTACTTGGTCTGCGTGAAAAATATGAGACTTATCACAAATGCAAGTACACTTTAGAAGGCATCAATGCGGCAGTTTATTTGTCAGCAAGATATATCCCTGACAGACATCTTCCTGATAAGGCTATTGATCTGATTGATGAAGCTGGTAGTAGAGCTCGTATGGAATCATTTAAAAGGAAGAAGGAAGAGCAGTGCTATATTCTTTTGAAGTCACCAGATGAATATTGGCAAGAGATTAGAGCTGTCCAGGCCATGCATGAAGTGGTAATAGAAGATATACAATAGAGCTGTTGCGAAGAATTTTTTGTCCATCTGCTTATAGATGTTTAATATTTCATTGCCCAACTCGTTTCAGGCACTGACTAATAGGTTGAAATATTCTCTAAATGAGAATGACCAAGAGAGTGATGTTAATGTTGAAGTACTGAATGAGGGCCAGACGAGTCTGACATCTACACTGTCAGCTTCAGCTGATGAGTAGGTTCTCATGTCATCCAGAGTAGATTCCACATCCTGCAGTTCTAATTATACTTATAATACTCTTAACAATGCAGGCCATCTCTAGTTGGATCAGAGGAAATTGCGCGAGTCACATCATTGTGGTCGGGCATACCAGTCCAGCAGTTGACTGCGGATGAACGAAAGCTTCTAGTAGGATTAGATGATGAACTCAGAAAACGTGTCATAGGTCAAGATGATGCTGTTGTGGCCATATCTAAAGCTGTGAAGAGATCACGCCTTGGCCTGAATGACCCTGACAGACCTATTGCTACACTACTTTTCTGTGGTCCAACAGGAGTTGGAAAAACTGAGCTCACGAAAGCTCTAGCAGCAAGTTATTTTGGATCTGTGGGTTACTCTTTGCTGGTTACATCAATTCTATTGTTATTTTCAGAGTTCACAACATGTTCTATGGAATGTCTTGATAAAGTTGTTTCTTTCATTTAACAGGAGTCAGCTATGGTTAGATTAGATATGAGTGAGTATATGGAGCGGCATACTGTGAGCAAGCTGATAGGCTCTCCTCCAGGGTACATGGGATTCGGTGAAGGTGGTACTTTGACTGAAGCAGTGAGGAGAAAACCATTCACTGTAGTATTGCTTGATGAAATAGAGAAAGCTCACCCTGATATTTTCAATATTCTTCTTCAAGTATTTGAAGATGGTCATTTAACCGACTCACAGGTGCTAGATCCTTGCATTTGCGATCTTTCTTTCTGCAAGCCTAAATAAAATGCATACTGCATTTCTCACATGATGTTTATGAGATCATGCACCAAGAAAGTTATGCTGGCTATTTTGCAAACTCAATAAGATGATTGTTATGCCTGACCTCTTGATTGGGATCATTGTGATGTGCATTGTTATATCTTTTATGTGAACTACAGGGCCGCAGGGTTTCCTTCAAGAATACATTAATTGTCATGACATCAAATGTTGGTTCTTCATCAATTTCCAGTGGAAGGAGCAGCATAGGTTTCGTGACGCAAAATGATACAGAAGAAAGCACATATGCTGCAATGAAATCCTTGGTAATGGAAGAGTTGAAGGCATTTTTCCGTCCAGAATTGCTCAATAGAATGGATGAGGTGGTTGTGTTCCGTCCTCTTGAGAAGATTCAGGTCTGTTTTTTTATACGTCTTAAATTGGAATAAGTCTAATTTACCCTTTGAACTTTTGGGGTGCGTTTAATTTGCCCCCAGAACTACAAATTGTCTAAAATCTAAATGATTCTCTGAACTATTCAAAACCGTATAAATAACCCCCCAAATTGGTTTCAACGGTGGTTTAATCAATTTGGTGGCGGTTTTGCCACTATAGCGATGCTTTGGCTGACAACCATTGCCACATTGTCAGCCAAGTCTATCCGTCACAATGACAAAGGCACTCTGGTATTGCAATATTGACAACCACGTCATCGGCCACGGTGGTTACCAGGGGGTTATTTAGACGGTTTTGTATAGTTCAGAGAACTATTTAGACAGTTTGTAGTTCAGGGGTAGATTAGACGCACCCTCAAAGTTTAGGGAATAAAATAGCTTATTCCACTTAAATTTGTTTCCTTAATATTCTGTGATTTAAGATACCTATCACTTTATTATGAAAACCAAGAAAAACACCATTCCATTTTGCACTCAATAACTAACTTGATACAATCCCCTTAAACCTAGAGTAAAATCATGTACATCAGATTTTTTTGTCCCCTTTGGGGCAAAACGTTGTATTATACTTTCTTCCATGTAGTTCCGCCATGCTTTGGATCACAAATGAGGCACTCAATACTTCCCAACTTTTTGCAGATGCTGGCCATTCTCAATATAATTCTGCAAGAAGTGAAGGGTAGGCTTTTAGCCCTTGGGATTGGCCTAGAGGTATCTGATGCAATGAAGAACCTGATTTGTCAGCAAGGATACGACAGGAGCTACGGTGCGCGGCCACTGAGAAGGGCTGTCACCCAGCTGGTTGAGGATGTGATCAGCGAAGCAATTCTCTCTGGGCAGTACAAGCCTGGCGACACCATAATGATGGACACTGATGCCACGGGGAAACCTTGCTTGAGCCGACTGAATGATCAGACCGTCCAATTGTCTGATCCCACGCCAACGCTTTGAAGGTTCCTGCACCCTATGTATAGTAGTGGCATTACTCTCTTATTCTTCCATACCGATAAGCTTCTTGATTCTTTCGTGCATAGGTTACATAGTTCATGTTCATAGCGTCCGGATGCCGTAATTTCTCCCTGAATATAATGTAAATTTAAATCTTAAATCAACTGTACATATTACTGAATTTCTAAAACATGTACATTATTTACGCCAACTGGTCAAATATACACATTTTCATTTCTGCTGAGTTATTCAATGCATGTAAAATATGTACATTATTTACGTACAATTACAGAGTTGTTCATATAGTTGATTTCTGCTGTAAGCTCACCGATATTACCCGGCCATCTCAGCATTAAATTCTTTTTTTTTTATCTGCTAGTTTTTTTCAACATAACTGATTAATAGTAGTGCCGGTGTTGCATGTAAGGTGGCTCATTATGTACTAGTGTGGATCTTCTGGTGAATGGTGACCTTACAAGGTTTTACATTTTAGTGCCAATCCAGCATTTGCATTTCCTGGGGAATTCTATGTGTAAAGTCAACATGTAGTGTCTACTGTAATCTGAGAAGCAGCTTCTGATATACTCATAATTATAAAACAGGACTTGACTTCACCTGGGATACAAACGATCGAAGAGAATATAACTAACATCCACAGAGAGTAAAAAGCTTTCCATCTTTACTTGCCCAAAATGGAAATCTCGATTACTCAGCATAAAAGTGTTCGGAAGAATAAATTTTGCCATAACAACAACATAGAATAGGTTGACTGACCGATTGATGCATGTAAATTAATCAGTCGACTACAAAAACACACTATACTGTTTATCTTTTACAATCATACTGCTGCCTAAAGAGCTCATTCTTGAAATAGCTAGATTGGACTTCTGAGAACATAATTTATGCAACTTGAGGAAAGAAAAACAGGCAGTGGCAATCAATCACTTCAAGTTGATTTCTTCAACTCAGGATCTCTGCAAAATTCGTGAAGAATATGCTATTAGATCAAGGAAGCTAAACGCTAGACACCAGAAATTTATGCAATCGTTCTAAACCTTTTAATGTGATCAAGTATGAGAAGTCTCGGACCAGGTGGGATCTTCACATCTCTGAGTGCACTGGAGCAAGATAAATATAGAATGTCATCATGCGTATGGACAAATTTCAATAAGCATTTGACCATTTTCTTTACGATTGCTTCTTCTGAGTTGTTTCAGGAAATTAACTCAACCCAAAAAAATCTTCTGAATTGCCTCAGGAAATTAATTGAACAAAAAAAACATGTACCTGTCATTGAGGAGGGGCAATGTTTGATCAGTCAGAAGACCATTCTTAAAATTCTTTTCATAGTTCTGAAGACCTAATTCTTTCAACATATTTCTTCCACAAGAATAGTACACATCTTCACTCTGTGGCTGCGAAAATTTCTGCCCAATCTACGAAACAGATAGATTGACAATAGAATTAGAACATAACAATAGTGGAATAGTGGATCAAAAGTTATACCAATTGGTCCTACTCCACTGAAAGATATCAAACAGAAATATTTGTGAAGTTAGAACACACTGTTCTAGGCAAGTACTGTGATGGGCGTGGGCCCACTGCAAGGCACTGTAGCAAGGTTATTGTAGCAGTGCCAACAACAGCAGATCTGTTTTGTTGACTCGATTAGGAAGTTATCCTTAAGGGTTTGAGTTAGACTGGATTGTTGGAGATAGATTTTGAGTCAGAGAGGACAAGTCGAGTGAGCCCTATAAAAGGCTACACTTGTAACCTATAAAATCAAGCAAGACGAAATAATTAGTAACTCTTCCTCGTCAAAATTCTTTTCTCTTTTATGGTCCATTTCTCCCTATTTTTAGTATCTCATCTCCTTCATCCTGGACCTCTTCTATACGGTATTTATCCCATCATGAACCTTCATGACAAGTACAGGGACTGCATTGGCCACTCACTAACTCATCCAGTACTAAAATCTAGAGACATAATTCAAGTGGAACAAAATGTCCAAAAGTTCTTACCATAAAAAAGCCACCTTGAAATACTGCAAAGGCAACACCAGTTGTAATTGCATTAGCAACTGGATTTGGAGTTCCCATTCCACTCACGATGGAGAATAAAGCACCAGAACCAAAAGCTGCTGCCATGCTATAAAAATGATAGTTCGTCAATCATGCAGGGGAAAAAAATAATCTTTAGCAAATTATGTATATTCATCTGGTTAACAATCAGCCTTCTGAACTTGCAATGCGCTGATTTGGATTGACTGAGGATAAGACGAACTTATGAACTTGTAAGTATTTCAAGTTTATCTTAAGACGTTCTGCTGCTTCTATCTTGCATTGGTTGCAAGATCAGAAAACGTACTTGCACCAGGTGAGCTCGGGTATGGCTTATTCTGTTTCCAGCAGTAAAGGAATAGGGGTTTATCCCTCGTTTGAGAAAAAAACTCAGCCTCTAAACAAAGTCGTATAATGAGGCCAAATAAAAGCTAGACAGAATTATTTTCGGGCAAGGTAATTAGCTGGATGACTTCAGTTGAAAATCCAAATAAGTTGGTCCAACACAGCTACAATAAAGATTCTTACAGATACTAGCTAGTGTCCATGTGTTACAACAGATCTCAAATAAAAGATGGTACAAGTTCTAAACTCTGGAAAAAAATAATAATGTGTTGCCCTGTATACATGAGTAGGTTGCTTGTGCTTTGCAACAGAATCTCAAAATTTGCACTAAATCAATATAGTAATATACTAAAGCAACCATACGAAATCCATCATGCACTAATAATCAATCCCTAGCTAACATAGTGCCCACTACCCACCAACCTATATCTCATGAGCAAGTGATTTTCTCTAAATCTGTAAATTGCATACAAAATTAGAATTATACCACAAGCCACATGCATACGCATTTGCACACATGACCCCATCTTCCATAGAAGATCCTCCAAGGCATATGAGCATGCATGACAGATCCAGCAACAAAAGATCCTCCAAGGTGGAGGCGGGAGAACCTATCACCATCACCACTAACTCGATCTTTCTAAGTAGTATAAATAATTTTGCATGGAAAGAGCATGTGCTACATTAATGCATTATCTTTACTACTTAAAAAGATCCAGTTGGTGGTGATGATGATCTGTTCTCTCTTTGCCTCCAAGTCACACTTTTATTTTTTTGCTTTGGCCTTCCCTTTCGTGTTTCTTTTGGTTTATCGTGTTCTTTCAGGTCAGGCAATGCCTTTGATTTGGCTAATTTTCTTAATATAGACTATTTGGCTAAGTGTATGTTTTGTATACATAGGAAACATATAAAACATTTTGTATATAGAGGAAACAAATAATAGTATTGTGATTTTACTAGCCTTTTCTCTTAAATTTTGGGAATATGTTGCAATGCATGAGTATTCAAATAGTAACTAAAAAATGGGATGGTTCTCCTGTTATTTGCACTGTTACTTGCAAATATTTACATAACAAGAAACGATAACTTATTGAACCCTCACCTTCCCTGGACATCCTCCACTCCTCTTATCCTTCTCATAACACAAGATATGCCTGCGTTTGCACCAGTCATGACTGCAAAGTTTCGTGCTTGCACCAGTGGTCCACCTGCCAATGCCTGCAAATCAAAACTTTCTGTTAACCTGAATGCTTAGAGGAAAATAAAGATGGGCACTTTTACTTTTATTTGCATGAAGCGCAATATTGTTTACGTATTAGATGGTTTGTGCAATGTAATCGATGCATAACGCATCTTTTTAGCTCCTCTATGCCAGACAGCCTTAAGGAACACGAATGATTTTGCTACACTAAAATCAAAGGAGGAGTGTCTGCTTTCTTTAAAATGCCATCACATGGATACAAAAAGCAGCTATCTTCCTTTGTTCTTTAATAAAGTTGCTTCCTTCCAAATGACAAATCCACCAATTTCAAGTCTGAACAACAGAACCGTGTCACTGTTGATTCATACCAGAGAGTCAGAGACTGTCGACGTTTTGTAACTGATCAGTAAGGTTAGTTTGATTTATATTCTAAACAGATATCCACGCGAATTAGTCAAAATGAAGGCCTCTTGACTTCAGTTCGCATTTGTTCGCTAACCCTGCATATCTAATTAAATTTGTAACCACGGGAGGGTGGGGAAGAGGAGACCTGCGCTTGCTTGAAGGAGGCCATAGCCTTGGGGTCGGCCCCGGGCGGCAGCTGCGGCACGGGGAGCGGCGCCCCGCCGTCCGGCGTGAGTGTGCCCATCAGCCCGCCGAGCGCGGCGCCCTGCACCGCGCCGACCGCCGTTGCGACGGCAGCCTCGACGTGCGTGGGCTGCTTCGCCAGCCACGCGCGCAGCCCGGCCTCCAGCGACCTGACGCGGTCACCCCACTCGGCCAGCGGGTTGACCCCGCCCCGCGCCGCCGCCTGGGCCGTCGCGGACGACGACGAGGCCATCACCACCAGCGGCCGCCTCTTCTGCCCCATCCCTTCCATCTCGAAGCCGTCCGTTCCCCTCTGATGTTTCGAAATGTTGGGGGAGAGGAGGAGATAGCTGCTCGGTTGCTGCTGCTTTGTCCCCTCCCTCGGATGCTCCGCTAATAAAATTGCGAGCGCTCGTCCTCGCCTAATATTTCTCTCGAGCCGTTGCTCGACGGTTCCCCACCAAACCCCAAACCCCTCTCGTGGATCACGTGGGCCGGTTCTTCTGGGCCGGCGCGTCGCTGGGCTGCTTGTTCAGACGGCGCAAAGTAAATAGGACGGTACAGCTCCTAGGTCTCTACTGCATCAATTTCCGACCGTCCTTTTGTCTTTTGAGCCAATGTCCATTTTTTTTATAGATGACAAAGGCGTTTTTATTGCCTGTTGATAAGTACGTTTGGACGGAAGCTACAGAGGAATCTTGTTGGACTGATACTCCTGAATTTCTTGTGTGTGCTCGTTACCATTCTTTATGTAGAAGACATACGAGGGAGGTTTCTCATTGCAATCATTTTCAGAATGGTGGTTGAGAAAATACAATATAACCGGATATGTGCGTGTAGTCACCCAGTGGACGTTGCCACCCCACCATCTTCCTCCTCTCTGGCACCGCAGTACCCCACCGCCGGCTGGAGGGGAGGCGTGCGATGCTCTCTTTTTTGCCGAGGTGGAACAAGGTAGCAAACAAGCTTGGCGACGAAGATGTTCGATGGGGCGGCCTAGATTTGATCCCATGGGAATCTGATGGCAAGCTCAGGTGACTGACCCTACCAGAATCCAGATTACTCATCCCCGATGGTTTATGGCCGCCAGAGAAAATCCGAATTCTGGCAGTGTTGCATCCTAATCCAATAGATGTTAGCGTATCAGTGTCTTTGATATATAATGAGTTAGATAACTCCTATTCTAGCCTGCTAGGACTTAGATTGGTGTGTTACTAGGATACATATCCTAATATACTTCACTTTGGAGGAGGACTGTATAAAGATACAAGGTGTAGCCATAGAGAACCCAAGCAAGTCACAAGCTAGCCAAGTAAAAAGGATGTTATCCGAAGTAAAGGTGCACGATAGGATTAGAAGTTTTTTTTAGCACTATATTCTTGTATAGAGCAAGTATTTAGTGTCCTAAAAGGTTTGAAAGATTTGTGAGGGAAAGACAATCTCTTGTACTCTTTTTTGAAGTCGTGCTTAAGAAATTTGTGTTCGGTTTCGTTAAATATTTCTCTTTTATCGTGATTTCTTGGTCTTAATTATTTTAGTTCTCCTCACGAGATTCATATGTTTTATTAATACTGTGCACGCTCGTACCGTATCTCAAAAACTCTAGACCTATATGAGAGTTGTTGTCTATGTAAAAAAGGTTATTAGAGTATAACAAATATAGCAGTGTGGAGTTTGGTCGTCATAGATCAAAGCAGACGCCCATGCCACGACGTGAAGCGAGAGGATTTCGATGGTTTATTGTATGAGCTAGCTTGATATTGGTACAGGAAAACTGAACTTTTGGCTGATCTAGCATGTTTGTGAGACAAAATTACGGAAATAGCCGGTGACGGCCTCGTCCGGCCGGTGACAGGCCGGATGTCTCCAGCATGCCCTCATCCGGCCGGTTACGGGCCAGACGGTGATTAGTTAGTGATTAATTAGTTTACTTAATTGGTAATTAATTAGTTTAATTTCATGTTGTTTGTAAGAATTTATAGATATAGCACATGAGCTCAAAAAATTATGAACTTTTTTGTGAAGCCTTTCGACACAGTGTATTTGCTTGTGTAATTTTTCTATAATTTTATTCATTCTGAATTTTTCTCAAAAATTTATTTAAGTATATTGTTTGTAGAAATTTTTTAATATAGAAAATGAGCTCCAAAAATTATTTTTTTGAAGACTCCTTACACAGTGGACTTGATTGTGTATTTTTTGCAGATTTTTTTCTTGTATTTTTACACCGTCTCTCATTTCTTGCATTTTTTTTTTGTAGAAATGCCTTCGAACTCTTCTTCTGCTCCAGAGCCAACTACTCCTCTTCCACGGATAGTTCTGGCCTATCTCGCCCTGATATACAAGCACCTCTCTGGGCGGGACCTAGACCAGGCCGCGGACAATGATTATGTCCGCGATCTCCTTCGTGCTCCGCCATCATGTCTACCGGAGAGTGTAGCTGCGATCATCAGCCTGCTGCATCTCCTACTCGGTCGGACCAATGTCATGGTCTCCGACATCCGACGGCTCAACCTTGTCATCGAGATCGTACTCTCTAACTACGCGGAGCGTGTTAAAGCATCGGTGAGGAGGCTCGATGACTACATCGATAGGCAAAGTGCGAGGGTCGACCTTGTCGAGACCATGGAAGAGGCTAACGGCCTCCTCTGGGACCTCCAAGACTTGTTTCCTCGGTACCAACGGCTCCAAGCGCGACTCAACAATGCGGAGAAGCAGCTGGAGGAGTTTCTCCATACCTTCGCTGATCCTGCCCCCGCCAAAGTCCATGAGAAGGCTTACGAACACTTGAAGACTACGATAGAGTCCTTCCTTGGCCACTAGGACCTTCTTCTTTTACCTGGAATCTGGAATCTGTGTGCAGGTTGGATGCAGGTGATGGATTAGACGGTTGAGGGGACGAGGAGGTGATGGATTAGATGGGTGGGATGTTTAAATCCGTCGCTTCCATCACGTCTTTCTGTCAGCAATGTCTTTCTGGCAACTCCATTGGAAATATGGATACTCCTTGTATTTTTTCTGTCTTAGTATCTTTTTATGAACTATTAATTTATGGAAGTGAAATGAGAGACGACGTAGGTGTAGCAATGGAAAGGAAATGAGAAATGACGTAAAATTGTGAGAAAAAAATGCAAAAATTACACAATCAAATCCACTGTGTAAGGAGCCTTAAAAAAGTTCACAATTCTTGGAGTTTATTTTCTATATTGAAAAATTCCTACAAACAGTATACTTAAATAAATTATTGAGAAAATTCAGAATGAATAAAATTTTGACAAAATTATGCAAGCAAGTACACTATGTCAGGAGGCTTCACAAAAAAATTTCATAATTTTTTGAGCTCATGTGCTATATTTATAAATTCCTACAAACAACACAAAATTAAACTAATTAATTACCAATTAAGTAAACTAATTAATCACTAACTAATCACCGTCCGGCCTGTCACTGGCCGAACGAGGCTCCATTTTTGCAAATTTGCTGTGCCGGTTGCTACTTCCGTAATTTCATTTCGCAAACGTGCTAGAGCAGCCAAAAATTTGTCTGAGTTTTCCAAACATGACGTGATCGCACAACTGCCCCAAGTGGCATGTGCAGATGTGACTGCACAAGTGATAAGCTCCTACTTTGCTTTTGCAGGAACGAGACAGCACGGTGAAACGCGCATCCGGCCATTCACCGACCGGATCTGGATTCTCTGTGTTACAACAGAGATGCATTGTTGCCAATCTAGCACTGGCACTATAGCACTTTGATCTGAACTATTGGATTTTGATTGGATGGCTGAGCTATGCCCCTAATACACCGTACTATTCATCCTCTGCCTTTACCCCTCTAATGCAGAGGATTTGTTCCCGCACCAACTTGGCATAGGAAAGCAACCATCCATTTCTTCTTCGGAATTGCTAATTATTAGTTGCTTGGGATTTAAGAAACTTTCAGTCGTTTTCCTCACCATTGGATCTTGCGTTGCGATTCGTGCGACTCATCCTCTCCGGCGACGGCAGACGGTAGTAGCGACAGCTAGCGAATTAGGGCGCGAGGTCACCCATTTAGGGTTCGTGTTCACCGATGCCCCCGCTTAGAGGGAGGCAAGGGTGGCGGTGGGCGGCGTGTCGAGGCGGCAGTGACACTGCCAAATGCGAGTGAGGAGGAGGGCAGTGGGCAGTGGAGGTCGACGGTGGCGAATCTGACTGTGATAACCACCGGAGATGAGGAAGAGGGCAGCGCGGGGAATCATGCGATAGAGGAGGAAGAAAGTGGCGGTGGCGGGGAGAAGCTCGTCGGTGGGCCTCACCGGTGCCGGAGAGGCGGCAGCGCTGGGTGGAGGCGGTGCAGGGGAGCACGTCTAGGTAGGGTGGTGCGGGTGAGGTTGAGGTGGGTTAGGGTTAGTTTGTGCGAATCTTGAAGCAATCCAAGCCATTAAAAAGTGACCGATTCTTTTTAAAATTTTTAGATAACTTAGACATATATATAGTCCATTTATTCTTCTATCCGCTCCTGCTGCTTCTATCAATCAAAGCGGACATATATAGTCCATTTGCACCACGCGGCAGCGGACAGAACTGCTCCCACATAAACAGAGAACCTCACTCGCATACATTTCTGGAAAGCAACACAAAATGGTGCAATATTGAAAACAAAACGTGCATGGAACCACATGGCACGCGCGGCGCGGCAACCGATCACAGAACGATGTACCACTTGTCTTTTACTAGGACCCAGTGATGCATCGATCAATCGGCCTCCATCAGTCTTTGAAGATGCCAAAGGACGGGGTCAAGACGGAGATGCCGCCGTCGATGAGCAGGTTGTGGCCGCTCACGTACCTCGCGTCGTCGCTGGCGAGGAAGAGCACGGCGGCGGCGATGTCCTCCACCCGCAGGCCCACGCCCTTCAGGTTCGCTACGGCCTCCATGACTTGCTCGAACGCCTCTCCGTCCAGCCCCACGTACCCCGTGGCCAGCGGCGTGGCGGCCGCCGCGGGGGAGACGCAGTTGACGCGGATCCCGTGCCGGCCCAGCTCCGCCGCCGCGTTCTCCGTCAGCCCCACCAGGGCGCGCTTGGCGCAAGTGTACGCGTGCGACGCCGCGCCGGCCACCGCCGACGCCAGGCTCGACGTCCCGATGATGCAGCCCCGGCGTGCGGGCACCATCACCCGCGCCGCGTGCTTCGTGCCCAGGAACGGGCCCACCAGGTTCACGGCCAGCACGTGCTCGAAGTCCGCCTTGGTGCTCTCCCGGATGCTGTGGCACGCCGCGCCGCCGATGCCCGCGTTGTTGAACATGATGTCCAGCTTCCCGAACCTGGCGACGGCGTGGTCGACCGCGCCCGCGACGTCGTCCTCGCTTGTGACGTCGCAGTGTACGTAGCTGCAGGCCCCCGGGCCGAGCTCGGCGCAGAGGCGCGCGCCGAGCTCGTCCTGGATGTCGGCGATCACGATGCTGGCCCCGTGCTTCACGAACAGCCGCGCCGTGCACTCGCCGATGCCGCTCGCCCCGCCGGTGATCAGCGCCACCTTGCCCTCCAGCCTACAGAGACGCACGTACGTGGCAAATTAATTTCGTATCAACATGGTACGTACAAAAGGTACTAGTATATATATATAGTATGCTCTTGCTTTCTTGCAGATGCAGGAAGATCGGAGCTGCTTGCCATGGCCACCTAGCTTGTGTTCTTTTTGCGAGACGAGGTGCTAGCTTGCAACTTATACTAGCTAGTGTCTGGTGACCAACCAGTGTAATTTAACAATTTGCAGTAGTTTGGCATCTCCAAATGTGAGATTCCGCCCAAGAAAGCGCTAGGGTGCCGTGGAAGCTCCGAAGTGGCCAGTGCGCTAGGATTACTACTGTGGACAACGCTCGCCGCCCCGTAAATCTTTTGAGACGGCCTCAGCAAAGGCTCCTCGTATCCACCGTCCATTCGCTACGGTACGAGGGGTGGGCGGGAGAATCGAAGGTACGTGTCGACTATCGAGCTACAGTAGATAGCTCCGTTCTTTCTGTCAGCTAAAGCCTAAAGGGTAGCCTCCATCGAAAAGGCTGGATCAATTTTTTTTACAAGGATGGCTGGATCATTTCGTGTAGACGTGCATTCAGCCAGGCTAAGATGCATGGATCAATGATTGATCAGGATTAGCGACATCAGGTCGGCCTCAGCCATGCCTGCCGACGACGACGTCAGCGGCGACGGCACTTTGGGTTTTGCACGAGTTGTGAAGGAGTGATCCATCGTGCGTATCTCTGCATGATCCATTGGTGCTAAGGCAGTTTGCAGGTCCAAAACAGAACGATCAACTTGGATAGCCAGTATGGGCCTAATCCAGACGTAAATCAGGGCCCGTTGGTGTTTTATGACATGACTGTTTTCGCGAAAGCGTACATGTACTCGTACGATCTTCACTCGAGGGTGTTGTCGGATCTCAGCTCATCTAGCCTTCAGGTTCTCCCATTCTTACGTACTTAGGCAGAGGCACGGAGACAGGCCAGGAGCCTCAAAGCATTGTTGCGGCACTCTGACAACCGTGAGCATATCAAGGAAAGAAACAGTGGCGGAGCTAGAAAGCTGGTGTATACTTTATACACAAGTCTTAAATTTTGTTCAATAAATTCATACTTAGCGTTTTTACAGGTTTTTTAATTTATTAGATGTACCGATGTATACCGGGTGCATCAGCTAGCTCCGCCGTGGAAAGGAAGCATATGCATGTGTATTTATATGCGTTCTGGAGCAGCGGAGCTCGTACGATCTAGAACTTCCACGGAGATGCCTGGAAGTTGTAATTCGATCAGAATATGGAGTGCCCTAAGCATATCAGAACTTTCTTTCCGATGGGACGAGACGAAAAACTCCATTAGGCTCCGTATGGAGTCCAAATCCAAAGCGCTAAACTGCAGCCTCGTTACTAGTCCTTTCCAACCAGTTCAACAGCAGCAAATCATTGTTGTGTTCTCTCCATTGATCTCATGGGAATCTTATCTGGTCCTTGGCATAATTAGCCAGGATTAGGTAAGTGTCAGCTGTCTTAAGCGTGGCCTGGTTCATGCATCAATGGTTTCCACGCACCTGGCGGCTGGCGCCCACAGATGCTAGTTTATTTCTCACTAGAAATAGTGATGCTTAATCATCGGACGTAGGCAACATGATCTCTTGGTCCGTGACAGCAGCAGCATCATCAACCGTTCATACTGTCCACCAGAAGGATACTACTACTGTTACTACACCACACCATTCATCCCTGACTCCCAGTCAGCCAGTCACACGTACACTTCGCACGGCTCCGCTACTGCACTGCCTGCTTCCAATTGTAGGCTATAGATCTAAAGTTAAACATGATCTAACGATGTTTACCCTAGCTCAATCATGAACACTTAGCATAATCTTTAGAGCGAAAGCGTTAATCAACATACCCGAAGATGAAGATGCCATTAGGGTGATGGATCTGTCGATGTAGCGGCGGCTGTGGTCGTAGTGCAGTCCCGATCGACGGCCGCAGAGGTGGTCGTGGACGAGGGCGGCGAAGTCGCAGTGACGACGGAGGCGTTCGGTCTTCGTCCACCGTAGCGCCCGTGAGAGATCGGGTGTGTGTGGGATTTCGTGGCCTTGAACAACCGCAGTTCTTTAGCCTGCCGAGTCCCCTAAATTCATATAGCGCTAGGTGACCGGAACCCAAACCAAAAAAAGTTGGTTGCGCCTCCGATCAGGGCGCGAGTGGAGATGTGGTCTCCCTGGAATCTCGGGATACCGTTAGCCGAGATCAACCCAACATTCTTCCATTTGATCGTAAGGCTAACATCATAAGCCCACTCTCAATAAAATAGCATACCAAGATAATACGTCGCATAACCAATGAAGTGTCATACAACCTCAGTATCTATAGTGTACTATCATATCTTGAAATAGATATACATTATACTTAATGGGAGTTGGTTTACTTTAAGGTCATTTTATCCAGAATCAGAGGCTTTCCAATAAACCCATGCCGGCAACATGATCACGAAAAATATTGGGTGGTAAGCCTTTAGTAAGCGGATCCGCAAGCATTAACTTAGTACTTATATGCTTGATACTAATGGTTTGATCCTGGATTCTGTATTTTACAACATGGTACTTAATGTCAATGTGTTTGGCAGCACCACTTGACTTGTTGTTACTCGCATAAAAGACTGCGGGTTAGTTATCGCAATATAAGGTGAGTGGTTTAGAGATGCTGTCTACCACTCTAAGTCTCGGGATAAAGTTCTTAAGCCATACAGCCAGCCCGGTGGACTCATAACATGCCACAAACTCAGCTTGCATCGTTGAAGATGTCGTAAGGGTTTGTTTGGAGCTTTTCCACGAGATAGCTCCTCCAGCGAGTGTGAAGATATAACCTGACGTGGATTTCGTAGTATCAACACATCCTGCAAAACCTGAATTTGAATAACCAACAACTTCAAGGTTATCAGAAATCTTATATGTGAGCATGAAATGCTTAGTAGCTTGCATATAGCGCAAAGCTTTCTTAACGGCCTTCCGGTGGTCCGGTCTTGGATTTGACTGATATCTGCCAAGCATCCCGGTTATAAAAGCTAAATCAGGGCGTGTGCATACTTGAGCATACATAATGCTTCCGACAGCTGAAACATAAGGAACCAACTTCATCTGATCAATTTCATATTGGTTCCTTGGACATTGAAATGTCCCAAACTTATCGCCCTTAACAATAGGAGCAGGCGAGCCAGAGTACTTATGCGTATTGTATTTCTTCAGTACTCTGTCAATGTATGCACCTATGAGATAAACCTAATATTCCTTTGGACCTATCTCGGTGAATCTCAATGCTAAGAACGTAAGAGGCATCACCAAGATCCTTCATATCAAAATTAGATGAAAGAAATCTCTTGGTCTCAAACAGCGTATCCTTATCACTGCTGGCCAATAAGATGTCATCCACATAAAGCACTAAGATGGTGAATTTACTCCCCTTAAACTTAACATATATGTAGTTATCAACTTTATTTTCCTTAAAATCAAAATTTCTTATGATCTTATCGAATTTGAGGTACCACTGCATCGACGCTTGTTTCAAGCCATAAATTGATTTCTTAAGTCGACATCCCATATGCTCCTTGCCTTCCACGACAAAACCTTCCGAGTTGAGCCATGTAAACATTTTCTTGCAAGTCGCCATTAAGAAATGCCGTCTTAACATCCATCTGATGCAGCTCTAAATCATAATGAGCTACAAGTGCCATAACGATTCTGAATGAATCTTTAGTTGAGACAGGAGAAAATGTGTTATTATAGTCAATCCCCTCTTTTTGTGAGAAACCTTTTGCTACAAGTCTTGCTTTAAACATTTCGATATTTCCCTTAGAGTCATGCTTGGTTTTGTAGACCCATTTACATCCTACTGTTTTGACTCCGTCAGGAATTTCTACTAAGTCTCATACATCATTAGTGCTCATAGACTTTAATTCATCCTTTATGACATCAAGCCACTTAGGAGAATATTCACTCATCATGCCCTCCTTATAAGAGGTGGGATAATCTATCTTCCCTATATCATTAATATCCTCATTCATATATACAACATAATCATTTGGGATGGCACATCTTCTCTCCCGCTGTGATCTTCTAATAGGTTCATTAGCTATTACAGGAGACTGCTGAGGCTCATCATTAAGTGTAACATTAGGAATTTCAGAGACCTCAACAGTGGGTGCGACAACATTATTCTCTGCTGGAGGTGCAACCACCTGAGGCACAGGAATATAGGTCTCTGGGATAAGCGATGAAGGAACATAAACCCATTTCTCGTCAAGATCTATTTTCTTGGGCTCCATCTCCTCATTATTCTCTAAGAACACAGCTTGTCTTGTTTCTACAAACTTAGTTATCCTATCAGGACAGTAAAAATGATACCCTTTGGATCTCTCAGGGTACCCAATAAAATGGCAACTTACTGTCTTAGGATCTTATTTCTCAATATGTGGATTAAAAATCTTAGCTTCAGCACGACAACCCTACACTCATAAATATTTCATACTCGGTTTTCTCCCAGTCCATAATTCATAAGGTGTCTTAGACACTGATTTACTGGGAACCCGGTTAAGAATATATGCAGCTGTCTTTAGTGCTTCCATCCACAAACCAATTGGTAAACTAGAGTGGCTAAGCATGCTCCGTACCATATCCATAAGTGTACGATTGCATCTCTCAGCTACCACATTCTGCTGAGGTTCACCTGGTGTAGAATACTAGGCAACAATGTCATTTTCCTGAAGGAACTTAGCGAAAGGGCCATGAATTTGTCCATAAGAGGCATGTCTTCCATAATATTCTCCCCCACGATCCGATCTTACCACTTTAATTCTTAGGTTGTGCTGATTTTCAACTTCAGTCTTAAATATATTAAATTCGTCAAGTGACTCAGATCGTTCTTTAATGGGAAAGATATAACCATAACGGGAGAAATCATCAGTGAATGTGATAAAAGAATCAAAACCATCCACTGATGTCACAGGAAAAGGACCACAAATATCAGTATGAATTAATTCTAAGAGTCCTATGCTGCGAGTGGCTCCCTTCTTTATTTGCTTTACATATTTTTCTTTAATGTAATCAATGCAGTGGTCTGAGTCAGAGAAATCTAATGGGTGGAGAATTTCTTCCTTAATGAGACGCTCCATTCTCCCATTCGAAATGTGACCTAAACGACAGTGCCACAGTTTCGAAGAAGTCTCATTATTTTTTTTTATACTTAGCATCACACACATTCAAAGATACATGAGATTCATTAAGGGAAATCATATAGAGCTTGTCTTGTCTAAAAGCAAGACCAACATCATTAGAATTAAACGTAATAATGCATTTATTGTCACAAAAAATACACTTAAAACCTTCATCGTCCAACAAATAAACTGAAATCAAATTCCTCCTAATAGAAGGAACATAAACTACATTATTGAGACGAAGCAAGAAGCCGCTGTCTAAAACTAATGAAATAGATCCAATTGATTCTACTTCGGCTTCCTTTCCATCCGCGACTTTAAGACTTCGCTCCCCCTTTCTTAGTGTTCTCATGGTAAGGAATCCCTGTAAAGAGTTTGTAACGTGCACAGTTGCACCTGAGTCAATCCACCAAGAATTAATGGAGAAATTAGCATAAAGAGTTTCATCAATGAACGTTATTGTATCATTACCCTTTTTTGCGAGCCACTTTAGGAATTCGACACAGTCCTTCTGGAAATACCTTGGCTGCTTGCAGAAGTGACATTCACCCCCTTTAGGTGCGCCAGCGGGAGCCACATGGGGCTTAGGTGCATTGTGCACTTTAGGCCCCGACTTATCTGAATTGGGGGAGAACTGTAGCTTTTTCTTAGATTTGAAGTCCCCTTGGAACTTTCTTTTGTTGGAGCCACCAACTTGAAGCGCAAGATCCCTCTTTTCTGTCCTTATTCTTTCTTCCTCCTGGACACACATGGCGATTAAATCGCTTATGTTTCATTTTTCTTTTTGAGTATTATAATTGATCTTAAATGCTGTGTACTCAGAAAGAAGAGAAGTTATGATAAAATGGACTAGGAAACTATCAGATATCTCTATGTCCATGCCTTTAAACTTTTTGGCCATATCAGTCATCATCATGATATGTTCTCTTATGCTGCCGGACCCATCATACTT
This sequence comes from Ampelocalamus luodianensis, assembly GCA_036346255.1. NCBI lineage: Eukaryota > Viridiplantae > Streptophyta > Magnoliopsida > Poales > Poaceae > Ampelocalamus > Ampelocalamus luodianensis. Next base: position 26,926,156 of record CM070624.1, on the reverse strand, counting down.
AGTTGTCAAGATCCTCTGTATTAGAGTACTGGCATAAACTTTAGTGGAGCCTTTAAATTTCTCCTCTACTAAAGCCAAATACTCTTTAGCATTTTCGGAATCGGGGGTTGCTCCCCTGATCCCAACTGAGATAGAGGTCTTCATAATCATAAGTGATAGACGGTTGGACCGCTCCCATTTCTCAGCATTAGTTTCATAAATTTTCCTTTTGTCATCATAATTTTCCTCACATTCGGTGGGGGGAACGGGAGCGGTCACCCTTAAAGCATAATCGAGGTCTAAAACTCAAAGGACAACATGGATCCTTTCTTTCCAAGTGGAAAAATTGCTCCTCGTAAGCTGCTCAATGTTGTCGATTGTGGCGGCAACATTTGAAGCATTTATTGCTGAATATAAAAAAACAGGGCAAAATCAGAAATAACATAAGAAAATATTGCATGCAATTAACCCTACGTTGGTCTGATTAATAACATGCAAAAATTATAGTTCTAATTCATATCACCGTTGGGCAGAAAATGAAAAAGAACTAAACAATTAATATGGCGACACACGACTACAATCAACGTTGGTCAGAATGTAATCGTATGCATACATAATGCCAAAATAAAGCGTAAAAAAACTCTAATTAAAATATCTCGTTGGTTCAATTTTAATCAGAGATAAAACATAATAAAGTGGCAATAATACATTATTCATCATATATCGTAATTGGGCAACAAAACAATAATTGAAACAGTGTACAAAAGAATAGACTTAAGCATAAGAAAAAAGAAAAAAAAAAAGAGAAAACACACTGTTCACAGGTCGCCCAAAATAAATCGGCTCGGCATCCACCGCGCGCGGCCCAAACGCAGCCCCAACATCACAACGCGCGGCCCAAATTCCCTCCTCTGGCCCGAGATCCTTGTTGGCCGTCAGATCTGATCGGACGGCTGGAAATCACTCGGCCCAACACATCTTCACTGGCCCTGGGAAAAGCGACGTCAGATCTAATCGGACGGCCGACGATCTATCCCGAGCGATACAAAAACACCAAAAACCCTAACCCTAACTTCATTTCGCCCCCCTTCTCTCCCCCGAAAAGCGAAGCTTCAACAGCGGCGCGCGCGCGGAGGAGAACTCGCGATGCAGCGTCATCGGCGGCGCGCGCGGGAGGAGCAGAAGTGTCAGACCTGGGAATTAATACTCCCGAATCCTCTGTGCATTTATGAACTAGTCCCATGATCAGTAGCTAGTTCACACAGTAAGCAAATATGGTAACAAAATCATATCACAACTTTATTAATAAATACCAACAGAGTTGATTACAAAGGAGGCTTACATGCCAATAATAAAATAAACACAGCGGAAGACGAAGAAGTAGTAGGGTCCAGTTAATCTGCCACAGGCAATCGACTAGGGAAGCGGCCTAGTCGTCGAGGTCCCCGTCGGTAGCAAAGTCCTTCTCCTCTGAAATTTTATTTGCATGAAGCAAAGATGAACACAACTTCCGTGCTTGCAAGTTACACCCGTCAAATAGCAGAATGACATGCATATATGGATGTAACAAATGATGATATTTTCTTTAAATACTGGTACTAAGTTCCAAAGCAGTTATTCTATAACTAAAATTTATTTTAATAAATTCTCATTTTATAGTCAGATAACATTCACACATGAATGGTGAAGGATACCCTCCTATCACATGGCTCCCTGCCCAATTCCCATCTGGATAAACCAGTTTTGAAGAAGTCTTTTTCAAACAAAACCAAAGTCTAACTTTGAGCAGTTCTGCTAGCATGTCCATGACCGTGGACACAACTATTCGAATAGTTTTACAATCTGCAGAGGTTGTACAGCTTTACCCACATGACAAGACTTCTCTAGTTTGTCTAGCATATATCTATGCCACCGCTCACTACCTTTGGTAAGCAGTCTAGAGCACGTGTCAAGGCATTTACAAAGCGTCATTCCACCGTAGTTACCCCTCGCTAAGGTTTCGCCACCCCCTTTGGAATAAAGTCCTCCGGGTTCGGACCCCCTCTTACGTTAGGTGGGACTAACATAAGTCGTAACATGACTACCTATTGCATCTGTAGGGAACAACCACGGTGGAACATTGCAGATTAATTAGCCAGGTCCTACTCCCCACACTAAGGACATGTGGTGGTACGGTATGGCTTAACATCATACACTCGAAGACCGGTCCTTAACTGACTTGGACAACTTTCCAACAAAACCTGTGGGCCTCAACCATACCCGATTGAGCCCGTGCATAAACTTGCACCCACCGAATATCCATTATGCCCAAGTCCAAACCATTTTAATTTTTTTTTCAAAGTCATAAAATTCCATAACATACCGATGCTATGGATACAATTTAAACAACAATTGATTTCTGGCTGAAATTCCCCAAAATAAACATGTTTGGTCTATATGCGTGGCTAAGCCTGATTTTTCTCAAAATGTTCTTGTTATACTATCGTATCAACCAGGTTTTACCTATGGTGACAATATGTTTGCTTCAATTATCAAGATTGGCCATACAAAGGAGTTTAGGCATAACTATATATTTAAACCAGGAGTTTAAATTACTGATATAAATAAGCATGAAGTAATAATTTAAAACAGAATATAAATAATTTGAAATAATAGGATAGATATGATCAAGGGTATAACTTGCCTTGCTTGATGAGGTGATGTTGTTTTCCTTAACAGATCACCTGGTACTGAGGTGATGTTGTTTTTCTTAACAGGTCACCTAGTACTCACAAGTACTTTCTCCAGGTAGTCCAAGTGTACAATCACGATGATCATATGGTCAAAATCAATCCTCTTATGTGCTCTTCAAACGGCGTCGAAATCTGATTGTCCGAAGTCGTCGAAATCTAATCGCGAAATAAGCCAAATTCAAATAAAATTCAAATAATAATTCAAATGAACTCCAGATTAAATAATTTTGGTTTGGTTGGCTAGATCTTGAATTTAGATAAATTTAGAAATTTGAATGGACTCAATCGGAGTTCGGATGCAAAAGATATGAGATTTGGAAGATTCAAATTACATGGAATAATAGAATTAGGATTTTTCTGGATTATTGGAATTATTTTTCTAAAGAAAAATGCTTTTATTGCGCCAGCATGACATCAGCAGCTGATTTTCGGGATTTAAAAGAATTAAAAGAATTTCCGACACGTGGGTCCCATGTGTCATAGACACGGTCCATATGGACTAAATCCATGGTGGTTGGGGGACGGGATTGGAGCTGAGTTGGCGGGCACATGCACACGTGGCGACACGGGGCTGCCACATAGGCTTTAGCGCCGACGTGGCGCCGATGTGGAGGCGAGGTGGCAGTGCCACGTCGATGCCGGACGGGGGCGGCGCTCGGGTTCCAAGGAACCGGCGACTGGCGGCGTTTCGCCGGCGGCGAGAGGTACCAAATGGAAGAGGAGGGTTCGGGGATCCTGATGCTTACCACGGCGACGCTCGGGCACGGAGAAATAGCCGACGGCGAGGTCCTTAGCGGCGGCGCCGCGGGGTTGTCGACGGAGAGGGTGCTCCAGGAGTTCTCCGGCGGTGTGGGTGAGCGCACCGGTTTGCGGTGATGCGATGGTGCCGTAGGTGTGGACGAAGGGGCAGGAGCGGGCTCGAAGGTGGCAGAATCGGAGGTTGAAGAAGCTTCGAGCGGCGGCGGCGATCTTCAAATTTCGGCTAGCTGAGGGAGAGAGAGGCTATGTGGGTGGCGGCGCGGGGATGAGACGAGGGAGGCGGTCCCAGAGCTCCTATTTATAGGGCGCGGCGAGCTCGAGGTGGCGTGGAGCGTACGAAGCTCCCGCGAGGTCGCCGACGGAAATCGGGGTAATAGAGGCCGGAGATGGAGGGGAAATGCCAGAAACAGGCGAGGCGGCGATTGGGGGGAGTTAATGCGTGTGTTCGTGCATGAAGAGAGGGTGAGAATCGCGGCGAGATAGAGCTCGCGAGGCGCGGTAATGGAGGTGGCTCGGGGAAGAAGAAGGAAACAAAGAAGAAGAACGCGGAGAGGAAGAAGGCACCGGGATCGTTGGATCGAGATCCAACGGCCGAGAGCGGCGTGCGTGAATAGGGAAGTGACTGGTGCTCTAGGTCTGTTCGATTTAGATCTGACGATTGTCATTGGCTGAGACGTTCGATCGCCCGAATGTCACACGGAGATCTGACCATGGATTCTTGATCCAACGGCCGAGATTGCGTACGGTGAAGAGAGAAGGAGAGAGGTGCGGGCGGCGGTTGGATTTTGATCCAACGGTGGAGGGGGGCGGACGCGGCTGGGTCAGCTTGGGCTGCGTGCGGGAGGGTTTGGGCCGAGGCCTTTGGGTTTCAGCCCAAAGCTAGATTTAGATTTTTAAATGCTTTATCGATTAAAACAATTCTGGTAATTCATTTTAGCTTTAGAAAATGGCAAATTAAATCCAAAAATTATGAGAAAATTCACAAAAATTCCCTTATTTATCTTGGACTTAATAAAAATAGTTCCAACTTATAATTGACTATATGTTTTGCAAATAAATTATTTTGGCTTGAAAATAATTAGGAAAAAGCTTTTAAAATACTAGAAAATTTCAAAAAATAATTAAATATTTATTTTTAACATAAAGTCAGATAAAACTTCAAGAATCTCAAATAAATTTTAAATTTTGACTTTTAAAACTTTAGAAATTCAAATAAGGCAATGACACTCTTTCAAATTTCAGAAATTCCAAATAACTTTATTTATTTTATTTTGGTAACAACACTTTGGGATGTTACAAGAAGCGGCTCCGACGGCGCATGGGAGAGCGCAGAGCGGCGACTTGAGGCGGCGTGACAAAAGGTGGCGCCTTCATAGCCCTCTTCGCCGGCGCACGCGTGCGATCTAGGTTGCTCGTGCCGCCGTCGAATGGAGCTACGGTGGCGCCCGAACCCGAAGAGACTCCGGAGATCTCCAAAAAACGTAAGTTTTCGCTGCATCTAAATTAGGGTTCCGATTTGGGGTCTGATTTGGGAAAAAGAGCTTCGAGAGGTTCCAATTTGGGTTTGCTCGGGATTTCATTAGGGTTTCACAAAAATTTCGAAGTCCTCTCCTTCTAAAATGCTAAACTGAGCCATAAAACAATAGATCCGAGCCTCTAATCCTTAGATCCGAAACTTTAATCATTAGATCCAGGCAAGTTCAAGTTCGGTTTTGACTAATTAGGGTTCAAGATGAGCTAGGGAGCGCTCTGATACCAAATGTAGGCTATAGATCTAAAGCTAAACATGATCTAATGACGTTTACCCTAGCTCAATCATGAACACTTAGCATATCTTTAGAGCGTTAGCGTTAATCAACATACCCGAAGATGAAGATGCCATTAGGGTGATGGATCTGTCGATGTAGCGACGGCTGTGGTCGCAGTGTAGTCCCAGTCGACGGCCACAGAGGTAGTCATGGACGAGGGCGGCGAAGTCACAGTGACGATGGAAGTGTTCGGTCTTCGTCCACCGTAGCGCTCGTGAGAGATCGTGTGTGTGTGGGATTTCGTGGCCTTGAACAACCGCAGTTCTTTAGCCTGCCGAGTCCCCTAAATTCATATAGCGCTAGGTGACCGGGACCCAAACCAAAAACAGTTGGCTGCGCCTCCGATCAGGGCGCGAGTGGAGACGTGGTCTCCTTGGAATCTCGGGATACCGTTAGCCGAGATCAACCCAACACCAGTCTATAACGTGTCCCAGTGCCCGCGCCTCCCTTTTACAGCAGGGAGGGGCAAAAGAACAGTGCAGTGTTGTAACATCCCATTTTGGAAACTTTTTGGAGTGAAATTCAAATTCAAGTGTTCAACTCGTTTTTGCCCAAAATTTCAAAATATGTTTTTCTCCAACCTCTCCTTTGGGCTCAGCCCAGCTCCCCTGGCCCCAACCCGCGCCCGCCTCCTCGTCCTGCTCTGTTGCAGTGCATCGCCACCCCTCGCAGCGCGTGCCGCATCGTGTCTACACTTGTGCCCAGACACCCCTAGCTTCCCTTCTCTCTGCGCCGCGTCGCCCTGCCCGCGCCAGCCATGCGCCCCTCGTCGCGCGCCAAAGCCGCGCCGCACACCGATTTGCGCTGCGTTCTTTGGTGTGCCACAACGGCCACATCCCTCTCCCGCGTATATAAGGTCGGCACTGAGCCACCCTTCCTCCCTGCCTTTTCCCCTCTTTCTCCCTTATCCATCGAGCCACGTTGAGCCCAAGGCACAAGTGCCATTTTTGCCTGAGCGCTGGCCGCCACCTCTGCCACGCTCAAAATGCATGGCAAGAGACCTGTCTTGTCCCCACCACGCGGCAACTGGCCTGTCAGGCGCCCACCGAGCGGCAGATGACCTGCCCATACCACCTGCTACTTGGTGAGCGTGCAGCAGACACCTGCAGCACAGTGGTGGCACGGCAGGCCGCCGCTCGCCGAATGGGAGGCCGCCACATGGCCTATCACATGGTAGGTCCTTTGTGAAAATGGCTCTCGTCGTGCGAAAATTGCAAAATAGAGTCTTGACCGCACGACCATCGCGCGGACGAGCACACTGGCCAACACATACCCCCTACCGCATAGCCACCGTGCGGTGCAGCTTGCTCTGCGGCCACCGTGCTGTGGAGTCCTGTGCATAAAAAGTACGTGCAGTGGAGTCCTGTGCACAAAAAGTATTGGTGGCACGACACGTTGCAGCCAATCTAGCCAAGCAAAGAGCTCGAGGATTGAGTTGACTACACTCACTATGCCTCTTTCAATGTGTTGTTTAATTTGTGGAGCACTGCACTGCACTAGTGTTTAAATTATGCTGAACCAGTGCATCCATGGATTAAACTAGTGACAGTGGGGTCGAGGAGGTGGATTCCATTTCATATTAGTACAGATTTGTCAACTAAAGCGTCAACCACATTGTCACCGTGCGGTTGAGGAGTGGAGCTGCATTAGCACTAATGACGCTCTTGGCACCTTTTTTGTGAATTGGCGCAGGAGTCCGTCCTCGGGAGGCACGGACGGCTCTCGCGTCGCCACATGGTCTTGTCCGCGCCGCCAGTGGATGGAGTCGCCTTTGCCGTCCCTCTGAGTCACCTCTGAGAATGTCCTATTGATCAGGGTACATGTGATAATACCCCCTGCCCTAGCTGTGCCACGTCGTGATTTCATATGTAAAAACGTGTGAATTTTTTTTTGTACATATGATAATACATTTTTGGAATGACATTATGTGTTATCATCTGAAAAATATTGTTTGATATGATCAGGTGTTTCAGAGTATTGTGAACGTGAACCCGGGTGTTACATGGTCCAGCCATGGTGCACCACGGCTGGAAATCAATAATGACAATGAATTACTATAAATTAAAAAATACGACTAAGCACGGACAATAAAATAAATATGCACTAATTAACTATGAGCTAATAGAACATGGACATTTGGGCAAAAAAAAATCGTGGTTTTCGCACGGACATCCCTCATATCAATTGTGTTTTTGTTCTTGTTCTCGCGCTCGTCGCTGAGAACTTAGAGAACGTAACATAATTAATTTTTTTAGGAAATTAGAGTTCGGAGCAGTTGTTACGATTGTAGCAGTTTTGATTGCTTCCCCTGAAGGGCGGGTAGTTATTTGTCGGATGCCTTTGTTATTATTACCGTGGTAACTCGGTCATAGTAATTCTTTATCAGTCTTAGTCAGCTAGTTGCAATTAATGCAGCTTGTATTTCGTAGTAGGTCGGTCAGAGTAATTTAGCTGTAGATTTTTACTATTTATAATATAATCATAGGTACCGTATCCGTAATATTAGTGCATGGTAATTTTTAGTTTGAATTAGTTAGTGGTTGAAAATGAGTGGAAATTAAATAGTCGTAATTAATTATTTGTAATTATTATAATGGTAATTAATAACTTGTAATTAGTGGTAATTAATAAGTTGTAATTAACAGTACACATGTAATTCTTTGTGGAAAAGGTGGGTAAAACCGAATTGTTCTTGTAGGTAGATGATGTCCTACTTGATTGGCAATTAGCATGAGTATGTTCCTACTTGATTGGAATTGTGGACTGCATTGTGGCCATGCGGTTGCAGCAACACTGCATGGTGGTCGTGCAGTTTCGGCGCAGCCACACGACTACCGTGCGGTTTTGGCGCAACCGCACGATGGCTGTGCGGTTTTAGCATGTGTCAGCCTCACCCCTTGTCCAGTCGGCCATTTTTGCAATTACATCGGCAACACTGCCATTTCCGCTAATACGCCCGGCAATAGTGCCATTTCGGCCAATGCTTACCTAGCTGTTGCTAGCTCGCACGGGGAGAGTCATGTCATGTGACATGTGGTGCGCTACCTGGTGCTAGTGTACGAAGGGGTAAAAATTGTTGAGGAACCGTCGCCGGCGGGTCCAGTTCGATCGATCACCTCATAAGAGAAGAAGAATTGCACATACAGAGTATACAAAATAAAATGACACAGAGATATGGGGACTTCTTTCTCTTCTTTATTCCTTTCTTGCTCAACTGTTTACAATGAATGAGGTCCCCTATTTATAGACTAGAGGGGATGAGAAGCCCACCATGGTCCAAGGCTCCCAACCTAGGCCCAGGTTTCCTAACACTCCCCCTTGGGCACTCATCCGACATATTCATGCTTAGTCAAAACTCCACAAAAAACTAGTGGGAAAATTTTAGAGAAAGAGTACAAGATACACGTTTTGTTGTGTTGCACAAATTGTCTCATTAAAAACCTTAGCTGAGAAACTTCAGAAAAATTCGTCCAGGGAAAAAGAATACAATCCACCCTCATTTAATCTCCAGGATTTATTCTTTGGGTACTCGATCTTCATGATCAAGTTTCAATAATGAGTTTGTGAAGATTCTCCCTCTTCCACATATGCATCTTTCAAAGCTAAATGTTGAAAGTGAATAAATCTGCAAGATTTTTACATTACTTAGTATGCAGTACTTTAATTTCGTCTATCTTTTGTAATTTATGAGCATAGAAGAACTTAGGGTTGATATGCTTTGTGAGATGACTCTTCACATAACCCATATGCACTTGTGCAACACAAGCTGTAATATTTTCATACATAATAGTGAGAGTTTACGCGGTATTCAATCCATACGATTACTAGATGTGGTGAATCATCCACCGAAGTCAAGCACATTCTCGTGAGGCCTCGTACAATGCTATGATTTTTGAGTGGTTCATCGAAGTCGATACAAGATTTTGGTTAGATAATTCCCATAAAAATGCAGTTCCACCACACAGGAATACATAGCCTATTTGTGACTTAGCTGTATACGGGTCCGACAGGTACTCAACATCTGCATAGCCAGTCTTAGTCAGGTCTTGGTTCTTTTTGTAGAACAGACCAAGGTCTTTACTTCCTTGGAGGTATCGGAAAATGTCCTTTATTCTCTGCCAATGCCTTTTGGTAGGTTGTACACTATACCTTGCTAATAGGTTTACGACAATTGTAATGTCCGGTCTAGTACAGTTTGCTAAATACATGAGTGCTCCTATTGCACTTAAGTACAGTATTTTTGGTCCCAGGACTTCCTCTCCCTTCTCTAGGTCTGTACAGATCCATGTCTTGCCGCAAGGATCTCCTGACCAATGACACTTTCGAAGGGTATGTCTTTTCAAAGCCGAACTTTTCTAACACCTTTTGAGTGTAGGCTGACTGATGCATTAGTGTTCCTTCAGGGACATGCTTAAGCTGCAAGCCTAGGCAATATTTGGTTTTACCCAAATCTTTTATTTCGAACTCTAATTCCAGGTAAGAGCTTGCTTCCTTAGTATATTCCAAGGTTCCGATGATATTCAAATCATCTACATACACTGAGATTATACAAAATCCATTATGGGATCGTCGTATAAATACACAGGGATAATCCTCATTGTTCGTGTAGCCTTTCTTGCATAGAAAGTCGCTCAAGCAATTATACCACATCCTGCTTGATTGTTTAAGTCTGTACAGTGATTTTATGAGTTTCACACTCTACAGATTTCTATTTGTTTTGTCTTAGTTCGAGACAGGGATACCTTCAGGTACCTTCGTATAAATGTCCGAATCCAAATTTCCATAAAGGTATGCAGTTACCACATCCATCAATTTCATTTCTAAATTCAAGTTCACTGCCATTGAGATTAAATATCTAAAGGTAACTCCATCCATGACCGAGGAATAGGTTTCTTCATAATCAACTCCTGACGTTGAGTGAAACCTTGTGCAATGAGCCTTGTTTTATATCTTACAACTTTATTATTTTCATTTCTCTTTCGAACAAATACCAACTTATGCTCTAGGGGTGCACATGGGGAGGCGTACGGCTTACAGGCCCAAACACATCTCTTTTATTCAGAGATAATAATTTAGTTTCTATTGCCTTCTTCCAATCTTTCCAATCTAATCTTTTCTTACATTCAGCGAGTGATGCATTCTCTGCATCAAGATCGATGATTGTGGCAATTTTCTTTGCAAAAATAAATGTCAACATTTGTTGTTGTCCTATTTATAGATTCTCCCGTGATCACATAGTTTATAGCTATTTCTTCATCGAGCGATTCTTTTAGTGTTTCTACTTACTCACCGCTACTTCCAATTATGGGTGCAAGTTCCTTTAGTGTAGCTTCGGGCCGATGACGCAGGTGGCGCGGTCGCGTGCGGGCGACTGGAGGGTGTCGTGCTCCAGTCGGTGTGTGCTGGCGACGCTGCGTGGGCAAATTATCCTTTTTTTTTCTGTTCACTGGTTATCCGATCTACAACGCAATCAACATCTACCCTTTTCATGCAATCTACCGATCAGCTTGGCCGGCGACTCTAAGTCGGCTAGCGGTAGATTAGAGCGAATTTGCACCGTAGAAAAAAATCTAGAAAACAAACTAGAAAATGCGATTCAATCTATGAGTGTCGACGATTACCTTTCGATCCAAGCTGATCATGTTGATAACATGTTGAGAAACCATCGCCGGCGAGTCCGGTCTGATCGATCACCTCGTAGGAGAAGAAGAATTGCACGTACAGAGTACAGAAAATAAAATAACATAGAGATATGGGGACTTCTTTCTCTTCTTTATTCCTTTCTTGATCAGTTATTTACAATGAATGAGATCTTCTATTTATAAACTACAGGGGATGAGAATCCCACCATGGGCCAAGGCTCCCGGCCCAGGCCCAGGTTTTCAAACAAAAATATTGCAAGAGTGTGAGTGCACACGCGCAAAGGCTGCAGGCGGCAGCGCGGCAGAGCAGACACTGACGATGGTCACTCAACTTCACAGGCGAGGCTAGTGGTAGTCAGCCACATGGAGTCAAACTATACGTTGGTATTAATATATACGACCAGTAGCTCTCTATGTTGGATCAGCTGCTCTGCTGCCTGCTTGCTGACAAAATGGTTCATGGGTTTGGATTTTTTTTTGGCCAAAATGGTACCTTTTCGCCTCGTATTAGTATAAATGGTCGTCTTCTGATTTTATTTGCAAAAATGGCCACATATCGCACAACCACTGTGCGGTAACCCATCCCTACTCACCACGTCGCCCATTGCCGCACGGCCACCATGCGACAACCTTAAAAAAAACCCACCGTGCCCTATAGTTGTTGTTGCCACACGGTGGTTGTGCGGTAACATGTAGCAATTTTTTCTTTTAAAAAAATTATTTATGTATAGTTTTGTAGGAATTTTTAAATATAGAAAATGTGCTCTAAAATTATTAATTTTTTTGTGAAGCATTCTGACCCAGTGTACTTGCTTGTGTAGTTGTTTCAAAATTTTATCCTCTCTGATTTTTTTCCTGACAAATTCATTTAAGTATACTGTTTTTAGGAATTTGTTGAGAAAAAAATCAGAATAGATAATTTTTTTAAAAAAATTACACAAGCAAATACACTAGGTCAGGAGGCTCCACAAAAAAAATCATAATTGTTGGTGCTTATTTTCTATATTTCAAAATTTCTACAACAATATACATAAATGATTTTTTTAAACGATAAATAAAAAATTGCTACATTGTTACTGCACAGTCACCGTGCGGCAACAGCAGTTACAAGCATGGGTAGTTAGGATCGCGATCCTACTCTTAGAGTCTTACGATTTTACGAACCCACGACAGCCTGTCGATCCGAGTCTCACTGTCGATCCGATCCTACTCAAGGTAGTTAGGATCGCGATCTTACTCTTAGAGTCTTACGATTCTACGAACCCACGACAACTTATCGATCCTACTTGTAGAGACTTAGGGCAATTGTTTTTAGAGACCAGACTTTGCTAATATTTTGTTTTAGAGCAAAATTTGTTGATATTAATTTCTGAGAATGAAACTATAAATAAACAAGGAGCATGCAAAATATTATATCAGTGTGGTAATGTTGTTCTCCTGTAGTTCAGAACTATATCACCCATCATGTCAGAACCATTATGCTTTTCTATTGTGTGATAAGAAGTGTTTTGCCCCTTTTTTGGTAATAAGTAAGCGGTAAACCTTATAAGAATCATACAAACTTATAGTATAGATGGTAAATATGTGTATTTTTACAAATCCGTAGAATCGCCGATTCTACGATTCGATCCTACCGGAGGTAAATCGATCCGACTCGGGATCTCGACTCTGACTACCTACTTACAGGGCACGGTGGGGTGTTTTTTTTTAAGGGTTGCCATACGACGGCCGTGTGACAACGGGCGACGTGGCGGCCTGGGATGGGCTGCCGTACGATGGGCGTGTAGCATGTGGCCATTTTTACAAATAAAATCGGAAGACAACCATTTATGCTAATATGAGACGAAAAGGTGCCATTCCGCAAAAAAAATCCCACAGATTTGCATGCTGTGCAGGTAGAGCTTTGAACGCTTAGCTCGTCTGGTTTTACTGTTGCCAACAACCAAACTATGGTAAATGTAAATAGGAGCGAGCAACACTTGTTTGTAATTTTCTTTAAACTCAGACACTTTCTTCGATACGTTAAATCATCATCCAATGATTTCTGTTTTTTTAATTAAAAAATTCTAAACTAGATAAAAGTAAATCTAAATGAACCCTACAAATACAAAAATAAAAAATCTAAACTAGACAAAAATAAATCTAGATGAACCCTGCAGATAAAAAAAAAGCGATGTAAATATTGCATCCACTCAGCAATCACTCGCCATTGTATGCACCAATGTGAGTACACATCTCATGTGCGAAACTGATTCGATCACCGCATTACCACATGCTAAATGAGTGTGAAGCCATAAGACAAATCGATGATGACGATGATCAATTTACCAGAAGAAAAATAAACAGATGAACAAATTAATTCCCAAGTTTCTTTTTCCAATTCAACGCTTAGAGCGGAGCTTGCTAGAGGAGCCACAACACATTCATCTTGGGAGCATGGACACAAGAGAACCAAGAAATTGAGGAGGAGAAATTAATGACGTAGTATAGTTCAAGAAGAGGAGGGATGATTAATTGGCCATTGATCAGAAGAAAAATAAACAGATGAACAAATTAATTCCCAAGTTCTTTTTCCAATTCAAGGCTTAGAGCGGAGCTTGCTAGAGGAGCCACAACACATTTCATCTTGGGAGCATGGACACAAGAGAACCAGGAAATTGAGGAGGAGAAATTTATGACGTAGTATAGTTCAAGAAGAAGAGGGATGATTAATTGGCCATTGATCATGCAGCCGCAACCGATACAGCTAACTCGTCGCCACCGCCGCTGAAGTCGCCGATGCGGAGAATGCCGTCATCGTCGGCATGTTGCCGACCGCGCGATTGTGGGGCGCGGCCATGATGGTCTTGTTGGACGTGGAGCTCGTCGGCCTCAGCGCTCTCATGGGGCTCGCGAGCGCCCAAGCCCAGCTCCGGTGGCTCCGCGCGCCAGGCACCCTCGTGCTCCCGCCGGCACCGGCGCTGCTCGCGCCGTCGGCCGCGGAGAGCCAGTAGGAGGACGAGGGTGCGGGCGCTGCGCCGAGGCCCCCGAAGAACCCGGCACATTTGATCCGGTGCTGTTGCGCGTACTCGTCCTCGTCACCGTCGCCGGCGTCGTGGGCGACGCCCAGCTGGCCGAGCGCGCCAGCCTTGGACTTAGGCTCGCGGTGGGACTCGACGCGCCGAAGCGCGCAGTCGCCGAAGCCGGTGGAGATGCGCTCCAGGAAGTCCCCCGAGAAGCTACGGCTGCCACACCCCACGGAGCGCGACCGCGCCACCTTCCTCCCGAACGACGACGACGACGATCCCTCGCTGCGGCGGGCTGGGCTCTCCGGCTCCACAATCGCCTCCAGCCTCCGCCCCAGCGACAAGGACGACTCCGACGCCACCGACACCGACTTCCTCCTCGCCGACGCCGCGCCGCCCCCGTCGGCCAAAGACGAGGACGCGCTCTGGTGGCTGCTGGACGAGGAAGACGAGTAGAGGAAGGACCAGAAGCTCTTCTTGCGGGGGCTGTCAGCAGTGATCGCGGAAGGAGCGGGAGCCAGCGGCGGCTCCTCCGGCCGCGGCGCCACCCACTTGCTCCTCTTGAGCCCACCCGCCGCCGGGGCGGCCGACGAGGATGAGATCTTCGCCTTCTGTGGCTGGATCGCCTTGTGAGAGGCGGCGGAAGGGTGGAGAGGCAACGGCGGCTCGGAGGAGGGGCGGTTCGACGGAGGGGAGGACGGTGAGGCTGAGGCAGGCGGCGGGTGGAAGGGGCTGGACTTGGACGACGAGACCAGCATGCCAAGCTTCTCCTGCAGGCAGAAGGCGCAGATGCCGCCGCCACTGCCGGCAGCCAACCCGGCCGCCGCCGCCGCCGCGCCGGGCGGGTAGGGGTGCTCACTGCAGTACGTCAAACCGTCCTGATCCCCCGCCACCGCCACCACAGCTGCCGCCGTCGTCTCCGCTGCTTTCTCCTCCATTCTTGAACCCGCTCGCTCTCCTCGCCTCCTGTGGTCCTGGTAAGCTCTGACGCGCTGCTGGATCTTGGCTAAGCGACCACCCTCCACATCGACGACTTGGCGAGCTCGCTCTTTCTTTCTTGGACACGAACAAATCTGCTTCCACCACAAGAGCTCAGCTCAGTGCTTCTCGATCTCGATCTGCCGCTGCTGCTCGTGAGGACGTGCAGACAAGCACAAGGACGAGGGGGGTGGGTCGGGAGCGTGGGAAATGGAGGCGGGTGGGGGTGGCACGGATGCGGATGCGGGGGCAGGGGAGAGCATAGAGGAGGCAGAGGCGGTGTGGCGCCCTGCTGCGCTGCGCCTTATTTTAGCGCCACTTCCGCCTGTTTCTTTTTGTCCGGCTCGCTCGGTTCGGAGGCCGCGGCAAGGCCCGATCAGGGGAGCACGTGGGTGGCGCGGCGCCTCTCTCTGTGCGCAAGCGTGGGTCCACGCTCCAGCCGCTCTCCATCCATTTGATGGTAAGGTATAACGGATCTCACGCAGCGGTAACTGGCACGTCAACTTTACGGTGCTGCTGGAATGCAGCAAGTGTGATGTACATTTATCTCGTAACCACTGGACCAAAAATAAAAGGAATTGATTGTTTACTGCACACTTAGATTGCTTTTAAGAATAAACCTTCCTACCCGATTTAATTGTTTTTATACATTCATTTAGTGTGATCATTAATAAAATACAATGCTGTTGTTGTTATTATTATTATTATTATATTTTCCATTCTAGTCACGTGAAAAGACGAAAAATGCCATGACCACATTTTTGTCCAGGCTCGGTCGCACCAAAGGCTCCCGGCTTTCAAGATTCGGATTCAACTGATGAAGTTGCGGCAAGTTGGGTCAGATGAGCGGTGAATGGCTTCGGCCTCCTCCGAGGCCCTCCTCCACTGGTTTTTTTTCCTCGATGGGTTAGGGAGGAGATGAGCGGTTTGGTGCGGGCAAGGTTCCTTTTGTGCGAGCCAGACGAAAACATGGTCGGGCAAGGGCATTTCGTCTTTTCACATGGCTAGAATGGAAAAAAAACTGATATAATAATAATAATAATAATAATAATAATAATGAAACACATGGGTATTTTATTAAGAATCACACTAAACTAAGGGTATAAAAACTATTACATCGGCAAGAAGGGTATATTCTTGAAAGCGATCCAAGTGAGTGATAAATAATCAATTCCCTCAAAATAAAATGACTAAGGGGATTGGAGAAAATAAATAAATAATGGGATAATTGGCTACAAGACATTGTCCATTGTCCACCTTTGCCAATAGACATCTAAAATTCATGGCTTCGCCACAAGACACGGCAAAAATGTGTAATTTTACCATAAAACACTAAGATGATTATTATATCATTTCCAGACCTGAGGGAGAGAGAAATTTTTGAAAAAGACTTCGGTGCCCTCGCCTGCTTGCCTCCAGCAGCAACACATGGTAGCCACTCGCAAGCCTTAATCTCCGGTTGCCGTCGCAGGAGTTGGAGCTGGCAGACGATGGCCACGGACGATGGCCCGACAGGACTGTGTCGGCCACCTTCCCGGTGGCGCTGATTGTTGAGCAACCAGGCCACCTTCCCGGCGGTGCTGATTGTGAGACTTCCACCCCCGCTTGAGATTGTTGAGTAGCGGACCATCTTCACCGGCACGCCCACGTCGATCCACACCGTCAGGGCCATCACAAAGAACACGGTCACCTTCACCAATGGCACAGAGGCATACAACGAGGGGAGTGGCTTGGGTTTGCCATCCTTGCCGTAGGTGGTCGGGTCGATGACCATCATGCTGATGGCGGTGAGGCTGGCCATGTCGTTGGTGAAGGCGGCGCCGATGGCGAGCTGGCCGGTCTCGGAGACGGTGAGCTTGAGCTCGGTGACTATGCGGATGAGGACGGGCGAGGCGGTGCTGGTGAGCATGAGCATGAAGAGAGTTATGGAGGCGTAGAGCTTGTCGGGCTGGAAGGGGCCTTGCCCCGGGTGGAGGAGGACGTAGAAGAAGGGCCCGACGACGGCGGCGAGGAGGATGCAGAGGGCGGAGCCGCCGCAGGTGAGTGTGAGGGAGCGGCGTAGGTGGTGGCGCAGGTAGCGAAGGTCCATCTCGAACCAACCACATTAGATGCTTGGCGGATCTGAGCGGCGCGTTGGACTGGGCACGGGAGGACGAGCTGAGCGCGGAGCCGACTAGGTCACTGAAGAGGCTGGGGTTGTTGGCCTGGGGGATTCCGATCCTGGAGGAGGGCGCGGAGGAGGACCAGCTCCGACCGAAGATGTCGTCGACCATGGAGGTGGGCCCGGGTCCCGCCGCTGCCGCGATAGGGGACGACTAGTGGGCTGGTGCGTCCATGTGGTGGTGGTCGGCCTCGGGGAGGGGTTGGTGGCGCCGCCTGGCCTCTGGTCGCAGAGGGGGTGGGAGCTGGAGGAGTGGGAGGTGTTGACGGCGAAGTCAATCTGGTAGGAGTCGAAGGAGGTGGTGGTAGGACGGGTGGAGGAGCGGTCGCCGGAGTAGTTCATGGTGGCAGGGGAGGTGTCCCACAGACGGAGAGGCAGATGCCCGCGACGGTAGGTGTGGCGGACGAAGCGCGCCGGGACGGGCAGGTTGAGGAAGATGCGGAGGAGGGCGAGGACGAACCCCACGGGGAGGTAGGCAAGCGCGAAGACCGCGTGCAGTGGGCCGGGGCAGCAGACGAGGTGGCCATCGTGGAAGATGGTGCGGGATAGCAGCGCGTCGACGGCGGCGCGCGACGCGCGTTGGTCGGGTGGCACCATGTAGGCTTCCTGCGCAGGGGTACAGGTTGACTGGTACACGCAGAGCAAGGGAAGAGGAAGGAGACCGAAGGGCAAAAGAGATATTTCATGTGCTTTCTCTCTCCTCTTTCACCCGAAAATGATATAATAATCGTCTTAGTGTGTTATAGCAAAATTACATGTTTTTGTGGTGTCTTCTGGCGAAGCCATGAATTTTGGATGTCCATTGGCAAAGATGGAAAATGGGCAATATCCTGTAGTCAATTATCCCATAAATAATTAATTAATTATAGTGATGCAAAAAGAGGGCCATGGCGATCCGAAAGCGGATTCATTTTCTTATAGAAAAGGCCACTTTCTCAATTCAAGATCTCCGGCCCTGGTTGCAATGCACAACACTGAATCTTCTGTGTTAAGGAAATTGACTAATGCAGAGGATAATTTCCCGGCTTGATGGCACTGCAGTATAAGGTAGAAGCAACAACTGGTATATCAAGTTGGTTGGGTCAAATGGAAAGAATGAGATATGTAGGTGTGGTTTTGTTTAGAGCTACACATCACAAGTTGCTAGTAGAGTGCTCGTGCGTTGCAACAGAACTTTAAAAGAGAGTGATATATATCAGTAGACGGGATCCTAAATCGCATAGTAAATATTAATTTTCTTTCACACACACATACAAACATTAACATTAACTCCTCGTTGTGTAGAGGAAACATATCAGCAAGCGGCGCAGGGTGGGATTAGGATAAAGAGGACGCAATGTGGTGAACTTGAGACGACACCGCGGAGAGGGAAGGATTGTGAGACCCCGGTTTATTAAGCTCGTAATACTTAACCTTCCACTGGCTCTAGTATCACAAACAGAATAACCCGTGCCTCGATGAACATGTGCTTCCCAGAAAATGCAGCACACATACATTATACCAAAGCATGCATCAATTCCATACAACATAATATAACAAGTCTACCAAAAGACATACATAATATAAGTTATTACAGAACAGCCGACCGGCCAAATGACATAAGTATCAAGTAACAGCGGAAGCAAAAGATGCCATAAGATGGCTTAAATCAAAAGACGACCGGTTAGCCACATAACACCACAGGGCAACCGACCGGGCCGCCAAGCTAATCGCCCCACACACTGCCACAGCACAACTCACAAAAGTGAGGCTCTTCGGACTCACCTTCTTCCTCTGCGCACAACAAGCAATGCAGGTGAGTACAATAATGTACTCGCAAGACTTACGAGTAACAAGCCTATACATAGCTACATGACAGCTGTATCAAAGGAAGGTTGGTTATATGGTTATTTGGACGCATAAAGCAAGTTTTATTTGCAATAATATAAGTAGATTGAAAGCAGTTTGTCAATTCCGTTTTAAGCATTAAAATAACACGAGTAACAATAAATATCAAGTAACCACCTAGAAGTGACTAACCCAATAGCCACCACAAACAGCATGAATCCCTGATTCATACCACCCATCAAGTTTTAATTAAAAATGTTGTAGTCTAACTCTTGAAAAGCTTACCCAAGCGTATCCATAACCTAGGACGAGGCTATTCGAATAGATCAAACCCTGCAGGGGTGTACCAATGTACCCACACCTCAGACCGCCTTTAAGCCACATGATTAAGCACACTTCCAAAGGTATGCCGGCACGGCTAAGTCCTACGAGACATTTCCAATATTGTGTATCAACTACGAGCCGCTCATATGGATAGAAACTCATACGCTTACATTGTAAAGCCAAAAAGAAAACTACCCCTCGGGGTAAAGCTCTTTGGACAACTACAATGCTCCCACACACAATCATTTCATTTTACCACAACGCAACACACACACGCCCTCCTGCGACTCGTAGCCAACACACGCCAAAGTACTAAGCCAAGAGAGGTCTCATTCCCTCTAGTGTGGTTAGCACGCACAAATTGCTTGGATAACAGGTACTCACAATATGTTCGGTCCTCAATTGACCCGGGCACCATTCCAATCACACCCAAAAGATCACACCATCTCACCATTGTGCCCAAGTCTAAATTGTTTTATTTTTCAGTTTTAGTTTTGCAATTTAGACATAGCACAAGGCTGAAACATATATATATATATATATCATAATAAGTTTGTGTGATCAAGGTCATCGACAAGTCGATAACCACCCATTTCTACCGATAGCTAAGCATGTCTAAGCATAACTCGTAAACTACTAAGTGACAAGGATTCATCCAACGAACCCAAAATCACAGCAAGATAAACCTAGGCTCAGTAGTAGAGGATTAACATTTGCCTACTGATAATGCATCTACTAGGTGAACTATCGACAATAGTTAAAACAACATAGCAATGCATACATAGAATTTGCAAACAATATATTAGAATTTGAAAATAGTAGGAGCAACATGATCAAATGATGCTACATCTGCTTGCCTTGCTGGAGTGCAGGATCTGATGGCTGTGGCTCAAATTCAATATCAAGATTATCTTCGGAACCTAACGCGAAAAGACGATAAGCAAATAAGAACGAAGAACACCAAATAAATTCCAACAACAAAAGACATTCAAATCGAATGAAATTTACACAGCAGCTAGGGAACGATTTTAGACAATTTTAGGAACAAGAATCATGCAATTTGGATTTAGTATGCAAAAGATATAGACAAAATACACTTTCTCAGCCTATTAATTCACTGATTTAAATACT